>CM059565.1:62042950-63294206 GCA_030386875.1 Morinoia aosen | reverse complement strand
AAGTGTTTTTCATTAGGTGCCAAAATGCGTGTTGTTGAATTCCCTCCTGAAGAGTTTCCAAAAAAAATTTTGGTATCACAGAAGCTAGTCAGAAACATCGAACACTGAACGTTCGACTCATTCTGTGTGCAAATTTCATATCATTTAGTTTTTAATTCCATCACAGTTTGGACTTTTCAGATGAATGCCACTTATTCAGAATTAGCTCGTCGTGAAATTGTGATAAGAATACGCTCTTTTAAATTAAAATTCTTGGCTTCTAAGCCCTACTCAGCATAACTTTGTACAGTCGTAGCACAGTGGAGCACTTTGCACCACTTTGCAATGTGTTAGCACATTCTAAAGCATTGTGTTAGCTGTGGTCAGGTAGAAATAAATCGAATTGTGTGCTAGGTTAAGCGGTGATATCAGTTTTTTTAACCGGAAAACATTTGAACTGAACTATGTACGTCTCAACAAGATAGTTGAGACTTCCAGTGTTCCTTAATTTTCGCTTTGAGTTCTCATGCCATAATTTGGAACATTGCTTTTGAGAAATAACAATTTATTGTTTAAATAATTATACTAATCTTTAAAAATATTTCGATGATGAGATGAAATGTGAGAAGTAGTACCAGAAAAATATGTTATTGCTGTCAGTGTTGGAATTCTATTAAACTCATGCTTCCATTACGACGATTCTTAGGGAATCTCACGCGTAAGATGAAAAGGAGAACCATGCGAGATGAACATTTTCTTATTTTTTATTGCAAGCGTTCCGGAATATTATAATTCGATCTTCAGGCCCGAAACCTAAAAACAAACAAATCTAACTAAGAAAATATAAAAAAATAAATAAAATAAGGGAACACACATCTATAAAAACTTAAACCCTAATCCTCATTCAAAGAACAGTAGAACTGACACATACCCTTTTTGGCTTACTTATACACCCATGCACAGGTACATGCAACAATGCATTTAAATTAATTGTTTAAATAATTATTAATTATTTAAATTTGTTAAATTATTTAAATGATATTTAATAAACAAAATTCGTGTTTAAAAATTTTAGAAATTAATTACACGATTTCTTAATTCAAATTCAATTTCATTTTGTATAGATATTCGCGCATTGATTTGCTAAATTTGAATCAACAAGAATTGCAATCTTGGCAATCTCTTTTTATTCTCTTATTCTACTATGAATTCGCACCACGACATGTTTTTCAAAGGCTGTCTATTGCCATGAACTCTCTACTTTCGCCCCATGGGAGGTAGCTGCGGCATCTCTTTTCTCAACACCGACAGCACACTTGAGATCTCGGCCGTCAATTTCTATCGACCGGTCTGTCACGAGACCATGAAAATGTCGTGGCTATGTTCAGTGCGATATTTCAGGTGTCTAGCCACCGCATCCATTCTGACCGCCTAGTACAGGTTCTTCTCTCAAGCAAGTTTAGAACCACACGAATATTCCTCGGCAAATGCTCTTTGTATGCACCAAATGTTCATGGTGAGCTTATTATTCGGTGTTCACGGCTGATCAGTTCGTTCTATCCTGAAAATTTCTTGCAGAATTCTAATGATATGACGAACGAATAATTGGTACAGGAAAGTTTTTTCCATGTAGCAAAATCTTTTAGCCATGCTATAATTATGGCTATATTCTGCCAATTCTTACGTTGATTTTTTTGGTAGATTTGTCGGCTTGTCCTTATTCCTACCTTGCAAACTGGATACCTGAAATATACATGATCACAGCAAGTTTTTGTGTCCTTAAGTTTAATTTATTCTTTTAATGGGAACTCATTATGTAATTCATAGAACACAAAAATATTGAAATTGAGAGGTAAACTGACACGTTTTAAATTCTTCATATGAGAAACAACTATCACGAATGAATTAAAGTTTTATCAGGAAAAAACGTTGTTTTTGACGGTGGGAAAACCCCAGGAAAGTTGTATATACGTCACGAAAAACGTGACGTACAGATTTATTTTGTTGTGTTGTGCCCGTAGCATATGCAAACTCTACCACTCATGTGTGGTTTGCAATAACTCACTCTCATTCAGTAATATTTTAGGTAATTAAAATTTACAAAGATTTTCCCTTCCACCATCGTCGCAAGCAATTTTCCCCATCTAGAGTTAAAATTGCTTTTATAGGTTCTAGATGTACTGTATGTCTGTTTAGAACTGTTAATTGATGCCTTGAATTGTTGCACATAAACTTCCCCATTTTTGTAAGTACTTTTTGAAATATGGAACAAATAATTATATGAACCGCTTCAAAAAAACGAATATGTGAGGGGATTTCTATGAAAGGTTTTGAAGTGTCTGAAAAAGTAATTTCTCGACTGCAAGAAACGTATTTGACTTTTCATTTCTGCTCATATCCACTAAGTATTTTTTCCGCCTCGGAAAAATTTACGAATATTTATGAGCCTGCGTTTTGTTGGAAATAAGCCGAAGCCTTCCCGAAACTGCAGTAAGCTTACCATTTTTGCAGCAATATTAAATGGACCTCTGCTTGATTTAATCCCAGTCTACAAAAAAAAAATATCCCGAGCTTGAGAAAATTTTGAATATTGCATAATCTGCCACAAGTCTCTGGAGCCGATGGCTGATTACGAAAACAAGTTCAAGGTGATATTTTCCTCGTTGAGATGACCTCCCTAATACCCAGGGGGAAATAAATATTTTACGCCGTCATGCCTATTTATATTTTCCTGAAGTATATTCTCACGAGGTTCTTGTTTTTCTATTTTTGACCAGCTCAATTTTCCTGCCAGACTGAAGCTTGATACCGTCATCGGAAAGATAAAATATTGGATATAGAAGTCTAACGTATTTTTCTTGCTTATGGTGACTTTTCACATAAACAAAAACGGGATTAGGTATTCATTTATTTGATACGAAATGATAAATCATGATGTAACATCTCCGCACCTTGCAATATCTTACTGGAAGTATAGTTATCGACTAAACAACAACAAAAAACAAAAAAGACTTCCTAACCTGATCAGTATAGATTCTGAAGTTGATGTTAAAATTCAATTTGAAGATTGTATAAGGCCTTTTAAAATGAGATTAGGTTTATGCGGGTTTCAGTTGCACAAACTGTCTATCCCCATATATTTGAAAACCGTTTCTGGCAACTCTAAAAATGACACACAACACATGTGAATTCCAGTTCACTTTGCAGTGCTACCCTCATTGTTCTGCCGATCCCTCACACTGGGTGCGCGTCACTGTTCCACGGTGATATCTTTAAAGTATAAATAATAGTCGGAGAAAATGAACTTCGAGAACCAGTGCTAACTACCTAGAAAAATTGTCATTGCAAATTTTTTAAGCAGGAGTAAAATTCCTTGTGGAATCGTGAAATTATTTCGTTTTTTTATGGCAATGAAAATGAGTTAATGAGGTGGATGCCAGTCAGTTTACCCTTGCATGAATGTGTAGGGTGACCCCAGAATAATCTAAAATCATGTCCCCTTCACACCGCAACAATAATTTATCGGGGATTGAAGGATTCAATGCTTGCCAAACTGGGTACCTAAATTTTTTCCGGTGGCGTTCATTTTTGTGATAACACATTTCTACGCTTTTATTAACACGTTTTGCACCTTTCACGATGACATTTATGCCCATGTTTTTAATTCAGTAGTGGATATTTCTTGCTGTTTCATTAATTGTGTTTGGCTTCTCGACGGACACTTCAAATTATTGTATAGTATAGAATCGAGCATAGTTAAATCAGTTGCCCTAGAGGGACAGTTAACATTGCCTATCCGAATAAGTAATTTGGGAATGAATAACATTTTTAAAATAATTACTTCACCGTGAGTATGATAAGGGCCCATTAAATATCCAATCACTATTGCAGAAATGAAAATGAACAACCATAAAAACGGGCAAGAAGTACAAGTGACTGAGAAGTATTAGTGACTTTCACCACACTCTTCCCTAAAGAAGAACCGAAAGCTTCCCTGAAACACAAGGGAGAACGGGGCTGCTGGAGAGCTGCTACGAAACGCATTAGCATATTCGATTCGCTAATCGGAGCAACAGTTACAAAGCGCTCCCAGTAGCCTAATATCGGCTAATTGCAGAAATGCTGTTGGGCACCGAACGATTTGCTGATAATCCCAAATTCTAAACCCGTTTTCAGAACTGCTCACGCTTGTAATGGTGAATATCAGAGACGTGGTTTCACGGAGGAGTTCATGTTCATGTTTTCTCCTATCATCGGAACTACCCAGTCAAATTTTTCGCCGATGCATCTATGATTTTAGCTGCTCAAACAGCATAGTTTCTGCACCGGCCGGTTAAAGTCATTGATTTTCCGGCGTCAAAATAAGACTGGGGATGGGTTTTGCGTCTGAGCGCTACTCATCAACAAGGACACGTTCCTACATCTGTGTTGACATTTTTAATAATGTTTCCCTGCAACCACCGAGTTGAAAATTTTTAAGTTGAAAATTTTGTGCTGTATTTGGGATTTGTGGAATATACTGACGCTAGTTTTCACAATTTAAATCAGAACGGAGAAATTATTTTGCGACTTCCAGGTGATGATGAGATTTTTTTAGAGTTTACCCTCAATCAATGTGCACTACTTGAGCAAATGTCGAATGCACAAGCTAAGAAACTATAGAATTTAACGAGTAGCTGTTTTGTTGAACAGCCCTTGGTGATCCGTATGTTCCACCTTATGTTGCTCAATCACATTATCTTATGTTCTACCATATCCACCTTGTGTTACGGGAAAAAATATGCTCGCGAAAGCACTTCCAAAATTAAAAAACACTCATATAATCAGTGACCCAATGATTTTAAGTCGCTAGTTCACAACGTCAGCTTACTATGATCAGCAACCATTGATGACTTCCACCTAATTTTGTACGAACTTATATTTTTTCCCTGGCAATTGATGTTGCAAAGATCTCAAAAGAATTCAAATTTCATCCTTCATTTTTGTAGTGGATATTGACCGAGGAGAAACCCAGTCAAAATCTCCGGTACCTCGTCTTTCTTTCTATCCACATTATGATGTCTTCGACCTTCAAGAGCCCATGTTTTCCCGGTATCTTTTTCACGATCTTGTGAAGTTACCTTAAGGTTCAAGCCTTGGAAATGTCCAGTGGTGCCTCATACGACTTCCCTTCGAGCTGCCGTCAGTTTGATTGCTGTTGTCAGGGTCCATCTGAAGCCTTCATGCCGCCTTCAGAGGAGCGATAGGCCGTCGTAACCGACCTCCTCGCAGTCAAAATCTCGACTTGCAGCAACTGACATTGACGCTGAGACCCAGACGCCTCAAGATGCGTCCGTATCTCCTGCGAAGAATGTCGCCTAAATAGCTCATAAAGAAAGAAGAATTGTTCCGTTGAAATGAACTGCGTCTCGTTTCCACGAGAATGCTTTGTGGAATGATGACTCTTGCCCAATGCTTTTCAGTCGTGAATGTTTTTACTTGCTTCATAAAAATCTGAAGATTTCCACAAGCCATTATTTTCATATTTAGAAGCGCGATGTCCCTTTTGTCTCCATCATTCAAATTTAGAGCAAGATTCTTGGTATTTTTGATGGCACAAACACACGCCTCTTCAAATTCAAGTTTTTCTTATTTCGAAATTCTTTTTGTAGCACAATTTTAGTAATTCGGACGTGATACTTTCAACAAAGAGGCTTCAAATCATGATTCCAAACTATTCTGTAGGGAGCAAAATTGTGAGAGCCAAATACACTAGCAACACGAGAGTATTCATATAATTTAATAATTTTTATAAAATTTATGAAATGAAAATAATTCTGCATTTTTTGTATAATTATAAATACGCGGTCTATTGCTTGTTTGTTTGCTCGGTTTCCAGGCGTCACCTCTACATGTGAACTGGAAACCTGGAGACTGGTTGATGACTGCATTTTTTTTCTTTATTTATATGTTCCACAAATGCCAAAATAAAGCAAATAAAACATAAAATGGATTCTATTATTCTTTTTTAAATTATTTTCCTCGAATTAGTTACAGCGATAACTTACATATGAACATGATTTTCAACAGTTCGGATACACTGACATTTTTAGCAAAATTTCTAATCGTTAGGTTTTTGAGTTAGCTCTGCGTGAATAGTATTGAAATAACTGTGGCCTATAGATGCCCTCTCATAAATACTTGCACTGCAATTGATTATGCATGTTCCTCTGCTCTCTCCCAGATGTTAGACTGTTCTCGAAGAGATTTTTGTCAATACATATATTTACAGTACAGTGCAACATCTACGCTTTCCCAACTTAGAATATGATATTCTCGGTAATACATGTACATATTGTTTTCACATTCTTTTATTCATCCATAAACGTGACCATTATAATGTTTTTGTATGTTTTCCAACTTAGGCTTTTCAAATTAGAGCACTTTAAAAAAAAATATATTATACAATTCATGTATCAAGTTCCCTAAAAACAACTGTTTTTTCTCTTTTTTCGTTCACATATGCATCTAATTTCTTCAAGGAGTTTACGAGTGCGTCTTCGTTTTGTTCCACCCTCGTGTCACGGACCCTGAATGTGTCGCACGTGCCGCAGTTGTTAAATTATTTTTACTGTCACAGTCCACAATTTGTTCTCTGCTTCACGGTTTATGAATGGACAATTTAGTGACAGCCATTTTGCGAATAAAGGTGTTTTTTTTAATTTATGAAGATCCTTTCACATAATATTACATGATATGTGGGCCACGCAATCCACTTAGGGCAGATTTTTGGACATGCATGTGAATTTAATTTTGTGTTAGTGATGCAGTCCAGTTTAACACGCTGACCGTGATAGCTGAAACTGAAGTTCATAATTCAACTCAAAGTTAAAGTCAACTGTAGCGAGTACTTTTGAAAATAACGAACATTAATTGGATCTCGTCTTTATTTAGCTTTGATTAACTATTTTTGGAAATTGAGTTCATTACTACTGGTCGGTCAGCAACAATATGAAAAACCCTACCGTGTACACCGGCAGCTCAGGTCGCGGTCGAAGTGCTTTAACAAGAATGCTCGATCGTAAACCTTTAAGGCAGCGTCGATAGATGGGTTAACGTCACATCACCTTATGTCAGGGTACGTTAGTTAGCGAACATTGTGTTCCAAGAGTCAAGTAATGTCAAATTAGAACTTATACTTAATCCTAACTTCGCGTCTGGGAGTCAAGCTTGATGCAGGTGGACTCGACGAGGTCAAACTTGAGCACCAAAGTTAGGCTGTCGCTAACATCCTAACTTCTAAACTGAATCATTCCGTGCATTATTAGTACTGACGGCAATGGTAAGTTATGCTCCGCAATATGCAGCTGCGTCAGAATCCACTGCTCTCAAAATATATATATTTAATTATTCATTTTGGATATTCATTTTTAATTATTCATTTTTGGATGAAGAGTGAGAGTGTTGACGGATCGTGTGCTTGCTGAAGAACAGTGTGGTTTTAGGTGTGGTAGAGGTTGTGTGGATCAAATGTTTGCTGTGAGGCAGGTGAATGAAAAATACTTATTAAAAGGAAAGGATGTATATTGGGCATTTATGGATCTAGAGAAGGCGTATGACAGAGTGGATCGCGAGGCTCTATGGCAAGTGGTAAGTTTGTATGGAGTGGGTGGGAGACTGTTGAATGCGATCAAGAGTTTCTACATTGATAGCAGAGCATGTGTGAGAGTAGGGAATGAGGTGAGTGAATGGTTCCCAGTTGTGACAGGTGTGAGACAGGGATGTGTGATGTTTAATTTGTTTATGGATGGTGTGGTGAGAGAAGTGAATGCCAGAGTGTTGGGAAAAGGGGAGCAGTTGGTGGGACGAAATGGTATGTATTGGGAAGTGTGTCAGCTGTTGTTTGCAGATGATACAGCGCTTGTGGCTGATTCAGAGGAAAAACTGAGGAGACTGGTTGCAGAGTTTGGTAGAGTGTGCGAAAGGCGGAAATTGAGGGTAAATGTGGATAAAAGTAGGGTGATGAGATGTTCAAGAGGTGGAGTGTTTGGAACTTTGGATGTGAGGTTAAAAGGGGAAGTTTTAGAGGAGGTAGAGCATTTTAGGTACCTCGGGTCGGATGTGACTGTTAAGGATAGTATGGAAGTAGAAGTGAAGCATCGAGTGAGTGAAGGTTGTAAGACATTGGGTGCAATGAGGAAAGTTTTTTGAATGCAGGAGTTTGAGTATGAATGCTAAGAGGGGACTGTATGAAAGTTTGATTGTGCCAGTTTTGTTGTATGGAGCAGAGTCCTGGGGGTTGAGAGCAGCTGAGAGCAGGAAGTTGGATGTGTTTGAGATGAAGTGTTTGAGGAGCATGTATGGAGTAACTAGAAGAGATAGGAGCAGGAATGAGTTGGTTAGGGGGCAGACGGGTGTTACCAAAAAGTTGAGCAGGCGAGTGGATGAAAGAGTGCTTGGATGGTTTGGGCATGTTGAAAGAATGAATGTTGAACGGCTGGTGAAAAAGATATATATGTCGGAAGTGAGTGGTCTTCGAGCGCGAGGTAGACCACGGATGAGTTGGATGGATGGGGTGCGACGTGCTTTGTATGAGAGGGGTCTGACTGTGGACGTGGCGAGAGGGATGGCTGCGGACAGAAGTGAGTGGGGGCAGTGTATAAGGAGGTAATTTTATTTTTGACGCGTTACTGGAAGCTGCCCGCGTGTGATGGGGTTGACCTGTCATGTGCGGGGGGAGGGGCTGCACTCAATGAAGCGGTCGGGGTAAACCAGCTGTGGCTGTCGGGCCTGACTGTGGAAGGTGGTTGTGCTGGGCTGCTGCTGATCCTGGCAGTTCAGGTGCGGCCAGTGCTGCCTCTCTCGCCTCCTAGTGACTAAGTGTGGTGATTGTGGCCTGCTGTCGGCTACCCTCCCATAGGGAGGATAAGCCCGGTATATGTATGTATGTATGTATGGATATTTACAGAGCTGTCCTCACAATTATATGACTCTGAGAAACGACTATAAAAACTTAGCATTTGCAAGACCTGATGTCATTGCTCACTTCAGTACAAATAAAAGTTCTGTTGATTTTTGTAAAGTTTAATTTATTTTATCAGGATTCCTTGATGATAACTTATACACATAATGACGGATTGTAACATGACTTAACCCTTCGACTGCAGCGGGCCAAGCTGAAGTTCAGGGTCCAATGTTCAATGTTGAATTCAAGAACTTGAATTTAAGTCAATTTTATTTTCATATTGCGGAAATATTTATTTAATGAATTTATTCTTCATTTATCTTTGATTAAGTGAAAAGTGAGCCCCTGATTACAGGTCGTTTAGCAGCATTATGAAAATCCCCTCAGTGACCACCGGTGACGCACGCCGCTGTAAAAGTGTCGAGCAAATACGCTTGACCTCGGTGACTCTGATGACAATGAAACCATAAAAGTCATCAGGGAGCCGTAGCAATCGTGATGAAAATGAACGAGCGAGTAAGCTGCTTTAATCATTAAGGTATATATTCCATTAAAACCTAATTTCAAACGCTTCGGCTACAGGTCATCATCAGTGGTAAGAATTCTGAAAATGTACACAGTAAAAATAAACTATTTTCGAATGACAAATCTTAAAATAATCAATGAAATTACGTTAATTGCTATCAATTATTTACTCTGGCCAGAGGGAATGAACAAAGTGTTGTTTCGAACCGGTGTTTAAAAATGTACATGGACTCTATAATGCGCATATCTTCATAAAACTGTGATTTCGCTCAGAGCGAAAATTGATTTATAGAAAACTACGTTATTGCACTTTTCAGAATGTTTTCGAACATAGAGTAAATAAACGTTATTTTATTTTTTTTAGATTTTTAAATCGCAAAATAGTTGATTCTGGTTTTGTACATTTTCAGAATTCTTACCACTTATGGTGGCCTGTAGACGAAACGTTTGCAATTCGGTTTTATTGGAATATATAACTTAATGATAAATGTAGCTAATATCGCTCGTTCATTTATGTGATGAAAATCAGTCATAGAGATCAAATTCTCTCGTTCAACTTTAACGGCCTTCAATTGCAAAAGAGACTAGAGTTCACAAAACTTACAGGAATTTGGTCATATGAGTAATCCACGTTGGAACATCAAATTTGTTTGAGCAGGAAAGTGTATTGAAGTATATATGCTAAAAATTGAGAAGTTGTTGCAGTCCATACCGAGGCTGCTTTAACAATATTACCCGTAATGATCTTCACCCGTATGAATTCTTCCAACTAAAGCTATACGTCAACAATGAACTATTCATCTTCCAAGCGCCGCCTTAGAAAACAGGATTTCAATTGCACGTTTTTATTTAGGATTTATTTTGTGTAAAAACGTATCGATGGATGAGTTGATTCCAAAATCATTACGAGACGAGTCGAGTTTTAATCTTCTCGCACTTCAGAGCATACGTCCATATTGCATGTTGTAGTCGCTCGCTGTCATCGTAGTTACTAGAAGCGCTGGAGCAATTTTCAGTAAAAGAATCATGTAATATATATTATATATTTGAATAATTCACATTGCAACCAAGAATTGAATCAAAGTCGGATAAAAGTTGTTATTTTCTCGCTTGATGGAAAATCTTACAATGTCATTTATTCTCGTTTGTAAAGCTTTCAAAGGACTGATTAAAATCGAATCGAGTTTTTTCAGTCTCGTACATCACTTCTCGATCTTTTAAAATCAAAATACCTACTGACGTTGCGATGTGAACCTTGTTGGAGCCCAATTTGGGTGGTCTTGCTTGAAAGTAGTTGTGAAGGATATAATTAACAAGATTATTGATTAACCAAAAAAATCCTTTTGACAATTAGTCAGTTTCGTGCTTGTCTCACATGATCATTTAGAGCACTGAAAATTCAACGGTTGTTGCCGCTTAAAGAATATTGAATTCTTGTGACCTTTGCAGGAGTTCCGTGATGGCATCGCTTCCCTGGACTGCACTTGGGCTGCATTATGTGTCCAATAAATTTAAGCCGCAATCAGCGCTTGCAGAAAGAAGAAGCAATTTTTGCTTGATTCGCTAACGTTAATTTTTCTGGCCAATTTTCGTGTGAGAGCCTTGCGTGGATTTCAGTGTCAATATTTCTTTGGTCGCGACTGTAATTCATCACCTCTGTGGTTAATTAAATTCGCCAAGCATGAATTGAGTTACATCATCATTTTACTCAGTGCTCCAAGTCACAGGAAGCATAATCGGTTTATTATATAGGGCTCAAAGGCTGCATGCCTCAGAAAGTGTAACAGATTTATCAGATTCGGCCCATGCAGTAGCTGTACACGAATTGAAATGTAATAGATTTGTTTTGCTTGCCTTAAAGGCTGCATAACCGTGATATGCACTAGATTTGATAAATTAGGCTCAGTAGGTGTAAAAACAGAAACCGATTTATGGTATTAAACTCCGTACCTATAAAGAAAAAATGCAGCTTATTTATTACAATAGAGAATACGCGGACTACAAAAGGATTGCTGGACTGAACAAACGTTTACAACTCTCAAAATAGCCGGTTGAAACAAACATAAATAATAATTTGGGTAACATTAAGTAATTCATTTACTCTATGTTGTGTGAGTGAGACATTTCATGAGTAAAATGAACCTTTCTAAAAACACGGATCGAACGTTCTTTGGAGTGAAAGGACGGTGTTCTCAATCCCATCAAAAAAACTTTGATGTTACAAGTATCATGAAAGTTTGAATGAATAATGACGGAGATTCAAAACATCCGTCTATAGCACTGTGACTCCTCCCAATAATAATTTGAGCAAATTACTATAATTTATTTTTGCTTGAAAGGTACGAAAATCCGAAGTGAGGTGCCGAACTCAAGCTTAATTTACCGTGTTATAAGTTGTCTGTGTGTAATTGAGCTCAGTTGGCCATTCTCCCTAGCATGTAATCATCAGCAGCGGGTATTCATGAATACCATGTGGCCGGAGCGTAAGCATGAAATTTTCGTGTTCAGTAAAAAATCGTGAAGAGAATATGATCGTGTTGAATTATATAATCGTGTCCAGTTAAATATCATGAAGAGACTATGATCGTGTTGAATTATATAATCGTGTCCAGTTAAATATCATGAAGAGAATATGATCGTGTTGAATTATATAATCGTGTCCAGTTAAATATCATGAAGAGAATATGATCGTGTTGAAAGCATATAATCGTGTCCAGTAAAATATCGTGAAGAGAATATGAACGTGTTGAAAGCATATAATCGTGTCCAGTAAAATATCGTGAAGAGAATATGATCGTGTTGAAAGCAGATGATCGTGCCCACTAAAAATTTTGAAGAACGTGTGATTAGGTTCGAAGATGATCATGGGACGGCAAGCATAATTATTATTATTTTGTCATTCTTAGTCAGGCGTCATTGAATCCGTTAAACAAAGATTGAAAAATCGCGTGTATGACTTAAACGACGCTTATTGATGAAAGAACGACGACGGTACACGCCTCTAAAGTGATCATGCATATTTTTTAGATAAATGTTCTTCGAGAAAATAATATGATTATATTAAATGCGCGTACCTTTGCACTTTTATTTATTATGATAATTTACCATAAACCAAACATTGACATATGTCGAAACTTAGGAATGTTGTACTCGATACAGCAGTACAGAAGCGTTTGAAGTTGATAAACTAATTTAGGAATTATGTAAGCTTGTGAAGAATTTTGAGGGAAACTCTTTAATTTATCGACGATATTACGTACTTCGCTGTAGACAAAATAAAAATATATAAAATGACAAAATATATAAAATGACAAAAGATACCTGCTCATCTGTGGCATACGCTGCTAAATCAGTAAAACGTTATCATTAACACGTTGACCACGATGGGTGAAACTGAAGTTCAATATTCATCTTAATTTAAGCCAGTTGTAACGCATAATTTTTAGGAAAGAATACATTTTTTACTGGATCGTGCCTTCAGTCAGCTTTGACTAAGTATTTATACAAATTGAGTTTGTGACTACTGGTCGCTTTGCAGTATTGTGAAAATTCCCTCATGTACACTGGGGGCTCGCATGGCGATCATAGTATTAAGACAAGTGAAGAAACAATTTTTTCAGAGTATTCGAGAGCATTAAATCCTTTGCATATCGAACGACTTTCCTTTTTCCTTCTGCTAAGTGCTGCTCACCCTCTGAGGGACAAAATGTGTACAAATTATAATGATACACAATGAGTACATATCCTAATGATACACAATGAGTACAAGTCATGATGATACACAATGAGTACAAATCTATACTATAATAAGAGCCGCGTCCGTCCGTCTGTCCGAAGCCAGCCTGCAGTGTGTGATGAGCGTATCTGTGATACAAGCTCCAGTCCTGTATATTTTGACGGGCCGTGTTCACGCGGCCTCATCAACTCTCGAGAGAGTGAATTTTTTAATTTCTTGTCATAATGATACACGATGAGTACAAATCATAATGATACACAATGAGTAGAAATCATAATGATACGCAATGAGTACATATCCTAATGATACACAATGAGTACAAGTCATGATGATACACAATGAGAACAAATCATAATGATACACAATGAGTACAAATCATAATGATACACAATGAGTACAAATCATAATGATACACAATGAGTACAAATCAATGAGTACAAATCACACTCAATAATGCTGTCACTCATATGCACTTGGCATGTTCGCTCCGAGCAGAATATTTAAAAAGATGGTGAATTCGAGGGACACGTCGACATTTTATATAAACTGTGAGACAGGTCCCTATTTATGTGCACTCCTCACGCTTGTGTAGTAAAAATTTCAGATTTTTTCTCAGTCTGATCTTACCGTATTAGCACTGAGGATAAAAACCTGATTTCCAAGCACTGTAGATCGATGTATTGATTATCGTCAATGCATTCAAACTATTCAGGGAGCCAAATGTGCTCAAAAATAAAATAGTATTACCTTAAGAAATTTATAAGGAGGCAGTTTGTAATTAATCAGTATACTGTTGGTGCACCTGTTTATAGTTAGTATTCGTATTGGTGTTGAACCCTACCTGACTTGTAGTCCTGAAACTAACCCTAACCTTTAACTCTACCTGACTTGAGGCCATGAACCTAACTCTAACTCTTAACGGAGCCAAACCTGATGCCCAAACCCTTAACCCTACCAGACTTGAGGCCAGGAACCTAACCCTAACCCTTAAGCTAGCCAAACCTGAGGCCCTAAACCTGATTATCGCTAAACCACACACAGTTAATTCAAGCTCATCAAGCAGATATTTGCAAAGGTTAACCATAAGGTTTAACCTCAATTCATTGGTTGTTTTCAGTTCGTGGCGCCTTTTTCCGTATATTAGGCAAAGTGCCCAGAATCATGTGCAGTAATATAGCTGCAGATCCAAAATTAAACACGGTGGGTACAGCGGAATTGTAGGGTTAAGGAATGCTAAACTGGAATTTATTTTCTATTTTGCAATATACTCGTTAAGTTCTGCGAGCATTATTTCCTTAGATGGCACTCAATATTCAGTTTGACCCGGCCTGTCATTGCATATTATGAGCATTAATCGAAGGAGTTAACCCTTTTGAACCTGAAGAAACGGTGTATCATCTATTTCTGTCCAAGCATGATCACACAGTACATCATTCACCGCTGTTCAAAGATGCTCTGTTTTCTGACGGAAACTTTGATGAAGCACTCCAGAAAAGTTAACTGAAGCTCACTACTGCGCAGCAATGTGAAGGCCAGTGAACGCTGGTCACACTTCAGGAAATGTCTAAACTGTTCGTATTCTGCTTCACTGAAACAAAGAAAGTTAATACTGAATCTTGCACTGAGGCTCTAACGACTGCCTGGTAATATTCACGAAGGTTCTCTTGGTTGAAAGAATATTTTTTTAGAGAATAGAATTTTGCGTATGTTATCACCATAAGTGGGGAAGTTATTCTTCGGCGCATGCCACTTGAGAGAAGCATGGGAAAGTATGGGGTAACTCACGCATGTTCAGATTTCCAGGGTGATGGCATCATGTTTAGGCTTCATATATTGACTTGGATTCCGGCCTACTGATCGATTTGAGCTCCATAATACGTTAAAATTTGTTCCGTGCAACGGTGTGATCATAATTTGTGTCATAGGCCGATTTATTTACATATTAAAACCCTAAGTAAAAAACGAAAGAAAAATTGCATCTGCACGTCAAGCTCGGTTTTGAACAAGTGGGAAGGACAACGTAAAATTGCAAACGGATTGTCTGGAAATTTTCAAACCATTGAAGTCAAAACTGACAGTCAGAACGCGTTGTGGTCAAACAAAGGTGAGTAAATTTTCAGGAAGGATAAAAGGAAAGCCCGTAAAGTTTGTATAATAAATGTATTTCACCATTATAGGTTAGAACACTCACAGATATCGCAGGAGCGAAAATACATGCTTAGCATTTTTCCTATGAGCAGAACACTTCAAAATGCGACGAATTCCAAGGTCAGCACGATGTTTTATGCACTTTTATTATCGTTAGATGTTATTATGCTATTCAGAACGTGCATGTATATATATATATATATAAAATATATAAAAATCACACGGTATATTATGAGAGAAGGTTTTTCCACACCGAGAAGGACGATAATTCATGACATTATACGTATTAAAGGGTCAATTTTTACGGATTTTTGAAACTCAAGGAAATAATTTTGATCATAAAGACGTAGAGCGTTTTCTGTTTATGTTTGAAAGTTTAATGATCGCTTAGTGTTGGTGACCATAATGTAAACGTGAATGAAAGTTGATAACGGATGGACTGTGCAAGTTTATGGATGAAACACATCTGCATTTAAGCATTACACAAAGATTCATATGTTTTCTACTTTGCCTGCATTGAGGCCGAAACAATTCACTTCCATGAATAAAATGCCAGAAGGAATTTTTCATCATAAGAAACACTTATCATTGGAAGAGAGCAAACCTGGTAGTCCTATACTTTAGAGAGCTTTGTAAATTTAACTATTTTAGTGTCAGTTCTTGCATTTAATTCAGTGATTCAATTTATAGTTCATGAAGAGCGACCAGCATTTGCTCCTGCATTGATCCCCTGAAAAGACCTCTACGCGAAGTGATTAATCAAGACAAAACGAAGCACAATTTTGTAGAAAAAGAAAGTCTCTTGACAATCACTTGGAAATTACTTAGATGTTTAGATGTTCTTCGGAAAGGGAAGAACTAAAAAGCCGCAGTTACGAGTTCTAATGTAGATGTGCTCAAAAACAATCAGCTTTTGCTTTTAATAATTAATTAGAACAGAAGACCCAAAATTATTGAACTAGTAAGGTGAGGTAAAGTTTAAACACTGTTTCTTGCTTGCAATAATAGATCGTCCAAAAAACTCCAATGTTCAGTATTATTCACGAAAACTGATCGTTTGATTGCCTGGTAACGATCAGCGTACTGTTTCACTGAGTCTTTAACCAACATGTTCCGAATTGATTTTAAAAACTATCCAGTATTCCATGCAAATGTCTAACGAGCCTCAGCTCACTGTACTCCGAAAAAAATACTGGCTTCAGCTTTGCGTGGCACTGTTAGCTTTACTCCTAGTTTTTATTGGTTTGAATAATGTTTATTCTAAGCACACAATATAATTCACGTAACAGCTACTAAAACCAGAGAATTTATTCTTCGCGGACGCGTTTGTTAAGTAAAGTTTAAATTTTCTTGTTATATATACTGGATGACACTTCAAAAACTACCAAAATGCATCAGAAGTGCGTGACTAATAATTGCAATACGTGAATCACAAACGTAGAATGGTGCTACCACAGCGTGATGTCTTCTGCCATATATCGCCTACCCAGGTGTAGTTTGAGATGTACAAATGGAATGTTTATCGTTAAATTAAATGTATGAAAATAAGTAGTGTCCATTAATAACCTAACTCTAACCTAACCTCACGCTACAGTACTAGCTAGGAGTAGATCTCATGCGATAGCGTGGTAGACCTCACGCTACAGCAGGACCCGTAGAATAACCTTCACGATGATCTGGATCCCCAATTTGTACATTCAAGATTTCAGTGGAATGGTAATGAGCTGATTGGTGAAATGATCCTTTCCAATTGCTGTAGATCTTCGATTTAACTTACTTTACAAATCTGCGTCTCCTCTATGAAGTTACGGAGTCATATTTAAAATTAAATGAAACTGGTCATAATTTTTTTAATTTCAACGAGGTTTCAAATGAGATGAATTGATCATTTTTTGGAACAATTAATGAATGTTATATGAAATTGAACGATAATGTGACATATGGTTTTTAAATGCACTGTAAATAGCTTCATGTCATTTTCTAAACTGATTCGATGCTTGACGTTTCTCATTCATTGATTCAAATTGTCTTGGATTAGATTTATTTCGAAGGTATTGTAAATCTTTTAGTGCTGCGAATATTAAAAAGAATACAAGAGAACGACCAAATTTATTTGCGAATAATAAGATTATAAACCAAAAATATATTTCAGTTCCGTTTTATGAGTTACGCGCAAGCAAGTGTTTTTTAACACCTTACCGAGTTTCATTAAGAAAAATTGCAATTCAATCAGTGAAAATAAAATCTATTTATATTAAACAATTACATTAAACAATTCAGTCTATGAGCGTAAATTAGAATTGAAATAACTCAAAGAAGAAAAACTCATCACGTTCCTCATGAGATTAGAAGCAATACAAACTGGAAAAATTATGGTAATATTTCACAAAAAATAACTGTTCTTGAAAACCCTCTTGAACGACAGAAGTAGTTGTAATGTTCAGTTGTTATAGGGGAAAATTCTATAATCGCAGAGTTACCATGAAGAACGACAAACTCAGCATCACATCGTCCTTTGACCAAGGTCCAGTTGGGTTCATTTGCTGAAAGTTCAAGAAACATGGTCACCACACTAAAATGAGCACCACAAAGTAACTCAAGTGGGCTCAGAAAATCAGGTCAGTGTTGGATCAGAAACCAGCATTGCCCATCAAAGATATGTAAAACACCTGAGCCGCCTTGCATAACTTAGGTCATGGATAGATTCTGGAGATGAAGTGCCGATGACAGGCACCGAGCGTGGAATGCCTATTAGTTCGGACCCGAAAGTGACGGGCATTGTGCCGTCTGAGCGCAGTGAACGTGCTTTGGAGGGGACTGTCTCCTGCATTTGAGTTGAACATGACCATCCTGTCTCCAGCAGTTGTGTTGAACATGACCATCCTGTCTCCAGCAGTAGTGTTGAACATGACCATCCTGTCTCCAGCAGTTGTGTTGAACAAGACCATCCTGTCTTCAGCTGTTGTGTTGAACATGACCATACTGTCTTCAGCAGTTGTGTTGAACATGACCATCCTGTCTCCAGCAGTTGTGTTGAACATGACCATCCTGTCTCCAGCAGTTGTGTTGAACATGGTCGTCCTGTCTCAAGTAGTTGTGTTGAACATGACCATACTGTCTTCAGCAGTTGTGTTGAACATGACCATCCTGTCTCCAGCAGTAGTGTTGAACATGACCATCCTGTCTCCATCAGTTGTGTTGAACATGACCATCCTGTCTTCAGCAGTTGTGTTGAACATGGCCATCCTGTCTCCTGCTGTTGTGTTGAACATGACCATCCTGTCACCAGCAGTTGTGTTGAACATAGTCGTCCTGTCTCAAGCAGTTGTGTTGAACATGACCATCCTGTCTCCAGCTGTTGTGTTGAACATGACCATCCTGTCTCCTGCAGTTGTGTTGAACATGACCATCCTGTCTCCAGCTCTTGTGTTGAACATGACCATCCAGTCTCCAGCTGTTGTGTTGAACATGACCATCCTGTCTCCAGCTGTTGTGTTGAACATGACCATCCTGTCTCCAGCTGTTGTGTTGAACATGACCATCCTGTCTCCCGCTGTTGTGTTGAACATGACCATCCTGTCTCCTGCAGTTGTGTTGAACATGACCATCCTGTCTCCAGCTCTTGTGTTGAACACGACCATCCTGTCTCCAGCAGTTGTGTTGCACATAACATGAAAAGAAATCAATATTCACAATGAATACTAGGCTGCCAGTGTACATTAAAGGACCATCAGCATTAACTTAATTAGAAACGTTTTGAATAACGCACTATTTGCATCTCTCTTTCATTCAATACAAAACTGGAAAGTCAAATTGTGACTAGTTTCCGCTCAACGCATGACTGTAAAGTCAAATTGCAATTAGTTTTTGCCCTACACATTACCCAAAAGCTATATTGCGACTAGTTTTCAACCAACACAATACTGAAAAGGTAAATTGCAAGAGTGAGCTTCTACCCAACACATTACTGGAAAGTTAAATCGCAGCACCAAGAAGTTTAATAATTATGACTCGAATCTACCCAGCACGACACCGAGAAGTTGAAATTGAAGCTAATTTCCCCGAAAAACAACACCGAACAATTAAATTGTAACTACTTTCCACCCAACACAACATCGAGAAGTTAAACTGCACCGAACATAATGCAGCTCGACATGGCGATGAAAAAATTTCCGTATGTCACAAAGTCATATATCACAAAGCCAAATATGTCGATTTTCTACAAAATAATTCCTGAGTTAAGTCGGGATTTTTTGAGAATTCTTCCTACATGCAGGAAGAGCTAACAGAAGCGTGCCCGAATTATTATTAAAAGCTTTCTAAGAATATCTTCAGCATTTCTTAACAGATTGATGGAAGAGTAATAATGAAAAGGAATAGCTTCTTAGTCGGCCATGAACGTTTTCTTTATTGTCTCAATGTCGGTGTGTTTTTTATTTCATTTGTTATAGCGCAAAAACCATTGAACGCTAATTTCAAAACTGGTATTACGATGCCAAATGTTTAATTTTTACTTTTAATCACATAACACATGTGGACTCTAGGCTTAAAGCTATTTTCAGAATCAGGAAGTTCGTTTTTCTATTTTAACAAGCGCCAAATAAAAAGCTGATTTAGACAGAAGTAATGCCATCCATTTTTCGTTTTCCCAGATATTACAAATTTTCAATAAGTCTACGGAAACTGCAAGTAACATTTCAAATACTCGAAATGCCATTCAAAAAATGTATCTAATTTACCAAGACTTGTGAAGTGCAAGATAATCAAAGTATTGTTGGGTAGTCTTTCACAGTCATTGGAAGCAGCCGTATGGAAATGGATCCATTATTTGAAATCGGAAAATTTTCATGCCAGTAACTCAAGTAACTGCTTCCAGGTAAAATTAACTTCTTTCAAGACAGCACTTTCCTATGACAATGTTTATGATGTAAATAGTTGTAAAGTTTATATTTAGAAGACGTTAGTCTTGGAGTACTTGTAACAGTTATAATATACAAACGGAAGAGTTGTCAATTCAAAATAATTTTTTTCCGTCTTTCTCAAGCATTGATAGTATTTTACGTATTCGAACTGTTAACGAGTAATCAAATCAGATTTCCCTAGAACTGCACTATCGATATTTGTATGGAACAGCAATCCAGAATAGTTTTAACCGAAAGGTTAGCTCTACTGCAAAAAGACTGCTTCCATCAAAATACCATTGCATGTATTACGGTTATGATGTGTTTTTCTTATCTAATTCATTCCAACCTCCAGGTAGCACCAGTTCAAAATATAATTTTATTTTCATCAAATGAAAATTACGAATATTCCTAATAAATCGCAGAAAAAATATGGGTATCCGTAAGAAACAATAAGCTAATTGTATAAAATCATTTTATTTCAATATAAGGCTTTAGAACGGGTTCTAGCATTCAAATTTCCTACGCGTTTTGAAAGCAACTTGGCCGAAGGCTTCTATATAATTTCTAAACGCTTGAATGAATCTGAACGTTAGAACTGTTGTGTTGATAATACGTTCTTTCACCATTACACACAGTACTTAACTCTAATTTTGCCCGCTACAAAAAAGTGTGCAGAAAACCAACGCTACATTGAGTACCAGTTATTTTAATAAACACGATCCAGGGGCGAATGGTATTGGAACAGCTTCATTGAACATAGAATTCAGGTCTATTTAGGGAGCATTTTGTTCGAGCGCCGTAACCCTTTGATGCCGTAACGCAAATGCTACAGTTCTCTCGCCTTAAACTCGATGCTGCTCTACATGAAAGATGGAACGAGCGTTCCTCAAAGGCTTGTTTCAGTCAAAGGACTCGTGTGACTGTAGACGGCCTTCCTTTGTGAATTCGCTTGTACTTGCTCTCTTGTGGTCAATGCTGAGAATACCCCACACATTGGCATCTGGTGCTGTAAGGAACGCTATTTGGTTTGCCACTGAGGGATCCAAAGTAACAAATTTACAGTGCTGTGCTGTAAATCTGGGCTTCTGAAGTTCGGCGTAATTAATTAGAGGCATTGAGACCGATTCAGAACAGTACATTGGTTGTAGTGCTAAAGATCAATTGCAGTCAACAGATATTTGGTACCCTGAAAACTATGCACGTGCCACAGAAGAAAATAATGCTATAAAACGCAATCGGTCAATAGAGGACAATACTGTAAATCACTGCTGTTCGTTTTCAATCAGTGGAGTCAACTGACGGAATTACTGCAGTGTCATTCACGGGTAAACAGTATGAAAGCTGCTGTAGAAGTGAACATGACGCATGGGTTTTTGTTTTTTGCATTATTATTAACCGCCCGAACGGCTGTAAATCAGTACCAATTTCAAACAATGATAAAATTGTGTTTTTCTCCTTGACATCGACACATTTTAAATATTTTCGTCGCATCAAATGCCACTCATGCTGAATTCAAATATTATGGTTCCATTTGAATTTTCCCCGTAACTGAAGATGGACTCATTTGAAGTCAGAAACATTTATTGTTTAGCGAAACAGTTGTGATGATACCGGATCTTCTGTTTACCGTATAGATAAATTTCTGAGAAATTAACCTACGTCAAGCTTGTACCTCAAAGGTGTGAACCGTTTCGCTATCTTACTGATAGATGTCATTGTAGCAATAAGAAACTTTTTATATTCCTTTTTTCCTTTGCATTGATGTAATGTCGTTTAGAGGTAGAAAAATAACCAAATAATTTCTTTGACCTTAAACCAGGCTATATTCGTAACTTGGTAAAAATGAAGGAATTAATTATTCATTTTAAACTATTTTGTGTGTATGAATATAAAAAGGTAATAGAAACAAGTACTTGCATTTATATTATTTATGTATGTATATATATATCCTGTTATTTTCATTTGATTAAGGTTTACTGAATTGTAGGTCACATCTGAGCAAATTGTGGTGTTCTCCCCCAGGCTGCAACACGCTTCGGGCAGACTTTGAGCTATCTTTTTCGTGATAGGATAGCCCGAAGCGAGTGCCTGAGGTACAACCGTATTCGGCAGGATATGGACAACACGGGAGAACACGGTAATTATATTGGTGACTGTTAGGTACACGGAACACGGACCATTACACAGGGCCCTCGGTGACTACTATGAGCACTGTTCGTTACTCGTAAATTACGTAATGATTGGAACACAGCACTAATACATGATGGTTGAAATACAATACTATTCAAGAAGTACGTAATGATTGAAACACAATCCTATGTGAGAATAGTACAAATATGTGGTGATTGAAGTACAATCCTATTCGAGAATGACATAAATTGAAACACAATCCTATGCGAGAATAGCACAAATACGTGATGATTGAAGCACAATCCTATTCGGGAATGACGCAATGATTGAGACACAATCCTATGCGAGAATAGTACTAATACGTGATGATTGAAATACAATCCTATTCGAGAATTACGTAATGAATGAAACAAGCACCAATAACTGGTAACGTCCGCGAGGACGCTACTTACGAACGCAGCGGCGAGACGTGATGATTGGTGCTACGTCGTGCGACTGTTACGAACAGGTCAGCTGGTGCTAGCGGGGCGCCGAGACGAGGCTAGTCAGCTGGGTCGGGCCCAGTCGCCACGAGGTTCACCGTGGTAGCTGGTAAGTAGCTGCGGCGAGGCTAGCCGGCCGGAGCGGGCGAGAGATGTCGTAGAGCGGCTTGGCCGACGACGCCGGCGCGGGGCGTTGCAACGTGACTTTTTTAAGGCTTTGAAACACCTTGAAGCGTCAAGACGCTACTAGGTTTAAGACCTTGCAACACCTTGGGGCGTCGATAGGCAGGGCCGGTCTCCGGAGCTTGGTGCAGGTACGCGAGAGACAAAGTCGATCTCGGAAGCTAGATGCAGGAACACGAGGCCGGTGCTGGAGATGTGACTTGAACGAGGACGAGGGCTTGAGTGAGTGCGAGCCTTGTTGGGGTCGCCTTATGTAGGCCTCGAGTGCAAGCCTTGAGTCCGGGCGTGAGTCCTGATTGGTCGCGAGTTTGTGGGCCTGTGGTGCTGGAGGCAGGAAGCCGTTGTAGCTTACGGGCACCTTTTCTCATAGTCGCGAGGCGGCTTCTCTCAGGTCCCGTGTTTGGTTGACTAGGCGCTTCGGGTCCGGAGGTGCTCTGGAACGGATGCGGTTGTAGTCTGGAGGCAGCTTTTCTCAGGTCTTGTGGAGGTCCGCGGCTTGCCGCTGGGATCACCACAGGTGTCCCCCTCCTGTTTTTTTTTTTTTTTTTTTTTTTAAACACTTAGTACCTCACTGGTGGTCTGCTTTCTCTGCCGTATTTAGTGAATATTGCCTGTTTTGCTGTTTCAGGGATTGCTGTGCCTGTTCCAGGGAACGGAACTCCCTCGTATACTTCGTAGTTTGTTGCTCTCGGTGCCTTAGCCTGTTGTTGAGGTTTATCCTCGATGGTGGGTAGGTACGCTGCTTTGACCCTTTCCGTCGCGATGTTAGCTTTTTTGCCTTGTATATCTACGGTGATGTAGTTTGGTGTCCTTTGGAGCACGGGAAAGGGACCTGCGTAGGGTTTCTGTAAGGGTCTTCTGTGCCCCCCGTGTTTCACGAAGACGTTGGTCGCCTTGTATAGAGCGCTCGGAACATTGGCTTTTTGGGGTCCCTGTTGTCGTGGCAGTATTGGCTGCAGGTTTGTCACTCGTTATTTTAGGCATTGTAGAAGTTCTCTGGCGGGCCGGTCTCCTTTTTCTTTCTCGGGTAGCTCTCCTGCGAGGCGCAATGTTTGTCCGTATACCATTTCGGCTGGGGAGATGTTTGCGTCCGTGTGTGGCGTGGCTCGGATGTTAAGCAGTATGAGGGGTAGTGCGTCTGCCCAGTCTGCGTCAGTGACCGTAGCTTTTAACGCCTCCTTCAATCTTCTGTGCATCCTCTCCACCAGTCCGTTGCTCTGCGGGTGGTACGCTGTCGTTCGCTGTCTCTCAGCGCCCAGCGCCGTCAGCAAGTTTTTCCATAAGTTAGACTCGAACTGGACGCCTTGGTCCGTGATGATTGTTGTTGGAGCGCCGAATGATGCTACCCAGTCTTTTAGGAATGCCCGTGCTGTTGTTTCTGCCGTACAATCGGCCATTGGGGTAGCGGTGCACCATCTGGTGAAGCGGTCAATGCACGTCAGCAGGTACCGTTTGTTTTGTGACACGGGTAGTGGTCCGACGATATCGATGTGTATCGTCTGGAACCGTTCCTTGGGTACCGGCATCTTCCCGGGCGGGCATTTGGTGTGCCTTATTATTTTGCTTGTCTGGCATGGAATGCACTCGCGTGTCCACTTGCCGACGTCTTTGTTGAGTCCGGGCCAGATTACTCGCTGCCTCAAGAGGTCCCTTGTTGCTTGTATGCCGGGATGACTCGCCCCGTGGAAATGCTGAAATACGTTCTTTCTGCAGCATTCCGGGATGTATGGCCTCCGTAGGCCTGTTGACACGTCGCACCAGAGGGGTGGTTTACCGGTCTGTCTGATTATGGGGCGTAGTTTGAGCGCGTTCTTTGATGCTGGGTGCAGCAGTTCTTCTAATTCTGCGTCTCTGTTTTGTTCGGTCATTATTTTGTCGTAGTTGATCGCGGGTCCTTTAGGTATTATTGTTGACACCAGACGTGATAGCGCGTCTGCGACCGTGTTGTTGTCGCCGCTGATGTGCTTGATTTCGCAGTCGAACTGTGAGAGGTAGGAGAGCTGTCTTGCTACCGGGGGGCTGTTGCCTTCCGTGGCTTTTTGCAGGGCAAAACAGAGCGGTTTATGGTCTGTCATGATTTCGAAGCTTCGGCCTTCCAAAAAATGCTCGAAGTGTTTCACTGCGAGGAATATCGCCATTAGTTCGCGGTCGTAGGTGCTGTATTTACGTTGGGTGTCGTCTAGTTTTTTGGAGAAAAATGCTACGGGGCGCTGTTCTTGCCCGACTTTTTGTTGTAGTACGGCGCCGACTGCGGTTCCTGATGCGTCTGTGATTAAGGTGCTTTTGCCTTCTGGAGCGGGGTGCGCTAGCAAGGTGAGTTGCGAGATCTCGCGTTTTAGGTTAGTGAACGCTGCGTCTAGTTCTGTTGTCCAGTTGATAATTTTCATTGAGTTTTTGGAGTATCCTTTTGTCAATCCGGTCAGAGCTTGCATCTTTTCTGCTGCGGCTGGGAGGAATCGGTGGTAATAGTTGACTATTCCTAGGAATTGTCGTAGCTTTTTTACTGTTGCTGGTTGGGGAAAACTGCATATTTCCTCTATTTTCTGAGGGAGTGGTGAGATTCCGCCGGCTGACACTCTGTGTCCGAGAAAGTCTAGCTCGGGCACTCCGAAAATGCACTTGGCGGGGTGCACGCGCAGTCCTTCTCCTTGTAGCCGTTGAAAGAGTTGTCGGAGGTGATTTTGGTGCTCCTCTGCGTTTGCGGACGCTATCAGTATGTCGTCGATGTATGCCGTTACGAAGTCCATGTCTCTTGTTACCGCGTCGATGTATCGTTGGAACGTTTGGGCTGCGTTCCGCAGCCCGAATGACATCACGGTGTATTCGTACAGCCCAAATGGTGTGGTGATGGCCGTTTTCTGGATGTCCTCGTTTTTGACGGGTATTTGGTGATAGGCTTTGACGAGGTCGATTTTGGAGAAGATTGTTTTGTTATGCAGTTTGTAATGGAAGTCTTAACAGTGTGGTATTGGGTAACGGTCAGGTTTGGTGCTTGCGTTCAGTCGTCTGTAGTCTCCGCAGATTCTCCATGCCCCGGGTTCGGCTGCCTTTGGTACCATGTGCATGGGTGATGCCCAGGCGCTCTTCGACGGCCTGATGATGCCATGTTCCAGCATTTCCTTGAATTCTTGTCGCGCCGCTTCCAATTTTTCCGGAGACAGTCTCCTTGGTCGTGCATATACTGGGGGTCCGGTTGTTTCGATATGGTGTTCTACGTCGATTTTCTTTTGTGTGTGCCGGATGTGTTGGGAGGTCGGTAGTATTCCGGGGTATTTCTCGTACAATGTGCTGAATTCCGGGGCGGTTTGGTGTTCGATCCTGTGCACTCGTTGGCTTCTTGAAACGACACGTTTGCAGGGTACTTTGGTTCCGGAAGTTTGGTCGTATAGGCTTGCGTTTGCGGTGTCGACGCTTAGCTGGTGTGCGGCGAGGAAATCCATGCCAATGATCGGTTGTCCCACGTCCGCTTCTATGAAGTTCCAACTTACGGGCCATAGGGGGTTGAGCAGGATGATGCGCTCAGTCGTCCCGTAAGAAGCTATGGGGGTGTTGTTGGCGGCGAGTAAGTCGTAGGACGGGGGTTTGAGCGTGTGTTTCTTTTTAGCTGGTACTAGGCTGACGGCTGAACCGGTGTCGATGAGGTATCGTACGTTGCCGGTGTCTGTGACGTACATTAGCTCGCTTTTTTTTGTCTGTGCGGAGACTGGGGCGTTTACCATTCTCCGCGGTCGTCGTTTCCCGCGAAACTGCAAGGTTGGGTACAGTTTCTTGCTCGGTTACCGAAAGTTTGGTGGCAATAGCAGATTGCTTGGTCCTGCTTGATTCTTGTATTGCTTCTGTTTCCGTACCTAGGTCCTGGGGTTTGGTTTCGCCAATCTTCTGCTTGCTTCTTGTTTTCCTGTGGGCGTAAAGCGTTTGCCAGCATTTTCTTGAGTTCTGCTATTTCCTGTAGGGCTTTGTCAAATTCCGCTCTTGAGACGGTAAGAGATGGTGGTTGTTTGATGGCAGTTACGGCGATGGGTTCACTCATGGCAGTTTGGCAAGCGGTTTGCCTTGCTATGATCTGATCTGCGATTACTCTGTATTCTTCGTCCGTTTTTCCCCTGCCTAGTGCCTCGATCAGCGGTTGTGCTGTGATTGGTAGCTTTGCGAGGTGCATGGAACTGATGACGGACGGTGGTAGGGGTGCTTGCCTGCAGCTGTTCAGTCGTTTCATTTCGAGGAGCAATTCTGATGGTGTATTGTCTCCCATGGTAGTTTTGACGATGGTGTCGTAGTTTGCTTCCTCGTCGTGTCGCACGAAACGGTGCGTTAATGCGGCTTTTAATGCGTCGTATTTGTCGTTTGCCGGTGGGTTCAAGAGTATTTCTTGGATCTCGGATACGATGTGTGTTGGGAGTCCTCCTAGTAACGCTTCGAACTTGGCGCCGTCGTCCAGGTTTGGTACTTGTGCGAGGAACACGTCGCAATGCAGTAACCATCCTTTCACATCTCCGCTGAATGCGGGCAACCGGATATCTTTCCCAGCCATGCCTCCTATTGCCTGCCGAATACCTCTGGGGTCAACCAGTGTGGTGTTCTCCCCCAGGCTGCAACACGCTTCGGGCAGACTTTGAGCTATCTTTTTCGTGATAGGATAGCCCGAAGCGAGTGCCTGAGGTACAACCGTATTCGGCAGGATATGGACAACACGGGGGTAACACGGTAATTATATTGGTGACTGTTAGGTACACGGAACACGGACCATTACACAGGGCCCTCGGTGACTACTATGAGCACTGTTCGTTACTCGTAAATTACGTAATGATTGGAACACAGCACTAATACGTGATGGTTGAAATACAATACTATTCGAGAAGTACGTAATGATTGAAACACAATCCTATGTGAGAATAGTACAAATATGTGGTGATTGAAGTACAATCCTATTCGAGAATGACATAAATTGAAACACAATCCTATGCGAGAATAGCACAAATACGTGATGATTGAAGCACAATCCTATTCGGGAATGACGTAATGATTGAAACACAATCCTATGCGAGAATAGCACAAATACGTGATGATTGAAGCACAATCCTATTCGGGAATGACGTAATGATTGAAACACAATCCTATGCGAGAATAGCACAAATACGTGATGATTGAAGCACAATCCTATTCGGGAATGACGCAATGATTGAGACACAATCCTATGCGAGAATAGTACTAATACGTGATGATTGAAATACAATCCAATTCGAGAATTACGTAATGAATGAAACAAGCGCCAATAGCTGGTAACGTCCGCGAGGACGCTACTTACGAACGCAGCGGCGAGACGTGATGATTGGTGCTACGTCGTGCGACTGTTACGAACAGGTCAGCTGGTGCTAGCGGGGCGCCGAGACGAGGCTAGTCAGCTGGGTCGGGCCCAGTCGCCACGCGGTTCACCGTGGTAGCTGGTAAGTAGCTGCGGCGAGGCTAGCCGGCCGGAGCGGGCGAGAGATGTCGTAGAGCGGCTTGGCCGACGACGGTGGCGCGGGGCGTTGCAACGTGACTTTTTTAAGGCTTTGAAACACCTTGAAGCGTCAAGACGCTACTAGGTTTAAGACCTTGCAACACCTTGGGGCGTCGATAGGCAGGGCCGGTCTCCGGAGCTTGGTGCAGGTACGCGAGAGACAAAGTCGATCTCGGAAGCTAGATGCAGGAACACGAGGCCGGTGCTGGAGATGTGACTTGAACGAGGACGAGGGCTTGAGTGAGTGCGAGCCTTGTTGGGGTCGCCTTATGTAGGCCTCGAGTGCAAGCCTTGAGTCCGGGCGTGAGTCCTGATTGGTCGCGAGTTTGTGGGCCTGTGGTGCTGGAGGCAGGAAGCCGTTGTAGCTTACGGGCACCTTTTCTCATAGTCGCGAGGCGGCTTCTCTCAGGTCCCGTGTTTGGTTGACTAGGCGCTTCGGGTCCGGAGGTGCTCTGGAACGGATGCGGTTGTAGTCTGGAGGCAGCTTTTCTCAGGTCTTGTGGAGGTCCGCGGCTTGCCGCTGGGATCACCACAAAATATTTAGAAAACTTTTCATGGAGTTTTTTCATGTACTTAGAAACAGTTATAAATTAAATTATTATTGAAGTCATTTTTCCCGATGCTTAGGTTGCTCCAAACATTACTGAGCATGAAAGAGAATTATGAGATTTTTTACTTGGCGTCAAATCAATGGGGGAAGTTTTCTTATGGTGGTACTTCTTTTTCGTCGTTGAAAACGTTTATCTCAACTCAAGCTATTCTCAAGCATAAAGTTGTCAGTTCCACCAGAAGAGATAAAAATGCTACAGAAATTTTGCTACGGTTTTGCACATGTGCCTCTACTCATCTCCATTGTAACCTGAGGCTTATAATAGTGAAAGAGCCGTGAAAAACAGGGCATACAAAATTACTAGGAATCTCTAAACGGGACCATATGAAAATTGTCTTGAATCTAAAACGAATCCAAATCCAAATCCAAACTTTTTTCGTAGTTTTTAAAAATTTATTGTAATCTATAAGCGATATCATATGCAATTCAAGCCTGGATTTTACATTATAAAAAATGATAACATCTTAGAAGCGGTATCATATGCAATCCAAGCCAGTATTTCACATTATAAAAATTCGAAAGAATCTAGGAACGAGATCATATGCAGTCCAAACCGACATTGTAGCTTTAATTTAGGAGCTGGCCTGTCGAGAACAAATGAAGGGAATGGAAGGTATCATACCACGAAAATAACTGCAATGATTAGTTCTGTAAGATAATATTGGCTTGATGCTGAATATTTTGTATTTGGCTTACCGTGCATCTCTAGACTCAGAAGAGCATTACAGAACTCAGAACAGAAAATGAACTGAACATTGGTGCATGGATATACATATCATAGAATTAATTGATTTTCTCACACAGTTGAATACGTATTATCAACAAATTTCATAGTGAACATCTAATTTCTGAAAATATTTCAAAACTTCACTGCACTCTAAAAACAAAAAATGTTTCCCGTACTCTTTTTCTTTCGCACATATTCTTAAAACTACATGAATTTGGGAAAACGTTTTTCTGCTCCACAAAAACGCTGTAACTGAAACTACTCTGCCGAAGGTTAACTGCAGGAAATATCAACTTACAGTATTTCAGCGATTTGTTCGTTTTTATTCTGCAACTTTATTTCCAAGTTTTTTAAACCTTTCTTTTGGCGTTCTTTATGTAATAGAATCAACCGACATTTGGTGTTTTCGGTATTTCTAACTTCACCCTATTTCCAATCAGATAATTCTTAAGTTGTATAGCATGACTGCAAGTGAAGTGATCGATTTACGCATCAGCAACAGCGAAAAAAAATGTTCTGTAATAATAATGGTTTGAATCGTATGATTTTCTAAAAATAATTTATAACCTTATCGTGAGCTGTGTCGTATTATGAATGTAAGCTAAGAAAAATTGTTGTTAGCTGTGAGAGTAGACTCAAAGTTGTTCATCTAGGTACAGAATATTGGTATTGATTTTAATTTGGCTCAATACCAAATCCAACATAGCATTCCGTCTTAGGTTCCGTTTTTGAACTTGTGCCCTCTATTTGATTCTGCACCTGTTATTTTGACATGTTTCATGTGTTGGTGTTGTTTTCACCTTCTGCAGTCTTGTATGTTGGCGTGAAATACTTTAAATTTTATTAACACTTTGGATAATCTAATATTTAATATCGCCACTAACGTGGTGGTGAAATAACTGCTCAAACAGCAGAGGGAGTGTGTTGCGGTGCTATGCGTTTTAGTGGTATTTAAACACATCAGTGACAAATGTATTAATAAAATATAGCGTGCGTAGTAAAAAGTTTTGGATTGAAAAATGTTGTAGTGAATGGGGGCGTTATACTTAATTTTTTGTGATCAAAGGGTAATATAGTTATAAACAGTGTACTCAGTTTGGAAGTATACGGCATTACACTTTGTTTGGCAGGTTAATACAGCTATATAGTTCTGAGCACACAGCGAAGAATGCTTTGACGATTGAATGAAGTGAATTACGCTCAATATCGAGTACTTACATCAAACCTACTATAATCCAACGGTATTGTACTTCCAGTAAGGGATTGAAGTATGAAAAGTACATGAATTGCTCGGTTTTAAAGCGTAACAATTTCTACAGATAATGCAGTCACATAGAAAGGAACAACCGATAAAAAATCACAGTATGGAGTTCGCAACACTGATAATATAAAATAATAAAATCACAGTATGGAGTTAGCAACACTAAATTGTAACATGAATAGAGGAGCTTTGTTAATACTTCATTCCTGTCATTGTGTTGGAGGTTCGAACTAGAAGCATCTGTTCGTACTCAGCAGCTGTTGGTTCTCCCGGCCTTGAATCAAACACTTGCGTTCCTGATGCGCTTTTATGAAGCCTATAGTGCGCATGAAACTCGCGTGGATTTCATATTTTCTGTTGAAATTTCTTGACAAAGTTATGTACTTGTGAGAAAAGACTTCACTTCTGGAGATAATAAATTTAGTGCCGTTGAAGCTCTGCAACAGATCGGATCACCTGCGCGTTTAATATAGAAATGTACTTGCTTCTATTTAGTAGTATTCTACAGTATATACGATGTATATACTGTATATATATATATATATATATATATATAAATTGTATATACATATATATACATTGTATATATATGTATGTATGTACATCGTATATATAGTATATACGATGTAATAATACCTGGTTGTAAGTTATATCCGAGCAATAATAATAAGTTGTGGTAAGGAATATTCGGTGTAATAATACCTTGTTATAAGTACCGTGTGTTATAACAATTGAGGTAACGTGTTTTACAGCAAATAGAGTAACATGTATTGGAGTATACGGAGTAAGGTTTATTGTAGCAACTGGAGTAATGTATATGGAGTAATTTGAGTTATCGGTATAGAAGTAAATAAGGTGAAATGGGGTACCTGGAGCAACGTGCATTGGAGAACATGGAGTAACTGAAGTAACGTGTATTAAAGTGACTTATTTGGGTGTAACTGATTTTCTCTGTTTCCGAATTACTGTAGTAACGTATACTTGAGTAACTGAAATAATTTTTATTCAAGTAACGAAGTCGCGAGTAAAGGAATAACTGGAATTTCTACTATAACATGAGCACCAGCGTTGTACGCAGTATTTTGTACCTCACAACACCTGGTCCCCGCATGCCTATGCTCAGAACTCGCAGCTTGCCACTTCGGTATAAAAAGCACACGACACACACACAAGTGCGCGCTGGACTCGTAACACAGCGTTGCGGGCTGCTCCGAGGAAATATGATTCACTGTGTGAAGTGCTCATTGAAAGAAAATCTACTAAAATCAGTTAAGAAAAAGTGATGCAGGTTTTTGGGTATTGACAAATTGAGGTTGTGCTCTTGAACGAATTAAATAGTCTCGGCTACATGAATGGCAAATCTGGACTGCATGTACGAAGACCATGCATGGACTGTATGGTCTGGTAACATAGTTAACTCTGTTCAGAGTTACCTAGAAGTTTCCTCGTGGAATGTAACTCTCGTTTTGCGTTACTACACCTTTTTCACTTCAAATTAATCTAAGTCAAGTTGAATTTAATCCGAGTCAAGTTCAATTTAATCCGAGTCAAGTTCAATTTAATCCGAGTCAAGTTCAAATTAATCCAAGTCAAGTTCAAATGAATCCAACCCTCAGTTGAGTTATAAAATGACATAATCATTTGTTAATTTGAGTTTTTTGTTTAAAATATGTATCTATTGGATGTTATCAGCAAGACTGGTTTCGATGGTTTATTTACACTCATTGATATTTATAAACGCGAAATTACACTTTATCTCATCTATGAAATCATATACATGCAAGTACAAAAGGTTATCATTGAACGATATGTAGATTTAATGTTTAAAAGAAATGTACAAATGCTATTCACTGAGTACTAATGTACGATTCCGTTTGATTACAATTTACACTTGTACATTACAACCCAGATACATCTTGCATTAGCAAAATAAATGTTGCCATCCATTCTAATTCCGTGTTAGTCAATGTGAAGAAATGTAGGATCCACTTACAGTACACAATAATAATACAAGAAACAATGTTTCTAACTTAAAACTGAGTTCATTTGTGTGTGTTCACAATTCAATATATAATACTTTCACGACTTAAATATTCTTAAAATGATTATTATAAAAGTAATTGAAGTCTTAAAAATATTAAATATTGAATTGTAAACACACACAAATAAAATCCGTACTTGTACATTTCTTTTAAAGATTAATTCTACATATCGTTCAATGATAATATTTTGTACTTGCATGTATTTGATTTCATATATGTGGTGAAGTGGAATTTCACGTACATAAATATCTATGAGTGTGAATAAATCCTCGAAACCCGTTTTGCTCGTCACATCCAATAGATACATATTTAACACAAAAAACTCAAATTAACAAATTATTATTTAATTTTTACCTCAACTGAGGGTTGGATTAATTTAAACTTGACTTGGATTAATTTGAACTTGACTCGGATTAATTTGAACTTGACTTTGATTAATTTGAACTTGACTTGGATTAAATTGAACATGACTTGGATTAATTTGAACTTGACTCGGATTAATTTGAACTTGACTCGGATGAATTTGAACTTGACTTGGATTAAATTGAACTTGACTTAGATTAATTTAAAGTTAAAGAGGTGTAGTTATTTTGATTTTATGGAACTTAAATGCTTAACATACATTTGACTTCACACAAAATGAGTGTATAACTTCCTTGAACTTTCTATTCCCTTTGTTTTTGGTTGATTTGCGGATGCAATTTGAAGGAAATGTGTCACTTATCAAGAATTAGGGTCTTAACTTCGAAGAATAAAGAGGCCTTTCTTATTTTCATGAACATGGGGCTTTTGTATGGAAACAATAACATGATATTACTCATAGCCGACGTGTAGTTTCCAATTTGCATGTCTATTCGAGTTTCATACAAATTGAGTACCAAGATATGCGTTTCAAGCAATTTGTAATAGAGTCGACATATAGGAGATTTACCACGTTGTTTCCCATTAGTGCTAGAACAACATAATGATGCTGAAGGGATTGGTGCTGTTTTCATGTTCCCATATATTCGAGTCTAGCCAAAAATTGCCTGGCAGTGAAAATTTCATCATTTTTCAAAAGAATCGAGTTCAATTTTAAAATTTAAATTTTTAAATTTTTTTCAAAGAAAAAGAGTTCAACATTTTTAAAGAACTTTCTTTTCTCCAAGGTTAAACTTTTTTATCTAACTTAACAGTTTTCAAAATATTCATGTTGAACGTACTCTTTTTACTAGAAAATATTTTTCACAAAATCAGTCGTTTTAGCTACGGAAATTCTTGGTCTCAACTGCAGGTCCTATCAATGCTTGTTAAATTTCACAACACAAAAAGCTGATCAACTACCTTTTCATTTTTTTCTGGTCTTAATTTTGATCGAGCCGAAAGTTGGGCCCATATCGTTGTTATAAATTTTTCCTTTGCAGAATAACGTTTCTGAATTTGTTGCCTTCAAAGTTTGTTTCAAGATGGAGTATCGCTGCCTCTTCGCCATTCTTTTGATCGTGAGTCCGATGAAATAGAGATCATCTCAAAATAAACCAACAAGTTGAGAATGCTGTTGACGCCTACGTTCACAACATTTTTACAGTCAATTAAAAAACATTTTTTTCATTTCGGTAAATTTTTGGACGTAGTTTTTTCAGATTTTATTCGTTTTCTTTTCTTTCCTTCAGTCATATATTTCGACAAGTGACATGGGTATTACAATACTCACGTGTGTGTAGCATATAAGAACCCGTACCTTAAGATATTAAAAAACTTATGATGAGCTTTTTGTATCATCTATATTGGAAATAATGTGTTTTTTATTTTTTCTCTATTTTCTCCATAAAAGTTTTTGGTGAATGTCAATTCTTGCTTAGGGAAAATGTAGGAATAATTTGACATTTATGAATGATTTTCTCAGTGATTTACATGATGCAGCATTCATTTCTGACACATATAGCAAGATATATTGACAAGCCGTTTATTTGAATAATTTAGGGGGATTTCGGGAAAGTTTCAAGGTATTTAAATTATGTTCAATGAAATCTTACATGAAATGATATTATGTATGGGTAAATTTTGGAATTAATAACCAATATAAGATATCATTTGAAAAATAATATAAAGTTTCTAACTCGTTTGTGCAGCATAGTTTTAGCAGCAAAACAATATACATTTTCTCGTGGAAATCATTATTGAATAAATTTTTTTTTTATGTTCAGTACAATTAATAACCCAGCGTCTTGAAAAATGTTTTATAAATTTTTCATTATGTTCTCCAGTTATGCTGATCAGCAGCGTTTTAAAAACTGATGCGGCCGATTAACACTGAGCTCTACAACGTCTAACACTGACTAGCTAACGCTCACGTTCTTCAAATAGACTCAATAAGTTTTATTTCTTTCCTATCTATAGTGTGACCAAACCTACACCTTGTCAATTAAAACTATTTAGATTGTAAAATTTGTGAACTCAGATCAGCATTTTACACTCGGCAGTTTCATTTTGTTGATTCTATCTGCGTGATTAACCAGAAACGTTCTGATTTTAGCGACCGTTAGAAGGTGGATCAAGATAAATGTACGATATTTTTAGTTTGTGCGCTTATTTTTGTAAGCACTTATTTTTGTATATTTTATCCCATTGATCTTATGCTGCACTCTGAATGTTTTGCATCAAAAACAACATGACAAAGAAGTGATTATTCTTCAGATAAAACAAAATAAAATTAAAATAAAAAAATAATAAAATAAATTAGCACCAAAATCGTGAAAAAAATTGTGATTCAAAAGTTTTGATGCAAAAGTTATGTTGCTACCGTTCTATGTTTTGTCAATTATAAAATATTTAGTGTTCAACCTACATAATACATGTAAATTGAATATATGGAGTTAATTAGTTGAATTCAGAAAGGAAATGTCTTATCTGCATCAAAAGCCAACAGTTCATTTTCCATTTGATTCTTCGTAAATCATTTTTTGAAGCTGTAGCAAAAATGTTACATCGACTCAGTCTTCCTTGAAGTAGTTTTTTTTGTTTTCCTAGAAGTTGAGGAGATAACGGAAGTTCGTTTTGGAAAATTCAGGAGAACAATAAAATTGTAAGCAAAATAATTCTCGATGTTAACTTTTGAAAGTGAAAATCCGAGGAGTTTCCAGTGTTTGTTCAGACAGGAACTCGCCTAATTGGTCAAGTAAACTGCAACTTCGGCCGCTGCTCCATGGTTCATTTAGAAAGTATCCTTTGGAAACGATATTCAAATTTTGAAATAGTTATTTTTTGTATGAAAATAAAAATATGAAAGTAAAATATTCGGACGTGCGCTTTTGGTTATTTTAATTAAAGTGTACGATGCGGATATGTTCAAATCCTGATTATTGTTGCCGTAAGAGCATCGTACATTGCATTTAACGAAGAATTTTGGCATCGTATATTACTGATAACGAGGTATTAACACATCGTATATTACTGATAAAACGGAATTATTACACCGTATATTCCTCATGAAAATAAATTATTATGTCGTTTATTACTTATAACACAGAATTATTACATCCTTTATTACCAATAATAGCCTATTATTTAACTCACACGTTTTTATTTACAGATCGCGTCACTATCTTTGACAGTGAATGGGCTCCCATTTGAAGTTATCATGTCAAGGCGAGTTTAAAAATGAATAATTTTAAACATTTTAGTCGCTTGTACTCGCGTGTTTACCACATTCATTGAGTGAATTTTCATCTCGTTTTTCGTTTTCCTATTTTTGCTTTTCCATTTGTTTTTATATTCATTTGAAACGTGCAATAAATTTGAGTGATTATTGAGAGAGCATTGTATGTTTCAAAAACATTTATAGAATTGCCAGTTCGCTTAAATGATCTGTCATTAACGTTAACTGGAATAATCTTTTCAAGCGGTCACGATTAACATTATTTGGCATGGCGTGAGGTAGATTTACGTGTCCAGGTACAACGTTTGAGTTTCACAAACAAGCCCTCAGAAGAACAGCAACTGGGGGGCCTTGTGATTTTTCAAAACGAATAAAGGCTTTAGAAAAATATAACGAAAATAGATGATACTCTAAAATATGCGGTATGTGATCCTATAAATTTAGCAATCAGTAGTTTTTCGCTGAAATTTAGTAGAGTAGTAAAATTAAAATAGAATTTCGTGCAAATTTTTACTGCGTTAAAAATTCCTAAAATTATTTCGAACCCTTTTGTCTGAAGGTCATGAATAGTATCGTGCTCAGTTGCAACTGATATTGTTTCCTAAAGTTTGTGTAATTTTTTCCATTCACTGGCAACAAGTGGAGCTCGATGAGCTGTTTCCAAGTGCTGAACTCGAAGACCGTTGAGTGTTTAGATCTGGGGAAGTATAAGGACCTCTTCTTTTCCCCAACGTGGGAGTTTTGTAGTGATTCTACAATGTACCACGCTCATTTTTAATCGAATTTACATGCATTTGAAGTCTCCAAACATCAGTGCTATAAAGTTTCAGTAGAGGTAGCTCCTTCGTAATGTATTATTTTATCCATAATAAATGTTAAATTTGGCACCTTGAACTGCATAAACAAAAGGATCTATTATCTTCACATTTTCACAGTGGGACAGTTATTGTTTCATACCTCACTAAGCAAACATAATAAGTCTTATGCTGAAGAGTTTTGTGTACGTCATACTTTTTCCTATCTTTGATGAAAATATTCTGCAAAATGTATTACAACTCGACTGTTATGTTGTAATCATTCCATGCTAAAAACTGGGATCCTAAAAAAAAACTATTAACTTATCCCAACATATCCATCTCGTCGACGAAAGAGGTTGGGTAATGGGACATCTCAATGATCGGATTACAATGAAAACCAACGTACCTGAAGATATTATGATAAATCAAATTGTTTTTGATTTTATGAGAAATACATCTTAAGTGTTTTCCAGATTTTTCATGGAGTCAGATATTGCTTTCTCTACTCGATTACGAAAATCGTTTGAACTCTCACAGCTATTAAAATATTTTAATTTAAAGACGAAGAATACAGCACGACGGATAGGTATCATATTTAATAGAATTTAACGAAGATAAATTTCAAATATCTGAATTAGTCAATTTTAAACGTTTCAGAAACCAGCTCCATCATCAGTAAGTCTGAAAAAATAAAAAAACAAAATTGGTTAGTTCATGACAAAAGTGACAAAAGTGATCAGTAAGAAAAAAAATGCCGCTTATTTTTTTTTCTTACTGATCACTTTTGTCACTTATGTCATGAACTAACCAATTTTTTTTTCAGACCTACTGAAGATGAAGCTTGTCTCCGAAACGTTATAAATTGACTAATTCAGATATTTCATATTTAGGTTCGTTAAATTCTATGAAATATGATACCTATCCATGCTGTATTCTTCGTCTTTAAATTCTTAATGATAGTCAGACTAAGAAGTGTTAATTTTTCGGAATTAATATATTTGGTATCACATAGTTTTTCGGGTTAGGTGATATTCTTTGTTGGCCTGTATTTGCACCAGAAGCGTTAAATGTGAAGACAACGATACGATTTCAACATGCCTATCTCATATTAAGAATAGATATCCCCCCGAAGAATTTTTACACGAGTACGCGTAGTGTGTACATATATTCCTCATCAAGTAGATCCTCTTCAGCTTGATAAATAAATACCAAGTTATACTCATATCATTTCCCAGATTTTTATCACGCCGGACCAGACCCATAGTAGTTTTAAATCTCATGGTTGATAAATAAATGCCCTGCTATATTATTTCAGTGTTTTTATCACGTGGAGTCCCACCAAAAGTAGTTCTAAATCTCACTCACTAACACACTATACTGTATCTTAATAACAGACGATGCCCTGGGATGAAGTGGAACGATGGCTGCACCGCCAGAAGCGGCTTTGATTTCTGCGAGAACGGCTGTCTTCCTCGTCAAATATGCTGTGCTGTGGACAACTGTGGAAACCAAGTGTGCGTTGGGTGATATCACCCAAATATAGTTGGGTGATATCCAGTGGGGATATCAATACCCACGTAGGATTTGATTTGACGTCACGAGGATGAATAGTTTAAAACGTGTTAGTCAACGTAAGATCATGTAAGAAATCTTGCATATAAGATTTATATAAGATTTTTTGTACGACAAAATATTTCATGGGATAACAGTCTAAGTTTATACGCATGAAATTTTTTATTATCTTGACCGTGCCTCTTAGATGTTGATTAAAACAGTGAGAGAAAGGTTAGGACGAGAGAAAGATTGCGGAACACCAGTTATTTTTCTTGATTAATTCAAAACATAGCTCACACAAAGTAGAGTACATTTCTATCATTTTGGCTGCTATCACTTTGCTCGACAGATTTTCTAAATTGAGCAAAATTTTGTGTTTTCACTGAGCCCCATGATTAGTAAGTTTAGTAAAAAATTCCAGCGATTGCTTCGTTCGAAATTTGCTGACAAATTAAATTGCATGATTATTAAGAACGTTTTCTTACCCTTCATTCCTTAATCAACTGCCCAAGTTCAGCGAAATATTTAGAACTGAAAAATTATTACAAGCCTGAACGGAGCCAGGGAAGAAATTTAAAGCTGCTGAACAAAATTCAGAGTCGTTTTCCATGTGAACGCTGCGAATTACACGATCGAAATAATGCTTTCCACAAGCAAGCATAGTACTTACTTCTGCCAGAAAATTATGCCATTAAAATGGTGAATGTCTGACGAAAAGATACTGCCTCCTTCAACCGAAAAATTAGTCGATTAAAATAGTGAATGTTTGATGAGAAGATAATACATGCTTTAACCGAAAAATAAAAAAAAATGAAGTGGCAACCACCACTCTTAATGGAACTGTAATCACAACTCTTTTCGTAGACGTACATTTACAGCGTGATATATCTATATGAATGTGAAATGTGCTACCAAAAATTTATTTTCTCTGAATCGCTCCACTGTAACGCAAATTACAAGATTTTTAGATTACTTTCTATATTGAGTATTAATAATTTCACACATTAGACACCGTAAGTAAATTGCTTGGTAGTTTAAGAATACATTCAATAATGAGGTTTTTGATTCATCTTAATTATTTGCAATAATACGAAGAATCCTCATGACAGCTGAGAGAAGATTTTGTACGCTAAAAAATACTAGATCGAGAAACTTTTTTCGCGAAACGTAATTTTTTGGATAATGCCACTTGGAACAATGACATCGAAGCATCAGACAAAAACTACAGACTTTTCGACTGATTAGGCTGCTCATTGTATTCTGGAAATATTTCATCGTTATTTTAACTATTCCTCGTTTGAATAACGTTTACCTTTTCCAACTTTTCAATTTTGCGAAGTTGTCCGAGTTTTTCATAGATTAAAATGCAAAAGAAATCACACGATATTTTGACTGAAACACCGTCAATAGTTATAATTCTATATCTCTGTGAGTCAATAGAATACATTTCGATGATCAATATTTTCAGGCCGAAAAAAACGAAGAAGAATTTATTTGCAGTCACATATATGAAAAAATAAATTAAATTAAGAAGCAATATCGATGTAGCAAAAACACGGAAAATCACATTTTCAGGCCACAATGGTACAACTTCGTACTTCAATAAAAAAACATAAACAGTTTTTCTAAACTACTCTATTTTTCATGATGACATTGAGACCTGCAAATAAGCTTTGACCGGCGGCGCGTACAACGCTCTGAAGCTAACATTAACAAATGTAAATAAATCGAAAAAATACTGTAGAATTGGAGACTAGTATCCGTAACAATAGTTTTTGTCAGTTATTAGACAGGAGCACTATTTGAGCTACTTGAGCTAAGTCAAATCCTCAAATTTGAAGGTAATATGAATAAAGATATTATGAAATAGTCAAAAATTACCTAAATCAAATGAATTTGACAAATTTCCGCTGCTGAGCTTCAGAGAATATAGTTGGGAAAAGGAAATCCCAATGATTCACCGATTCCTAGGCCCATTTAATTTAGCTGAGTTTTGTATCTAAAAATAATTTCTAAAAACAATTTCTGAAAATTTCCAATTTCTAAAAACGTTGCCAAGCTCATTTTCACGATCAGAGCGTCAGAGTTTTAGTTTTAGCACCTCTAGTAAACTGCAGCTCGGCTTATATCAAAGTTGAGAAGTAACTTACCTAAGTCGCAAATCTTATGCAACATAAGTTAGATATAGTGTTCTATTATTAAGATATATTATATGATATAACTACTACTATATTAAAACTATTATTTAAAATCGCATATTATATAATATAGTAGTTCAAAGTTATATCATTACATAGGCATTAAATTTACCTATCCTGGTACATCAACTCATACTAAAGGTATGCGTTGCGTGCAATGAGAATGGAGGCATAGAACACCCAAGTGGAAGCAACAGGTGGGGCCAGATCATGCTATCGATATTTACGATACACGAGTTATGCTCCAGGTGCAGGGACAACATAGCCTGGGTCTATTCTGTGCTTTTAATTCTGCTTTTCTGGATCTAACTCGGTTCAGGATTTGGTCACAAACTAATGTATAAAAGGAAAATTTCCCAACACTATGTTCATGAATGATGTGCTAGAAATAAAAAGGTGCCCATGTATTTTATTTAATGTTACGACCCATAACTTATCATTTTTTGAAACTTTCGTCATTTAAGGAGAACCTCGATGCCAGTCATCAATTTCGATTTTTCTGATGAAATGCGGGAAGGTAACTATTAGGCTATAACAAAATATGTCCAAGTAAATGCAAAGCTCAATGTTTCTTAGAGCTCTTGGATTATGTGTCGTGCAGAGCTACCTTTTTGATTCAGATGATCAAATTCTTAACCATGTACATTAATCAGGAATAAAATCACAAACAACAGAAAAAAATTCATTTTTCTAAAACGGGGCATTCAGACTAGCGCTTGTTTCGAATATTCATTATCAATGAATGCTCTGAAAATAAGATCAACAATATATAAAAATTGATATTTCAATAATTGCTAAATATATATACAGCCTATATAATATACAATTGTCAGGCACTTTGATCACAGTTAAGAACGGGTTTCTGCTTAAAAATATACATTGATTCTAAAATCCGGAGATCGCTATTACACGTAGAATCTAAAATTGAAAAATCATCCACCGAGAAAATATGGTTGGTGTTTTCACAGTGAAGTCTAGGCGAACACTGAGAAGGAGTTGCTAGCGGCCTATTAGTTTTAAATGATTTGCCTAGATGTTGGTAAAATCTAATCTTTGACTGTTTCAGAGTGCTCACTATGTAGGAACTCTGGCAAGTTCCACAAGTTTTGTACATTAATGTAATCTATGTTTGGCATGTCATTTTAAAAATGGCATCGTCCTTAGCACAATATCAAAAATCGTTTCAATTATTATCCGTTGCTGCGAAAAAGTGTACTTAGAGCTCACAACAAAATGATTGGCAGCATCCACAAGTTTCTTATGTTCAGCGGGGAATACTTCCGCAATAATTGCTGCAACTCTTCATAGATCTCAAGTGAATAAGTTCGTATAAATGCTGTAGAGTCAGAAGACCCCTGGGATTTGCAGCGGATAAGTTTTTCTTTCATACCTGCAAATAAATAAAAATGATTGTGTTACAAAATCGGAATAAAATAACTAAATTCTACTACAGAAGACTGGTTTCATGATTAATTTAGAATGGATAGATTATCGTTGCTCAGCTTAAGATGTCTTGATTTAATTTTGAGAAATCTCACAGCACATTTTCTTTTAATTGTTAGAAGCGTAAAATTTATCACGGAAGATCTAGTCCTGTTTCCCTGAAAATTGGTTGCCCAGGGAACCAATATCGTCTCGACGCCCGCCGTCATCACTCGTGTTATGATATATTCATTTTTTATAACTACACAAGAGTGACGATAATTATGTGCCCGTTACGTCAAACCTTGGTCCATTCTCTTGTATGAAAAGAATACAGAATAACATATTTAATTCTTTGCAAATTAAAAAACAGAATTTTCACATTTTTAATAGAAAATTCCTTGGAAAATCAATAACAGATTCTTAACAGATTACGCAGATTACGCGCAGGTATGATTGCTAATTCCTAGCATTTTAGATTGTAAAGCATTCTCAGATTTGACAGCAGAGCACTCCCTGAATTGATCACAGATACCTTGCAGATGCTATGCAGGCACGAATAAAATGTTACTAAAGAATAAAGAAGTAAAATAACAAATACAAAATCAAAAATAAAAATAAAACTAAATACAACTAAAATAACATAAAGCACTCCGTGATTTGATGACAAATGCCTTGCAGATGCTATGCAGGCGTGAATAAAATGTCCTTTCGCTTCCGCTCGATGAAGGTTAGAGAGCATGCAGCGCCTGCTCCACGATGAAGCGCTCCGAAGAGCGATAACTCAATAACTGATCATAAAACTAAGGAAGAAATGGAAACAATTGTGAAGAAGCGTCTGATATTTTGCAGGCTAGCGTGAGCTACACAGAGAAGAAATTAAAGCACCACACTACGGACTAAGTGCAGCTTTTGTGTTTGAAATACAGCGAGCAAGCTATGCCGTCTACGAAACATAACTGGGACCTATCCTCTTTGAGGAGGGTATACAACGGAAAGGCTACACATCTGAGTATGGTACAAAATATATCGGGGAAAATGCACGCTGAGAACGAAATATAACGTGGAATTTTAGCTCTCTGAGTATAAAATACAATGTGGAATTTTAGCTCTCTGAGTACAAAACACTGTACAATAGGTCAATTTTGGCGTTGAGTACAGAACACGAGGGTGAATATTTCCTTGCCCAATACGGAACAAGAGGGAATCTTTGCGCTCTAAGAACGAGAACGTAGCAACTTGAGCTGCTTTCTCATTATTGTCGGAGTATTCAAGGAAGTATATTCATGTGAATCATATTCGCCTGAACTGGGCGTGGTTACACTTCAAAATCCAGTTTGGTTTTGCTGTGAGCTGCTGCTGAGTCGTGCACGGGCATCACGTTTGATCACACGTGAGGACTCAGATTAGTCACACTCTGGAACTCAATTTTATCATCAGCTGAAATAAAATCACCCGCAAAAAAAAACACTTTGATCACAAGCTTGAACAAAATTTGACCACACGCCTAAACTCTGTTTTCGCCACGCGCTAAAATATAGTCCGATCTTGTGCTGAAACCTATATTGTATGCTCTTGCTAAAACCAAATTTGCTCATCCATTTACTTTAACCTAGTTTGATTTTATGGCACCCCATTTCAGCAATGAAACTTAATCCCACTTTTAGACGCACGCAGAAACCCGTTTTAGCCATGCAGCGGAACCGTTTGGTCATCCGCTGAAAACCAGTTAACCTGAGCGGACAGATTTACGGTTACACTCTAGCCTAACTTAGAGCTGTGCAGTTTCTGCTCGTTAGCTGTGAATGATGACCTAATTTTGTGCAGGCAGAGTTTTTACCATCCCTCATGGCAGTAAAAGAGCAAGCACCGCGTAAACCTGCGTGCCACATTTGCATTTGAGAATCCGGTCCCTCATTATTATAGGGTGAGAGAACTGTCAGGTTTTACTGACGGTGCTAATGAAGGAGTTTTCGCAAATCATGTCATCGTCGGTGATACGAAGAATTACTACACCAAGACCTGATACTTCTAACGTGTGATTGTATTTATCCATCTCTCAAGTAAAGCAACATTTCCACAACACCACGTTTGAAGTTGCATACCATTTGATTGAAACTGTTCCCTAAATACACTTCATTTAACCACGAACTTACACCGCCTGCACATCATTCATTGATCTCTTTTTCCCATGTAACTGAAAATCATTCTATGCACACGCAGCACCACGCTCCTTTGTGTTATGTTCATGTCATCGTAAACCATTCCTCGTACAACATTTTAGAGCTCAGCAGTGTGTAGTGTTCCACTTTCACTACTTCCTCAATAAACTTTCTCCATCACACCCTCAATAAACGTAATCTTTCAGCCCCATCAATCCACCTATATTTTTTGAGTTTCTATTTCAAATATCTCTTTTCTACGCTATTGTAAGTCTTGATTTTTTACTTAGTTGTTTATTATTCCAGACAATTAAATAGAATCTGACTCATCAACATCTAGCACTCAAATCTTTACTTTTGTAGTCTCCTCTTTCATTTTCTGACTCAAAACTAATACTGAAAAGGCAGTCTTTACATTTACGCTCAGCTACCTCTATTTTCACTCTGTTTGACCCTCCTTTTTTATTTCAGCACTCTCTCTCTCAGTATTTTCTTCTCATGCCTTTACACTCCCAATTTTTCCTCTTTCAGTATATACTCTTCTCGTCTTTTCTTCTTCAGATTCTCTGCTCCCAACTGGTACTCTTAATCCAGTTTCTATTCTTCCAGCCCATACTCTCCCGACGTGCCCTGTCTCAGACTTGTTCTACTCTCTCAATACAAACTCTTACAGCTTTTACTCTCCCAAATTTAAATTTTTCTGTCACCCCTCATCCACCTTAATTTTCTCAGACGCTACATTGCAAACCGTTCACTATTATAGCTCTTACTCTCCCAATCCGATATTTCCCAGCCTTTACTCTCCTAGCTCACTCTCCCAACCCTATTCATTCACAGTCTTCATTCGGCCAACTCGAACTTCACCAGCTTTTACTCCCAAACTTTCACAGTCTTTACTCTCCCAGCCCATGAATTTTCGTACGATGCACTCCTAATCTCTACACTCAGACCCGTACCTCCCAGACCCTACTCTCCCTAGCTAGCACTACTCTCCTAGCCTCGACTCTCCCTACCCCTACTCTCCCAGCCTCTACTCTCCGTGCCCTTACCCTTCCAGCCTCTACTCTCCCTAACCCCACTCTCCCAGCCTCTACTCTTCCAACATCTACTCTACCAGCCCATACTCTCCCAGCCTCTACTCTCCCAGCCCCTATTTTCTCTACCCCTACTCTCCCTACCCCTATTCTCCCAGCCTCTACTCTCCCAGCCCCTACTCTCCCTACCCCTACTCTCCCAGCGTCTACTCTTCCAGCCTCTACTCTACCAGCCCATACTCTCCCAGTCTCTACTCTCCCTACCCCTACTCTCCCAGTCTCTACTCTCCCAGCCTCTACTCTCCCTACCCCTACTCTCCAGGCCTCTATTCTCCCAGCCTCTACTCTCCCTACCCCTACTCGACCAGCCTCTACTCTCCCTACCCCTACTCTCCCAGCCTCTACTCTCCCGACCCCTACTCTCCCAACAGGAGACGCACCGGTGCACAAGCTCCGATTTTCCAGGCCAAGTCCCTCGCAACACAAGAGCAGACGTTGGAATTTTTTATCTTCTTCATTGAGCGCCCGCCCAGATATTTGCTGAATAAATATTGTTCATATCCGGGAAACCCTATTGTCGGGAGCCTTGAGGCTCTACAACAAGCATGCCGTATCTCAAACCCTGCTTTTGTGTTTTGCATGCGCCCCAAAAACTTTTTTCCAAGGCTCCAATCTTTGGAGAACGTAGTCTCTAATCTCTCGAGAACATGGCTCGAAAATTTCTTGGAGAATTATTCATACAGTACTGTGCGCACATCAAGGATAGGGTAGTTTGGCATAAGGTTTCTTGGGAGGTTTTTCAAAATGGGGATTGTGGTTTAGCAATATTTTTTGGTAATCATTATGACAAAATAAACTGACTAATGTTAATGGAACAGAATAAGTTAAATTTCTTGTATTTCTGGCAGCAATGAGTGTTCAATTTGAAATTATTTCTTTATCTCTATAGGAATGATTTATTGGTTTTTTCGTTTAGTTTTTTTAACGCTTCGTGTGATGGTCGTTTGATGTTCGAGCAGCTCTAATTTGAACAACTTCATTCTCCATATTTGAATTTTGACTTTCATATGAAAATAGCTCTGTTGAAAGCACATTGGAACTTGGAACTGAAAATATCTTATTACTTCTGAATAAATTTATAACAAATCTTACTCGCTTGAGAAGAAATCATTCATGGAAGGAAGATTTGAATGAGAAATGTTTCGGAATATTAGCTTTTATTTTGCAGTGAATGCACTAAAAACTCAAAGTATATATACTTATTAAAATGACAAAACACGTGTCCCTGAAACTTGTCTCTAAATGATTAATAGAGCAAATGTGACAAAATTGTAATGAAAATTCGTATTTCTACCTGAAACGTTTCAGGGTCCTATTTCATTTTCAGTTTTAAGGCAACAGAAGAAAAAATAAAAGCGTTAAATTATACAACACAGAATTAATATATTACACAGCAATCTAATACAGTTTGCAGTTGGTACGAGGTAGCAGTTTGATTCAGAATAAGTTTCTTTTTGCAAGATGCTATTGTGTAGAAATTCTAAAATCTTGTCACCGGTGGCTGAGCCGACAATTTTGATGTTTTTTCAGATCCACTAGTTATACAATATTGAACGTAATTTTACTTCTGTTTATGAATACATATATAATTTCCTATTGCGTTTCCACATTAATTATGATTGCGCAGATGCTCGCGTCATTCGCTTATCAAAAAATGTTTGGAACGAATAATTGTTGGCTAAAAACATTCGTGTTCGGTTTCAACATTTTTGCACGCCCATTTTAAGATAGATTCGTTTCTAAGTGAACAAACGTTTACTTTGTAACAATTTGAAGGCGTATAAGTCATTTGACTGATGTATTTTTTATTTTTCCGTGCAGAACTACCCAGACTTCCATTTCAATCGAGCGAAACAATTCACCGTAATACGTTTGAACGAATACAAATAATGGTAACGAAAAACCCACTGAAATTTTGTTCATATGGTTTCTCATGTGCATATTTCAGCTGCGTCATGCCGAAGAAAAAGACATCTTCCATTCATTTGTAAAACATATTTAAAATTATAGTCATTTCCCCGTCAAAATAGGGCATATTTTATATCCTCCGATCAACAGTAAACGATGTAGCTGCTTTAATAAGTGATGGGAATAAATAATTTCTTAGCACACGATATGATAGTAGCAAGCTTATAAAAGTTACGAATGCAAAGGAAATAGGAGATATTTGGCTAAGAAATACAACGCCAAGAAATTTTCTCTTTCCAGATCCAATAGCCAGCTCTGAAGCGGAAATACAATTTATCTGCTAAAAAAATAGTTCTAAAGTATACATATGGTTCACAGAACAATAACCAAATACTCCAAATGCACTTGGAATTTAGAAAATTCGTTTCTGGCTATTCTGCGCATGAGCGGAATGCAATTAGAGAACGTAGCTCTAAATGCTTCAGTTCTTGTCGGAAATAGCATTCTTCTAACCGGTGGCCTGATGCCTGGCGTTATCGTCCACTGGTATTACTAGATACAGAATTACTTCTGCTGGCGTTACTAGGTACAGAATTACTTCTGCTGGCGTTACTAGATACAGAATTACTTCTGCTGGCGTTACTACACTGAGAGAAATTTTGACACACCTGGGTGTGTCAAACGGTTATTCGAAAATATTTTGATACACAATGAAGTATTTCTTTTGACCACATATCAAACTGGTTGAGAGACTTGAAACACTTATTCACGCTTCAAATGGCTCAATATTTTTTGTAGAAACCGAACTGTGTTTAAATTTTGTGAATGGAGTGCAATTCACCCCCAAAAAACTTTATATCTTCGCTAATTTTTCTTCTAATTCATGGACATTGTCTGTATATCAGTGTAATTAGTAGCTAGTCTCAGAAATTGAAATATTTATGAGAAATGAAACTGACTTACGCTGAGTGTGTCATGTTTGGCACGCTTAAGTGTGTCGTATAAGCCCATGACACACAAAAGTGTGTCAAAATACATAGGCTAACCATGTATATTGTTGACACACTTTTGTGTGCCGGTTTTGCGACAACTTGACACACAAAAGTGTGCCGCTTTTGCGACAAAATTTTTCTCAGTGTAGGTGCAGAATTATTTCTGCCGGCATTTCTAGGTACAGAATATCTTCTGCTGGCGTTACTAGGTGCAAAATTACTTCTACTGGCGTTACTAGATACAGAATTACTTCTGCTGGCATTACTAGGTGCAGAATAACGTTATTCTGCTGGCGTTACTCGGTACCGAATAACATATTAAATTTCACGATGATAGGGTAGCAGTTACTGCATTTATTGTGATGGGTAGGAATTGTTGCTTCGTTTATAATTAAATGAAATTCATGTATTCACCGTTTTGTTGGAACAAAATAGATCTTGGTTGTAAAAATAATTGTTTTGTTAGCGAATTTAGCTTATTCTAATCTCTGAAAGAAGTCGCATTCTCAAAAAATGTTTCCTAATACTTTCTCTTGAAGGTAGATTTCATTTGATTTTCTCCTCATGAAAAAAATACAATTTTTGGCTACTTTATAATAGCAACCCTGAAATAGAAACGTCCATATTTTGAAGGCTTTCTTTTCGTGTCCAATTCATGGAGAGGGTATTTTTAAAACTCTAAGGAATTTATTACCTAAGTTATCCACAAACCATCATTGAGCACATTTTTACACTTGTTCGTATTTCAGGTAGGTCATAGCTAAGGATACAGTAACTCAATGAGGACGTTGAGAACGGTAGGGTTTAAAGCTCAAAAGTTTACGTGTGGAAATGGTCCCTGAAAAATTAGCTACCTCTTGTAATTATTCATGATTGTATTGCATCGTTGTTACTGTACATTAGTGCGAGCATAAGTGTGGAAAATTTTTGCATTTCAGTTGGTATAAGTAGTAGAATTTCAAGACAACTACATATCATCTTGAATAGATTTCGGTGAGAGACATTATTGATATACCTGAGCGTACTTCAAGTTTATAGACTTTGACTGCTTATGCAGCTCAATTTTGTATTTTAAATATTAAGTGTTAAAAAATTTGTAGTGTTTATTAATTTGTAGTGTTTTTGTAGTGTTTTTGTAGTGTTTTTCGATATTTTGGGGGCCATTTGATGTATGAGAGCTTATGCTCTAGAACTTGAGTCCTTTGATCAATGTAATTTTGAATTGCTGCGTACAACTTCCTAACCTAACCTAACCTAACCAAACCTTATCTAACATAACCTAACGTAACCTAAGCTACCTTACACAACCTAACCTAACTAACGTTGGTACTTGTGGGTTATCTGTCACCACTTTTGATAACTATTTATAGTTTCCTTTTGATGTTAAGGTTAGGTGGAGTCAGGTTAGCTCAATTGAATTGTAAATTTTTGTTATTTTTAATTTTTGTTTTGCTTCCGGCCAAAAGGAATCTCTGGAACCTTCCAAGAACTGAAGAGGAAGATCCCAAAGATTCATTGTATACATATTTTTTTTTAAGATTTAGAGGTTTGACTATTTAGTTCGTTGCCGAAAAATTCCTATATTTTTGATTTGCGCTTTCGCTTAATAATAATACAAACTTGTCATTTTTTGAAAGCTTCCCACACTCAAAAGAAAAATTATGTATCCTTCAATAGTATAAAAACAATTCTTAGAAATTTAACTATCATTCACTTACGAAAGCTGGCTCATTCGATGCGTCAATGTGGGGATCAGATGTGGAGATTTAGGTATTATTGCGAATGTTAATTTATTTAAAGCCGGCCTAAGTCTCGCTTTAAACTTGTGTTAATTCGTAGCTAAGCTAAAATTTCGATGAGGCGGATGTTTTTTTTTTCCTTTCAATTATTAAAAGCGAGGGATTTTGAAGCTCTTAATCCGATTAAATGGAAGAAAGTGATTCTCACGCGGAAGATTTTTATCGCTGTGGTCTAATTTTGTAGAGTTTACCCGCTCGTTTCGAAATTTGAAAAAAATGAGCTCTATTATCAAAACGCCTTTGGTGCTAAAATTTTCCCTATTTCAATTAAATCTAACTAGTTTAATTGTAATAATAACTGATCAAAGGGCTGAATATTTAAAAGATTTAATAAACACAGGTTCCTGTGCCAGTAGAGAATAAACTCAACACACGTGGACTGCAGGTTAAGCTCTCGAAAATACTCCATTATTCCTATTTTCTCCTGTTATTTTCGAGCGCCCCCTCCCCCAGTAAGCTATACATACACGCAAACATTTCAAAAGAGAGCCTGAAACCCTCAGGCAGACTTGCTCTAGAGTCCCTAACGAGACTCCGAAGGCTGGCAGGCAGTGAAAAGAGCGGACATTTGTCTCTCCAAAGTTTTGGAACATAATTATTGGAACGGCTTCATGGAAGATCCGTCGAGAGACTCTCGAACGAGCTAAAGGTCATCAAGAGTCTGCATTTAACAACAAAAATGTTTAATCAGATTCTCGGAGCAGACGATTTTGAAAAGTTCTCGTGTGCGTGTGAAACAGCACTGGCACTTTTTATTTAATGAGAAACATTCATCGATGGTAAATATTTGAAAAGCTCATCAAAGAATGCGAGTAGCATTCATCAATAAACTCTTTGTTTAGCTTGCCGTCGTATAATATTGCTCGATATCATGAGCGACGTGACTTAGATTGTGAACTTCAAGTTAGAAGTTTTGTTTTCTGCATCAATAATGACGCTACGATGAGTGAGGAAACTTTCATGTTAACTGATCTGCTTACATTATTGTTCATCTCCTGACATTATTGTTGCTTGAGTGAGTATTTTCAAGCCCAAAGGTGCTTGCAGGAACTTTTTAACGAAGTTTCATCATGAAGCGACTTATTCCCTTTGTGCACGCCGGGGGCTCACACCGCGATCAACGTGTTCAATCGAGGGCGTAGTTGCTGTACCTCGATCTAGAGCATTGGTCTCCAAACAATGGCCCGCGGGCCACATTCTGCCCGTCACATAATTTCATCCGGCCCGCCAAAGAAATCTCTGTGTGGTGGTCTTGAAAAAATAATTATCGTACGACTGGCATCGCTTACGCTGTTTTTTTTTCATTTTATATTCCTACGGCCCGCATGTATGTGAGAAATATACAATGTGGCCCTTATATTGGAAAGTTTGAAGACCCTGCTCTAGAGCAGTGGATCTTAACCTTTTTCTTCAATTCCCTGCTTTTTAGCGAGCCAACTTTCCATTCCCCACCACAGCATCTCCTTCCACTTATCTGTGACATTCCTAACCCAGCAGTGTTGTCACTTTTACCCTAACATGACATTCAATATCTCATTATTGTTGCTTTTTTTGTTATTAAAACAGTCTGTAAATGGTTGTGATTTGGCAAGAAGTCAACATTTGGCTGTAATGTGTTAGATTTTGAAATACTCTCGATTTTTTGTGGGTGGAAACAAATGCATGAAATTCCCCACCTGGAAACCTCCTCCAATCCCCACCTGGCACCTCCGCCATTCCCCACCAGTGGGGAATTGCCCAAAGGTTAAGAACCGCTGCTCTAGAGTCACTGATAAAAGGACTTAGGAATTATGGACTTGAGAATACGAAATCTCGAGTGTAAAGATTTCAAAGACTTAAATTTGCGTGAACAGTATTTCATAGAAACTGCTATAATTTTCGTTTGATGTAGTTGTCTTGATTTTAGCTTTAGTGTTTTTGGTGAGGGAAGAATATCGTAGAAAGTTATGTGCAACGAATTAACTTATATCTCACTGCAGTTTCTACATAATATTTAGTTTATGCCTAACTTTAATAAAATGAAACATTTACCTTGATTTTTATGTTTCCTTAACGTCGTTTTTTATTTTCTGATCTTCAAATTCTTTAAGTCAAATTTGTGAACACAATAAACAACACGATATTGAGTTATAATATCATCTTCATTCATAGCTAAGCGATGCTGGTTTCACCATCAAGTTCTAGCATTGTAAAACACAGATTAATATGTTTTAATAAAATAATTCGGAAAATATGCGACCACGAATATACGTAAACTTGTGTTTATTCACTTGAATTCTGAAAGAAACCTTTGTTCTTCATTTGTGTACATCAACACCCGAAACATTTAGAATGAGCTGAGACTCTATGGCATGACTCGAAAAAAAATAGCGAAAAGTCTGTCGAATTCTGCCGACAAAAATACTTTTTTATACTGATATAGACGAATGCTCGAGGCAAAAAGTTTCTGTGTTGAAATACTTTTCCCTCGCTGTAAGTCCCTAAGAGGTTCTATAGTGCAGCTAGATCAACGCTACTCAAATCTCTAGCTTTACGACTCGCAGAACATTGAGGAAAGCCAAGTGCTGACACAACTATCCACGAAGAACGAGAGCGTGAAACAGGATGATGCTAACTTGCACAGTCCACCGAGCAGAGCGCTTCAAACTCACCTGACAGGAACAAAAGTTCTCTCAAATGACTATTGCAATGTCCGAGCCAGAGGTGGTCATGCTACAATTTCAGTAGAAAAAATTTGCTGGCCCAGATCTATACCGCAAATTGGGCGTTTAGCTTTTTGGAGCGTCATCGATATTGGTTTCTGACTCGATCGTTTGGCTAAATGCGCAGCAGCGAGAACTTTAGAGGTTTGCTCTACTTCTCTGGTTTACCCTGAAACCAAAAGATGGATACTTGATCAAACGAAATCGGGGAACGTTTTTTTAGCATCTGTGTCAGTGACTCATTTTTGTCACACGTCCCTTGCTGAGTAAATTTTTTTCATTCTATGCTTTTTAAAATCACTTAGCACGTCCTCAGCTAAGTAAATTTTTATTTAAATTTCACTTACGCGTACAGAAAATTAGAACATATGCCCCCAATGGAAACTTGAACAATTTTGAACGATGTTACGCTTCAGTCCAATAACTGACACTTCTCGGCAAATGAAGTCTCACACTCGCCACAACAACAACAACCTTGTAGTTCGCTAAAAAATTCACAAGCGAAAAAAATGCGGACAGAATTAGTCTCAGGGAACGTCTGTTCAGCCCTGTGGTTTAGTATCGAATTCGTGTCCTCAGTACATCACAGATATGATTTGCATTAAATGACTATTAATTATTGTAGAGGAAAGTGTGGCTACACTGCAGTAAAGCAGACAAAATAATATTAAAATTTGGCTGTTACTTCATGGAAAATTATGCAGTAATTTCAAGTATTCTATTAATTTAGGCTGAAAGATGTACTTATTTCTTATAGGGATCTAGTACCGTGGACTACCCTTTGACTCCCAAATTTTACAAATATCTTTTTTCCAATTTCTATCGCAACTAGGTGAACAAAAATGCATACAGATATGTAAAATTGAATGCCAAACACATTTGCATCAATAAAATTTTTCGATTTTCGCAAAAATTAATAATTTATTTCGCGATTATTATAAAAATATAAATCCTTGCGCAAAACCCTACTCACTCTTTTATTTTCAACCTACAAGCGTGATTTTGGTCTCATTCGACGCGGAAGGACTTTATCAAAACCGTAACGTAGAATTTTTTTATTTTCGACCTAGAAAAAAGTTATAGGTACACATATCCAACATTTGAAAAAAAAAAATCGAATTTTTTTTCATTTTTTTCCCAATCAAAATTTTATATAGCATTCAAACAGAATTATACTTTGCTACGCTGTTCCCACTGTCAAACTGCATCGAATGAGACCAAAATCACGCTTCTACGTTGAAAATTGTAGAAGGGATGTGGTTTTGCGCAGAAAATATATATATATATATATGTTCGCCCAATCACTTCTTTTCTATCGCGAATTTCGAAATTTTTCACGAAATCAAATGTGTTCAGAATTTAAGTTTAAATATCGGTATTCATTTTCATTTACCTAGTTGCAATAGAATCCTGTAATCTGAGATTGAATATGTCAAAAGAACACTTTTTTGATATATGTAACCATAAATTTTTTTCTAATCCGAAATTAAAAAAAATCCTACGTTTCGGTCTTGGTATAGTCCTTCCGCGTCAAATGAGATCACAATCACTCTTCTACGTTGAAAATTATAGAGTGGGTAGGGTTTTGCGCAACTACATATATTTTTCTAATAAACGCGAAATAAATTATTTTTTTTCGCGAAAACCAAAAAATTTTATAGGTGCAAATGTGTTTGCAATTAAATTTTACATCCACGTGTAAATTTTCGTTCCCATCGGTGCGATAGAAATGTGTACAGTGAAGTTTGAACGAAGAGGTCGAGTCCAGGGTAGTGGATCCCCTTAAGTTACTTGTTTGCATTTGTATTTTCGTCAGGGGATTTTTCGAAACAAAGCGGTGTATTTTCATTATTTTGAAAGCTGTACGACACCCTGTACCAATAGGATCGACTTGGAATTTTAAACGCATCCATGTGCTCGAACTACAAATAGCAAATGAATTACGTCCAGTTGACTTATAGCAGCCAACTTGCTAATTTTAAATTATGAAATTATTGAACTTTAGTTACGCTGCTATCTACGCCAAGAGTGGAGGCTTAGCGTTACCTAATTGTTATCTTACTGTAAAATTTCGATGATTATTTTCATCGTCCTTTGATCATAAACTGGCCAACAAGAAATTTGTAGTCTCCGTTTTTTAAGCTGATTTAGAACGAATCTGATGCGCTGAATCCAAAAGTCACATTGATTTTGCTTAAGCAAGTCACGTTTTTGAGCTATGGCCACATGTCGTTTTTTACGATTTTGCTCACATGTACGCATGTGTGGAGCGTTTTAGAAGTTGGTGGGGGTAAAATGTCACGATGAATAATTCTTTTGATTGATTATTATCATTTTAACGACAAGCAGTATTCAGGTCCGATTGTTCTGGGTAATTATACATGTCGAATAGGGTTCAGTTTGAAGTCATAAAACTGTGTCAGATAGCAGGGACCGTGCTCAGCATTACACAAAGAAGGACTGGCCCTTGCAGGAGGAATGAGGGTCTTGCAAAGAAAGGAACGTCGTCAACGACCCTCTGGTGCACGGAGACAGAATACTTTTCCCACCTATGCATATCAAGCTTGGCGTAATCAAGCTGTTACCCAAGGCTCTGGACAAGGATTGTGACTGCTTTAGATACTTGTGCCAGGCTTTTCCAAGATTTACCATGGAGAAGTTGAAAACTGGCATCGTTGACGGTCCTCCGATCCGTCAGCTCATCAGAGATCCAGAGTTCGAAAACTCAATGAACGAAGTAAAACTGGAAGCGTGGAAGGCATTTGTTCTGGTAGTGAAGAAACTACGCCAGAAACTACACGTAACTTGTCAACAACAAGCTGACTGCTTTCAGAAACCTGGGCTGCAGCATGAGCGTCATGATGCACTACCTATTTTCGCATATGGATAGGTTTCCTTAGAACCTGGATTCAAAGAGTGACGTGCAGGGGAAAAGATTCCATAAGGACATCAAGTACATCAGGTATTAGGGTCGCTGGGACGCAGTCATGATGGCTGACTACTGTTGGACTCTTAAGAGAGACCTCCCTGCCGCTGAGCATCCCAGGAGCTCAAAGAAACGGGAGTTCAAGCCCTGAAGATTGCAAAATAGTAAAGCAACATGCAATTTAGGTGTACTTACTCCCATCAATGCACACCATTCTGTTTACAGTAATCGATGTTTCTATAAGGTAATCAATATATGTTGTTTGAAAAACTTTTTTCTCTTGAAAACATATTCCGATGATACATGTTGACAAAAATAAGCTGATAATGCCACAAAAATGTAACCAATTTTGCCACAAAATCGGATTTTTCTCAAATCAACTTAGCATAAAAAATTTACCTGATGGAGAGAAACGGATGACGTTTCTTGATTCACCAGTGCAAAAATACCCTTAATCAGTTGTAGAAATCTAGACAACATTGAATAAGTAAATAATTGTTGCCCTTTGTTGTGAGATGAGACCCAAGTTCTCAAATATTTTGTACGCCACACGTTCTTCAAAAAAGTTTTACCAACCTAAGTGTGAAAATAATGGCTTAAATTTTAATCAAATCTGATTGTTTTTATTGTTGGTATATTCGATAAAGTATATTTTCAAGTTTCATTTGGCTCTGAACGCAGCGTCTTTAGCGGCTGTCGTGGAAAGCATTTATTACTCCAAAAAAGGTCAAAACCTACGATATACTTTCTAACTGTATGCTCGGTTCAGTGAAAAATAATTAAAACTATTTTTATTAAGAACAAAATATTACAGATTCTCTATCCAAACACTCTCCACTTGCTAAAGGGATCATAAGATGCATCTTCCTGGCGACCTAAACTCCCACGTTCAGGTCCAGAAGAAGAAAAATATTGCTCAATAAAATCTTTGCTGACCGTCATCATCATCAGAAAACTCGTGCGACTAAACTATCCCCCCGAGCCGAAACTTTTCACATAACTCACTGGGCTAGCTGAGCTCTCGATAATAAGAAAAGATTATCCACATCAAAACTTTAGAATAACTCGAACTTTTAAACTCCTCAATTCAGCTCAAGTCCTAGCGCACTCCGCCGGGTTTACTTGACACCAGAGACACGAGGGATGGAGCCTTCGGTTCTGGGAGATACTGTACAAGCTGACGTGATAGTTGTGGCAGCATAAAATGGTGACACAAATCAACGCTCATGCGTAAAAGAAATAAGAACAGAAGTAACTGTTGTGGCCGCATGAAATTGTGACACAAATCAAAGTTCATGTATAATGAAATAAGGACAGATATAACATTTAACAGTTTTGGCCGTATGAATGGTGACACAAACAACGTTCATGTATAAAGGAAATAATGACAGACGTATTGGCCGCAAGAGAAGGCGACTCAAATTAGTGTCTAGGTAGAAAGAATTACGAATAGAAGAAATAGTTATGGTGGCATTGGTTAGATATGATGGGCGTCTGGTAATCATAGATGTTTTGCCCTCTAGAGCATCTAGCACCACTGAAAGTTTATCCCTTTTAGTGCATCTAGCGCCACCGGAAGTTTGCCCATCTAGTGTATCTAGCAACACCGGAAGTTTGCTCTTCTAGTGCATCTAGCACCACCGGAAATTTTCCCTTCTAGTGAAGCTAACAATATTTGAAGTTTACCCTCTAATGAAGCTGGTACAAACAACCCCGAAACCGCATGAATGAAACAAGTGTGTGAAGCTCAGCCCAACCTCGTTCCTGAGCATGAGAAACAATCTCCACGGTCACTGCTACACTCGCCATTGTGTGGAGAAAGGAACTGACATTTTCACGGCGAGACGTGCAGTTTTCTGAACAAAGCCTTGCCATCGAAGTCTCGTGAATAAGAACAACTCGACGCCCTTTCGTTTCGGCGCAGGTAATGCGCCGAGACTTCCTTCAATGGAGCAGTCATGCAGGATATTGGCTCATCGAATGTCCGTGCTCCAATTTCATAATGCAACCAAGACCCGCTTTGGAGAGGCACTAGGGTCATTTTATGTGTCCTAACTTCGAGACCTGATGGCAGGTCTAAAAAAACCTCGTTTTTTTGTGGGAGACTTAGGGTTTTCAAAAAGTTTGCCTACATGGGATAGATAATGCGTTTTTTAATCTTGGACTTTTTAAGTTTAGAAGATTTACTTGACACATTTCCTTTTAAAAGATTTAACAGGATCATGTGAATGAGTCACACAAAAATTGAGGATTGGTCAATCAAGCAGTTAATCTACATCGAGCGATAAGCCTCCCATTTTGAAGCAAAAGACTTCTGAGTATGAATCAAAAACTGGCGTGACCTTCTAAGTATCCAGAAAGACTCCTCAATTACATGATTTATTGATGAATAATTTGCCCAAAGAGATACGGAGATTATCTCTGCAGTTTTTCTCTGATCATCAGACCAGAGAAAAAAATATTTAGGAATAATTACCTCGCATGGAATAAAAATAATCTTTGAAACTTGCAAGTGCCATGTTTGGTCACAGTAATGACTGCAGGGTGTGAGCTCCTGGGCTAACAAGGAGCACCGCACATTCTAAGCACGTGCTCAGCAAAGTGAAGTCATGGGATGAATAATTCATTAAAACTATGAGCTTTAAAACAGTGGGTTTAAATCTTTTAAATATTTTAAAAAGAGCCTCTGATGACGCCTATAATGTTCGCACTCGCTGCGTGATGTGAAGTCATTTGCACATAAAAATTAGATTAATACTATGAGCGTCTTTGTGTGCAGAATAGCCGTCTGATTGAACTTCATTCTCAACACATAAGCGAATGGACTCTACTTTGGAAAAATTCTTTCTAGAGCAATTCAGTGCGGTGAATATAACTCAGTTCTTCACCACGATCGTTTGCGTTTGAATTAGAGTAAGCTGTTTTTGAAGATTGTTTATTAGGTGCGACATGGAAAGAAGTACTCGCAAACATAGAAATATAACTTGCATCACTGACAATTTCATCATTCTCATTGCATATCGCATGACACAATACCCAAAATTTGAAATTTTCAAACATTGGAGCGAATGCAGCTCAGAATTGTGACTTCTGTGAGGACAAAATTTCAGCTGCACGTCTTTCAGAGATTTTATAAATCATACAAGACTTGAATTTCCCCATGTAATGTGTGACACTTATGTCAAAGTTCTTTTGGCATTGAATTGAATGCCTGACTACTTGAATCTAGGAATAAGGAATTGATGAAATAAAATAATAGGAATGATTAATATTATTTTGACGGAAAATGGAGAACTTCTTTAATAAACGTTCACATAGGGCACCGGGAGAATTCATTCCAAATTATTTGCTGAAAATAGCTAAGAAATTCATGGAAAATTTTCTGCTCACGACACCGAAGACTTTAATTGTAAAATATTCACAAGAGATTCTGAAGAATTTCATTAAATAATTCATACACGAGACAGTAACGAAAGACGAATGACCAATACAACATCGTGTGAAATTTCGTAAGGAATATGTTGCAGAGTTACATTAAATCAACGTCTTATAACATTCATGAGCAATGGCGTAAGAAGCTCCTCAAATTTGCGACCTCATTCCTGCACTGCTGCTTCTTGACAGGCCTCTGCTAATCTATCGAGATTGTATGCAAAAAAATGAGCAGACGTCTTCAACAGCTTTATAACTGAGGGAGGACCGTAGTCTGGCGTCATTTTGCTGAGTTAAATCGAATGAAACTCAAGCATGACTGTACTACGGGCAAAATGAGTGTAATAATTATACGTAATGCCAGCGTAGTGATCGAAAGTATTTCTCTGACCCGAAACGGAACTTAAGAATTAGTGGGGGTGAGCGTACGAATTTTTCGTTTTTCTTAGAACCGAAACTTGAGAGTTAGTGTAGGTGAGCGAGCCAATTTCACGAAATTTTTAGAACCAAAAAGAGACTCGAAGGTGAGTAAAATTCACCCGATGCTTATTTCTCATGAAAAATTGACAAAGTCAACATGAATTCAGTATTAGGATAAAAAGGAAAACCAACGTAGCTTAGGGAGTGAGGTTCCTAAAAGTGAGATGTCCTAGAAATTGTACAATTTCATCGAATTCAGTATTTTCTGATCATTTAAACACGCCCTCGCCTAAATTCCGTGGTCAGAGCGCCGTACATCTAACTCGAGTACATTCTGCGTCTCGCAGTCACAGCTCGGAATCTTGACGCTACATGATTTTTCCATCGCATGTTTTATGGGACGAACGTTTCCTGTACAAAAATGAACCCGGCGATTATTTCCGAGAACTGGTCAGAATTTATAGCTTTTTCTCCTATCTGACTCTTTCGGGCAGGAGTGGTATTGGCTGGCGGGGCTCGAGTGACTTTGAGTTATTTACAGTGGGAACGAAGGCATCTATTTTAATGAAGTTTATGCCCATACAAACTTACATATGCATGGATTTTCCTTTAACATGAGTTTTGGAACTTTCATTTGTGACGAAATTGTTCAGAAAATGACAGGTGAGATTCTAACCACTAGATAATCTTTGGCATAGCCGATGCTGGTAAATTTGAAATGAAGAAACGAAACTTGATTACTTTCTTCCCGATGAGGAATTGTTTTGAGCTCATTCAGTTATGTAATTAACTATAATAACGAAAGCGTAATTTGAAATTCTTTTAAAATGTTCTAATTCACCACATTATACAAAATAAATTTGACTCATCCCTTTTATTGTCAACGGTAGCTATTGTAAATTTAGATGATATGAAATCATGTATTATATGTTGATCGACGACACTTCAACTAGCCATGGCTTGCGTTGGCAGAAAAGGGTGGTAGGTAAATGTGATCGTTTGCATCAGAGAAAATATTATTGAGATTTTCATATTATAATTCCTTCGAAAAATTAGAGTGTTTGTATAAAGCCTCCCTCATCTGCGATGTTTCTACCCGAGGCAGAATAAATGTCCCACTCCAAAGAATCAACATCTTACTCCAAAGAATCAACATCTTACTCCAAAGAATCAATTTCCTTCTCCAAAGAATCAAAATCCTACTCGTGATAGAATCAATATCCTACTCTTGATAGAATCAATATCCTACTCGTGATAGAATCAATATCCTACTCGTGATAGAATCAATATCCTACTCGTGATAGAATCAACATCTTACTCCAAAGAAGAGAGGCGAATGCTCCATTGAGTTTGAAAGGCAATAAGACACTTACTAATTAAAGACTGTAGGCTGGTTCTATACAACTTTTTGCCTATCTCCAGCTATAATTCTTTTTATTGGGTAATAGCGCACCGCTTTCATTACTTATGGCCAAACATAAAATTTTTAAGTGCTCATAAGTTTTTTCAAACTTTGTTTTCTTTTCCCAAAAGTGCCTAAGTCTCCATTCTACTCGGGTCATACCTAGTTAAACAATTCGACGTTTTACTTTGGCTACGCAAAATCAACTTGTTTGCATGGACTTTTAACGTTACTCTTTAAAATTACAACTATAACACTAAAGGCAACACAACTCTGTAACCATCGTTAAAATCGGATACCCCAGTTGTGCTGTCTGGAGCATCAGCTGCAGAGAGCAGAGGCACACCTCAGCTTCGTATGTTTGATCAACAGTCGCATCATCCAGTTAATTATTCACAAACAAAGCATTTCGTCCTCGCAGCAGTTCCCAAGTAGGTCAGGACAATGAAGCAAGGTAGGTTTACTGCACATGTCTAGCTCAGGGTTCACCAAGGTTCCTTTTAAGGGCGTTCGCTAAGAGATATTAGTGTCACAATGACGACAGAACATCGTTCATCTCTTCTCAACCCAGACACAACACAAGCACGCAGCTTTAAAGAGAGTCTCGTAACAGTCGATGTGATATTGTCTAGAATGACTAGTTTGCCGTGAATTCCTTTGCCGCTGCTTCAAAGAGAGTCTCGTTACAATCTATGCGAAATTGTCTAGAATGACTAGTTTGCCGTGAATTCCTTTGCCTCTGCTTCAAGAAGAGTATCGTCACAGTCTATGTGAAATTGTCTAGAATGACTAGTTTGCCGTGAATTCCTTTGCCGCTGCTTCAAGAAGAGTATCGTTACAGTCTATGTGAAATTGTCTAGAATGACTGATTTGCCGTGAATTCCTTTGCCTCTGCTTCAAGAAGAGTATCGTCACAGTATGTGAAATTGTCTAGAATGACTAGTTTGCCGTGAATTCCTTTGCCTCTGCTTCAAGAAGAGTATCGTCACAGTATGTGAAATTGTCTAGAATGACTAGTTTGCCGTGAATTCCTTTGCCTCTGCTTCAAGAAGAGTATCGTCACAGTCTATGTGAAATTGTCTAGAATGACTAGTTTGCCGTGAATTCCTTTGCCTCTGCTTCAAGAAGAGTATCGTCACAGTCTATGTGAAATTGTCTAGAATGACTAGTTTGCCGTGAATTCCTTTGCCTCTGCTTCAAGAAGAGTATCGTCACAGTCTATGTAAAATTGTCTAGAATGACTAGTTTGCCGTGAATTCCTTTGCCGCTGCTTCAAGAAGAGTATCGTCACAGTCTATGTGAAATTGTCTAGAATGACTAGTTTGCCTGAATTCCTTTGCCGCTGCTTCAAAGAGAGTCTCATAACAGTCAATGTGAAATTGTCTAGAATGAATAGTTTGCCGACAAGCTCATTTCTTCAATTTTTGAATGAAATGGGCTTATTTCAGTTCATTGCGAAGCAAAAAATCCTCGCTGTGCCGAGATTAATCTTGTGTTTTCAGCTACCTTTTATCGGAACCCGTACCGAAGAAATGTAAATTGAAGTATTGTCAACAGTTACGAGGTTTATTCTTCAAATAAATCCGTGTCGGTATTTAAAAAATGATATGAAAATAGGGGCATTCTTTAAACGTTGGATACACCGCATGTGATGCTGCGCACCTCAGTGGTATATCAATATACATGTGACCGCTGCGAGCGATCTTACATTGGTAGCACTGGGCTCCAATTATTTGTGAGGTATGCAGAACACAGGGGAGTCTTCTTTCGCGCTGGTGATAATGTGACTAAGCCATCCAACTCGTCTGTGAGAGAATATTGTTTGAATAAAGACCGTATTTTAAAAACACAAACTCCAAAATTTTGGATTCAGCCCCAAATTCGTCTGATCACCGCATTCGATGTACATTTTAAAATAACCGTTCGTCTGCAAATGAATTTGAAACGGCGGTGAAATTTCCCAATATTAGTTGAACTTTTCGGTTTTTCTGTCTCATTTTTATCTATTTAATGTCAATGTTTTATTTTCGGTTTATTCAGCAGAATTTGTTGAAGTTAAAAAAATTGTGTAACAATTTTGATTGATTGTTTTTCAAAGCACTAAAAATTGATTCTTCATAAACCGAAACGTTTGTTTTCATGAAAATATTTTTATTTCGCCTTTCTTTAAGCGTGAAGTTTTTTATGTTAATATTGCGTTAGTTTGTTAGTGCTTTGAATCATTAAATTTGTACTCAATAAAATTTTTTTTTGCTGCATTTCCTGCTCTTCTCTGCCCTAAATAGCACAAAGTATAAAACCAATTACAAACCTTTCATTATTTTCAGTATAATATCATTCATCAGATCATTTCACAGGTGTTCGACGTCGTCAAAAGATGTGATGTCGCTTACTGTCTAAGACGCGCAGAGATTCTACGATCCGACTCTACGATCAAGGTGCTATGCTAATTTTTCTATTGCTCGAAGCTGTCTTTCATATCATTCGATCTGAATAAAACAACTCTAAGGAAAACGAAATAATGGCGTGCACAAGCTGTAATGTTTGTCAAGAAGTTTCTATGTTCCATCACAGCAGAGAAACTGAGAGCACTTTGTGGGACGTTGCGTTAGGTTTCGACCAAGTTTGCAGGGTCTAATGCGGCTTCGAATATTTATTGCCTTGGGAGCAACTGCAAGGCAACGAAAATCTAATTATTAAGGGAAATTTATAGCTCAATGCGGGTGAGCCGACAGTGCAGCCTTGACTCAAACTTGCAATAGAGCGATAAGCCCAAGAACAGAAGCTGAGGGACCACAGTAATCCTGAAATATTGCCCCTATCGCCAGCGAAAGGTAGGGAGAATTTCAGTATGCGAAGAGAAAAATGCAAACTCTTCAAAAATATATCTCAAAAATCGAAGCATAATAACTGCTGAATAAAAGTTGTCAAAGGAGACAAAGAAACCTCCATTAGCGAGGTGCAAGAATTCACTAAAGCCCTTGCGCTTTTGCTTTTTAGGGTTTACTTCTACGGTTGACACAGCGCGTTCGAAAAGAATTAAGCATCAAATATGCTCCAGTACAGATGTTTGTAGCACATCACACATTCTAAGTAAGTAATTCACAATAGGGGTAGGGAAGAATTCACTTCTTTATCGCCATTGACGCTCCTCAAAGGTTTTCATAGGAAAAAGCTACGTACGAACATACAATAATTCATATTGCATTAGTTCGAAAATTGGGTGAACTTTTGTTTCCTCAGGGTTTGATGAATTCAGCAACTCATTGGTTCACGAGCCGAGATTTAAGGTCTCGAACTCTACCTGAACACGCTTAGGTGTAGCTGGAATTTTACGTACCATATCATGATCAGTTTTGAACCAAAAATTTCAAGACTTAGGCACGATTGTTAAAAAAATCAATCATATTACGCGGTTGCCATACATAAACATCATGCTATTGTTATTTTAATGTACAACCTTACAAGAATTTGACCCAAAATACTATTAAATATTTTAAAGATTTAGTTACCCCGAACTTGTACATTGTTAGCAATATGGCAAGAGAATATACTTCATATTTACCAGACTACTATTTTGGCATTTTATGCCATGCAGCCTGCATGACAAACACCAAAAACTCCTGCAGTCTATCATAGTCAATTATTTAGTGCACTTAGTTCTACAACGATATCAACACACTACTTTCTCTATTGCATATTTCAAATTCAAAACAAAATGTAATTACTTGAGTCTGTTAAAAGAAATGCTGTTTCATTTATTACTTAATTTAATTTATGGAATTAGTTTAGTGTGAATCTAGTTAAATCAAACTCAGCTTTGAGTACAAACAAAAAAAAGCATGATGAAGAAATGCACCGCAAGTGATTCAAAAGGTTATTTTTTCTCGAAAACATTTTTGTGAACGGATTGATTTTACTTACCCGAAGTTATGCTAGGTTATTTGCCGATGCCATTAACAAACAAAACAGGTAATCTGGAAATTAACGTTTGTAATGATATCGTCATATTTAATTTATATTCCACAGCGGTTTTTTCATCGCATTCAGTCCCTCTCATGACTTTTGCTCAGCACAAATGCTTCATAGAAACTCTGAAAATATGCAACAGGTTTTTCGCATTCCCCAGCCCATTTCTCAGTTTTTCTGTCTTATTTTAATCTATTCATTGTCAATGTTTTATTTTCGATTTATTTAGAAGAATTTTTTAAAGTTAAAAAAACTTCTTGCTGTGGAGCTGTACGATATACGTAAAATATTTTTGGTTTTCTGGAGTTAATTTTGTTCCGATAATAAAAGCTCTTTTATTAAATTACCAGGAAACCCTTTATTGTGGTTGACTATACTTTTTTCTTAAATATTGAAACATTAAACGTAGATAATGATTTTGCACTCAAAATTCTTTTCAAACGCGTAAATACAAGTACTTGATAGGGAAGTTTCAAAAGTTTACAATTGACTTCTTTGATGAGGGAGCTCAGAAAATAATTTTCCGCTGTGGCAATCTACTTAGTTTGCTCATGCATAGACCAATTAACGATACTATGCTCCTAAATTCTCTTTGAGCGAGAAGCTCATCTGCATTACTTCAAGTCAGCCAGAATTTCAATAGAGCACACAGCATTTTGCGGCTTCAAATTATTTGTGTCTAATATAGAGACGCTATGGTACTACTAAAGCGTGAGGTCTACCGCCATATATCGCCTACCCAGGATCATTTTGAGATGTACAAATTAATTATTTATTGCTAAATTAAATGTATGGAAATGAGCAATCTCCATTATTAATCTATCCTAACCTCACGCAGTAGCAGCACCGACGCTAGAAATCGAACGCAAGTGCTCTGTTAACATGCATCGTCCTTTGCGCAGTCACTCACTGAGTAATTCAGAGTGATGTTTATTGCACTGACGTTTCGGTGAAAGCAAGCCACCGGTGCATACAAAGGGGGTTGAAACAGCTGTGTGGCTGCGCAAGACTGCACCGCTCCACCCAGAATATTTACTTTGCAAGGAGCTTTTGCGGTAAAGCGAGTGGGCTTTTATGCTCTGCCGCTGCGCAGAGCTGGCGTTGCCAGCCTCATGCATGATGATCTGATTGAAAGCAGCCAGTACCAATCTCTTGGTGGTTTCAAAAACGGTGGACAACTCTTTCAACCTGACAACCGGGTTTATACCTGACACATTTAATGACTGTATTCTAAATTTACTCCTGGAAATGCAATAATCAAGCTTTCGTGAATAGGTTCCAGGAATTTAAAAATTCTAAATTACGTTGAGGTATTTAATTAATTAATTAGGCTCTCGGTTCTCTTACTCCTATATTATAGAAACGGTCGATGGCTGTGAGTAATGATCTTGGTGAATTGTCGGTGGAAATTAGCGCTTGAGAATATAAAATATTGGATAAAAATGGAGCGAGAGCTTATTATAATTTGATGAGAGCTTTTGACCACACGTACAAAATAAGTAATGTATCCGTTAGTGAACAAATTACAGGACCTCTTTTTTTTGCATTGCTAATTGAAGAAGCTATGCACGCTACTACATAGAAGAGCCATGAGTAACATGTAGTCGACTAGAGTTTTTTGAGAGGGTACAGGATTAAGTCGAGCATCATTTTACCAAAAAAATACTTTAAAATGGTCGAAACTAACAGTTTGACACTATTAGGTACAATAGAAGGTGGCTGTAACTTATTCTTTGCAGCAAGGAGGGAAAAATAAATTTCTCAAAATATATTGAATAAGTTATGTTCCACATGGAAAGCCTCTCTACCATTACACCACTTACACTTGTGTGAGCAAGTAATAACGGGAAAAGAATCGCATGCACTGAGGATAATAAGCAATCTTTTAGAATATCTCAATTTACAATAATCAGTTTACTGGGTTTCTTCGATAACATTGTGCTAAATATATTGAATTTTTTCAAATCACATGCCAATGAATCTTTTCGTTTATTTGCACTCCAGGATAAATCAAGGCTTGAAATTTATAATTCCATTTTTAGTAATAACGATTTCATTTTCGGTCTGAGGTTTCATACTATTTTATTCGTTTAAATAATAGTGGATAATAACAATAGGTCAATATAAAAAGTTAGAAACTATGTCAGCAACCAAAGACGTCATCTCTCGTTAATTTTCTAAATGTACGGATTTTATCTATTTTGGAATAAATATTTTGAACACCTATACTCATTTCAAGTGCCTCACGATAATAAAAATAAAATAATAAACACCATCCCAACGTTTTTATGGAAATAACAAAAAGTTAGTAGTATCTAATTATTAGGAGCAGAGTGCCAATTTTTTAGGTAAGACTTCATCATAAAATGAGTTAATTAAAAATTGTAATTTCCTGAGCCATTGAAACTGGAAATTCTAATTAATTGAATATTTTGATGCTTAGACTCGAACCCTAAGTTAATATAAATATTAAAACATAATCCTTCTTTGGACGAGAGCGATCAAAAGATTGCGCTGAGGGGAAAATTGAGATCACGGATATCACCAGCTCAGAAATAGAATTTTCCAATATTTGAACTTTTCGTCGTAAAATACGGCCCAAAATTTCATGAGAAAATAATAAAAAATTTGAGGACTCTAGCTTTAATTCACAGATTCGGAAGGGAAATCGGACGTGCAGCGGCGGTAGATCTGATTTTTAATGCAAAATTAATTCTCATTTGCGTATCCTGATCGGGAATGAGTCGCAATGAACTTATCGGGATAGGTTATTTTTGCTTTCATGGGCACGAATTCAAAGTCTCCATGTATTTTCGTAAGCTTTACAGGGTTTTGAACTAAAATTTTTTTCCCAGATTCCAACCTTAACTTTCAGGTTTTTGGAGATGTAGCAGTCCGGAAATTAGAAATTTACACTCTATTTTTAACGGGAATTTATTAGACGGTATTTAACTCGCACGTAGGTTTCGAAATGTTCTTCTCTATTCAGATGCTGTTTCAGATAAAAACTGTCAAAAAAGAGTCTTCCGAATAACTCTCTTTTTTCGAAAAGGATGAGGAATTTAGAGGATCATCAGTCATGCGTCGAAGGACAATAAAATTCATCAGCGATTACCCATTTAAAAACAAGACATCTTCATACAGATCTGAAAACCACGTGTTGCTCAACGAACCATTTTTTCTTTGTGGCAGAAATCGGAAAATGTATGGAAGCAAAAAAAAATCACTAAAAATTCGTAAGTGATCCTAATATTAGAACAATACATCATGTGGGGAAAATCTTGGTTCCCGGATCAGATAACTTTTTGACATGAGCTATACCTCAAGACGGAATGCTCAGTAGCTTGGGCACGCATGGTTCTTGCTGTAGATCTCATGTATTTTAACGAATAAAATGCTAAACTGCTTTTATCAATTATTGACGAGTTTATGACTCCGGAAAATTTCAGAGAGTGGTTGAAATAGTGAAGCTTTTGAGTCACCTCTTATCTTTTAAAGGTCATTCTTTTGGCTGGCCAAACGATCTCAGTGAGTTTTTTTTATTTTCTTTGAAGAATATTGAGGTAAAAAAAGTCCGATCAAATTGCTTTACTCAAGGTAATTTTTGCTTGACACTTTTCAGTTAATGCACACAAATTTTCAAGTTTACTTAATGAATGATTATGATGACAAAAAAACTAGTTTGATATTAATGAATTAATTATTAAAACTGTTTCGTGAAATAGAAATCACTTTCTTTCATCAGCTGTCAATGCAAGAAGTCTATCCATAGTCCTCTTTGTTGAAAAAGAACGTTTTTAGCAACGACATGATTCAGAAGTATTTTAATATTAGTGGGAACGCGATTCTTCAAAGCTAGTCTTTCATATTAGTGAAAATTAGTCACCACTGTTTAAAATGGAAATGGAATTAGAGCTGATACTTAAAAATGAAGTTGACATAAGCAGATGTTGTTTCCAGTCATCAAATATAAAAATTAAAAAGGGAAATCTTATCCGAAGATGAACAAGTGCGTACGTTGTATGTACTTTGTGGTTCTATGAACACTGAGAAGTTTTATGTGTTTCGTGTCTGCATAAAATTTGACACATAATTGCATCAAACTTTTCATTCTTCATTATTCAGTTGAGCAAAAAGTTTTAGTAAGAGGGGAGAAAAGCATTTGATGAAATTTAAACTTTTTATAAAAACTGGTGATGTGATTCGAACACGAGGCATTTAATGGCAAACACGTGTCAGTCATTCCTTGCTGCAGCTGAATTCGAAGTGAACAAAATCTACACCAATCACGAGTTTGAACTTCAAAATTATGTAGTTTTGTTTTTCCTCATGCTTGCCAATAACTTTGCGTGTTTCGGGAGCCAGTCAAAGCCTCATTTCTCTGAGAAATAAGAGGGATAACTTTTTTTACGCACATAAAGTCTATGCGCTCGCAAGACTACCAATTATGAACAACATGAACGCACAATTATGTGCTTGAGTTATCGCACTTTGGTGAGTTAATTGAGCTCACCTTTTTGTTCTTTTTTTGTAAAATTTGGCAAAATTGTGCAATTTATACTTAGACTCGAAATTACAAACGCTTTCACCTACATTATGTACGATATTCCTTTGCAGCTTGTACGTGACTCGCCTGAGTAAGTTAATATGCTGCTATCCATGTGACCGTTTGCTTAAATGGTAAATTTATTTCATCCCATACCATTTGTATATATTTGATAAAAATTAATTCGTTAAGACATGTACAAAATGCTGATATATATATATTAAATAAATACTGTAAGTGAACGAAGAAAATTTTATGTATCACCATTATGTTTATCCTCTGTAAAAGAAGGTGTTAATAAATCAACTAGTTGAAAAGGGGCTCGATTTTAAATTTTTAAATACTTTTTCTAAAAAATAAGGTATTCAATGGCGGTTGAAGTTATTAATTCTCTGTTGCAGTAATGACAGCCTCACTTTATTAATTGGCATATCTTGCGTATTTTCTTTGACTTTTAAAAAATATCCTAGGAAGGAAGTCAAGGAAAGGACGTTGACGGGGAAAACAAAATCCCAAAACCGCGCTAAAAGGAATTCAAATCAAGCCCCTGGACGTGATAACAAAAAAGACCTGCGTATTTTTGCTTGAATGAATGAAATGAACCTTTCCTAGCAATTACCAAAGAATAAAAAGCTTTAGACCATAATACGAAACAGACCAAAATTCAATTTTCAAAAAATTAAATTATATCATTTTTCACGACAGATGCGGCTTCCATTTGTGGCCATAAACTAAGTTACATTATTCTGACTATTGAACTTTTCTTTTAATTTTATTTTTTCGGATTATGTCTGTCATTTGGGGATTTCTACGAAGTAAAAGCAAGAAACGGGTGATTGATGAATCGGTTGAAAGTATGCTGTTTGAATTAGTTGCCACAAAAATGTACTCCAGCCATGAGAAAATATTTAGCATATTTCTATAACAATTCGGCTCCACAGAATATTGTGTGTGAGCTCTATTATATGGTAGCCTTTTTAAATACCATGGTGACTTGTTGATTCAAATCAGCAAGTGAAATCGCTTATTTTTGAACAAGCTTTTCCTGACTTGTGTTTATTAAAAGTGAAAAACAATTAACGGGCCTTGATCTCCGGAATGAAATATTAAGTTTTCCATCAAGTGTTACTAGGCACTAACTTCTCAGGCAGCTCTTCATAGCCTACTAGGCTCATACCTAACTGGTTCTTCTTAGTTGGACTTGAGCTTCATATTCAACTTTTATAAAATATTGGATTTCAAGTCAGAATTTACCATGAAATTAACGAAATTTTTCGCTCTTACAAGAAGTATGTTGGTGCGATGCACAGTTTTGAAAGCCATGTTAATGATGTTATTTTGTTGTTGATCGTTATTGAAAGTCATTGATATTATAAAGAAATTTTAGGAGCTTTAATATGAAAAGGAAATATTTGAAAGAATGGCCAAATAATTTAACGCCTTAATGATTGAAATCTAACGGAAATATCATACACGATTTTTTCGGGCCATTAATTTTAACATACGTTATTTATTTCAACTTATTTCACAGCAATGTTCCGGAATAATTATTCTCCTCATACACTGTTTTTTATTCTTATTATTCTCCTAAGTTACTCTATATTTAACACGTCCCCCTCGTTTTTGTCATATGTGTACCATTCGGTAAATTACTCATTCACGTACTGGTATGAATGAAATACATTTCATCTGTTTGTTTCGTGATCATTTTTGAAGAATAACTGTTAACACACGGGATAAATTACAATAGTGCAATTAAATTCTCGTATTTATAAGGAAGGATGCGAATGTATTCTAGCATTAGAGTCGATTTTCCAATTCTGACAATTATAACCTAATCTTACAACCTAATCAAACTTATAACTTATAGCATAATCAAACCAACTGTTAACAACCGCTGAAACGCAGTAAACGTGTTAAATCCATCAAGTCCACTCGCAGGAAAATGTTTGAATTGAGGGTAGTTTATCAGGCTTTTAATCCCTGCAATTGTATGTATTAGTTTTAAAATTCTCATAAAATTCAAAGGAAACTTCAGGTGAGCTAACAAAATATGATTCCGAACGATACGTTTTCATTCTGCTCATGCATTTTGTTACGTTTCAAGAATGCTTGCAGGTCCATTTGGAAAGTATGCAATATTTCTATTTTCTTTGTAACTTCATGCAAATGACCTCTGTTGAGAAAATGTTGAAGCAAGGAGTATTCTCTTGCTCTGCTGCGAGGAGCTGTTGCAAGCTCCATTGAACTAATGTGTTTGATTTCCATTCAAAACTTTTACGCTTTGAGTCTTGATAATGTATTTTTTGCAGTCTTCTTCTTCGTACTCATAAAAAATAAAGGCTGACAGAGCTGATAACTTCGTATGATTGACATTAGTTTTTTCCTTGTGTTTTAAAAACATAATCATGAGCGCTCATTTTACGCTTTGATAACTAAAAATTGTTCATATCCCGCATGAAGTAATGAATAATGGATACATTGACGGAAAGAATTACATACCATAATCCGTTGGAATGATTCTAATAACTTCCGAGCTAAGCTAGGATATTTTTAAGGAAGAAGTGCTCAGCGACTCAAAATTCAAATTTACATTACATTTTTACTAAAATTAAATCACTCGTATGACATGAGATTGCTGGGTGCAACTATAGCGTGAAGTCTACCGCCATGTATTGCCTACCCAGATGCAGTTAAAACGTAAAAAGTAAATGTTTATCGGTAAATTAAATGTATGGAAATAAGTAACATCCATCAGTGACCAAACCTAATCTCAAACTACAGTTCTAGCTGCAGGTAGATCTCATGATACAGTATGGTGGACCTCATGCTTTAGTGTGCTAAGCCCCGCGTTATATCAGCACCAAATTGCTGTCACTCAAATTAATTTTGCAGCTGAAAAAAGCGATCACGGGAAAAATGTTCAATGATATCTAGTTGAGCGTTTTCAGTTAAAATAATTCAAGAATATCCAGCTGTAAATATTAACTTACAATCTAGGGTGGGGCAGAAAAACCTATCCGATTTCAAATCCCTTTTTCTCAGAAGAGGGAGCAGGTAGAGTAGTGGGGTAAAAACCGTTAGAAAGCCGGTTTTATTTCATTTGTCAGTAGTCAATATGCCTTGGTCTGGTGAACATCGTGCTTTTGTTATTGAGCGGTTTATCGAATGCGGCGGTTCGATAATTGCTACACAACATGCTTTTCGAATTCATTTCGGACTCGGGCGTCATGATCCTGTTCCACATCACGCTACGATTAAAGTGTGGGTGTCAAATTTTAGACTGACAAGTTCAGCATTGAAAAAGAAGTCGCCTGGACGTCCCAGGACAGCAACAGGACCTGAAAACGTGGCCAATGTGAGAGCCGCGATTGAACGTTCCCCGCGTCGTTCTGCGCGAAAACTTTCGCTCGCTTTGGCGATTTCCAACCGCAGTATTCGGCGCATTTTGCACCGGGACCTCAAAATGCATCCCTACAAAATGGTTGTTGCACAGGAATTAAGTGAAAGGGATTTTGAAACCCGTACGAACCTGTGTCGCGGTCTCCGAGAACTCCCAAACGACGATGTTGTGCTCTTTACGGACGAAGCCCATTTTCACCTTTGTGGTGCCGTTAACAGGCAGAAATTTCGATATTGGAGTGACGAAAATCCTCGAGAAATCCATCAGGAACCCCTCCATAGCCCAAAAGTGACTGTGTGGTGTGCTCTTTCCCGCCTAGGCGTCTGGGGGCCTTACTTTTTTGAAGAAAATAGGCAAACCGTAACGGTCAACAGCGAGCGCTATTGTTTCATGCTGAAAAATTTTCTTAGACCCAAAATGGAAGAAAATGGCGTGGAAAATGTGTGGTTTCAACAGGATGGTGCAACCGCCCACACATCGCGACGATCAATGGACATTCTCAGGGAACTGTTTCCCGGTCGCCTCATTTCCCTGAGAGGTGATCTTGGCTGGCCGCCGCGCTCACCGGATCTCACTCCATGTGACTTCTTCCTTTGGGGTTACCTCAAATCGAAGGTTTACCAGCATCGACCAAGGACCGTTCTTGCTTTACGAAGGGAAATTGCTCGGGCAATTGAAGAAATTCCTGTGGAAATGACGGTGAAAGTCATGGAAAGCTACCGCGAGCGCCTAAATCAGTGTATCCGCTCCCAAGGACGACATTTGAGTGATGTGCTTTTCAAAACTTAAATTTAAAAATGGCATAAAATTTGCGATATGCTAATAAAAACAATTTTTTGACAAGTTGAGTGGTTTTAATTTTATAACGTTTTAAAATCGGATAGGTTTTTCAGCCCCACCCTGTATGATTTCCAACACAGAGACCGCATTTTAGGAACGCGGCGAATCACTCAAACAGTTAGCGGTAGTTACTATATAAGTCAGTCAAAACTTAAACTTTGTGCTGTTAATCGCAGGGCCAGATCGTTCAACCTGTATCATGAAATAAACTATTTATTCATTTTAACGATAGCCAGAAAATACTATCCACGAGTTCTTTTGTAGGCATCATATTACTGTTGCGTTGTATCAACTCACCACCGAGTCACGAAGCTTGAATTACACATCGACTAAAGCAGAATTTTTTCCATTTCATTGCTAGAAACGGTTCGTGCAAATCGATGTTATCTAGCCCCTCTATTTGTACTGTTAGTAGGGCCGTGCAAACCTCGTGCATGAATAAAGATTTAACTCTTTTTTAAATCAAATTGACTGGTATTCTGTTTACCTAACCGTCATGAATCCATTACAGTGGTCACAGAAAGTTCCATCGAAAATGGGAAATATTTTTCAACTTCACAGAAAATAATTTTGATTAAGCTTGAAATTTAAAATACTACATTCCTTGCCAAACCACCCGTCGTGGTTGGAGCTCTATAGGGAACTCTCTCATCAACTTCTAAATTTAATTTACATATTATGTCTGATTTCGTGGAGTGGGTTTTGTAACATTGAAAGTTAGTTTACATCGCACAATTGCGCTCATGGTTACAGTTTTTTGACCGTGGGTTTGGGAAGTTTGGTAATTATAATAAATTAATCAAAATTACGATCTCGATATATGGATTGGAGTTCAAAAACTGCGAAAAAATTGGCACTTGTGATTTTTCCTATTCAATCACATCGTGAGCAGCAGAAAAAGCAATATCATTTCTCATACCATTCCTTCCTAATTCGAGAGTGAACAATACAGTTTTATTTTGCGAGAAGCCGTCCCGGACACCGAAAGTTGCGTGATGCGGACGTTAATTAACTTTCTGGAACCCCTTTTAGCCCTGAGGAAGCGATCAAATTTTCAACACCATGTCCGCATTCAGCAGTCAACCTGGCAGCGAGATATGAAGGACCCAATTCATTATACATGCGACTTTCAGCGAACTGAGTTAAAGGATCACCTGCATTCCCACAAAACGTGAAGAATACGTTCCATTCTAGTTTTGGACCTCGTGCATATTGAAAAAGACGGTACCTGCATTGCTTCAGGGAGGAGCGTTAGCGGTCAGTCTCTATCATATTCATAAATTTCCCATTCTGCTTCCATGATTGTGCATATTGAATATGACGGTACTTATATCCCCCAGGAAAGAGTGTTAGCAGTCTTTATTTATCGTATGCAAACCATTGCGCTACAACCGTTAGAAGATCAGGGTTTGATGTAAAAGTTGACTGCATTTTTCACATGAGATATAATATTGAACGTCTGCACTCGAGCTGCAGATGAGCATGAACACGCGAGATTTTTGAAGGTTGTGCTACGGAAAATGGGGTTCATTTACTTATCACAGTACGCCAACCGAAAAAGTTCAAAAGGTTTCTTTTAATGAAGACTGTGACATTCCAAAGGCATTCGTGAAATTTATTAATGTTTGGCAATGTTTCATTCTAGGTTCTATGTTTCCTGAAAAAATAAACGAGAAATTTTTGAGGGTGCATGGACCGTAATGCTATAGCGTGAGTTGTACCACACTATAGCATGCGATCTACCTCTAGTTAGTCCTATAGCGTGAGGGGTGCTGCTATAGCGTGAGTTGTACCACACTATAGCATGCGATCTACCTCTAGCTAGTCCTATAGCGTGAGGGGTGCTGCTATAGCGTGAGTTGTACCACACTATAGCATGCGATCTACCTCTAGTTAGTCCTATAGCGTGAGGGGTGCTGCTATAGCGTGAGTTGTACCACACTATAGCATGCGATCTACCTCTAGCTAGTCCTATAGCGTGAGGGGTGCTGCTATAGCGTGAGGTCTACCACACTGTAGCATGAGATCTACCTCTAGCAAGTACTATTGCATGAGGGGTGCTGCTATAGCGTGAGGTCTACCACACTGTAGCATGAGATCTACCTCTAGCAAGTACTATAGCATGAGGGGTGCTGCTATAGCGTGAGGTCTACCACACTGTAGCATGAGATCTACCTCTAGCAAGTACTATAGCATGAGGGGTGCTGCTATAGCGTGAGGTCTACCACACTGTAGCATGAGATCTACCTCTAGCTAGTACTATAGCATGAGGGGTGCTGCTATAGCGTGAGGTCTACCACACTGTAGCATGAGATCTACCTCTAGCTAGTACTATAGCATGAGGGGTGCTGCTATAGCGTGAGGTCTACCACACTATAGCATGAGATCTACCTCTAGCAAGTACTATAGCATGAGGGGTGCTGCTATAGCGTGAGGTCTACCACACTGTAGCATGAGATCTACCTCTAGCTAGTACTATAGCATGAGGGGTGCTGCTATAGCGTGAGGTCTACCACACTATAGCATGAGATCTACCTCTAGCAAGTACTATAGCATGAGGGGTGCTGCTATAGCGTGAGGTCTACCACACTATAGCATGAGATCTACCTCTAGCAAGTACTATAGCATGAGGGGTGCTGCTATTGCGTGAGGTCTACCACACTGTAGCATGAGATCTACCTCTAGCAAGTACTATAGCGTGAGGGGTGCTGGCTGCTATAGAGTGAGGTCTACCACACTATAGCATGAGATCTACCTCTAGCAAGTACTATAGCATGAGGGGTGCTGCTATTGCGTGAGGTCTACCACACTGTAGCATGAGATCTACCTCTAGCAAGTACTATAGCGTGAGGGGTGCTGGCTGCTATAGAGTGAGGTCTACCACACTATAGCATGAGCTCTACCTCAAGCGTGTACTATTGCGAGAGGTTAGGTATGGTTACTAAGGGACATTACTTTTTTCCATGCATATAATTTAGCGATGAACTCTTAATTTGTACATCTCAAAATGCACCTGGGTAGGCGATATATGGCGGTAGACCTCAGGCTATGGTAGCACCACAGACCTGCTGTAATCTATGCCGCACTGCCGATGTGAGGTTTGTTAGCGTCATTGGTTACGAATAAAATATATGATGTAAAATTTATGCGGTTGTAAAACTGTAACTAATTAATTTGAATGTTGTATCGTATGAATGAATATGTAGCGTTCCATAAAATAAAAATTAGAAATGGACAGAAGCTGTCGGAAAAGAAACTTTGACAATTATTGATGGGGAATAAGTTCTCTTCAATTTGTCATCTATGAAGTTGAAGGTAAAATCGTTATGCGAAGTCACGAAGGTCATAGAAGTCGAAACTGGAATTAAATCCTGAATGAATTGTTGAATTCTGCTGTGTTTAAACAGAAGTAATACGATAATATAATATGCATTGTAGAACCACTCAGTCTGCTTGTGAAACGTAGTGCAAACTCAACTTAATTTTAAAGAATTGTTCGATGGTAAAGCGATAGGAATTTTCTAACAAAATTTTCTTCATTCCAACGCTTGCTTGTGTCATGCAAAATTGTTATTCCAAAAACTTGAAGGGCGAGTTAACTTAATATATAACGCACATACGCTACTCGAAAGATGATAGAAAGTTACACTTCAGAAGATAAAAACAAGAAAAAACAAAGAGATGCAATGAAAATTCTCGTAACACTCATTCATGGAATAAAATAAAAATATTACTACAAAACTAAACTAACGAGTTACACTAAATATCCACTTGAACCCAAAATATCTATCAGTTCACTGTACGTCGGTAGCTACTTTCCACGAGAAACCGGTGTATCGCCGTGGGATTTCCCACTAAAATTGTTTTAAAGTTAGTGATGTGTAGTTTGCTTAGTCTGCATGTAAAACAGCATCTGAAAAATGATGTTACGTGAATGATGTGCTTAATTAGCGGCAGCATGCCTGCACACGACAGAAATATTTAAACAAGATTAGAGTGATGAATTTCTGAGACCGCAGTATCTGCCTAGGGCTGTGGCGTAAAGATAAAAAGATGGTGCTACTGTTACGTGAGGTGTGCCGCCATGCATCGCCTACCCTGGTGTTGTGCGGCCATCTCTGCACATGTCTGTATTCCGCGTCGTTCTGTATCTGTACGTCACTTATATAAAGGCTGCTAATGTCGAAGCCAGTTGCTCAATCCCTCAACATCTCGCCTTCTGTCAACATCTAGCTAAATAAACTCCGCGCCAAGCTCACAAGTGTTTCCTGTTTACCTGCACGTACATTTGGTGGCACAGCATGTGGTGAACTCAACCCACGTAGTCCATCATCATTAGCATCATCGTACATCAGTGGATGTCAAGTATCCAACTACTGAAGATTTCGACAAGTATAAAAATATCGATGTGCCCCGGAAGAAACAACCAACTTTGGCAACCTCAAGAGACAACGGTTGTGTGTAAGGTAATGCTGCGCGGAATCGGCATGCCAAGAATTTTGCTACAAGAAGTTATCAACGATATTCGTATTTCTCTGCAAGATATTTCACCGTTGCGCACAAGAATTTTGATATATGAAGCTGGCGTGGACGTCGAATTAGTTATTGAAATCAAGATCTCATCATTCCCAGCGTCAACCATTGAGTGAAGAAGTGAATTCTACAGATGCAAGTGCTAAAAACACTTTTATTGTGTTGAGATAAATTCCTACGAGTTGCATAAATAACAGTAGCAGTGTGAATTGCTTCAATAAGTGTCATTTGCATCAAAAACAGTAGCAGTGTGATTTACACCAATAACTGTACGAGTGAAGTGACACGTACTTTCATAGTGTAACTCTTAGCGTGGTGCACTGTATCAGCGTGTAAAAACAAGTATCAGCTTGCAGCCGACATCATTGCTGTACCTGCATTGACTGTTTCCCCCACCCATCTTGCCTGCCACGACGACGTGAGCTGCTGTTGTCTTCCTTGTTCTCAGATAAGTCTTTAGGAAAAAGCATTTTCTGTAACTAGATGCAAGCGGTCTCGTTCTCTGAGCAGAGCATGTTTTTTTGTCGCAATTATTGCTGCGGAAGTCTTTTTGCCGTACCCCTTCCCGAGTAGCTCTGCAGTCAGAACTCAATAGGCATCAGTATATCTTTGTGCATTGTAGACGACACATCTGTGCCTGTCAAGACGGATTAGCAGTTTACCCCATTTTGAGCGACACATTACCATTGTAAGTTTCAAATTTTACAGTAATTGAGTAGTAATGTTAGTGAAAGTGTCATGAACACCTTGGTTTTAACTATTGAAGCCTTAATTGGAGATAAATTCACGTTCTCGCTGTGAAGCAGCGATATATTTTTTCTTTCTGAGCTATCACGTGAGCAGAAGCTGTCACGTGCGCACCGCGCGATCTTATTGTTGCTAAGCACAAGTCTTATTGTGTTGCTAAAATTTTAATTTGCAGGATTCGTGACGCTAATTCTTGTTTTTCATAGCGTATGCTAGTGATGAAGTATTGGTTACTATTGCTGATAATTTTACGTGTGTAGTTTATTAATTTTTGTGTATATTTCATTGCATTACATGGTATTGCATTGCATTTAGGATTGCATTTCGTGTGTATTATCGTTGTGGAGTACGATACTGATTTTTAAATGAATTTTTAGAATTTTTGGTGTCGAATAAGCAGCAAGAACAGTAATAATAATTTGAGTGTGGTATTTGATGAATTAATTTTTTAGGTAGTATTGACGCTATTAAGTCTGTCAGCGACATTTTGGGCACGTTAGTTAATTTTTTATTTTATTAGGCGGTGATTTTATTAAAAGTGATTATTGGTGCAATAAGCGCTGTGATTTTAACAGGTGCCAGTTATTTTTGACGGAGTGCAACATTAATTCTTGAGTAAGTTAGGTTTGAATTTCGACACATTTTTTTTATTTTTTGACATTTGGAAAATACGTGTATTACGGCAATTTTTCTTTTTGCTATTGGAAAAAATAATTTAAGTAGGATTATCAAGTATTCTGCGTATTGATGCAGTTTAGGAATAACATTTTCAAGGTGAATGGCACGCAGTGATGCCTTAATTTTGGATTGACCCTTGATTGAGTTTTAACCTTTGACTTCCATTGGCAATACGTAAATTTTGAATTAATTGAGGACGTAGGATCGATTGATGTCTGATTACTACGAGAGTAATGATAAAATAATACGAACAGTGGCTACTGTAACAAGATCAGGACGTATTAGTAACCCTAGAGTGACAAGTATTAACGAAATACCGACAATGACGAAGTCAAAAACAGCAGGTTACAGATGTTGTAGGTGTAACGCATTCTGCCAGGAGAGTGGAAGTTATGTAGGGGAGGTAACTAGTGAGTATGTAGGTGAAGTTACCAGTGAATTTGATGAGAATGTTGATGAGACGGTACTAAGTCCGCAAAGTGAAGTTTCCTACGGCAGTTTAGGTGTTTATCGTAGAAATTTTAGATCAGGCGCACGTAGAATTATGCCTAGGCCGTGGACCGCACGCAGTACCCGTAAAAGAGGTAGAGGTTTTAACAGTTATGTAGGAGATAGAGAACGTGGTTCTTTAAAGTGTAACGTGATGAAAACAGAGAACAATAGTTCTGGTTCTGTACAGGTTTCAGGAAATTCTGGATATTCAGGAGGAGATTCGAGAGTAGGAAACTTTGAGTGGAGATCTCAAAGAGATCAATTTCCGCGTGGATGTTTCGCGTGTGGCGGAACGCACATTGTAAAAAATTGTAGAGCGTCAGGTTCGGAGATTAGAAGTTATGACGCGTATTTACGCGGTAGAGGTAGCACAAACCGTGGGCAGAGTGAAGTTCATTGGGCGGAGAGCACGTCAAGCGATTTTTTAAACTAGATGAAGGTAGTAAGGGGGATTTGAAACAGATTGAGCCCGAGTTAATTAGCGGTACCAAACTCGTTAAACTGGAGACCGTGGCAATCCCAGATACCACCGAAATAACCAAATCGTATGTTGACCCTGTGTTTAACTGTAAAAATAGATATAGTTTATTACAAGAAGAAGAGCTTGAAAATGACCATGGTCAAGGCAAAACGGTGGAATCATATTTTTCTGTGTCCGTTGTAAAGAATGTTAACAAAAACGATGCTGGTTTAATATCATTCAAGGATTCCAACAAACCGACCATCATTCTCAAAAATAATGACCAGTATTTAAGCGCTTTGCTCGATAGCGGCTCAGAAAAGTGTCTTCTGAGTTTCAGACAGGTTAAAAATCTAAGTGAGGAAGTAAAACCGAGTAAATTGAGAGTGAAAGGCGTGAACGGAAAAAGTGACGTCACTGGTGAAGTGGAGTTAGCTATCAAAATTCCCGGCACAAGTAAAGTAATTAAAACAAGTGCACTCATTGTCCGTGAAGCCAAATTTAATTATGATTTAATTCTAGGTCGTGACGTCTTAAAAGACGCCGTAATAAACTTCAGAGAGAAGGAACTTCTTTGGAATAATGTTGCAATTCCTTTTCAAGATCTAAATGTGGAACCTCTGTTAAGCAGAGAAGCTGTAATGCAAAAAATAGTGAAGAGTGATTGTCTGTTATCAGAGATTGCGGTCGCCAGGAAGACCAAGAGTCAATTAAAAAATGATGACTGCGGCAGAAACAATGCTGACTGCAGGAGAAAAAATGCTGACTGCGAGACAATGAGAGCTGAGGTAGCTCAGAGACAGAGCATGAGAGCTGCGGTAGCTCAGGCACAGACATTGAGTACGAAGCAATTAATCGTTCATTGCAATCAGGCTGAAGTGCCTGGGAATTCACTTAATGTCATTTATGGCTTCCTTAAGAAACCAGTGCCAGGAGAATACATGATTATAAAAAGATGTCTCGATAATGGTGCTCTTATAGCTGATTCAATTGTGCAAATAAATGAAGACGGTGTGGTACCGATTATGGTTTTGAATCCAAGTGAGGAAACAGTGTATCTCTCTGAGAATTCTATGCTATGCCACGTGGAATTGATAAAATCTGATGATATTGAGAGTGAAATGTATTTAACAAGTGTTGACACAGCGCTCAGAGATGCGTGTGAAGTTGAAGTAAATTTTGTTGCGGGGTCAGATACGGCGAAAGTTAAATCGACATGTGGTGGAAGGAATGCCATAGTCGATAGTAAACTTGTGTGGGATGCTGATACTCGTGGCAGAGGTGAAATTCTTGTTAATGATAAGGAGTTGGAAAACTATGCAGAAGTAGATGCAGGTTTAATAAGTGGAGAAAAGGAGTTAAGACGTGAGTTGACGGTAAATGATATTTCATGTAAGGAAGATGACGTACAATTTCCTTTAGTTAAATTGTTAAATAAGTACCGGGATGTAGTAACTTTGGAAGGCGAAAAAATAGGTGTAACGAATATCTTGAAGCATCATATTCAGTTGAAAACTGATGCGCCTGTATTAAATTTAGCTCCCTACAGAATACCTCATAAGTACCAAGAAGAGGTTATGAGAATAACTAACGATATGCTTGATCAGGGAATAATAGAGGAGTCATCTTCTGAGTTCAATTTCCCTGTCATTGTAGTTAAAAAGAAGTCAGGAGATTTGCGTCCTGTGATAGATTTCCGTGAATTGAATAAGGTTTTGATTAAACATTCTTACCCAATTCCCCGCATTGACGACATCTTATCGACGTTAGGTGGTAACACGTGGTTTTCTAACCTTGATCTTCGCTCGGCATTTCATCAAATAGAGTTAGAAAAAGAGAGCAGGAAATACACGGCATTTAGCGTTAATTACCGTAAATATCAATTCTGTCGTGTACCATTCGGACTTTCTACGTCCCCTGGAATATTTCAAAGAGTCATGACGTCTGCTCTTGCACCCATTCTGGGTAAACTAGCTTTCGTATTCCTAGATGATATATTGGTGTTTTCAAAAAATAAGGATCAGCACTTGATTGATATAGAGATTGTGCTTAAGATGCTGCGATACGGTAAATTATCCTTAAAGCTTGAGAAATGCCATTTCTTTAAAAAAGAGCTCGAATATTTGGGCCATACCATTGCCGCTGACGGTATTAAGTGTAAACATTCAGAGAAGTTACAAAATTGCCGAGCGCCGACCAATGTGAAGGAACTGCAACAGTTTTTAGGGTTGGCGAATTATTTCCGAAATTTTTTACCCAACTTTGCAGAAGTAGCTTACCCCTTGTACAACCTTTTGCGGAAAAATGTAGGTTATACTTGGACCGACGAGTGTCAGAGAAGTTTTGATTTTCTGAAGTTGTCACTAACTTCTGACACAGTTCTAAGACATCCTGACTATACCAAGGACTTTCATGTTTTTACGGACGCTTCCAATACCGGAATTGGTGCTGTTATAATGCAAGCGGATGATTCAAGCGACAAAATTCTAAGACCTATAGCTTATTTTAGTAAAAATTTAAATTCGAGCCAGCGAAGATACGCTACTACCAAAAAAGAGTTCTTCGCAATTCATTCAGCTCTAAAACACTTTAAGTATTTAATAACGGGTTACCCTGTCCGGGTATACTCAGACCACAAACCTTTGGCGCCCCTTTTTAATAAAAAACTCCCTGACGACACGAACATGTCGAGATGGTGCCTAAATGTACATTCCTTTGACCCAGTTGTAAAATATCTACCTGGTAGAGAAAACGTTGTCGCAGACTATTTAAGCAGATTGCCTGTTAATAACGAGAAGTTAAACCTTAAGGACCTAAATTCTTGTAGTGATTTGGAAGTCGCATTTGAATCAGAAGTTTGTGTTGTGGAGACTCGAGCACGACACAAACGAACGACAAGAAGCGAGGTAGTTGACCTGCCTCCGACTCGAGACAATGCTGACAATGCAGCAGACAGAGACGCGCGTCCGGCGCTGATAAATTATGTACCGACAGAGTCTGAGATATCTTGGACGATTAGGGAATTTATCGACGAACAAAACAATGACGTTTTCTGTATGGGGCTTAAGAATGCTTTGTTGCATGACAGTGTTTCGACTATTCCTGACTTAGATAAATTTCTAGTGTTAAATAATATTCTTTATAGACGTAGAGAAATCGATAATCGACCGAGTACAATTTTGACTGCAGTCGTTCCTAATTCCTTAATGAGTAAAGCTATCCTAGCGATCCACAGTTTATATCATGTCGATTACAAGCATACCTTGTTTAAATTTAAGTTAAAATATTGGAATCAATTAGAGAAAACTTTTGTGCGAAAATTTGTTAGCGATTGCGAAGTTTGCAAGATCATTAAAGCGAGACCATCAGTCCCAATTAAAATTTTAACAGCTCCAATAGCCACAGAACCTTTCGAAGTTGTATCAATTGATCTGCTTGGCCCACTTAAAGTAACTGATAATGGAAATAAATATATTCTAGTGGTGATTGACCTTTTCTCGAGGTTTTGTCGTTTGTATGCAATTTCGAATCGAGATACAGAAACAGTGATTTCTTGCTTAAGCAACTGTTTCTCATTACTAGGTTACCCTAAGACGCTCATTTCGGATAACGCTTGGGAGTTTAAATCAGTGGCTCTCAAACAATTTGCAAAATTACATGCCATTTCAAAAAGAGAAGTTTTGGCTTACAGCCCACATTCTAATGCAATTGTGGAGCGCAACAATAAAAAAATTACGAATCTGCTGAAACTTTACATTCATACACTTGTTAATGTAGAGTGGGACCAATTATTGGAAGTAGTAGAAAATGCCTTGAATAACTCTTTAAACTCTACCATTGGCGAAACACCAAGCTATATTATGTTCAATCGCGATACGTGTGCTTACTATCAGTCTGACAGTTTCGATTCAGTAATTTACAGTTTTGATGAAGAAATAGATTTAGTGAATATTAGAGCTAGAGAAGCCGTTCGAACAGTAGAAAATATACGAAATTTAATTATTAACAACACAACAGAGCGAAATCTTTATAGAAACCTTAAGCGGCGCAATAAGGATATTCAAGTTGGTGACAGAGTCCTATTAAGGAATCATAACAAGACCCATAAATTGGAATTAACTTGGATTGGGCCTGCGGTCGTCCAAAAGGTTAAACGTAATTACGCTGATATTAAAATTGGATCTAAAATCGTTAGAAGTAACCTTAATCATGTTTTACCGCTCAAAAAGGTAAAATCTGTGAGTTAAAAAGACGAATTCATTGGACTATGTGACGTGCTAACTAATCGACGAGTAATATTACCCTTTTACCATTTTTTAACCTTTTACCGTTGTTTTACCGTTGTGTATAAATAATGTTAAGAAATATAATCGTAATTTTAGACGCATTTTTGCTCTGTGCAATATGCTTTGCGTTTATATTAATCTCACTAATCAATGCGTTGTATTTTTTATATTAATTTTAATGTTGCTTTATGCCGAGTAAGGAGGTTATGTTAGGTATTTACCCTGAGGAATTTTCTCGTCTAGCTGTCGCTAAGACGTTTCATTAAATTTTTAATTGAATTCACTCAGACATCCGTTTTGCTAAATTGACAGTTTTAATCATGAACGGATGTGACAACGTCGAATTGCAAATCGCTGAGGTTGCTGTTCACCTTGCGAGATGGGTTGTTTTAACACTACGGACGTGTACCGGAGTGCTATTTTTGTGCCGTCGGAATGTCCGGCGATCAGCAAATTTAGATTGCATTCGTGAGAAGGGTGTCTTGTCACCGGTCACATACGATGAGCGGTGATTTGCTTTAGGCAAGGCTATCGTGGTTGTCAAGGACAGTTGTCATGCAACCGAGATTTGATACCAAATTGTATGTTGTAGTTAATTCATTTTTATGGTGGCCATGCTAAATCTTTCTGTATTTGTTCTTTGCAGCAAATGCGCTGGACGAATCGTAAATGGCCGAGGCGGTCGCAGTCGAGGGTGGCGAGCTGGTGGCGGCGACTTTGTCAAATATGACAATGTGTTGGTCGTCTGCCAGGCAATGGAGATTGACTCGGAGCAACGTCACGTGGAGATCGGGTTGATCTTCACGTTAGTTCTGCTTACTACAGTAGGACTCAGCATGACGTTTCATAGTCTTCGTGGTCGCACGGTTATTCTTCTAAACCGGCGAGATCAGTATTAAAGAACTGTAGTCATGAACCTGCCAACGTGGTGATGATTTAATTGGATAATTTAGTGGAAATTAAAATTGAAAAATAGATGGAAAAGTATTAGCAAATATTGAAAAGTGTAGGAAAATTTTTTATTCGAAGTGTAAGATATAAGTTGTTGAAATCTGGCGCGCTGTGTTGAAGAATAATAATGCGGAACGCATGATAAAAGCGTTCAGTGTTTATTCTAAGGTTGCTGTGTTTCTTTCATATTTTTCTTTCGTATTAACGCGTTTTTTGATGTTTAAGTTTCAAGATTTTATTAAGCAAATTGAGTATTATTTTTATTGTAAAGACTTTTTTTTAAAAAAAAAATTTTGCTAATTTTAATGATGTGATTAGATTTCGTTACATATTTTTTGTGTGATGGTATTAATCCTAGTCTTTTTTTGCGAAAATTTCTTGCGAAGTTTGGAAATATGTTTTACATGTTTTGATTTGTATAAATCAAAAATTGTTGTAGTAACTTAATTTTCCGATATTTAATGCGTAATTAGGGAAATGGTTAGTTGAATTGACGTTTTATGGATAAGATGGCGTTTTAAATCCTTTCATCATTCAACGAGGTGACAGCGTGCGGTAATTAATTGATGCACGGTAAGTGTGTTGCTTTGCTTTTGCTTGTTCCATTCGCTTTGCTTGTATGCTTTCTAATTATTAAGGTTTTGTTTTTTTTAATTTTTGTTAGGAGTGTGTGAACTTGAATTTTTACCTGCAATTTCGTTTTGGATGGTTGTGGTAAATTGGTGATATGGTTTTTTACCAAGGAACGAATTTAAACATTATATCTGAAAGTACTAATAGAGACCGTTTTGGTTTAAGGTATGTTTTTTTTTCTTGAAATTAAGTATCTAAGTAAATTAAATTGGTTGTTCTTTCCGTAACGTAAAAAATTTTTTTTTTTCTCCCCTGAGGACGTATTAAAGATAGTTTTTAATCTTTTGTTGGGTGATTGCGGTAACGGGTTTTGATTTATTGCGGAAATGTTAGGCCATGCTCTTTTAGAGGCGCGGGGTAAAAGTATTAACGGTGCCTTCCTTTAACATGTTTTGCTGTATCCGTTGAAGTTACGAAAATGTTCCCTTGTGTTTAACTTTTGAGGCGGTTTACCTATAATCTAAGTGCTTGCGTTATTCTATATCTTTTTGGTTATTGTAACCGTTCTTACTTGCCGTATTAGCGTGGCGTTGTTTCAAGTTAAAAGTATTAACCTTAGTATTTTTAGTGTTTCAGTTAAACCTGGTATGCGTATAGTATTCGCTGGAAGCTACCTTGTTAATGCTTATTTCTTTTGCGTAAACCTACAATAATGCTTGGCTGGTGCGATTTATCATTTGATTAGTATAATTTTTTTTATGATTATGGATGTTGTCACAGTTAACGTAAATTAACGTACAACGGTTACGAGCGATGTCATAATAGTTCTTTTGCGTTTAGAATTAAGAATTATAGTAAAATACATTATTGTCAATTCATGACTTGATTGCTATAATTCTTTTCTTTTGTTCTTTCATTGATTGCTTCCATTTTGCGAATATTGAATTTCGGGTAACCGTTTTATTTTTTGTGGTATCCTAACAACTGTCGGGGGGGGGACATATGTGCGGCCATCTCTGCACATGTCTGTATTCCGCGTCGTTCTGTATCTGTACGTCACTTATATAAAGGCTGCTAATGTCGAAGCCAGTTGCTCAATCCCTCAACATCTCGCCTTCTGTCAACATCTAGCTAAATAAACTCCGCGCCAAGCTCACAAGTGTTTCCTGTTTACCTGCACGTACAGTGTAGTTGAGATGTACAAATTTAGTGTTTATCGCAAAATTAAATGTATGGGAATAATTAATATTTATTAGTAACCTAACCTCATGCTATACTACTAGCTAGCTAGAGGTAGATCTCATGCTATAGTGCGGTATACCTCACGCTATAGCAGCACCAGAAAAATACTTTGAAGTTGACAATGGTGTTCTGACGAACGAGTGCTATATCGAAGACGACCGATTAGGGTAATTAGACTTATAAGAGCTGGTGGGCGTAGAATAGAGTTGTGAAAAAATCAAGCAGCTGTTATGACTAGCAGCTGTAATGGCTAGCAGCTGCAATCAGCTATCGACAACCGATAAGAATCTTGCATAGTAATAAGGCTAGTTAGGGCGAAAAAGAAGCCACCCAGGATTTTGGTTGGTAAATTTTATGGAACAGGATCTACTGAGGATTTTAAAAGATACATTGCTGGATTCAAGAGATTCCTCAGAAAAATGTATGTGAAATAATATCTTTACTAAAAGACATACTCGGACGACGAATGCGAACAATTGAAATGTAAAAAATGCGATTTGCACACGCGGTTTACTGGGATCTGAAGATTATTTTGAACACAGGTAATTGATATTAGTAAATTGGATGTATGATTTTTTCTGAGCATATGTGATAAAAAGAGAATAGAGCCGAAGATATAGTTATAGTTTTCTAGTTCCTGTAATGAAAATGATGTGACGAAGAAGTGTGTTACAGTACAAACGCACCTCATTACACTTCGTAGTTTGGAAGTAACGCGTGAAAGTTTGATGCTGATTGCAGCAGAGGGTACGACAGATTGTGGAAATAGGGCCACAACTGGTCCAAAGCCTTCAGCAAATGTAGGTAGATTGTTATTACGGCTGAGTATTCTTTTAAATGTACCTTACAAGGGAAAATTTTGTCACATCATTATTTGGTTCATCTTCTTCTGGAAGTAAAACCGGCTATTTTTCAGCACGTTGCTGAAATTGTATTTGACATTTCAAAGATTTTTTAAAATGCATTACAGTAAACATTGCCGTATCCCGCTAAATCAAATCACCGTCTGAGGTATTTCAACATCAATTCGAGGCATAATCAGCTTTCATATCTTCGGAAATTTAAGTTAAAAGTCCCATCTCAATTTGAAAAAAGCCATTGTTCGATATTTTTTATGAGAACAAATCTTCTAGCACCATGACAAAACACAGTTATTGGAATTCTGTGCTGTGCGAAATCGCCTCCTTTGGTCGCAGTTGGCCAGTTGGACGCGTAGTCTGCTTTAATTACAGGTCTGTTGAGACAACGACGTTATTTGGTGCATTAACTTGACTTATTGAATGTGCAGAGCTCGGTGTGTTGGTACTGCCCGGTATAATTGCCTGCTCGGTTTGTAGCTGGGTTGCAGTACCCGGCTGAAGTGGCAGCACCTCATTTTAATGAGCCTGCGTTAGTGCCGCAGGTATTGGGACTGACACTCGATGGCTTGACTGATGTGACAGCCCTTCACGGGTCGGCCTGCGATATCTGTCACGAATAACAAGTTGCAGTAGCTGGAACACAACGAATGAATTGCAGTGGCTGGAACACAACGAATGAGTTGCAGTGGCTGGAACACAACGAATGAGTTGCAGTAGCTGGAAGACAACGAATGAGTTGCAGTAACTGGAACAAAACGAATGAGTTGCAGTAACTGGAACACAACGAATGATTTGCAATAGCTGGAACACAACGAATGAGTTGCAGTAACTGGAACACAACGAATGGGTTGCAGTAGCTGGAACACAACAAATGGGTTGCAGTAGCTGGAACACAACAAATGAGCTGCAGTAGCTGGAACACAACAAATGAGCTGCAGAAGCTGGAACACAACAAATGAGTTGCAATAGCTGGAACACAACAAATGAGTTGCAATAGCTGGAACACAACGAATGAGCTGCAGTAGCTGGAACACAACAAATGAGCTGCAGAAGCTGGAACACAACAAATGAGCTGCAGTAGCTGGAACACAACAAATGAGTTGCAATAGCTGGAACACAACAAATGAGCTGCAGAAGCTGGAACACAACAAATGAGCTGCAGAAGCTGGAACACAACAAATGAGCTGCAGTAGCTGGAACACAACAAATGAGCTGCAGTAGCTGGAACACAACAAATGAGCTGCAGAAGCTGGAACACAACGAATGAGTTGCAGTAGCTGGAACACAACGAATGAGTTGCAGTAGCTGGAACACAACAAATGAGTTGCAGTAGCTGGAACACAACAAATGAGTTGCAGTAGCTGGAACACAACAAATGAGTTGCAATAGCTGGAACACAACAAATGAGTTGCAATAGCTGGAACACAACAAATGAGTTGCAGTAGCTGGAACACAACAAATGAGTTGCAATAGCTGGAACACAACAAATGAGTTGCAGTAGCTGGAACACAACAAATGAGTTGCAGTAGCTGGAACACAACAAATGAGTTGCAATAGCTGGAACACAACAAATGAGTTGCAATAGCTGGAACACAACAAATGAGTTGCAGTAGCTGGAACACAACGAATGAGTTGCAATAGCTGGAACACAACAAATGAGTTGCAATAGCTGGAACACAACAAATGAGTTGCAATAGCTGGAACACAACAAATGAGTTGCAATAGCTGGAACACAACAAATGAGTTGCAATAGCTGGAACACAACAAATGAGTTGCAATAGCTGGAACACAACAAATGAGTTGCAATAGCTGGAACACAACAAATGAGTTGCAGTAGCTGGAACACAACAAATGAGTTGCAATAGCTGGAACACAACAAATGAGTTGCAATAGCTGGAACACAACAAATGAGTTGCAATAGCTGGAACACAACAAATGAGTTGCAATAGCTGGAACACAACAAATGAGTTGCAATAGCTGGAACACAACAAATGAGTTGCAATAGCTGGAACACAACAAATGAGTTGCAATAGCTGGAACACAACAAATGAGTTGCAATAGCTGGAACACAACGAATGAGTTGCAATAGCTGGAACACAACAAATGAGTTGCAGTAGCTGGAACACAACAAATGAGCTGCAGTAGCTGGAACACAACAAATGAGTTGCAATAGCTGGAACACAACAAATGAGTTGCAATAGCTGGAACACAACAAATGAGTTGCAGTAGCTGGAACACAACAAATGAGTTGCAATAGCTGGAACACAACAAATGAGTTGCAGTAGCTGGAACACAACAAATGAGTTGCAGTAACTGGAACACAACAAATGAGTTGCAGTAGCTGGAACACAACAAATGAGTTGCAATAGCTGGAACACAACAAATGAGTTGCAATAGCTGGAACACAACAAATGAGTTGCAGTAGCTGGAACACAACAAATGAGTTGCAGTAACTGGAACACAACAAATGAGTTGCAGTAGCTGGAACACAACAAATGAGTTGCAATAGCTGGAACACAACAAATGAGTTGCAGTAGCTGGAACACAACAAATGAGTTGCAATAGCTGGAACACAACAAATGAGTTGCAGTAGCTGGAACACAACAAATGAGTTGCAATAGCTGGAACACAACAAATGAGTTGCAGTAGCTGGAACACAACAAATGAGTTGCAGTAACTGGAACACAACGAATGAGTTGCAGTAGCTGGAACACAACAAATGAGTTGCAATAGCTGGAACACAACAAATGAGTTGCAATAGCTGGAACACAACAAATGAGTTGCAGTAGCTTGAACACAACAAATGAGTTGCAATAGCTGGAACACAACAAATGAGTTGCAATAGCTGGAACACAACAAATGAGTTGCAGTAGCTGGAACACAACAAATGAGTTGCAGTAACTGGAACACAACGAATGAGTTGCAGTAGCTGGAACACAACAAATGAGTTGCAGTAGCTGGAACACAACAAATGAGTTGCAGTAGCTGGAACACAACAAATGAGTTGCAGTAGCTGGAACACAACAAATGAGTTGCAATAGCTGGAACACAACAAATGAGTTGCAGTAGCTGGAACACAACAAATGAGTTGCAGTAGCTGGAACACAACGAATGAGTTGCAATAGCTGGAACACAACAAATGAGTTGCAATAGCTGGAACACAACGAATGAGTTGCAATAGCTGGAACACAACAAATGAGTTGCAATAGCTGGAACACAACGAATGAGTTGCAATAGCTGGAACACAACAAATGAGTTGCAATAGCTGGAACACAACAAATGAGTTGCAGTAGCTGGAACACAACAAATGAGTTGCAATAGCTGGAACACAACAAATGAGTTGCAATAGCTGGAACACAACGAATGAGCTGCAGTAGCTGGAACACAACAAATGAGTTGCAGTAGCTGGAACACAACAAATGAGTTGCAATAGCTGGAACATAACAAATGAGTTGCAATAGCTGGAACACAACAAATGAGTTGCAGTAGCTGGAACACAACAAATGAGCTGCAGTAGCTGGAACACAACAAATGAGTTGCAGTAGCTGGAACACAACAAATGAGCTGCAGTAGCTGGAACACAACAAATGAGCTGCAGTAGCTGGAACACAACAAATGAGCTGCAGTAGCTGGAACACAACAAATGAGCTGCAGTAGCTGGAACACAACAAATGAGCTGCAGTAGCTGGAACACAACAAATGAGTTGCAATAGCTGGAACACAACAAATGAGTTGCAGTAGCTGGAACACAACAAATGAGTTGCAATAGCTGGAACACAACAAATGAGTTGCAATAGCTGGAACACAACAAATGAGTTGCAGTAGCTGGAACACAACAAATGAGTTGCAGTAGCTGGAACACAACAAATGAGCTGCAGTAGCTGGAACACAACAAATGAGTTGCAGTAGCTGGAACACAACAAATGAGTTGCAGTAGCTGGAACACAACAAATGAGCTGCAGTAGCTGGAACACAACAAATGAGCTGCAGTAGCTGGAACACAACAAATGAGTTGCAATAGCTGGAACACAACAAATGAGCTGCAGTAGCTGGAACACAACAAATGAGCTGCAGTAGCTGGAACACAACAAATGAGTTGCAGTAGCTGGAACACAACGAATGAGTTGCAATAGCTGGAACACAACAAATGAGTTGCAGTAGCTGGAACACAACAAATGAGTTGCAATAGCTGGAACACAACAAATGAGCTGCAGTAGCTGGAACACAACAAATGAGTTGCAATAGCTGGAACACAACGAATGAGTTGCAATAGCTGGAACACAACAAATGAGTTGCGGTAACTGGAACACAACGATTGAGTTGCAGTAACTGGAACACAACGAATGGGTTGCAATAGCTGGAACACAACAAATGAGTTGCAGTAGCTGGAACACAACAAATGAGTTGCAATAGCTGGAACACAACAAATGAGTTGCAATAGCTGGAACACAACGAATGGGTTGCAATAGCTGGAACACAACAAATGAGTTGCAATAGCTGGAACACAACAAATGAGTTGCAGTAGCTGGAACACAACAAATGAGTTGCAATAGCTGGAACACAACAAATGAGCTGCAGTAGCTGGAACACAACAAATGAGTTGCAATAGCTGGAACACAACGAATGAGTTGCAATAGCTGGAACACAACAAATGAGTTGCGGTAACTGGAACACAACGATTGAGTTGCAGTAACTGGAACACAACGAATGGGTTGCAATAGCTGGAACACAACAAATGAGTTGCAGTAGCTGGAACACAACAAATGGGTTGCAATAGCTGGAACACAACAAATGAGCTGCAGAAGCTGGAACACAACGAATGAGTTGCAGTAGCTGGAACATAGCGAATGACAAGTTGCAGTAGCTGGAACACAACGAATGACAAGTTGCAGTAGCTGGAACACAACGTATGACAAGCTGCAGTAGCTGGAACAAAATGACAAATGAATACATGTGGTAACTTTTGAGCAGGAGTTGGCGTGCTGGGATCGCATTCACAGACTAGAGTGACTGGTTTGAGATAGCTGGGTGCGTGTGGCTGTCACTTGCTGTTGGTCTGGAAACTTGTGCAGTAATGTGAACTCCAGAGCGAAGAGAACAGAACTTTCACCCCCCGTAATCTAATGCACCAGGTGCACAACTTTAATCGCAAAGAGTGAATGATTAGATTCTGCCACGCAAATTATAAGTTTCGTAGACAAGTGTTTTGGGTCGAAAATTTTAACGAGCATCTCTAACGTTTTTTAAAGACAAATCTAAAACTAGTCTCGAATAAAAGCTCACCTGAATGAGGCTCATGCTGAACAAGTATATGAACAATTCAACAAGAATCCAGTACCTAATGTTAATGAGCGCAAAATTATTCAGAATGGCTAACTATACAACATTCGACCTGCCTACTATATTTTCATAGACTTAAATAGAAACTTTTTTTGGAAGGAACCATGAGCAAATTCAGCCGCAACGTTACAAAACGAAAAGAATTTTAGAGAAATTATTTACATACTATAATACCAAGAATAAAGAGTTCGGTGGGATAATGGAAGGCATTACTTACACAACCTACTGGACATAATATAAATTTGAGTTTCACTAGATACAATGGATGTAATGGATCGTTTATTAGCGATTCAAACTACTGCTCAATTTGACACATTTCCTGCGATATGACCCATGGGTCGTTTAAATTTTTTTAACAATCTGTTAAAATTGATGGTATTTGATGAAACCAGGCGATGTTTGGTATTTATAAAACTGCCAACAACTTCTGAGCTTAAACTTCTATTGCCTATTAATCTTTGGTGCGACCCATAGCAGTGAACGTGTTGAACATGATAAAAAAAAATTTTAAACCCCTCTACTTATTTTGATGCGTCTCGAGGCAGTATGGGTGGAGTTTTATTTCCTGAAGGGTTCTATTTCCTGAAAAATTTCGGCTTCATTGCTAGCTCGTATGAATACTTCTGCATTGATAATTGCGTGAAATACTGTAGTTATGATTTGTAATACACATTAGTCACGCATGAAAGTTAGAAGTAAATGATACATCTGGACGTTTAAAACTAAGAATTAACGATGACAAACTATGATACTTTCAAAACTTCCGGTAAAATTCTTTTCTTTCGTTTTGAACTGATTCAAGATTTTGAAACTCGGTCATGATACGGTCTCTTACCACTTCAATTTATGACGCACATATGGGTTTATTTACCACCATGTGTATGTAACTACATTTCATGAACACGAGTTTGCACGCAAAATGCCCACTGTTCATGGCACAGCGACTTTAGAATGAGTACAAACATTAATGATGGCATGAGATGTCGCTTTTTATTGACATTTTAGAGAGCTTAGGAAAATTATTTCTCTCTAATCGAATGTTCATTAGGAATTTAAAAATTAGCCTATTTTGAATTAATTGACAGAAATTAGAGAGCTGTTCTTGCTTGAAATAAAGAATTGTGTAATATTTTATATCCCCCCTGGCTGTTGAAGGATTAACTCTAAATAACACATTCTTCCTCCGCACGAAAATAAATGGGTACACTTAATTTTGCTCATCATACATTGTAAGAATGTCAAAGTAAAGAAATGATCACGCTCCATTTATTCAACAGTTTTTGAAGTTATAGTCATTTTACAGTGTTTTCGAATATCATGCGTTGAAAACTGGTATTTCCCACCAATTTATCATCTGAACAGCTAAAGTAAAAACGTTCATTGTGAGGTTTTTGCGTCACGAAACAACGTTGTGCAGTGGTGTAACAAAAAATTCCCTTCATTTCACAGACATATCGCGATTTTTTGGAAGGATGCCCGGGCATTTTAACGTGCTCACCTGCAATGGTAAAAACATAATGAGAATAATCATGATTTTGTATAATTCTATGTGGTCAGAATCGTTGATTATCTTTTATCTGATGACTATCGGTCATCGACTGCGCTCAACGTTTCCTGTAGACCAAATTAACATGTTGGTTATGTTATTGCCATATGTTAGTGGATTTAGTTGGGTTAGGATACGTTCAATTAGGATAGATTACGAGTAGAAGAATTGAAAAATTAACTGTACTGCAGGAATGAATTTTAATCGGTCCATAAAATTATGGAAAATATCACTGTGAAATTAAATTTTACCTATTGCACTAAAATCAATTATCAGGAAAGGCGTTGAAAAACTTGAAATGCTGTTCATTTAAAGCGGGAACTAAATAAGCAACTAACTTAGTGGTACACATATGTCCCAGTGCGTGGTCACGCGTGAAATTCATGTTTTTCCCACTTATTGACTGTAGACTTAGGCTTTGGATTCCTCCCAAAATAAATTTTTTTTCAGCGTCCTCACCATGGGGCGAAGCAGTACGATACTTCCAAGCAGAGAAATCGAAGAAGTTGATAATTTCACTTTCTTCTACAGGGAAAGCTCTAGACAGCTCTCAGCTAGCAGCATTTACAAACACACGTAAAATCCCCCCCCCCCCCCCATATACACTATAACTAAGAATGACTTCTGCTTCAGAGTAATGTAATTCGTTACCATAGTTTCGCCGGTTAGTGTTCCCAAGATTCATTCAGAATTTGAGTCGCTACGTTGGGTATAAAAAATTATAATCAGAAGAAATATTTGACACGTCTCTCCGACTACCCTTAAAGATGTTCCAGACTTCCGGGAAAATTGACAGCAAGGGAAACCGTAAGAATTTTAGATTTCTCCAAACAAAGAAATTTAAGTAAAGTTTAGCCTCCAGAGACAATTTTGTTGAACGTTTGCGATGCAACTCCGAACTCGTTTCACCTGAAAACTTTAAAATGGACTCCAGACGAGCACACTTTTCTTCTCTGTGCAAAAATCTTTCTGAGGAACACCATTCCTTGTCAATCCGAAGTTTTTGTGCGGCTCAAGTTCACAAACGTCGTCATTCCGCACGAAGTAAAGGAACAGCAGCCAGACTCTGGAGCCTGGCAAGCACAGTATTATTGACTTATCTGTCGCAAGAGTTGTCTGCGGCCGGTAGTTCTTGCGACAGCTGCTCAGAGGCTTCATTTCATGAGAAATAATATTATTGTCACTAGCAATACATGAGTAAATAATACATGCTTGATTTCAATAATTCATCCAGCAAGAGATGATTTCATTTTAGATGAGTAAAATCATTACTTAAAACTGTTACTGGCAGGTTGAGGTATTCCAAAAGCAAAATGGAAAAAACATTTCACAGAACCATTAAAATATACACGTTCAGACAAAATTATTCTACAAGGAAACCTAAGTAAAATCATAGCTTATAACCATTACAATGAGCAGATTGATATATACTTATTCTACAAAAAAGCACTGGTAAAATCATTACTTAGAACTATTACAATAGACAGGTGTAGATATAATTATTCTATAAGCAAACATGAGTTGAATCATAGCTTATAACCAAAACAATGAACAGGTTAAGGTATAATTACTTGTAGGCCGGTATAAGTTCAGTGACTTCTACAGCAACTTAATGAGAAAGTACTCTTTAAGAAAGCATGTAAATGCGAAGATTTCTAGCATCTTTCATTTAGGTTTAATCGTCTTCATTTTTTGAAGTATGAATTTCTGTTGGTGCTTCAAAATCCTGGAGCTGCTTGACAAAATAACTTTTATACATAATGGTTACATTTTGATAATATACGATTAGTATAGTATAGCGCTGGAGTTGAACGAGATACTACCAGATGAAAATATTTACATACCTTTCTTACCTTGTCAGGGCTATATATAAATCAGTTTATTGAATAGTATTTTGTTACCTAACTTGGAGAAAAACATTATCATTCTTCATTACGTGTAATTGCATTCAGCTCTTAAATAGCAATGAACTACAACAGAATGCAAGAAGACTTAAATTTGTTGGCTGCTCTTGCATGTACATCTGAGGGACTTTTAGACTCGGAATGGTGTTCAATGTTGGACAAGCTATTAAACTATTTATTATTAAGATATTATTATATTATAAGGCTATTGCCCATGATTGATATAACACATTTATAAATTTAAACTGTCGAATCTACGATCAAAATTCCTGATCTTAGTTATTTTCAACAACCAACGTCAAAGTTAGTTATTTTCAACAACCAAAGTCAAAGTTAGATATTTTCAACAACCAAAGTGAAAGTTAGTTATTTTCAACAACCAAATTCATAGTAAGTTATTTTCAACAACCAAAGTCAAAGTTGGGTGTCTATAACAACCAAAGTCTAAGTTAGTTATTTTCAACAACTTTCGCAGTTCAGAATCGCTTAATTTTACTTCATCGACCTGATCAATTACTAAAAAGCTTAATAGCAAGTGAGGTGTGCAGGAAATACTGTATAATCAGCGATGGAACCGATGATACGACGCGACTTGATACAAAAAGTTCATCTCTCAAGGCTGTTCAGACACGGTCAGTTCAACGGTTTGCGGGCTTCGGAAAAAATTCGTGAGGCCATTGAATTAAACTAGATAAGTTTGTTTAAGCCTTCCTTACCGCAACACAGGCGTTCCAAGTAGATGAAGGTTGAGGGCACCATATAATATGAACTCAAGGAAACGCGAAATCTACGCAGAAAGTGCATAGAAACAGTAAGTTGAAGAAGGCGTTTATGAACCAAAGTTAAAAGATGAAGAAGAAAGTTGAAGGCCCTGGAAAACAGGAGTGCAGTTAACTGAAAAAATATAGACCGGAACGAAACAAAAACAATTTCTTTGATTTTAACAGAAATGAGGTTTACCTAACCGTTAACTTGGGACCTCATAGATTCCATCTGGGTGCTCTAATTAACCAAGATACGCTAGTTGTACCCCCCTGAGGGGCTTTCTCGAGAACTTCACTGGAACCAAAAATTAGTTTGCATCGATTTACTTTACGTATTCTCTATTCCAATCTACACTGAAATACTTTGTGCAGCATGTTGAGCATTGTAGGTATACTAGCTGTACCAGAAGAATGGCAAAACAAGTTGATAAATAAATCAGTAAAGAGCAGTGCGGAAGCTTGTTCTATTTTCTTGTGCACCGCGTTCATAAGAACTACGACGAAAGAAAACCGCAAAATTTTACTAAAATTAATGCATTAGAGTAATGCGTTGAGACGTGGAAAATTCTAAGAATCTTGCATTAGAATTCGAAGAATTCAAAAGGGCGAACAATACGAATATAAATATTACGACATAATAATAAGGAAAATTTTTTTGCTATTATTGCTTTGTTCATATATCATTGCATTGTTTTACTGTGATCGAGAGCTCACTTTGGCTACTTTTTAAAATATCTGATTTGTAATCTCAAGCTTAACAAACAATGTGAGCGAAATTATTAACACTATGATTGTATCCTAACCGACACAAATCCAAGTCCTTCATTCTGTACGTTCAACTTAAAAAGTATTCGAAAACTTTACCATGTTTATTGGGACACAGTTCACCGTATTAGAAATTCGAAAAAAATTGACATACCATTTGCAAAAAAAATACATAATACACATTTTAGCAAATGCTATCTAAATCGAAATGAATTAGTGATATTTTTTATCAGATTTTCCAATAAACGAAATTGGTACGAAACTGAAAATTGAATCTTCAACTTCATTTGAAAAGAATTTAAATAATAAACAACTAACAATCTTTGTCTCTCATGTTGAGTACATAAGATAAGGCTAATTTTCCCTCCAGAATCGATAATTATAAGACACTCGAAATCCACTGATATTTCAAGCCATGCGTAATGTTCATAGTTCAAAATTTCAACTGAAATACCGATGACGGTTTAGTTGTGAGCGGCTCCAACTCCATAATGGTATAAAATGTTTTGTACCATCATGATGCGTTTTATACCAACTCCATGATGGTTTTATTCTTTATAGATCTGGAAATCGGATCACCGACAGGCAAATCCAAAAATCTACAATTTATCTGGAGCATCATTCTTTTGAGATTTGTTGATCGTAGCGAATGAAAGAAATGTTATCGTCGACCAAACAAATTTTGCATCACGAACGATGGGTCGACCGGCCAAACATTTACCACGCAGGGTGTTATCGTCAGCCTACCAATAATATTATTTTTGTACAACGTAAGCTAATGTAGAAACGGGAACTGGCCCCAAAATGAATAAAGGAACTGACATCAAAATTAAAAACGTCAACAGACGCTAAAATTAATTGGAACTGACATCAAAATTAAAATGAGAACTGATACCAAAATAATTATTGAAAGTTACACCAAAATAAATTAGGGAACTGACACTAAAATTAATGCGGGAATGACACCAAAATTAATCAACAAACTCGCCCTAAAATTAAAGACGGAACTGTCTCCGAAATTAAAACCGTCAACTGACGTCAGAGGCCTTGTAACAAATTGCAGCTGATTCGATCAATTTTTTTAGGTTATCTAATACCATTAATTAACCTAAAATCACACTAATGTTTTATCTCGGAAACTTGTGATAGAAAGGCAGCCGACGAAACAAAAATAACCAAAGAGTTGCAAGTTTTAATAATTTCTCGACTTTACCTAGTTCACTTCAAATGATATTGCTATGAAGAGCAGTCTGAAATGGAAGTAAATGCATCATGGATTCAGCCATTGTGCATACGAAAGTTATTCAGAACAAACACTTTCAGATGAACAAGCACTTTCAAATGAGCTCTGATCAATACCTGTTTTAATGAGTTTGTTCTGTATTGTGTCACGGACACTGCAAGTATTGACCAGCTGCGTCAAAAATACCTCATTGGTGCAAAATTCTGGTATCTTACTCGTGAACTTTCATATAGAAAAACTAATGGCATTCATTTTTTGTGAAAAGCCCGAATAGTTTTATTTATTGAGGCATTGTATTCAACAGACGCTGAATAAGAGGGAAAGAAAGATCACCTAAATTTGATTTAATTACCTAGTAACAAGCTAAAAATTTTCTTTGAACTCACAGAAAGGTGTAACTTATTGACTGAGCTGGTACATTTGTGAAAACTTAAGCTAATGATTCATTCACACCATTCATCTGTCAGGTCATATTTCAACATTTCTCTATTATCTTTAATACTAAAGCATTGTAAATCGAAAATTTATATCAAGGAAACTTCATTTTATGGAAAAGCGGTTCATATTCAATTCGAAGGGGACTGTATATTTAATTTCAGAGGTCATTTATTACTTTCTCCCCGCAAAAGAGCAAAGGGATTTTTTCATGCTTTCGGTAACTACTTCTCGTGAAGACCAAAGTACACGTTGAACTTGAAGGGTTTTAATGCATTGTGTCGCTTTTCGATGCTCAACTATTTGTCATCAATGTTCAGCATTTCTGACAACTCGGTGGAGCTCATGAAGAGCAGGCGATTAGTGCGCACTTTGAGCGATGTCGATCTCAGACAAATGTTGATAACAAAGAGGGATGTCAATCGTGCGCTTCAACATCATGTATACCCATTAATGTTAAAAGAACAGCTTCTACAGCGATTGTGTAATATTGAAGGAACAGCTTCTAAAGTTATTAATATTGGAAGCACAGCTTCAATTGATAATAATAATTAAAGAACAGCTTCTATATCTAAAGTTATTAAGAAAGACTATCTAATACAGCTGTCAACATTGAAAAACAGTTTCTTTGGCTATCAATACTGAAAGAACAGCTTCTATAGCTATTAATATTGGAAGAACAGCTTATACAGCTATTTACAGATATTATTAATGAAAGAAAATATAAATTTCATGATTCGTTAATGGTAAATCCTTTTCTTTACTGGTGTCTGACTCGTGAACTTTTGATAAAATATTTGCATTCCTTTTTTGAATGAAAATCTATTGAGTAGTTTCATATACTGTGGCATTGTATTCAACAGGAGATGATGGGGTGGGAATGAAAGGTCTGTAGAATTTGATTTTTGAAACAAAGCAAATATTTCCTTTTATTTGTGAACAGGTGTTGCTACATAACTCAGCTTGGGCACTGGTGGAAAGAAAGTGTGTCACAACAATACTATTTTACTGACAGATTTCTTTAAAAACCTTGCAATTTTTTTAGTAATTCTAGAAAACTTCCGGTTGCTAGTTTCAGCATAGTTATACAGTAATTGCGATAGATGCTTCTAGAAAGAAAGTACTCGTATGACGATTATCTGTTAAATCTCTGTGTACTCAGATTGTGTTGTCTTCAAATCGGAATGAATTACCGTATTTTTCTATTTTTTCCCAAAGGATATACGTCCATCGAGACTCGCACTGAGATCGAACACTTTATCACTGATAGTTCAAATGATTTCATACGCTGAGCATTGTGTAGTGTTCTAAAATGCACTGATAATTCTTGGTGGAAAATATACCTCAACTGTGAGTCGTAATTTTCCTGTGCAGTAAGGTTCTTTCATTCCAAAAGTCATGAATGAGTGACGATTCTATCTAATTGTTTACCATGAAAATGCTTCAAACTGAGTATTTTCCCATTAAAATAAAGGATTTAACTCATATAATCTCCTTTTAATACAAACTCTCTCCTGGTATTTTCTTAATTTAGCATTGACTTGTATTTAACGCAACATTTACAACCCATGCAGTATTGACAAATAAATTGACTTGTATTTAACCCAACATTGGCTACCTAGTATTGACAGTAAAAAAATAGAACCAACCGCTGTAAACTTTACGTTGTTCCACCTCGGAAATTATCAACGAATTTCAGCCGCAAATTGCACGAGCTGATTCAACTCGCGTGCAGCATGGCTTCAAATATTGAGCCTAATTAGCCGTTCATGGGTGTGATTTGGTCTAATTTCTTGACGAATTACCCTCTCATTTTATTACAATTTAACGAGGTGAAAACTTCTTGACACACGAATCGAAAGCAAACGAAATCATAGTATGATAGGAGCGAAACAAGTCTTACCATGAGAAATCATAGTGTGATATTAGCGAAAGGAGTCTTACCATGAGAAATGGATTTTTACTCCTGGTTTAGTTGTCGAGAATAGTATTTATAATTAGTTCACAGATGATCGATCAAGCAATATTACTTAGGACTTATGTTTAAAATAAATCTTCAAACGATGTAAGAGCTATGCCTACTGCAGTCTTCCTAATACGCAATTGATTTATTTTTATGCACATTGAAAAAATCAATTGATTTCGTTCAATAAACATGACGCTGCTCGTTAGCCGAACAATAACAAAGAGTGATGACAATCACATGTTGGAGCAGATAGCACGGCTATTAATTTATAAAGAAAGAATTACGTTGTGACTCACTATGCGCGAATCATGTCTCCATATCTTCTACTGGTATCTGACTCATGAAATTTGTGGGATTGTACGGAAGAGTTATCAACTTTTTTCCTTTCTCTATCCATTGCGTTCACTAAACTTTTTTTTCATTACATTATCTTCATCATTTTCAGTGTTATTCCCTGGTCACCTTGTTTTAATGATATTGGCTGTAATATAAGCGAATTGATTTATTAAATGGTTTACTCTCTACATTTTATCAACGTCAATTTATTTAATGTAATGTGTGTATTAGGATGGATTGAAGTTTGTACAGAGTTTGAATATTCTCCTACAAACCATAGTTTCATTGTTAGGAAAACCCATTCTTTTTGCTACATAATTCTGAAAAAAGGAACTCTGTCATTTTGTTTAATGTCAGTCAACAATTAAGACCACAAAGTTAACACAAATTTCGAGTAGCAATTGGGAAATTTTAAAGTATTTTCTGCAAATTTTTGCCATACCCAGTCTAACTTTTTCGCCAGAGCATGCATGTTTTTCACCGCCTAAGCGATTCAATTACTGGGGCAGCGAAAAACATGCATGCAGGCAGCGAAAAAGTTAGCCTGGGTAACTGCGTGAGGCAAAAGAAAGAACGGCTATGGGATGAGCCTAGAAAAGAAAGAAAGAAAAAAGAAAAATATTTTATTTCCAATAAAGTATAACATGAGATGTTGATACATTGGTTTTTAAAAGACCTCAACATTTATATCCTTAACTGATAATATCACATTGGTATCGTAGTACCCGTGTAAAATGTTGAAACAAAAAATGATTGACACACTTTAAACCCCTAGCAACTGCTGCAAGAATTCAGCTCCAGTTGACAGCCAGGCATTCACTATAAGAACAAGTGTTGACGTTAATGTAGCGGAGCGCCATAAAAACTAATGTATTTTTTTCAAAAGATGATAAAGCGCCCTCTAGCGACGCAGATCTCGAAGATGTGAAAGCTTCGCAGCAAGAATTTATGATCGACATAAAATTTTATTGCTTTATAGCTGAAGAGGTTTTATGGAGTCCTTTTATTGCTTATTAGGTTTCGCTTTTATTGCAGGTTCGACATGATGAACTGACAGCGTTCATGAGGCAAGGTAAGCTGAATTTTACCCTAAAAGAGACGACATTTACACTTAAATTCAACATGAGATATTTACTGAACCTAGAATACTAATAGGGAAACTGAGTGTGAATTCAAATAAACCTATGTGACGCAAATACTCAAACAGATTCAACTTTACACTCTTAATGAATCTTATTTTTTAATTTTCTTCCAGATTTTCTGCAGTCTTCTGTAATCTTTACTGGTCAATTTAAACCAAACCCTATGAATCTTTATAACTATCCCTCGATTTTGATTGAAAAAGATTCCCCGGAGTAGAAAAAAATAACCCAATGGTTTTCATATGTGCTATTCGGATCTTATTTCACCCATCCGAAAGTAGGGCAAGGGGCTCATGCTCTTCATTCCCCTTACGTGAAATTTCTTACTAGGAAAATTTCATGCAACGCACACCATCATTCAATAACTTCGAAGCTAATGAACACATCTGCATTACTATAAAATTTTACAACTTATTAATACTTTCAAATTCTTTCGCAGCTTCAGAATTCATAAGTGCCTTTGCAATGTCGTTAACTTTAGAAACAATGAACACCTTTGCACTGTTTTAAAAAACTTGAAAACTAATTAACGTCCTTTGTACTGTTGTGAACGTCATAAGTAACTAACGTACTTTCTACTAACGTATAACTTCAGAGCTAATTAACATTTCTGCCCCAACACATGCGAGGATTTTGATTAGATAAATCTTCCAACAAATTCCGCAGGTAAAAGCTCTTTATTCTGAAACATTTGATTCAGAATAGATCGTTCCCATTGTAGCACAAACACACATGTCATCAAAGCCAATTTAGCATCACCGCTACGAATGTGTTTGAACTATTTTTATTTCCAATTACTACAACTGATATTCAAGTTGTTCAACATGACAATCAGTTTCTTCCAGCTGAAAATCATACTCCTCGATCAAAGTTGAAATTAATTACATCTAAAATAAAATCCAAATCATTCAAAAGCATTTCAACTGCCATGTATCAAAAATTATTTTTTTGCAATTGAAAATTAAGTTCCTCAGAGTGAAAATCGAATTCCTAATTCGCAAATAAAGCTCATCGAACTAAATGTTAAGTTCCTCAAGAAATCCAAGCCAAAAAATTGATTATGTTATGATCTATGTAATATATAGGAATATTGAAAAGTAATACACATTGTACATACGTACACAGCTTTTTCTACACTTTTAGATACGGTGCACAACTGGATTTAAAGGCGGCAAAACTTTTGCACTTTGTAAATTTTGTTCTTCAAGAACACAATAAATGTACATCCCCATGCATCGTAAACTCAAAAAATACAATAACTTCAACGGTAGGAAAATAATTTTCAAGATGCGGATGATTGATTGGCATTTGAGCGAACTTTACGAGTGAACATTAAAACAGAGTATTGAAGACGTTGAAGAACAGAAAGTTCCTTGTAGAGAAGAAGTAGTAATTCCCGGATGCATGGCGATATAAAAAAGGAAATGGTATCTGTTGTCGAAACGAATCCTCCCATTACGTTTTCGCAACTGAAAGTGCAATTTCCGAATACCTTTCAGTTTAATGTGTGTCGATACAAATAAAAATTGGTTGTATTGAGAGTTGTTTACCGTCAAAGATGCAAGAACTGAATCGGTATGTGAACACCCAAGAAAATATCATAATGAGGTCAGCAAGCATGGCAAATTCTTTTGAAAGAAGTTTCAAGTGTATAATCCTCTCAAAAAAGACGAAACATACTGCAATCTATCTTACAAGCTCCGAAAAAGAAGGTCCAAGAGAAGAACACGAGCGTCAATTTTACTACCTTCAAGTAGAGAAGAAAATTGCACTGCTGTAGCCCCATGTCAGGTCCCAAAGCTGTGTTTTTTACAACTCATCGAGTTCTTTCAAATCTTAAGACTTGAACGAACAGTTTCAATATTTAGTTCACGCGTGCAATCAGCAAGGTAGTAAAAAATCTACCTTATTATCGAAAATGCACGAGCTGATAGGAAGTCTGAAAATTTTCTTCAACAACATCCCCAAGCTCAGATTCTTGGGCTATGGCTCTTTTCTTTTTTAGTGAAACGAATCTAGTTAACTTGGAACGTTTTCAAAAGTCTCATCAAACTCAGGCTAAAAGAGAAAATAGAAAGTATATTCAACTTGGGAAGAGAGCTAACGGCGTCAAAAGCGAAGCAGCGAATGAGAAACCTAAAATTACTTCCCCAAGACCCTGCGTATGAAATTACTCCATTATTATGTAAACAACTTTTTGAAACGGAATATAAAAATGTAAACACACCGCAGCCAGACCAGATGATTTGAAGGAAATACGTTGTTAGCCGGAATAGTTAATGATTAATGTAAAATGCGTTTGCACAGTTATAAAACTGAGTATTTCTCTACTCACTCGTGATTTGACGCAAGCTTTATTATTCAGCAGTAGTTATATGGAGCAATGGTGGCATGAAGTCATTTTATTACATTAGTCATCAATGTTACGGGATTCCTCATTTTACTTTAAACAAATCCATAAGGAATAGAGTGTTTTATACAGTATAGAACCACTCGGTTAATTGCATTATTCAACCGAATATATTTCTAATAAATATGTTTGTGAGACCAATTTAATAAATGCAAAAAAATTTAAGTATTCAAGAAAATATGTGCGTCAAAACCGTTTAATGTTCAATAATTATAATGTTATTCACATTATTGACCTGACTACAAAATTCTCATTAGGGAAGCACTTTATGCAATAAAAATATGTAGATCATTACATCTCTTTCTATATGTATAAGAACGAAACCAATCTTACTGATATACAGAGTGCGGATCCCTTGTTGTTTGTTAGGCAACAACTGGAGTTTCAGAAAACGCTTTGTTGTTTACTTCTCATTATGAATTTCTATCAATTCCTCGTTTACCTGTGTTCAGCTTATAGAGTATGGCAAGCAGGTTCGCAGTCACCGATATTTAAACATCTCTGGTATGTATAATGAGTGCAATTACCTAATCAGTTTTTCAACACCTCTATTTATTATCCTGAATTTTCAGCTGATAATGGGTCAAGGCCCGAAACGTTCATTTAAGTATTACTGAAGAACAATTTTAACAATGTAGACTTCTTTGGTTTTGCCCTCAACTTTGATTGATGTTGAGGAAAGCAAAATAGCTAGCAAAATCTACCTTATTTTTTGAGAATAAATAATCAGTTGTGTAACCTCGAAGAAATATAACTTCGAATACTTAAACTTTGGAGAAATTCCGTATTTCATCTGAGGGAATTAGCTTTCAGTTTGAGGTTCGTGATATACATTTGGAGGAAACCTAATTTCAGTTTGGGTGACTTGAATTGAATTTGGAGGACAGAGAATTTCCTTTTGAGGAACTGAAATTTCATTTGGAGGAAATTGTTTTCAATTTTTGCTAACTCAAACTTCAGTCGTACGAAACTGAACTTAAATTTCAATTTAAAGAACTCGAATTTAATTTGAGGAAAACCGATTTTCGTTTAAGTGGAACTGTAATTTATCTGAAAGGAATTGAATGCCACTATGAGGAACTTGAATTTAATTTAGAAGAAATTGGTTTTCGTTTTGTAAAAGATGAATTTCATTTAGAGGAAATTGATTTTCGATATCAGGAACTTGAATTTTATTAAGAGAAAACAAACCTAGAAATGATACAGGCAATCTTTCACTCCTTTCCCATGCAAGCATCAGCACAACGTGCGTCATTTCCTTTACGTCCTGTAGTTGGTCATCAATTTATGACCAACGATGTCTTAAACTTATCTTTCCCCCCAAGGTAAGTTCTGTTATTTCGACCTTTCTTCATTATCGTACAGAAAGCATCTATATAGAAATAACACAACTAGTCGGAAAACTACTAGTTGCTAAATGTCGGAAGTGTGTAATGAGGTTCACCATTGGACTAGTTATCTAATACTAGTAGAGGTATTTCCATTTAAATGAACTGTTTGAAATCCAACTCTAATTGAAAATAATTCTCATTTACGTCTTAAAAAAAATGGATCCGAGCTTTTCCAACTGATCGCAAAACCGTAAATTTATTGATAACGCTTCAACGATTCTAAAACTGTCTTTGGTTTAGTTCTAGCATAAAAACTCAATGAGTTCCATTCATTTGAAATATCAATAAAAATAAACTAACAAACAAATATGTCCAATTTTGTCAAAAAAATAAAGCCTGAATCGAAACAATGATTAGATGAAATTGTGTTTTTTTCGAAAGTTACATACATATAATAGTCAAATTTCATAGGAATCATACTAAAAATATAAAATTTCATAATTTTTACAAAAAATAAATTACTTTATATTGTAAATTACAATTCACAGTGTGAATACGAAGTTATGCATGGAGATTATCGCAAAAAAATGAAAACAACATTCAATTACATAAATTGTCCATTGAATTACACTAAAACAAAAAATTTTGTTTATGGCTCATACCCAAAAGCTCAAACTTTCAAGATTAAAAAGAACACCCGTCAGTGAGTTTTGATGCCAGAACAAAACCAAAGACAGTTTTAGAATACTTGGAACATTTCTAACCAACGCATTGTAGCAAACTTCCATATTTAGGAAAGAAAATTATATAGCTCAAACCCCACAAAATAATGTATCATTGATGTAATGATAAAATATCGCTTATCACAAAAAAAAATCAAATGTTCCAATTTTCTACCATACGTTTGTTAGAAATACTTCAAGGATTCTAAAACTGAGTGTTTAGTTTTGTTCTAGCATCAAAACTCAATGACGATTGCTCTTTTGAAATATCCATAAAAATGTACCAAAAAAGTAATTTTTCGTAAAAAAATAAGGCCGAAATCGAAAAAGATGCATGAGTAAAAAAAGTTTAGTTCAACAAATACATATACTGGCTAAATAGCAAACGAATCCGATGTCACGAAACTTTGCACAGTGTTGCGTACGTGGCGCTGATCAGGCGCCCTCCACTGTGTTAGTTCGAATGGAGGACTCGAAACCTCCTTAGTAAGAGGGGAAAGATGAAAATACCAGAGCGGAAAACACAGCAAGAGGAAATGGTAGAACAGTTGGAAAAATAGAGAAAGTAGCTACTGATCTGCTCACCCACACCAATACCCCAGTTCAACATGGGAAATGAAACACTCGGTTAATGGTACATTATTGATTACTTTATTTCGAGTTAGTTAATGAACACGTGATTGGCATGAGACACTCTCGGCAAGCAAAGAAATTTGCGACACACAATATTAGCGAAAGTTACTGGCGCGCGTACCTTGTAACGCCAACACAAAACACCAACCAGAGACTTATCCTGCACAATCCTAGGCAATCGCAGCGCGCGTGGAAGGAAAAAGCACAGTCACCTATGGCCTATTATCCATGACTTCTCTTGATCGTTCCGAACGAAGCGTTTCCAAGGCATACCCCGAGCTCCTCTTGAATTTCAGAGAGCCTGAACATTTTCTAAGCTCTATTGCTTGCATAACTTCCCTCTCAGTGTGACTGGTAGGCAGTAGGCCCTGGCACTTCAGCTTGGTAAGCGCCATATGGTCAGGTTGCTCTGCAACCCGGAGTCGCCTAGCCCACATCGTTGGAAACTCCAAGCCGCTCCACACTCAAACACCCGACCCCTCCTGGGAACAAGGATTATATTAAGTGACTACACTCCACTTGAATCTTTATTCCTTGCAATGCCCCTACTTCAAATCGAATTGATTGAATTTTACCCCCCTTTAATCCCCAAATCAATCATAAAATTTATTTATTTTCCCTCTGAGAATAATTGGATTATTTCACCACGCTTTACAAAACAAATCACAAAGCACTCTGTTTCGAGATAAGTTACATGAAAACCATTTAGCCTACACCTCAATAGTTCAATAAGACACGAATATTCTGATTTCCCTCTAAAAATTAATGTAATAATTCTTTCATTCCCGTCATTAAAGTGAACTCCAAACACGAGAACAATTCGAGGATGATTTAAAATGAAAACCCAAAGATCAAATTCCAATATTAACAATGAAAATTACTGCGCCCCACCTAGACAACAACTTCAATTACAATAAAAGTTGTCAACCATTTCTACTTAAATCACTCCACTCTTTTTATGAACACAAATTTAATAAGCTGCATGAGAATCTTCAAGGAACAAAGAACAATATCTCACCTCCCCCTCGAAGAACTCGTATCCCTACATCTTGTCTCGCACCAGGCCACAGCAAAAAAGATCGGTTACCCTACTCCTTCCTTTATATATGCCTTCCCTCGAACAAAGAATGCGCTCCTTGGGCTTTGCTACACCCGCGAAAACTGAAAGTGACGTAGCGTTTCGCGATTGGCTAACCCTCAAGCGTCACCTCCCTATACTGACGTGTCCCTTACCTCACAATATTGCTACGCATATATTTCTAAAATAAACCCAGAAACCCCTGATTTCTTACTCATATGAAATTCAATTTTTAACCCACTGTTTTCTGTGCTATGTTGTTTATTTACAACAACTCCCGTATATGTGATGTATTTTGGACTAGCTCTCGAAATAGCTTCTACCCCCCTTTACCTACTTCTCCCTGCTCCTGTACCCCCTATACCTCTCGGGCAGCCTAGCGTCGACCTGCCGGTTGTCGCGCTTATCCTCTCTACGTATATAGATAACTTTTGTTGAATATATCGTTACACCGATGAAAATAGTAAAAATCTTGAGATGATTCCCTTAAATAATATTTTTAGTCGCAGTTATTCAAAAACTAAAACACAGCACAACCAAACATTTGACTTTAAACAGAATTGGCAAAAAGCGTTTTAAAATTTCTGACAGCTGCGAAAGAGTATCCTCTTCGATAAATTAATTCAATACCTGTCAGGAATATCGTACTTATGTAGGGTCCCAATTCAGAGGTTGTTTAATGAGAAACCAGCTCTTCTCTTCCTACACTTCATAAAACAGCATAAATTGCAACAAATTGGACATAATTTGAAATGATTATACTTTCAGTAAGAAAAGAGACAAGAACAATATTTGCAGGTCTATAATAAGTCATATTATTATAGTAAATACAAAAATCACCGCTCTCGTATCGAGTAGTTAAGATTAACGTATTTATTCCGATCAATTCCCAAATCCTGCTCTTGAAATTTCATGACCAGTAAAGAAACAGTAAAGAAGCGGGATCAAACTTTATTGTTCTGATTTGAGAAAAAAAATATTATTACAATGAACGGGGAAGTCCCCACTCTTGTACTGAGTTCTTAAAAGTCCCGCATTTATTACGAGTCATTTCCAAATCTTACGCATGAAATTCCAGTCACTTCGCGAATTTGCCACCCTAAAAAATTCCAGGATGGCGAATCGTAATCCTCTTAACGGATGGTTTCCCTAGCGTCGAGGATTGAGGCACTTCACAGGGTTCACAGATTTATTTTTGTCTCCTTAAAATTTTCATGCAATTTGGGGGAGGAGGGAGGGAATATTGCTATAAAAAATCACTCATTCACCATAGTGTTAGCATAAACAATCCTTCAGATTTGCCAGAATGGAATTGAATGTACCTATGAGCACTTCTCACTTTTTACCAACTCTACAGAGTAGCGTGAGATATTATACTCGTAGTAAGACTGTGGTGAATGAGTGGGTTTTACGACCATATTTTCTTGGCAAACATGAAAATGTTCACCCGAAAGAAAACAACTTAACAACCGTGTCATGGTTCATGAAAAAGCCTGGATGCTGTAGTTTAGAGGACAGCGTGGTGTGAAGTTAGCTAGATTAATATGGAAAAGTGTTATGAAATTTATTACCATGTACTGACTGCGTTTTCGCGGCTAGTTAGTTAGTTTACAGTTAGTTTTATTAGATTGTGAGTAGCAAAATTGGGAAATCCATTTTATTGTTCAAGTACATTTTCATCCTAAGATGTGTGAAGAATGTAATTGCACGATAACATTTTACTTTGTATGATAACATTCATTCATGAAAAAGGTCGCAAACAGATGAATATTATTCTTTTACCCCGGTACATGAATGACCAATTTACTACCTAGTTGTACACATAAGCAGTCAACATGTTGAAAATTGATGGGAAGGCTTGATACACAAGCTGAAGTGTGGTTTGTGAGGTTAGCATCGTCAATGGGCGGCATAGAAACTCTGGGTATTATGCAGGTCAAGTAGGACAACATTTTCAAACGTTGTACAAGGTAACCGATGTCTGAACATGCTTTAACATGAGGTTGGGACTGTTGAAATGTGCACGTTTGGCTCAATAACTCTGTAATCAAAAATTCATCGTTAAAACATAAAAATGACTTGAAACTTTTTCATGACCACCGAGATGTCGTGAAACGAAGCCCCAAGATTTCTATTTCAGGAGACATTATATTTTGATGACTTCGGTGTGGGGAACACCGACGCATTCCAAAAAAGGCATCATCGGTTGAAGTATTGAAGCTTCCGTATGGATTCGTGAAACTCCTGGTATCTTCGCTCGCGTCCGGCCATCATTCCACCGGCGTTTGAACACCAGCATCGAAACAGATGGACTTCACGTCGAACACCTTTCTTGAAAAACTAACAAGATATTAACTCCAGGTATATTAGTTTGACCTCACATTCTGGCCGCGCACTTCGCAGTTGGTGGCCTGCGAGCTGCGGCTCATCACAACTCCTTCCTCATTTTACTACAGAGTTCGGGGGCTTTTGCGACAAGTTCTGCTACGCTCAATTAGAGCATTCCATTATTTTTACTGCAACTTTATACTCTCAAGCGAAAAGTCACGGACAATCTCCCCTAGATTTTACTTTGCAGTACTTTCTGAGATAATTTTTATCGTACAAGTTTCGCTGGACAAACAATGTAACAAATTTCGGAAAATTCTCAAACAAAACTGAGGGAACAGCACATTTTAAAAATAAATACAGTTAAGAACGTATGAGAACGCTTTCGTAAAAAATCGTCGTTGTATCAAACTTTTGGGGCAATTTTCGATTGTTTCTTTTACCCTACACATTCAAAAACAGTTAGTGTAAGATCAATTTGTTATGGATTCACTAGTAATGACCTTTGTAATGCTATGCAAATGGTTTCTACTGCAATTAAATGCGATCAAAAAGTTCAAATCAATGTGTTTGTGCTCCAGGAGCTGATGAACAAAATGTAAGGTCGCAGAAAATGGAACAAAATTTGCTCTACGTAGTGAAATATGTTAAACATTCATAGGTTCTACCCAAGCGTTCGGTCAAATAGCGCCTTCGAAAGTTACACCCAACGAGCAGAGCTCGTCAAAGTGCGCGGTGTTAGCGATAGCTTCCAAGACATTTTTTGAAAGCGAAGAAAATATACCTTCTGAAGACGATGACAGCCTTTAATGTTTATCAGATATTTTTGTTTTCTAAATTTTATTTGTTAATGTTCGCCAGATATCTCTGTCTTCTTAATTTTTTTTATTCATGTTTGCGAATATTTTCATGAATTGTTGACTCAACTTGTCTGTGAAAATACAATTAAAGAGATGTATCAATACGAGACCCCTTCGACATCACATTGAGGTTCTCCACAATGTATACCACTTTCTATAACCTTTCATGTTTCAACGTTTAAATGTTCATTCAAATCAAAGTTCGAAAGTTATTTAGGTCTGGGAGACGATCAAACGCATTGCCAGTTGTACTGAAAGTTTTACTTTTCTTAAGACTAATAACCAAAATATTCAAATTTTTTAGAGGAGCAGATGACAGCGAAACATTCGAAGTTTTCCACTGAAAAATACGCATGAAATGCTTATCTTCGAACCGCTTAGATGCTCTCAAGATAACACCGTTGAAAACCATTAAGATACGCTCTCAGCTGTGGGCAGCTCATTCAGAGAATCCGGACTCCGGGAGTTTGGCTAACGCAATAAAATGGAATTTGCGACTCAGAGAGAAAATAAAGTCCTAAATGAAATCCATATAATGTTTCTTCTTCTGTGTTGTAAAAATTTGAGCCTACTTGTCTCAATGTAGGTTTGTGAGAAGCGAGAATGGTAAAAGTTACCGAAGGAATATCTTTAGAACTCACTGCTATAAATTTGTTATTCAAATAGCAAATAAACAAATGAAGTTACGAGATTGCCGGTATAGTTGATTCATGCGAAAACATAATTTAAAGCGCATTCAATTAATAATGAAAATTAAAGTCCTTTGAACGTATTGAAATTCGACACATCACGCACAAGGTATTTTGTGGTCACGTGACGCTAAGTTCAAAAAATCACTATTATTATTTTCTTATTCCATTATTATTATTTCCATTATTCTCCAGGTATAGCTAAGTTCAAAGTTTGTTTGTTGTGCTCGTTTGATCAAAGCTAGATCTTTCTTCCACCTGTTAACCTTAAATGCTAGTTGTTGTCGCAGTTCTATGAAATCTACCACCGTACCACAAACTTTTTTCGTGACGTTTTCCTAATGAACGTTTTCATTGCCTTCCATTTTCTCTAAAATTTCGTGCTATCCATTTATATTAAAAAGCTATTGCGCAATTTTGTATAAAAATTTTAGAGGCGTTTTCTCAGCTTCAGAAAAAATATGAATACAGGAGCTGTCGCCACGTTTCAAAATTGTGGAATCATAACTCTATTATGTGCGCTGAGACATCTTATATCTACCATGTTTGAAAAAAATCATCAACCTGCTATTTATTTATTTTTGCTCCGATTTTTCGGCCTGGAAGCTCACCGAACTTTTTCTGAAGAAATCACTTAACCTGTGTTAAGCTAAAAAGCAACATTGACCACACCAGACATGAAAAAAGGGATTCAAAAAGTGCAGAAGAGTACTCTTAAGCTAAAAAGCAACATTGACCACACTAGACATGAAAGAAGGGATCCATGAGGTGCAGAAAAGTACCTTGTAATATGTTCACACAGCGTTTTCAAGCTGTTTTTTACTTTCATTCCTCTTAAATTTTGGCTTATTGCTACCTGTTATTGTTTGGCTACTTGCCAAGCTGCCCGAGGGAAACCCACCTTGTGTTGCTTTCCTCCATATTATGGTGGCGCTTCCAAATGTTTGCCAGGCAAAATATCATGAAGAATTCGGCGCTAAATTTCAGTAGGCAAAATTTCAGCATTTTTAGGAGAGAAGAGGCGCATGAAATGCGCTCTGGACTGACTTGGTTAGGTAAGGTCCGCATGAACTGACATTTAGATTAAATATTTCGGGGCACGTAAATCAGTTATTACCTAGCATAGAAGTGAATATTTATTTCAATAGACAGGGGCTTAGTTTAGTTGAACATTGTTTATTTACAGTAAGGAATTATGTTTTTGAGAGAATGAGTTTTCTCCAACAAAAAAGGGCATAACGAACCATAATTATTGTCATTAAAAACGAGCCTTGGGTTGGTTACTGCACTTCGTTACAGGGGTAAAGTAAGGAAGGTGGTGAAATTTCTTATTTCATTTAGCTTGTTTTCTGCTTGTTGGAGGCTGTAAACTATGAAAACTTAGAGACAGTGTAATGAAATAGCATTGCTCTCTTTTTACTGACATTACTCCTAGTGTGTGATTAGCGCACCAGTGACACAGAAAAAGAAAAAAAAAACAGTTTATTTATAATAAAGGTCAAACCAAAAATATTGGATATTGGAGGTAAAATAAATAAATTAAAGATACAATATATTTGGGAGTAATGTCTTCATGAACAACATACAGTTTTTATATCTGTCTGACTTATCGTCATGAATAACGGCAAACACTTTTACATGTATGTGAATCAAAAAACAATTATATTTTCTGAATCTTTTGCTTGTATTGTGATATTCTTAAACTCGTTAGTTTTCCTCCTTTTTCTAAAAGGAGATTTTCTAGAAATCAGCGTATTTCCCCTATCGCACAGACATTATTGCCGTTTGAGTATTTAAAAATATCTCGCATAAACGAACGCCAAACCATTTTGTGTGTAGAGTTAATACTGGCGATATAAAGGTCACCATTTTTGTGCCATTGACATAGTGAAACCCACATCACAAGTTGAATTTTCACGCGCTTCATGCTATGCCGCTCCAAAGTTTCCATGGTAACAGGCCAAAAAATGGTACCTGTTTTCACTCGAGGTGTCCATAAATAATGTTTCTAGAAATTTTGATAGTTGGTAATATTGTGTGGGAATGATACCACACAAGAATGTTATACCGATACACTTCTTTAGCTTTCTGCTCTGTTAGAGTAACATACTATTATTTTTAAAAATATTATCAGTATTTCAAATCATTTGTACATTTTCCACGTACAAATTCAAACATTTACCGTTAATCAAATATCGAATGCACAAAATCGAGTTGCGTTCATCTACCTATGGTGGTGGCAGTCACCAGAGTCGCAAGGGATGAAAGCGCATTTCATTAAATATCACAGCGTACTCTTATTCCTTTTTATTCCCAAGTATTTAAATAAATGTATTTTAATCACATGTATTACTTGTATTTTAATTACGAATAACATTTTTTTATTTACATGTGTCATTCTTATTTTCATTAGAGATATCGCATAGATTTTAATTATATGTATTTTAATTGCATCCATTACTTGTATTTTTGGTACATGCATTTCTTGATTTTTAATCCTAGTAGGTGTTCAAAATGTGTATCATCTAAGTCATTGCAGGTTCCATATTCGCCGTCAGTAGATGAGTGCAAAACAACGGGGTTCAAGGTGTTTCTGACCTTCAGTATCATCTTTATTGATGAAAATTGTTTTGATATCCTAGTGGCTACCTCTGTCGAGTTTCATTTCAGTAAATCAAGACACGCCCAGTCTATTAACATAACGGCGGCTTCGCTCTTATGCACCCGCATCAAAGAAATTCAAATAGCAATAAACTTCACTTATTTTCCACGAATTTGGTGATGCTTTTCTAAGTCAGCACGTCTTAATTGCGGCATGTTTCATTCGTCAAGTTCATCCGAGCCTGAGTTTCTAGTTTACTTAATTAACTTTGGCTGTCGACTTAAGAGACTCGCACCTAAATTGACTTAGCACGGCTGTCAAGTTTGGAGTCTCATATTTTTCTGAATGATTGACAGAAATTGCGACCAGTGTCAATTTTTAAGTGCTAATTGGAATTTTGATTCCGTGGTGAATTTACTCACGTTTTCTGAGTAGTTTGACGTGGTTTGCAATTTTTTATTCGATGGTCAGCGGATTAACATTTGTCTTCGGTTAAAAATACAAATGTATTTAAATTTTAACATTTCTAGAAATGGTCGCATCAGATTTTGAATACATTCATAAACTGACCCAGGAGGCAGAGACCTCACTAAATACTCGGCGCACTTTTATAACTCTATCAGTTTCGACTGAAAATCTACGAATGATTCAAAGCGTCGACATTGAGCATTGTCTGTCGCATATATGCTTTACGTATATAAGTGATAAAATACATGCATAAAAATACACACTTTCCACATATTTCGTTAGCTATGTTAAGATTTTGAATCCTATTCTTTTGTAAATAATAATAAAAGAAATAATTTTTTTTATGAACGGAGATGTCATATGCCACCCCTCGCACAGATTGGATGAATAAGTTATCTCCGAGCCGTTTTGCAATTCAATATGAATATCAACTTTTTTTACGATTCCAGTTTCCTGGCGATGGAATTTTGTAGACAATTCTGAGAACACGAGTTTCCACTAAGGAAGTTCCCCAACACACTTGTTCTGTATCATGTTATATGAATATTTATGTTCATCTTATATCCAATAGGTTTTGCAACAGGAACCCATCAGTTGGGACATGAAAAATCAAAATATTTCTAAATGAGTTGATACAAACATGGAATATTTATGAGGGAAAATTGAAATTATCAGATATTTCACGATACCAATCCCATATTAAAAAAATTCATCGGGTAGATTAATATTTGAAACGCCATATTTGTTTACTACACAATGGGTAAGCGCATCGCACATATTTTCCTTTGCCACACTTGATAAGTTATTCACGTTTAACATTTCACCCATTCCATTCCTGCTCATGAGGAGTTTCAAGCCACTAGCCACACGAACTCGATAAAGTCGGGTTCACAAGAAAATATCGTGACGCTAATTGTATCTCGAAATATCGTTTCAAATATCAACTGGTTATTGTTATTAGTTATTTAAACTGAAATACTTTTTCAGGCCAACAAGTTCTGAAAATTCTAAAACCCATTAAGATTGCCATTCAACTTTTATGACCATTTCGAGTAGAATATTTATTGAATGCTACCGTTTGTAACAAGGCTTTCGACTTTTTTGCACTGACTACCAAACGCTGCAAGTTAATTCTCTCAGTATAAAGCTTACAAAGGAGGCTTCCGAAGTAGTCAAAGCTTTATGACCGACTAAAATTTACAGACATTCCTTGTGCAGGCAAAGTATTGAAAGCTTTTACTTTTACCAAAATTCACCGTCATTGCTTTTGCGGCGAGTTATTGATCTCAGTTATTTCAAACTCTTCTATGAGAAGTCTGAACTTTTCTAAGCGGATTCGAGCAAAAATGGTCGCGATCATTTTCAAATTCTTTTTCTCTTTACACATAAGAGTCTTCATTAGGTATTGCAGACTCTCAAGCTACGCTACCCGAAACCATGAACCTCTACCGTCTAAATGGAAGTTCTTTCTTGGGGTATTTGTACCCAATATGTTCCATGAAGTTCGCTGCCAAATGGCATTTCATCTCATTCTGGCATCGATTTGATCCCAGTCTCATGACTGTAATATCGGTAATCCGAGAAATATCCTGGAGGTATTTGGTGGAAGAAAATGTTCACGAGATAATTGATTTCGAGCATGACATGTATTTGTTGAGGTGTGTTATGAAAAAAGAGGATAAAGTACGCTTACGCAACACAATATCTCACCACCTGAATATCTCACCACCTGATTTAGTTTGATACTGGTTACATTTGTGAGTTGTGATGGGATATTTTTACATTTTATGAATTCTCACCGACAAATTTTCATTTCATACAATTCCGCTATTCCGTGCTCTCGCTTCTCAGACTTATACAGGATGTCCTAGAATGAACGTCTTTTATACGTCACTAATCTTTAGAGGTACAGTGTTCCCTCACGTATCTCAGTAGATGCGTTCCTAAAACCCCCCGGGAAAGGAGAATTTCCGTGATGTGTGGTCGCCGATTTTCACGTAAATATTCATGTCTATTTAGACTTCTAAAACCCTCACAGGACAGCTATTTAACCCTCCCATTACAATAGTGTTCATTATTGCTGAAATAAAGTCACACACGAAAAAATCACAAGACACAGCGGAAAACGATCTGAAACGCGTAGCACGTTGTTTCAAACAGACGGAGAGGTTTACCAGATATGAAAATTAGAAGCGCCAATCACAAGCCACATATGAAAATTGGTGCCTGTCAGTGACCGTCTTTCATTTCTGCACCAATCATATTCATAGCCCGTCTTGCACATCGCTACGCCATGAGGCTGATCTCGCGTAGCCTTCGCAGACGCACAATGCGTACATCTATAGCCTCTCCAGTTGGTTCTGTTTCCATTTTTACGCTGTTATAAATTCAAATATATGTTTAAATCTCAAAATGTACTTTTTTTGGCTTTAGACTATTAATTATAATTATTTGTAATACTTTAATCGTATTTCAAAGCTGTACTATTTATTTAAAGTTTATTATATATATATATATGATAAACTTTAAATAAAAAATACAGTTTTGAAATACGCTTAAAGTATTACAAATAATTATAATATATATATATAAATATATATATCATAAACATTAAACATCATGTGGATATCACATGACGGTGACTTCAGAGCGATATCTGGTTATGTTTTACAAATTTTTTCTTCCCTACATGGATTAAAATAAATGGGATATTCGGAATGCTTGGTTTCAACAGGATGTAGCCACTGCACGTACCGCGAGAGTTTCACTGAAGGTCGTCCGTGAAACATTTGCGGGACTCCTGATATCCAGAGGCGGTGACAGCCCCTGCGACTTCTTCTTATGGAGGCACTTGAAGTCCAAAGTGTACCTCGCCCAACCACGCATGATTCCAGAATTGAAAGAAACCATCTGTCTTTAAATTTCAGCGATTCCGATAACAATGTTAGAAGACGTGATGAGAAACTTTAAAAATCGTCTGCTGGAATGCATCGGTTTAGAAGGACACCATTTATCAGAAATAATTTTTCATAGTTAGTTGTAGTCTATATAATAATGAAATTTCCCATGGTTGCTACAAATTGTCTTTGATTTCATTCCAATATCTCCAAAATTCCATGCATGGCGTCCATTCCGAACGTGGTCATTTGGTCTTCGCCACCTACTTCTTGGTGGGTCGAGAACCTTGTGATATTTTTTCCGATAACGTACAATTTACAAGTGGATCGTTCCAAAATACTTAATAAAAGCTTTCGTTACCTACCGCTTTGATCAACGCCGTTTTTTCACAACAACCTCAAAGATCTCCGGTTCCTCGCCACAAAAATGTTTTGCCTTTCACAATGGATGGAAAAAAACAAGCTTCGTCACTATGTTTTAAATGAGTGATTGACGTGTGAATCGTTGCACTGCATGTGCAATTTACTGTCTCACGAGTAGGATTTCCATTTAGATGAACATATCGCGTCATTATCAAATGCTGGAATATTTATTCAATCGGTTTCCATTCTTCAAGATTAGCGAAACATACGAATGTAACTGCGCTGAAAACTAGCTCTCACTGGTTGATGAATACTTATGTAGTGTTGTCGTGAAAACTAAACTAATAAGCAACAGTACTTCCGTCTTAGATCATGACGTGTTTTAAATTCAGGTGTCTGTGACTAATGAGGTAATATTAAGTTAGACGTACTTATTTCAATGAACATCATTCAATTTTACTGACATTCGAGTTTCTTAGAAAGTGAGAAGTTATTCTGCTTAACTATTTATCATTTGATATGTGGATTCGTTCAGTTCGTCCATTAAACAGTGATTCTTTACTCTGTTCAAGATTTAGTGTGACTATTTCATAGTACAATGAACGAACTAAAGGAGAAAATGCTTCGAAGCTTCATGGGGAAAATGAAAGTAAAAGCAGAAACTGTAACTTTATATTGAGACACAAGAGGATATTGTAGTGATTTATTGAATTTGTAGATAGAATAGTTGGTTTTAGCTTCAAGAATTTCAAAGAATTTCGACATAACTTTAACAACCCGCAATAAAACCAGCATAGATTCCTCTAAAAAAAGCCAGAGTATTTTCTTCTCAAGAAAATTGAAAGGCGATATCGGTTAAAGCATAAAATGTAAGTTCTCCTAATAAAACCATCGTATAATTTTCGTAAGAAATCCAGCTAGTGGGCAATATCTGTTATGTAGCCAAGTAATAACGTTCGTTATAGTTTTTCTTCTCTTAAAATTTTAAAATTGTTTTTTTTTACATAATAAACCCTGAATATTACATTTGAAATATAACAAAGTTTAAACCCAAGTAAAACATGAGTATAATTTTGGCAACGAAACCAACCAGAGAGTGGTGTATAAATTGCCCTCAGAAAAAACCTTCGTATGAAAACTTTAATGTTGCCTCCAAAACACAGCTGGAGTAAATGTCCTCCTGCAAAACAACGCGTACCGACCGTAATATAACCAAATCGAAATCTATTCAGAAAAACCGGAGATTAGCGCACATGATAAAAGTATTATCTAAAAAAAGGGCATAGGATTACTATCTCCTCAAGGGCACCACAGTTATTCATTACTAATCGAGCGAAAGTAAGTTATTTGTTACAATACCCTAATAATAATAAAAATTATAATCAGTAAGCATGTGAGTAAATGAATAGGCTGAATCATTCATGAAAAGCTGAATAACCGGGACTTCATTAAAAACGAATTCCTTGGTCTCTCAGTTACAGAGCTTGAACATGCTTACTTGCATTCCTTTGTGTTTTTGTCTGTGGAAAATGTGTGAAGCGCTATGTCGGAAAATAATGATTGTTTTTATCCATAAACTATCGAATCTACGTATGATATATGTAAACAAACTAAATTTTCAAGAAACTATGCACATCCAATTTCGGTAGTCAATATTAAATGATTTAGCGATCAACACCAACAAATTTTCTTATGTATTCTGAAGGATTTCTTCGCAAAGCTAATGGTACAGAGAGCAAAAAGCCTAACCGAAATTAAAATAACCTTGAATTTTTCACTTTCCGTATTTTAACTTACCAAAGCCGTTAACGCACAGTTATATCTTTATATATCAGCGAAGCCCTAATGAACTCACGTGGATTATTTATGAATTTAATTCAATGCCCGTAGAATTACCCAAAGCAAAACTCAGAAAAATCAAATTCCACGTTATTTTAGCATGGGTAAATCAGAATTTGAAATTAAAACCCAATCAAAGTTGAATTACCTCCACAAAATCACAAAGTGGTTTTGAAACTTTATTCAAGTAACTTGAACTTACGAATAAACAAACTTTTGGTGTCAACCTTGTTTCTAACATTACTCAAAGCAAAATAATGAGTTAATCAAATTTCAGAAGAATACTTTTCAATAACTACCCAAATTTCTAACAACACATTTTTAATGCTTAACTTTGGTCCAGAACAACGATATTATAATTAATTCCCTCATCATAAGTATAATTAGTGTTTATTTCAAATATCATCAGCTGCCGTTGGATCCATTTTAATTAATGAATCCGATGTAGTACACACCGTAGAATATATTTGTTCCATCTGTCATAATGAGCTCACTATACCCTCTGGAACAGCAGCTCTGGTTGTGTTGTCTGTCCCGGTAATTGGACACCACGCTTGTTTTGACATCGAGGTGCCCTTATGAATTTTCAATGTTCTTTCTTGTCGAAGATGGAGCATTGCTGGTCGTGCTTTTCAGTAGAACATTACTTACTAATTACGTACTAAATTTAACACGAAGTACAATAGCAAATTAAGTACGGTTCTGTTCGAATTAGATGCTATGTGCTTGCAAAGGCAAAAACACTTTATTGAAAAAATGCATATTCACTTCGTCATTGCTCTAGTTCATTCTTCTATTTATAAGTTAATTCCGTTTTATCAATCATTGAGCCCGATTAATTCGACATCAAAATTTATTTCAAAGTTCGTCACATTGGAATACTTATAATTTATTCCTGGAGTGAAATTGTAATGCTGAATATTTTTTTTTTCTAATTTACAATTGTTCTCAAAATTCATTGTCGGACTTCTGAGATTATTTTGACTGACCTCACTTCTTAATAATCACACTTCGCAGCTATAGTCTATGTTTTCATACGTATAATCAATGTCAAAAAATGAATATACCACCCAGAGAAACGTGGGCAAAGAGAATGGAGAGGTGTGGAGGCTCGTAATTCGTTCTCCAGTTGGTCGCACAAATTTTTGAAAGGGCTTAAATCAGGAGACTCTGGAGGCAACTCAATTTGAGGTAACTAGTACACACAGCCCGTAAAAATAGCAGGATTTGATATTTATCTCAAATCATTCTTTGGGAATTGGACGACAACCAAATACACCATCCTGATAGTACTCGCGATTAAAGTATTCTTGCACTTCTGCACTGGTGAAACTCGTAACACAGATGGTCATTTAGCATCCTTATGAGCACACAGAAAGACGAACTAACCAATCAAGTCAGCAACAACTTTGTATAATTATATACAGGGTGTCCGAAAAAAGCAGACTATACCCTCGTGTAGGCAGAATTGACAACGCTTCGGGGTATAAATGAAGCTCAAAAGTTTAAGAATAAACACGTAACATACTCTAATAGTCAGTGTCTCATTAACAAATAATACCATTTAGAGTGTCATTCACACCCCGGAGCGATTCGATTCAAAGTTCGGTCGGCTTTTTTTGGAACACAACGTAGTACATGATCCCTCGTGATCAATGTTGCACTACATGACTAGCACAGCTGATTCAAAAATAATACCGGATCATTATTCGAATTAAAACTCATGGCTGGGGGCATACTTGATCGCATGGGATGTTCATACAATTCTGTGATAAAATATTGTAGCCAAACACGGTTGCCGAACGTAATTATGATCAATTGCAGCCCCCCAGATCATGACACATTCTTCAAAAGCCTGTGCTGCCTGAAGCGAAGATGCCTGCGCCCTCCGTCGCACTCTAAACCTGTCATCTTTCTGGCACGAGGCCAATCTTTCGAATCTTTCGATTGCTCTAAGGTCCAGTCTCTGAAGTCTTAAGCAAATTTGAGCTTTTTCCTTCCATTAGCTTCACTAGCTAATGGTTTCCTGGTCATGACGCAATTCCTTTAAATTATTTCATTCACTAACCAATAGAACTATTGTTTCCTGGTAGTGGTGCAACTCTTTCAACCCCTTTCATTCACTAACCATTGGTTACCTAGTCGAGGCGGAACTATTTCAACCCATTTCCTTCACAAGCTAATGGTTTCCTGATCATGGTGCAAATTTTTCAACCCATTTCCTTCACGAGCCAATGGTTTCCTGGTCATGGTGCAAATTTTTCAACCCATTTGAGCCCATCAGCTTCGGTTGCAGGTGAGTAGTGCCAGCATATTTTTTATCAAGACTTTTATTTGCAGTACTAGTAAACTAATGAACACATTTCCGCCTGTTCGTTCTCACCAATCCCTAAATGGAACGCCTGCCACGAGTGTTCAAATATTTAGTTCTGCCTTTATCACTATAGCTAGAGCGACATGACTTCATCTTCTTTTTTTCGACTGAGCACTTATCGTTCTTTGCCCAACGCAGTATTAAGTCTTGTGACCATCATTTGAGACACTTCTCTAGCGGATTTCCCAGCTCTGTGCAAACTTAAAACTTGTTTTTATCAAAAACTGGAGATCAAGTCGTCCATCATGGGAACGTTGCAACGACCTTGATATTGATCTTCCATGGTTCTGATAACCCGGTAAAAGCATCCACCCTGCTCATCACTGACGTCCCACAAGTTTGCCGGAAATGATTCAGTAAGGCTGTTCAAGAAATAAGTCTTAATGCTCATGTGGGAACCTAACGCATGGAACTTTCCATAAATATTATTCAACCAGCTTTTAACATTCCTTTGACTTTCTGTTTCGAAGAAAGTTCCTTACTACAGAAACTAATGCTCCCAATGCATTTTTCCCAGCATCAGTCATAGATTGAGTGAAAGCTTAATCTTTAGTCAGCTTTCTAATCTGAAGGCCGCCAAAAATACCCGCTTTGAGTTTTTCTATCGTTACACCGGGGAACGCGCACAAATCCTTAAAACAGTCACTGTAAGCATTGAGGGCCTTGGCGAATTGTTTCATCAGCCTAGCTTGATATGAAAGGACGGGAAAATATTTTTATCACGTTCCACTACGGGTTCATGAATGATATTCTTTTCCTCAACATTGTAGCCTGCCCTAAATGGTCATTCCTTTTGAATCCAGTGTCTGTCTTTGGTTTTGTTGTCCCAGTGGCACATAAAGCAAGGGAATTTTGTGTAGCGGCTTTGCTGTCCTTACAAAAAGTTAAAACTATTTTTAGATCAATACAAATGATCCATTTGTGTTCTTCATATCAGAGTAGCTGCAATAGTGTTTTGATGTGTTCATATTTTTCTTTCGGGGGTACTGAGTGTCCTACGGGTATTGCGCCAAAGATGTTGCTTATATGTCAAAAGACCTATTTCAGGTCCCGCTATGAGCTATCCACTGTATAAAGAGGCGCCACTCTTTCAGGTCATAGCCTGCAGCCCCCATCGCTGTTACTAATCCAGGAATATCACACCAGTTGATGAATTTGAATTTAGAATTAAAGAACTGTAAGTGCTTGTCTTCTTTGTTGCGATAGAATGTCAACTTTGCGTACATTCCCAGCAAGTGTTCATCTTTTAATCGTGAAGATAACTACACTACCTGCAGCTTTCTCTAGCTAAAATCCAAGAATTTATTTGATGAAAACTGAAGCTTCCAAAGTTTGGCCAGAAAAAAGTAATACGGTCAGGTTGACAGGAGAACTTTTTATGTCGACGTAACTTGCATGAAAGTTTGAGTCCTTTAATTGCAAGACGTGCTAGAAAATTATGCTTGCGAAACAGTAGCGTTTGAAATCATTTCAATTAGATATCATGTTGCATTATGAAAGGAGAAATACTTTTTTTTACTCTTCTTGGGAACGTGGTGTCCTCAGAAAAACTAGGGAAGGGGCTAACTGAAGTTGACAAAAACCCGAAATTAGTTCGCAGTCATTAAGGACTTTTCTGAGCAGTAGTTTCGATTCCAGTATCCGTGCGTTCGAACATCTGAGCTAGATGCGAAATTCAAACTACCAGATGTGGGATTCAAGTGCAAAAAAGTATAATGAGAAGTGTGATTGGTAAAAAGTAAATTGAAGTGTAGAATTCCGTTCGCAGGGGATGGGCCAATAAAACTTTATTTTGAATATTCAAGTCGTCACTAAGTCTGATTAATTTCAAAGCGTTATGTAATTATGAAATCTAGCAAATCATACAGTATTTCAGTCTTAATTCTATAACAACAGCAAACAAACAAACATCGGCATCTTTGGGATGCTTTGTTTCCAATCAAGCCTGATACCTATGATCTTAAGCATTGGTTTTTCAAATGTCTTATAACTAACCCTATATATAGGACACCATGACGGTTCCCCCGTAAAGCCGGTACCCATTTCCGACACCTGGGTTGAGTGGGGTATTGTGCTTGAGCTTGCCCTTATACCCAACGGGGAAAATCTCCGCGCCAGCGCCGGGATACAAACCCTAGTCTCCAACATACAAGGCTGATCCCTTAACCACTGTCCCATGGAGAGCACATGGCAGGAATGAATTATGAATGAATTACATAAATCGTAACGAACAACGTTGATCCGCCAAACCCACGAGTCGAGCTACATTCAGTGAAAGACGAATGAGTGTGTTGATTTATGTCGAATAAAAAATGCTGCAATTAAATATTCATAGGCACTATCTCGACAGTGATGCAGCTTTAGTGAATATCAAATGAAGATAGGAATCAAAGCGAAACTCCCAACACAATTAAAAAACACGGCAGCATATTTGCAGACCCCGCACTTACGCAGCGTTTCTGTACAGCCTACTTTGTATCTGAAAGCCTCTGATACAGAATTTTTCGTGAAGGATCCTGCCATAAACGTAGGATTACTTCCGTGATGTTTCGAATAAGAAGCATGCTGTTGGAATTGCTCGGCAGTAACTTAACTGGTTTGAATCCAAGCTCCGTCAAGCCTGGAGTTTCTTAAATTTCTGAACGCTCTTTTTGATTTTTTGATGTGGGGGGTTTTGAATACGAGTTAGAGATGCACAGCTGGAGAAATTGACTGCTCATGGGTGCATGTCAGGGAGATTTGCGTGATTATAATTCACTGTGTTCTTATAGTTCACTGGGATCTTAGTGTTATAACATATGTTCTGGTTTGGTGTTGTCAAGAAAAAGCCTAGCATACTGCTTGATTCTGATACGATTATGAAAAATGTAGGTTGGGTTTCACGCTCAGGGTTAAACATGTTCTCTTCCACTTGTACTCTTGTATTTGTATTCTTACATTTGTACTCATACATTTTTATTCTTACATTAGGTCTTTAATGTTTGTATCATCACATTTTTACTATTATATCATATTTGAATTCCTACATACGTATTCTAATATATGTGCTCCTACGTTTGAACCGCAGCATTTTATCTCTTAAATAAAATTACTCCTCTCGATCCTCACCTTACACGAAATCTCACATTAGCCTTAACTTGCACAATGTCTCATGATAACTTGAACTTTTACGGCATATCATAATAACACCAACTCATTCGACTGACCAGGTATACTTCAACTTACATATACATCACTAGCTACACTCAACTTATACAACACATAAAGTTTCCTTTCACATAAACAATATCTCATATAAACCTCTGTTTATCAGAATAGGAATTAGTCCAGTCCTGTTATTCAATAGGTATGATGCGTCATTGAAGATAATAAAGAATTCGATTATTTTTTATTCCACTAACTAAGGCTCACTCGTGATGAACTCGACAACTATTGAATGTGCTAAGTTCATGCCGTTAGAATTCAAAGCCAAGACTAATAAGGCTAACAGTTTATAGAAAGAGCACAACCGAATTTATATTTAAATTGTTGTACCTGCAAACGTTTGGGATGCTTCACAACATTAGGAACGGAAATGGGCAGCAGCCGAATCTTTAGATCAGAATTGAGTATTGCATGTTGGTCCCAATATGATATCCCTTTTTTATTCGAGCACTGAGTTATTTGGGGTGTCATGCAGACTAATATGACAGTCTTTAACTGTTTGAAAGGTGGTAAACATTTGAGAGGTTTTTGCACTCTGGGAAACTAACTCATTTAATTCTAAAACGTTTTCACCCAACCTAATTCGAATGATGTGAAAATAAAATTGGCAAGATCTATTTTCCATCAGCATATACATGGTTACTAATAAGACTAAAGAATATATTTGACGTCTAGCTGTCAGCAATATTGGCGTTTTGAGCCAAATTAGCAGTGAGGTATCTATGGCAACCTATTGGGAGAAGAACAAATTTCGAACTAACAGAAATGATGACAGTGTTAGTTAAGAAAAAATGAAAACAAAAAACAATTCATTTCCAATAGAGTACAAACATGAAATGTTGATACATTGATTTTTATAAACACCTTAACATTAACATCCTTAACCGATAATCACACATTGGTATCATAATACCCGTGTAAAATGTTAAAACAAAAAATGATTGACCGAAAAGCACGACAAAAATGAGTTCCCTTCGTTCCGTAATCTGATTTTGACTTAAATGCATCAACCTTAGAATTATTCAAGCATATGAGACAGAGTATATTAATCAATAGGTATATTTTCTTCAAAAATATCGAACAGAGAAAACATGAATACTTTTTAAAAACTATGAAGATGCATTGTCTGCACACAGAAGTATAGGTGCACCTAAAAATTCACCTACACATGCACCTATACTTTTAGACGTGACGAATGCGACTGCAAGCCGAAAAAGGCATTGCATTGCAAAGTTCCCATGCCTTTCTTTCTCATATTTTTCTCTGGAATTATTGCTGCGAGGCACTACTCTTCAAAATCATAGACAAGAACTTTGTGACTCAAGTCACTTGCTTTGAATGTTCTCGTCTTAGCAAAGGCGCATAATGAGCAAAAATATGGAAATGAATGTGAGCATCGCGGCATTCACGGCATCGAACGAAAAAAACACACCAGATTTCAAAATGAAGTTCATCAATTTATCCGTGTATGAGCAGTTCAAATGACTAAATAATTCGGTTAAGTGGATTATTTTTTGGGTAAATTCGCTAAGAGCCGAGGGATGCAGGATTAATATTATATTCCGAGTGACAAGAAATTTTTACGAATCGAGTATCGCACATGCAATCCATCACTTTCATCTTTCAGTACCTCCAATATAACAGCCATGCAGCATTTGAATGCATGCATGATTTCTGTATTATAATAATAGTTTTCTTGCTTACAGGAGGCGAGTTCTTGAAATCGAGTGAAATTGCGCGTGTACAGTAAACTGAACTTTGATTATCCGGGATGTTTGCAGAGATTCTGATCAGTGCAACATTATCGACTCACTTTGTCTTTTTTATAGGAACGTTTTTTCCTTTCCTCAATTTATAAGCCAAAATTTCAAATAATTCTAGAGAAATGAGTTTCAACTAGTGAAGTGAAAGCAGAAACAGATCAGGTTTTAAAAATGACGTTACGAAACACAAATTATGTTAAGTTATCAGAGTATCACGATACATCAACCAAAATAAAAAAATGAAAATAAAAATAAGGCTCAGAGAGAGAGTCATTCAGTAAAGCACTGCTTGGGGTTTGTTACCCGTTGCTTCAAATTCCCATTGTAGTGCGATGGAAAAATCTAATAGGTTTCTTGTGTTTGACGGTTGTCAGGCTCAAATTCTTACTAAAATTATTTGAAGGTCTCTAGGGCATAATTTGAGCTACAAAGTTGAAGGTGAGTCCTGTTTGCACGAAGTAGACTTAAAACTTCACAGACTCGCATCGAATACAAAAAAGCATTATACGTGACCGATACGAATTTTCAAATTTCGCAATTACGCACTTATATTTCTTTAAAAATATTGAGGGCTATTTGCCTTGGAGTGCGTCTATAGACAAATTAACTTTCCAGGTTAACTATTATTAGAATATCTAATTCAATTAGTTTTTTAATTCATTAACTTCAAAATTATTTCAGGCAAATACACTTTTCGACGAAGAGTAGGTTCATCAAACTTATTTTTTACTGAAGAACAGAATCAAGCATTTTTAGTTTTTTCATTCACGTCGGTAAGGGCCACGATGCCCAAATAACGACTTGTTCAAGTGTAAGGCTGGTCACTTGGACGCCTCACACAGCATTAATAAGATCAGAACAGCTGTTCTGAGACGCCTTTAATGTTCCGTTTTATGACGACATCCAACAAAATAAACGCCGCTTGCTGGCGAGAAAATAAATACTAGAAAATGAACAAAATAAATGCCGGTTGGTGGAGAGAAAAACCATTAGTCCGCTCATGGTGTTGGTCTATGAGAACGAGTTAAAGATTTTGTGTTGCACAGCAGAGAGAAAGTTATAGGTGACCATTTAGTGATGGAGGATGCAAGAAATTTAAAATGAATAATGAATAACTAAATTCAGCAACCATTCTTATAGTAACTGGTTATATAATACTATAGTTTGAGTTGAATACGAAAAATCTCAAGATAAAAAATTTCAAGTTCCAGAAGAGACTAGGCAAGTCTTTAAAATTACTCTGAAATCTAAGGATTCTATGATCTATATAATGTGTACCTGACGATACAGAAATCTATTTATCACACACAAAAAACACTTTTTCAGCGCATTCTTTCAATCAAAGCTTTGCGATCATAAACTCATAATTTCCTAAAAGATTGGCTAACGGATTTTATTTTGTAAAGTCTCCATTTTAAAGCCTAGATAAAAATACTGTCGTTTCTTTCATAGAGATTCACAATATCATTCTTCAGAGTGTTCCATCCAAAAACATCGCAGTGTTATGAATTGTTTTTTATTTCCTTTAAAACGCAAAGTTCTTTAGTTTCATCTCGGGGCTTGTAAAAATTTTCAAAGAGCTAAAAATGGAAAGTTTGTCAGTCGTATTTCATCTTACGATTGTGCGTGAGTGCAAACTCGCCCCATAAACAAAGACCAAGTAGACATAATGAAAAATTAATGTATTTTATTTACAAAACGAATAATTTTTTACATTTTTAGTCCTTGCGTTGCGCTGACTAAAACTTGTTGAAGGAGACCAAATTCGCTCGTTCACAAATTGATATTGAGAGATTTAGAGACGGAACTTGCGTAACTGCATTCTAACATTTGACTCCTCGACTCACATTCATTGACTTGTTATAAAAAGGAGTAACTCACGAAATCTATATTCCTTCATAGACAAGATAATAATAACGCTTCGATTACCGAAGTGTGCAATTCGACCCTATATGGATTCCCACATCACCCTCAAATAAATCAGTGTAAAAATATAATGCACGAATGATCGAAAAATCCAGTCTTTAAGGGAATCGAAGGTTTTTTTCGAATAAAACTTCAAAAATTAATTAAAATTACTTCAAGAGCGTAAGAGCGAAATAAGCTTGTAGGTATTCGCAATAATTTTAGAACATTCGAATGAATGTTCAGAGCCCTAAAATTTTTTTAATTTACCCATACCCCCTCCCCCTCAAAGGGAAATTTCTAAAAAATCTTATTTCTCAGCCTATATTGTACGTAGAGACGATTAGTTTTTTTGTTCGATTCACAGTGAACTGTTCTACAAAATAGAAATCCAGTTTATTTGATATCGCTGAAAAAAAGAATATAACAATTTTTTTAATTTCCATCACAAAATATAGTAACTTTTAGTTATTACTTTAAATGACAATAAAGCATTTTAAAATTTACTTATCAAAACAAAACTACGCAGATTTATAGTACTCACCTTGATCTTTACGATGAAAAAAGGTCTTGTCCATAAGTAAAAAACTGTTGGAGAAATAATTAAAAAACTGGAACGCTCTCTCTCATGAAAATTTTTTATTAGACTGTGCGAATCAATTTCTCCTTCAGCTTTTCACTTCTGAAGGAGATCATTTTTGCATCGTAGAAATCAATGTGAGTACTATATATGTTATGATTTTTTTTAGAAAATTTTAATTCTAAATTTTTTTATTGTCCATAGAAATAGAATTATGGTGTTTTTAATAGTCAAATGGGCATAATTTTTTTTTGTTTTTTTCAGAGCAAATCCAAAAAAACATTCCCTGATTTAGGTAGATATTTGCATTGTGAATCTAACAAAAAAACGTTTGTCTCTATGTACAATATTGGCTGAGAAATTGAAATTTAAAAGAAAATTGTTCGAGGGGGGAGGTGAGGGAGGTATGGGTAAATTTAAAAAAAATTTGAGGTATAACTGTCGATTCGAATGTTATAAACATGCTGAGAACATCCGAGAGCTTATTTCCTTCCGGAAGTATTTTATTTTTGTTTTTCAAAGAATTCATAAGAAAAAGCGTTCGATTCCCTTAACTTTGATTCTCAGAGTACTTTTCAAGGGATGAGTGCTACACAATTAATACTATTCCTCTGTTCCTACTGTCAATGTAAAATCTCCCAAACAGTGACTTTGAATTTACTAAAATGTATTACCTCATTTTTTATAAAGAAGTTTTAGATCTACGTGCGAGTAGGAGTTGAAAGATTAAAAACAATGCTACGTATAATGGTTTACTGGCAGCTGTATCCTCAACAAGCTAGCACTTTAGCATTCTTGTTATATAACATTCTCGTGATATGTAGCAACGGAAATCTCCTTCCAGAAAACCCAGAAACCTAAGCTTTAGAAAGGAAAACAAGGCGTTGATGTCTTTTTTTTTGTGCTTCACTAAGCCGTGTTGAAAAATTTGGGCTCCTTCACGAAATCACCACTCCAGGGGGCCTCGATTTGTCTTATTTTCTCTCGACACAAGAGCGGTCGATGGCGCTGTGGAGATCGTGTTTTTCTTGCATTTGAGGCTGATGCAAAACACTTTGACTGGAGGCATCGCTCAACGCATCGCTCAACGCAACGTTTAACAGCATCGCTCACAGCATCGCTCACAGTATCGTTCGCAGTATCGTTCAACGCATCGCTCAGAGCATCGCTCACAGCATCGCTCACAGTATCGTTCACAGTCTCGTTCAACTCATCGCTCACAGTATCGTTCAACGCATCGCTCACAGCATCGCTCAACACATCGCTCACAGCAGCGCTTAACGCATCGCTCACAGCATTGCTCACATCATCGCTCACAGTATCGCTCACAGCATCGCTCAACGCATCGCTTACGGCATCACTCAACGCATCACTCACAGCATCGCTCAACGCACCGTTCACAGCATTGCTCACCGCACCGTTCACAGCATTGCTCAACGCATCGCTTACAGCATTGCTCAACGCATCCTCACAGCATCGCTCACAACATCGCTCACAGCATCGCTTAACGCATCGCTCACAGCATTGCTCACATTATCGCTCACAGTATCGCTCACAGCATCGCTTACAGCATCACTCAACGCATCACTCACAGCATCGCTCAACGCACCGTTCACAGCACTGCTCAACACACCGTTCACAGCATTGCTCAACGTATCGCTTACAGCATTGCTCAACGCATCCTCACAGCATCGCTCACAACATCGCCCAGCTCATCGCATAACGTATCGCTCACAGCATCGCTTTAGGCATCGCTCAACGCGTCATTCACAACATCGCTCACAGCATCGCTAAACTCTTCGCTCAACGCACCACTCACAGCATCGCCCAGCGCATCGATTAACGTATCGCTCACAGTATCGCTTTAGGCATCGCTCACAGCATCGCTCACATCCTAGCTCAACGCATCGCTCACAGCTTCTCTCAACGCATCACCCTATCGATCGCCAGTCGGGTTCTGAAAAGAAACACTCAAGTCCCTCGCAGTGAAAGTATTTACATTGATTGCTTCTTTGAATGATAAACAGGGCTTGGAGATGGAGGCAAGACCTTGGATTTGTATTAATGAGATGGATCAGCACCGAGAATTTTGCGTTATTGTTTCTCGCCTGTAGCTGTATTAAGCTGCATCAGTACCTGAAATTTCGTATTAGGGTTTAGAAAAAAGTATTATTCTAGAAAGCTTTAATGAAATTCACTACTTCATTTTTATGAAGTTATGAAGCGGTTTTAATTAAAGAAGAATAGTTAATTTATCTTAGAACCCGTAGTGTATTTTTATCAATATGTTTAGGAATCGGTAAGAACCGTTAAAAACGTAACTGATGGCAGCAATAGGTTTTGGAGCGAGCGTTATACTGAGGACATAGAGATCATAGCACTAGCATACAATACTGAAAAATCTGTAGGGTGTAACTCTGTCAATATTCGTCAACACAAGGACTGGAGGTGATAAAACGACGACTGAAGAATTTTGAATCGTCAAAACTGAATATTAAAGAGTTGCAGATCTTAGCGGGCATATTAAAAAGGAGAATAGTGAACAATCATGGGTCACTTGAGGAATTTTGGGATGTCAGGCGTACTTTCAATGTTACTCTAATAAGAAAATTACGACCATGAAAAAAAAATTATGATGACCCCAAATCCTCTATTTAACGATGTTTTGGCGAATTGGAGTGAATTCTGATTTTACTATTTAAATTGCTCAACCCTCTGCTGTGAGTGTTATTAGTTGATGAACTTTTATTGAAGAAAGATTCGTAAAATTAAAGGGTATCAGATGCAGGAAGTTAGTTCACAGCAGGAAAAGACAGACAGGATAATAAGAGATTTTCGTTCTTTAGATATTAGAAAACGCCTAATAATACAAATGTTTGAATTGAATTTGAGTGCAGGCTAAAATTTGCTTTCAAATAACAGTGGGTGTTACTTTTTAGATCTATATAAGGTGATCCACACATTTATTCAATGTTAAACGTAGAGTATGCTGGGCGTTATTCAAGTTTACCCAGCCTTAAAGTTTTCGGTAGAGTTAAATAGTCTAAGATCTCTAACGATTATGGTTTGATTTTGAATTTATTTGAAGGAATTGGGCGATTTAATTGATTTGAATGAGTAAGGTTCAGGTTTTGAATATGAATTTTAATTTAAATTTATATCAAAAGTTTACTAAAGTTAATTTTTGATTAACATTCTTCACATCAATTTCTTGATATACCACGGAGAAAAAGCAAATGCAAAACATAAAAAAAATGCTGGAAAGTGCTTCCACTCTGACTCACACACACACCTACACGTTCATTCGCACACGCAAACACACACTCTCTCTCTCTCTCTCTCTATCGCTCTCTCCCTCTCTCTCTCTCTCTCTCACGTACAAACTTGCAGTAAAAAATTTTTAGAAACAATTTTAGAACTTAGTGTTTTGAATAGAAGCTGTTCCTGTTTGAGTTGATTAGCCGTTGCAGCCTGGAGAGCTCGCTCGTCGACCTTAAAACAATTATTGTTGTCTTACGTCGACTTTTAGACTCTGAATATGACTTAACAACCACTGGAATACAAGCAACCTGAACAAAATCCAGTTAACAAACTGTGGATATTTTCCCCAAAAAACGTGCGATAGTGATTACAGTGTTTTTTCGTGTTATTTTGATGGGAGTGTACGTTTTTCTAGCAAAGTATTTTTTTACCGGGAAATCGAGTAGATTTACATCCTAATTCAGTAAACGGGATAACGTTACACACTAGCTGTTCAGTGTTACACAAACATGGGAATAGAAAAGAAGGGACAGAATACCATTTTGAACCAGTCAATTATTCATTATGACATCTTCATCTACGCTTCATCATTATAAATTTATTAAGCCATTTTTGAACGTTCTTGGGTTTTTAAGGCTTAAACAGTAGGCTTATTTTTCTCACATCCGTGTTGGGACAGATCTGAGCCACCATCATTTCAATTATTGTAATCTCCAAATTGCCTTAATATCATAACACCTGGCGATTTCACGATTGCCACGGTTGGTTTTGTTAGGTTGTAAGTAGCAGAATAGGGAAATCGACTTCACTGCTCGAATACATTTTTATCCCTCTAAAAAAAATATTCAAATACGATTGCACGATGACATTTCACCTCGTGTCATAACATTTATTTTTTAAAAAGGTCGCGAAACAGATGAACTGTCATTCATTTATACCGGTACGTGAATGAGCAATTTACCGAGTGTTACACATGCCCCAATACCCAGTCAGCGTGTTAGAGCTTCACTGCCTTAGGAAATAAAAGTTTTAAGATATGTGGCTCATCCATTACTCATGCGCTTGTGTTGCATTCAAACCGGATAAATGAACAGTATTTTGACGCTAAATTTTGTGACTGATCGGAGTGCGATAGACACAGTATACGCGTTTTTCCTAAATTATCAGAATTTTAGTCGTTAAAGTTGCACAATTTTGGATAATAGTATATAATTGGCATCCAAAATAACTAGGTTCAAACAATTGACTGTTCAGCTCAAATTATCTATCAGAATCATTACTGAAGATTATAGGGAGCAGGTATTGGTGTACCCCAAAATTGAATCAAAAATTATTACTCAACGAATAAAATTAATCAAATCCGGCATTTAGATTTGCATTAGCGCAGCACGAAAGTTGAATGAACTAATTTAATTTCACAAAAATTAAAGATATCGAAAACCCAAAATTGAAAACACTTCAGTGTCAGATTCAAAAATAATTATTTTTTTAATAACATTAGGGTACTATCAAAGAAATGTTTTGATGTTGTATCACTATATTATGATGGTTAGAGAAAATTTGGGCAGCCTTTTATCAAGTAACCCTCGTTTAGAAAAACATTCTTCAAACTTGGGGAATTCCTAACTTTACCTCTTTTGTCAAACATCATCTCACGGTGCACACAGTTGAATGACTTGTATTGATGGAGAATTAGCATATTTCTACAACTCTCTCTAGAAGAACGTTTTGACTAATACCAATGCAGAAATATATTTTACTTAAGTTGCCATTTTGTACTGCTCCACCTCACAAAAATTCCCAACCCCTACTTCTATATTCCGGACCACAAGAACTTTTGATTGAGAAATTTTTGAAAAGGGCAATTTTATGAGAGGGTAGTTTGTACAAAACCGTTGTCGGCAAGTTTCTTTTGTACGAGCACTTCTGTTCTAGTATGAACTACGAATGCCTTTCTTTCATAAGATAAAAGGACTGGAAAATGACAAGGCTTCTACTTTTTCACAGTGTTAACAAACTTAGCTATTCATAAATTATAATCGTGGTTTTTTATCGCTAATGCTCTGTGTTATGTATATATGCAGAGTTCATAAACTACAATCGCCCTATTTTGTTTAGCTAAGGTGTTCCATTCTGAATCTGGGTAAAGCTTTTAATTAATACTATACAACTAAATCCATTCACTGCTAATAAGTCGATGAATGACTTACATCTAAGGACATCATCAAACTGGTTATTTAAACCAGTTAAATTGGTTTAATTAAACTCATTGCAATAACGTTAGGGCGATTGTAAATTAAGTTGAAATAACAACTCAATCTATCTCTGTGTTTCTTGCTCTATTTTAAAATCAGATCCGACCTCGTGTGATGCTACGCCTGCCATGCTGAGTTCTGAAAGATTTCCCAACGACAACGTAGTATGTGTTAAAAGCTTCTATTGTTTTCTGCTAAGTGCGTTTTGAGACCTTTGCCGATGTGTATTTATTATTTAGGGTGTTTTGTCTGGTTTGGGCGTTTCCCTTTTTGTGATTTTAAATTAATTCACCCCTAAAATCGGTCATGTATAGATGAATTTTGGCACGTATTTCTATGTTGAAGAGTGCAAAATATGGATAGACATTCAGTGAAGTTGCCCGCTGTCATCATGCAATCGACTAGCCTATATATTTGACGAGTTTCCTACACTTTCATTTTTCGTGGAAATCAACTCTACTCTCACAATTATTACAAATAATCCATACTCCCAGTTTTCGTAGAAATCAACTATACCCTCACAAATTGTTAAAATCAACTATACCCTCACTTTCCAATCAAATCAACGATTCTATTTTTTTGTTCAAATCAACTAGAGTTTCGCTTTACGATTCGCGTCACTCATCCTGGGTATCAACAATTTGAAAAGTCGTTGGCGTTAACAATGATAAAGATGGATTAAACACGGGATATGTGAGTCAAGATATCAATTTAAAATTGAATTTTGAACGAGCTACTATTTTGTACAGCTCTCTCTTGTAAAACAACAAAAGCTTACGACACCTTTGACATTTTTCCGGTGAAGGATGTTGTTTTTATACCTTACCTGTGCATCTATGACTTCCTGTAGATGTATATCAGCCCTTGAGCTGAAAAACACACGAGAAAATCCTTTGCTGTAGTATTCAATTTGCAGAAAGGCATGCCCTACTCTCCTTTTCGCAGAATAACAATTTTTCCCAGCCGTTTCGGAACAAATCGCATTTCCCGTAACTGACAATAGAATCTATCAATTAAAAGCGTAAAAAACACTCAATATAAGTTTTTCTCGCAGAGTTGATCTAAATAGGCTCTATCCCTTTTGCAAAAACTAAACTGCGTAAATTATCGTCGGCCCGTGAACAGAAGTGGGCGTATATACTGGCCAAATTTTCTATTATTTGAAATGCCTAAGAATAAAGTAAAAACGTATTCCAGAAAAGGCAGACAAAATGATGTTCTCCATGTAGAAAACTATTTTTGGTTTTCTGCTTATTTGGGAATTTAAGATGATTCGAGACAATGGTTACCGTTTATTAACACGTTGTTTCTGCAGAGAAGAAATATTGAACCAATTAAGTTTGATGCGAAAAGTACAAATGCAGTTAATTTTACATAACTAAACGAAGGTTTATATTACATTAAGGTCGATATTCTATATAACTGAAAACTAAACACATTCATTTTAGTACAGTTATAATCTTAAACGCTAAAGATGCTTCTTACCGAATCATCGGAAGACCTAGGCTGTTTACTTGTCGACATTCTATTCTCGTATGCCTGGGCTAAGAATTTCAGGCGCGATTACAGCGTTAATCGTACAGTACGGTACTAAGAAAAATGTTACTTAGGCAAGTCTTCTACACTCCAGATCTTTCCAAATATTCATCATTACTTCCCAAGCGCTAAAATGCCGCATGTAGTGCGTAGAATTAATTTTTCTGCTTGTTAAGAATAACAAAATTTCATATCTAAGTTACAAATGCAGTCCCAAAGAGCAATTCCTCACGTGCCGACCTGTGGTCATAATTGCCCATATTTTTCAACATAAATCTCAAACGGGTAGAAATTACGAATAATTACCTCCTAACAATTTTTAGTGCTGCTATAGCGTGTGGTCTACCACACTATAGCATGAGATCAAGCTTAAAAGTTATACTGCCATTAACTTCCCAAATCTACTTTTTCGTACACAATTCTTCAATGATGGAAAATTTTCCTTTAACGCCTGGTTTTAAGCATGGAAATTTCAAACTGACTGATTTTGTGAACGAAAGATATTTTTCCTGATTAACTCATATTGTCGGCCGTAATGATTCAACCAACGTCGTGAGAACACTGAATCTAATTAACAAGTTTCAAAGAAAGTAGCTCACCTATTTTATGCGAGCGCAAGTGAATATACGAGTATACCCATAGGAAAAATAAAAAGAAACGCGTGGTTTCTGTTCACGCTTGCAACCTCTTATTCGAAATTATTGCCGCATTTCCAACGTCAATTTTCCTGTTCATTTCCTGTGGGGGTTGCCTCTTGACCACAGAACTTTCCTTCCACTCCAATTCCTTACTCTGATACCAACAGCGTCGTGAACGGAGTCCTTACAGGAGCCATAGAAATTTCTGCAGTTTAAGTCTTCTATTTTATGCGTCGTTGAATGTCTTCAATAACAAGGGCCGCAGCTTTGTTTACGTGAGAGGGAAGAAACGCAAAAATACTCTCAGCAAATTCTGAGGTGCCTCTTCCTTTTTTTGCATCAGTTCAGAAAAGTGAATGAGAATGGGAAGAGACCATCAAAAATGAATTGCTGTGACACTAGTAATACAGAACTTGGCTCTGCCACCTGTTTGAAACTGATGAAGAGTTTCTAAAGTGAAAGAATTTTCTCTATGCTAAGTGTGATCATTACGTGTTTTAAACATTGGTATGATATTTCAATCTCAGTTTAAAACAAAGATATGGCTTCACGTTTTGTAAAAATGAGGTGTCACTTCATAAATTCAGGTGCGCCAACACACTTCAAACTCAATTTTTATGCTTCTTCATATTTGCTCAAATACTTAAATGTAATTTTCATAATATATTCAAGTCGTCATTATTTTCTAATATATAGTGCAAAGGATTTGGCTAGTAGAAACGGAACAGTCTCTTGGAACTCAAAATGTAGCATCGGTGCTTAAAAAGTTCATGCGACACCAGTATAAAGAAGCCTCACAGGATCAGTTTGAATAGAAGGCTACAGTTTCCGCGAATATAAAAGAAAAAAGTGCCGAATAAGAGAGTGCAATGTCGAAATAAGGCAAACATAGACAGATTTGGTGTGAAAAAGGATCTAGTTTTGAGGTAAATAAAGCTTCTGGAGTATCGATAAAATGAGCTACTGTGTTACGTGGTGAATAAAATGTCAATAATATCGAGAAAATACGCTACAAAACTTCGTTGTAAATAAAATGTCGACAACATCGGGAAGTTGAACCACTGTGCTTCGTCGTAAATAACATTTTAAAACTATCGGTAAAATGACTAACTGTGCTTCTTGGAAAGTATAATCCTAATAAAATCGGTAAAGTAATCAAGCGTGTTTTATGGAGAATGAAATGCTGAGAATCTCGGCAAAATGATCTATAGAGGCTCGTATTGAATAAACGAAACCTGCATCAACATTATTCAGAGCCCCGCTCTACTCAGAATCTTCACCCGATCCTAAAAACAAGTCGTGACACTCTTGCAGAAAATGATCAAGTCTTTAAGGGCCGTGCGAGGGACGGTGCCGGAATCAGAGTTCGCAGGTCCTAAAGCTCAATTAAAACTTCACACGTGGGACTCAAGTGGAGGCGCTTGCCTCCGCCAGATCAAGCTTAAGTGTCAAAGTTATATTGCCACTAACTTCCGAAATTAACTTTTTCGGACACAATTCTTCAGGGCTGGAAAATTTTCCTCGACTGCCAGGTGTTGAGTATGGAAATTTCAAACTGACTGATTTGGTGGCTCATAAGTTCGTTTAGTTCACCGAAGTGCCCTCGATTGAAGAAAGTCGCGAGTTCCACTTTCAAATTATCTTGTTTTGAGGTGCTCTTCGCCCCGACGATGTGTGTGTGTTAGTGTGCAAACACCTCGATTTTTTGTGCGAGATAACGAAGTATTTCTAAACAATTACTGCTGGAAGATATTGCTTGATTTTTAGCGATGCCCTTCCATGTTGGCTGCCTAAGATACGTACGTAATTAAGGTTGTTGTGCTAAGAACGTATTTATTAGTAGCTGTGCTTGTGTATTAATGAAAATATATAAGTTCAATTTTGAAGCTCTAATTCTGTACTGGTTTTCCTCTCTGCTAGGTTTTTTTTTGGCAAATCTTTCGGTACATTATCTTCCATTCAAATTATGGGAAAATAAACGGTCGAATTTCACTTTGATGATAATGTAACACATTTAGAATTCTACGGAGGAATAATTCAGTCTCAAACGCAACAAAACTACATAAACACATTTATATTTTTCAGCGATCTAAATGCTTGAGGGAAGATGAAGCTTGAGAACCCAAGAACAAATGTCATTGTGCACGAAGGCAGTTATGTTTGGTACAGATCAGGTTTTGTTTGCAACACTATAAGGCGGAGAGTGGAATCGGATTTCCATGCATATTAAACCTTCAGTCTGCCATTCCTTGCAGAGCGCACGATAACGCCTGAGACTTTTACGGCTGCCAGCCACCGCTCTAGCGACAGCGGGATCTGCTCCTCTTCAACACATTTTGCTTGTATGCGCGCTCTTCACTCCGTAGAATTTCTGGGCCGGTTTGTTGAGTTGCAATCCTCAGATATGATCGTCACCTCTGGAACAACTGTGGAACTGTCAACTGCAGACCGACTTCAGTATTGATTTGTGTTTTATTTTCCAGTACACTCCATGTTAACTGCGCATATTTTCATTGGCTTATGTGTCGAAAATATGCTTCAAATCATCAATTATCAAATAGTAACTCTGCGGAACTGCCATCTGCAGAGTGACCTCATTAACAGTTTTTGTTATATCTCCATGTTCACTCAATTGTATTCATGCATGTTTTCATTGGTTAGTGTGTCGCAAATCAGCTTCAAATTATGAATTACCAAATGGAACCCCTGCGGAACCGTCAACTGAAGAGTGACTTGAGTATTAGTTTCTGTCATGTCTTCTGGTTCACTCCATGTTAGCCATTTATGTTTCCATTAATTAATGTGGCGTAAATATGTCTATCTGAGCTGTGTGATTATTCAAACAGATGATTGTGCCACCCTGCAGTCGTATGTGATTAGGTTCATATTAAAACTGCTGAAGATACTCTCCAAAAGCACTTACTTTCAGAAATGAAATCAAATAAAAAAAAAAAGCGTAACTAATTGTAACTTTATTTCGCTTTGATATTAGCTATCTCTCATTGATCGTTATTTGTCACTCAGATAATACAATATCACTCACTCAGAGATCTCATTATTTTTCGGGTATAATTACATGCATACATCATAAAATACTGTTTTATTTATGCATGAAAAATAAGTAGAGAATACGAAAAAATTCATGAAGCATAATTCCTCATCATTCAACTACAGCACATTTGTAACTTTCTGAACAACTGGGATGCCATCTGAAGATTTCAGATATTCAAGCACCCAGAACGCTTGTTTTATCAGAACGTATATCGATCAAACTCGGATGATATTCGTCAAGACATCTGCGAACAAATCAAAATGTGGCTCCTGGGAAGGCTATTTTCGTTCAAAAACTTGTAATCCTCTGACTTGACGATCTCCATTTCTCAGGGGACGCAAGCATATTATGTCAGCGCATGAACTTAATGACTTTGTCAGCCTCAGAAGGCCTCCTCATGGCTTGTCAGTAAGACAGCCAAATTGACATCAACATGGTCAAAACATTCAAATTGACATCATCATGGTCAAAACAAAATAAAATTTGTCAGAAAGACAACCCAACATCTGGTGACACTGCAGGACTTTCCAGACGCTGAGGTGCATTCGCTGTCAACGGTGTTTGAAGATGAACAAGTTAGAGGATATTGGTTAGGCAAAAGGCCGATTTGACTACAATGAATGCCTGTCGCCAGGGAGAATTTACCTCGGTTTGTTGGACTTCAAGTTATTCCTCGAGATCTGCTGAGGAATAATATTTTCTCCGTAAATACGAATCTTCCTGTTGTTTGTTAAGGTATCTTGGTTCGTACGAAACTTTGCAGCGGTGTAGGTATGGAAATTTTGAGTCGTGCAAGACCAAATTCATCGCTTGAATGAAAGAGTTGAGCTGTGTATTTAGACTTGCTAGTGTTAAAAACCAAAAACATCAACGAAACTAAACTCATACATGTTCATAACTTATAATCATAACTACGCCTATCTTGACAATGTCCTTATCTGAGTAGTTACATGCTTCCATTATTTTCCTTACTCCCTTTTATAATATAATTCTTCACTATTGTAACAAATTGGAAGTGCAATACTTTTATACTATCGAAAAACTCCATAGATCGAAGTACATCGAAGCGTAAAATCTATCAATACTCTTTTTTTTGCTATAAGGGATCAAACGATTGCAAAAAGAGATCAAATAAATGCTATAAAAGGTCAGACATATGCTATAAGAGATCAGACAACAGCTATAAGGGATCAAACAACTTCTCTAAGAGATCAGACCACTGCTATAAGAAATCAGACAACTGCTCATTAGGGGTCCGACCACTGCTATAAGGAATCAGAGAAGCGATGAAAGGGCCATTGATCTCAGTTCTGATGCCATATTCCATTTTACTATAATTATGTGTGAGCTCGCTGAACCATGTTCAGAATATGGTATTTTCCCATCGCGGTGAACTCAACACGTCTATACTTTTCTATAAATCCATATGCAAGTATTCCCGTAATTCATTTTATGCATATACATCTCAAATGCTTATAAAGTACTTAAATTGTGTAACGTTAAGATTTTTATCTATATTCATTTAGAGACCATCGACAGCAGAAGTCCTCTTCATAGCAGTGGAAGACCGGGATATTTTCAGTCTCTTTCTGAAGGCCCTTTTATGATTGATTGTAACAAGTAAGCGCATAAACCACGTTCTAAATCGTTCCATTATTTGTATTTTGATATGGAATTCGATTTTAAAATTTTAGACTCAGCTTCAACCCCGTATGACCTCAGAATTTTAGAGTCCTTGCAAATCTTCAAGCGAAACCCGAATTTGAACAATATGGACAGCTCGTACCCATTGCAAATAGTGAATAGATCGATTCCTCGTCAGTACCAGCCTAATTTCCTTTCATACTCATGTGTCACATGTATAATTTTTTTTGTGCTTCTGTACTTTATTCTTTGTTTTTGTCCGTGTCATACTTTGTATTTTAACTTTCATGATATATTTTTAGTGCCTTCAATTCATTTTACTTTGATCTTATATTTCAGACGCAATTCTTTCTTTTTTCGTTTGACCTGATGATGGAGCTGGACTCCGAAACGTTTTCGTAGTACAGATGATAAATTTTATGGGAATTTTCTTCGTTTTTAGGTTTTTGAAATGAAATCCGGAATGTTTTTTGCACTTACTTTGGGATTATAATTGCACGGTGAGTAAAACAATACTTAAATTTGATCAATTATTTTGCACTTAAATAATTGTCCGATTTGCATCCAGTTAAAGCACGCTCTCTTTAAGAAAGATTGCAACACTTCTCATCAATTTGAAAAACTAAAACTAAAAATACTCAGTGGAAAAAATATTCGGATGACATAACATTCATGAATGGAGCGTCACCTAAGAACTATTACGACATCACAATACAAGTACTGTAATTATTATTTTTATGGTATTAGTTAACGAAAACATACGTAAAATAAATGCATGATGTAAAAAATTGAGAAACAGGTTCTACCATTTAATGGGCGAGTATTGAAATTTCAATTCAGATATGACAATTAAATCCCGATGTGCGATGGGGATACCAATTTTTGAGCCTATAAAATCACCCTGCTCTCCAGATATTCGATTTCAGTACAGATAATGGTGATATTCGATAACAGTATTTGCCCGTTTCCTCATCTTGTTTTTATGGAATGAATAGCAGTCATATTAAAATGACCATTTTAAAATATCTTCGTGTATACTTTAGGTGTTTATATCTTAATATCTTCATATCTTAATATCTTTCTATCTTTATATCTTAACTTTAGGTGTTTATTTCTGTCTATATCAGATCGTATATATATTATTAAAATTTATATTTCGAGAGATAATCGAGATGTGTAACCCAGTTCACATTGGAATTCCATATATCAGTGTAAATTCAAGGTGTGTACTTAAGTGTGTCATGGGAAAAAAATAATTAAGTGTACAGATGAAAAATATTTCAGTTCATTAGTGAAATATTTCAGTTCATTAGTAAAATATTTAGGTTAATTAGTGAAATATTTCAGTTCATTAGTAAAATATTTCAGCTCGTTAGTGAAATATATTGCAGTAATGAAACACATTTCAGTGCATGATGAGACTACACGTATTCCAAATTTCTGAACTCTAGATTAGGCAAAAAGCAGGAGTTCCAGAATGAATCGGAAACTTGCAGGAATGAATCTAAACTTATGTTAGATTGATAACAACTTAGTACGGCTAACCCCGAACTTGAGTTAAATTAATTTGAACTCTAGTTCATTTAATTTTGATTTGCGTCTAGTCGACTTTGAACTTCGTTTAATAATATGAATTTGTGTTGGAATACTTTGCTCTTGAACGGGATTAATCTAAACTCGCGGTAGATTGATTTGAAGTTTGAAGCTGAGTCGGATAAATGTAAACTCTAGTTTGATAAGCTTCAAATTTTAATGAAAAAAGATGTAAAATAAATTGGGCAGATCCCCCCAATGATATACTCGTATAAATAGAGGCAAGCACCGATGTTGTACTTTTCGATCATTCAGCCATTATTTTTTTAACAACTACCTAAGTAAAGACTAAGAAGTAGGGTTTCATAGCAACTATAAGGGGATTCAAGGTTAATCATATATCAGGCAAAATGAAACATTTATCTGCTAAATACATTAATAAATGATCAATTATAACCCTTTTTACTGGTTAATTAAAACCTCTTTGTCCAACGACCAACAATGTTCTATCAATTGACATTAATTTATCCATCACGTGAAATCGTGATTTGTGTTTTCTCATTAGAGGAGGACGCGAAATTAAATTGAGATGAGTTAAAAGGCTGATTTCCCTTATCAATTCGGATAGCTTTGATTCAAATTTCAGTTGTGCTTGAAACATCGACACTGCTTTTTCCATGATGGAACTTTCGGTGATGGTAGTTCGTGTCACTGGGAAGTCCTCGTGATGTTTTCTTTAGATATTGTCACTGATGAATGGGTTGCGTGAAATACCAGGGTTGGCTGGCTCTTTGTATCATGCTCTACTCCACAGCATGTCCCACAAAAATACGATCCGAGTACTGTCTTTATTATACCATATCAGTAATACCATCATTAAAATATCATTAGCATTTAATTTCAAGCAAAACTTTGATGACATTACTTCTACGAGTATTCTTACGATGGTATTACTGACACGGGTATAATTACTCGGTTTGGGTTTTTGAAGGACATTCTGTATAATTCGCTAAGTCCTCGATCATGTTATGCTTTAACTAACGAACTCGAAGAAAGGTAAATATCTACAGCTATTATGGATTCACATTTCTAAAGCACCTGTAGGTCAAATGAAATATTGCCTGGATAAAACCACAAAATTTCGAAAAGCGGCCCAAAATTTTACAAACTCGAAAAAGACAGTTTTTATTAAGGCTGCGTAGCTCGGAAACAAAGTCTCAATATTCAGGAATCGGCATTCTCGATGGAGACATTTTGTGGACGCTTCTTTGTGCATGGTGTAGCATTTCTTTCATCTTCACCAAAGGTTCTAGAAACGGTGGTCTTTGATAGGCGTAGTCAGGAGATTTATTTTTATTGCAACATTCCTGTAAACTAATCGTAATCAATTAAGTCAAACAAGGTCACAGAATATTTAGCAAGGATTTATGGCCTCCGTGAAAGGTTTTTTATTAAGAATTCGATGTGAAGGACAGTTATTAGCCATTCATTTTGTTTCCCTGACTCAAGTTTTACATGAATCGGGAAATTATCATCGCCTTCTAGATTGTATTACCAACGTTGAAAACATTTAGGACAACAGAAATATGTAAATCTTTATCTCTTAAACATAACAACATCCGCAGAAAACAAATCGAATTTCGTCAAGAATTGAGTAATAATAATTGACAGCTGTTGCATCACTGGATAGTAGTTGATAATTCAGTTGAACTTCTTTGATTCTGCTGATAATGTAACTAAAAAGGCTATGCAAGAATTAAGAACCGTTTTTCGTGCCGGTGTTTGTGATCATTGTTCTTGTATAATTTTATAGCACTATGAGAAGAGCTCGTAGATATTAACTCTCTCTGTGTAGCTTACGCGGTTGTGATCTATGAATTATAAAGGACATGTTTGTGATGAATCAAGTAGAATTCTTTTCATTCTTCTTATCACTAAATCCAAATACTTTAAATAGACTCTGATACAAGCCGTAACATATTTTCTAATCTTTTTTCTTTCAATAGCCAATTTTTCATGACAAGGAATTCTAAAGAGCTCACCACGAGGAGAATCTTCCTTTGTGTGCAATTCAAAAGTTTGTCTCGGTGTTTTCTTAAGAACGAAATGAGCTAATTATAAGTTTAGAACATATAAACTTTATTTCTAAATAAAATGCTGTACGGATTGCGATTCGAGCTTCTCCAAGAAGCCTTGGAGAAACGACCCTGAATGAAAGACACTCGTTTCGTTTTGCCAGGCATCTACAGGATCTAACTGAAATTTCTTAATTGGACGCAAAGTTTTGCTTTGATCTCATGAAGCGAATTATTTTCTTTCGTTCTCGGTGGAAGAAAACGCCGGAGCAGTGCCCAAATACATCAGTGGTGTGGCAGCGTGTTTTCAAGAAAGGACTTTTTTTTAAAAAAGGGGCGGCATGAGAGCTATAGCTTTAAAGAGTTCATATTAGTCGCCATTTTTTTACCGATGTCAGAATTCACCATCTTGGAGAATTGCCTCGCTAGATGATAGGGCGTTGTGGAAGATCCGCGTGCGTGAATAGAATCAATATATTTATATTAGGCGATTTCACACTACGAACTTCATAGATTTCTAAGGCAGTCATGGCTTTAAGAATTCATCGTCATGTCAAGAAAATATTGGTACTGATATAATTAAATTTTTAAAATTTACATCGGCTCTCCTTACTTCAAAATACAGTCCACTCAACTGAGCATCATCTGAAAAAGAACAATCAAATTCATGAATTACACCCTCAATATTTGTGGCAATAAATTATTTCTGATATGTATATACAGAGGGAGAATTGAGAGTATTTATGTATCGTTGAATTACTTTAAATTTCGAAAACAATGAAAGTTTTAGAAAAGAGACACTTAGGTAGCCAATAAATATTCCTGATAGCATAGTTCTATAATTACAGTTCCTCCTAAAATTAAAGTTATGTTCTTTATTCCAGTACACTACATTATTGTACTGCGTAAATTCGTACATCAATAATAGTAGATAAATAGCGTAAACTTTATTGTAAAAGACTAAAGTTACGGGACACTACATGTTGTCGATTCTGGTTGAGCTCTAATTTTGATTTTATCAAACTGTAATCCCCTTGAATTTGACTATATCACGAAATCCTGCGTTTAGGTCATCAAAAATTTGGTTTAGAATAATTCACTCAGGTTGCTCGGCTGACGATCAAGTTCATTTTTTATACATTATTATCATACAATTTGACGAAAATGTTGATAGCATTTCGTTAGACTTTGTTGTGTTCACAGAGCTATAATATCAAACGAGAAGTATCTATTTAGATGATATGGATGTGGAAAGCGAAAATGCTCTATGTCCACAATTCTCGACTGAGTTCATGCACGTATTAAGGTAGGACATTACCATGCGATCTGAATACTGCACGGGAAGCGACCATAAACCTACCAAAAATTTTATTCGAAGTTGAGATTTAATTTGCGCAATGAATTTTATAATGTATTCACAATACCGTTTTTATCAACTTTTGCCCTCGCTTCCCATGTTAAAAATACGTATTCGATCATTTTGTGTACTTCATTTATTAATCGTTAAGACCTTCCTTGATTTCTGAGTGGGAATTAGTGCAAGAAAAGGTGAGTGATTGCGAGGGGAACTAATCGCCAAGCATAATAAATCACTCAATGACAATGGCGATTAAAAAAAATCAACATGCTTCACTCAACTAATTTACGTTCGTATGCGTCGCACCTTACGTAACTATTGCAATGTTACGTTAGAATACTTGTTCTCCAAGAATTTGTCATTGAAAATGAATAAAAAAAACGTATCTTAGAGATTGTATTCTCATCTACACAAGGGGAGAGCAACGTTTTATACAATTCGTTCCGCCGTTGAAACGCTGCTCGTTTCTTCGTTTTATACGATTCGTTTCTTCACAGCCGCCATAGAGAGTTAGGGAATTACGATGAAATATGTGAAGTCAGAGTAAATTAATAATATAGATTGTGTAGTAGTAGCTGACGGAGCTGCGCGCTCGATCTAGCCCTAGTTGTTAGAAGCCTGAAAGTGTAAAGTGGTAGTGGTCATATTGACTATATGTATTGAATAAATTTTTTTTTGCCCACTCAGTCATTTAATTATCGGTTGTCAATCCAGCCCATAGACGATCAATTAAATTGACAATATTCATTATTTTCAATTATATTGAGAATAAAATTGATCGTCTATTGGCCGCTTTACATCAGTGGCCGGCACCATTACTGTTAGATGCTTGTTAGATATAAAGAACAACGCATCGTATGTGCAGCACGACATGCGTTATAACTGTTACAAATGATGCTTGCTAGATATATGTTACATTGCATCATATTAGCTATAAGGTCATATTCCTCTGTTGCATCTGATGCTTTTGAGGTACGTTTAAAGTTGCATCACACTCCACAGTTATATCTGATGCTCACTAGGCAAATGTACCATTATTTTCATCACATGAGCTGCATGCCACACTCCAGATATAATTACTTTTTAAACTCTATGAATTATTTTGTCCTCGTGAATGACATTCATGAATTTCCTCTTCAGACTCAACTAATGACACTCCAGATATAATGACATCCTCCCGAATGTTCGTCACTCAAATTCAGGGAAATTCGAAAACTGAGGATCATTTTGTGAGTTGCGCATTTCTGGAAAGAAAGAAACCGGTCCCCGTGTATCATCAAAGAAAATGTTCGTTTTAATTTTGTAACTTTTATGACCACTACCAGACGCTCTAAATTCTTAAATACTTCATGTCTGTCAATTCTGTTAAAACCATTTGGATCAACTGAAACTGAATTTTGTATGATTTTATTTGCGGTGAAGTGTTAAAACGGCATATTTGAACATCTAGGCCTATCGCTATTCTCAAAATTATTATTAATATAATACAATTCTTGTTTCCCATGAACAAAATAAATATGACCGTTAAACTATAGCGACTAGCAATCTACTCCACCATTAGAAGTGAATAAAAAAGCAAATAGAAGAGTTTTTTATTCGATACCGCATATTAATTTTAATTTCATTAATCAAACTCGAAAATTTAACTAATCCATCACTACAATTAGTTAAACGGGCTCAAGTTTCTTATGAAAACTCAATTCCAATTTTGGTTGCCGTGACAGCTTAGCATTATGGAAGGCTACGATTGAGAGGATCATTAAAAATATGAAGTATGATTATTTACTCGAATATTACGCAGAAGCTAAAGTATGATTTCTTACATAAAATGAAATAAACCAGATAATCAAATTATTCTTTAAATATGTGTAAGAGCATTGATGAAGGGTAACTACAAGCGAAGCAAATTGTTTTCTTTAAAATGTGGAAGTGCACAGCAAAAATATAATTTATTTGCAATTAACTTGTGGCAATGCAAATGTAATTCGGAGAGCTTTTTAACGATTTACCAGGTGAGGAACATTCTTAGCAAGCAACTATTATTGACAAGCAGCCGGTGTCAGTAACAGAAAGAAGCAACGATTTACAGAATAACTGTTTTTTACATCAATAATAAAGATGCACAATACGGATTCGTATTCCAAAAGTTTGAGTCTAGCGATAATCCGAAGCAGAAAATGCTGACGCCGCAATACTGCTGCTGCAGTTCGTGCATTGAGAAATATGACCCAAAAATGGTCAAGGCATGAATTAAATGTGTGTCCCCTTTTGAAATTGTCCTTTTTTTCGCTATCTTTTGGTCAAATGTATAAGGAATCGCCAAATTATGCCACGTATTAACATTATTTTACATCAAAGTGAACAGCTATTCCGAAGCAACATTTTTTCCTTTCTCTAATTTTACTTAAAATTTACAGCAACCAGAATGATTCCAGTGACAATTTGATGCAATATCAGGGATGAATTCTAGTTTATTTTCGCGTGTAAGACAAAGTTAACTTGAATATTTTTATTAGCACAAATTGACTTAGCTAACTCTCAGTTTCGAATGACTTCTAACATATACTGTATGTGTATTTGAACTAATTTTAACACCTGCAAGTATAAAAGGCAGATCAAATACTATTGAATCTGTAAAAACACATAAAAAAACGATGATAGTTCTGATAAATTTTGATTAACCAGTACACAACAACAATTTCTGATTCTCATTCTCTTCTACTCTCACTGTCGTAAAATTTATGTTACCGATATACTCTACCGATATCATTTTATATCTCCTCAAGTTTGATGCAAATTCAGTTTATTATTATATTTTTCGTTTTATTTTGAGCGTCAATTCGAAATGAATTCTTTTATTGTTTATTCACTCATAACTGAACTTGCACCTACCCCATTGTAACCTATCTTGCTCAGGTTAATAGTTATTAATAATCAGAATTCGACGTTTTGAGTTTGTGTTATAAACACAATAGCTAGTTTAGATAGGTATGAACAAATTGATACAATTAGTTAGAAGCCTTGAAAGAAATTTAATACTGGCAAATAATTAAAACTTTGCGTTAAAAGTAACACAGTAACCAAAAAAAAAATAATACATATGTGTAGTTTACGTTTCAGCCGAACAGAGCATACATCATTTGACATATTTACACGTTTTATATGAACGCTTAAAAATTCAATCAGTGGAACCTATAACCTGGAAAAAATGTGTTGTACTCGCAATTCTATGATCAAATTTAGCTTCGTCAACCGTACTGAAATATTACGAGGCAACGAATGATGCGAAAGAAAACTTGGTGTTGTAGTTCCCTAGTGATACTTAAATCGAGATTAAGGCAAAGTGCCATGAGGATAGAAATATCCTGCCTGATGTCATCACAACGATTAAGTATACATTTTATCGACATGTTGAAGTAAAAACAAAACACAATGCATTTACGTCTTTCACTCAAAATATTTCACAACAGATTTATATTAACATTCAAATTTAGTAGTGTATACAAATCACTGCACATCAATAAATTTCGTATCGTGTCTAAAAATATCAACGTATAACAAAAAAGAAGGAAACAGTATTTTCTCCGTGGGTTGTGTGAGAGGAAATGTGCAGATTTGGCAGCTGACTTGAGAGAGTTCGGCTTTCTTTCCGCTACCTCAACAGATCATTATTGAAAGGTTCCCAGTGTCCATAGGTCTTGTGCCTCTTACTCAAACATAATTTCTCTAGGGTGAAAAAATGAAATGATTGTTGTTAAATGAATGGAAAAGAAAAATAAGTATTAAATAAAATTTAGTGCTTTAAATGAAGTTCCACAGAACGTCATCTTAAACATTCGTGCTTCCTGACCACCATATTTTTTGAATTGATCGGGTATCTACGGAATAACTAGCTGCGAAAGCTATTGCATAAATAATGCATGTAATATTTGATTTGATTTTTTGTTTATTTTTTAGAGAAAAAACACTTTACAAGACTTTATCGTAGTTTTCTTTCTTCCCAACTACCGAAAGCCACCGTGTAGGAAGCTTTGCAATTCTATTCACACGTTATACCTCTTCGTCCAATTGATGGCCCAGGTAACGGAGACAGAAAATTTTTCGAGAGCTGCTTTCATGTTCTTATAGTTTTATAACAGGCCAATTTTTGACGGACACATTGAGGTGAAGAACGCAATGTGCGAACGATAATAATTCAAAATCTTAGTTTTTAGCTACGATATTGTATGTATTATGCGCGATATTAGTAATGTCGTGCAGGTTTCCGCAGCATTTTTTAAATTGTAATCTTAGCCTCAAGTTGTTAGAGTTACCATTTGCTCATTTTCCTTGTGAGTTTTTTTGAATTTACGGTGAACGATTAATGCTTTACTTACTTTGTAATTTAAGGTAAAATTTTCGCCATGACGTGTACAACTCCTTCAATTCTGTCATTATTATTTCATGGCATCCATCAGAAACGGCTAACATTTGTTTGACTAAAGCCTACTCATACCTCTACAATCATTGATATTGGAAAATTTAAACGATAGTTCACCAGCTTACCTGAGATTTTGATTATATAGGTCGAAATCTGACTGTTCACTAGTAGCTATGGTTCAGTGTAAGAAAAAAACAATTCCAAAGTTATTTGTTTCAGTTTAGTCGCAATCTCCAGACGCCAGAACCCAGTGCCCAAGACTTGTTAAAGCTCCATTTTTATATCGATATAATGGACACCATCACGCCCTTTGACGGAAAAAAACGTATTTTTCTACAAAATTTACCTCTGTGCATTCTTCAGAACGCAGTTTTGTTAACCTGTGTATTATTTGAAAAATGACCTTCATATGACAAGGTCAAATGTAACTCGACAAACTGATCCAAGTTTCACGACAACCAAAATCACGGAAAATCATCCACAAAATCGTGTTTCCTAGCGATTATTTACATTCCTACTCGTTCATGTACGTTCAAAGTCAAGTTCCCGATTTTTCTGCCTTGAATACACGCAACTCTTTATGCTACAGACCCTGCGTTATTCATACAAGTCAGCTGAAGCGGCACATTCTTGCATAGATTTAGTCCTATTTTTTAAGATGAAAGCCTCGTTTGTGCATTTTTTTCGTCTAATGAACGCTTACCCAATCTCACCCGCAGGAAAAAAATTTATCTAATATGATTCAAGCTATTGAAAAGACTGAATTTTTGAAAATTTGATGGCTTGCTTGGTGTTTTAGGGCTTCAACTGCGCTCACTCTTTGATGAAGAGATTAGTTTGTATATTAGAAGTTTAAAATTGCAGTTGTGGCCGCACGATGTTGTTACAAGAACTTAATTACTCTGCTTCTGTCTGGAAAACTCCTTTCTAAATTAATTCGCATGATAATCGCATCAAAAGCTTTATTATCATCTAATAAATTTTACTCTTAGTTCTGGAACTTCTCAGGTGATATCCGATAACATTGTTCACTTCCAATAACAGGAAAAGGAACTATGCCTTCATAGAATTTACAGCAAGAAATTAATTACCTTTTCAACTTTCCCCTCCATTTGAAGTTAAAATTCTGTATTCCTCAGTATGAAGCTCGTGGAGAACGAAGACAGCACTCCAGTAATTAAATTCTAAGACCAGTCTCGTTTTTCTCTTTGAATAAACTGGGTACAGCTTCGAGAGCACAACTGAGCTAAAAACTTCAATGATTCTAGTTGATGGAAAGTTGATGTGACATAACCTTGGATCCGGTTTTGAGCGTTGGTTAAGTAAGCGCGCTTTTCGTTATGCCTAAATACACAATTTTAAAATGTCGAGCGATAATTTTTATCCAGCTCATATTTATTGAGAGCGAACAAATGCGTCAAGAAAGCACTCATTCAAGTCAGACAATTTTAAATGCAAAACATTGCATTTCTCTAGTGCTTGATTACTTCGGGAAAATGCTCACAATAGAGATATAAATATTTTCTCGGAGAAAATGACTCTTTCTAAAGCAATTCATTAGAACAAAGTAATTTCCGTGGCTAGTGTAAAGTTATTAAGAGTTTTAACCTTTATATGCAGAATTCGTTTTTAAAGTTAGACCAACATCATCCTTGGCAAATAATGGCATAAGAAACAAGGTCATTAATAGAAACAATATCATAAATGAGATGCTGAACAAAGAAGAATAAAATCAAAAGAAAAAGAATGACAGCGGAGTCTACGTGCCAAAAGTTCTTAGTCGCTCTAGAGAAAATTTGAAATGACTTCGTCATTTAGAATAATTGCAGCATTCTCCACGTCACGCCAGTGCCGTGAAAAAAGATGAACAATTTTTTCAACTTTTTCAGGGACTTTGCAGCACTTTGCTAATTTGGTGCCGTCATCTCCCAGCCTCGCGCCTGGGTTACAGGATGTTTTTATTTTTTCAGTCTTGAGAAGTGATTTCCAGTTTTGAACTCAGCAGAAAATTACCATTTACTGCATATAGTTTATTGCACATTTGTGAATGAGTATTTTTCATCAATTAGTAAGGGATATTACGAACATTGAATTGATGGAATTTCATTCTAAATTTCTAATTTAGACGCAAAGTTATCAGCAGCTTGAGAAAACTCCTGTGATAAAAGTTATTATGTAAATTCAAATAACTTTGGTCGATTTTCTTTACCATGCGCTGTGATGAACAACTAATATTTATTCTATTAATATGAGTGCGCTCTACCACTTATTTTCTTCTCCTGATGAATTTCTCCGTGAGCATTTTCTTGTGGTACAGAGATATTTTTCTCTTTCTAGTTAGCTGCTTAATTTATGGTCTGAAATTTCCCTGTGTAGTAATTTTAGCAAATAAGCGATAATGTAGTTTGTTTTATAATATTTTTCACAACTCGATGTATTCTATTATTTTTTCCATAGCTCGATGTACACAACGAGATGGTTATGTGGAAGTGTCTGAGATCTTTTGACAGATGCTTGGCTATTTTGTCGTCGGTTTTATCAGAAGAAAAGAACGAAAAAGTCGTTATCTTCTTCGCATGAAAGTGATATGGGTTTTCTGTGATTTACTCATGGGAAATGTTAGGTTGAGAATAATTCATAAATTCCGATATAAATAGAGTCACACATCAACGGTCCATAACGCGGCACACTTTTTACATCATTTTTTATGCTAGACAAGTTATGCTCTGTGGGCACAAAATACTTCAGAATTATTCTGAGATATCTTGACGAAAACTCAAAACCAATTATTGATAGAAAAATTTATTTCAACTCAAATCATCGTTATCATTCCAAAAAAAACTCAATAAAAAAATGAATGGGGAACACCTTGCGAGAATTCAAGCTCAACAATTTTCAGGATTTTGTGCTAATTTTTAAGGAGGTCGAAAATGTAAGTTAATGCCGTTTCCAAACTAGTTTCCCAATTTTCTGTAGCCGTCGAGTGAACATTAGAAGTTGAGAAGAAAAATATGTAAATCGAATGTGAATAAATTCGTTTTTGATAAACGATACTGCTCTTGTCATTACACTTGATGCTGAGCGTTGGGTAAAGGTTGATTTACTCAAGTATCAAGCATTTCCTTTGATAGGTAACAAAACGTTAGAAAATCAAATGAGACGATGAAAATAAAATTTTCTTCAGGTACCCTCAGTACAATAAGCTGCCAAATATTTTGCCAGTTATCAATACTAAAAAAATGATGATAAAAGTTGGTTCTCGAGGCGAAATAGGCAGACAGGCAAAAGACTGAAGTGCACTCGAAACTTTTTGTCAGATTCTAAATTTTTGTGTGGACTTTGGACCTAAAATATCCCCGGAGGGCCAGTGCTAGAATTCCTCTCTCCCCACAGAAGCAAGGACAACTTTCTGTGAAAGAAAAAGTTTTTTCTGATTTTTTGGCGGAATTGACATTAGTTCGAGCGCTTGAACGTGTAGCCGTCGAGGTAGCCTTTGCATTCAATTTTTATTTATAACCATGTTTATAAATCCATGATAATGTTACTGATTTGCTTCGTGTTCAGTATGTGTGTCTACATCCACGCTCTGCATTCAGTAACAGCGTTTGCTAAATTCAATATCCTGCTTTCATCATGAGCATAGGGAAATATTCAACAAGCTCTTTTCAGTAATAACACAACATTCAACATCTCGCTTTGAATAGAGACACAAAACAAAAATTCAATACCCTTCTTTCAGTATTATAGGGAAAAACTAAAAGCCTTTATTCATAAACAAAGTAGGGGAAAAACTTTACTTTCTGCCCTCAGTAATAACAAGTGGAAAATTCAACACCCTGCTTTTAATGATAACAAAAGGCAAAATTCAACATTCTCCATTGAGTAATAACAAAGGAAAATTAAACTTCATGCTTTCAATAATGACGTAAGGAACAATTCAACTATCTGCTTTCAATAAAAGCATCGGGCAAAATGTCAGATCCTCACTTCTTGTATCGCTGATGCAATCTGTTATCACTATAATAAAAGGAACCGCGTCCGTCCGTCCGTCCGTCCATGTGTCACACCCACCAGCCTGCAGTGTGAGATGAGCGTATCTGTGATACAAGCTTCATCAACTCCACAATTTTCGGTGCCTTTAACCCAGCAGATTGGGAGTCGGAATGAATATCACGTGTATTGGTAGGTTAGATTAGGTTGTATAGAATATCACGTGTATTGGTAGGTTAGATTAGGTTGTGTAGAATATCAGCGGTTGAGACTTGGGAAAGTATTGGAAAGCCATAGAATTTCATGGGAAATCATGGGAAAGCCATGTTGAAGCTCAGTTGGTCCTGTATGTAATCCTGTCATTTTTTGACGGGCCTTGTACACTTGTTATTATACATTTTTGACAGGCCGTGTGCACTCCTTATTATTCATTTTTGACGGGCCGTCAACTCCCAAGAGATTGAATTTGTTTATTTCTTACGGCCTTTATTTCATTTGTCCTTGTTTTTTATTTCAAATAAAGAGGCGTGGACTCGTGAATATAAATTTTAGGGAACTATTCCCGAAAAAATCTGTACTACAATAAGATCCGAGTCCGTCCGTCGGTCGGTCGGTCTGTCCGATGCCAGCCTGCAGTGTGTGATGAGCGTATCTGTGATACAAGCTCCAGTCCTATATATTTTGACGGGCCGTGTTCACGCGGCCTCATCAACTCTCGAGAGGTTGTATTTTTTTATTTCTTACGTCCTTTCTCTCATTTCGTCCTCTTTTTTATTGTAAATAAAGAGGGATGGAATAGTCTATACTATAATAAGATCTATGCAATAATTAGGAACTCGTCCGTCTGTCTGTGTGTCACACCCACCAGCCTGTAGTGTAGTATGAGTGTGCCTGTGATAAAAGCTTCATCAACTTCACAATTTTCGATATAATTATCCATCAGAGCCGAAGTCGGGTTGAATAGAAGTTCGGGAAGATTCGGGTTTTTAGGAAATAGAAGCGTGTGTCATGTGATTTGTCGAACATTATTATACATTTTTGTCGGGCCGTGTGCACTCGGCCTCATCAACTCCAGAAAGATTTAATATTTTTATTTCTTCCCGTCATCATTTCGCTTCGCTTCCTCTCTTATCTGAAAGTGGGGGAAAATAAAGTTGAGAGCCGCGACTCGAAGCTGTGGTTAGCTCGCATTATGGCACCAACGCACGATAGTGAATGAAGCCGTTTTTAAATTTAAGTTAAAATAAATTCTCCAGTTTCATTGTGGCGTGAAGCGTTCATTAATTGTAAGCAAATTCTGCTCAGCTGATTTTCGATAGTATCTACTCCGAAAATAATGAAAAAATCACAGCTAATAATATTTTTAAGGTGCGCAATACGCCGATAAATATTAATATAAAAACGTTGTAATTTGAATGAATAGAATTCCTATAGTATTATCATTACCGAACTTTTTTTTTTATCAGTGCGGTAAACAAAATTCCCGCTTCTTGAAAATATTTCCTGCAATTTGATTTAGGCGGAATAACTGAAAAACTCTACGGAGTTTGCTTCCAGTATTCAACTTACTATTTTCTTTTCAAATGATAAATCTACGGAGTTTGCATCCAGTATTCAACTTACTATTTTCTTTTCAAATGATAACTCTACGGAGTTTGCATCCAGTATTCAACTTACTATTTTCTTTTCAAGTGATAACTCTACGGAGTTTGCAACCAATATATAACTTACTAATTCCAGTGCTATAAAGGTTTAGAAGGCATGAATCGATTAAAGGCGATCTAGTAGTTATAAAAACAGTCTTAATCAAAGATTCATGGATGGTTTAATCGTACAAAATAGTGGAATTAAGCAACACTTTTATTTAGCTCTGAGAAGCGGCTAGGCAATGAGTGACAAATGCTACATTTCTTTTTTTCGACTGTATATTAGCGACTGGTGATTTAATTTTTCAAACAGAATGAGTACAAGCGTTGAAGCATATTAATTACTAGTCAAATTCCTTTTATATGAAATAAAAAAGAGTTCGAAATGAGAGAAAGGCCGTACGAAATAAAAAAATGCAATCTCACGAGAGTTGATTAGGCCGCGTGAACACGGCCCGTCAAAATATATAGGACTGGAGCTTGTATCACAGATACGCTCATCACACACCGCAGGCTGGCTTCGGACAGACGAACCGACCGACCCTTATTATAGTATAGATTAGTGGAGACCGATATAAATCCAACATTTATTCAACTTCAACGCAACTTACATATATCATAACTAGTAACACAACTACACCATTTTCACTTCACATTAATCCAAGTCGAGTTCAATTTAATCCAAGTCAAGTTCAAATTATCCAAGTCAAGTTCAATTTAATCCAAGTCAAGTTCAAATTATCCAAGTCAAGTTCAATTTAATCCAGCGCTCAGTTGAGTTAAAAAATGAAATAATGATTTGATAATTTCAGTTTTTTGTGTTAAATATGTATCTATTGGATATTATGAGCAAGACTGGTTTCGAGGATTTATTTGCTCTCATAGATATTTACATACGTGAAATTCCACTTTACCACGTATATGAAATCATATACATGCATATACAAAATATTATATTATCATTAGACAATATGTAGATTTAATCTTTAAATGACATATACAAGTGCGATTCACTGAGTACTAATGTACTATTCCGTTTAATTATCATTTATAATTGTACATTACTCCCCAGATACATTCTTGCATTAGCAATATATATATTGCCATCCATTCTAATTCCGTGTTAATCAATGTGAAGAATTATAGGATCCACCTAAAATACACAATAATACTACAAGAAACAAGGTTTTTAATTCACTACTAATTTTATTTGTGTGTGTTTGTAATTCAATTTATAATAATTTTAAGACTTCAATAACTTTTAAAATAATTATTTTTTGAATACTTAAGTCATGTAATGAATTGTGAACACGCACAAATAAAATCAGCATTAAGTTAGAAACATTGTTTTTTGTATTATTATTATTCTGTATTGTAAGTGGATCCTACATTTCTTCACAACAACTAACACAGAATTAGAATGGATGGCAACATTTTTTTTGCTAAAGCAAGAATGTATCTGGGTAGTAATGTACAAATACAAATTGTAATTAAACGGAATCGTATATTAGTACTCAGTGAATCGCACTTGTATATTTCATTTAAAGAATAAATCTACATATTGTCAAATGATAATATAATATTTTGTATTTGCATGTATATGATTTCATATACGTGGTAAAGTGGAATTTCACGCATATAAATATCTATGAGTAGAAAAAATCCTCGAAACCAGTCTTGCTCATCACATCCAATAGATACATGTTAAACACAAAAAAAATCGATTTATCAAATCATTTTGCCATTTTTTAACCCAACTGAGGGTTGGATTAATTTGAACTTGACTTTGAATAATTTGAATTTGACATGGATCAAATTGAACTTGACTTAGATTAATTTGAACTTGACTTGGATTAATTTGAACTTGACCTGGATTAATTTGAACTTGACTTGGATTAAATTGAACTTGACTTAGATTAATTTGAAGTGAAAAAGGTGAAGTACGCAACTAGCATGATATCCGCACGCCTGCAGTCATTACGGAATGCAACAAGGGCAAAAAAAGCCTTTGAAGAAATTTAGTTTGACGAAAGCTCATTATCAATGTTTACGTTATCGGTGCCGTTGACGAAAGTTTGAAAAACTTGGAACATTTTTAAAGTAATATATGATATGCAGAAGTGATGACTGAAAACTACAGAAATCGGTCCAGTCACAACCTTGAACTAATCTACAGTAAGGTCAGTTTTTTTTTCAAGTGTTTCGTTCCTATGAAGTTAATTCATTTCTCTGAGGCTACTAACCCGTGATGGATAAAGTTTGAACTCATCCACTGAACGCCTAATGGTGTTAGTTATTAATCAACAACAGATGATTAGTCCAGCTTGCAGTAGTCTCCTAATATTCAACATTACAAGGAGGCAAGCCTACTTGCAATGTTCAATAAAATGAAATATTATTCAATATTGTGCTGTTCGTGCAGGTCAATATTGAACTAATTTTTTATTCCGTAGGGATGACACCTAGAATAACCTTAGACAACCTGAGCTGAAAATGCTGCAAATTACGGACAAAAAAATTAAACTAACGCTCAAGATAAAAATAGGAATCAACTTAAGAAAAAATGTTCAGTTTTACCGTGGCTCTCATTTTTATTTTACGCATGCGATTCTCATCAAATCGACCTATTGGGAATATGAATAAACTAACGTACCTCCTTAAGGAAGGCTCAGCGGATGTGCGCAATAACTAATATGATTTGTATGTGATCATCAGAATTTTTGCACATATGAGTAATTTTTCCACCGAATGACCTTCATTGTAGAATTTAACTTCATTTCGACTTACTCTGTCTAATGAGCAATCAATATTCTCTGCCACATCAATTCCTCACTTGCTCGAGAATAAACATGGTAATAAGTAATATAGTTGGCATTTTCGGGATGGCTACTTTCTGAACTTCCTGAAAAGTTTCAAAAAGTTAGAAACGAGCGAAAGATGACTAAGAAAGTTAGAAATAACGTTCAGTCATGAAGAAGTGATTGCTACTAAATCAAGAGATATTGAGAGCGAATGATGACGTGGAAATTTTTAAAGAAGATTATGACATTTTAATCGTATGAGGTATCAGTTGAGTAAAATCTTATGTAATAATCATTTATACACTCTACACACGTACTACCGTAAACACTACGGTACTGATCTTCTAGTTTACAGGTTTTTATCATATACTAGTATTTGAATTACACGTGTTATGATATTCGATTGGTTCAGTTGTTTTCATTTTCACTGAACTTGCAATCGCTTTATTACTGTCTTTTCATAAGTATTTCGCATGGGTAACATATTTTTATTATGTATTTTCCTCTGCCAAGTCTCCATATCTCTTGATCACAGCCCAAAATCAGAGCAATATATTTTTTCTCTTTCTGTGAATTCGATAGTCAGGATACGAGTCCCTCAGATCATGCCCTTTCTGAAAAGATCAGAAGACGAACTCTAGTGATAAGACCTGCAGATTTTACGAGTGATATTTATAATCACCAGATGTGTTCGTGCGCAACGTGGCCCAGTTTCACCACCGGCTGAAAGCAATCAATCAGTTTTGGAACTTCGGCTTGTAATTAACCCGAAAAAATTCATATCAAAATAGACTCGTTTTTTGGCATCAATATTTTCAAAAAGAAGTTTTGACTCTTAATTCACCTTCTGCCTGCATGGAAGCAAAACGAGAATTTGTGATCTCTGGTGCAGAGGGCAAATTATTTGCATAATTTTATGAGCAACGTTCAGAGTTATGTGACATTCGCATGATTACTGCGACTCAAGAAGAATCTTTCCTGGTGTGCATTTTCTGACGCGGTTCCGCTCTCATCATCGAAGTGAGCGGATGATGAGGAAACGTGGTTCTGGAAACGTGATCTGCCAGCGGCGGCTGTCGCAAAAAATGCTCCAAGATTTAGGATGTATCGCAAAGAAATGATACAATTTCCGTCGTAATGTGCATACATTTTTAATATGTATGCTGCATTCATGGTTTATGGCGCCTATATTTCTATTAAAAAATTAAGTTTATAAATGAAATTTCCAGATGCATAAACTCTTGAAGTTTTAACATTATTAACATTATTTTTTAACCTCGTATCTCCTAATTTGAATTTTTTCGTTAATTTAAAGACATGTAACCTCGGACTCGGTGTCTTCAGAGCACGTTCTTGAATTAGGCAAAATCTTTTGATGTAAAATTTCCGGAAGTATAAATTTATCGATTTGCAAATGAGTAGCGAATAACGTTGAGTTATTGGAATGTTATTTCCCTCGAAGTAGTTTTGCAAGATAGGATTCACTGAGAAAATATTTTAAGTTATTTTTGAACCATTGTGATTTTCTGCTTGGCTTGCCGATTTTCTGCATTAGACTTGCTGTTTATGAATTTTTTTCATGGACAGTTTTTTTTGCGGTTGATAAATGAATATTGTTCTCGTAAATGAAAGTTTGCTTTCAAAATTAAACCAATGCATTGGGCTGTTGCTGATAAGTTCAATATGTTAGCTTTTCTTTCCCACGAAACCAATAGGAAAAATGAACCTGATGTGGCGACATAAGGATTTGAAGCAAAATGCCGCAATGTTAAGTGTCTTCTAACGGTAGACTGATATATGCTGGGATGAAACATATATTCGAGTACATATATAAATATATATATATATATAGAAATGAATTTTATATAAATATATAAGCCTGAATAAAAGTATATAAAAATTCGAGTTCACAATTTTCATTTTCTAAAAAGTCACAACATGTTTGGCAAAGTGTGAAACAAAATACTTAATTCTTACAAGCTTTCCATACAACACTGGTCATATTTAATCTACGGATATTTTTCTCCTTAAGTAAACGAAAAAAAAATACCAAATTTATGTAGTGAATATGAACAAAAGAACCATGCGTTAAAACTACACGGACAGTTTTATTAAAATAAATTGCAGCAAAAAATTTCTCATGACTTTATTAACAAAAAGCGATGACGTTATATTTGATAGGATTTCGTAATAATGCAATAAGACCGCAGCTGCAAAAATAGGAAAATAATCTTTTCACACCTTTGAATTTCCATGTAGAATATTTCAAGATTAAGCCTTGGGCGATATAGGGTTGAAATAGGTTTCAAGTGGATGAAAATATTTACATAGATTAATGGATCATGAAGCGAGGATGACTCAAACAAACTCTGGGTAATAGATGATTTTGGCTTGTACGATCAAGCAGAGTGACGTAATTTATAATTCATCCGTAGAAAAAATTCAGTGCGGTACCACACTGATTGCTTTAATTCGAACCTATGAAAGAATTTAATAGAGTTGGTGTTGTATGACGTATCCATAATGACGTAAAACAGGAATTATCATTTCTCCATATTGTATTCCACCTAAATAATCTAACCTTCATCCGAAAAACTTTTCATGTTTATGTTTCTAACACGAGAAAAGTAGAAACTCGAACTAATCGCATCCCTTTTACTATACTAGCTAAACTAATCAACCTATGAATACATTTTTTAGTTTATTGTTATATATAACTCTCGACTTCGTTACTTGAGACCGAATGAATGATCAAAAAAATCAAATTTAACTGAAATATTTTAGATCCTGATTACGGATTACAAATTTACTCAATGAGTGTCCGTGTTTCACTAGAGACTAATTTAATTTGGTCGGGATATCCTCACGAAATGAACACGAGATAGTAATGGAATTGTCTTGTTATGTTTCACCTGTCCAAAGTTCTTTAAAAATTAACATAGAAAAAAAAGAATGATAATTCCATCATGCTCATTAAAATGGGACTGTCAATCGTGACCAAAACCCATTCAGTGAATGAATCGAAACAGCTCATTACCAATAATATTTTAATTCTATTTGTCATGATATGCGTCATATTACGTCTGTGGCGCTCCTTCAGCGAGTTTCATTGTTTTTGCCTGATAAAAAAAAACTTTCAAAATGAAATGTATGGCAACACTTGTCATTTAGGCGCAAGATACAAAGACTGTTACCTCGTCAGTTAGGCGTAGCAGAGCATCGTGTGCGCTGAAATTTGTTTCAATCATATAATTAGAACTGGATTCATAATATATTTCATGGTTTTTTCTGTTCCAGACTAGGTAAATTAACCATTGAACTTCCGCTTAATTCTAGTTTCGTCTATAAAGTTCCAACCCGTCAGAACCCCTGTTTTAGGGTGAGTTTGATTGTTCATAATTTCACGTTAGTCAAGCTCTCTAAACATCAGTGTTCGGTATCACCTTTTTCTGTTATTTAACGCTTGTGTAACATGATTTATTTTGTTTATACTGAATTGTAATCGCTTGGAGTATATGAAGTAAAATATCGGATTTGATCTTTTCAAGTTTCGGTTTGCGGACGAAACACCAATTTAAATCATTATCCTGCCTGGCTGGTCATAAACGGCTTAACCCCTACACGTCTTTTGAATTCAAAGAATGGTCATTTGAATTGCTATTCGTAAACCATCAGCTCGAAAAGAAAGCCGACTGCATCCAAAGTTTTATTTTTCATTTTACTCCAATGGAAAACAAGAAGGTGTCATATATGTCATAACAAAGTACCCCCATGCAAGTATGTGGGTTGATATTCCACACTCGAAATTCTATAACTTTGTCATTGTTTACGCGACATTTTATCTTAATTACTACTGCGAGGTTATCAGATGCTGAATTGCCTACGTTACAAAAATCAAAATTCTATAACATTGCCATTGTTTGCGAAACATTTTATCTTTATACTACTGCAGGATTGCGAGATGCTTAATTACATACGTTACAAAGATTAGTGTCTCTATGACCAAATTGTTTCAGTAATATAATGTTGTTAGCAACAATCCGCGTTGGAAAAATTTGGCTCGTGACAGACCGATATAGCAATTCTTATCCAATGGGATTCACCGCAACGTTGATTAAGATCCAAGGGTCTCTGTTATCTTACATCGTGAAATAAAAAGTTGGAATTTGTATGAACCAGGATCAAATGTCACCAGTCAAACTTGAAATGACCTACAGAAATTTGACTTTTTCCCTCAAATCGTATTCAATTAACCAGACGCTCAGATTCTGAGAGATAAACGATAATTTTACTTATTAGCTTATTTTACCACAACAAAATGAAACAACGTTAAAACACAGAGTGAAAAATTTGTGCAATTTTGGTTTCATTTCTTCCAAAAGGAAAGGTCTTGGAATTTTCTTGTAAAATAATGCTAGGGATTTTTCATAAGTGTATGATTTTTCTGCAGTCTTTGTAAGCGCCATCCTGCACTCGTGTATACGAACATGCAGAACAAGATCGTAGCGTAAGCATCTACGCTCGTGAGCTTCGCTTCGCATACCACTTTGTTGAACTGTGATTATAGGGATTCCTTTAGGTAGCACCGTACCGTTATGATAAATATTATTTTCGTTTTTTCCTTGTACGCTTAGATTTGTCATACATCCAACCTGTGTAATTATTGAATGAATATTTGCCGATAAATGTGGACAACTCAAAACTATTTTGTTCTGAACTTAGATTATATTTTCGTACTAAGAATATATCGTTTGTTTCAGATCAATCTTTACCAAGAACTCAATAATTTGAAACTGTGCGTAATGTGTCATATGTCATCTTGTGTTATGTCATCTTGTGTCATCATATTTGTAATCTCATATTATAACGAAGACATTATTGGAGCGCCCTCGTTTGTCTTTACCGAGAAGTATCAAATTATTGAAAAATACTTAATGAAGGAAAATGAAATTCGGGCCTTCAGTCTTCCCTTTCAATGCACTGTGCCTAGCGATCCAAAACCTCGCGCACTTTCAAGAAGGAGATTTTCGCTTGGTTGCGCAACATTATTTTGCGCTCCGCTGCCTGTACTTCTTTAGCCTCACGAGAAATCGCAAAGCATCTTCGAGCGCCCCAAGGAGATGAGCGTCTATCCGAGCTCCTGATCTCTGCAGCTATCAATGAATTGCAGCAAAAATTCTGCTGGGTATTGTACCGTTTTCGTATCTGTACATGGACATGAATAGTCATAGTATGACACGGCTTGAAGACTATTATTGTCTAAATGACAAAATATATATATATATATATGGGTATATATATACCCACACATATATATATACAATATCTGTATATACATATAACATACACAAAAATATATGAGTGTATATTTCAAGTCATTAACGTTTGTACGCTCAATCTACTTTGATCGAAATGGTTAAGTTTGCTTTGCAAGAAGGGTGAAAGAAATTACTAAAATAAATAAATTACAAATGAAGGAAGAGCTGACTAAGAAAAAATAAATGAACTATAAACCATGTTGCAGCACGTATTTTAAAATGAGGCAAAAGCACTAAAACTTCGACCTAGTAATCATATGTGCAATTTGTGTACATAAGCCGAAAGCAATTTAAAACCTTTATTAACGTTTCTAACAAATGGTGAAAATTTTTATTATTTTTACGATAATGTAATATGGATTCCAATTCGATTGTTTGTACTTATTTGTTGCGACAAATTCTCATAATTTTTTTCTTTCATTTCGGATGTACGATTTCTGACTCGAAATGGACGACGTTTTGCACACCTTGAAAGATATTTTGGGGCTCAGTAAGTTGATGATAATTTCATTACTATTCTTAAAACATTTCCTTGCGAAATAAATGTGTGCCCCAAGAGTGAAACGTGAGTTCTTAAAAATTATCAGGAAAAAACATCAACAAAAATATTGTTCCAATTTTATTGCTAGTACCTATCAGAGCTCAGTCAAATTCAACCTTAATACTGATTTCATGGATCAATTTCTGAAAATTTGCAGAAAAATTTTTCACTCCAAGAAATGTTAATCGTATGTATAGTTCTCTTAGTTTCCCAAATTTTTATTTCACAGAGTTTTGCGCGTAAAAATTGAAACTAGAAATCCTGCGTCAAAACCTAACTTTGTAGACAAACGTGGCTGGCTCCGATCATTATGACGTATAATTTTGACTCAAAATTATCCATAATCTAAAATTATTCACAATTTTCTTATGCAAGGCAGAGTGACCTAAATTTTCTAATATTTTTATAATTATATTTGCATATTAGTTCCGAAGACGTTGATAGCATGCCAAAATTTTCACTTTCAAAGCAATCAAGAGTGATAATTAACGAAACTTCGGTGCGAATTTGCTGCAACACTAATTGAAAGCCAAATAACTCACATATGCCAGGGCCACAACGTTGTTGCTTTGACTGCGTTTAGAACAAAATAATAACACTGCTCATTTATTTGCCTTTCATTTGCGAGGCACAGAGAACTCCTTTGATGAAATGAGGAGGAAGTGGTGGATTTAATCTTTATTCAACGCACCAGCAAGACTGAGTCAAGCACTCAGCCTTCTTATTGCGTGCCACGAAATGCTGCAGGAATTTGCCACAACTCGAGGCACAAACACGGCTGGCAGGCTGCAGCCGATGCTCCAAGTTACTAATTGCAGCACCGACTGTGTTGGTCATGCTTGTTCTGGATCTTCAATGTGCTGGGCTTCACTGTACTTGATCATGCTTGTTCTGGACCTTCAATGTGCTGGGCTTCATTGAACTTGATCATGCTTGTTCTGGGCCTTCAATGTGCTGGGCTTCAGTGAACTTGATCATGCTTGCTCTGGGCCTTCAGCGTGCTGGGCTTCACTGAACTTGATCATGCTTGTTCTAGACCTCCATTGTGCTGGGCTTCAGTAAATTGAGCATGCATACTCGGTGTCTTTAGAAACAATACCTCAGTAATTCCATCTACTAACTACTGAAATATTTGTGTTCTACTTCTCAAATTGTGTATTCAATAAGTTTCATTCTCAGAAATTATTAATGCACTAGCCCTATCAAAATATTGGAAGTGACTCACTAATTAACTTCAATTGCATTGGGTAGTTCCAAAGGCAAATTTACTTGTACGAGCTTGAGCAGGATACTAACGATGAGTTCGTTTGGATGTTTTTCGATTAACTGACTAGAAAGAGAAGAAGAAGGAAGATAAACAGTTTATTGCAAACAAAGTTGATACATGATACGCATAACGTTGTTTTTTGAAAGGTCTTAGCGTATAGATTCACAGTTGATAATTTTACACAACAGCCATGTCAACGGTTGAACAAAAATTTGAGAGAGGAAACGCGTTCCATTGACATGTGATCTTGGGCTTTTGGGATATCAGTGAATAATAATTCTAAAAGTAAAATCGGTGATGCAAATAAATCTACATCTAAGACTAAACGGTCGAAGGGGCAAAAATTAGGAACGATCTTTTATACTTACGTGTCGTCTAATATACAAGGTAACTGGCCCAGAGAAGTTTTTTTTTACCGCTCAGCATATTTTTCATATTTACAGCATAAATAAAGGAAATGTTTACGGAAGTCAAAATCAATATAAGGGCCGTTGAAAATTCTAAGCAAAACCTTTCACGATATTAATGAAGCAATTCGTGCAATTAAGTTCCTAAGTAATGCTGTCACATTATACTCGTGAGGGTCAAGCGAGAAATTGTCTCACGATTCTAACAAAAAACACCATTTGGAAGATCATTCGCCCTTATAACAAAGGCAATTCTTCACAGGAGCAGCCAAATTAACATTATTTATTCATGTAAATATATTTGCGTGCCTTGCAAAGGCTCCATTTCGAATTGAAGAATTTCAGATTTTTTCTTCAAGCTTCCGCTTGAAAATAACACACCGTATCGATGATCACAGATATACTGCTGGCAAAAGGCGCACCTCGACATTACAAGTATACATGCGAGGTTAGTAAGTTCATTGCAGCCATCACACAAGCGAACAATTAGGTTCCAGCATCTTTTATGCATTGACAATGGCTCGCTTATGAATTATTCTTATTGATTAGAGACTCGAATGTTTCATTTGGCGTTCATATGCATGCTTCAATTTCGAGGCAGCATGCCAATGGCCGTCGGTTTCAGAGCTCAGGAAGAAATCTCCCGTCTATTCGAGCGCATTAACATGTCGTTATCATCTCAAACAGAACGTTCAGTCGATATTTCTTCTTTGGCAAAGAGCCATCGGCTCAGGCGAATGAAAGGGCTTCTGGAAGAAGTTATAAATCAGTTTCTTTTACGAGACGCTCGATATTCCTCCTTGAGAAAGTAATCCTATTAGCAGATCTACAGCGCATGAGATAGTTTAATGGGACCATATTATCATATCTTAAGTAAATCCTTTGGATCGAGTTAGTCATTCGCCTGTTGAGTATAGTAGAGTCACAGATAGTAATGCCGAGAGAAGTGTACTTAAAGAAATCCCTCAATAGAGTCTACACAAACAGAGTTGATGTCACAGAAACTTGAATACATTTAAAACAAGCGAATCAAACAAGATTTGATTTTCCTGATCAGTTTATTTTACTGAACAAATTACACAGAGTAAAACTTCATTTCCGACTTGCTTAGAAAAACTTAGATCATGCATGCAATAAATCCATCGTAGAATAAGACGTTACTCATCATAAACACCATACCTACTGAGAAAATTTTGGGTATTCCTGGCTCTTTGAAGAATTTGTGTTCATATAGTGAACTAAAACAATAATGTGTGTTGTTACGAATTATCACAGCAATTTCGTTCCTCGCGTACTCGAGTTTTCCTCACGCCTTTGACAAAAACAGTGAATAAAAAGATCATCTGATAGCGTCCTTCACATAAAACCATTACTAGAAAAATTTAATAGAAATGTTCCATGTTTCAAACTTTAACCTTTACAGGAAAAGCCATGGAAACTGAAGAAAAAAATTCCTATTTTATTCTGTTGTATTTAAATATATGAAGCTCATGACATCTTTTGTTCAACTGAAATGAAAAGTAAGTATGTAGGCTTCGCCATTTTGCATCCGTACTCATGGGCATACGCCAAGACGCTACTCAAAATTACGCGATAAAAAATGCGCGTAAATTTTAATTTTAATGTTAATGAACAAATTTTTTGAAAAATTAGTTCTTTCAGTGGGGGGTAGTTGATACATTATCGTTCGGTTAATATGTTAAAATTTATTATTCCAGTAATACAACGACAAACTAAGAAATAGCAGCAACTACCGTTATTTATTATACCTTCTTTCAGAACCGGGCATGAAGACGCAATTTATGTCCGTATTTATAGAACGGGAGCAGAAATAAGAATCTTTTTAATGCAGCCTGCATTCAAAGAGGCTCAAAAATTTCGAGTTTTCAAGTCGTAAGTGTTTTCTTACGAACCAACATAAAGAGTTTGCTATCACTTAGAGTACAATTAACTACAACTACAGATGTAAAATTTTTATTATTATGTTAAGTTCGGATGATCTAGTTTTTAATTGAGGTTCAGCACTTCCAAGATTTATTTAAAAAATTAATCAGACAGAAAACAACAAGGAATCAAGTATGAAATTTGCCGATGAAAGTTAACGTTCAACTTTAATGGGAGATTTTCAACTCGTGTTGTCATATTGCAATAATTTATCCGAGGACAGACTAATGCTTCCATATCACAGTTACCACCACACGAAGTTTAGTGTTGATTTAAGAAAAATGAGTTTATTTAGAAAATGGCTTTAGGCATGATAAATTGAACCGTAATAACCCCATTGAGATTTATAAATAATAATAAAACACACAAACCCTTGTTCTAAAATGCATTTTACAATAATCAGAATTTTGCTTAAAGATTATTTTCATTTCACAAGCTATTACAAGTAAAAATGATAAGAGTTAGATCTATAAAAAAGATAGAAAAAAACTGAGCCCACAATTCACAGGTATATTCGGAATTGAAAAGTCGAAACATAAATTTTGGCACAAAATAACTGTAGAGGAAATCATTATTAAAGAAATAGTTTTTTGTTATTGTACGCAATATATGTACTACCCGTTAATTTAACGTTAAAATTTTAGGTGCAACTACGTATTAAAATGCTTGAATATCGAAATTCTATCGACTACGGGCTTTAAAAAAGTTGAAATAAGTGGGCTTCGTTTTACCACATTCACCTCTTCATCTAATGCATTTTTTGACTGGAAGACGCAGATTCACGGTCTCAGTTCGGTGTCTGCGAGTCACTTCCATAACGTGTCGCAAGCGCTGAAGTTAACAAAAGTTCAACCTCACCGATTGTTGCAGAGCCTCGTCTCCCTCGGATGCATATTACGCCATTTCGAGGCAGGTTTTGACCGAAGGAGGGCCATTAAAGACATAAAATATGCTAATAAGCCGTCCTTATGGCAACCTGCCGAGGTCCTGCAGGCAAAATATCAGTTTGTTAACGAGCCAAATCTCGAAGCCGCGGCATGAATTCGAAGCAGATTTCTTACAATTTTTCTACAGAAGACGCTGGTTGAGGAATACGTTTTTCCAGGAGTTTATCTTTCGCCCTACAAAATGGCTAAAAAATGATTTTACGTTCATAAGTTTTGTCAAGGTTTTTACTGTTGATTGCAGCTTCATAAATTGGTTGATGAGCGTTACAAATTTTACCATAAGTTAAAGTTAATCAATGAAATAAATGCTAATAGCTAATATGCAATGATATCGCGACAATACTTTATAGTTCAGGGGAAAAGTTTTTGGAAAATCTATCAGGTAATTCTAGTTCGATTGAACTTTACGTGGAGTTTCTAATGTGAAACGCGCTTTCATTATGAAATTTCATTCTATTATTTTTGCGAATCTTTTGATGTTTATCAGAACTTAGAACATATGCATAAAGTTGTTGCTCAAGCCAAGGTAATTAATGTGCTACGCTTAACATATATTTAAGAATACCTAATAGCTAACATCCATTTGCAGCTTTAATTTGAGAGTTAAGAAAACTTTCCAATTTGTAGTACTACGGAAAGAGTGTTGTTAGATGTACTTCAAGTGTTCTCTGTGAACGAAAAAGTACTTCAATTTAAAAGTCAGACTTTAATTTTGGATAGATACACTATATAATAAGTAACTACCTTTACCCACTTTCACACTGTATTGAGTTCAAATTTTTGTTCCGTCCAAAAGCTACGACAAGTGAAAGCAAAGCAGAAACGCAATAGCGCCATCACGATTGCTTTATCTCTCAAATGATACATGAAAAAAAGAGTCAACCAAACTGATCTTAACAGCAGCAAATGTCAAATTATCTGCAAAGCAAGTGTGAACTTAACTGATCTTCAGTTAGAATAATCAGGGACAAAGATTTAAGCACTAACAAAAAAAAGTCCTCTTTATCCAAATATTGATAATTGAAGCAGTTAGGGGATTGGAATGTTGGTATACAGTTCTAACTATTAATAGCAAATAACGTTGTATTAAATGCCACATTTTTTGTGACTAAACTAAACTACCGAAGTGATTTGGCTAACTGCAGTTAAACTGTTAAACTAAACTGCAGTTATACTGTTGAACTAAACTGCAGTTATACTGTTAAACCTAACTGCAGTTAAATTTTTAAGCTAAGCTGTTTTCAAATTGTTGAATTAGGCTAAACTGCTGGTGATACTTTACGTTTGAATTTCCTCGCAAGCAGCTAACGATGAAATTATTCACACACCAATTTAATTTTTATTCTCACACCATAGAATTTGACGCCAATTTAATTCCAAATTCTCCAAACATTGATTAAATTCTCCATACATTTTCCATTAAATTCTCCATACATTCTCAACATGTGAATAAGATCACGAGAAATTCCGTTTTCTGAGTAACTATTATGCTGTATAATTATCAGGAAAACTTCTAGATCAATGTCTAGATAAAGCAATGGTATGGTTTGAACAAACCGATATGGTTGCAATATTAATCGTCGAAAGGAGTAAATTTTATCCACACAATTTGAAACAAATGATTTTCATTCGATTGGTATCCAAACAAACTCGTGCTCGGACATTATTTTGTCCTACATTGGAATCACAGTTCACCGTATTTCTTGGAGGTTTTCAGGTATTTTTGATTTGAGGCAGACTTAAGCGAAGATCTTCTAGGCGCTCGCTTAGAAAAGCAAAGAAGATCAGTTAGAAATGCTTAATGAGATGAAAATATGTTCTTAGATTCAATTTTTTTCCGTTTACGCTCACAGTTTGGATATTGCTAACCAGATGAAGCCTCAAGCAAGATAGGCTTAACTTTAAGCCTTTGCTGAAATTGAAAAACTTCTCAACAATGCAATCAAGCTACGATTCATAGGCTCTGCTCGCAAAGTTTGAGAACAAATAAAAGGGGATCGTGGCCCAAAGTTGATCGATGCGAGCCCATACAAGTCTTATGGTTAAAAATAATTTGTCTTTGAGCACCAGTACTGAGGAAAAATCGTTGCGTTAAACGAATTTAAGAACAAGAATGCTTGCTTTAGAAATGCAAAGCTAAAAATACTTATCTAATTCATAGGGAATAGGTTTCACTCTTTGTAATAATGGGGAAAAGATAGGCTAATGAGGAAAAAATTATAATTATTTCTATTTCAAAAATTCCAATTATTTCAATATTTCAATTTTTACAAAAACTCCACAAATGGCAAATAAAAACAAGAAACAGAATTCTACTGTCTATTTTCTGTTTTTTACATTCCACTTAATTATTGTGATACAAAATCTATTTTAAAAATTAACTAATTTTATTCATAGCTACAAATTGTTGCCAGAGACTTAATACGAGCTTTCACATTTTGTGCAACATATTAGAAAGAGGGACAATTTTCCCTTGTGTTTAAATTCCAAGTTTTGTCAGCGTCAAACTCAAATTTATTGTCTTCCACTTCCACAATGGAAGTAGATAGTAATGAATGACATTAGAATCTTTTCGTTCGTCTTGAAAGGAAACAGAAAGTTTTTGATTTACTTAAAGAACGTTTTGATAAAAAAAACTCTAATATATCATAAAAAACTCTCTTAGAAATTGTGAGATTTTGAAAGATCCAGACAGGTCTCCAAAGATTAGGACGAGGATATTTTGAAGGCTTCTTCAAGTTTCCAATTATTCAACAACAACTAGCTCATTTTCCTGCCTTCTCTCTTCTAAATTTATGTTTTTACCTCTATATTATCAACGTACTTTGTATGAAATATTTTTCAAATTGGTTTCATCTTGTCAAGAAATTGTAGCACCGAGTTCGTTTATTTTGATAGCCAAGCTCAAGCACTGGTAAAACAGGCTTTGCTTTTTATCGTGCTCCTTTTTGTGGCATCCATTTATTAGGAATTTTAAAAAAGAACTGAAAATATGTTATTATTTCAAAGAGTGGAAAATATGGGGAGTAATTTTTTAGGCCTATATGTTAATATCCACCTCAAAAGAGAAAGTAATTGAAATACGTCAAAAAACTTATGACTTCGAAATATTTGAGTCTCACTTAGGTTACAATCATTTTTCAGGTTCTTTTGAAAATTAATAACAATTACGCGACAATTACATACATGTTTGGATACAAAATCCAGACAATTGAGGCCCATTTTGGACACAGCCCCAAAGCGAGGTTTCCATCTACAAAAAAAGGATTTTACATCGCAAGTTCAATACACATAAATTAAAAGGTAAAATTCGTTTTATTAACTTCTTAATTTAACAGAGCGTTTAAATGAAGTTATACAGCATGTGTCGTTTAGCGTGCTTCCACCACCTACTTAGTATTATTGTGATAATTATTCTATCACCAGTTCAACCACTAAAACATCAAAATGTTTTCAAGGAAGCAAAATATGTGTACTTGAAATGGTAAATCATTTCTATCTGCCGTCGAAAATGATTGTATGAGCAGGACGATGAGGTTAAATTTCCTGTAGAAAAACGTTGCCGTCGCCTTCTGACTCATTTGTAGAAATTTCACTCATTCCATTTCCCAGTTGATCATCAAAAACTTTTAGAAAATATTAGATTCTTCCTGAAAAAATTTATTATTCTGATTCCTCGAAAGAAATTCGTTTCACAGCGATGAAAAACGCGTTGACGAAGAAAACGTAGCCTGGCAATCCATTTCCTAGAGTCTCGGCTCATCAAACTTGAAAGACCGGCGGAGCTTTTTCGAAAAAAATTGTCAAAGTTCGAAGTTTAAAAACCAGGTCAGCTCCTGCGAGAAATTCGTAAGTTTTCCTCTCGCTGAATGACTGCAATTCAAGTCTTCTATTTGCTGTAAAATCCCGGATTGGTCCTCGATTTATTTTCTAAGGTGACATTTGTTGTAGTGAATAAACATACAATCTTCTTTTATCGACCGTTTGCGAGCTCGTGTAATTGAACTGTAATTTGAAAATTTGTTCGGCAGAATTTAATACCAAAGAATAAATTGCTTGAAATATTCTACGCCGGGGATGAACCAGAACGAAAGTTAATGTACGTATGTTCTTGAATTTGGATGATATTTACATGGAATCAAATTTCAAGTTAAGCCTCGTTATACTGATTTCATTTTTACTTAAAGGAAAGAAGCAATTAATCTGTTCTTAAAATTTACAAAACGTAAACATTCTGGATAAATGCAAATGAGACATGGGAATTTATATTTAAATTAAAGGAATTAGAGGTTAGAGCAATAAAAAATAACACGGTATAACTTAACTTCGCCTCAAAATAGTACGTTTGAGGTTTTTTATTTTATCCTTTACCGTTCAATCAAATATTAGAACTCACTTTTATTGAACGATTTGATTCATCGAATTCCTCGTCATATTTCCATTCTTAAGTGTTCTTTGAAGTTCACTGACGAGTGTTGGTTCTCACTCATTTTTTGTCGATGATTTCGCATAGAATAATAGATGATAATTATGAATTGCATGGAAGGCTTTGCATAATAGAAATTGAAAACTTTGTGAAGATTATCATTCGATTTAATTTCATTAAATATGTTTAAAAATTTTGAGGATGCCATAAAAACAAAAACTTTGCAGTACTCCATTGCTCTGATGATAAATATCATACTAAACTATGAAGATAATTTCGAAAATGCACTATAAAAACGAAGACTATCTTATACTACACAATGAATGACGGTGTTACACTGTGGACAAAAATTAGCGACCGAATAAAAAATTTAATTCATACGCGTTAGTATTTAATTTAAACGAAGAAATTTTTTTTTCTTTCACTTAAAGAAATACATTTTCGCCGGGATTGACTTGCCGGATACTTCAATTTCGGACAACAGGAACTCACAAATGAGGGTAATAAACGAAATAAAATATCATTATTTTCTCATCTAAAGTTCAAGAAGTCATTGGTTCTAAACGTTTTTATTATCAAAGCGTTAAAGGGATTAGTCATATTCTAGAATGAAAAAAAAACACTTTGTATCTGAATGTTACTGTCCTAAAATAACGATGGAATATATAACACAATCTAAAAAAGAAAGTAAAAAGTAACAATTGCTTGCACAGACAACGGTTCATTGAGAATAACTAGATTAAAAGGCAGAAATCAACTTTGTAACAAAATTAATTCTTCTTTAAATTCCGTCTTTACCCCATTAGTCTCCCAGGGTCAGAAAAATGTAAACAATAACTAATATATTGAACATCAAGCTTATCAGCAGCTACGGGCGAGACAATATTACACAGTTGTCCTACAAGGATCGTAAATTTACTAAAGAGAGAAAGAAAGAACGTCAGCAATTGTCCCCTCACGTAACTTACAACAAACACAGAGAACACAAGTAAAACAGAGCTAATTCAATTAAATGCAAAATATGAATATACGAATCGTAAGGACATGACACGTTACCAAATATGACATACACGCGCCCAAGTTTATAGCAGCATACACACCTCTGAAGGGCGATCCGACGTAGCACGGGAGAATAAGATACCAGGAGATGCTACCGTGGGATAGAACTTGGATTCTACGGCTCGCTTAATCTACCTCGTCGGGTTCAAGAATACTGTCCACTAGAAACGTCTCTCAATAGTTGTGTTTGTAAATCTGTTGCAGTAGAGCAGAATTTAAGAGAAGGTAGATGGGGGTAAAGAAGTGTCAATGTGAAATAAACAATATCAATTTGACAGCCAGCAACATTTATCGGACAATAGCGAAAAGATTCTGTACAGAGATGATGCTACCAATACGTTAAATACTTCGAGCTTTTTTGTGAAGAAAGTCAGTGCTTTTTCCAATTCCGTTGAGAGTCAATTATAATATAAAATTGCAAAATAAGCAAAGGACAGCATGAATAAAACCTTTCTAAAGTGCATTCTTTGCTAACAATAGATAAAAACTAAACGAGCAAGTGTTAGAGAAAAAATGATCATCACGCTCTTAAAATTTAGGACGTCATGAATTGTGGGTTATTTCTGGTCAGAAATTGGGAGCAATCAACATTTTGGGCCTTTTTGAAAGTAAATATATAAATGTGTTCGTGGAAAAAACCTATTGAAAAAATGCATTAATGAAGTGAATGTGTATTCCACTAGAGTCAACCGATTTTCATGCATGTGAATGATGTAACATATTCTTGTTGAGAGCTTAGGAAAGTTGCATGAGGAAACGACTTCATAATCACAATTGCTTAAAAGTCCGCACAGCTAAAATATTCGATGCCACAATTGAGTAGACTACAATTGAAAACTAACGCGCATGCAGTATGCGTTTTTCTGATTGCGAGTTTCTAAAGCGAAGTGAAAATTCAACCGTTGGAGCAAAAGTGAAGCCATTATGAGGATCATTTATCAATTTATGAAGTCATCATCGCACTCTTGTTTTGTGCTCGCCATAAAATGCGTTTGCGTTCCTCTGTTCCTCAGTGCAAAGCAAGATAGTTACTGGCCCTAATGAGATCGTGCATTTGTAATGTAGGTCTCAGCACTCAAATTGCTGAGAAAAAGAGAAAAATGTAATAGTTCATCAGGTGAGACTTGCATTAGACATTACGTTAGCTCGCTTTCAGAGGCTTTGTTTGGTTTCTGGTAATGACTCCAAATAACGGTCAAGCAGGTGGCACTTAAAATCGATTAAAATATAGTTAATGTATGATACGTCATTCGTGCATCTTATGGCGGGTGCCCTAGATTATATGATTTTAGGACTACTCATGTAATAAATGGATTATTATTGGTAGTAGGCATCATTTAGGTAGTAGGTAACGTCGGTGCTCGGTAACGATCACGCAAAACGCCCACTCAATAGCAATCCTTGCCTGCGCCAAAATGTCCTGCGTGAAGCAGCGCAGTTTTGCGCAGCCGCACGGCAAACTCGGTCGTCATCTGGATGCTGCTGCTACGTCTTTTCTTGAGAACGTTACTGCACTGAACCTCCTCCATAAGGTCAATGAAGTTTGTTTGAATTTAATATCAAATTCAGAAAGTTACGATAAGCACTTTTAGGCAACAAAATCTCAACCTTCTTCACATAATTTGTAAATAAGGAGAATTGAGCTCTAATCTGACTGAATATTATAGTTTGTGCTAGTTGAATTGCGGCTCCTAGGCAAAGCATGAAATCAAGTCTTATTTAGAAATACTAATTGACTCTTTCATGCCGTACGAACTGATGAGGAATAACATTATTAATTTAAATGTCTCTGTAAAATAGCATTTAGTGCGTAAGTATAACATGACCATAATACTCAATACAGATGCCATTAATAACAATCCCACCGTGCTTTGAGATTCCTCACTTTCAAATTGCACCGTTTCCAAATGGTTCTACCATTTGGCCGTAAGGCTGGAGAGAATTTCCGTAGAGGATCCATGGTAATGAGCGCTGTGCGAGAATGTCGAGAGGCCTTGCATTCCGAAGGTGAAATACCAACTGCGACGGTCACTGAACAATGCAATTCAATGTAAGAATCACACAAAACGAACAAATTTTTTGTCCATTTTCGGGAGATAAATTCTAACTGCATTTACTATGCGTGAGTATTTATCTTTCAAAACGTTTTTTGTATCATGGCGCTGTGTTCGTGAAACTAGAGGGTATGTTGTTTTGATGCTAAGAAACAAAAAAATCTTTCAGGGAGCCTAAGGGACGTCTGATATTCAAATGTTTTACAAATTCTGGACACGAATTTGTACATTTAACAACTCTATTTGGTTGAATTTGATGACCGTAAGCATTGATGTAGAATTTAATTATTTCATGGAGCATCCAATTAACATCTAACATTCAATTAATCTTCCATGAATAATATTTCTTATTGTGCCAGGCGAAAAATACTGAATTTAGAAAATTATCCAATTCAGGTAGCTGATCACTAAATAGTATGAAACAGTTGACGTAAATTTCCAAGATAATCACACACGCATCATGCATAGAAGATACAGTCTACAATTTCGCCTTACAGTTATTCATAACTTATTCAGGACTGGGTACCTGGGTCCCTCTGAGTGATATCAGAGAGCTTTCATGTCCCTATTGTCTTTTTAAAAGATATTTCCTTTACAGAGAATCTAAATAACCTACAGCTCATAATGAATTTTCACAATCAGAAAAGTTGTCTTCATGACGTCAAACGTGTCTGCAGAAACACCAGAACGATTTTTTAAACATACTTCTGTCAAATGTTAATCATCTCGGAAAATATAGCAATCCTTAGACTTAATTATTTAATTATTTATGTTCATCACATGGAATTGTTATCACGCCGAAACATACGCATAATATCACATAGCTTATGAACTTATAAGTGTTATCAGTCAGAACGATTGCATTGGTAAATGGTTCTTTCCAGTAGAACTATTGATACATTCGTGCAAGTGCTAGTCAATTTTAGCCTGAGCTATACAGATGTTGCCGCGGTGCTATACTGATGTTGCCACAGTCATCACAACTGATTTTGGTCATCAGCCACCATAACATCGAGCACTACAATGATCACTGAACGATACAAAGGGTCTTAACCGCTGTTACGATACAACAATCATTGTAACAGCCGATGTAACAGCTGGTACAACTCAGCACTTCTGCCGACAGAACTGTTGAGAAACGTGTGCTCTCTTCAATCCTTCACTAATCAAACAAAGTCTCAATGGGTGGAATCCTTCAGTCTTTTTGCTGCAGGAGACTACGGAAAATTAGGTACCTCAACTTTCAGGTGCATGGCAATCTAATCACGGGAAGTTTGCTATTGTCTTCAGCGCCACTGCCTAGTGCCCTTAGAGATGCGCTTTGTGAGTCCTAAAAGAGAGGACTAAAGAAGTTGTTTTTGAGGAAGCAATTTTAAACTAAGTTACGATTTGACGTAGAGTGACTGAAATTTCTTTCCTCCGTTTGGTGCGGAATAAATAAGCAGTATATGCATATTTTTAAACACTATCCCGCGAGCAATACATAGGGATTTGTTTAGGGGAAATTATTTCTGTGTAATACAGTAGTTGCAGGTCAATGACTTTCATGATTTAGAGAAAAATAAATATCAGTTCTAATTTCGAAACAATAGAATGTCTGATTTGTATAACATATTCTGAGTTGAAAGAATAGAAAGTGATTAGCTGAGAACTTTGAATTTTTGGTTGATGCCCTAGCGCCATATTTATGTCGATGTTTCTAAGTGCTCAAACATTAATTGAATATAACCCAAAGTGCAAAGTAACCACCTACAAAATTTGGAATGAGAGCTCAATCTATGAAGAGCGCTGTTTTCTTACATGATATATTAAAAGTATTACAAAAGGAAATCCTTATTGATCAAGAAATTGAAAACGTCAATTGAGACTTCCCAGACCAACTAGCTTCGCTTTACATGCTATTTTTTTGGTCAACGTTGTTTTTGGATGAGCCCGAAAATACCCTTCAGATTGAGCATAATAACATGACAGTTCTTTCAAATTACTAAGGAGGTGTTTATGACAATTCGTTCCTCTGAACTGAATGTTCAAAGTCGAGTTAAGCAGAGTCGTTAAAAGATAATTATGGAACGACTTTAACGCGATGGAACCAACGAATTTCAAATAATTATTAGTTAGTCAAAGGAAACCAACGCGCACTAGCCAGATGAATTTGAAACTTCTATACCTGTGTTTTAATAAGAAGCCAAGACAGTTCAACAAAGAAACGCCAGGGGCAAATATTTGTTCAATGATACATTACACTATCTCTTAAGTTCCTCAAAAATTTTCCCGATATTATTACGTTTCCAAACTTGTAAAGTTGAAACAGAAAACCATTTATCCTCTTCGACAAAATCTTTTCTGAAAGACTCCTGTTATGAACGTGTTGTTCAGTAGACATATTTTTTATTCCTTTCAATCGCCTCACAAGAAATCGGATATAAGCTCGTGCTCAAGCTTCTTACTTCAGGTTCTAAAGCTCCGAGTTAGTTCTAAAAGACAAGCAGCGAATGAAAGACTCCACCATGCAGCTCACTCAACGCCCGTTCATGTTAAAAAAAAAGTTCCTATTATTTCACTAAATTATGCCCACATTTTCTTTTGGAAGTAGACCCCAAACTCTGCTGAGCCACTCTTGAGTCAAGCAATGAGAGATCCTCGAGAAAGATAGAATGAATTATGAGGAGTATTTTTCCCGATTGTCTTTACCTAGCATTCCTGAACTTCACATTTTAGAATGTCGCAGTTTCGATATCGTATTTTATACTACTGTATTTTGAAATATCGTAAATTGAAGTACCGTATTTTGAAATAACGTCTTTCTGAATATTGTACTGTGGAGTATTGTGTTTCGGTGTACCGTATTTTAAAATTGCGAATTTCAGAATATCGTGTTATCGAATATATTTTGGAACATTGTATTTTGGATCATCGTAATTTTGTTCGGAAATCGTAACTGGATAATCGAGTTTTAAAATATTGTATTTCAAAATTTCCAATATCGACCAAAGATAGTGAGAATGGACGTTGAAAATGAGTTTGACTAACGACAGAATTAAGCCCATCATTCACGTGCGTATGCGTGAGAAGAGGTTCTAGCATGTGATACATAAAACCAGCTCTAAAATCCAAATAAGCCCCATCACTTTTACAGTATGATGATATCTTTTCAATAATTAATCATTCAATTGATATTACTGCACGAAAACAATGAGTGCCATTGATAATGGAGTTTAGGTATTAAATTCGAAATAATGTAAATTTTATTTTCTTGAAAGCCTACAATGTAACATCAAAATTACAATTTAACCATCAAAACACCCATTGTGAAAAAATCTTCGTCTCATCCTGATAACATACGGAAAAGCCCTACACTTCAATAGGTTTCAATGTATTTAAATACTTATCAACGAAAATAAACAAGGAAGTTGTTCTCTAATAGTGAAATATTGTAAATTTGAAATATACCTTGGTTTATTTCTCCTAGAGAAGAGCTTTGTCTCCCCATACAGTACACGCAGGCTGGATGGTTACCCGACAGCGTCTCAGATATATATGAAGATTAATGCATATTACTAGGCCGAGGAAAAAGATTCTGAAGAAATCCAATTCCTAATTACCGACAATATTTCCTTAAAATAATTAATTCGATCGTCCCTACTCCCGCTGTGAGAAAAATGTATCGTGGGAAAATTTGAGATATGCTTATACCTGATAAAATTTTTTAAATTGCTTTAATGTAGTGCAAAGTTGGGCATCTTGAATACATAATTTAACATACTTGCAATTTATTCATGGCTTGTGGGTGCGAAAAAGATTAAGTAGTCAATTAATAGACGATATCAATGATGAAGGAAAATAAAATCATATTTCTACGGAATAAAAACCCACAACATTTTCGTCCAATATTGGTTGACATCTTTACGACAGCATGTATGGTAGCCATAAATGAATACAGTTATTACATGTATGATCGAGTCATGAATAAACTTAAATTATCATTATGCATGTGTAAGTGTTATCAGTCTTTTCCAATCAATTTTCAACTCATTTCTTAAGAAAAAATGAGTCCACATTTAAGTAGGCAAAAATGTTGTGTTTCGTTAAAAAGAATGAATGAAACTCTTATTATGAATTGCCATTGAAAATGAGCTAAATTTTAATTTCAAGCGACGTTTAACTTAGGTATGTTGAATAATTCAAACACAAATAAAATAGAAAATGCGAAAGTGATAAAAAAATGTTTTTACGCTGATGAAAACTATAAGGAAGAATAATAATTTGAAAATCATTTCAATTATAATGACGGTGCTGATTGTTTCTTGAGGTTTCGGGCCTGTATTAATAATTTTATAATTTAAATGAACGAAAGCCCGACCCCCTAAATCTAGCCTCTATGTTCACACCTAACCTAACCTAACCTAACCTGAACCTATTGTTTGTGTTTAAACGTCAAGCAATTAATGATTAGTTAAGGATTTGATATCTGGTTATCGATGTTAGAGTTAAATTTTGGCGTTTGGGTCGTCCTGACCTAAACAGCAAAGTGGGCGGGGCTAGGGCGTGCGGTAGTCCTTACGCAAGAAATTTGGGCAAAGTGTTATCTCAAACAGCAAAAGAGGAAAATAAGAAAACTTGTGCTCGAAAAAAGAGCCGGTAGACCGGGTAATGAAATATTTCTTGTAAAATTTTTAGTGAGGACATCGAAAGTTTACGAGTTCATGTGGACGACACACAAATGTTCTACGAGTTATTCGTTCAAGAATTGAAATAGATAATTGAATAGGATCTATTGCCAGCGTTGAGTATGGTTTACGTTCAGGAATAAAAATAGTTGCAAACAATTATATGTGGGCTTGAAATTGTGCTACAATATAATCTGTGTGAGAAAACATGGAATGCCACGCTATTACAAACTTTCTTGATTCGAAGCTGAGTAAATGGTGTAACTTTTTTGAAGGAGGCAAGGTAATAGCATTAATCGAAAATAACGAACGTGTGGGTCAATTTAAAAATAAAAGTGACAAGCCTATTCGCACGAATGTGGAAAAGAGATAAATGTCCATAATTATATCTTAGTCTACGGATTTTACTGCAAATATTTCATTTACTTTCTAGCTGCTCTACATGAAGAACATATACTTCAATTAGAAAATAGCACAGATGCCTGCATAGTGCTCGTCAACTAGTCGATTAAATTAGGAAAGACGAGCTTCCCGCATCAGCGCATCAGGTTTGTCTTCATTTCCCAGGATATACAACGCACCCTACGTGTCTCATTGAAATGCCACGCCAAATTATTACTGAGGGTCGACGATCTGAAGAGAATGCGCTTAATGAGAGTAGCTAGGGGCTGCCGAGTTGCGTTACATGTAACTCTGACGCCTCTGGAACCGAATAATTAAATGGATTTCCAACTTGTGAAGCGAAACTGGAATTGACGACTGGAATGCGTTGCTAACATGGACTGAAATGCGCGAGCGCGAGAGAGCCATTTTTTTCTTTTTTGAAGTATGAATTTTTTAAGCACAGCTAATGACGTTTCAAAAAAATTGCTGAAAAATTCATGAAGTTTTAAATGATTTAGTTGCAGAGTTAACTAGATTCTATCGCTACATATCACGTCCACAGTACTTGGATTTAGATATAGTGCATCAAAATCTCAACTGAGCTTCCTAAAATAAAAATGAATCTTGTACTTTTGTCTACATACATGTTGCCACCGCTAGAGTTGATGCATCTTGAATTTTGCAATCTTTCTTTTTTAGGAAACTGAAAACCGACAATTTCTCAAGTCGGGTGAAATTTAAAAACGCCCGTACAAATAGTAATTACATTTTCAATCTTAGATTTTCCCTTGACGGTGATTTTTTCACCTGGTTCTTAAGCAAGAAAAATCACTACGACATGAAGTATATTATTCCACCCAAATGTGTCGACCTCTTTGACCTCAAGTGTCATGTGTATATGACCTGAAGATATATTTGTACATCGTGCACAAGGAATTTGAGTATTTGCATCATTCTAATCTTTTAGAGCATCAAACGTTTAACTTTACCGAAAATCAAAACTATTCATTTTTCCTTGTATTTCACATTTAATCATTGCAAAACTATAGAAATAATTAATTTCTCACTAGTGAAAATTTGATTAGTCTGACTTCGCCTTTGCAAAGAATCTCTAGTGCTTAGTCGGGGAATAACTTAAAATTATTATATATACTGTGTTTCATATTCTGTTTCTGCTTTCGTTTTCTTAAATTGTAGGTATGAAAAAAATCAAACACGTCTTATTAACTGTTGAAGCTTACATGAAAAACTCTAAAACTTAGAAAGTCTTCGTTGGTAAGCATCTAATGTATTGTAGGATTGCTTTAAATAACTTTAAAAAGAAAATTGCAATTCCCGTGTTAGATATGAATTATTTCCATAAATGTAAAAAGTAACGATCGAAAGTAAATGCCTGCGCTGGGTATGAACAAGTTTCGTCATGAGAAAATAATTTCTCGATACTTTGATTCCGGTTTGCGTTCAGGGAGATACTTCTCCAGCTATTTTGGCAACAATTGAAAATTTGTTCTCTTAAGAAGAACAAAGTTATTTTCATTGCTATGGAAAAACAGTCGAATTTCACTTATATAAAAGAACTATAGCACGGCAAGCAGGTTGGACAACGGAATTTTGTTAGCTAGGTCAATGTTTTGACCGAAAATTTCATTTCAATAAGCCACTTCAATTCCGAATATTAAGCACAGAAAATCACAGAGCGAGTTGCGTTAATACAGTAGATCGTCAAAAATGAGATTGTGTGCAGCAAGAAAATGCAGTAATATCACAATGGGGAAATTTCAACAACAATACTAAAACGTATGATTAATAATACACTTTTTCAAAACAATGTAAGGGGATCAGGGAATAAAATCTGAACTAGAGAGTTGAAAATGTAAACCACCATGGCAAATTCATTTCATATTTTAAAATTACCGCATAATCTTGCATTAACTATTTTCTGCATTAACCTTCCGTGTAGGAGAAACACTCTGCATTCAGGCCGTGTGGTTTCAACTCTTTTTTCATCTTTCATTAGCATTTGTTGGTGAAGATCAGCAAGTGTTGATGTTCTGGAAATGTAGATCTTTTTTGCCCAAAGTACTGCTTTATATTCGGTCCACAAAATAGCAATCTGAAGCTCGGTTTGCTGAAACATGGAAAGTTTGAACGCCACCATGCATCTTGTTAATTCCGGCTCAGCTCAAACTCGGGAGTCCTTTTCTTGCATGAAAACTGGAAATTTTTCCGACGAAGAACAAAAGATGCGCACTAAAACTTCTTTGATTTTTGCAAGCAACGTAAAACACATGCGTTGGTTAATTTGATTTCACTTATATATTAACGACACTAAGATTCCGAAGGGAAAATTTTGCGCTATCAAAGCTCACTGATTGATGTTACGAATTATTCAAGGGCTTAAAACTGCTTACTTGAAGAGGGACTTCTTTCTGCTTCCTACCCAAAAAAAAAAGCTAACGTCTTAAGATCAGATTTGGTTTTAGTTGGCTTTAATTTCTCTCTGAAATCTGGCCGTACATCACGACCGTGAAGCCGATATTCCTCTTTTGAAACACCTAAGTACTTCTAGAGTTATCAGAGTTCATTCGCTGCGCACAAAAGAACGCCTCAAAGACTGCACTTATTATTAACACTTTAAGAGGCCTTCCAAGCCTCTAAAGGGCTGATGAGGAATTGATGCAATCAATGTTCGCACTTCACACATTTACAGCCAGTGTTAATGTTCCTGCATGTTAAATTTTGAAATATTACATTTTTAGGAAATTAAATGGCGACTATTTTCTGAATTGGATGAAATAGAAAAAACTGGTACAATTAGTAATAACATTTTTAACGTAGGCTGTCCCCTTGCATAGTAAGTTTATTCGTATTGCTACTGTCAGAAAAATCACAACGATCTAGAAAAGGGAAATTTTGTCGCCAAAGGGTGTGAACCTCTCTGTTTGCCAGCCACAGTCGGTCTGCTATTGTGTCAGGGAACCAGATTACACGTCTGGAAACCATGATACCATCTGGAAATCAGAATGCACGTCTGGAAAACAGAATGCAGGTCTGGAAACCAGAATACACGTCCAAAAAACAGAATACGTTTGAAAGCCAGAATGCACAGATGCTGGTGATCACTACAGATGCTTTGAACTGAGAATTTCGAGTGATTTAAGTTCGAAATTTTTGTCACAAATGAAAGACAACCAGAAATTTCATAGAGATTTGCGGCACTGATGTAGCAATACACTTCTGGAAGCATCTTATTCACAATTATTTAAGACAGAAAAAGAACTGAGGAGTAGTTTAAGCTGACCTTGACTCAATTTTACAGCTTAGAGACGGCATATCGATTTTCCTTACCCCGAAAACAACACTACATGACATTTTTCCCCATTTTCCTAGAAGGTATTTTCGGTTTAACTACATTATTACAGAAAGATTTGTTTTCCAGTTACACCATGGAACTCTGAATTATGTTATCTATATGAATTAAAGCTCCCAGGGGGGAAATGTGAGATACCGAGCTGAGGGTGTGCTGGGCCTGTTTTTGTTGAAATAAAACAGATTTCTTGTTCTGTTACGGGTCATCTTTACTCTGTTCAATACTGTGCTGTTTCTCAGCTCCTATTTCTTCTTCAATTTTTACTATGTTCCATAAACTTCCCTTTTAACTTCGATGCCCAGGGGGTCTTGAGAGGAAACATATCTTATACATGGATTCCCTGTTCCCTTCTCTCTGTAATTGTTTCCAATCTTCCCTCTACTTGGAACACCTTTGTCATGCTTAGCAAAGCTTAAACTCACTTATAGCTTGATCTAGTTAAACCTAGCTCAATATTATGTACGGTCGATGTGAAGTTTTTTTCATTTTACGACCACAACGGTTGATGAACTTTCGTCACGGTCAAATTCAATAAAAATTTGGATGTCCAAAAATAATATTTCAGCGAGGTAAGTTAGCTAAATGGAACAATAAATTCATTTGCGGGGATCTTCAAGACACTTAACGTACAATGTTCCACACCTCTAACAATGCGCATGCACACCTCTAACCAGTGAAATTACTCAGTACATTTGCGAGATGAGCGACCGATTTTTCAACATCAAGTGGAACAAAAAACATCTCGATTTAATGCATCTCCATATTATTTATTGGTATCTTCTGACGTATGTCCAGGTAAGGTTGGATGTTACTGTGAGAAGGAAACCCGTTACGCAAGATTTTGCCTTCAACATCGGTGGTTCCAACGAATAAATGGTTCTAGCTGGTGTTATGAGCTTCAATTGGATTCCCTAGTTCTAATTATTCTGACAGGTTCTCACTGATGTAACTGGCTCTAATTATTGCTCTAACTGATCCTAACTGGTCCTATTAGCGCTAATTAGTCTAACTGGTTCTAACTAGTCTATTTAGGTTTTACAAGTTTTAATTGTTTCGACAAATTTCAGAAGTCTAATTGGGTGCACGAGAAAAAATGAGAGCGTAGGACACTTTGACTTATAAGTTAAAACGCAAAAAACACTTAAAGCGTCAGCATTGATTTTCACAAATGCAAGACTAAAAATGAACTCCTGGTATTGAATGGAGAAAATCCTAAATCCTTTAAACAAATCCTTTTCATACGCAGTTGCACTTCGCAAAGAATAGCAAAAGGGCGCTGCATTTCTCTCTCTCACGCTAGCCACAACCACCGAGCAAAAGGCACCTCACGTAGGTCGGCAGAATGACCTCTGAGACTCTCCTGACATAATGAAGAAGCGATACCCAAATCCATCACGTTCCTTGACGCTATCGGCCGCTTCTTCCTGAGCCTTCGCAAACTTTGTGCCTTGCTGAGTCGTTGAAAAATGCAGATTTGGACTGCAATAGGCTTGTGGCCACAACAGTGTTTACACTGCACTGAAGTAGATGTAGAACTGTTCTGTACCGCTGGTCTCCTGTACAATGAAACCATCCAGTACACCTACTCCGTCAAATTATGCAAAGCCATTGTCTGACTAAATAATACGCAGTTGATCCATACACCGACTTGTTCACTGTTTTAAAAAGTGGCGATATTCGAATACATGTAATGAATCTTAATTGAACGTACAGCAGTACATATTTTCTAGGGCAAGGGTTCTCAACATATTTTTTTGCCTCACACCCCTAAAGAAATTTAATTCGAACCTTGCTTGGAAACCCCTGATTCTAGGGCGAAGAAAAGGCAGTATCGGAATGACGTTCAGGAAACATCAAAGAATGAAAAGTCGAGTGAAACTATGTTGGGGTAATAGGCAAACGAGGAGATATCATGAAAAAGCGTGCCGACAGTTCTGCTCAAATTACCTAACATTCCAATGCTATGCAACTGACAAGCGTGAAGTGTTTCAAAAAATTAGTGTCTTTCTCAAACATAAAAATGCAAAATTATTCCTTTTACTGCACCAAAAATGAAATAACTAATCACTTCTCAGCGCTGTTATGCCTGACGTTTTCTTCTCTGAATGGCACACTGAGCACACCACGTTTCTGTTATATTCAAGAGAACTCACGCATGCTCGCAGTTGAAGTCTGGCAACCGCGGCGGTGTTGCCCGAGGCTGCACTCGCAACTGCCCACCGGCCATCAAAGAAGATCGACGGCCGTTACAAAACGGCCCTTCGCGCGATCTGGCAAGTTTCGCTCCATTTCCAGCTCGATGCTATTTGGGCGGTTGAGGAGAGCTCGAAACATTGGCGCCATGCATCTTTGGCTGAAATCCTCCTTGCAATTGTCCCGAGGACGACGTAATATGGTTTACATGCGCAGACCTAAGCGTAGAGCAGTTTGTCCTTGTCTTTGGGAAACAACGTTTGCAGCTCGGCTAGTATTGCACTACTCTGTTAACACGCCTTTCTTGATCTGCTTCTATTTGGGAAATGTTGCGGTGAGTGGGATCTCAGGATTACGAATAGAAATGGTTCCCGATTAATTTTCGTTTCTACAAAACTGTATGCATCAGATTTAGAAAATGACGTTCTACTGCTTACCAATTTTGAGCCCGAGTCTCCTCATTTCGGACTTCGAAACCGTTCTCGGCAGAGTTTCCACCGAACACTTTCATTATCTGTGAACCTAGTGTTGTTTTACCAATTTTTTTAAATCAAGTGGAGAAAAGCAAACTCTTTTGAATTATTTATTACCAAACCAATGCGAAGCGTGATCTGAATTTGGCTGGCACCAGCATCAAAGATTGAATCTTATTTGTTCTAGCTACAACGAAGTTACGTAAGCAATTGCAGACAAGAAGAACGGATTGATATATTTCTTTAGCACCATTTCAATAGGGAAGCTATTGTAACTGTTTGTGTTGGTATTTTTCTCCGTCGTGATGAATAGCATTTGTTCACTAGACAGTATTGGACTGTGCTGAGCTTCATAATGGATAGTGTGGAAAATTATTTTCAAGAACTTCGTGTGACAATTTCTCTTGTTAACAACGTCTTTGAGAATAATGTAGCGACTCAGCACGCCTGCTAGCAACGCAATAAGTCAGCCAGCAACACCACATGTCAGCCAGCAACGCAATAAGTCAGCCAGCAACGCCACATGTCAGCCAGCAACACCACATGTCAGCCAGCAACGCCACATGTCAGCCAGCAACGCCACATGTCAGCTAGCAACGCAATAAGTCAGCCAGCAACGCTATATGTCAGCCAGCAACGCAATAAGTCAGCCAGCAACGCCACATATCAGCCAGCAACGTTATATGTCAGCCAGCAACGCCACATGACAGCCAGCAACGCCACATGTCAGCCAGCAACGCTATATGTCAGCCAGCAACGCCACATGTCAGCCAGCAACGCCACATGTCAGCCAGCAACGCTATATGTCAGCCAGCAACGCCATATATGTCAGCCAGCAACACTATATATATATATGTCAGCCAGCAACTCCACATGTCAGCCAACAACGCTATATGTCAGCCAGCAACGCCACATGTCAGCCAGCAACGCCACATGTCAGCCAGCAACGCTATATGTCAGCCAGCAACGCTATATGTCAGCCAGTAACGCCACATGTCAGCCAGCAACGATATATGTTAGCTGGCAACGCTGCATATCAACCACCAACGCTGCATACCGACCAACAACGCTGTATATCAACCAACAACGCTGCATGTCAACCAACAACTCTGCATATCAACCAAAAAAGCTGTATATCAACCAACATCGCTGCATATCAACCAACAACGCTGCATATCAACCACCAACGCTGCATATCAACCAACAACGCTGCACATGAACCACCAACGCTGCACATCAACCAACAACGCTGCATATCAACCGCCAACGCAGCATGGCGCCCCCTTACGCCGAGGCAGTAAATTAAGGCTCCCATAAATCACGAGAAGGACATCGTTGCGGTTCATAAGCCCTGATTTGCCCTCAGAGTTGGACATCTGCTGGTCTGCCCATCATGTTCTGGCTGCCGGCTGATGCACTTCCGATGCTGAACTGAACTGTAATGAAAATTTAAATATCGTTCGAAGACTTTGCTGAAAGTTCCAGTGCGCAATGACGAAGGGAATATTTAGGTCAAGGAACTAGTGTTAGAAATTCATTTGAGCTTTCATTTCTTCACTGGAATGAGCTGTAATGGAACATTTGTAAAACTTTTGGAATCTTTGCTAAAAGTTTCAAGTTGTGAAATGACGAAAGAAATATTTAGGTCAAGTAGTTAATATCAAACTTTTTCCAAGTTTTTTGTTTGTTCGCTGAACTGAACTATGACGGAAAATTTAGACCACGTCCGGCAGCTTTGCTTAAAATTTCAACTTGAGCAATTACGGAGGAAATATTCACATCAGGCAACTTGACTAAAAATTTGTTTCTACGAGATTTCTTTCCGTTCATTTCTTTCAATACGTGTGCCAGTGTGCAAAGCTGTCTAAAATTTGAATACACGAGTTTTGTAATAAAGTTAATTAATAAAACAAAAGAAAATAGGCAGAATCAAACTATTTACAAGGAGTTCTTTCATTTGAAGTTGAATTTACATTTTCCGTGAAAATGCAGTAACGTACAGAAGATGTTCAAATTTTGTAAGAGTAATTATTGAGGGAAACGAACAGTTGGTGAGGAACGTTCCAAACGAGCTTCGTAGGAATTTTTAGGGCTACTGTATGACACGTCGTTTTCTTACATCGCTGAAGATTAATTGTTTGTAATCTTAATCTTCTCTGTAATCAAAACGTTTTCTCGGGAGTCTTATTTTCTTTCCACTTGAGCTTATTCGTATTTCTCATGGTTAATTGACAATGTGAGCGTGAATTATCACGCGCCCAGACTATTGTGTATGTTGACCTCTTGCGAGTAAATAATGTAAGAGGTTTTAATTTAGGCTTTGTTACTTTGTCTATTGTTTTGCTTTTGGAATTTCGTTCATATTTTCTAATGGTAATATGTGTATATATAATTGGTAATCCCCTTATAATTTGCTTGGAATTCCACTTATGAGATTGAAAATATATGGATTGAGTAAAACGAGCAACTTTCGTGAGAAAATCGGAAGACATTATGCGAAGAGAGAATAGGATTCAATAGTAGGATCTTAATAGCTAATTCAATTGCTGTGTTTCATGTTTTTCAAAACTAACCCAAACCAGTGACCAAGTAGCGCGTAAATCAATTAGTTATAACATCTGTCACAATAAAATGTGTATTTACTGCGAAAAATAGACGATTTCACAACGTTATAGAGAACATCCATTCAATCACAGTATAGTCTTAAAAATGATTTCCTTCTTTCGATTAGCAATTTTTCGCGTCGAAATTCAGTGTCTTGTCCTAGAAATATGCGATTCATCAGCGAATAAGACAGCATCCAGTCAAGTATGATCTCAAAATCGATTTTAATTAATAATTGTTCACCAGGGAGTTCTCCATACAATTCGAAAAATAAGCAATTCATCAACGATTGTGCCAGAAACGGTCAGTTATGGTATCGAAAAAGATTTTCGTGTTTTGGTTGGAAATTCTGCATCCGCCACAGCTCTGAGCTCAGGCGGTCGGCATATTGTTAGTGCGGTTATGAAATGCATATTATTATTGTTATTATTCCTATTATTGGCCTCTGCAGGCCCCCAATTACCATAAGGATCATTTGGTGCAAGCTAAGTGCGCTGTATTTTGTTGGGCAGCCTCATGCGGCGCTTGGTTTTGCTGCATCAGGAGGCCCGAGGGCGCTAAATTATGGACAACTGCGATCTGAAATCCTCTGAAAAATGAAAACGCTTTGCTAGTATTTCATTCTCTATCATTTTTACTATCAAACGAGGAGAAAAATAGGAATTTGATAACTGAGAAGTGACTGGATTGAACTTAGAAAAATAATAACACTTTGAGTTTATGTCATTTTTAACTTGGGTCATTTGTACCATCAAACAAGGTGAAATAGGAATTTGATGATTTAGAAGTGATTGGATTTACCATAAAAAACAGCACTTTGATAGTGTTTTATTTTTCATTTGGGCCATTGGTACTGTCAAACGAGGCATATGGTGAAATAGGAATTGGATGACTTTTAAAAAGTACTAGAAATTGAGCGCTATCCCGATGGAAACGTAACAAGATTTTAAAAGTCTACACACTCGTAAAAATTTGCAGTCCATGATGTAGCTTTCGCGCCAATCTTGTAGAATGAAATTTTAACGAATTATTTTGTTTTTTAAACCTTTCATTTCATCTAATACGGTTCGAAACCTCAGCTCTATGTTACTGGCAGCAAAATTATTTCACGGTAAAATTTAAGAGTCACACATTATTTGCTTCTACATGCAAGACTCTATTTCACCTTAAGCTCGGTTGTTGGTTAGTTATCTATCGTCAACAGCTGAAGAGTCAAACGTGTACCGTGTAATATACGCTCTATCTTTGCGGCATTACAATCGAGAGAAGGAAAGAATAATGACGAAACTGCTAAACCAAAACCAAATGGAGCCAAACTTACGTAGGCGCTCTTCCTCATACAGTTTTAGATCGCATTTACGGAGTTTCAATAAGCTACTATTGTTTTTGCTAAAATTTGCGATATCAGTGTTGCGGGTATTGTCTAAGTGCTGAAAACTCATTTACTCCGTATGCTTGTGATGACGTGAATCCTTTTTAAATATTTGTAACACGCTTCGAAATTCTAATACGGAAATTGCACGAATAACAATCTACACCACACTGATGACTGCCAAAGAAAAAATCTTAAGTGAAAACTAACTTCATCTGTTAACTAAACCTATGTAGTATCCCTAAAAACGAACTGATTGCGTTTAATCGATCTTAATTAACGAGTAATAGGAATTTTGCAAACGAAAATAGCACTCTCAAGTGTAGCATGAACATGCAAAAAAGCGGTGCTTAAAATAATATCTATGTAAAATTTCTCGGACTCACTTATTCTCATCACAGCAAAATGTTTATTAAATAACTTTCATACTTCAAATGGTTTGGCTTTTTCGAAAAATGAAATACGCATTTCATATCTATTTAGATCGAGCAAACGTAATCTGCTCGTTTTACGCGATAGTTTTTGACTGAGAGCGGGAGAGATTGATGCTTACTTGATCTTGTTAACAGATGTTGCGTATTTTAGAATGAACCGCGTGTGCAGTTCGAGTTCCTTTCCCTTTTCGCGCGATAAACTTCATGATATTTCAATTGAATAGATGAGCTTATTCTCTACTGCAAAATATTTCTGTAGTTTCAGGAATAATAACTGGAGCACCCTGGAATATGCATATTCACAAAACTCATACACACATATACACAGATGTAAATATACACATATGTATACATATTTTTATATTCGGTTGACGCTCGATCCTTGAGTCACACTTCGACGTTTGATCGAGACGTTCGATCCTGGAGTATGATACGTCATCTTATGCCAACACCAATCTACATAAATGAAAATAAATCTAATTCAATCCGAATAATTCATGACCAGAATGAAACAAAATATTAATCGACTGACTAGTTCTAATTTTTTTTTTACATAAGTTTCGTATAAGAAGATCATGTTTAACTCAAGGATCTACTGTGCTTAAATGTGAGGTACAGAGTTCAGGAAAAACTTTTCTGTTAAGATTTTACTGAATTTCTGACACACAGATACGCTTAAAAATATTCATTTCACGGTATTTATTTCGCGATAAAGATATTTACTTTTATTTAGTCGCAAGAAACGTAGAAATAACGGTGGATTGAGCAAGCCATGGTCTGACTTATACTGGAACATATTCTAACTAAGTCGGCAAGCAGTAATTATGACTCAAGCATCAGTATTATATTCTAAGTCTGCAGTCCCACACTTCTGAAAGACCTGTCAGGCCAGAGCACTCATAACTCTACGGGGTTGTAGCTTAGCCGTCGAGTATTGCAGTGTGTAATGGGTGTGTAGAGATGGGGTCATGTGGGAACACAATGATATGCTGCATGTGGCGGTGTGTAGCGATGGGGTGATGTGGGAACACAATGATATGCTGCATGTGGCGGTGTGCAGCGATGGGGTGATGTGGGAACACAATGATATGCTGCATGTGGCGGTGTGTATTGAAGGGTTGTTGTTGGAACACATGTACAAACGCTGGAAATGTGGGTGTGTATTGATAAGATGGAAAGCTTCCCCATCCCATTATGATTACACACCAACACGCACCATGATATGCTGGAGGAGACAGTGGGTAATCATGGAGTGATGTAGAAAAACGATAAAGTGTTGGATACGTGAGTGTGTAATAGGTGAATAGTGGTGGTGTGGCAACATACGCTCAAAATTTGGATGTGTGGGTGTGTAATGGGTGCGTAACGGTATGATAACAAAGTATATACTTCAAGATTCGAAGGCATGTAATGTACGTGTCTAGTATGTTGCGTGCAAACAACAAAACCAGAAATGGTGTTCTGTACGAGAGCTGAATAACATCAAAAAATGTCAAAACTCTACTACTAATATTACACACTGGCGTTTTTAGACTTGTTTCGTTTCTCACACCATTTCCTGAAATTATTTAAAATATGTTCACAAATATTTCAAATACTCTATCAATTTCTCCATCTATGTTAACGAGTGGCAATATTCATCTTACGGATGCATTTCTCTGAACAGCTCTCAGAAATTGGCACGCCACAAATTTTATCCTAGGAACATTCTGTGGCTTGAAATAGAATTTATTTGCGTACCTCACTTTGTAACGACTGGCAGAGCATTTGAATGCAAGACACTGAATCGAATTATCGTTTTAAGGCAAAGTAATTTTGTAAGATGACGGAAAGACACGAAAGCTAAAAAAAATAATAAATCAACCAAATACTTTATTTTCTATTAAAAATTTTGTTCATTAGTTTGTTCCATCTGTGCTTTAAATTGTTTACTACTCAAATTACTAAAAAAGATAAAAATTCGTCTTCAAGTGCCCTCATAGTTGGCGTGTGGTGTTGACACATATTCTTGACCAATTTATTGTGTTTCACTAGTATTTACTAACTTTTTAAGTTATAAGTTTATTCTGATACGCAAGACCACCATTCCACACACGGAAAACATTCGTGTACAAAAAATAGCACTATAATCCCAAAGTGGCTAATACAATTACTTTCTACAGAGAGATGAAGGAATACGAACATGTTCTAGGAGTGTAATTATGTTAACGATACATCTAGCATTAAAAACTTATCTGAAAACTGCAATCATAGTAATAATGTTTCTAGCATATCCAAACATTATTAGCATATCCTAACTAAATCAGCAATCAGAAAAGATGTCTCTAGCATCCATATTATTTCCTAACTAAATCTGAAATTAGCAATGACATCTCTAGCATTAACATTAGAGACAGCGAAGATTTTTGATGTCCCAAGTACTAAAAGAATATCAAACGTGTGCTTCATTAATGTGAGTTATAAAATACATCGAATTAAATACATTAAACTAAAGCCCCACTAACAGTAGTGGGATGTTAGACCTGAGAAGCGATTAGCTTTACCTTTTTTATAGTAATTAAAGAACGAACTGAAATAGCAAGCTAAATAAAATTTGAATAATTTTTAAACCAGGTGGAATGATTAAATACAATACAAGTGTTGAGGATATTTTTTCTTCAACAGCTAGGATTTTTTACTGTTGTTTGCAGCATGGAGACTATCAGAAGCAAATACGTGAATTTCAACTAAAGTGTGTTAAATAATGATGATGGGAGTTATTTTTATTTGCAAATACTGACTAATAAAACTGACTTACTCGAAGCTTATTTATTTTTTCCACATTGAGGTACTACGTGGATACTTCATGAAGGTTATCTCCGCGCATTGATGACGAAAAAAACAAAAATGTTAACTCCATAGAGAAAAGAACGATACACTTTATAGTCTTGATTTTTTGCATTCCACTGAATTATACTCAAAAAAATTACGTCCACATCAAGGCATCCTCGTAGAGAGAAAGGTTTGCTGAATTTGAACTTTTAGCTCATGCCTATTATTCTACAAGCCAAACGTAAAAAAACATGAGTTACGTTGTTTACTGAAAAAGTAATTAGGAAAGCAATATTCCAATGCAGGTTATATGTAGTGCTGCACTCGAGTTGAGACGATAATGCCTCAGCTTGTACATGCAATATGTCAATACAGAATTCCAAAATTGTATGCTCGACTATTTCTACGCAACGCAAGAGATTTCGCAATTACTCTTCGAAATGACCAGTACTTTAAATTTCTTCTCGGTAGTTTTATCGCACAACTCGTCAAAAAAAGATTTTAAAACACGATGTAAATCTATGGAAACTCTTTCTATTTTCTATGGGTTGGAAAGAGAAATTCCAGGCCGAGATAGAATAATACAAAATATTTAGGAGTCAACTTCACGAGCAATTCTAGTGCGAAAATATAACAAGGCTTTAATGCTGACTAGATCACAGCAATGCTGACCAGCTCACAGCAATGCTGATCAGCTCACAGCAATGCTGACCAGCTCACAGTAATGCTGACCAGCTCACAGCAATGCTGACCAGTTCACAGCAATGCTGACCAGCTCACAGTAATGCTGACCAGCTCACAGTAATGCTGACCAGCTCACATCAATGCTGACCAGCTCACAGCAATGCTGTCCAGCTCACAGCAATGCTGACCAGCTCACAGCAATGCTGACCAGCTCACATCAATGCTGACCAGCTCACAGCAATGCTGACCAGCTCACAGCAATGCTGACCAGCTCACAGCAATGCTGACTAGCTCACAGTAATGCTGACCAGCTCACAAAACAGGCGGACCAGCACCAAACAACAAACAAACATCTGAGGACCCGCTGTACCAGATTGCACGGCCACCAACTAAACACAACGTAGTCGCTACCACAACATCTCGCATCCGTAATTTCTTCCGGAGATCGTGCTCGGAATAATAGATGGCAAAGACCGTATTATGGTCTCTGCTCTATTTTCCGTACTGCTGTCGCTCCCAGGCGTTAGTTTCGACTCATCTGCCAGCAGTGAAAACCCGTGTTACGAAATATGCATGGTATTGTACACCACTTAATTATTCTCTGTATTCTGGTGCATTTCGTCCCAGAAATATACTTCTTAATTAATTACGTATGTATTTTTCCCGTGTTCAAGTATGCGTTTAAAACCGTGTTAAAGTATGCCAAGTGTTGACAAGATAAGGTTATCGATGGTATGAAAATTGGATCATGTTGCTGCCACAGGCCTGATATTCAAAGTTCTGGTCGTAGCCGCTATGTGATCAGGCCATGGGCATAATGGCATAAGGTCGCAGGCATAGCAAGGCCCACACAAACAAAATAACTAAGAAAAATTGTTGATGAGGGAGCTCATTCATTTATTTAAAACCATTCAATTTAAAAGAAATAATTAGAAAAAGCGGAAGTTTCAGGACCAAATGACGTTCGTTAGCCAACAGTCACAGTTTCATGGGTCGGACTTGCCTACTAAAATTACCTGTCCTTTAATAATCCTAAATAAAGTGTGTAAATTTATCTGCCTGGATTTCCCTCAATTTGAGCAAGCGTACATGATTTATAAGAAAACAATCATTCCTGTACGATGAAATTTAACTCAAAATACGAAAAATGTTTCAACGCTTTAGCTGATGCAGTACAAAAAATCAATAATTACCGTGTTCAGAATATCTGAGAGGATAAAAACGACGAGCAATAAAGAATTTGCTACTATGAGAATATTGAATAGTTTTTCAATTTTGATCTCAGAGTTTAAAAACTTGTGCTGTTATTAGGAATAGGGGAAACAATTCATTGGGAAATTGACTGATGAAATGAACTTTGAGGGCTTTGAATAATTAGAACCGTTTTTACTAGAATCACTCGAATGAACCTGAGAGGACAGCATTATATAGAATGTATCTTCACTTCAGTATAAACATTCGTGCGCTCGTGAAATTCCGCGTTTCTGCACGTTTGTGTGCAATTATTTAGCAATATTATTACAACTATTTAGCAATATTGTTCATCAGTAATACACAGGTCAAAGGTGTGAAATAACAAATACGACTGAAATGATGGGATTCGACTTCAATTTTGGAAAATGAGTTTGCATTTAAATTTCCCACGATAGCAAGACAATAAAGAGTTTATAATTCATTAATTCAACTTTAATTTCGAAAACATTATGAGTAAAACCTCGTTGATTTTTATCCATTCTATATCATAAATCTATTGGCATTTTTTGATAATATTTCGCTAGTCTTCTTTTCGATATTCCTCTAGATGTACTGGGGTCATCGGTGAAACTTAACTTTTATATTATGGTCATCGGCATGTAATGGAATAGAGTACTGCCAAATGGGTAAGTGACTTAACAACCCTCCTGTGGCTTTGACGTGGTCACCAAAGCTCAAATTTGCACAAAAGACCCTGATATGATGAATAATCGTTATGATTTCAACACAAGTTCTCCATAAATTTTATTGTAAAGAAATAGCAATAAAATGCGTCATCTTCACTTGAATCCTGTTTTGCTTTCCACTCTTTACTTCGTGTGAGCAGCTGTATATGAATTTTCTAGGAACTTCCTCTACTATCAATTTTTCAATGACGATGTTCTCTGTTTTAACATACGAGCAAATTTTCCCATTGAAACAAAGCGAACCAATGAAAAGGGCATCATTCTAAGTTGAGTGAAAGTAAACAAAAATTGACGTGGGTTATTGTGTTGGGACTCATTTCCCATTTCATCTCAAATCTTCACTATAGTTTTGAGAGCAAATTAACAAAATGAATCCAGATTTTATTTAAGGAAACGGTGTTCGGCACAAATAATGGTTTCATATTCGCTGATACGTACCGGTATACATGACGATATTTTCTGAACAAAATGATGCAACATTTCAGTTCCTGTGTGGACAAAGCGAGTAATTTCAGAATGCATATTCCTTTCAGAAACGACCTTTCTTTGCGCACTCAAATTTATGAAGAAGAGCTCATCTCTGCTTTCATGGAGGCTCTCGAGTGCGCTAAAAGCGTCTAGTGCAATGCTTTAAACTTTACTTATTTCAAGAGCTCCCAAAGTCAATAGTTTTGGTGCCGGGAGCCTCCTGCGCTGTTACTTGTCAGTTTGAAAGGCACTCAAAGTAGTAGGTATATCAGTCTTCTGGAAGCTGCCGTAACTCCGCCAGCGCAATCCTATCGGCCTTTTCGGCATTAAATTAAACTGATCTTCGAAGGAAAATTATTCCTTAAATTTTAATCTCAGACTTTTTGATAAAGCATAAAACTTTGTATCTAAGCCATTTTACTGCGAGGACTTGACTTGAAAAGAGTAAGGTATGATACTTGAAATGAGCTTGCGGGATTTATTTAATCGTAAAATCAGTTTTATCGTTGTCATGATAAATAGCTCAACACTGGAACATGCTAGCCTAAAAAATAGCTCAACACTGGAACATGCTAGCCTGAAAATAGCTCAACACTGGAACATGCTAGCCTAAAAAATAGCTCAACACTGGAACATGCTAGCCTGAAAATAGCTCAACACTGGAACATGCTAGCCTGAAAATAGCTCAACACTGGAACATGCTAGCCTGAAAATAGCTCAACACTGGAACATGCTAGCCTGAAAATAGCTCAACACTGGAACATGCTAGCCTGAAAATAGCTCAACACTGGAACATGCTAGCCTGAAAATAGCTCAACACTGGAACATGCTAGCCTGAAAATAGCTCAACACTGGAACATGCTAGCCTGAAAATACCCCAACACTGGAACATGCTAGCCTGAAAATAGCTCTACACTGGAACATGCTAGCCTGAAATATTTCAACACTGGAACATGCTAGCCTGAAAATAGCTCTACACTGGAACATGCTGGGATGAAAAATATCTCAATGCTGCATTTGCCGAAACAATCATACATTCGACGATCAAAATAGATTAGTGCTAACTAAAATTCAATACATGGTTGCTAGAATTTCACGGCATTAATGATAATGTGCTCAATAATTTTGATTCTAGTGCTGTTAATAACTCAAAAGCGTAAATTCATGTTAAGCTTAAATAAAGTGGACGAGCTCTGATATCGGTATTTTGAAATACTGGTCTCTATCTCCTTGACTGATCTTGACTGCATTTTGGTAAGTGTCCCACCTCATCCAAAAATATTGTGATTTAATTTGTTTATATGTGCGGGTCCACATTTCATTTGAAACGCATTTACTGAGCCTGTAACTTCCTCCGTGCAATTCCCTTAACGCTTTGACCGTGACGTGAATCATCGGTGGTACACGGAGGCTATTTTCATAATGCTGCTCACCGACCAGTAGTCACAAAACAAATTTTAAAAAAATACTTAATCAAAGCTAGGCGAAAGTAGTTAATGCCCACTATTTTAGAAAATTGCTCATTAAAATTGAATTTTAATTTGAGGCAATATTGAACTTCATTTAAACGTATTGTGATCAACGTATTAATTTACATTACACTTATTACCATAATGACTTATGAAGTGTATTATTCACCTGAGAAATACTGACTACAGCAAAAACTCATTACGGTAATGTTGGTTTTCTTAACAACGAAATTTCTACACTCTAGAAGTTGTATATAAGTGCTTTAAAATAGAAGAGACTTAAAAGATAGGCATGTGTGGCTTGAGTGCAGTATAGCAAATACTTTACATGCATTGTAGTAATAATTCCTACGAATTAGCTACAAAAGAAATAAATTACCAAAGAAAAACGATCATGACTTCAAAATTTCCCTTTCAAATATTTCATTCTTAAAAAAAATCTTTCAGAATTTTGAAATGCGTAGAAAATAAGGACACAAATGTTTCTCATCGTTCTTCAGTTGGATCACCAAAAATGTCATTACAGAAAAATGTTTTGAATTGATTCAATAATCATAAAAACAGCACTAATATATATTTCCTCAAGATTTACAGCTAGGACATTGACGCAGGGGCTAAATTTTAGGCACTCTGAACTGACAGTAGATGTCAAAAAAGTAAAAAGCATCAATAAAATTTCCCAAAAAATAATCAGAGACTGTAACCGGAGATATTAATTACATATGTGAAACTAGGTAACAAAAGTCAACGGTGGTGAGATTAAAACCGAAAGATTATTTTATGCCATTAATTATACTCTTTCCCCCGGTTCTTTAGAACGCCTCATCAAATGTTCTATGGAGGAAAATATTGAGCATTCAGACTAAGAATTTATTCTATTTTCCTCCGGCGCTCATTGAATGAAACACCAAAATATATCCCAAGGTTTAAGTAGGATATTACTACAAGTATATCTGTTTTTTGGGGAATTTATTTTCAAAGAGCACTTCAACCGTTCGGGTACTGCTTGATTAAAGTTCCAGTTCGTAACCCATGTACTCCACACCAGGCAAAAATTATCGTAAAATTCAACATGGCATTGTTTGCTGATGAGAAGCGCCAGAATTAGCGAGTTTGTGTAGGGCTAAACTTATGGCAACTCCGTCTGAACTCTTCCTTTATTATTATCACTCGGAAAGTACGGTAGGGTCCCGGCTCTAATTTTTGTTGCAGTTTTAAAAGTACGTTCTGCTTTGCTGTGTATTATCACCTTGCTGTAGTCTTCGAACTTAACTCTACCATCACATTCTTTTGGTTTTGCTCAGATTTCCAGTTCTACAACTACAGACCACTCAACTATAATCTTTACAGAACACATTTGGGTATAAATTGATGTACATAAAAAAACATATCAGAAGGCTTTATAAAATGTACTATGAAATGGACGTGGACAACGAAGAATGAACTCTGGAGATTCTTAACATTTGAAAACAAAAACATTGCTGCTAAAGACCATTTGCATCATTTATGATTGAACCCATCATAGATGAATGAAATAAACAATTTGTATTTGCTAACGTTTGTGAAGAGACACGTCGCGTATTTACGGGCATTTAGCTAATTTTCCAAGCACAGTTCAAACTCGACTTTCAACGTCATTCTTAATGAATATGAGAATTTCTCTTGTAACTTTATGTTTGCTGCAAATTAAGTGTGCAGGTTTGAAATAGAAAATTAAGTGCAAGAATCTTGGTGTTTAATACACAACATTGCTTGTAAGTAAGACATTTTATTAAATTCTATTTGGTTAAGTTACCAGAATTCAAATACATGCAAAAATTTTCGAATAATAAAAATTTCGAATAATAAAAAATGGAATCTTTGTACGTTATTTTTATGTTGATACAAGGCTGATATGCTACTCATGCTGAACAACACTGAGTCTTCACCAGTTAACGCCTGTGTAGAAGATTTCTCTCGCTGTTCGCTTCTTTGATTGAAGTTTTCGCACTTTACGGACGTAGTGATTTTTGCGATGGTTAAAATTTGCTCACAAGCCAAATGTTTTTCCCTTTTCGCCAGGAGAAATCGTCGGGAGTTCCTTTAATCTAAATTTTTAGTTTTCCATTATGGAGAATTATTTCCTCTAAATTGATTAAGTAAATAATATTAACCAAATTCTAATTTATCAAACTAGATGTTTTTCTTCAATTTAGCACTATCGAAGCTTCAAAAATAATTCGATTTTCTTGTTGCTTTAGCTGTCACAGTCTTACCACAGGGTATCCCGCGAAAAAACAGAAACCGAAAGGAAAATAAAATAATTCAAAAACTACTGGCTGAATTTTTATTCTGCATCAACCATAATCTTCGTTGAATGCTTTACAACAAATGTTATACGTTTCAAAAAAAAAATTTCAAAAATATAGCATGTAATTACTTTATTGATGGCTGTTAGAAACAAGTTAGTGCAGTATAGTCAAACAATGAAATGCGCACGCCACAATTTAACTTTAGTTTAAATTTCATGTAGTGGGATGTGGAGATTGGAGGTATGGGGAAAAGGATGCAATTATCGAAGGAAGGACGAGTGTTCGTGGTCATGAAGTACATTAACACTGGAAGTATTGAATAACTAAAAGATTTGTCCCAAACACTGTTCTCAGGACAGCCGTCGCCTAACAGAACTTCAATATGGGGGTACGTTCAAAATTCATTGAGGAAGAAACTATGGGAAACGTGTTTGAAACGAAACTTTTGCTTTTTTTTCCAGTGCTAATGGGCTTCGTGACCACGAAAACTCGTAGCTCCTTTGCTAATTGCATTCAGTTTAGTAAGGAGTTGAATTGTAATGCGGAGGTTCAAACAGTTTTATGAGATTATTAAGATAGCGGGATTCACATCTTTAGCACGTTCTTAATATGAGTTATTGGCATCACAGATACATGCTGAGATTCAATGAACAGATGATGTTGATAATTCTTTTAAAACTTGAACTAAAGTTGAATTGTAACAGGTACATTTTATTGTTTGACTTTCACGCGCAAACACATTTTTGCAACCGTCATTAAAGTAATTACAGGTAAGTATTTCTGAAGATATTTTATCAAAGCTTATAGCATTTTTTGAAAAGCGTTCAACGAAGAATATGGTAGAAACAGAATGAAAATGCAGAAAATAGTTTACGAATTGAATTATTTTCAATTCAGATTCCGTTTTTCTTGGGACACTCTAGCTGTATTGGAAACTTCTCAGGCATTATAAATATTACCAAACTTGAAAAATGAGTTTTCTGAAATAATGTACAGGAAATATTTTAACCTCATTTCAAGTTTAAGTTCACATTTGAAACAAATGTACGTTCAGTGATAAAAATTCAGAGAGAGAGGACATTTCCCGAAGTGTCTTTGCCTCACCTTTATATTTTTAGTGCTTTAAACTTGTTCCGCTGCAAATTAACAAACGACGAATAAGCGTTATTTCATTCCTACAAATTCATTTGTTGAAATCGCATGACTAAGTTCTGCCTCAAAATTAAATGGGTAAAAATGAACACTCGTAAACATTCAGTGTGTAAATTAATACGTTACAGGAAAGAACAAATGAGACTAATCACTGTGAACATTTACACGTTAGTTAACGCATAAGAAATAAAGTAATGAGGCTGAAGGACATTCGTTTTTCAGCACAACGATGGAAAGTGAGCGGCATTACCATTTGGCAGGACTCCATGTTCAATTTCATCTCTCCAGTCTGGTGAACTCAGTCAAAACTCAGTTTGGAACTCCCTGCGAGCGCTGTGCCGCTTCCTGCCTGCTGGTTTTAGTTGCGTCAGCGTGGAAGTGGCCGATGTCTTTTTATCGATACCAGCGATGTCTTCTTTACTATACAAGCAATGTTTGCTCTATGTTAGTAGAAATGTTTTCTATACATAACTACCAATGCCTTTTTTATGTTATCAGCCATTTTTGTTTTACCTTACCAGCTATGTCTTTTTTTACTTTACCAGCAATGTTTTCTTAACGTTACCAGGAATGTTTTCTATACTTTACCATCAATGTTTTCTTTACTTTACTTACAATGTTTTCTTCACTTTACCAGCAATGCCTTCTTTTCTTTACCCAGCAATGTTTTCTTTACGTTATCAGCAATGTTTTCTATACTTTACCAGCACTGTTTCTTTACATAACTGAAAAAGTCTTCTTTATGTTATCATCAATGGTCGTTTTACATGACTAATAATTTTTTACGTAGCAAGTAATGCCTTCTCTACTCTACTCTCAATGTCTTATTTACGTTACCAGCATCATTTTCTTTACATTATTAGCAACATCTTCTTTGAGACGTCCTTACCGACGTGTTTTATGTGTCATTAGCTACGTACTCTGACAAGCGGTACCTTCTTTGCAATTTGTTTTGCGCCGGAACTAGCAAAGTCATTGTGACGTCACCAACGACGTGTCCGAACCGAAAGAAAAAATTATGTTGAACACAATCTCCGAACTATAAGGTATTAAGTGATAATTTAAATAAATATAAGTACACAATAAAAAATCTGCTCAACACTTAGGAGTACAAATGAATTGTGACCATTTTTAATCGCAAAATGACATGGGAAATCAATTTTTTCTCTCTTTCCGCTGAAATTGTTAGCAATGACCATTCTCCAAAAAAAACCCTGCTAAATAAATTCAACAAAATGAGGGCCAGAAATAGATTTTGCATCTCATTATGCATATAGAAGAAAAAAATATTTTGTACTTTTTTGAGTGGTGCACAGTGTAATCAATGGACTTTTGAACCTAAAATAAATTGATATACTGGCGCCAAGCAGGATCGTCAATATTTCTTCTTCGGAGCCTCAAAGACGATCAGTTAGTCATACGAGGACTGTGACGTTCACCCCTGACTGATACATTCGAATGAAAACATTGCGGTACGCTCTATTGTTTGAACTCAAGTTGATCAGCAGGAGTTGTTTCCCCACATAACTATTATTCGGTAGACAGAGATCGCTGACATACGTCATTCACTCACTGGCATAACTATTGCAATGCTTATAAGAATTTCAGTACTAATTAGTGAATTTTATGTCAAGAATTATTGAAAAACGAACCAATGTGCTAACTAATATGATGCATCAACTAAATTTATTTAAGAAAAATTTTCATTTATTTATTGACTTATTTGTTCATTTTATGTAAAAATACGCAAAGCTAGTATTCGAGCTATGAAGAGGAGATGGGTGATCCTAATTTAGACAGAGGTATGCTGAAGACTATGAGTTTACTGCTTTAGGAATGTTTAGAATTGAACACATCAGCGATAATTCAAGTAATGAGGAGCAAAATGTTTGACATGACTTGCAAATTATTCGAAAATTTACAACAGACCTTGAAGTTTGAATGGTGGGATTTTTAAATTCTTCCGAATGCAGGTGTGGAACTTTATTTACGGTCCGTGATGTCAACATTGGAAAATATTTACTATTACTTCATAAAGGAAACTAAATTCACGTATGAAAATATAAGCACCTGGTAAGAAATGGAGAGGGTTTCATTATTTTATTTCGAAAACTTATTTCAGTCAATGTACAATCATAAGCCACTCAAACGTACTAGAATTCAGAAAGAAGTCCCAAGTAAACTCATTTCTGTGTAAAAATTCCAGCCACACCAAGCGTCCAAAGTTAAAAAGCTGCTAATTCATTCCCATGTCGATAAAAACCCTGTTGGTGTGTAGGCAAGAGGAGAGATGACTCTATTTTCATCTGTTTGATGTTTTGGTAATCTAATTCCTAATTTTGCTTCCGCTAACTTCATCTTTTGTTTTTTGTTGACCATGGACTCCACACACGAAAACTGTGGACGAGCGGAACTGTCGGTATGGTTCTGAGTCCTGCCATGTTGGATCCAGAACCGGATACAGTGCTGGGTTAGCTTTGTGGGCTGGATCCAAAACGGGATTCAGTGCTGGGTTAGATGGATGGGCTGGGTCCAGAGCTGGATCAAGCACTGGGTTAGCTAAATGGGCTGGGTCCAGAGCAGGATCCAATGCTGGGTTAGCTGGGTTCAGAGCTAGATCAAAAGCTGGGTTAGCTGGGTGAGCAGGGTCCAGAGCTGGATCAAGCGCTGGATTAGCTGGGTGGGCTGGGTTCGAATCATAGCGAGAAACTCACAACCGGACTGCGGAAAGATGTAGTACAGAGAAACAACTTGTATTTTTCTTAGCTTGCAAAACAAAAACATTCCGATTAGTAAACTTAAAAATTTAGGAGCTTCAAGTGCGCAAGTTAATTTTCACATTTCCCTGAAGACATGGCCTTGAAGACAAAAGTGATACATGAATTGTAAAGAATAAGAAGGTGAATCGAGCCTTCAGTATTACAGAAACAAAAATTGAACGAAAGAACAGTTTTTTTTCAAGAATATTAAAGCTGGAAGAACAATTCTTCCAATACAGGTTGTCGCGTCGACCGATCTAGTGCCACAAAAATGCCTTTTTTCTAAGCTAAAAAATTTTCAGCCCAAAATTACTAAGCACTACGTTTTCGAATTTTGGCGTCCTAATATTGCATTTTCATGATTAAAACATGGCAGTGCTGTCAAAATTACCCGTTTCAGTCTTTTTCTTAATAAAATTCTGCTATGCTAAAAGAATTGGTTTGAAAAAACAATCTAAAATTCATACCCTGACAGTCACAATCTGAAAAACAATTTGAAAGTCATCCCCTGAGAATCACAAGCGGTAAAAATCTATCTGACAACTATGCCCTGACAATCACAATCATAAAAATCAATCTGACAAACACCCTGACAATCCCAACCGGTAAAAAAAGACAACCATGCCCTGACCATCACAATCACTCCACACCGAGGCTCACGACAACTCTCGAGTCGGACACAAAAACTTCCTTAATGCGCGAGGCCAAGCCTCCTCGCTCGTTTACGGCATTAATTGCTGAAGTTTCCTTCTCGGGTGAGCTTCTAAATTGACCAGAACGACTTCGATGACCGAATTTCTGGTTCTCAGTGTCCATGATAGAGTTCTTCAATGATTTTGAGCCCAACTTTTCGTGTTACACATACCTCAACACACACTGATCGAGTCGTTCTTAAAAAGTTTGCCGCTGAAAATTGATTGGCTTCAAAATTTATCTATTATCTAGTTGAATTTTCGATTGATCATTCAATTATGTGCCGGGTCGAAATTACGTTCTAATCTGTCATGCGTCCTATTACATCTACAGGAGAATATTGTAGGAATACGCATTATCTTCTATCACTTAACACAATGAACTCATTCCTAGTTAAAAAAGTAAGAAATTCTACTCGGAGATTCATGGAAACTAGTTTTTGATCATATATATGGTCACTCGTACACTCGTTTCGTATAATACACACGTTTATTGTACAGTAGTTTATTTATAATACTTAACTACAGAATACGATTTTGAGCTTTGACCAATGTGTGACAAGCTACCTCTTGTTTTAGCCTTAGTGTTTCTTCCTTAACCTAATCAAAACTTTCAAAGTAAGAAAAACCACATCTAATTAAATACTGTAAATTTTTATTTGAAAACTGTTTTCTTCATAATAATTATTTTAGGTGACATTTATTCATTTGTAACATCAATCTTCCGTTCGTTTTATTAAGAGATTCATTTTCTTATTTAAACTTCTTCATTTTTTATTTTTCCATGAAATTAATTGATTTTTCGAGAAATTTATTAGTTCTCCTCATTCAATCTCACTCATTTTCTCACCATTATTTTCTGTTGCTTATCATTGAAAGCTCTTTTCTGCGACTCATGACAATTATGTCCTTATTTTTTTCCTTACTCTCGTTACTCTCGCATCCAGCCGTACTGACTCTCGCCTCTGCCACGAGCAACTCGTACAGACGTCATCATTCAAGTCTAGTTTAATTTGCATGCTCGTACGACAGCACGCTCATGCTAATTTATAAAGTTCTATCTCAACACTTTGACAGCAATTGGCTAAACTGAAGTTCAATGTTCAATTCAAATTTAAAGTCAATTTTAATTAGCAAGTTTGAAATTAGCAAACATAAACTTGGTCATAACTACAATTAAGTTTAATTAATATAGCATAAAAATTAAGCTTGTGACTACTGGTCGGTCAGTAGCATTATGAAAATCCCCTCCGTGGCCACCGGTGGCTCACGTTGCGGTCAAAGTTCTAACTTTTGACGGGAAACTCGGAACAGCAAGACACTTCCCGATTCTCTATGTTGTATCCGTGATAAACGGATTGAGCAAATGAACAAATTCAGTAATTTGCGTCATCTGACCAGCATCTGTGATACCAAAATCATCGGAGATCACATCTTGGTTTTTGTGACCATTTCTACCATCCTGCATCCGTTGTTTTGATGCAGACAAGAAACTGTAAGGTGAAGTGATCGAAGTTGTCTCGAAAATCACGTTTGAAAAGCATGTAAATGTTTCGGTGGCGTATTCATCTGCATTTTATTCTAATTATAAAAACAGCGTTAGTGCTCCCGGAGTGCTAAAAATGTCAACTAGCGTTGTATCTCTTTAGTTTCGTTGAGTTTATGAGCTCTAATGTAGTGGAAAGATTTATTTATCTACTAAATGTTAATAATACACCTGGTATATATATATATAAATATTATCATCTATGCTATAATATGATGAACTGAGTGTTGGTGATCTGATTTGTGGTACTGGCTGCATTTTATTCTGATTTTGTCACTATTAATCATTCAGATGTGGACAAGAAAAGCGTCTCTTCTTAAATAAAGGGATTATTTGCATATACTCTGCAGATAAATACAGCATGACTTGGAAACGGTAATGTGACTTTGGCGCCACCCCGTACATTAACAATTCTATTGAAAAGTCACTAATTTTAATGAAATATCGTTGGAATCTTTGTACGTTGTTTTCCTTGACAGTTTCAAGCCCTCAAAAATAATGTCATACATTCGCTTTCCGGAATTATACTCCAAAAAGTGGAAAATTATTGCATTTACTAATGAATTATTTTTTTAAAGCATTCACAAGTGAATTATCTGAGAGCATCTTTCTGGCGATTATGGGGGCCAAGGAAAGTCACCAATGAGCATACTACACATGTACCGGAAAATACCTTTTCTGATTTCCATTAGTAATATGTATGTATGAAACATTACAACAGTTTTGTTCCGATAGTTTCTTCAAATTTTACTGTTTCAAAATGCTGTTTTTTAGTCTTGACGATTTTGATGGCAATGTTATTTAAAACAGGAAAGATAGCAATAGAAAGCTTGGCCGCGTAAGTTTCTAGACAGTTCTCACAACTAATTTTATCCTTCAGAAGCACAGAAATTTGTGTTGTACTTAGAAATTCGCTCTTTAGTTTCTCGACTGTGTCACACATGCACAATGAAATCTTTCGGTATCTCCTGGTACGGCATCGTTCATACGATAAGCGTCGCACAAATTAATAGGAGATTAAACTTGTGTTTTAAATTTGTCGTTTTTGAGTTTCATTTCTTATTTCGTAATTTTCAGATAATGTTCAAGTTATCTGGACATCAAAATAATTCTCATGTCATTCACGATTTTTGCTATGATGGAACGCAGTCACATTTAAGGCACACATCAAAATGCAAAAATCTGTGAACATTTTCTAAGGTTATCGTATTTTGAAATGTGACTAATAAATATTTCTGAATTTTCGGAGCCTAAAGATGACGTTTGTCCATTGCCACGTTGCTCGTGTTTAATTTGACATTTTCAAGCAAAAAAATGATCAACGAGCTGACAAAATTTGAACACCTAGTGAACTGGAACAGCTCAAAGATCTGAACTTTCTCAAAAATCTTTTAGCTGTTTGATGTTAGTTATACATATTTCAGTCATTTGTTGTAGTGAGAAACATAGAACAGACTTATTAAGTACTTTATTTGGGAGTAGTGGCTAATGCATTCAGAACTAACCAATCACTTGAAAATAAATGATCCCTTAGATAATGGAAGTCATGTAGTAATTACAAATGAATTATAAGCCTTCTTTTCGAGAAAGATGTTCACAGTCTGTGCCAAAAATAGATAATAGTTCATGGGGCTATTTTTATCAAATTTGCAATAATTTAACTGCTACGAAACGACTTTTCTCGCGAGAAATTTTTTCAGTTCGTGAACTATAATCACCCATTTATTACACATATGAAATTCAACTCACCACCAACTCTTCGCAGTCTTCACACGCCACGAAGACACGTCGATCCACAACATGTCTATCACTCACAAATAAAGCGCTTCCTGGCATTCCTGCGTCAGATCTAAGACTTTCTGCTCGGCTTCAACCCTCTCGTCCAATCTCACACTTCATGCCCGAGGGGTGAAGTGGAAAGAACACACAGGAGCAAGTCGACAGACTCCTTTCTTTGGCTCTCCCTGAATAAATATCGGTTGCCATGACAACCGGATACTAGATTTTAGTTTCAAAACATAGAGACGTAAAAATTCAATGCGTTTGATTCCAAGCGTATTTTATTTCTCCACATAACAATCGCCATCGCCTTAACTATCACTGAAGATCTTTACCACTATTATTCAATTACTAGTGTACGTGAATATTTTACAAACTACATCAGTTTTCAATCTTATACTGTACCAGCTAACATCTTGTGATACTAAAAGATTTTCAGTTTGGGCGTGTATCAAAGCTAGAACTCTGGCCACTCTAATGGGCTTTCGGAAAACTTCGTGCGTGCCTCACACAATCCAATGTTCGCTTTACTACCAGCTGGTATTCATTTCAAGTTTATCCAGAAAAGTAATAGCAACATGAAAACACTGCGGGCTTATTAACATTAATACTGAACTCGGGGGCCCAGACATACAATACCAAAAATAGAAAAATGAGGGAATTCAAAGTAAATAATCTTCATCGCTGCATAAACGTCATTTTACGAGTAGCTAGTTTGATATCAAGTCAGAGAAGTCAAAAACGAAAATAGACTGCCAGTTATGTTATTTCTATCGTCAGAAAAGCTTGCCGTGTTTAAACTTAGGCGATCACATTTACTTAGAAGTGGGTAGTTTAGGCTATCACTAAAAATCGGATTGTAAGTTAGTACAAGTCTCTCCAATCGCTATAGATGTGTTCCCAAGAGAGGAAAGTGGAATAACTTGGTATGGGAATTCATTTTTATGTTTGTCTATCAATCGCTAATACAACACTTCCATGAGCTGCTGTGGCACCCATGTATGTTAATAAACTAAGAACCGTTATGTTAAGGCATTTTAAAACTCGATAATAAAACTCGATCTGCAGAACTTTGAACGTCAGATTATAATATATATATATATATATTATTAATAATAATTAATTAGCGGAGCATGCTGGACGTAATAGCCGGACTGGAGTGATTCTTGCCCACCCCCTCACTCGTCGGTGCGCCTCCATCGCGAACAGTGTGGCTCCTGTGTGCAGAGCAGTAATTTTAGCATTTTAGCTGCAGCCAGCCATTAGAGTGATTTAATAATTTTAGAGTCCTTTTACATTTTTAAACTTAAGCCGCCTCTTAATGAAACTAATAGTGCACACCTTTTGTACATAGTTTCCTCTTTATTTTAATAGTAGCATTTCTTTAATTCTGTTTTTATTTCCCGTATAGTTTTATCTATTCATCTCTGTTTTGTTCATTTCAGACAACTTGTACTGATGATGAGCATGGTGCTCGAAACGTTTACTTCTCAATATCTGACCGCAATAAATAATTTTAATAATGTTGACTTTGAGAGTAGCAGCCTTGGTGTCTTTATCTATGATTCGATGTTATTCATCTTAAGTATTGATTTTATTAGATAATAACTGTTTTCTTCTTTTCATGCTGTATAATGTTATTGTTAGCCTCGTGTGACAATTTCTCATATCTGATGCTCGCGAGTATGTTATAACACTATTTAGGTGGTGAATTTCATGAATTTCTCCAATTACGTTGCAAAGTGTTTTGCTTAACATTATCCATCAATCCTTTTCGCACACGAGTATTGACTTCGGTGAACTTTCTTGTGTCAGCATTATTTGCGTAGAAATTTCATTAATTTGGGGTGTGATAAAGTATTTTCTCTGAGGTAGTTAATTGGTATACTAGTTGATACGTAAAACGAAAATATAGTTTGACGTTGAGTTATTTAAACGCACTCATTTTACTTGCAACATTTATCCCTGATATCGCAAGTTCCACAAGCTCATATCTCAATGCAAGAGTGCATTAACATGAGCGTTCTCATCAATGCGTCACTGGTACTATGTTATTTTTTGTTTTGTTTTATTACTTGTATTTACAGGCATTATCAAACTTAGATTAATGCAACAAAGAGAAAACATGTTTTCATGCTTTCTCTCAATCATTCGTTTCGATAATGGACTTGGGTGCGACGATACCCTTGTGTTTATTTCAACCAAGGATCTTTGTATTAGGATATTTCAAAAACCAATTATCTTTGTATCATTTTTATTGGAAATAAACCGTTTTCTTTTTTTCTTGTACTCGTGGGAATGTCATTTAAACAGCCCCCTGTTTCTGTAAAACTATTCGTGCTCTTCAAATTTGTTTGAAATACCTGTGTTTTTCCAAGGGTTGTTCAGAGATACCTATTGGTGAAATTACCTTTGACGTCATATTCAAGTGGTTGAGAAAGTTAAGTCACACATTCACGTTTCATACGGTCAAATGGAAAAAAATTGTATAAATGAGTTTGATTTTGTGAATGATATATTAAATAATTCTCCCAAGAAACCTTTAGATGTTTGATATTTTTCTTAAGACTTTTATATATCGTCAGTTCCTTAGTGTCAGTACGAGTCAGTCCGAGAAAGTGAAACATTCATAAAAAATAATGCAAACATACACTCACAGTGTCATGGTTGTCATGATTACGTACATTGTACCAGTTCATAACACACATGTGTTACAATATCATGACTGACAATGTGACGAAAACCGCCACAATTTTGTTTTACGGTTTTGTGACAAATTTTTCCTTTGTGTGTTGATGAACCGCGGATCAAACTATACTATTAGATCGTTTGTTTTCTTTGCTTCGCTTCGTGCAGTCACCACATTTATTTGATATGCAACCTACGTTTAGTTTCCGTATCACGTTTTAAATAATTTGTTTCTGGATTTCCGCGTGGTTTCAACAAGGTTCATCGCAGGTCGTAGGTAGTAGAATGTTTCTAAACCAGAAATCCGAATCTTAATGCATGACGGGAAACCGAATGCAGTTGGAAAAGTCAAGCATACAAAGAAAAACAATTCACAGTTAATTTCAATGCAATGAGTAAAAGGAGAAGTTGATGCTTTGATGAATGAATAGAAGTAAATAAAAATAAATACTGCATCACAGTATAGAATCGTCATAAATTCACGAGAAAAAACAATTCACAACTTTTTTAGACAGCAAACTCATAGCGGCCATTAAGCCATTTATATCAAGTGGAATGTAAATTTAAGATAAGGAATTTAAAAAATTGGTGTTAGATCGAAAACAGATCAGCTCGTAAATATTGAGCCTTTTTCTTGAAGTAAGACGCCTTGTGGAACAAGGCAGCTACAACTCAGAGCGATTGCATCTCCTGAGAGCGAGATGCGGTGCTGGATAAGGAGCGGTTTTGTCACGGAGGAAACTCCTTATTATACTTAACAAAATCTCATTAAGCATATAAAATTCATTACCATAATTCTGGAATGAGTAGCGATAATTTTTGCCGTTATTTTGCTCTGCGATTAAAATGCAGATGAATATCTCATCATCATGAAACCAGTGAACAAATGACGCGTTTATTTGTTTGTGAATGATTATATCATTATCATAAGTAAAAATTCACTGCAGGAATTATTAGAAAAAAAGGGCCAGAGCAGCGATTATTCCAATGAAAAATTCACAGCTGTTATTATTCCAATGAAGAATTCGAGCAGCGATTATTTGAATGAAAATGCATGGTTCACAAAATAATATAATTGATAAACCACGTCAATCACAAAACCTCAAATACTGTTTGTCTGAATCATAAACAAAGACTTCACGATTTTACAGAAAGTGCATAACCAGACGTGCTTCTGGGTTCCAGCAGCACTGTTCGTACATGCGATCCATTGCAATACCGTGTCTGGGTCTGGAAGCCAAAAAATAGCTTATCTGACGTTAATCAAGACAAATTGTGACAGAGTCAGAGCTCGAAATAGCTAGGATGTTGGAAGTGTTTTTTAGGACACCAAGTTCTGTTTAACAGAGATTGAAACTTGACCTGGTAGAAGAACTGACTCAAATTTTCATAATTATGACGCAAATTGATCCCTAGAGTCTAGCTCTCCACCTTTTAAAAACAGTTAGAATTCAGCGATGGGATCGATTTCTCCATTTTGAAAAGATCAAACCAAGAGTATTCCTGAAGAAAAATTTCACGAAAAATAACAAATTATTTCATCACTGTAATTATTCGTAATGTCGATATCGATACACAACACACCCCCACATATCGCTTTTCAAACATGTGTTGTATTATCATGAGTAGCTGTATAATTTTACGCAACTCCCTCGCCTTCCAATATCCTAAACGCTCTATATATTATGTGGACCCGCAGAGACTGTTCAATATTAACAGTACAGCAGCAGATACACCTTATTCGAACACCTTGCATCAATAGTTAACCATGTAACTGAAAATCAGCAATATTCCATTAAGCATAATTTTATTCATACAAAATTTAAACGAAACATTAATTTATAGTTGTAAATAGGTACTTATATTGTTTAAATCAATAAATTAAATTGATTAATTGTTTAATATTATTGTATACTTTCACCCGAAAGCTCTAATTTGTTTTCTTAAAAACGTGTTTCTGAGAAACGTCTGAGTTCTTTGCACACTTGGTTAGGTGGAGATAATTCAATACCGTACTGAAGAACTCATATCACTGAATGAAAAAGTCTACAGTAGAAAAAAACGCAAACAGGGAATCTAAAACTTTCACTTATTTTTTCCCAAATTTCCAAACCAAAATAAATTTTCTCTCAAATTTCTGAACCAAAATTAATTTTCTGACAAATTTCTGAGCCAAATTAGTTTTCTTCCAAATTCCTTTGACGATGTTAATTTTCTGGCAATTTTTAGAACCAAACTTGATTTCCTTGCTCATCTCCGAATTAAAATTTTTATTTTTTTTAATTTTTCAACCTAAATTAATCTTCTGGTGATTTTATGAATCAAAATTAATTTCCATTGACTTAAAACCTTTTCCCTGTGAGATCTATGTTACTGAACAGAAGATGATCAGCGCTAGAAGTCACCAGCACCTTGAATCATGCTTCAAATGTCCTCCACCTTGGACAATTTCAGTTGATGAGGGCACTTGTCTCTTTATGATATCAAAATTTGACACCTTTTGAAGACGATAGGGGAACGAAAAAATACGTTTCAACTTTAAAAAAATGTGTTCACAAAATATAATAAATTGTATGAGTGGCGTTTTACAAGCGGCTGTTCCGTAAACGAATGAATAAAAAAATCCTATTTTGGATTTGGTGAAAATAAAGCGAAAATTATCCAACACAAATTATGTGGAAAAAATTGATAGGTTTTAAAGAAAAATTTCCACCAAACTATGGTCGCCACATGAAATAGAGTATTTGAATGCTACTTATTCGCATAAACTTTACAAACTCCAACACTGTCTTATGATGTTATTCAAATTATTTCAAATAGCTATTTTTTTGACAAAGTAGAAATACCCACCGCTCGTAGGTACAATAAACTGTGAAAGTGTTAAAGAATTTAACGTTTTTATTTTCATTTTCGGTGGTTACCTCCAACGCTAATCAACGTGCTTTTAGTAGAGGAAAGAGATTTAAAAGATTCAACTCACCAGTCATTTTCCCCCTAAAAGTTGGCGCACATTGTTCCGCATCGTACGGACGGCACGCATCGGACTCATCGGATTGTTTTTGGGGTCTGCGCACATTAGTCCGCATCGTACGGACGGCACGCATCGGACGGATCGGATTTTCTGCGCACATTGTCGGCATTGGGCCATTCACCATCCGCAGTTCTGATGCTGTACTCTCCCTGGAATGACTTAATTCATATCTTTGTAGTGTATAAAGTTGTGAAAACATTGAACAGTGATAGTGAAGAGGAAGAAATTGTGGTGGTTAGCTGTTTGCTGGCAGAAGCAGAAAAACGGAAAGTAAAAAACACGTGGATTCACAACTTAAACTGGAAAAGGGTGGAATTTAGAGAATTTCAACATTTTTCCCTGATTTGGTGGAAGATGATGTCAAATTTTTTTGTTACTTTCGCATGACTTATTCACAATTTTCTCATCTTTTCGACATTCTGAAAATGTATATGGCGAAAGAAAATATTCCATTCCGCACTCCAGTTAGCCCGGAAGAAAACTAGCAATTTGCTTTTAAGGTAATGATGCAATAAAATTTAAGGACATTTTCCGTTTATTTTGTAATCTTGCACAAAATTGAAAAGAAATGTTTCTTTCTCTACCTTCAAGGTGGGTAAGGTGCGCCTACCTTTATATACAACTAAATGATATAGAACTAAATGATATTATATTGACGATGCGGAGATGGGGGTCGCACTTTTGCCGGCAAATGCCGTGTGAGGCCATTCGCATCGTTCGTACGCATCGAATTGAAGGCTCTTTCGGGGATCCTTTACGGCATTGCCGATGTCCGATGCGTACGATGCGGTCAAATGCGCGCAGCCCCATTTGAAATAATGTAAAGAATACTAAATTCCAATGCGTACGATGCGTGCCGTGCTTACGATGTGGACAAGTGTGCGCCCACCTCAACAGACTGTCATGTAATCTTTCTGTGGCTATTGTCACATAAATTTCAACTTCAACGGCGCAGACGTAATATTCTGGTAGTGGGTTCACCTGTTGATTGTTCACTAGAATTTTAAAATAAGGCAAAATTAAAATATTCCGAACGTTGTATTGAACATACAATCTGCCACTTACCATATCACTCATCGTATTAAAATTTTTTCTCGAAACTTGTTACACAAACAACCTCTCACAACCGGGCAGAAATGATCTATTTTCAATAATATTATCAACCGAGTGTACATAGCTCATCAAAAATGACGGGATTGAATGGTTTCCTCAAATGAATCTTCCAGATGTGCATGACAAACAAATATATCCATCCTAATAACACCCACGATTGAAATATCCTTGCACTTGTGCACTGGTGCAACTCGCTTCGCAGGTACGGTCATTGAGCATCCTTAAAAGCGGGACAAAGAGACGGATCAAGCAATCAAGCAAACCACAACATATGCATTATTTTACAGAGGGTCACAAAAATATATCCTCAGACCGATGAATGTGTATATGATACCGGAAAAAATCAGAATTAAACTGTCGTATGGTTCCGGTATCATACATATTAGTCAGTGGATGCATTTTTTGTGGACGCCCTGTACATATACTGCATGGAACTTACACACGTTCAACAAATCCCATTTACGTCCCGAAGCTCGGTACGTACGACAAGTAGTTGAAGAGAGTGGGGTATGCGTAGCGGAATGGAGACGTGTTTGTTTGCGGAGTCGATGCGAGCAAACGCGTGACGTCAAACCTACCTCCAGCGACGTGGCGATTCCCTTGATCTTCTTCGGTAAATAACAGCAGCACGCAGACCGCCTCCAGGCGCTTCAGGAGAGCCCGCCATGCACTCCCGGCATCTCTGAAGAAGCGACTGTCAAAGGGAGCTTAGTACCGCATGCTGCAGTTTCCTTTTGATCATGAATATTAGAGAATTGGGACCCAAATGCAATGTTTACGTCAATTTTACGTTCCGAAGACAGTTCATCGCAACGCTTTGATGTCGTTTTCAATTTAAAACTTTCAGGGGTAGATATATTTTTGGAACTTTGATGAAATGGCACACAATTTCACGGTTGGCTCACTTTTGATCAAATCATATGCATATCGAAAAGCATTTTCTAGTCATGGAACACATTATAATGTGTGTTAGATTGACTAATTGCTCGCAGACGTGTGTGTAAATGTTGTAGTTAACTTCTAAGAATTCATTATGAGGGAAATTATTTTATTGAATTAAAAATGTTGTACAGATTCAGCGTTTCATAAGCGATTCTTCAAGATTTGTACATTTTATTTTGCACAACTTGCAAGAATCTTATTTAAAATGTGAGAGACAGATACGAAGACTTGAAAAATGTACTTTATATTATGTTAAAAAAACAGAAAGCAACACAGATGTTTTGTATTTTGCATTTTTTGCAAACAAATCTCGTGATAAAAAACAATAAACGATTGTTTACATTTATGTCTAAAGAGGAATTGCGAAAATACAGCGCGCCGAACCTAAATGTTGGCATGGATCCGCATTACTTCCAATGAGGGGTTCTGATGTTTACAAAAAAGATGCACTTTTTCCCATTCAATTATCCAACTAAAAAATTTGAATTTTGAGTTTTTCTCCCTTCGGACGAATAAAATATTTCCGACTAGTTACCTAATAATTTTATATGAAAGGATCAAGAGATAACAGGCACACCTAGTCTACGAAAACCTAAAAGTACAGCATCTTTTCATTCGATCTCGCCATTTGAATAAAAGCTCCAATGGCCAATAGACATACATAGATTACTAAAACCTTAAAGGCTTTCGTGAAGTATTCTTTTATCTTATCTTGGTATTTGAATAACAACTCCAATGGCAAATTGACTTACACACCTATTTTTCATAAGCCTTTGGTGAAGTATCCTTTTACCTTATCTTGCTATTTGAAAGAACGCTTCAGTGGCCAATAAACATACCTAGTATACTAAAGCCTTAAAGCCTTTTGTGTAGTATCATTTAAATCGCCCCGACCTTCCTTAACACCTACGCTCATATCTAGCCTTTGGTCATAAAATAGTTCGTCAGTAACTCATTATAGGAACTTCAAGCAGATCTCGAGCGCTTGCTTAAAAGTACGGTAGAAGAAACAAGGAAGGGTCAAACCAGTCTTTTTTTCGTCGACCGTGTGATAATGATGACGTCATGTCTACGGACCAATAGCAGCGCTCATATTGCATCTGGCACACTGCTAGCCCAAAATATGACACCACTATTGGCCCAACGACATGTTGCAATTATAACGTCATTAAGTTTTATGCAAATAGAGCCGTTCTATTGGCTAGATGAACAAATGGAGGTGTTTTTTCCCCGTAGAAATGACTACATTGTCTTCTCTACAGTGCTTGAAAGTTCATCTCAGTTAATTTAGTTGGTTTTTTTTAAAGTTGAACTGTGTCGCCTGTCTCTGAGATCGAGGCTCTTCAAGTGAGCAACGTGACAACAGGTGTCAGCGATGTCGTTTTCAACATAAAACTTTCATTCGGAAAAAATTTCTTAAAATTTCAAATAATTGTTCCTAAGTTTCTTAATTGGTTCACTCTTTATCAAATCAAGGACGACTGTTTGCGGATACTTTTGCTTTGAAGTCAAATCCTCGCAGTTTACTAAAATAAATTAAAATCTAGAGTTCCTAGGAGCATACGAGTTTTATGAGCCAATTTATAACTGTTCAGTTTTGCATGAGTGGTGTGTTTAAGTTTTTTCAAAATATTGTTCCAGATTATGAGTTTTCTTCCGGCAATAAAATCTAAAACGGTGGGTGAATTATTTTCTTTGCGCAACGTCACTTCTCATGTTTCTAAGAATATATTTCCAAACCCTATAGATAAAATTGATGCAGCTTACCATGAGTCTTCACAAACAAATCAGCGTCTGTCTTTATCCACGGTCTGGATCGAGTGTTTGAAATACAGTTGAATAAACATCTTTAATGACGATTAAAAAATGTCTAACGTTTTGTTCCAAGATAAAAACTATGCTAATGCAATTCATAGCTTCAATTAGTTTCCTATTTTGTGAATTTCTTTGAGCAAATTACATTTCTTTAACACGAAAACATATTTTGAATGAGGCTTAGTGTCGTTGTTCTAAATCCAGTTTTAGTAAATATGAGCTGTGCGCACCTGTTACATTTAAAATGCAGTTGGGGGTGGTAGTGCTCGAAGTCAGGCGCAGTATGAATAAGTTGTGTAGTCCGTTTGAGCTCTCACAACATCACCTATTTCTTGTTGCGTCGCCCTGTTTCTCGGTCACGTGAATGGTATGACACCATAAAACACCAATTTTAACTTCTTACGACTCCACGCTCACATTCGTCCTCGAACCGTGACAGTGAGCTAAATGATGTCACTCAGTTTTAATTTAACTCGTAAAAATTGAACCTTGTAAAAAACATTTTGCTTAGGAAAGGGATCTGAACTTACGGAAAATAAGATACCCAACGTTTCTGCCTCAGTTCAACGCAACCTTCATTGATCGTATTCTTTTAAATGCATTTCAAGCAGGATTTACATTCATTTAAAAATTGTTTTAACAGTGTATGTTGACACAATTTCAACACAGTAGGTCACGCTGTTTCTTTGTGTTCCGAGTCATGATAACATTAAACTCCTGTCAATGGGTAAAATTGGAGAAGTACACATTATTTAATTTTTTTATTTTTCGTCCAATTGCACCATTACAAACTTAGATAACCCATTCAATTGCACAAGCGCACAGCATCGAGATTTTTTTCCTCTGTCAACCTTCAAAAGAACTCAGCTATAAGCCTTTCGATATCCTGGCAAATTGAGAAAGAACACTTTGTTGAACTCTTTGATACCTCATCAGAGCTTGTAGCTTGTGCACAAAAATCTTATAATACTTGAATCAAATCTTGGAAAATCAACAATAATGATACCGTTGTTAGTTGACTGCTCGAATGCGAATTTATTGATTCTTCTTGAGTGGTTAACTTTCGAATTCTCTTTTTTGTATATCTTACATTCAGTCAATGATAATATAATAAATGAGATTTTAAAACTACAGAATGAAAATTCAGTGTTCTCCACATGAGACTGCATTAAAGGTCAACTCTATCATAAGTCCTTTGTATCATTCCTACTTGCCTGCACACAGAGATGTCACATGTGAAAGCAAGAGTAGATCGGGATCAGTTCTCAAACTCATCACCAACGTCAGAAAAATTTTGGGAAGGAGAGGATGAAAAGTGTCAATATTCCGTTTATGAATTTTAGGATGGGAACGTTGAAAATTTGTGATTTTTCGTTCATAAATTTCAGAAAAAGATACGATTACAACCACCCATGTTTTGCTATCGAATTTGAGAAGAAGAACGGAGAAAACCAGAATTTTCAGCTGATGAATTTGAGAAAGGGAGTAATTAAAGCCACCACTGCTCCATTTACGTACTTGAGAAAAGAAGCGATGGAAACCCCTAATTTTTCGTTTGCAAATTTGAAAAGGAACAACGAAATTTCCAAGAAATCTTCCATTCATCAATTTATAAAACGAATGCGGCAAACCAACAATTTTACATTCCAGAATTTCAGCAAATGAATAATGAATAACTTCCAAAAAGTATTCCATCCATCAATTTAGAAATTGAACGAAGAAAACCTCTTATGTTCCGTCCATGAATTCGCGTTCAGTAAAACCTCGCTCATTTCAGGCCACTCAATCGGTCTCAAGAACTTCAACGGGATATTTGCATGAAGAAAATGACTCTCGTCCCTTAAAAACCCATAACTTTCATCACCAGTTTTAGCCATTGACTTTGGCTGTAAGTTAAGCGAAGAGGTTCTTATCTTCGGTTATCCGCCGCCTGCAACTTGCAGAGAAAGTTTTGATTAATTCCAGATCTTGAAAATCCGACTTCGTTATGCAAGCGATCATGCCTAATTCTTCTGTTTTTCTCTGGCCAAATTCAATTCTTCTGCATTGGAGAAGACGCCATATCTGAGAGTTCTCTTATTTAGGAATTAAAAAACGAAGAATGCACCACGTATTGAAATCATGTTTAATTAAGATTTCACATGAATTATAAATTTAACACTAAGTCAGTTCTATAAAACGTTTCGGAGACCAGCTCCATCTTTAGTTAACAGTCTGCAATTCCAATTCAGCTTGTCGTGACGGACCACGGGATTGCAAATTATTGCAAATTGTTCTAACATTTGTTGTTGATTGTTGCAAATTGGAGCCAAATCTGAGCTGTGATATCAGTCAAGAGTCTCGGTATATAATCACACAACGGAAACATATTAACTGAAGATGGAGCTGGTCTCCGAAACGTTTTATAGAACTGACTTATTGTTAAATTTATATTTCGTGTGAAATCTTAATTAAACATGATTTCAATACGTGGTGCATTCTTAATTTTTAAATTCCTAATGATCATTCGCCTTAAGAAAAGTAACTTTCTCTTATTTGTTTTCATACGTTCAAGCAGTTAACAACCCCTCTCTCACAAACCACGCATAACATCGTTGGAGAATGTAATGACACCTTCCTGTAGTGCGGCAAAAATATGGCGCAAAATGAATTACACAAATCGATGCAAAATAGTGTATCGGTACGCTTGGGCAGGCCGCTATGAGCTGTGTACACTATGTATAGCAGATAAATTCATTCAATTTATAATAACATTTCTTTACGTGAATAAGTCATATTACTTCAAATGAGCGTAAGTTTTAGGGGCAAAATTTTTGACTTCACACCTTAAATATAGCATGGAAGAGAACCGTCAATATTCAAAAAAGTTGTTATAAGCACAAGAGGTCACTTTGCAGTCCATTCAACTACGCCCACACCCATGCAACACTTTTACGTTTGCTTTCCTTTAGGACTGTTGTTCAAAAACTCGTCATTGGAATTTTACTAAGTGTAAAGAGAGTGCCTCTTATGCTGCACTACATTGACTTCATTATTCTCCTACCAGTATTTAAGAAAGGGACCGTTGCAGATCTCTTTTACCATATCCGACTGTGAAGTTCCACTTCTACCTGCGTTCAAGACATGATACCTACAATTATTTGACTGTTCGTTCCGGTATTCGAGGAAAAACGTAATGAAAAACAATAAACGAATGTGGAAATGTTTACGTGCGCTGAGTTTGTCATCAAAGACCGCCGGCAAAAATATTTCGTACGCGTTGTCGGTCGGAAAATAATTTTTTAGTTCATTCGCGGTGGGCCATTGTCCCTTTGTGGGAATGTGAAATCTTTCGAAACTTTATTCTTGATATGAATGCTATGATTTCGAGCTAGAATAGTTCAACAGAACGCTTATCAAAATACACTTGCTGGATATTTGAGTGCTAGAAAAAGATATTTCAGCTTATATTCAAAACTTTTTAATTTGAAGTAAGCTTAACGCAGATAGGATATAAAAACAGTTCAAAAATTAAATCTTGCGCCTCTGGCCACTGGTGATTTTTTATTTAAAAACGAAGTACACCAAAATGCGAACAAAAATTACAATATTTGAAAGATAAATTGTTCGGCCATGAAGGCTCATAATTTCTGATATATTCTGTAGAATCGTCAACATGATGTTCCTCTTGCACGGATTTTAAAGATGAACTTCCAAACTAAGCATCTTTCTACAGACGGTTTATTTGTGGGTGGTATCGCGGCGACGCCTGCAAGTTTAACTTTTGAAGAATTGAGTCAAAAGTTGAATTGACTCAAGTTAATAATATTCGGGAATAAATAAACGGGATGCAGGAGAATTGTGACGTGATGGAGACTACTATATAGACTGATATAGAAGTTTGTGTTGCTGCCCTAAGATTGCATTTCTTCATGATTATGGGGAACATTTGTCATTTAAAAAAATATATATATATATATAATGACGATAATGACTCAAATTGGCGCTAATCTGAGCATTCGAATAAAATCTGTTATTCGTTGCTACTATTGTACCTAATAATACCCTTGGTATGTTTATTTTTTATACATTTGTTTCGTGTCCCCTTCTTCTGTCTTCATGTGTGCTCTCATAAGGATGCTTAATGACCGTATCTGTGATACGAGCTTCACAAGTGCACAAGTACAAGAATATTTTTATCGCGGGTACTATCAGGATGGATATATTTGTTTGTCCTCCACATCTCAAAAATTTATTTAAGCAAAATATTGAATGCCGTCATTTTTAACGTACCGTGTAGTAGCTAAATCCTATTGTAGTAATTCTACAAACACAAACACAATCTATAGGCTAAATTAGCAATAAATAAATATTACGAGAAGAATCCAGGCTACAAAGTTAACATTGCTGAGAACACATTCAACGATGACAGTAATGTGAACATTACGAGCGACCGTAGAGACTACAATTTAGCTCGCAGTTACCTCATGATTAACAAAAAGCAATTAATATCCACAAGCTTTTTGAAATCCATTTCTCTCTAGGAGGCTAAGTTTTGAATCCCTTCCTTGTCATAGGGACACACCTGTGGCGCATCATTGCTTTCAAAGGCTGACTTGCTTGACTCCTCGGATCAATTATATTATCCTAGCCATGTGACTCAAGATAACTAAGTCTTTTTTCTCCGCAGACATTGAAACGTGGGGTAGTTTTGCTGTCTTTCATCATCAATTATTATAAACTGTTTTTGTTAATTCGCATTTTGCTTGGCTCGTTGATGTATCCGCTCCTACTTCCACACTGTAAACTGGGCACCTAATCATTTAATAGTGAGTGAATGTAATTTATTTGAACTAACTGAAGTTCATTCGGAAGTTTCCGTTTTCACGGAAGTTAAGGAATGATTAACGAAAAGATCAGGCATTCATATGATTCATTCAAGAACAGCTTACACGAATGAATTCTAATCCTTATTTAAGAAGCAGAAAAATTTGAAATAAGCTAAAAACAATGCATGAGGACGAACAATGAACGACGTCACTTTTTTAATGCGCGGGTATTAAGGTTCTGAGCAAAAAAGTCTCATCCTTAACATGCTTTGATGAATCGTTAAAGTGCGATACAGACAATGAGCAAGCCGTCACTTAGTCGCATCGCTACCGCACAGAAGATGACATTTATCCTCTGTCTACCCTGACAAAAACTAAACGTTTACTTTGTTTTGACGGACCACGGGATTGCAATATGTTGCAATTAGTTGTAACAATTGTTATGGATTGTGACAAATTGTTGTAACCATTGTAGTTGATTGTTGCAAATTGTTGTAACAATTGTGGTTGATTGTTGCGAATTGGAGCCAAATATGAGCTGCAACATTAGTCGAGAGTCTCGGTATATCATCACACTTCGGAAACATAAAAAATTAGGTCCGTATGGTGAGTACGTAATTAGCATGCTTTGTGCCTTGGTTCTGACACTCGAACAAAAAAATCGGCATCTAAGGATGTTTTATTTGCAATCCAGGCCTAATACGTATCATCTTGTATACTGGTCTTTCAAATGCCTTATTACTAACACCAGGACACCATGACGGTTTCCCCCCGTAAAGCCAGTACCCATTTCCGACACCTGGGTTGAGTGGGGTATTGTGCTTGAGTTTTCCCTTATACCCAACGGGAAATCACCGCGCAGCGCCACAATTCGAACCTGGTATGTTTCTTTTTTAGTGGAGATACTTGATAGTCTTCTTTTTTATTGGAGAACTTTTTCATGTAAGAACTGCACTCCTACCGGGAAAATGATGCTGGCTTTTGAACGGTGCAAGAAAATCACCATTACATGAAGGTAACGTTCCGAAACTCATCAGAGGATTTTCAACTCTGTCTAACTTCCAACCCTTTCTTGAAAAATCTTCATGGGTGATTGGATTTCACAAAATTTAAATTTTGCTTAATGACTTCATTAGAGACACACGACGCTTCCTGCTCGTTACATTTCAGCTAACCGTGAGTAAATTTTTTTAATATTTTATCGCATTAAACTGCCGTGCGTTAGCAAGTGTGCATGAATTCGGTATTTTTTGTTCGTCACTTCCAAAATTGAATAGCAATGAAGATCATCAGTTCTAACCTTCCACTAACCTCCCAATTTTTTTGTTAATCGCCCTATTTATTATTTTTTTCGAATAATGCACAATTTTGAGAGTTTTCTTGGTCACAGCAAACTCTACCCTAATTCTTAAAAGTACTTTATTATTGTTATCACTTCAATATGGCCGCCGATAATAAACGCTCGAAGTAAAATATTTAAATGAACGCAATGTCTAAACAAATGTTCAGATGCGTAGCGGAATCAACGAATAAACAAAAATAGACTGACCTAAAGGTATCCTAAATCTAAGTGTTTTGAGATTGTCAGTGACTACAGATCGAGGAAACCCATTTTATTAAACCAAATATAAACATTTTAACAGAAACTTTTCTATTTAAAAGCTTCCACAAATTATTCCGAATGCCCTCAACGAATGATTCGGGTCTATTTCATTCTTGAGATGGTTAAACTTCTTGCAAGAATTGCTCCTGTTTTCAAGCTAATCATCTGAATAAAGTCACCGAACTCTGGCATTCGCTGGTCACCGGAGGCCACCCATAACTCTGAATGTCACAGAGAAAACCCCAGTTCATTTATCAGACAAACATTCTAAGGATTTGTTTCAGAAAGAGACTTTCCCGAAAATTCTGCTGGGGTGAGCCGCCGTAAAAATGCTAGTTTCCGACCACAAACTTGTGATCAAATGACGTTCATAACTTAGAGGTACGAGTCTCGTCTTTAGATGAGAAATGAAAAAGGATATATTTATTTTCATCTACGAGATGTCACAGGAGTGTAAAAAGGCCGTGGTGACCGAGTAGGATGTCACAAAGATTTGGAAACGTCGCCGTCTCAATGTAGGTGCGTGCTGAACTCAATTGCATGAAGACCGTTCATTATTATCCTTGAATATTATTTCACTTCAGAACGACAAACTTTGACGCCTTCAACAGCGTCAAAATATTAGTTTCTTAAAACTAGGAGCAGGTATGTTTTTTGTGATGTACATTATCTCGTTTTTGGATCTGGAAATAAAACCACATCGATTCAGGATTTGATAGTGAATTGTACTTCTAAGTTTTAAATGTTGACATATTGTAAGTTATTTGTTATGATTGTTGATGGTTTTGCTCATCACAGCCAGTTATTGACGAACTGCTGAAAGTGCGTCATTGAACGAAACTCTGCAGCTTCAGATCTTCAAACGAAAATTAGAGAATTTCACAAAGACTTTTTCCGAGGCCTGAGATCAATAATTTCAAAGTTGTAGTTCCTTTCTTGTTTTTGTTAGAAGAATTGAACCGCTCGTTTTTGTGAGAGGCCTTCAAAGCTCGGCGATATTGGAGAGCTCGCTTTGGCACGTCTCTAGCAATGGACACAACAATTGCGGAGATCAAGGCTCCAGCTTTACTGGATTCTGCACTAATTGCTTCCAGCAACTGGGGGTCCCCTGCAATACGTTAATGTGCCTCGTGCTATTGAAGGGAAGATCTTGCGGTGCTACTATAGCGCGAGCTATACCGCCTTGTATCGCCTACCCAATTGTAGTTTGAGATGTACAATTTAAGTTTTTATCACTAAATTAAATCTTTGGAAATTAGTAATATCCATTATGAGTGTAACCTAACCTCACCCTATAGTACTAGATAGAGGTAGATCTCATGCCATAGTGTGGTAGATCTCACGCTATAGCAGCACCGATCTTCCAAATTATGGAGAGGGACGGATTTTCGCTAGCAGCTGAAATATTTTTACCACTCAGATGAGAAGGGAAAGGGTTAAAAGATGTTACTTAACGCGTGTAAAACTTAGAATCGTATACTAGTTTGAATAGAGTGCAAGGGACATTGACGTTTTCAATTGTAAGAGCAATACGCAAATGTTTACGGAACCATTGATAATAAAGTATAAGAGACTACGCAATACTAGTAGAAGACTGTTAAAAAATGAGCCTAAAATATCCAAAACTTTGTATTTCATTTTACAGTTCGAGATATGACTAACAATTTTTGTTCGAATTTTTAATTAGTATTAACCTAAAGTTGTGTGTTCCCCCAAAAGAAGCCCCATTATGCACGGTCCCTCCTTGCTGACTCACCGATGGTCACAAACTGTATTTTCGTTTATACCTGACCAAACCAGATAATAGTGCGGTTCGATTAATTTTGTCTCCATTTGACTGCTCACTGGTGAAATTGAATTCTATTTTACTTGAATTTTAATCTTCAATCAAGCAAACCTTAAATGGACGGGCTTAAAAAAGTAAAGCTTGTTGCGAACTATATTTGTGACCCTATTATGAAAGTCATGCAGTTCGTACGCTGCTGACTTGCTTGGTTAGTCTTTTTGTTTTCAGTCGCACATGATAAAGTCAACTCCTGAACTCATGGGAGTTTCAATTTGAAGCGTTGGTCCCTTGTGCCTCGTGCTATTGAAGGTGAAAACCTGTGGACAAATTTTTTAGACGTGAGTCGCCGGTATACACGGAGGGGTTTTAATAATGCTACTCACAGATCAGTAGTCACACACTCAATGTTCATGAATATTTATTGAAAGCTATATGAAGGCACGGTCCCGTTAATGTGTGCTATTTTCAAAAACGCTAACAAAAGTTGACTTCAAGCTTGAATTGAATTTTGAATTTCTGTTTAGCCCATCGCAGGAAACGTGTTAAGCAGAATTATAGAAGAAAATATTAACGCCACTTCTGCAGAGATCATGGAGTACATTTATTAGTTTTCGAGGACTAAAAGTGTTTCAGTTCGGAGGCAAGAACTGCGACCGTTGATACTCGGATGCGTTTAATGAAACGTAATCTAATTTGTTGAAATTTAGTTGCCAAAAGAGCACATAAATCATATCGTATTAAGCGCATAAGTTAAATTAAATTCAACGGTGACTTTGAGCTATGCTTAGCTCAGCGGGACGGTGTTAATTTATTCTTGATTACCTATTAAGCTTTTAATGTCGGTAGCAAGGCACTCCATCTTTTTTTCTTTTCTAGTCAAGAGAGAGAGAGAGAGAGAGAGAGAGAGAGAGAGAGAGAGAACTACAGGGATCTGAAAGGATATCATTAAATAGGTTTGCGATAACTGCGTGTTTTCTAAATGGCTATGCACTAAGTAGGTATATGCTAAAAAAGAATATTTTAAAATGGTGAATAATACATAGGAAAAATCTAAATATGTGTATTCTGATTGGGCGTGCACTTGATTGGCTTACGTTAAATAAATCACGTTAGGTTAAATTGGACAACTGTACACATGTCTCCAGCACGTCTCCAGTTAAATAATTCACGCATTACGTATGTCTCCAGCATGGGTCCATACCACACAATCGTACACATGTCTCCAGCATGGGTCCATAAGACACAATCGTACACATGTCTCCAGCATGGGTCCATACCACACAACCGTACACATGTCTCCAGCATGGGTTTATACCAGACAATCGTACACATGTCTCCAGCATGGGTCCATACCACACAATCCAACACATGTCTCCAGCATGGGTCCATACCACACAATCGTACACATGTCTCCAGCATGGGTCCATACCACACAATCGTACACATGTCTCCAGCATGGGTCCATACCACACAATCGTACACATGTCTCCAGCATGGGTCCATACCACACAATCGTACACATGTCTCCAGCATGGGTCCATACCACACAATCGTACACATGTCTCCAGCATGGGTCCATACCACACAATCCAACACATGTCTCCAGCATGGGTCCATACCACACAATCGTACACATGTCTCCAGCATGGGTCCATACCACACAATCCTACACATGTCTCCAGCATGGGTCCATACCACACAATCGTACACATGTCTCCAGCATGGGTCCATACCACACAATCGTACACATGTCTCCAGCATGGGTCCATACCACACAATCCAACACATGTATCCAGCATGGGTCCATACCACACAATCGTACACATGTCTCCAGCATGGGTCCATACCACACAATCGTACACATGTCTCCAGCATGGGTCCATACCACACAATCGTACACATGTCTCCAGCATGGGTCCATACCACACAATCTTACACATGTTTCCAGCATGGGTTTATACCAGACAATCGTACACATGTCTCCAGCATGGGTCCATACCACACAATCGTACACATGTCTCCAGCATGGGTCCATACCACACAATCCAACACATGTCTCCAGCATGGGTCCATACCACACAACCGTACACATGTCTCCAGCATGGGTCCATACCACACAATCGTACACATGTTTCCAGCATGGGTTTATACCAGACAATCGTACACATGTCTCCAGCATGGGTCCATACCACACAATCGTACACATGTCTCCAGCATGGGTCCATACCACACAATCCAACACATGTCTCCAGCATGGGTCCATACCACACAATCCAACACATGTCTCCAGCATGGGTCCATACCACACAACCGTACACATGTCTCCAGCATGGGTCCATACCACACAATCCAACACATGTCTCCAGCATGGGTCCATACCACACAATCGTACACATGTCTCCAGCATGGGTCCATACCACACAATCGTACACATGTCTCCAGCATGGGTCCATACCACACAATCCAACACATGTCTTCAGCATGGGTCCATACCACACAATCCAACACATGTCTCCAGCATGTGTCCATACCACACAATCGTACACATGTCTCCAGCATGGGTCCATACCACACAATCGTACACATGTCTCCAGCATGGGTCCATACCACACAACCCTACACATGTTCCCAGCATGGGTCCATACCACACAATCGTACACATGTCTCCAGCATGGGTCCATACCACACAATCCAACACATGTCTCCTGCATGGGTCCATACCACACAATCGTACACATGTCTCCAGCATGGGTCCATACCACACAATCCAACACATGTCTCCAGCATGGGTCCATACCACACAATCGTACACATGTCTCCAGCATGGGTCCATACCACACAATCCAACACATGTCTCCAGCATGGGTCCATACCACACAATCGTACACATGTCTCCAGCATGGGTCCATACCACACAATCCAACACATGTCTCCAGCATGGGTCCATACCACACAATCGTACACATGTCTCCAGCATGGGTCCATACCACACAATCCAACACATGTCTCCAGCATGGGTCAATACCACACAATCGTACACATGTCTCCAGCATCGGTCCATACCACACAATCCAACACATGTCTCCAGCATGGGTCCATACCACACAATCGTACAATCGTACACATGTCTGCAGCATGGGTCCATACCACACAATCCAACACATGTCTCCAGCATGGGTCCATACCACACAATCGTACACATGTCTCCAGCATGGGTCCATACCACACAATCGTACACATGTCTCCAGCATGGGTCCAAACCACACAATCCAACACATGTCTCCAGCATGGGTCCATACCACACAACCGTACACATGTCTCCAGCATGGGTCCATACCACACAATCGTAACCATGTCTCCAGCATGGGTCCATACCACACAATCCAACACATGTCTCCAGCATGGGTCCATACCACACAATCCAACACATGTCTCCAGCATGGGTCCATACCACACAATCCAACACATGTCTCCAGCATGGGTCCATACCACACAGTCCTACACATGTCTCCAGCATTGGTCCATACCACACAATCGTACACATGTCTCCAGCATGGGTCCATACCACACAATCCAACACATGTCTCCAGCATGGGTCCATACCACACAATCGTACATATGTCTCCAGCATGGGTCCACACCACACAATCGTACACATGTCTCCAGCATGGGTCCATACCACACAATCCAACACATGTCTCCAGCATGGGTCCATACCACACAATCGTACACATGTCTCCAGCATGGGTCCATACCACACAATCGTACACATGCCTTCAGCATGGGTCCACACCACACAATCGTACACATGTCTCCAGCATGGGTCCATACCACACAATCGTACACATGTCTCCAGCATAGGTTTATACCACACAATCGTACACATGTCTCCAGCATGGGTCCATACCACACAATCGTACACATGTCTCCAGCATGGGTCCATACCACACAATCGTACACATGCCTCCAGCATGGGTCCACACCACACAATCGTACACATGTCTCCAGCATGGGTCCATACCACACAATCGTACACATGTCTCCAGCATAGGTTTATACCACACAATCGTTCTTTTCAGTGTCTGCTGGTGAATTTTATAAGGTGTTTGAACCTCCTCAAAAGTTCTGTATGTATTACAGTGTTCTTTACGTGTCTGACATCTTATTACTATAAAATGTACCACGTTTTTAAAATGTTCTCCAGGTATTCGTCTGTGAATCAAGAACGCAGTATATGCGGGTCTGAGTAAACTTATTCAAAGGTTTTTAATTTCTTATAACCACATACATTCTTTTTTAATAGGATCAAACCTTCCTACTGTTGTAACGGAATCGAAGAAGAATATTCATCCCATCATTCGAGTAATTCATGTGTAGCTGGTATCCAGAAACATCCAGAATCAAACATGTGTAAAAATAGACTTGAAATCAGCATATGAATACGAATTTACCTTTTCTCAAAGCACCTTCACTTCAATCGCAGAAATGAGGCCTAATTATCTCGTCGCCAATTATGAAAATGGGATCTAACTGCACCACGTTTTAATTACATTGGCTCCATACCAGCTACACAAAGATTTATTTTCGAGTTCGTCCGGAATAACTTCCAATTCGTCACTTCCAACATCTCACTTCCAATGGCAGATGGAACGAGCAACCGGAATTTGAAGGCACTTTTAATTAATCATGAAAGGCAGAATTTTCAAGACCGTAGCTGCGTCGAGAGAAGCCCGGGGATATACGTAACCAAGCTGTACCAGAGGAAAATGGACGAGGGTTATTTTTGCTAACATTTTAGTTACAGTATCGAGCTGAAGCCTCCTATGGCACCGTTCGATTAAGTCAATTGTAATGAGGTAAATTACTGTCGACATATGTACCCACTCGTTAAAATATCTTACTGTTGTGTTTCATTTATTGAGAGAAAAGTCCATGATTGAACATCATATTTTTAAAATCATCTGCATTTCAAAGAGTTCAGTAATATTTAAGCAGTGACTACCTAAATGGATGCATAGTGTGTTAGCAATCATACACGCACTTCATTCGAAGTGCAGACAAAGTTCCTTCACTTTTCCAACATGAACTATAGCAGTGATTAAATCCTCCTTTATCCATGACAACTTTCCTAAATCCTCCTTTATCCATGACAACTTTCCTAAATCCTCCTATATCCATGACAATTGTCATAAATCCTCCTATATCCATGACAACTTTCGTAAATCCTCCTATATCCATGATAACTTTCGTAAATCCTCCTTTATCCATGACAACTTTCATAAATCCTCCTTTATCCATGACAACTTTCGTAAATGCTCCTTTATGTCATATCAAGACAAGCTCGGAGTGTATCTGAGATCTTTTGAGACAGACTCCTGTTTGTGATCCGAGCTATAGGCCACAATTATTCATGACGCAAGGGGTCGTAATGTTGAAAAAAACTAGATGAATATTGTACAAGTACTTTTATTTTTATTGAAATAAAAAGTTAGTAATTTACAGTTTGCTAGCATCAAATCATCTTTACACTTAGCGCAGGATGCCTTATAAAATATTTTCAAGATTTTTTCAGACTTTGAGAAAATAGAAATATAATGCAACAAAAAAATAAATTTGAATCTTCTGTTAGGCAAAAGAGCTGGGTAAAATACAAGGCTTCCTTTGCTTATATCCATGGCTTACGTATAATCTTCAAAGCCACTGGATATTTTCGGACAGATGAGCCAGCGTGACACAATTAATGTACATTTCAATGGCAATTCATTAGCCATTAGACTATAACAATTCTTCAAGTTAATTTATTTAGCAAAGAAAATGCCAATGGAATTTGCAAGGTGCTCAGACTTACCGTGCATCTCAAATTAGCACTGTGTTTACTACATTGTTCACAGCTTGTATTGATCAGGCTTTGTCTTACTCTTCTCAAACAAGTAGCAAAAAATTTGTTTGAATTAAGTTAAAAGCTAGTGATAAACGATTTCGAAAAATACCAACGCGTTTTAAAGGATTTGAAATTCAATCCTTATTAAAATAGATTATTTCACAGACGTTGCATCTAATCACGCTACGCTACTGTAGCTCTATATATTTTCATGTAATATACTCAAAGCAAAATTATAACAGTCAAAACACCCACTTGTAAGTCGACTTCGGAATCTCAACCAGTTCGATGCTGGATTTTCGAACATTTTACGTTTCCGTAGCGGTAAAGCCATCTGTAATAGATCATTTATTTATTTGGCTTGCGTACGAACTATTTTCTGTGTCTCAATTCTCAGGTTTGATTTTTTCGAGTCAAATGAATACACGCATCAGCTCACAACCTAACAAGGCTGTCAGATGCAGTGCGCACAAAATTTACTTGAGAACAAATTAAGCAAGAGAATCCCGGCTAGAAAGTGCTGTATGAAGTTGACAGGTGAACTCCTACTTCTGTCTGCACCTCACCACAACATAAGGTGTTTGAAAATCCGACAATTCGATTGTAAGAAAGAAAGGATGTTTTATTGCAATCAGGCAATACATCCTTCTTGAACATGTTTTTTTTCAAATGCCTCATAACTATCACCAGGACTCAATGACGGTTGCTCTCGGTCCAGCCGGTACCCATTTCCGACACCTGGGTAGAGTGGGGAATTGTGGCTGAGTTCTCCCTTTTCCCAACGGGAAGAATCACCGTGCGGCACTGGCGGGATTCGAACTGCCGACACCTTCCTGTGAAGGGCGCGCTCTTAACCACTCGGCCACGGTGACCAGTAAGACCATGGCAGTGCACTAACGTTCGCGTGATGGCAGGAGATGACATTATCTTAGATGACAGCTTGTAGCTACGCAAAACTGAGCCGGTTTACGCAAGACATTTGCATCGTATGCAACTACTGCGGTATAGTGGACATTTCTGCGCTGCTGCTGCGCTGCACCGGCGCAACCATGGCGAGGTGAACGATGCGTTGACCATCGGTCGGCTGTCCCGATCACCCTGCCGATTCTTTATCTTGTACAAGATGACGACGGTAGTAATATTACATGGTTCTCAACTGTTACAGCTCTCCAGTGTGAGGGCTGAAGACTGAATAGATAGTAACAGCTGATCATTTTGAATATTTGTGTAGCTTACATTACTGAGTTTTACAGTTCAGTTTAGACCACGTTTAATCAAAGAAATATTAAAGCTTGCCGTACATAGTTTTTTTTTACATTTTGGTTGCCGTTGCCTACATTTCGTGCTCAATAACTTAGCAGTTTTTTGTCTTTTTTCTTGCATAATCTTCCTAAGATCAAAAACTTCACGCTATAGATAATGAGAAATAAAGAACAGCGTAAACGAACGCGTGATTTCTCAACCTACATTAAAATCTTCCAGCACTGATGGCGCCTCCTTCAATAGGAGCGGGATCATTTCATTAATAACCTGACAGAAAAGGCGCTAATATAAATTTTGAAGAAAATAAATGGAGATATATCATCGGATTCTATGTTTGCTTTTAATGTAGAATGAAGGAAACGCTGCCTTTGTGCAAAGATGGACGATCGGTGGTGTGTCGGAGACCTTTGCTTTCTTTTTCCTCAGTTTTCTTTTACTCAGAAAAAGAATTTGACTTTTACTGGCTTATTTGCTTAATGAGAATCAAGTCCATACTCCATACCTAACACGGCGTATTGAACTTGTGATAGAAGTTCTGCTGATAGCCGATAAGCCATTGATACATAAAGTGGCGCTTGCAGCTCCTTTTTGCCACACTCCTGCATTACACAAACTATGATGCCTATGCGTGATCGATGTTCGACGGTATGAGTCTTAGATACAAACTTAATCGTGGAGCCTTCAACTAGTTCTTGTTGCCCAAACTCCAGTCTTTTATGCTCTTTACGCAAGTGTTTTTACTATTGCAAACTTTCTTCTCCGTTTCCAAAATGATTTATTTGTTTTGCAGAAAGTACCTATTTTGTTAAACATTACATTTCATTACCCAATCCATGCATCGGATTCATAAATATTTTACGTTAGCTTAGTTTATAAATGCCTTAGATCTTAGGAAATAAAAATCATTCACTCGATACTTTCTGCTATCATTTTCTCACGAAAAATATAAACTTTACGCACCAGCTTTCCACCCGGTCCAATCAAACCTATCAGAGCAGCACAGCCCCTCCATCAGGAGCTTTTTCAGGTCAGTAAAGTCCAAAAGAAGTTCCTCAATAAAACACCCTTCACGCTCCTCTCATTGAAGTCGATACGCTTTGATGGAAATGAGACTACTGCAAGGTTTACTAACAAACAACACCGGCACAGGCAAAGTAATGCTGTAACTAGCATCAGGTAAAGGTGAAATTTCACTTGAGCTTATTAGCCTTTTGGCAAAAAAAAATCATCCATCAAAAAATTAAAATGGTGCAAAACCTCAGTCTCGAAAAAATTGTATATGAATGTATCGAGGTTCGTTTTAGAATGCTAGGAAATTCTCATTTAGGGAGTACAAAACTCTCAACGTACTCGAATGCACAACCGATACAACCTATATTATACAAAAGAGGATTTTGAATGAAAATGAGGCTTAAATTTGAGCCCGCAAAAAAACGCTTTTAGATAAAAAATTACATTTTGAAAGCCAGAGTCTGTGAATCATGAACAAATTGTTCATGTCTGAACCAACAGCCTCGTCATAGTAGAATATTGCAAATCTATCGAGGGCTTCTGGAATCGCTATCAATCCGAGCAAAGTCTTTGAATGGGGAAAGGCTCCATGCCAGTCTGACGGTGTTGCTATTTGCGCTTTTTGTACCATCCGATAAAAGCTGAACCGAATCCAGGATACCAAACCGATGAGCCATATAATCTCCGGACCAGAATTAGGGGTTACTCTGACTGACATCATGACTGACATGATGTAATCGGTTTATGTTTGCCCAGCTACCATGAGGTCGGTCTGTCGCTCGTTTTTGTCGCTGTTTGACATGTTTTGCTTTACAACTCATGGTAAATTCCGTAGGAGTAGCTTTATGGAGACTTCCATTATTCTGTCTTCAATATAAAGACAATTACGAATTAGTGAATAGAACAGCTGGAAGTTATAACCCAGACCTCATGTTCATACTCGTAATTAGTTAATACTCGGTGCAAAATTAAAAAAGTTTCATCTCTGATCTTTACATCCCACGCGGGTGAGAAGTGCTGCTAGTGAACAAAGAAAGAGGAAACTGAAAGATCATCTCAAGGATAGATTAAAATTCGCTTAGAATACACTTAAACTCGAAAAATCTTGTACAGTACTCTTCAAATATAGATAAAAATATATTCCGGACTCATGCATTTCAACGAGTAGTTTTCAGATCTCACACAATCATGCATGCGTGAAATCTTTGTATCCGGGGTGAAAGCATGTAGGAGTTGAAGTTATCTTCGAATTTCTGTATCGTTTTATTGAAGTTGGAGAATAGTTTTATACACTCACTCCGTAAATACTCAACAGCCTACGCACGAACGAGAATACTCCAATTTAGATGCCCAGTTTTGGCTATTGACCTGACGATCTTTAATCCTTTGTCTGACGTAATGTGTGCAAAGATAGGAATTTTCCCTATACAATACTTCCCTATAATTTATATTAGTTCTTAATATAAATTATAATTGCTTGTAAAAATGACTGCCGCCAATGTAGTGATATTCCCGAGGAAGTCTTGCACGAAATTGTCATAAGTTTAAAATATCAACCCGTCATCCAGACGAGCACGTGTCATACATGTAGACTTAGAATTTTCACACCGGGGGTATTAGTAAAGTTGTGCCACAAAGCATGTAAAATCGTTCGTGAAGTAGAGGTGAAGATCCCACTTTGAAAAGCAGTAAATTCTCAATCCCTGGTGTCTGCCCAATAAGCGTAAAAAATGCCCTTATTGATCTTTCGATTTTACTATAGCGTTTTGTTCGCAATGGGAATAGTTGTTAAACAGTAAAGTAATTTTTCACACAGGAGTACTTGAAAACTGTCACCCAGGTGTAGCTTCCGTGTCGAAAAATCAGTTACGGAGGAGAAACTAAATGTATTCTATATATGTTGTGCTTTACTGGAATATTTTTCGTCCTCGAACTTTTTCTCTTGTACAGTTATCGTTTCTGACTTCTGCGTTTCAGTTATTCTTCGTTAACTTTCCGCTCATAAAATTTCCTTCACAATGAAGTTTTAAACAAAATCCTCCGAAATATCTGACATATCATTTTTAGTACTTCTATACCGCTGCTTCTGTCACCTATCAATACTATTTTTCTGTTCCTTCAAACATCTCCATTTATATCCTAGTATCATAGGCTCATGACTTTAAAAATGAATTACTAAAAAAGTGTAGAAGAATACTATTCTACCCGGGGAACAATAACTGTGTACTTGAGTCACAATCTAGAAATTAAGCAGTTACTCGAAAAATATTATATCAGATATCGCAATGTTACTATGCTCTTCTTTCGTTATCGATGTTTATAAATTGAAAAACTTCTATTTAATAACTTTCCCGTATCAGCTCTGACGTATACTGAGTTAGAGAAACTGCTCAATTCTTTTGGGAAAACTTTTTAGGTTTTTATCTTACCTGCTGACTGACATTGGCAGAGCGAAGACGTCCATATCGAAGACCTCGAATGCAGAAGCACAGAAACTCCATCTTTTCCTCTGAATTTTCCATAGATCGGCTGCCTTCCTGACCTAAAAATATGATTTCAAGATAAAAAGTTACCAATATTATTAATTCGGCTTCAGTGTTTTTCTTATATTTTAGATTTGAACTTTTTGTTTGTTATAAGCTTAGAAGCGCTAGTAGTCATATAGTGGAAATATTATTCTGTTCTGGTACCATATTAAAAAGGTACGTTTTTATTTACTGATGTAGCGATAGCTAATGCTAAATATATGGGATCATATTCTGTTTTATCCTCAATTTGCAAAGTATACTTGGTTTCCCACCTGAACATTGGTTGAGGGGGTTTTTCTAACATATTTCATTTCGAATTATATTTTAAGTAGTCTCGTAATCATTACCCCGCAAATTAAATTTGAAATGGTAGTGAGCGCACTATTTCAGTGAAACATTATTGAGCAGAGAATAGCTGAGCTGAATTGGTTAAGTATTTTTTATACAGGTGAAGCAGCCACCTATATTTTTTTATACAGGTGGCATTGCTGGCGGAGCACATGTTTCTTGAAGTTATGGGCCTTGTATGAAACATATTACCTGCAAATTTCCCTTGACAAGTTTTAAACTCGAACATTTCCGGGTAAACCTGAAAATGTTTACCCCAATCACGAAAGCTCATCATAAGACAACTTCTTAAGCCATATTGTAAATTTTTAGCTCACTGTTGACGAATGCAAACATTCTATCTCTAAATTTGATCAGCGCAAATTCGGTCTTGCAGTTACGCTCTTCATTTACGCTGCTGCTGCTCCGTTCACCACGCAGCTCCAAAGTCTAACGACTTTTACATTGTTGCGTTGAGCACATAATTCACTTGAGCACGAACCAGGAAAGCACACTTTTACGCAAACCTCCTTGATTTGATTAGCCAGAGTCAGGGTTCGGAAGGAGAGAAGACCACATCAGGTCTATTCGTTTCTGCTTTATGTTCTGTATTCGATTTAGCGATTGTGATCTACTGGCTTAACCGGTGTCGACGTCAATGTGCGACCTGAGTGATAATTTGGGCGGGTGGGCAGTCATTGACTGATTATCGTACAAGCTCCAGCGTGGCGGAATGAACGCGGTCTCTACCTAATGACAATACTCGACTGCGGTGAAATATATCGCGTGAGACACTGAAGCTGACGTTATGGCTCTTGAGTTCATTATTCATCACAATACAGCCTCATAAATTACAGACACGCTCTACAACTCACCAGAATCAATATAAGTGCTGGGAAAAGTTTAATCCTATTACACTGGAAGTGTGTGAAGTTATAACTTACCTCAATCTGCAAGGCTTGCAGCGATTTGATCTGTCACACAAAAATTGACGCAGTTCAAATGACAAAAATTCAACTAGGGCTCGCAAGAGTCCTAGAGATTTGTGCACTAAAATTCGAAAATGCTGTTTTATTAAAACTTTGATGGGAGCATTCCATTTGATAATTGCAAACGCTTCGTTCTGTGGTTTTCTGAGGATGTTTTTTCTATTTTTGCGACGGAATATTTCTGTTTACAACTTTGTTTCTGCAGGATTATATTTGGACCCCGAGGCATGAGTTTGTTTCAAAGTTTAAAGAAATATTTTGGAGCATTTCTTGCAAATCAGTCTTAAAATGGTCGGAACTGAACTGAAAAATTGTTCATAACATTAGTTGCTCTATTATCACATGAAACTTATGATTGTTTTTCAGCGTGTGTAAGGATAAAAAAAATCTTAGTAAATCAGGTGCTTTTTCATGCTTAAATGAATAGAAACATGTTATCACACAGCGTATAGCAAATTTGACTCAATCCTTCGATGTCAATAAGCTGTGAAGTAAAATCCTAGTAGGAATTATATTTAAATTGGAGAACACCGGGAACTAATATTAAAGGTGATGGCTGGGAAACGAATGAGCCAGAAAATGTCATTACGTTCACATGTATTTCTTGAAATGTGTGGAAAAAGGAAAATAAATCGTAGATTGGTTCTTTGGTCGATAGTCTGGAAACAAAACTTTTACCGAATTTTTTTCAACTTAAAGAGAACAAAAGTCAAGTTATTGACTAGAGCAGAAAAATCTTTTGATGACCTAGCAGCCAAAAAAATGCTAAGGATCCAATAAAAAATTGTTCCAATTTTTTGCAAACAACAGTCAATCAAACAAATGTAGGCTATTAGTTTATTTACTTCATGCATCTGGCAACAGTTTATCGGTCTGCCAATAGTAAGTTGAAGAACTATTTTTTTGTGAGGCAACTTGTGAATTTGTGAGAGAAATCTTGGTCGCAAATTAAGTGTTGCTATTTTTTATCATTATCGTGTGTATTGTACGATATTTTTCAACGACGTTTAGAAAAATTAGCCCAAGAAAGAATGAACAGAAGATCTTTGCCTCTGAAGTTACCGAAAATGTTACACGCGGCGAATAGAAGGTAGGAATTAATATAAAAATTATAGAATGGATGTAATTACCAAAGAAGAAACATTGTCACGTTTTTATTGATGAAATGGAATTTAATACTAAATAGATTTCGATACGTTGAAAAAATAATGAAATTAATTTGCGAAAGATATTTTATTAAAATTTGAATTTCCAGGCCGGAAAAATATGTGTGAAACGATTATGTTGATAATGAAAACATCATTTGCTTTCAGCAAGAGATCCTACATGACATCAATTTCTAATTAAAATCAAAGCGAGGTTGGTTAGTCCGTAGAACTCTATGAAGTAAGAACAAGTGTTAGAAATATTTCTGATTTACAACTAAACTCAGTGCAACTTATTTCATTATGTTAAAATCCGAACCTACTCAATCACGGAAAACAAAAATATTTTCTAACAGACTAGTTTAAAAACTTTTTAATGTTCTAGTTTCAATGTCGATGAATAACATCCTCCATACATAGCTCTAACATCCCTTTTTCTATCATCCCATAACTCTTTCACATTCTTCTTTCCTTGCATGCCTAGATGGGATTGCGAGATTGTCCTTTAAACACTGTCAAAATAAAACTTTTTTCGGTAACAATTCGACAGCATGTTTCTGGATAGTTTTTACGGCCAGATTAGCCATTTGAAAACGTAAAATTTCAGAATTTAGGCCAAAAAATTATCAATTTGACACTTCTGGACCAAGCTATTCACGACTTCAACATCGAGGGATAAAAGAGCTTCTCGGTATCGGGGCGCGCTCTGACTGATGAGGCCTTTATCTCGGACGGAGAAGGGCTTCAGGCGCTAGGCTTCGATGTTTCAAGCTTTCTGGATTGCGATGCGGGTCTTGAGACCTAAAACTGTTCGCTAGGATTATTCTAGCTCTCCTATTCTACGAGTTTGAGAGCCTTTCTCTCGCTTGAACCAACGCGTTTTTTCACCATGTTGCCATATATGAAATTTCAGAAAAAGATACTTTTCTTAGTTATGGGAAACTGGAATTTAATTATTCAAGTGCACTAAGTCACTAGCTGTGGATATTTGAGGATCTCATTCCAAGCCACAATATCGTCATGTTCTGTTTGAGTAAGTGGTCATGTGGCTGAGCATAGTAAATGGGGTTAACATTACCCATGGTGTCCTTTTGCTGCATCAACCTCAAGCTGTTTTTTATGGGGTCCTAATAAATGAATAAGTAAAGTGTCGATTCATCGACGAAACTATTGCCGTATGTTTATGTAAAGGCCCAAAAAATGAAGTGAGGGGAACAATAATTATTTACGAAATATTTAGATGGTAAAAGCATGCAATACGGTCTTATTTGCGTATTTATCAACACAAAAGGTTCTTTTACTCTCCTTTCGGTGAGGGTTCCACGAATGCAGTGCTGAGTGAGTAATGCGCGTATAAAGTTTGTTATTGGTTCGACTTCTTAAATTTTCAATGAGCCTCCATAAATATTTCGCGTACGAGGTAATTTACCGTAAAAAGTGAAATATGTAAACAACACTCGTGAAAGTACATCGCTTTACCATAACATAAATTAAATGATATAATGCTTCAATAATACCACGACGAAGTAACGGGAATTCCATCTTCAACTGAAAAGTGGGATGTCACTCGCATCAAGAAAATTCACACGTAGAAGCGATTTTGATTTCTCTGTCGTTCATTTTAGGGTTTGGGTGTTGCTACCATGCCAATGATGCTGTAGTACTGTTTCAATTTTGAAAAGTATGATTGCGAATTTAATAATTTACGGTAATTGTGAATACCGCCACCGCAATTTCGTACTGAATCAATAGTGATTTTCGATCGATTACTGCAGAGACACACTATGTACTGTTATTGTGAGTTCCACCATCGTAATTCACCACGGTATTGAATTCAGTGCTAGTTACCTCGACGAACGTTGGCGGTGGTGAATGTGTCGTTTCGAAATACCTCAACGAGATGCTAATTTTAAATTGTCAAACATGTCCAATTCCCATGCTGTCACAAATGTGCATTTTGATCCGTTATTATTCCAAAGGTTGCAGTTTATATTGTTATCAAACACTCACTCGTTATTAATTTGTAGTAATTATATTATGTACTCATTTTTCGAAATTTTCCAGGCCTCAACTCCCGACGATCCTTTTTAAATCTTTAACGGCTTGTTGATGCATTTGAAAATTTTGGCCAATAACTCCATAACCGATGGGAATCGCTAACGAATTTCTCAATTTCAAAATGGCTTCGATGTTTTGTTAAGTTCATAAGCTATTTCAAGACAAAAACACACGTTAAATTAATTGTTTTTCAGCTTTTGCATCAGATTTCATTCTTCTATAAATGCTGAGTCACTTATTCAATTCATATGGATGATATGGTTGATGTTAGGTATAAAGCTTTAACTTAAGTGATTTGTTCTTTGTATTTATGTACATGTTTCGGCTAAATAAATCGTTCAAGTATTTCAGTCATTCAAATCCTTCATTAACATTTCAGACTGTTAAATATGAATCTCATGCTTATATGTTTCTTGTTCATGTGTATATACTTCTAATAAATGAGCCTTTCAAACCATTCAACCATTCAAATTATTTACTAATATTGATGACTGTTAAATATTAATGTTTAAGATTAAGAGCTCCTTATATTTATGTATATATTTCTAGTAAATGAATCGTTCAAGTCTTTCAGTGATTCAAGTCCTTTGACAACGCTGTAAGGCCTGGGATTGCTCGCCCCACAGCCCAAGCTCGTGCAGGCCTCAATAATTCAGTGCCTCCTCACCTTCTATCTCATTCTAGCCAATCACGTGTCGAAGATAAATTTCGAACCATTCAACGGATTGCAGGAAATTTTTCCGGGAGTTCAGAACCGAATTTACGGTCAAATGGGTCATTTGTAACAGCACTCAATTTTCGCTGCGCAAATGTTATCATTCCTTGAAATGATAGAAGTTTAGATTGCAGCTCGACGTTCATCTTGAACGGCGACTCGAGCTTAATTCATTCAGGAAGCTTTTATTCAGTATTATTGACGAAAGAGGCAATGGCAGTAATTAAGAGCCCTTCATTTCATTCATGAAGCACTGTTTAACTGGGAAGGACACCAACTGATGGTCATATTTTTGTGTTTAACTCAATGCTCACAAGTTGAAAAACCGTTCAAGATAATCACAATATCTCAGGTCTTTTAAATATAACAAAGATTTGTCCTGGCACTCAGAAGCTATTGCAATCGATCAGTTTTAGTGGTGTATTGTTGATAATAGATAAATTTAAATAAATTGTATAATTTGAAATGTATTAAAATCCGACGTTTCTTTTTATAAAAAGTTTTGAGCGACCAAATTCGTTTGCATCTCCTCACGTAGGCCTTCCGTACGACCATGACCCACTAGTGAAAAAATTTTTTTCTGCAGCAATGGTTTTTATTTACCGTACTAATAACAAAGAATTATTTTATACAGAGAACCCGAAAAATGTTTAGTAAAACATGAGAAACTGGTTTCCAAATGTTTACAAAAAATATTAACTGAGGATGCTTGAGGATGAAGACTAATTTCGTAAAACAATAAAAATAATTGAAGAAATTATCGAAGGTACATTCGTAAAACTTTTCCTCAAATCAGACTTTAGCGCCTCATACATTTTCGTTTTCGTTACATGAGGTAAAATTTGTCTCTCCTTTCATGGAAGCGAATTTTTATATGGTGCAGATTGAAAATTTTAGGATTTTGGTTGGTGAATGGAAAGAAAACTTCGGTTGTCATATTGCAACTTAGTTTAAAAATGCAACTCCATTCCTGCGCACACAATAGTGCCAGAAAGAAACTTTGCCGTGACAATTTTGCAGTAACTTCTAAATTACACTAGATTTAATTTTGGTGACATAAATAAGACACGCACCATTCGATTTAGCGTCATATTCTCATCTAATTAGCATTCTCATTCAATTTTTTTATTCAAATGAAATGATGGTGGTGCATTCGTCAGTTCTTATAAGACGAAATCAAAATGTAGAGGGGAATTTCCGCAAATAGCATGAATGGTATTTTAACCAATTTTTTTGTTTAAAATTAAGTTCGAAATAAAGTAAATATGTCAATATTTAGTAGAAAAACCATTCTGGCATTTCACAGCGTACAGTCGCTTTGTCATTTCCCCGATTAGTTCCCGACAGTCATTTGAAGAGTGGGGTCCTACTTCACTTTTATTTTAGCCCAATGTTCATCAAGATTATTGATGGCGTCTATGCGAAACTGTTGCTTGATATGGTGCCTAACGTTCTCGATTGGATTAAGGTCTCGTGACTGGGCAGGCCAAACCAACCACGAAATGCAACGCCCCAAGAGGAATCTCCTGGCATTGGCCGCTGTGTGCATGGGAGCATTATCTTGCATGAAGATGAGATTCTCTTTTAAATTATCATCATTATAGGGCACAAAATGTTCAGCTAATTTTTTAAAGAGCTTAGTTAAATTAATTCCACCTTGCAGTCTAACGAGAGGCCCAGGACCATGAGCACTGATGACGCCCCATACCATGACAGAAACTTCACCCTCTTGAAGTCAAGGAACTGTGAACCTGAGAAGAAATTCCTCACCTCTCATTCGTCGACCATCGATGCCTACCCTATTGAGATGGTTTTCATCGCTAAAAAGCTCCCTCTACCAGTATTAGGCGTCAAAATCTTCATGATCTCAAATGAATTCCACACGGCGTTTTCTGTTAATCACCGAATTCATTGATTTGTGTCTCGCAATGCAACCTCTTAACTTAACACTTAAACTGCGGCAGGGAAAACTGAATTAAATAATCAACTCAAATTTAAAGTCAATTTTAGGGAGGAATGTTGAAAATAGCAAACATTAACTGGATCGTGCCTTCATTTAGCTTTTATATAAAAATTTATAAAATTGGTTTTATGACTATTGGTAGGTTAGTAGCATTATGAGATTCTTCTCCGTGTACCACCGGTGGCTCACGTCACAGTGAAAGTGTTAAATTCATTCAATCTATTCCTAATTGTTGAAACAGAACACTTTTGAACAAGGCCACACCCTGTTTGAATCTCAGAACCAGTTTCTAATCTGTCTCATCCTAGGGCGGCCAGTTTTTGAACCATTTTGAACGCTACTGGTGTTCTAATGTTTTACCATGGTCAACTGCACAGTTTTGTGCAGACTATTGAATCAATTTGATAAAATTTAGTTGCACTCCTGAACAGCGATCTCCTCTCGCTCTTAGCTATGTATATCATACGTAGTACGTGTGATTTGAAGTCAAAGGAAGTAATTAGCTTGGAGAAGTTGTTCGTCTAGGTCAGTGTTATTCACTAATTTTTTAGAGCGAGCCACTTCGGTTAAACGCATTGATTGAGAGAGCCGCAGCTACCGCAAGTTAGCGTATATAATATAAATTATATATTAATTAGTTAATCTATATGTTTTTCGAAAGCCGTAAATTGAGTCATCGTGAGCCGCCAGAGGCTTGAAAGACACGCAATGAATAGTACTGGTGCAAAGAGTACCACTGATGCAATGAATACCACTGGTCTAGGAGCTTGAGTTGTTCTGGTAGGACTAGGAAGCAGGATTTCGAGAAAGGATTCGATGTTGCATTCAAGGTGACATTTAATGTTGAAGTCCAGGTTATCACTATTGATTTCTGTAAGTTTTTTTATTCATTTCAACTGTTAAACATGAAGTGCTGAAAAATTTATTGGAGAGAAGTACAAAATTTTTCAGTGCTAAATTGTTCTTAATTCATCTTGTAATTAGTAACGTATTAATTAAATGGAAATGAGACAGCTTTTACAGCACTAGAGCTAATTCTCATAGAGAGAAACGTAATTTAAGAAACATGAGTGAATTAAGAGATCTTTGCTGTCAACTGTGAGCAGTAAAGTACTATTGATGTAGTTTCTCTCATTCCTTAAATTACGTTGATATCGCCCGTAACACGCATTGCTTATAGCTTTTAGAATGAATTGAACGTGTCGTTTTATTTGTGCGCGCTGTACAGTATTTTCAATTTTATTCATGTGTAGAGATTTTAAACTCACTTTCGATTAAAAACAGTTAATTTTGTATCATTTGTACTAGCACTGAGGCAATTAAATCAACTTTTGTCTAGCCTGTCTAATCATCATTCTAGCTGATTTTTAAGCGATCAGGCTGCTCAAAAAGTTTGGACGTTTACTTAATTAAAATGCAGCAACTCAGCCATTGTAACGGAGCGCAGCAAGCCCTTTTCTAATTAAAATGTAACGCAGTTTGTTGTTTGTTTACTTGGATGGTTTGTATGCTCGTGTGCTCCTGCACTCACCATCTAAACTGGATACTTAGATACTACACAATAACGATTAATTCACCTTATTTAATAAAATTATAATACATTTATTCAAACTCATCGTGAGTCATCCCAACACAAAAAAAAACGATAAGGAAAAAATGAACGATGTGCATTTGAACAAATTTCACTCGTAAATTTCCGGTTCAACTTTTACATGAACAAGGCCATTATTTTTGACGGATTATCTACAATGGAAAAAAAAGATTACGCAGGTTCCGGGACAGGCTATCGGCAGTTTGCCCATCCTATGGAAACCCAATCGAGCGAGAAAAGAAATTCAATCAGGGTAGCAAATTGTGCTGTGTAATAATTTGAGCCTTTCTTGAACGGAGATTTTTACATGAGGAAAATTGCTCGAGAAAATAAATTTATTATATTGCTGATATTTCACTAGAGCACCTGTTATTCGTTGTGTTAACCTGTTTATATTGCTAAATTTCTTATATATAATGTAGATTCGGAAAAGACAACGAGAATAATTTTTACTCAAATAGATATTTACAACAGGTTGTATCTTTGGATTTTAAATTGTACTCTGTTTTGTTACTAAAAACAGGAATATTGAGTTTTATCTATTTTTTTCGTCAAGTTATAACTGGAAGCAGACAGAGAACGCTGGCATTCTCTCATATCTCCAAATAAACCAAGATAATCATAGTTTGATATGCGAAGTGACGTTATTGCCGGAAAATATTTGTGTCACGAGAAAACGTCCCGCCTTTCCGTTAACATTTCATTAACAAGAAGATCAGGTTCTCGGAATTGAGGGAATGGCAAACCTACATGACATTACACAATACACAAAAATGTGAGGATGTATCAAGAACACAGTCACTAAGGACAGGGAAAAACAATGACTGTATACTAAATTAGAGCTGTACTCACCGATTAGCAGAGACACGACTTACACAGCGCATTTTCTGAGCGCCCTCCGTGGTGTTACGATCGATCGCTTCTAATATTGTGGGGCATGATACACAGGGTAAAATAGGCTTAACATTTATGATTTCCAGCTATACGTCGTACAAACATCAATGAGCGTAAACACAATGAATGGTATTAGGAATGATGCAAATTAAGTAATGGAATCAAAACAGCATACGCCAAATGACTTACATCACATAACTATACTGTATGTTTCGGCTGGCCGGCCACCACTACGTATACAAGAGCTACACATAAGACATGATTTATTCGGGCCTATTTCCATCTCAGTTATTCCAGCAACACAGTGGGCAATGGTCACTTCAACCACAAACATTCGTCCGCGACTCGCTTCAGTTCAAAGGCCTGTCTTATTCACTGTTCAGAAAATGTCTAGTGATGACGTTATATTGCTCATTCCGCTTCAGTATATTCACACGTCGATTTCCTTTCATTCGAGCTGATCAATCCTCAGATATATGACTTCGTCCCGCCTGTTAAAGACAACAATTTAACTTATTACTTTTAATCGCGCCACTAACGTCCCCTCAAATATCTCAATTTTTTACTTCACTGAATGACATTGAAATTTCACAATATTTATCTCAAAACATCTTTTCCAAAGAAAACTATATTTCTCTTACCCTCCCCTCTAGTGTGGCATCTCCGTTCCAACAAATGATTCATACAATTTGGTCGATTTGGTAATTTCGGCGGTCTGTCAAGATTCTGTTAAGAATAATCAATTTTTGCGAATTAAAAATGAGGATTCAGGGAAAAATTTTAATCATGTGTAATAAATCTTTTAATTGTGTGTAATAAATGTTGTGCTTTCTTGAAAAAATTTGTCCGTTGAAATACCGTTGAAATATCTCAGTAAATTCCAGCAGCACGATTGGGTCGCTTCAACATTTGTGTACATTTGGATCACAAAGCTGTAATGGCTCGAACGAGGTGTATATTAGCAAGGAATTTTTGTGGTGTGTAAGCAATCTTCAAGAGGGCTTGGGCGAACCCTTGGGCCTAGAAATTTAATCACTCCCTCCACTTGAGAAGTTCCATAAGTGCCGATGCCTTGAGAAACAACACCACAGGGTTTGACAGTGACAGATCGCTGCACTTAAGCTGCGAGGGTGAATATAGCAACGGTTTTGGATACTTCAAGACTTGTGTAGGGCGGGACTTAATACGTCCTCGGTATAAGAGCTTTGGGGCAATAAGGAACGTGTTGCCGCGCTCCGCCATTCTTATAACTGTTGTCATATACTAAGAATAAGTTTAGGTCAAGCCTTACGTGCCCTCTTGGCATTCGTGTTGAGTCTACCCGAAGGATAGCCACATCTTGTGATCTTGCTTCTTTGTATTGTTCTATAGAATAGATTTTTGCCGAAAATGAACATTGTTTATTGTTTTTATAAGTTATAAATATTTAGCTCTCGTACGTTCTTAATGTGTAGTCAATTGTCTATTTCTTATTTCAGATCAGTCATTCAATAATTTGAAACTATTAATATATATACGTATTGTGCTCGTACGCATTAGTATGAGTCGGCGCTGCCGCACACGCTTGTCCATGTACTGTCTACCAGTGTGTGTTGCTCTGGCACTGAAAGCGAATGCACCAAATTCCTTGACGCGTGTTTTTCTAGTTCCTTGCCATGCGCCAAAGCATCAAATTATTGAATAATAATCATGAAGGCGAAATAAGCAAACGGAGCCTTCAGAGCGATTATACCAAGAAAGAAAATTTAGAAGAGCTGAAGCCACGTATAAGACAGCAAAAGCGACGCACAGGCGGAGCTTCGAGCATTACGTGTGGACTTAGAAACTGTTGATTGGCGGTACAAAAAGTAGAAAATCACTCTCGCCAGACATTTTGGTAGAAGCTGATGAAATAATTTCAGTCTAGCGCCGAGCCTCGTCGGAGAAAGTACGTGCTATAAATAGGAAGTGGTGAAAATAAAGAAAATACAAATCTAACATTATGTTACAGTGCCTTTCAAATAAAGGAGGTTAAAATTATCAAAATTTCTCTTCTGTTGCAATAGAGTAAAATATTCTACGTTTTTTTTGCAGAGAGAAAATTTTGATAATTTTAACCTCCTTTATTTGAAAGGCACTGTAACATTAGGTTAAATTTGTATTTTCTTTATTTTCACCACTTCCTATTTATAGCACGTACTTTCTCCGACGAGGCTCGGCGCTAGACTGAAATTATTTCATCAGCTTCTACCAAAATGTCTGGCGCGAGTGATTTTCTACTTTTCGTACCACCAATCAACAGTTTCTAAGTCCACACGTAATGCTCGAAGCTCCGCCTGTGCGTCGCTTTTGCTGTCTTATACGTGGCTTCAGCCCTTCTAAATTTCCTTTCTTGGTATAATTGTTCCTTATTGGCCCAAAGCTCTTATACCGAGGACGTATTAAGTCCCTCCCTACACAAGTCTTGAAGTATCCAAAACCGTTGCTATATTCACCCTTGCAGCTTAAGTGCAGCGATCTGTCACTGTCAAACCCTGTGGTGTTGTTTCTCAAGGCATCGGCACTTTTGAAACTTCTCAAGTGGAGGGAGTGATTAAATTTCTATGCCCAAGGGTTCGCCCAAGCCCTCTTGAAGATTGCTTACACACCACAAAAATTCCTTGCTAATATACACCTCGTTCGAGCCATTACAGCTTTGTGGTCCAAATGTACACAAATGTTGAAGCGATCCAACCGTGCTGCTGGAATTTACTGAGATATTTCAACGGTATTTCAACGGACAATTTTTTTTAAGTAAGCACAACATTTATTACACACAATTAAAAGATTTATTACACATGATTAAAATTTTTTCCTGAATCCTCATTTTTAATTCGCAAAAATTGATTATTCTCAACAGAATCTTGACATTTGTCCAACATGAGGTATTTAAGTTTTTGAAACCTCAATGCAATAAATACTTCAGTCAAAAAAAGTAATTATATTTCTTTTACTCATTTGAATTACTCCTTTGCAATCTAATAACTGGAAGTTACTTACTAGGTTTTCGTTTAGTTAGCATTTAATCATCCGAGTGTGAAATAAGTACCAACTAAGGAATTATTGGTGATTAATTGTTTGCAAAATGAATAAGTTTTTACACACAAAATAATTTTCATGAAAATGAAGGCAGTGAATAACTTGAAATATGTTATCGACACGTGATTGTTCATGTCTCGCACGCATGACGATCTGCATCCTTCGTTTTGTGCAACCAAATGCCAATGTTCACACTTGCCACCATTATTAGAACCAAGAGACATGTTCAGACATGTTACTCGCATGAAGCACCCCAGATTTCCATGTTCACACGTGTTGCTCTCACGTGGAGCCATGAGACTTCCATGTTCACACGGGTTGCTCTCACGTGGGCCACGGAATTTCTGCAATAAGATCTCGTAGACTTACCAATGGATTTGTATGCTTCCATGCGCTAGCACAGAAATAAGGATCTACAATTTCGTTTACTGACTTTGATGAGCAGAATCACGACTCTACATTGAGCTTTTCGCATTTCCCGAATAGTTCCATAAAAAAATGAAATCTTATAATACATTTGCTGCGGACGAATGAATTGAAGCACAACATTCAACTCAAATTTAAGTCAATTTTGACGTTCAGTTCTTAGAATGTCAAATATTGAATGGATTGTGCCCTCATTGGCAGTTCAATATGTAAGGAAAATAAGTTCATCTCAAGTAACCCACTCTCATTTTGCCATTCAGGTTACTAACATTCTATAAAGAACCAAATGGGGTTAAGACATCTTTTGTTCTCATGCCAGAAATAATTTTTCACAAGAAGGCTCATCGTCGGCTAGATGTACTACCTGTTGTTAAGTTCAAGAGATAATCTGAGTTCACTATTCCAGAAAACAAGTGAACTTTTTAAAAATTTAGGACCATTTTCGTGAATAATTTTCAAAAGTGCTGTTAGTTATGGTGATGAACATCTGGCTGAGACATGACGATATTTGAGTTGATAGAAAATACCACCTTCGATGAGAAAGCGTTCTTCATAAAACGCTATCAATAGAATACACTGTCCAACGTACTGGGCGAGCTAGAAAAAAATAAACACTTTGAATTACAAAATCAGATAGAAAATATCAAAAACATACTGAAGCAGTAAATTCGTGCTCTTTGAGTATTAGAGCATGTATCATAATTATCTTAAGAGGTAATAACAAACAGTCTTAATCAAACAGATATTTGCAACATATATTCTGTAATAAGAGTGTAAAGAACTTCATGTTTCTTTGGGTGCGTAAAGGGTAGTTCGAAAACGTGCAGATTTATTTAAACGGTTTTTACAACAATATTACACAAATAATTACAATCTAGCTTTTAAAACAAGTTATACGCTTCAATAAACCGATCCAACGAATGGTATTGAATTAGGATATGAAGGACCAGCAGAAAACATTTAAAATTTTCTAGAATTATTAGTCCTTTTTGCCCGCTCTCTTCCATGGAACGACATCAAATGAAACAACAAAGGCGCTTACAGACTTCAAAATGCCTCGACAAAGATGAGCTTCCCATACACGCATAAGCTTCGCTACAGACCGTTTTGAATTTCGAATTTTTCTATTTAATGTCACCATAAAGAACCTAATGAATTTTACCCCTGATATTCAAAGTTAGCATAGATATCAAAATTGTTTATATTTCTGATTCTAATATGTGCTTTCTCTCACGCTCATTTGCAAATATTTTGTAGGAACATCACGCTGTCCGAAGTTATGTTACTAAAAGAGAATAACTGAGAATAAGTCCTTTTCGGGAGCTACTCTCAGATGTTCGTTTGAATAATCACATCGGACTTCTGGTCCTTCACAGCTGGCGGTAAGAGTGAAGACGCCTTTTTCCAGAGCGTTGGGGAGCTGATCCTCCTAAATGGCGATAATAAAAGTTTTATTGGAGCCAAAGTCGCTCTCGGGTTCCCATTTAGGAAGGTTTTATGAGAAGGGGATTAGTCGCTTCGCCCTCCGCGTCTTATTGACAAGTTCAGCCTTGGTGACGCCTGGTGAGGCTCTGGGGCCGGCGTGTGTTGTTGTTCGGGAGTGCACTCCAAGATTGCAAAGAGTGAAGATTGAAAGGTACAAGTAAAGAGTAAAGATTGAAAGGTAAAGGTAAGGAGTAAAGATTGAAAGGTAAAGGTAAAGAGTAAAGATTGAAAGAGAAAAGTAATGAGTAAAGATTGAAAGGTAAAGGTAAAGACTGAAAAATAGAGATTGAAAGGTAATGATTCAATCCTCAAGATTGAAAGGTAATGGTTCAATCATCAAAATTGAAAAGTAATGATTCAAACCTCATGATTGAAAGGTAATGATTTAATTCTCAAGATTGATGGTAATGATTCAATTATCAAGATTGAAAGGCAATGATTCAATCCTCCAGACTGAAAGGTAATGATTCAATCCTCAAGATTGAAAAGTAATGATTCAATCATCAAGATTGAAAGGTAATGATTCAATCATCAAGATTGAAAGGTAATGATTCAATCCTCAATATTGAAAGGTAATATTTACAGACTTTTTGCCTAAACGATTTAGTATGCAAAAAGTCTTTGAAAGGACGTACACAAGGTTTCTAAGAGAAGAGTATAATTTTAGAAACATTAAACATTGACTCAAAAAACAATGTTATCGTTGAAGAATGATAGCTAAATTATCATATTAATTCATAATCTTCTACACAGACGATTGTTTTACGATGAGATCATGTATGGGCACAAAAGGAGTGTCAGTGGGATAGAAGAATGCCTGGAGCGTCAAAATGCTTTCATGAGGTAAATTTCCCCTAACTAGCGTATTTCGAAAGTTCAATTATCAACGAGTGTGTCACCTCTCACTTTACTAACAAATAAACACCTAAAATAGGTGTTTATAAGAATTTACGTACGTTTATTTGGAGAGTAATGGATAAATGTTCATTACTCCTTAGAAATGCTATGAAGACAATTGTCTTCAAAGCAGTTTTAAGGAATAAATTCAATGCAACTGTTAAAATATTCTGTCATGAACAAAACCTGTCTTTAGTACCCATTCTATGGTAAGTTTTTATTTACAGCTTATTTTCACTTGATAAAAGCACGATTCAGAGCCCCTAAAGTTTTTTGAGCTATTTCTTCCTTTTGTTCAGCACCAGGACTGGGTTTATTTATTTTTTGTTTTTGCTTGAATTTCATGAGAACCTTCTATTCGATCTAACCATTATCTTTTACTTCGTTAAGCTTCGACGCAAACACCTTGTTACTCTCCAGTACCTCCGTGTAATGAACCGTTCTTACGACCAAATTTTTAGGAATATGTATTTTTCCGTGTATTTATTAGAGCCATTGCAGGCTTATAGTCCGCTTTAGCCGGCGTTGAAGCTTCTACGTGATCAGATAGCGAGAGATATCAGCCTGTCCCGCTCGCAGATGGTTCATAACTTACCCAATATTTACCATTGTTGCTAGCAAAGTGCAATGGTCGGAAAAATAGAACCACTTAAAGTCTTTCATGGCCGTTCATTACGCGACTGATAGCTACATGCATACTGTGCTTCTAGAAGTCTTTAATTTTGTGAAAATCTTCTAGAGAGTTTTTACTCATGAAGGACCATCAAAAAATTACATGATACTGTCAAGCTTTTGTATTCTTAGAGCTCATTTATTTTTTCTGGATATGAGACGATAAAGGTTTATAAGCTTGGCAATACATACGGCTCTACGCTCAGTATTGAAAATTTACTTTGAGTAAGAGATATATCAACCTTATCAGGAATCGAAACAGAGGATGTCATCCATTTTTAAAGGCTTTTACGCTGGCCGAATGAATGGATGAGCAAACATGACAGTGGAGCGCTTGACTAAATCGCCTTTACTCTGGTAAAACTCGCTGCCGCATCGCCAAAAGCGGCGGTCGATCAGCGCATATTTTTCGGAAACTGGTGGACGAAAACACTGCGTCAAAATGATTCTTTTTAAAAAGCGATTTGAAATATTTCCCAATGTCCAGATTGCTGTGTAGAAATGCGTTGTCACTAACGCCATTGAAAGAATAGAGGCCACTGCACAAAGCAGCTTTTGCGACGGTCGGTGCGATTCATTTTACTGAAGGATTGTCCAGATATTTTGCTATGGATTTGAACACTTGCGAACTTTCGATGCCAGTCTGAGAGGGTTTTCGTGATATTTTTCCAACTGAACATTTTCGGGAACTGTCATATCCCAAAAATTAGTTTCGCTGGAATAACCTCGACTACATCCCCTCAAAGTAAAGAAATGGTAAAACAGAAAACCTAAAATGAGGATCGTGTTCAAGATCGAACACAATGTTTATATATTCGGGTTCCTATAGATTGTATTCGTAAAAAGTAGTGTAGTATAAGGCAGAGTGTGAAATATTGGTCAATGTGCTGCGTATATATCTACATTGGTTGTTCATTATCAGTTAAAAAGAAGATTTAACTAAAACCTATTGAGGAAGGAGTAGAATACAGAGTAACTGAATAATACTTGGCGTAAGGTTTGCAGGAGAAAATTGTGGAGTTTTAACATTTTTTATACGAGAGTCTTACAAGTCTTTCTCCTTTCATTATTCAGTGAAAAATTATAAATTATTATTTAAAGACATTTCATTGAGTAGGTATTTGAATGGATTTGCGTTTTCCCTAATCTTGCGTTCAGCATTACAGTAAAATGATGAATAATGTTTCACACAAATTTTCTCTTATATGGTGTTCTAAACAGAGCTGTATTAATTAGGTAGCAGTTTTATCCATTGAGATCATTCAAGGTAGGAGTATAAAAAATTTCACTTATGAATGACAAAAAAAGAAAGGAAACAATGCTGAAAATATTATTTTCAAAAGAGTTTTCTTATATTTAAATAAGAAATTTAGAATATTCTGTTTCACTTTTCTACTGTAAAAGTGCACCAGTCATCAATACTGGGCCAGCTCTAATCTACAAGTTCTTTTAGATAAATCCGTTTATATTTAAAAATATTGTAATTGAGGTCCTTCTAAAAGTTTACAACTCTATTATGCACCAAAAACCCGCAGTCAACATTAAGTTCCATTTTATAAACATTGCGCTATAGAACAATCAATGCGTTCAACTATCAGAGAACTTCTAAGAAAGCCAAAACTCAGCTTCTGTCGGCAAATTCTTCTAATTATCCTCGGAAGACAGTGTGCGTTGTCTGTAAGTACTTTATGAATCTGGTTAAGATTGCAGAGCCACTCACACGCAAAGAAAAGAAATAATTCGCAAACCTCGCTTTCTTGCCGGCCTCAGAAAAAGCATCAAAGCCAATGTAACTGCGTTATTATCACCATTGGCTAAAAAGAGGCTCGTCAGCTTCACGAAAATAATCTTAGAACGATCAAAGATGATGCCTAAACTCGTATGAACGAGGTAGGAAGCATCTTATAACCAATAAAATGAAAGAAATTTGCTTGAAGAGGTGCTTGAAAGTTTTGAACGCGTTGAAGACCAACGTGTAGGGCTTGTCATAGACATAACGATCGCCCGATTACTTCTAAGAGCATTAACTTTCAACCCCTGAGAAAAACGAACAACCAGCTAACGTCGTGACCCTCTGAATGATTTCGAGAGAGAGTGACGTCGATGCCCACTTTTTAACCGACCACAAAAAAGTTAATGCTGAATCGTACTGCAAAGTCTTGCAAACGGAAATCATTCCAAGGATCAAGGCCAAGGCTTCAAATGAATTCAGGTTCCAACAGAACTTGGCTCCTACCCACACGGTTCGATCAAGAGGAAGAATCGGTGTGCCATTCGGCCGTCCAACTCGCCTGGCCTACACACGTTGGGTAGCGATTTTTGGTGGCAAATTAAGGCCGAAACCATTGCAAAGCCCCACAACTGTGTCACTGCCCTTAAAAAGGCATAAAGTCGTTGGATTAGGAAAATTTATTCATGTCATGTCCAGCTTTAGAAAGCGAGTAAAGTCCGTCATCAAGGCTGAAGGCTGTCAAATCGAATTCAACTTTTGTCAGGGTATGCTCAACAAACTCTTCAAATTTTATATTGCTACTTTACTTTTTCCTTGGGTTGTTAAGAATTATCATGAATAGGAAATGAACGGGTTCATCTGAAAACCCCATGACCTGAATTATTTTACTTCCAGAATTCGAGGTGCAATTGTACCTATGTTATTTGGTATAGTTTTGCATAGCAAGTGGAATTAAATTACGAATAACCGTAATATCTGCGAAAATTTTCGGTCCAGAATGAAGTCTAAGCTCCTGGCAATGCGACCGTTTGTGCACGTGGACCTATTCAACAAATACGTCTGTTTATCCCACTATACCAAAATTTTCATTTCAATATAGATGTTTTTATTTGTTTCCTGCCATCCCTATCGTAGAGAATTCAATCTCAGCGAAACAGACGTAGCTACAAATGCGCACAAAAAAAACTCTACAAAAAAATATCATTTAGCGGCACCGGCGTGAAATGAGCAACTGAAAAAAAGGAGTTCGGACTTTAGACTGTGAAAAAAACGAGAATTTATTTTATCTTTTCTCGTCCTGAATTTTCCTGCATTCTTTCGCGAGACGGGTTCAGGCTTCAGCCTCTGTTGATGTCCAAGGTTTCTTTGGACCGCACAATATTACGTTGACTGGAAACACACAAGAGATGTTCTCACAAAATGAGGAGGCTCAACTTTTATTTTCTTTGTCCTGGGTATCAAAACTCTCCTTTGTTTCCGTTCGTATCGTTGTAGTACATCGCCAAGACTAGCACGGAGAGGGCAGAGTAGGCGATATTTCGAGGTGAATGGTTCGTGAAAATTCAAATATAAGACAACAGATGTGATACTCGAACAGGGAGAGTTTATTTCACACTTTGGAGTCTCACTGTATTTGTTGAAAGTGTTGAACTGTGATATGTAGGAAATATACTTTTGTTTCAAAACTTGTTTTCTGTTCCTTTTCTGGGCTTCCCAGTGGAGGAAGATGCGACATGTTGAATGAGAAACATTCGTCGAATAATGTTGAAATTTTAGTGTTTCTCAAAAAATTCGAATAAGAGTTAATTAATGTGTAGGAAGGAGAAGGTCGAAAAAATTATATAATTATGATCATGAAAGGCTTTTTTTCTCTCGGTGATTTAGCCCCTCTGAAAACTGTATACAATTTCTTAGATATACTCTAAAATCGTTCCAGGATGTTTTCCGTAATGCTGATGTTCTCCGGGAACCTACAATTTCAAGCTATGAAATCACCCACCGGCGGATTAAAATAATTTCATTAGAAATTACCAACGTGAATTCCAGGCCGAGTACTCCGGGCATCTGTTAAAAAAAATTAAACTCTCAATCTATGATACAATATTAAGCCTTCACTGTGAAAGTGGATTTCAAATTCCACTTTCATAAGCAACTCTAATATATTTTATTCCTTGTGAAATTTCTGCCCTAATGTGTTCTGCAAATTCCAATGTCGAGTGGCAGTCACTTCCTCGTTGTGATGTCCATGACAACATGATGCCGGTGCCAGTTTAATGATGGTGGTTGTGATCACGGTAATATGAGTACAAATTGCGGATGTTAAAAGGTTAATTAGGAAATATTACAATGGAAGACAATGGCAAGAAAATTCAATATCAAATGTCAGGATCGAAATATCAAATGTCAGGATCGAAATTTCAAATGTCAGGATCGAAATATAAAATGTCAGTATCGAAAAATGAAATGTCAGTATCGAAACATCGAGTGCCAGTATAGAAATATCAAATGTCAGTATAGAAATATCAAATGTCGGGATCGAAATATCAAATGTCGGGATCGAAATATCAAATGTCAGTATAGAAATATCAAATGTCGGGATCGAAATATCAAATGTCGGGATCGAAATATCAAATGCCAGTATAGAAATATCAAATGTCGGGATCGAAATATCGAGTGCCAGTATAGGAATATCAAATGTCAGTATAGAAATATCAAATGTCAGTATAGAAATATCAAATGTCAGTATACAAATATCGAATGTCGGGATCGAAATATCAAATGTCAGTATAGAAGTATCAAATGTCAGTGTCGAAATATCAAATGTCAGTATCGAAATATCAAATGTCGGGATCGAAATATCAAATATCGGGATCGGAATATCAAATGTCAGTGTCAAAATATCAAATGTCAGTATCGAAATCCCAAATGTCGGGATCGAAATATCAAAGGTCGGGATCGAAATATCAAATGTCAGTATCGAAATATCAAATGTCAGTATCGAAATATCAAATGTCGGGATCGAAATAGCAAATATCGGGATCGAAATATCAAATGTCAGTGTCGAAAAATCAAATGTCAGTATCGAAATATCAAATGTCGGGATCGAAATATCAAATGTCGGGATCGAAATATCAAATGTCAGTATAGAAATATCAAATGTCAGTGTCGAAATATCAAATGTCAGTATCGAAATATCAAATGTTGGGATCGAAATATCAAATGTCGAGATCGAAATATCAAATGTCGTGATCGAAATATCAAATGTCAGTATCGAAATATCGAGTGCCAGTATAGAAATATCAAATGTCAGTGTCGAAATATCAAATGTCAGTGTCGAAATATCAAATGTCAATGTCGAAATATCAAATGTCAGTATCGAAATATCAAAAGTCAGTGTCGAAATATCAAATGTCAGTATAGAAATATCAAATGTCGGGATCGAAATATCAAATGGCAGTGTCGAAATATCAGATGTCAGTATAGAAATATCAAATGTCAGTGTCGAAATATCAAATGTCAGGATCGAAATATAAAATGTCAGTATCGAAATATCGAGTGCCAGTATAGAAATATCGAGTGCCAGTATAGAAATATCAAATGTCAGTATAGAAATATCAAATGTCAGTATCGAAAGATACATAAAAACACCATGAGTATTCCTGTAGGGACAGATGCGATTATGGAACACTTTGCACCAGCCAGTTACTGTAAATAGACAGCGACAGTGAAACTGCAACCTTCCAGGGGCATGTAGCTGGGTACTGTCGGTTACCAGGTTATGAATAAGTAGTTTCTGAAGTGACGTTCCTCTATCAAATATCAAACCCTGTCGTTCTCAATTGCTTCTTCAGGAACGAGATCGATCGAGAAATTCATGAGCTGATGAATGTGTTTGCACCACTGAATTCTCTTGTTGCTGTGTGTTAATATATTGATTTTGTTCGCAAAAAGTTACACATAGAGGCAGAAAATGACACATAGAGGCAGAAAATAACCTATTTCAACGTTTAAATATCTTTATTTTATGGACACATGAGCTGGAAATATTTGGCTTGTCACCTACTATACTTATATCCCCTATGTAACAATACACAGTTGCTGCTTACTTGCTTGGGGGTTCGTCTATTGGTGATGCTCTTAAGGATTTATGTAGGGAGAATATTTCAATTGAAGAGATGTGCTTAATGACCGTACATAGGACATGATCTTCATTGTATATTAAATGGAGGGCAAATATGCAGAGTGTCCTAAACCACATAACACATGATTTTAGGACACTCAAGTTGAAGGTGTGGTGTTCATCAAAGGGTTTCCAAACTGGCTTTTCCTAGCCAAGTTACTAACTAGGAACTGAACTAGGAACTAGACCACTCTGCCTGAAAGGTATCTTCGCCGCAATGAGGTGAAATTATCACTTAATCCACTCTGCCAGTGTTGACCTCTGATTCGTGGGTTAGGAAACTCTGCATATTTGCCCTCCATATAATCCCGTCATTCTAAATGTTATTTAAAAATTACGGAGTTTAGTAAGTGCTAGTCGCTTAATTGATCAAAAAGTTCCAATAACTATTGATACATCTTGGCAATGAGTATTTGAGTGTTTTTACGAGCAATCTGGCAGACCTGAGGAAAAGCGTGGATTTATCGACATTATTTCGAATAATTTTCATTCACGCCAGTCACCCCGTAACTAGCTTAATTTTGTCCTTCTATCGCTCTTAATTAAGGTGAGAACCTCGCTAGAAAGAAAGTAAAAATATCTTCCAGGGGCGTTTTTCCTGGCATTTTACGCATTGAAAGCATACATTTTTCACAGTCAAAATAACGATACTTACTTATTTTCAAACTCTTCTCATCATTTGTCGAAATGAGAGAAAATTTAGAGGTTCCTTGGAAGAACGAATGGTAAAAGATCTTCCAGCGGATGCTATTTGCTAAGTACCTTCTTTTTAATTAAAGGAAGACACTCGAACTCAGTCTCGCGGAGATGCGAGGTCTAGTGAACTCATCTGCAGTTGCGGAACTCGTTGGCGGTGACAGCGCGCGTTCCGTGTCGGCCTCGGCGGTCGGAAAGTTTTCCATGAGAAAAGTTGAAACAAATTGAAATGCGACTTGCGCTTGTGGACGAAATTAAAACCAAGAGATACATGAACCAAAATGGCCCAAACTTCTCGGCACCATCGACAGGAAAGCACTTTTTGGTTTTTGTGCAGGAGACAGGCTAAGAATTGGAAAAGAATGCATTGGTCTTCAAGGTCTAGTGTAGACCTTCACATAGAGCAGAAGCTCGGCTCTTCTATAAACTCCAGACCAAACTAGGCTCGCATGAGAGGTGACAGCGTATTTTTTGTTAATTTATCATCAGAAACACAGTGAATTTTTTTTCCTACGTGAAATATATTTCAACCGGTCGACTTAAATCCAATTCTTCATTAACACATAACGATAACTATTTGGATTCAATAATAACATTATTCTCCTTGTTTTATCTGCCGACGTTGAGCTATTTGTTGATGACACCGCCAGGCAGTCAAAAACGCTGATGTATTTGCAAGAAAGAGCTTGCGTTCCAGTCACAAGAATTACTCGTCTCCCCTCGCAAGAAACAATTATCTCTCATTATTAACCGCAACCTCACTGTGTAAAAGTTCATAGTTGACCCTAAAAATTACGCTTTTAATTATCAGGTGCTCTCCGTGGCACAGCGGTTAAGGGATCGGACTTGTATGCTGGAACTCGCGGGTTCGTATCCCAGCGCTGGCACGGAGATTTTCCCCGTTGGGTATAAGGGAAAGCTCAAGCACAATACCCCACTCAACCCAGGTGTCGGAAATGGGTACCGGCTTTACGGGGGAACCGTCATGGTGTCCTATATATAGGGTTAGTTATAAGACATTTGAAAAACCAATGCTAAGATCATATGTATCAGGCTTGATTGGAAATAAAGCATCCCAAAGATGCCGATGTTAACCTTTAACCTTTAACCTAACCTTTAAAGTTAAAAAAATATCGCCTTTGCTGTGCTTAGCATCTTGAAAAAGGAATCGCTGGCTTTGTGAAGTTCAAATATTCGTGATGTTTTTTCCATTAACTTTGAGACTTGTTAGACACAAATGAAGCCAATGCGATAAAACAGGTTGAGTTCAACAGTTAAATTATCTTCGAAATGTGCCAAGCGGGATCAATTAAATTTTCATTGTTACATTTCAGAGTTTATTCAAGCCTTATGAATGAAATATGAATCCTCAATAATTATTTGTTCACCGCTCAAAAACAATAAGAATGTTTGAGTCTAGTAATTATTGTTTGATGAAATAAAGTGTAAAATTGTAGCTGAATAATCCCAGAAAAATCCCAGAATTAGATTAGCATTAGATTAACTGATTTGTTCCTCACATGTACTAAATTTTGGCAAAACACGTGAGAAGTTACGACAAAGAATACCAAACTGCAGCACAAACTCTACAGTCAACTTTTGTCCATGGTTTCCCCGTGGAAATTAAGTATGAAAACCTGCATTTTCACAACATAATGGTTGTGTTATGATAAAAAGAAAGGACGTTATCGTAAGGTCTTTCAAGCATTTATTAAACTCATTAGAACTTACATAATGATTTAACGAAGCTTCTTCCTTTCACAGAAAGGCTTCCACCAGAGGGAGGAATGTTTATAGAAATATCTCATAGCTCGGACGCGAAAATATTTTCCCGATCTAAGAGGGAAGAAAACTTTCATTCGTCCCTTGACCAGAAAAAGAATTACTTTACAACGGTGTAACATTTCCTCACCATGGTCTCGTATCAAAGGTACACAACACTTTAAAAGTCAACCTATGGCTTTCACGGCTGTATTTTTAAATTGTTTTTTCATTTAGTTTTGATGAGATTTTGGTGTGAGTAAAAGGCGTTCACGTGAACATTGTCGTGGATGATGGGGTGGCACGTACAAATTTTTTTTTTTATATCGTTCATTTTTTACTAGGTGTATAACAGTATATGATAACACTAGGAGTTAAAAGTGACAACTTAGATAATCATGTTCCGTTAAGTAGCATTTTAATTTCACCGATGCATCGAATTGAAATTAACAGTTTTACTCATGCGATAACGAAAATAAAATCTACCGGACTAAAAATCAATGTTACTGAGACAAATAGAAAACGGAAAGAAAAACTATCTGACTGAAACCAGAGATACTGAAAAAAAATATTTTTATTAATTTACATTCTGAAGCTTTGAATAAAAACAGTCTTAAACTTAGAATCACATCAAATCAAGGTCACGTGCGTCACTGCAGTCACAGTGCGACGTGTGCACTCATGAGTATCTGCACTTGTGGACTCACATGTCCTTGGCTCGATAGCCAGACATGATAATGAGCCAGAAGTCTAAGCCGAGCAGCATGGGACTATTTGCTCTGAAAGGCTGTTTTTACAGCTCATATCACGTGATTGAACACAGCTGGGAAGTTCTTTCATCAGCTTACGAGGTGTCCATTGAAGCAAAGCTCATGTTCAGAATTAATCCTTCACAACACGTGGGCAACATCGGGTGCAGAGTAAGGTACTTTAGAGATCAAAAACGCATAATTAAGAACAAAATCTTATTGAACTTAGGTGTTTCATTTAATTATAACAAAATGGTCTTCATTTTAAAGCAGCCTCATCATCTTTGTACGAAGGTCCGATATTCTTATTTGTTCGGTTAGCAGCAGGCTGGTTGCTTAATTTATTGTCTCGTTCTAGCTCCACTTAACAAAATATAATTGGTCGTATTCCGTTTCCTACCTCATACCACAGTTGATACAAATTTTTCATTGATATTATAAGATATTCAAGTGGTTCTTTTCCATTTATGAAATATCAACATTTAAATTTGATTTAAGTAATTTTAAGCGTAAATATTTAAGGTGACTGGATACCTGTTGGTAGCATGAGGTTGTTTACAATTGGGTTGACCATTCTTTGTCTTTTCTTCTTTAATTTATTCACATTAAGAACAAGTTTCGCAACCACTTGGGCTGCTTAAAGCTTCAAAGGATGGACAACAACCATCAGCGACGGACGATGTAGCTTGGCCAGTCGGATTACGTCGAATGTGCGTCGTGTTCCTCGTCTTGGTATACCTCTGGCAAGTCGACGCACGCACCTCTGGCACGTCGACGCACACACCTCTGGCACGTCGACGCACGCACCTCTGGCACGTCGACGCACGCACCTCTGGCACGTCGACGCACGCACTTCTGGCACGTCGACGCACGCACCTCTGGCACGTCGACGCACACACCTCTGGCCCGTCGACGCACACACCTCTGGCACGTCGACGCACGCACCTCTGGAACGTCGACGCACGCACCTCTGGTACGTCGACGCACACACCTCTGGCACGTCGACGCACACACCTCTGGCACGTCGACGCACGAACCTCTGGCACGTCGACGCACGCACCTCTGGCACGTTGACGCACACACCTCTGGCACGTCGACGCACACACCTCTGGCACGTCGACGCACGAACCTCTGGCACGTCGACGCACGCACCTCTGGCACGTTGACGCACACACCTCTGGCACGTCGACGCACACACCTCTGGCACGTCGACGCACGCACCTCTGGCACGTCGACGCACACACCTCTGGCACGTCGATGCTCCTACCTTTCCGTCCATTCGTCACCTTCAACTGATGCTGTGCGCTGTTTTCTATCTCGCAGGCTAGTCACCTCAGTAACATTGAAGCACATAGGTGTGATGTTCAGTGACGTCGGTGGCAGCTGCATATAAATTTGTGTCGACCGGCAACTCATTAATTATTACCTAGTAGATATTATTTATTTACCTCTTACTGTTACTGTTACTGCGTAGGAAGTATTTCTCATTACTTTTGCTGTTCATGCCTAAGAACAATATGTTTTATTTCAACTGCGTAAGAGTCAGTTTAAGCCTAAATCTAAATCTAATGAAAATCTGCATGATCTACGTTCTTCTTTCACATGCTCAATATTTAATTAGTTTAGAGGATCGACAACTTACATGTTTAATTATGTTGCCTGGTCCCGTAAAATGGCCTGAAAGAAATAGAGCGCCAAGTCCTCGTATTAGCTCAGTAACTAATTTTCTCCAAACCTTTGTTCAAAAATGATTAAATGTGACCCCTTTTCTTACCCCAAAGCTTAAGTTTTCGGGAGCAAATTAACCCCAGACGCTTCAATTTCAAACATGACCTCTTTTCCATCCACCAAAGCTTGGGTTTTGGGGAACATATTAATCGAAGACGTCCGAATATCCAACATGGCCTCTTTTCCAGACTTTATAGTTTGGGCAGCGATTGTTCCCGCACGTGTTATTAGGGCACGACCCTATTACATGGCTCCATCACACAAAAACATTTCCCATTGGGCCGTCAAAGAATTTTTTGTGTTGAGTTTTCATCAATATCGAACAACTTCACCGAAGTGAGAAGTTTGTTTATTGACTACGTTCTAGGCGTAAAATTAAATCAACTGACTCAACGAGTTTCCGTTAATGAAGTACATTATATTTCTAGTTTAATTTGTGCCCAAATGTATTCTTTGAAGCTTTGATGTTCACTGTCGAGTGGCAGGCAGTCCCTTCTCATTTTAATTTCGGTGAACACCTGATGCCGTTGATTGTGATAATCTAATTAAGGTGGCTGTGATAATGGTTCAATGATTGAGGAAGTTCACGTGGTACAAAATAAGAAATATGATAACTTTTGAATAACATGCGCCTTCCAACACCGCATGAGTTTGTGTACTTTATTTGTTTTATCTATTTATTTTCCAAAAAGCAGTAGCGATCCCAGACTGATGCGTACATCGTTTTAACGCTCCAGTTTTCGAGCAGAAGGAAAGATCCAAAATCAAAGATTTTTTCAAATCTACCCTTAATTAATTTCCTACACCTTATGTAATCTATGTTAAACCTTGACTAACCGTAAAAATATCTAAAGAGAGTTCGAGTAGCCTGAGACATTTAGATTTCGGTCTAACATCTCAAGTAGTTCTCGCTTCTTTTAAATCTAGCATCAATTTTTGTTAAGACAAATTATTTTAATGATGCACGTCATATATAATTTATTTTACCTTTGACGAGCCGTAAAAAAATTCTTTATTAAGGCAGGATACATTAGAAATTCAAACTTTAGCATTGAAATTTAACATAGCAGGTTTAGAAACGGTTTAGTATGCGTTTTTTGGACAACATTTATATAATAAAATAAATAGTGACATCCAGTATTAATGATACACGTTGTGGTATCCTGCTCATGTACGAGGGCGTTGCAAATGAAAGTGTGGTTTGATCTAATGAAAAGAGGATTCACAGTTCTCTCTCCTCAGATTCTCACATTCTAATCAGATTCCCTTCACGTTCTTGGTTCTCTCTCCTTAGATTCTTCTCAGATTCTCCTCACATTATTAATTCTCTTTCCTCAGATTCTTGGATTCTTCTCAGCTTCTCTCTCCTCAGGTTCATATTTTCCTCACACTCTCAGTTCCCTGTATTCAGGTTCTGCATTTTTTTACAAATTCTGATTATATTATCAATTCTCTTCCCTCAGATCTCCAGATTGTTTGCAAATTCCCCTTAGATTCTACTCACAATCTGAGTTGCCCCCATCAGGTTCTCAAATTCGTCTCAGATTCTCAAATTCTTCGCAGAGTTTTCGGCGCTTTGCAGACTCTCCTCACATTCTCAGTTCTCTCTCCTCAGATTCTGAATTTTTTCTCACATATTCCTTATATTCTCAGCTCTCTCTTTTCAGACTCTCGGATTTTTCTCCGATTCCTCTCACGTTCTCAATTCTTTCCACTCGGAGGCCTGCGTGCAAGCCTAGTCAACCCTGCCAATAAAAATTAAAAGGATTAGCGTAAGGGTGATACGAATTACTGTTTCGAGTTATTGAGCCTAAATTACTTGAACTTTCACCGCACTCTACTCTGCATGCGTTAATTACCTAAGGAAATTTTGGGTAGCAAATACAGGCCTTATCGTAATAAAGATCGAATATCAACTCAATAAAAAAGACCAAACCATCTAACTGGCAATGAGCGTGAAATTAATTTGGCGACAGCTGGAGATTGATCAATTTGAGGTGAACGAGCGCAGGGGTATCGAACCATCGACCTAACTATTGTTGTATCGCGCATTACCGGTTTAACACTGACAAGCAGATCGTCAGTTTCTAATTGCCCAGTTTTCACTGATTGTTTGACTATATTCACTGACTTATATGTCTTTGTATCATAGTTAACTAATAATTCAATCATTCACTACTAATTTATTAATTTGATTATTATGAAAATTCGTTCATTAACTAATGCACACATTCATTTTATTTAATTCCAGTTAAGTAACAATATCTATTTCGACCACTTCAATACCCTCTCGTAAAAGTTTGAACTATTTTATTACTTGAGCTAATCAAACCATATGAAATAGAGAAGTTATAACTTGAACACGGGCGTTTTTATTTATTTTTTTAATCATTGGCAGTAACAAATTCTAACTATTTGATCGCTTGACTTATAAAATAATTATGAAACAGAAATATTCTCATCACAAACACACGTTTGTGATATTCAATCGTTTACAATCATAAATGCATATTTTCATAGAATAGTGAACTTTATATTCAGGAAATAATCAAGCTCACACTCGTTCGCTTATCAGATTGCAATAATCAATTCTTGTCGGTCGGAAGGCAACATTCCCCGCTCGCTCTGGCGGACTTGTGAAGAGAAGCGAATAATGCAGGACGAGGCTCGGTGTTGTAAGTCTGTTCTGCTCAAACTTTGGGGCTAATTTACATTTAGAACTCACCGAACCCAAGAAACATGGCTGAACAAGAATCTATTTACTTGAAGTCGGTAAAAAAATAAAGGCGATTTCGTATTTGCATGCCGAAAATTCGACTGAATTCATTCCATTGATTATAATTATCTAAACAATCTACTAAAACACTACCGCTACAGTGATACTAGACTTCCTTTTATTTTAGTAGATGTTTACACCAAATACTTTAGAACAAAATTGAAAAATGACATGACTTTCCATTCCTTTGAATGCGCCTGATTGTAATTACGTGAATTGCTGAGAATATTATAAAAACATAAGTAAGGTAAGTGTTATAACTTTCCTTGTCTTAAGTTCGTTGGGAGGATTCATGTCTGAGTAAGGAAAATATAAATGAAAAAAACTAATCATATATTAGCGCAAACGGGATTAGAATGCGATTCTGGTTCATGTACGTAAGAATACACTGGTCATTGAGACTCCTCGAAGCCTTTAGTAAAGACGCAAGAAATAAATTCAAAGTCAACAACTGCATGTAACACTGAGCTAGGTCGTTAGGTTATGTAGTAAGGAAGAATCGTGTGAGATGTAAGGAAACCTTGAACAAATATGGAATTTATAACCAATAGGACGCTTACTTCAAATACTCGACGTTATATCGACACATAAGTCAGAGTTTTGACACCAAAATAATGAAGGAAGGCACAGGCACAAAGGAACAAACAGAGAGAACGTCACACGCCGCTCAACCACGAACTAAATGTGAAATGTGCAAGGGGCATACCTTCAGATGTTCGAGGTGTTTTGACACTATACCATTACAGCTAACAAATCCTTGCGGTAAGTATAATTTTGATTGAAATTTTAGGTCACTACAAAGCATAAATCTGCAAGTTGAAACGCAACTTTTGCTACAGGCTAGATATAATTTGTTTTTGTAAGTCTGAACTGAATCTCATAGCGATAATACCGTTCTCTGAGGTATTACCGAACCGAAGGTATAATGAAATATCGAAATGTTAATTCGGCAGTCATCTGACCTTGCGAATCACCAAATTCATCTTCGTTGAATAAATTAGTTAACCGGCGGAAATGAGTACGTATTTGTGCGTGTGTTAGAATGCATTGAGGAATCGTTGCTAAAATTAACCATTATAAGCCGAGTTAGCTTTGAAACTTTCACTAGCACAGAAGTTATCTTTCTTTATTCCAGTTTTTTGCCTCGTCTTTCAGGTATGGAAACGACGTTATGCCTTAATGGAAGCTTCCTCATATTCCTCACCCATAAATTTCACTGCGTGATCTGCTCCCCCAACAAAAACCTCTTTTTCCATCCGTACGTCAGCAGTTCTTGTGTTCGTACAGCCTTTCTCTGATGGCTAACAACATATGCTGAATTTTCGCCAAAGGGTTTCACGGTGTTATACCTAACGCTGCATTGTCTGCAATTTCATTTCGTTCAACAGTACCTAACGCTACATTTCCTACCAATTCACTGCGTTCTACAGCACCTAACGCTACATTGCCTACCATTTCACTGCGTTCTAACCAGCGTTGCATTGTCTGTCATTTCCCTTCGCTCTAGCCAGCGCTGCATTGTCTGCCATTTCGAGTCTGAACTTCAGTCTTTATGGGATGCCACGGCCTACCTCGAAGCGCGCTACTGCGTCCAGAACTGGCGGCCAAATCAGTGTTTACGTTCAGCAGCGCGCTGCTTCCTATTGAATTATGAGAGCTTAAATCCCCTCGATGTCGCCAGCTGGCGTGCAAGTCTGCGCTTGTAAATCTTGGAGGCACAGAGTGAGTTTACTTCGCCTTTTAAGAACCGCGGAGCTGAATGTCTTTGCACACTAGGGCACAACTCATTCTTATGACTCTGAAGAAATAACAGGCTTGTGGCGTGTGGGTAATGTTGGTGAACTTATCTTCCTACCCCAATGGAAGAAAATTCCGTTTATGATCAAATTCACAAGGGACGAACTAACTGAAGCGCTTTTTTGACCAGGTGCAATCGGATCTAATCTAACTGGTGGTCAACTCAATATGGGTCTTAGCCTAAGGCGAACACGCTTTGTACCGAAATGTGCCTGTGAGTGTCCTTTTCTACGTGAATCAAAGGTGATGAAACACTTGCTCCAAAGCAGCCTCAGTGGTTCATTACTAATATAATTCAACTAAACTGTAATTTTTATTATACGTGTAAATATAAATTCTTAGAATTATCATAAAAAGAAAACCCCTCAGGGGGATACAACTATTGTATCTATGGGAATTAGCGCTCCCAGGGGAAAAATGTGAGGGCCCGAGCTGAGAGTTAGGTAGGCCTTCTTTTTGTTGAAATAAGATGTTTTTCGTTATGTTAGGGACCAACTTTTTTCGGTTCACTACTGTCCTGTTTTTCAGCACCTCTGACTTTCTTCTTCAACTTTTATCTTATTTCATGAACTTCTTTCCCATCTTACTGTTTCTATGCCCCTTCTGCATAGATTCCTCATTTTCTTATCTCCAAACTAAATGGTGCCTTCCTCCTTCCTCTCTTCGATACGCTCTATTTTTGCAGCGGTTAGGGAGGCTTAAACTAACTTATAATCTAATAATCTAATCTAATCATAAAAAGAAAAACCCAGAAATGTAATTGTTCAGAGCGGTGTACACTCACAAGAACGATAGAACAACTGCTATATGACCAAATTGGTAGCTGTGTCATCATAATTTAGATAACTGGTTCATGTGTATTTGTGCAACAATAGCGTCGTTTAGCAAAGGTTAACAATTGGCTTATGAAAGTTCATGTCTGAGCTCATGAAATATTTTTGTTATGACATCTACACGAATGTTCTTATAACATAAAATACGCTTGTGATGATTCCGTACGATATCGAGAAAATATCGTCATTGAATCCTTGTTACATAAAAATTTGTTAATTTTCAATCAGCTCAGCCTGACCTCACTAACGTTGAATCAGATGCACGCATAGTTTATACGGATTACTTGCACTTCCTTTTGCTGTATAGTATGTAGATTTTTTATTTGATGAAAATCAGGTAAGATAAGATGATTTTAATATCATTTAATCATTTTTAAATCTTAATAATTTCCTTTCGTTGTTTTAAATTATTATTCAACGGAGAAGAGTTGAGTAATTCGTACAAGATTGGAGGCTATGCTTAATGGAACTTTTGTACAAGAGCGGAGTGTAATCTGTACAAAAACAGAGTATAATTCGTAGAAGAACGGAGTGTAATTCGTGCAAGACAGAGTACAATTCGTGTGTCATGTAAGACAAAAGCGAGTCTAAATTAAAATGCGTATAGCAGTGGAGACCGATCTCATCTTAGACCAGCATGCTTTTATTTAGGCATGAACATACCATGAAATGCTACTCAAGTACAGTAAAGAGAGAAAATACTTAAGCTTGTTCCTCATGCTACACAAGATTACAAGCATGAGAAAGAAATATTCAAACTTATTTATAATTTCCAAGTAGTTTGTGCTTGATAGCTACGTTTGTACAGTATTGGGCACACTTGTACTGTAATGTGATGGCTAAACATATTTTAGTATAAAGGTGGTCGTTGATAGTTTTCAATAAATTTATCAGTAATGTTCTCGTGCACTGCGTTGTTGATTTCGCTGTTAATTTAAATCAATTTGATTTCAATCAACGTCGTTAATTATGGAAGTGCTTTGGAGTTTAATCTCGAAACCCTAAAATGAATCGAATCTTTCAATTCATTATAAGTTATTAAGTTCTGCGGTAATTGAGGCCATAGCAAGGGAGCAAAATGACGCTCACAAGAAGCGTACACTCATTTTATTTTGCTGAACTAAAGTTTAACAACTTTAAAAATAAAGTGTTAGAGAATAACTATTGGGTGGGTTATCGTGAGTTTCTCATATATTTTCATTAGGGAAGCATATAAGGACATTGCATGCATTTTGTTCAACCTACTCATGAAGATTCTGCAATAATAACCATGTTCAGCAATAGCTATCGAGTAATCGTGTGTTTCTCTTATAACACCGTTTAGGGCCAAGGTTCTTCTCAACGACCACTTGGGCTTCTACAACTAAAGTTCTCCTATAGCTGCAGTGAGAAAGTCATGGCTGTTTTCATTTATACAGAACCACCTACTCTGTACTCTGCTGAGATCGCCTGTGTTGTTGCCACAGAGTCTAGCATATATAACTAGCATATTGACACGAATATGTTAGCAAATGATTAATATGTATAACACTATTTCTCGTATTTACTATTATATGTATCAGTGTTATGCATATGATTAATATGCATAACACTGATACATATAATAGTAAATACGAGAATTAGTGTTTTTGCCAAAGTGGGCTAGGAAAATGCCTGGTAAGCTCACCCTTTACCGCTCACATTTTTGTACTCATATTACCCTTATTACAACCACCATCACACAACTGGCTCTAGCATTATGCAGTCACTGATATAACGAGGGGGAAGGAACTACGACTCGGCAGTGAAATTTACTGGACACATTAGTGAACAAATCTATTAATAAATGCAATGGATCGTGGCAGTTTTCGGAAGAGGACTGAATTGTTCTTTAGGGCGTTAAAGTTTAATATTCAACTCAAATTTAAAGCCAATTGTACTGAGCAATGTTGAAAATAGCAAACATTAGCAGGATCGCGCCTTCATTTAGCTTTGTTCAAGTGTTTATGAAAATTGAGTTTGTGACTACTGGTCGGTCAGCAGCATTATGAAAATTCCATCCTTTTAACAAGAGTTGCTCACGTTGCAGTCAAAGCTTTATTATTTGAATCGTTTACAGTAGCACACATCAAGTTTGTCTACGTAAACAAACCACGGCCTTAATGGCGCTGGCGTGTTTTGATACAACGAAGCAAACTGATACATCACCTCACAGCTCGGTGTCTCTGCCCTGTCTCAATGATGGTAGTGCCTGCGTGCAGGAATAACATTCAAGGGCTGAACACGGGGCAAAATCACGGGCTACGGGTGGAAAATTCCGTTCCAGAGCGGAGTATAATTTGTATACGAGTTGAGTAATTCGTCCAAGAGCTGAGGCTACGCCTAATGGAACTTTTATACAAGAGCGGAGTGTAATCTATTCAAAAGCAGAGTATAATTCGTAGAAGAACGGAGTGTAATTCGTGCAAGAGAGGAATGTAATTTGTGCAAGAGCGGAGTGCAATTTGTCCAAGATTGGAATATAATTTTCACAAGAACGGAGTGTAATTTCTACAAAAGCGGAGTGTAATTTGTAGAAGAGTGAAGTATAATTTGCATTAGAGTTGAGTAATTATTCCAAGAGCGAAAGCTACGTTTGTAGGAAACTTTCGCCCAAGATTGGAGTATGTATAACACGGGCAGGGTGTAATTTGCATCAGAGCGAGTATTATTCGTACAAGAGAGGAAGCTACGCTTGGTGAGAACTTTCGTACAAGAACTTATGTGACTGTTGAGTAAAATTAATCTTTTGAGGGACCTTCAAGTGGCATGGTGAATATAGTCAGCGCCTTATTACTGTAGCCCCACTCCTTGCAGTTTGAAAGAAATGGTATCAGCAAAATACTGATTGAATTCGTTTGTATTAAAATCATTGAGGAACACAAAAGGTTAATTCCGAGGCGAACAATTGCCATTTTTTTCAAAATTCATTGTAAATTACGACAATTCTCCTTCGAATTTTTTTCCTCATTTGTTGAACTTTTCTAATGAATGTCAACAATTCAGTTGCTCAACGCGTTAAAGTCTGGATGTGAAAAATATACTGAATTAAAGTAAAAATAATTCATTTCCTTCCTCCATCTAAATTGTTTTCTAGGACGTAAAGCATTTCACAGAGCCTCGACTGCCGCCTGTTCGGTAGAACCAGGTGTTAAGGCAACGATGGCAGAATTTACATCACTGAAATGTACGCGAAAACATTGCTGTGCAGAAAATACATTGAGATGCACAAGAAGAAAGAGATACCATTTTACGTCATTTTTTCCCGTCGATTGAATAAAAAGAGTGCACAGAATGCAGAATATGTTACGTATTCTGGAACATATTTTTCATGCCAAATACAGAACGTGATTTTTTGCTCAGATAACACTCTTTGAATTGGAATACCTAAGTAGTTGCAGTTTGAACGCACGCAGAAACTACTTTCTTTAGTTTCAACCAAAGTCTCCTGCAACGGTCCCATCATATTCTAAAATCGTCTTTGTAGCGAGCATGAGACGTTCATCTGGACTACAATACTGTAATGAAAATTTAGCCCTGGCTTGAGGAATTTAGTTCTAACTTTATTATTGGCCAAAATGCACAGCATAAAGTTACAATTGCAGCATTTTCTCCTTCACGTTGTTTATTTATTTTTTTATTTTTTTTTTAGTTACTAAGCCTGTGTCAGATTGGTATTATTCTCACTATCTTTGGGTTTGGCTATAGAAGGGAGCTAGAGAACAGCCCTTGTACATGCAACCTTGGGCTTAATGAATTAATTTCTGCTGAATTTTAATTTTCTGGAACAAACGAATCAGTTTCAGGCATGAGTTACTTGAATGTCATTCAAAACAAATGATAAGTACAAAATAAAACCCTGTAATTTTATTGGAGATATAAATATATTAGATTGAACAGCGATGCTGCTCGATGCGTATGTAAGTATATTTTGATCATTAAAACGCTGATTCCAAAATTACAACTCAAAAACACCTATCATTTCCATTTCCTGCTTTTTCAACTTTTTAACTTCCGTATTGAAAAATCGGATTTATTGCACTAATAAGAAATTAATTGCAGTAACTCTCGGAGAAGTATAAAGAAAGAATACAATTGCACGATGATATTCTACGATATGCGCTAAAATTGATTTCTTAAACGGCAGCAAAATTGCTGAAATGCTGTTTGTCTATTCCGTTTTTTCTGTATTTTGTATACTCGCAATTTACTGAATGGTACACACATGTACCAATACGCTGTCAACGTGTCAACTATTCGCACACCCTTCCATGCACTAGGTCTGGTAGATGTGGAGGTCGGCGGGGAATGTTTTGTCGCTCGGTTGTCCATGCAGCCATACAATCTGGCGCTGTAGTTGCTTTGCTATCTACCAGATCACCCAAGTTTGCAGACACTTGCGGTGTGGCGTAAACGCTGGACTCATCAGGTGGAGCTTCAGAATTCACTTCATAAGCATCTTTAATATGCTTTATTGTCCGGTAAATTAATACCTTAATGTGTCCCTTGAAAATCACCGCTTCTCAGAAGTGAACTTTGTCGTCAGTAAAGTTCGTTGCCTCTCAGCAGTGAATTTACTCTTCAGTAAAGTTTGTAGTCTCTCAGCAGTGAATTTACTCTTCAGTAATGTTCGTTGCCTCTCAGCAGTGAATTTACTCTTCAGTAAAGTTTGTAGCCTCACAGCAGTGAATTTACTCTTCAGTAAAGTTTGTAGCCTCTCAGCAGTGAATTTACTCTTCAGTAATGTTCGTTCCCTCTCAGCAGTGAATTTACTCTTCAGTAATGTTCGTTCCCTCTCAGCAGTGAATTTACTCTTCAGTAAAGTTCGTTGCCTCGCTGCAGTGAATTTACTCTTCAGTAATGTTCGTTGCCTCTCAGCAGTGAATTTACTCTTCAGTAAACTTCGTTCCCTCGCTGCAGTGAATTTACTCTTCAGTAAACTTCGTTGCCTCGCTGCAGTGAATTTACTCTTCAGTAATGTTCGTTGCCTCTCAGCAGTGAATTTACTCTTCAGTAAACTTCGTTGCCTCGCTGCAGTGAATTTACTCTTCAGTAAAGTTCGTTGCCTCTCTGCAGTGAATTTACTCTTCAGTAAAGTTCGTTGCCTCTCAGCAGTGAATTTACTCTTCAGTAAAGTTCGTTGCCTCTCTGCAGTGAATTTACTCTTCAGTAAAGTTCGTTGCCTCTCTGCAGTGAATTTACTCTTCAGTAAAGTTCGTTGCCTCTCTGCAGTTAATTTACTCTTCAGTAAAGTTTGTAGCCTCTCAGTAGTGAATTTACTCTTCAGTAAAGTTCGTTGCCTCTCTGCAGTGAATTTACTCTTCAGTAAAGTTTGTAGCCTCTCAGCAGTTAATTTACTCTTCAGTAAAGTTTGTAGCCTCTCAGTAGTGAATTTACTCTTCAGTAAAGTTCGTTGCCTCTCTGCAGTGAATTTACTCTTCAGTAAAGTTCGTTGCCTCTCAGCAGTGAATTTACTCTTCAGTAAAGTTCGTTGCCTCTCTGCATTGAATTTACTCTTCAGTAAAGTTCGTTGCCTCTCAGCAGTTAATTTACTCTTCAGTAAAGTTTGTAGCCTCTCAGTAGTGAATTTACTCTTCAGTAAAGTTCGTTGCCTCTCAGCTGTGAACTTCCTTACTATGACAGTGACAATCTGATGCAAGTGCTTGTTCAGTTACGGTGGATGTGATCACGATTATGAAACATGGGTAGGTTATAGGTTAAACCACTGTATTATGTATCAAAGTATCATGAAACATAGCGTAATGAGGAGAATTCTTGATTTAAAGTATTTCTGCTATCGAATGAGTGTAAAAAGTATGATATAAATTATAAATATGCGTAAAATTAAAATATATAACAGTTCCCTAGTTTTCACACATGAAGCCATTCTAAGGTCTCTGGAACCTTGTTGTTGAGGCATGATGTCACCTGAAAGAAGTAAGTGAATAAAACATTTAAATTAAACTCACCTTAATTTGCAATTAAATTCGCGAGTGAGTAATTAATAATATTTTTGCCGTTACCTATCACCCGAAAAGTCAAAAAGTCAGTGGGAAAAAGCAACCAAGCATGCGATTTATACAGTGTGTAGCAATCAACCCTGCTTTTTAGGCTTCCACGGCCTTCTAAAAAATGCAGGATTAACATCCGCATCTTTGATATTACTGTCGTGATTGTAAATGCTTGAATGTGAAAATGATTCTTCAAGGATTGAGACATCGATCCTTTACAGCATGTGATTCAGGAACACCACGACAACCATGGCAGTCATTCCTATGCTATATTGAAAATGCTATACGTTATGTTCTGAAATTTGAAACATATAGGCAAGGTCTGCTAAAAGTTGGAGGGTGTATTATAGAAAGCAGCCACGAAAATTTACCTTCCAGCTTATGAAAGTTTTCTGTATTGTTCTTTTCTTCCGAAATATTCGTAAAGTATTGAAAATATTACGTGCTGAACATTGAGTTTTACGTATGATTATGTGCACGTGTTCAAACTATCTTGAATAGAGGAAACTATAACATGGCGTATTGCTCTCGCCATCACTGACACTAATACTTAACATTTTGTGCTCCAATTCTGCCTCTCCACAACCACAATTTCTCCCGTGTTTAGGACCAAGTCTCAGATGCGGCGTTGTCAATTTTTGCGTCGAGAACGTGTGCTCAGCGGTCGCGTTTTTACTTTAAAGTTTCCGCATTTGCGCCTGCAACTGTTCTCTCAAGCTCCAATTAGCCGTGCTCCTGAACAATGGCGGCTCACCAATGACGCGCTGTAGTCATTTGTATAATAAAAATTCCTAATATTTGGCCTTTGCGAGCGAGCGAGTTTTGATCATCGCGCTCGGCAATGAGCAAAGTTAGGAACTGCCGGCGTGAGATAGCCGCGGACATGCGAAATCAGTTATATTCCTGGAGAAAAGTGCGACAAAAAAGATCCTAATGACGGGACTCAACGCTTTATGGCTGGTATGTGTTTAGTCAAAGTTATGATAGTTCGAAGGTCAAGTGTCGTCAAAGGAATATATGAAGGTCAAATGAGTATTTGAAGGTAAAATGAGTATTTGAAGGTCAAATGAGTATTTGAAGGTCAAATGAATATTTGAAGGTAAAATGAGTATTTGAAGGACAAATGAATATTTGAAGTTCAAATGAATATTTGAAGTTCAAATGAATATTTGAAGGTAAAATGAGTATTTGAAGGACAAATGAATATTTGAAGGTCAAATGAATATTTGAAGGTAAAATGAGTATTTGAAGGACAAATGAATATTTGAAGGTCATATGAATATTTGAAGGTCATATGAATATTTGAAGGTCAAATGAATATTTGAAAGTCGTATGAATATATGAAGTTCAAATGAATATTTGAAGGTCAAATGAATATTTGAAGGTCATATGAATATTAGGAGGTCAAATGAATATTTGAAGGTCAAATGAATATTTGAAGGTCAAATGAATATTTGAAGGTCAAATGAATATTTGAAGGTCAAATGAATATATGAAGGTCAAATGAATATATGAAGGTCAAATGAATATTTGAAGGTCAAATGAATATATGAAGGTAAAATGAATATTTTAAGGTCAAATGAATATTTGAAGGTAAAATGAATATTTGAAGGACAAATGAATATTTGAAGGTCAAATGAATATTTGAAGGTAAAATGAGTATTTGAAGGACAAATGAATATTTGAAGGTCAAATGAATATTTGAAGGTCAAATGAATATTTGAAGGACAAATGAATATTTGAAGGTAAAATGAGTATTTGAAGGACAAATGAATATTTGAAGGTAAAATGAATATTTGAAGGACAAATGAATATTTGAAGGTCAAATGAATATTTGAAGGTAAAATGAATATTTGAAGGACAAATGAATATTTGAAGGTCAAATGAATATTTGAAGGTAAAATGAGTATTTGAAGGACAAATGAATATTTGAAGGTCAAATGAATATTTGAAGGTCAAATGAATATTTGAAGGTCAAATGAATAATATTGAAGGTCAAATGAATATTTGCAGGTCAAATGAATATTTGATGGTCAAATGAATATTTGAAGGTCAAATGAATATTTGAAGGTCATATGAATATTAGAATGTCAAATAAATATTTGAATGTCAAATGAATATTTAAAGCTCAAATGAATATATGTTGAACGTTATCAGGATGAATTTCCTCGTAAGGAAGCTTAATGTCGATCTTATCGATGTCACATAGCCGAGCTAATTTCTCGGTTGCTCATCACTGGTAGCATAGAATGAATTTTCAAAACAAAGAAACTTAATTTAAAAAAAAAAATTCAAACAATGCCACAATATACAAATGAATATCATTACATGGGGTAAGCTTCGAAGATCGTCAAGGTTTTCAAGAGTCTCGACTCGTTATTTTTCAAAGTCTGAGATGCGACTAGTGACTCGCCCCGCGTTACTTTCGCTCGAAAGCCCAAAGAAGACAACTGTTCGCCTTCGTCATATCTAACGTGTAGTGGAATGCAAAGCGCCAAAAATACGAGTAAGCTCCACGTGCGCGTGACACATTACACTTCCAATGACAACGGCTGATCACCTTCGCCTTCCACAAAATCATTCTGCGCTACTAAAACCCAAACACGAAGTCAAAGTTCGACAACGACACCAAAATGTTCTTGGACGCAGGTCAGGACGAACGGTCAGTGCTCGGGCTCTAATGGTTTGTTGTTTACCCAGCTAGTGTTCATTCCGTTGCTCAACGGATCGTGAGCAAGCACTGCCGGCATGTTGTTCCACGCTTTACAGTCATCGTTGCTTCGGTAATCGGACTACAAATCTGCTTTCGCAATGGTCATCGAGTGCGATCATGGACAGCTTATTGGGCTTCATTCGAAGCGCTGTGAATACGTGGTTTGTATGTAACGGGATGTAATTGGAAGCCTGCTATTTGTCTAACTGTGAAATGATCTTGTGTAGGAGTGATTTTTGAGCTTTACTGGCGGACACTTATTAGGGAGATTCAGTGGATTTCGACGGACATGACCCAGTGTGGACGCAATATGCATGTGTGCATCTGTTAGGCAGTTAAGAGCTACTCAATTATGGGGGTTGGGAAGACAATAGGATGAATAATGAGAAAATTGAATTACCTAAAAAGTTTTGTTTTCATCCACATTGAAGCAAAAAATTTGCAGGGAATTTACTGTTTATTTCATTTTTGTTCTTCTATGCCGGCAATTATTTTGAGAGCAGTCAACTTTCTCAGACCAAAACAAAAGTTTAAGGACGTTAAAAAACGGGAGGACATTATGGTTTTCGTCATTGTTTCTAAGATAAATGGGAATTATAAAAATTAGGAATTGTTTGCCATGAACGACATTTATATGGATGATGGATAATGCAAATAGTTACGAGTCCAGATCAATTTTGCATTCGTTCTTCATAATTTCGTTCAATTACATCCGTTGACAAGATCGAAAATTTCTCCCGAGTCGTTTCTTTTCTCATCATGAGCAAACTCTTTCTTGAATTTTCTTGAATTTTCTCTTCATGAGCAAATTCACAATTCAGGTTACATTTTCATAACTGCAATCAAGTGCTGTAGAACAGCAACAGACTCAAGTGCTGCTATTTTTTATACAAATGAAAACCAAAAAACTCTTAAAACACACGCACATTGCAACAATTAAAGTATGGGTTCATTTTCAACCTGTACAGTAAAGCAAGCCATCTAACTCTCTCTGAGGCAACTATTGTATTCAAGGGAATTCTCCCAAAGGGAAATGTGAAGTTCCAAACTCAAAGGTAGGAACGCCTTCCTTGTGTCAAAATACCATTTTTTGCACTGTCACGGGCATATTTTTCTCGGTACACAGCTGTCCTGTATTTCAGCCCCTACTACTTAATTACATCAAATTGAATATTGCTGCTTAATCTTATCTCCCAACTTGCTGTTTCTATGCGCAGCAGATCCTGTGTGAAAAGATACCTTGCGCATTCTTCTGCGTTTCCTAAAACACTGACCGCAACGTGAGACACCGGTGGCCACGGAGGAGATTTTCATTATGCTGCTTACCGATCACTAGTGGCAAACATAATTTTCATAATACTTGATATTTTCTCAAGCGAGGTATTTTGAAATCTTTTTGGAATAATTAATTTCTAAATTGTAAACAACGTATACCAATTAGCTCATGATTTCCTTACACTCTCGGTCATTTTCTTCTTGTAAGAATTCTTTAAAATTTCCAAGTTTTGAATAAAAAAACGGAATAAATATGTTTGCTGAATAAATTTTTCAGTAATGTACCAATACGAAGTTGAATCCGAGTGTTTGACTGTAATTATTGTGCTTCTAAGTGCATAGAATTTCGAGCTTATTTTACCGTAAGCTAACATCGAAATAGAACGGCTTCAAATAAATTTTTATTCGTTGATTATGTGTTCCTCAGCGAAAACAGACCGAACTACGGAATGATATAGCTCTGAAGTTATTGTTAATATTCAAATCAACATTCATTGTTAATGAGACTTCGATTTTTCATGTGTTATAATTTTTATTCCTAGACTTTTGAGTTTCATTCATTATCCGGAGCGAACGGGAGAGCTTTATCAAGTTAAAGTTCGGTCTGGTTGCTTTTGGGACACCCTATAGAATCTTGGGGGATATCGGGAGCTATGCTAGCTACTGACATGCACCTAGGTATATTTCAGCTCTTTATTGTTCAGAATAAAGGAAAGTCCCGCGTAGCAGCAAAGCTATCAGCAATAAAATTCCTCTCAACTCGTCAGTGCTTCCTTCTACTCCAGAGCTTCAATAAGCGTTTAATTTTTTCGATTTAAGGCACGTAAAAATAAAAATAATTGGCCAATGGTTAAATAACAACAGTGCGAAGGTTTCTCTAAGTCGCTTGCTAAGTCGAATCAGTTTTTTCATGAATCGGGATTCAATTTTTCAAGTATTGGCAGGACTCCATCTTTCGGAAGACTTGATGATGAAAGGTAAATGTGAGATGCTCAATTCTCCTCTTCACTGGAAATTCCGAAAAATCTACATGGAGCCAATCTGTATTTTTGCTGGAAATCGGAGACCTGAATAGAAGTCATTTCACAATTGGGAAAACTTCAATCGTTTTTACCGCTCTCAGAAAATACTGAGCCGACTTCATAGACCTCCAGCGTCAAAGTTTTACTCAAAGAAGTGATCCTTTGGTCCGATGGTATTTTGAATTTGGTCTTTCTCGATCATGGGAGAACACTATCCGCCAAATAATTCACTGCAAAAAAAAATCATTTTTTCCGCAGTGAAACACAGCCCTTTGAATCTATTCTACGAGGCTTGTCACACACTCAGTAAAAAATATGCAGGCCCTGAGAGAGAAAATAATTGTTCAGAACTCGTTGAACCTAAACCAATGAATACAGTACACAGATGGAGCTGAAACATTCAGGGAAGGTTGTTGATTTACAGACACAAATCTAAAAATTTCTCTGGCGTCTCCTTCTTTCAAATTTGTGATTTCTCAATCAATGAAACTTTTTCTATTAACTTATTAGTTCACCCTCGCCGTTAAAAATGAAAGTTCTTTTCAGGTAAATTTATTGTCACACTGTTGGGAAATGTTTAAAATTGACAGTTTATGTGAACTTGCTTCCTTGAAAGATTTTTCTTCTTTTGCGTTCGGAAAACATCGGAATGAATTTCAATGTATTCATTTTCAAATCAAAACAAGGAATTATGTTTATTTTCGACTTGTTAGTATCCAATATACATACACGCTCGTATATAGAGATGGAAAACTTAGAAAGCATGCAAAAATCTATCTCTGCTCTATTATACAAGGTTTTTTAAACACACGGGATCCGAAAAAAATCTTTAAAAATTTTTGATGCAATGAACAGATTTTTGAATTCGAAACGTCAGTAGAATCCTGAGATTTATATAGTCTATTTAGACTAATTTTTCGGTGGGAATTTTTCATGTGGCGTCCACTCGACTGCAAGCAATATTGGGCGCGTGTTAGCACGCGTCTCGTTGCAGCACTGGTGAGGGTAGGACTGATCAATATTGTTTCTGAGATGATGGCATCCTTGAGTTCAGTTAGACCCGTCAGTTTGTCACCATAAAACGGCCCATAGACGATCAACTTTATTGTCAATATAATTGACAATAATGAATATTGACTATTAAATTGATCGTCTGTGGGCTTGATTGACGACCGTCAATTAATTGACTAAGTGGGCAAAAAAATGTCATCAATATAATGAGTCAATGATATTCACAATTAAATCGATCGTCTATGGGCCGCAAAAGCCCTTTCCTCTGGATATTAATACAAGAAAAAAAATACTAAAGGGATTGATCAGGAGACCTTGCAGGCCACTCAACGACGCCATATCTTGAAATCGGCTTCAGATGGAAGTTCAAAAGCAGGATGAATATCATTTTGTCCTCTAATTCTTATTTTGATTGTTTTATCGTGAATACGTAGATGCCAAATAAAAAATTTAAATCTCAGGATTTCACTGCCGTTTTGTTTGTAAAAATCCGTTCATTTCCAGGAATTATTTGGCAATAAAAATACTGTTTCCCGTTTAGTAAAATATATGATTTCATTACCGAAATTGGGTGATACCAAAATGCGTACATACATTATTATTAAACAGAAGTACTTTATATCATTTTAAATCAGTAAGTATTCGCCATGAATTTTTTACCTCTAAGATCCACTTTCCCATTCAGTGAATTTTAGGACTGCGTAACAGAAATAAGATAATAAATGAATTAAAATGCACTCAAATGATATTATTAATTGGATGTACAGCGTCAGCACATGCGATAACTTGAAATGAAACCGAGAATTGCTGGCGGACGTATATCCCTCACGAATTAATTTCCAGTTGTCGGGCAAGTCAGTTCTCCGTTAAGGCAGTGGATGGTTTACATGATAGTGCCATGCAAATGTGGTGTTCATGAGTCATGTTGCTGCTTTATTGCCTAATTTATGGACGACGGGCGTGTTATTGGTGTTCCTATGCAGCACTAAATATAGTAGAACCTCTGTACCTCTGCTTCAGGGAGATAGATTTACTGCCAAGCGAGTTGCGAGTCTTATCCAAAATAGGAAAAAATTTAGAGCACACCTCGAATAATCTTGGTGGAGATTCAGTTTTTGAGAGGGCGATTCCAAAAGATGCTCCGAGATTTGGGTTACTGAGAAACCACGACCTTTTTATAGTACAAAATTTAGAAGAATTCCAAATCAACCACTATATAGAAGAGATTTTCACTTTGGTCAATTCATAGGTAGGTACAGAAGAGGAAGCTGCGCAGATGAAATTCTGGTTTTGCGAGCGTATGCAATCACATTTTTTTCACACAACTCTGTTCTTCATCAAATTCATAACTGATGAGTTCTTGAATGATAAACGGAGCATTCTACAAGACGTAAAATTGAGTTGATTTCATTATCATTTGTAGAACGCTAAAATCGGCATAAGAATCGGTCATAAAAACGTTCCTCTAGATGCGTTCTTCAATTTTTACGGCCGGTTCGTAAGCTTCTTCACTAAAAAAAACGTGTCACTTAACGCTAACAGAGTTTTCAGTATACAACACACACACAAAAATAATGAAGAAACATTCACATTATCTGAAAAAAAAAACAAGAATTCCAACAAACTTAAAATACCATTCAATTTCTGAACAGTGATGATCAGACATGCGAAAAACCAACACAAACTCAACAAGGTAAATAATAAGTTCTCAGCGAGAACACGACAAAGACGCTTTTACCGCAAAATAGTTCACTGCTCCATCTACAGCGACCTTATGTTATTTAAAACATACACGACCATTGAAAGCCTCGGTAACGATTGAACGAGCTTTTGCATGATTGAGCGGCCAAGGCTCAAAGGCGTAGCCCATTCGCAAGATTGCTCTGACTCGAGGAGAAGCTTCCTCTTCTGCATTCATACAGCGCTTCTTTGACCTCCGTCACTACTAGAGTGAGGGGACAAAATGACAATTGCAGGGGCTACAGAATGTGGCTTGTATCAGCGCCTGCGGTGGCAATACCATTATGGATAACGGGCTAGGCCGATAGACGGAGATCTTATTGCTGAACAGGGACGTATTCCATTTCATAGTCGCGTGCATCTTGCTCTATTTCATGCGGCATCCGGACTGACCGGACTGTGTTGCGATTTCCGGTTTTTCCAATTTTGAAACGATGCACTCCCAAAATAGTGTTAAAAAAGAGCTTTTAAACCGGGTATTTTCCTCGCATTTGAAACATCACACTATACCTAGAACCTTATCGTAAATTATTTCTTTAACTCGTACAAATTTAACAGCTAAATTTATTATGACTCCCTTAGCACCAAAGAAAGGAAATGAATAGCTAAATACCAGCAACATGAATAGTTATTTTGGAGGTAAATTTAAATTCTAAGCAATAGAGAACCTAAAACTAGTTCTAAGCATATTTTCAATTCAGAATTCTAGGCACATATTCAATGTATAGTTTTGGGCACGATTTCGAGATACATTTCCAGGCATGTTATCAATTCTCAGTTTTGGGCATGAATTTAACATACAATTTTGGGAACGCATGCAACACACCGGTAAAAAGCTCACAGATGATATTCGAAGCAGAATTTCCCGTTACGCGTTCTCGATTTCGGGCAAAGCATAATGAAGCCTTTGATCGCATTCGTCCTGAGACTTTTGGCCATGTGTCGAGTTTCGCTGACGTCATGATGTGATGATCAATTAACACATTGTCTCTTGAAGACCCGAGATGCTTAATGATGCTCGGATTGTTTTTTATTACTTCTTTACGTCGGGGGAGGTATGTTATAACAAAATTAGATTAATTTTTACTCTAACCATATTGTTGCCAGCCTCCACTGCAATCTTTAGTGTAACAACATCGCTTAAGAAATAAATTAAATTATCGATATAGCCTTACATATATGATAATTGCCGCACAGAATGTTCTTGATTGAGCTGAGCTGTCTGCAATAGCTGTTTAGTTATTTTTCTACAGGTCGGGTTGAATTTTTGTAACATCTGTCCAGTGTAGGAGTATGAGACCAGTAGCTAGTAAGCATGTTCAGTATTGTATAATGAAAATTGGAAATAAGATAGAAGTACGATCTGATACGCTTTTGGGAGTGAGGAGTGACCTGATCTCCAGAGTTAGTTTCTCTTTTGGCTAACGATAAAAAATCTTGTTCGTGGCAAAAGAATTAGATTGAGTATAGTTTGAGAGCTCCATGAAAATCAAGAACTCGATCGTCGCCAACAGAAACAAAAGTTCCCTCGCACATAATTTAGACAAACGCTGATGAAAAATTCTTTATTATCCAGATGAAAATAGATCAATACTTATGATGAAGATTTGCGAGTCTCACTATTTTTCTTACGAATTTTTCTACAGCTTTAAGATGTGAAAGTTTTCCTGATATTTAGGAAAATCAAATTGAAAGCATACGTTCTTAAATTACCTAAACGAAAAGAAATTCACGCTAACAAGACAAAGTTACCAAACCTGTCGAAAAAATGCTTGTTGAAAACGATTTAATTGTAATTACTATTAGTAGAACTAAAATTTGTGACATAAGAAACTTATTATTTCAATTTCTATAACGCAAGAGAGTTTAAAGCGTTTATCTAAAATTGAAGTTTCAAAACTATTTATTAACTTCAAGTGGCTCTTTAGGATGTTCTAAAGCAAATTCAACGCTCTATTTTACCTAAAGACAGCAAATCTATTAGTCCTTGAGTTACTTTCCGATCCAAAAAAACTATTGTACCAAATTCTTATTTATGCACGTCGGCATATCTCCTCAGACCCAAATCAAGACATCTGAGCCCATTTCAACATTCATTCACGCCCAAAATTTTCTTAGTAAGTACATTCTTGAAACAGAACTACATTTACAAATGTTTTGTGAAAATGAACTGTATTAGCACATTGTTCATCGAAAAAGAACTACTCTGCTTGCGCTATGTTGAAAAAAGAACTATATTTAGGGAACTCTATACAGTTCCCTCGAAACGAAACTATATTTACATATCATCTGTCGAATCGGAACTTAATCCCCAGTCGAAACGGGACTATTTTTACAAATCCTCTGCCGAAACAAATCGATATTTACTGATCTTTTCCTTATCTTAAGCGATACTGATCTACGGAGATGAGTGTACTCCTTCAGAATAAGAGGTTTCAACGTACTCGACTGTGATGAAAACAAGTTAAAACAAAGCTGAATACTGTAGTGCTTTACTGAATACAAGATAGTAGTTAAAAAAAATGTTTGGAAGGGCTATGCGCTTTCATCAACTTCGAGAAGTGCGTGGACAACTGTCGGACTTATGTAAAATTCGTGGCCGAGATTAAATCCACATTAATTTCTGCCGTGTTCGTACATTTTTTTTCTGCAACGAATTTCAGGGACTATGTCAGCCATAAGTGCCCAAATGTAGTAGTTTATTAGTCGTGTACTTCACAAACGATCACCTCATGCACGATCATAATAATATTTCTCACTCCTAGATTACAGTCTTGAGAATCTGTTTTCCGATGTCATATATTCCGAGAAGTTCCTAAGAAATTTCCTGATCTTCAGCAGGAAGGAGAGAGCAACTGTTTAAGACATTCATTCCTCAAAAAAGTGTTGGAAATCTTCTATACTATAATTAGAGCTGCGTTCGTCTGTCTGCCTGTCTGTCTGTCCGAAGCCAGCCGAAAGTGTGAGATGAGCGTATCTGTGATACAAGCTCAGCCTCATCAACTCTCGAGAGACTGAATTTTTTATTTCTTGCAGCCTTTCTATCATTTCGCCTTTTTTCTTATTCCAAATATGGACTACATAGTTTAAGGTGGACTACATAGTGGTGGAAAGGTGGACTGCATAGTTTAACATAAAAGTTGGAAGCTTCGTGCATTTGCACTTCGTCAACAATGAACAGCAAAGTCGCCTGGAAAAAAACATAGACCCGCAATTTAGTAACACCGAGATGATATGAACGCTAAATGCAAAACTGAAACATGAAGAGATAGTAAAAAGAATAGACAGTGAAAGTTGAACACGTTAAGAAAAGATAGTTTGATAAGAACTAAGATGATAATCTTGGTTCTTATCCACTGACTGTAAATAATTTATTCATCTACGTAAATTGGTAAAGAATGCGAAAAAAAGAATGTTTCCTCCGTGCACTGCACGCAGATATCAGCGAAACGAAAGAAAAGGGTCCATTTTTTTCTGTATAAAGTACGTGCCCAATCGTAATAACTCTCTTTTAGCAAATTTGTGTTTCATGGGTTTTTGGCATGAGTAATAAACTGCAAATTGATGTTGCGAATAATAGTCGTTACTTTTTCTTTCCTGAAGCACCAATTTAATTTTTTTAATACTTGCGTGTTGATGCTTTCAGTACCCGTCAATCCACGAGTAAAACTCCTGCTGAGCACGCAAGGCGTTCTCTTCAAATAACAAAACAAATATTGAAACGCTGATTCAGTGCCTGGGCTCTATGTTCCGAAGGGTTATTTGACTAAATTTAATCAAGAAAATTAAGCTTTTCAAGGTAGCTCAGAACTAGAAAAAAATATGCGAAGTCTTCAAAAATCTCATTTAAGCCGCGAAAGAAAACATTCATTGGAATCATTTATTCAATATTAATTTTTTTGGAATCATCGACCGTGCCTCCATGGATGTTTTCTTATGGTAATTTGTATCACCACCTTTCAAGAGTACAAATTGAGCAAGACGTAATAAGACGAACAGAACAAACTTCATCATCACTTATCGATTGCTCCACTCTCACTTGAAATATTTCATTCAACAGAAATGATTTCTCTCATAGTGCAGCTTCTTTTTTACGTTTGAACTAAATTTCTAGCTGCTGGAATTGAAAACAGATGGACGAAACTTGTACAAAGTTGATTTTGTAGTTCTCAATTTTTCTCCCTCTTTCACGCCGGCAAAATCTTGCACTGGTCTTCCTTTGTCTGTACAACATTCACGGATTTGGCTCTACAACAACGTATTTCACCGTATCAGGAATAATTAGTTTTTGTTCAGACTGGACACTGTAAAAGGATATATGTTCCATGGCCGCTTCTTGCTCGAATTTTGTCTGAGACTGTCTTACGATGTGTTAATGAGGGCCTTAACAGTAACATTTTACATTAAGCCAACTAAATCAGAATTTGAACCCGCGAAATAACTCCTGGCATGAATCATTTCGAACTTCATCAAAGAGGCGCCCATGTTCCAAGAAATTCAAGAAATCGTACCATAGAAACAGCATGACCGCAGCGTTATAATTTGCGAGGGTATGACTACACAAATACATGAAAGCAATCACTTACTAAACAATAATCCGCTAATTCTCTAGAACAGTGTTTCTCAAGCTTTCTAGCCAGATTGCCCCTTTTTCAATTGAAAAAATGAATCACCCCTTGCCCCTTAATTGGAAAATAATAATAAAAATTATTGCAAAATTATATAAAATGAATTTAAAATGTTTCACTCAAGTTGTGTTTTAATGTGGTCTTGAGACTGATGCTTTGCTACTAGTTATTTTATATTAGTCTTGACATTTGTCATTGTCAGTATGACGTCTCCTCGAACGCATATATCCATTGTGTTTTTTATTCAGTCAAAATTTTATTGACGGCATTGAATCTACATTCAACCCGATAAAAGGTTGGAAAGTATAATAGATTTTTAACCATTTCACACTACATTTTTGGAGATGGCTGTTTTGATATATTTGATAGTCATCACTCATTTATTCCATTTTTTGGAATATATATTTGCATTCATCACTAAATTTCAATTCGTTGAGTTCTTGAAAATTTTCATGGGCACTTTCCACATCACAACCTAAAGGATCTATCATCATCCACGGTTGAACTTGAAACGAAAACACGTCCGAGTGATCGGCTGTTCAAGTTTTCTCTCAATTTACTATTTATTCTTCGTATTTTATTAAGCTTGTTCTGTGAGTTGTTCCCTTACTTTTGTTAGCCCAGACAGGTCTTTTAAATTCTTCTTGTGATTATTCATTCGGACCCATAGCAACTTTTCAGCAAAGGCTTTCAGAATACGTTTACAATCCAGTAGTGTTGCCTTGAAGGTGTAGTGACATTGCATTGACCTCACGAAAAATCCACTCTAGAAAGAAAATATCACACTTGCGGTGTCTGCCTTATTCTGCAAAATCGCTTTCTCCTAAATTTATTTAGAAAATAACAATTGTGCGGAACAGACCTACAAATCGTGCTAGGCAGTTTCCTTTTGAAAGCCAACGAACATCCGTATGGAGAATGAGCTTTACGTGTTCTTGTTCAGTATCAATGGAAAACTTCCGAATAGTCGATCGTGTTTGCTGTGTGACCTCATTTCATTGACAGTCTTAACAACTACTCCCAATAATTCATGAAGATCAGAACTAAGTGTTTTGGCAACTACATGATGACGATGTTCCACGCAATGAACTGCTAGGGTTGAAGGACAAAGTTCCTTCATGCGAGCAATAAAACCTTTTTGCTTACCAGCCATAGATGGAGCACCATCCGTTGCGGAGGAGGACCAAGTTCTCTAATGGGATTTCATTATCGTCGATCGAACCAAGATTTTGTAGTTTCAAAATTGGGTAATTCAGTTGTATCTGTTTCTACTAGTTTTAGTTTTGCAAACAACGTCTCTTCACAAAGTTTAGAGCTATCATCTATAAATCGAACACACGCCATAAGAATATCTCTGCTGTCACTTACCGTTGATTCATCAAGCTGAATAGAGAATTTGCTAGTTTTTAACTTTTCAACTAGTTAACTTTGAACATCCAATGGCATTTCATCGATTCTTCTGCGGATTGAGTCATTACTGAACGGAATTGTTTTTATTGAGTTTGCTGAATTTTGCTGCAACACAGTTCTCATTAGAATATCAAATGCAGGCTCAATGACATTTTCAGCAACTCTATGTGCGCTCCCAGTGTTTGCAACTAATTGTGCTATTTCATACAATGCAACCAAAGCGCGTTCATTTGTCTGTATGCATTTTTTCATACAAGATGACCGAGTATTTTATTGGTTGAAATTTTTCTTCAAGTTTTCAAAATAAGTTATGGATTTACTGGCTTTCTCTATAAGTTTTCTCATCAAATGTTCTTCAGGCCTTGATGTCTTCGTTGGTACATTAGGAAATGTGTTGTCGCACAAAGACCGCAATGGTAATTTTGATCATGAGGTCTGTCTGCAAGGCCATAAGCCAAATTGTGCTCCATTTATGGTCTACATAAATTTTTTGTTGCCATAATGAGGGGAAAATTATTTCAATATGTTCCAATGACACTTAGCATCCTTGAATGGGCCGACATTTAGGTATGGAAATTTTTAATCCACATCAATCATTTAGTAGTGAATTTAATATCGACAGTGGGTAATTTAATATCGAATTTTCTGGCCGTTGAGGTGGGATTAAATTTGTATTTTGAATTGCTTAAATTGCTTTAATTCAAAGAATAATATAAACTCTTTGCGTTGATAAAACTCTAAATTATGAAAACAATTTAGAATTCTTCAATTATATTTTTTAAGATTTTTGTACCATATCTTATCACCTTCATTAGACGTTTTTCACTTTCAACCCTCAGGAAGTATAAGATTAGCAATAGTGTTAAGTTTGTTAGGTTTGTCTGCCCTGTATCATGGGGACATACGACTCCAAGGGGATACCTTTAGATTATCTCACCCATGATTCATCGGAACTTCTATCTTATCCACCTGCTGAGCTTATTTCAGTTTCTCTATCTTCTTCGCTAACTCTTCATTGTCTTTTCGACTTCTTCTCGCAGCCTAACTTGGTGCACCTGTGCTATACCTTGGGTATTTTGCGTCAGAACACACCTTGTGCATAGATTTCTTGTTTTTCCAGTCAACATTGTACGGTTCGTTTTTTCCTCCGTGAAATAATCATTGAGGTGGAAATTAAGCCTTAAACTAATTTTCATACGAATACAATTTACTTCTTAACTTCAACTTTTTTTTGATCTTATAATTAACTTACGTTAGAAAGTACCCAGCTAAAACTTATTTTCACTGAACTGTGCCATGCTATGAACCTATAATTTTTGTTTGAATTTTCTTCCAATGCGAGATGCAATCTCCTCTTTTTTAATCCAATTTGATTGTTAAAGGTTACTTAATTTTTTCAATCAAGCAACCACTATTACACACTTATTGCATCTAAAGCATAAAAGAAATAAATGTTTTTGATTTGCATATAAAGCACAAAACAAATAAATGTTTTCGATCGTGTACGATCTTTTTCAACAAGACGTATTATTACCCAGCACCTTGCTCACGAGAGATCACCTTTCTCTAACTGTCTTTTACATGAACATTAATGTCACCTGCATAACTCTACCTTTTTTGTGGGTACTATCATCACCCCCTAGCTCACCTTGCGAGTCAGGCCGTAACAGAAATCATCCCCCTCTCCCATTTTTTCTCCTTTCAAAACGAAATATTAGGATCAGATTCTACTAAAAACTTTCCAGCATCCTTATTGAACTGGACAGCTGGCTACTCCACATTTTGCCGAGAGGATCTCATTTCGGTTTTCATGGCCTCCTTTTGACCGCTACAAGCGACGAGGGCAGAGCTGTAAAGCTAAGTTCTTTTAAGAGCTCCTAAAGCCTCCTTGTCTGCCGCCAGTTCGGCCACTCAACACCAGAACTTACGACTGACTTGGCCGAGTCAGTGTTTCTTTACAACAAATATGAGCTGAAATTTTCGGTGGACAAATGAGAAAGCTAGTAAGAGTTAGATGTTGTTGAGCAGCCTGCGTCCTCTCCTGCGGAGATGATTTTGAATTGCCTGTAGAAGCTTGCATCGCCCTATCGGCCTTTCAGTGCGCTGAATATTATTGAAACGTTTTCAAAGCATATTTTATGGATGTTAGTTGAGCATAATCTCTGTCAAAAGAAGAAGTGAAACAATTTAATGAGTCCGTAACGAAGTGGAAACTAAATTTATGAAAAAATATTTGGCATTAAAAACTGTGATCATGGATATTTCGTTTGGAGTTTTTCATTATATTTCCTTTCATTTTACATGCAATTTAAGTTACAGCGAAGTTTATCTAAATATCAGGTTATGTTGATCATTCTTTTACGAAAAAAGCCGTTCGCCGCTTTAAGCCCGATCTAAACGATATGCAGTCGTCATACCCATTAAAAATAGCGTGTGTTTAGCAGTTCACCTTTTTTGTGTTGGTTTTTCTTAAATTTATGAATATATTTTTACAAGTGTTTTCCAGATAACAGCTGATGATGACCTTAGGGGTCGAAACACTCGTTAATAACCAAAATATCTTTTAAATAGATTATCTTTGCTATAACCTTCATTTAAAGCAATGTCGGCTTTTACAACCCAATCAAATACACGAAAAAGTATTGTTAGTTAACTTTCAAAACCACTGTCAGATTTCAAGTTAAACTCTTGAAATGTTTACACATTTTGGGACCTCTTTCTTCCACATGGAGGTTAAAGATACCAAGCTGCCTATGAAGATTTATGTATTCTTTAAATAAATATAAATAGCAATCATATGCTTGTAGCGACTGGTTTCTCGCCACGGCAACCAAGTATCCAGTTGTTCATACAAATATCGAATTTTGATTCTCCATCCCGCGCGGGCCAATGAGATTGAAATTAAACTCCAGTCAGGTTATTTCTGTATCACTCTGAACGGAAACTACTCGTGCCAATTTTGTATGCTGAAATTTCACCTTCAAACCAGCCAACCCTCCCAGCTGCTAATTCTGAAGCTAGGCCTATGTACAAAGAACGCCTTGTCGAACAGCATCAGCCTTCACTCGACAGCCTCCACTCGACACTATGTACTCACTCTTCCCTCTGCAATCATCGTAGCAACTCCTTGAAAAAAACTCTCATTCCATTCTCACTCTGCTTCTCTGCAAAATAGTCACAACCTCGGAATTAAAGCAAAATAGAGTAAAGGCAAAATACCACCTCGATGCATTCTGACGACGCCAAGTTTTATCGCTGCTCTTTAGAGTTGGGCGAAACTATGTCTTCACCAGACATAGCCAGGTATACTTTACGCCAACGGCTCGTTCTATTCAAAGGAGTAAAGCGAGTTACGTTGTCGGAGCAAGAAACAATCTCTGCACCGCTTTCTTTCTCGCAGCCCTTTTTCAATAGGACAAGGACTGGCCTAGCGAGGGCATACAACATCATTGCCACCTGATGACGACAATTGCTTGCCCTTGCTTTATGAACAATGCAAATACTCTCTCATCAAGTATTACTTCATCAAACATTTTTTTTTCAAATGTTCTTGCATCATTGCTTCTTCAAAAGGGCTCCTTGCTAGCACGACGGCAGCCAAATGTTACAATATCAGTACTTTCTTCCCAAGGGCCTACCTCGTTCCACATCTTATGTATGGCTAGAAGCAATAGCTTTGGTGTGCCATCTCCACACTCTGGATCCGCAGTATGTACATACAACACTCATTAAACCTGATGTATGTCGTAGCACATTCGTGCTACCCACACCATAGCCATCACTCACGAGATCCTGAGCGGCAACGAAATCGGAGTAGTCACCTCTTCCAGTTTACCCGACACAACAACCAGGCAGCAACCGATACTTTGCAACCAATCACGCCAGCGCGTCCATACTAACGAACGTCACTCCATGGCCGCCGTTGTTCAGTCAAAATTTCTTAGCAATGATACAAATACCAAATATTAACTGGGTTCATTAAATTCCTATAATTTTAAACGCATGTTAAAACTTTCCAAATGACCCATCGGTGGGTAGTATCGCAAGCCACGTGTTAAGCCCCTAAAAATTTAAAATTGAATCGTCCCTTTCATTGTCATTATTTTCTAGTCGGGTGCTACTCGAATGACCTCAAACGTTAGATCGTATGCTCCCGCGTTTGAGAATTCGTGAAATTTTGCCTTCAAAACGATGTTTAATTACAAAGGAATTTATTCTAGAAAGGAATTGCGAGTTGTAGAATAATCAGATAATATCTTTAAAAACAACTGATGATCAATCAGCGAAGCGAAACGCACCTTGTCGCTTTTTATGGAGCAACACAAAAGATGCAAGGCCCTGCCCTGCCAAAATGAAGGAAAGGTCAATTGATGATGCTACTCTTTTCATTCGATACCTGTTGAAGAATAAAGTATTTTTGTACGACTTTTGATTCAGAGAAGCCTATTTAGTGATTAATTTACTGATATATGACACTCATGGTGAATTTTCACAGATTTAGAAATTTTTGAGAAAGTCTCATATGTTGGTCAAAACAGTCATTACAAGAAGTTTATATACCTCATGGGATCATTGTTATAACCTGAAATAAGCTTTACACGAACGTCTGACGGGTTAGTTTCTTTCCGTCCTTTTCATTACAAGAAATTCCGTTCTCTGGCTCAGAACATATGAGCTGCAGCATCTGAAATAGAAACCGTGAACACAATTTGATGCGGCCAAGATAAATTTCAGAAGTTTGGCAATTGAAACAATGATAAGAATGGTAGAATTACATTTTCTCCTTAGACATGATCACCAGACAAATGTTAGACCCTCATCCGTTATTTGAGCATTGAGCGAATCAAACTTATTTAGAAAAAATAAGTAAAAAACATTAATTTCATTTCACGGTAAATTGCCTCATCAAAAGCCTAGATTTTTTTTGTTTCATGACCTTACTTCTTACGAAATTATCGAATTGTAAAGCTTTCCTCCCGAACAACTACCCTATCGTGATAAAATGCCACTTGCACTCTAGGCCAAGATGAACTTCGTGTTTCACAACTGAAAAATAGAGCACCAAATGCTAACTTCTCCATACGAGAAGCCTTGCAAAGTGTATGCACAAGACATTGAAATTTCTTGAGCTAAAATTCCCTGTAGCGGTTTTTGTCTTCCCAAAATATTACTTGACCTGTAACATACGATACAAAATGCACATGAACAAATAAACTACCATTGTAAACGACAGCCAATATTTTGTCGAGAGTCATACATGCATGGCGGTAGAAGATGAGAACTGAACTCGGCATAAATAATATTTGAGGACAACGTCTCTACATTACAGGTTTCCCAATCTATAGCTATTTCCTATACTGGTTTGTGAATACCCTCGAAGAATGAAGCGTCATTAACATCATGCCACTCTCAAGATCTCCGAGGAACATTTAAACCTCAGCTTGAAAGCAGCCTAATGATTTTCAAGCATCAATTCCGACTCGAAGAGTAATTTTTTAAATGTGCTAGTTTCAATTTTGCAACTACTGTTTGATATCCGTTCGTTATTTGTCGACTTGGGAGTGTTGCATATTCACTGTTAATCGAATTCTTTGTTCTTAAATGATAGACACCGACCCAAACCGGCGTATTTAAGTCCAAAAAAATAATGATTCTCGCTCCGTTTCTCGTTCTGATAAGTCCAAATTCTTTTTTAGTTCAGTTTTACTGTCATTCTTTTGTCTTCGAAACGCTCGCTTCTATGACAATGGAATCAAAAGAACCAATAGAGCTTGGAACTTTATTCAGAAAATGTTTTGTGCATTGGTGCGATGGCTGGAGTCAACGAGGCTTGCTTGTATTCGAGATGGACGGTCAGTTCACAACACTGGACAAGAAAGGAGTTCGCTTTTTTGCTGAACTAACCGACAGAAATGCGAGTCGAAATAGTAATACTGACTTGCTTTAGGATTCAGTGCCATGATTTGAAGAGTCGATATAACTTCCCAGCAGTTTTGCTTACTGAGTGGCGATTTTGAGAAGTTTTTCATTTAAAATATATTTTCTTCCATGTTTTTATTAGTTCCCTCTATTTTCAAGCCATTAGGTTGCCTCCTTTTCACATTTCTTCATGTATTATTTTAAAAATATCGGTTCTAATTTGTACATGTTTGCCGAAACAATTAAAAGTATATCCTTATAATTTTGAAGTAAATTTAATTTTCATTTTATGCCTAAATTTGACTGCAATTTGCTCCCAGACGAAATGTTCAAAGCTTTTCTTTCTATTTTTAAACAGGGTTTAAAAATAGCCCCAACATCATTTTTGACTTTAAATATTAAATTTTTCAATTCTTCGATAAAACCCACTTCTCAATCACAAACCGCCGTCTGATGCATTGTTCATCGGGCCTAACAAAACGTACACGAAACCTCTCGGCCAATCACACACACATTTACTCTCATGCTTGTACTTATGTCCGAAATTAACTATACGCACGCAATTGAACAAGCTGTTTACATTTTTTATATAGGCATGCTAGCAACAGTAATTGTATAAATATTACACGCTGAGATTCATGAATGTTTAAAAAGAATGGCAGTGGGTCATGTACACCGAAGATGACCAATGTCTAGGCCTCGTGAACTCTCAAAAATATTTGCGTAAAACATCCCAAATTTAAATGAAACTCAGTAGGTCATTTAAATTCATCTGCCCTGTACACGATGCTTACAAATCTCAGTTCCTGATGCAGTTTTAGTACGCCGTTGGCTATAAATACAAGGAGAATGTCCGATAAAGTGTCTACGGTAGATGATTTCAATAAAAACTTTGAGCGTCACTTCTATGTAAGATTTTTTCATCATTTTCGTCTAATGAAGAAATATTATGAATGTGCGTACATGTTGTATAACCTATTCAGTTTGGCGCGATATGAAGACTTATACACAGTTCAACGTAACAGATTAAAAATCGAAAAATTTGTCTAAAATTTTATTTTTTTAATGGTTTATATTACAACTCAATAAACCATTAAGAAATTATTGTCCACCCTTGTCAGTTCTTTCCCTCGTCCTCAAGTTTGTAAATGATATGAAAATTTTCTCCAGAAGTTGAGCTATTTATAGAAGACCCGATCATTTGAAGCAATGGCTTCACTTTTTCTTAATTTTCAAATCATCTTAAATTTCTGAACTTTGAGCTCTTGATTTCATTCAAAAAATCAGCAAATGAGGGAAGTTTGAAAGGAATTGCTCCAGCTTAACTGGTTAACTCGATGGAAAGTTTTCACTTTAAATTCTGGTCCGACTGTTCTGAGTGCCCTGCGCTCTGAGCACGATTGCATGCGAAGAGTTCTAACTCGTGACGAAGATGCGCGACTTTTGTTCCTGTCTTGAGGATGTTAAGCACAACTGACCAATAGATTTTAATAGGGAAATGGTGAGCGATAATTATTGACGGAAGCGATTCCCATGGTATTATTGAAGCCAGATTAAATTCGTTCAGTGATGGAATCACCTTTTCTTTGCTTGAGCGTCAGCTATTTTAAAGTTTCTTTGAGTGCTTGCATGGCACTGGACTAGACCAGGACTTAAATAAACTGGGAAATGTTGTGTTGGTTATTTTGGAACAGAGCAACTTAAACTTCTCCTCCAGAGTCATGATTTAGTTCAGCTGACGTGTTTTATAGAACCCACCGCCAGCAGTCATTTCTGTAGTTATTTTCAACGCTCAGATATTAAAGATACTTCTATTAGCGTGTGGCTTCAAATATCATGCAGTATTTGTTTTAGAGTATTACTTGAAAAATATCGTTGGTCCTGTTTTACTTTTAGGCAGCACTTCTCTTGACGCTTACCTACGATGAAAAAATGACTTCTACGGATCCGTTTTGGAAGTCCACTTCTCGGTGCTTTACTCGCTGCAAATCAGTCTTTTTTTAACACCCTTGTCACGCAGTGCTAGCATTGCGTAAAAAAAATTTTTCAGCAATAAAATTTAGCAATAAAATTTTTTTTTATTGCTCATTTTGTGTTCATCTATATCGTACTCAGTACTACCTTTCTGATATGTTTCGAGAATACAATGCCCATGAAATTAAAAGACTGGTAAACACCTAAGCACAGAATATTATGAATATTGCCATTAATAATTTAGCAGAGTCATTGTAGGCTAGGGAGTAATCGCAGAAACTGTGTTTTAACGATTTGAGACTGCTGTTGAAACACAGGCGTGTAAATTATTATTTTGCGTTTGAGCCAGCATGCATCGCGTTCAAATTACTCTCGCGCTAAAATTAGGTCAGAGATCCTATAATTCGTCCGCAGTAACACGAAGGCTAAACCTCCCACAGAATGATACAGTGCACGAAAAAAATACAAAGTCAGGGATCATGAGTTGGACAGAATAATGACAATGAAACTTACAGTGTTTGCTTCTAGACAATTCTACATCACTGACAGTGTTCCTGATTTTGAGAGAATTAATATCAGCGTAGGCTACGTCGCATTTTCTTCAAAAAATGAGTACAAAATTATTTCATTTCCGAGTTTATCACATTCCAACTGGCTTTTCTAAGATATTTCAACAAATATAAGTTTTCAGACAATGAGGTTAGAATCTCAGATAACGAACATGCACCGAAAAGCCCCGGAAATGCTAATGTATCTAAAATACAAAAGTCACGGTATTTCCTGCCACGAAAATCGTATCCAAATGAATTCGAATGCTGGCCTCTCTTTAGATAATGAACCAGCCATCTGATGAAACACATGATATTCACTGCTGATGTAGACCATACATATCTTCAGTGATGAATAATAAGAAGGTATGTTTGAAAACAACTGATGATCAATCAGCGAAGCGAAACGCACCTTGTCGCTTTATTTGGAGCAACACAAAATATGCAAAGCCCTGCTCTGCTTAAATGAAGGAAAGGTCAATTGATGATACGGCTCTTTTCATTTGATGTCGGTTGAAGAAGATCCCTTTATAGCCACTGCTTCGAAACGCTATGGAACCGTGATGAACATTGGTAAAAAATGTAACAGCCATTGCGAACTCGGTCACAGAGAAGTTATTTCAACAAGGCCATTTGTGTTTTCGCTTTCTGTTAAAAACTTTGCAAAGCTAAAATTTTTCGCTATACATAGAGGACATGAGCCGTGACCTCGAACTCGTTTTAGTAATGACGAGGTCGTTCTGAGGAATTCATACGAAAAATCATTTCATGGAAATCAAAGCAGAACACTTGGACGATAGAAAAGAAAACAGAAAGTAAGTGAAAGCCGTACGCAAAAAAATGCACCGAGGCTTTTGTATTGTATTTTGATATTAATAAGGGATTTTCATCTTGATAGATTGTTCATATTTTGATAGAATTCGTCACAATTTTAAGAATTCTATGGCCCATATTTTGAGCATACCTTTACAGCTGGTGTATGGGTATTCTTACACATAGCCCCTCAAAAGTTTTGTTTATATGTTATGAAAATTTGAGTCAGCTAATGTCAATGAATAACATTTTTCCTTAACGTGAAAAATTTTACTACGTGGGTCATTTTCTCAACAAAGTGAATAAATTACTGAACTATTACCAGAAATAGTTGGTGTAGGTGCGAAATACATGAAAACCATGAGAGATGGAGGACGAGCTTCTTTATACAAATATACAAGTATCGCATATGTCATATCAAATATAAAATATGTATTTAAAATTGAAGTCAACTGCAAATGTTCGGAAAATTTTAGCTGAGTCCTTGAACCAACCTAGACATACCCGTTACCACCCTCAAACTACCTACAAAAAACCCTCCAACACTAGCATCATATGCGCAAAGCGCATCTCTATCAGTTTCCTATCTATCCTTTTCCGTTTCACCTCTTCTCTTCCCGACACACTCTGCGTCAAACTCTCTTTCCCTCTTCTCTATAAGCATCGACGACGACGTACCCGAACTTTCAATTCATGAATTTGGTGTGGAATTTCATTTACCCTGTTCAAGGGCTGCATTATTATTATTTTTATTATTATTTTTTGAATTTGCCAAGCGCGACTCAAGGAAATATGTACGGGAGTATTGAAGAAGAGCTTGAGAGGTACCAATATATTCTTAACATTTTTTCAATATGTTCACCAAACTGATGTTCATGTACAGTGGATGAAAAATGTTTTGATCGGTGAATAAACATACTTTTTCAAGGGTAATGAAAAGAATACCTTTAGAATTTACAACTTGCTGAATGCATTCAAACATTCAAAGAAAATAATTGCCTTAGAATTGCACATCATTCAGCAGGAATTTCTTCCATAGATTTCCTCCAGAGAACTCACTGGAAAACAATATTAATAATGAAATCCAACAGCATTAGGAACCAAGAATATTCGTTGCAAATTAAACATCAGTAAATAACATCAGTGTCACAATTCATAAAGTTCAATGAAACAAAACAAAAGACAACCCTTCTCTGCGGCATTCATTAGATTTTCTTGAGAAAGTTACGTCTACAGCAAAGATGCAGAAATGAACATTTTCCTTATGGGCGGAAAGGATTAGAAAGTTTCCGACCTCAAGATCTCCTCGCTGGAAGATCGCCCGAACGCTTTCGTGGCTTTTGGGGGGATTAGCTCTCTCGGGGCATTTATGATCGACCACAAGTGTTGTTTGCACTGGGGAGCAGCTGGAGGGATCGAAGATTCGCTTCCTTGCAGAAAGTTATCTCACGTGTTAATGAGTATGGACTTCAGTGCAGCACTGTAGTTTGCGATAGCAATATCGATGAGTGTGGTGTGCGATATCAGTATTGAGGAGTGCGGCTTACGGTATCAATATCGGTTTGTTGGGGTTTGTGATATCAATATCGAGGAGTGTTGTTTGTGATATCAATATCGAGGAGTTTTGTTTGTAATATCAATATCGAGGAATGTAGTTTATGATATCAATATTGAGGAGTGTGATTTACGATATGAATATCGATGAGTGTGGTTTGTGATATCAATATCGAGGAGTGTAGTTTGCGATATCAATATCGAGGAGTGTAATTTCCGATATCATTGCTACGTTAGTGTTAGTATATGATATACCGTTAGTGTTAGTACATACCGTTTCTGTGAGCTTGAACAGAGATAGGAATAAACGGTTACCGAAAGTCTGAATGTTATCAAAGATATATCGTTACTGAACACGTGAATAATGATGAGAAATCCACTCTACGTACGTGAAAAAGATTTTTTTAAATTAACCATTTCTGTGCGTGTGGTTGGTAAGTGAAATATACTGCCGCGGTAAATCTGATGACAGTAAGGTTTTGCAAATTAATAGCGACAAGTACTCCAATTTAATAAGAAATTATTTTGAAAAATACTCGTGAAATTTGACGTTTGTTCAAATATGTTAGGAACAGATTGCTACCGTCATTTTTGTTGACTAGTATGTGTGCAAAATGCGATTTTTTCTTTTACATTTCATGGTTATGCATACATGATTGTTCTTTAGTCATTGAGCTAAAATATAATAATTATTCAATGCGGGACCATATATGACTATCATAAGGTTTACTTATTTATACAAAGAAAATGAATGTTCGGGTTTAGAGGACCATCACTCTCTAGGCCGTTACCTCTAGTTATTTTTATTTATTATTAGTTCAGAATAATGGAATAATTTTCATGAGATTCTATTCGTAATGGCTTCCGCGTCATGAGATACCAACCTCATTCAAGACAGCTTTCATTCATTTAACGAACTTTTTGAACTCTAACTAAAATGCATATTGATTTATCTCTAGGGAAACGCAATCTACATAAAAATAGAATTAATGTCCGTACTGGTAGAGCTACCCACCAAACTTTACATAGTAGTAGCAGAGATCATGCACATTTAGCTGGTCACCCAATCAATCAGAATAACTTTTAAATAATAGGGCACAGTAGTAGACAAGATATAAAATTATTAGAAAGCATTCTCATTCATCACATTAAACCAACACTAAACGCAACTGATTCATCTGTTCCTCTTCAAGTTCTTAATTAAGTTTTGTTCACTAACATGTGTGCTCTTATAATTCCTGATGTACATTTATTTTTTCTTTTTCGTTTCAGATATTGATGATGAGTGTAGTAGTACTCGAAAGCTTTACTTTTAAACAAAGATGACTTCTTGAAAGATGTTTTTACCCTCCTTGATAATTCTATTTTTGTGTAAAATGCATTTTTGCAACGACTATATAGAGTTGTTTATCACATATGAGCGAAGTATTTTAGCATTGACCTCAGAAGTGATGTGCACCATTGTACTCCAGCTAAAATACATATTTGCAACGACTGGAGTTATTTATCACCAATGAGCGAAGTGTTTTGGCATTAACCTCAGAAGTGATGTGTACCATTGTACTCCAGCTAAAATACATATGTGTAACGACTATGAGATATTCATCACAAATGAGCGAAGCGTTTTGGCATTGAAAACAAAAGTGATGTGTACCACAAGGTCAAATTATTGGCCATTTGAATGTTAAACGAGGAATTTGACGACTTTGAGACGGGGAGGGTCTCGAGAGGAAAAATACAGAGATGAATTCAAACCCAAACCATCAAGGAAGTTAGGGCATCATCAGAAGGCTGAGTGTCTGGCGGTTAGGAAAGGTAAACGTTCAGCTCATAATCTTTACAAATAGAAAAATAACAGGACCACTGAAGGAGCTACTATACTTTAAAGAACAAGACAGGTAGAAGATAAGCTACGGCAAAAAAAATCGGAATCTCCAGCTAATAAAAAGAAAATTTAGTGAAAGCTCATGGATCAGTTAAACCGGTCACGTCTTATTTCAGTGAGTTCGTGATTTTGTGGTAAAATTTTAGTTTTGGGCTCCTTTACTTTATACTTAAAAAATTGAGGAGAAACAAGTTTCCATAAAATAAGATTTCCCCAATCCCATTTTCGATTCTTTCATAGAACATTAGACCGACATTCATTTTTCTCGAGCTCTATGAAAGCTACATTTAAATTCATGAAATAAAAATGCTATGGGATTCACACTTCGCGCCTTGGAAATGAAACAGTTTTTTTGAGTCTGGTGTAGACCCGTTCTCTCAAATTCGGATTTAACGAATGTCAGCCTGTCTCCTGTGATAGAATCGCATACTGTATAAAACCTACGGTGATTTTTTTAAATTTACGTACGTATTAATTTATTTTCATGCCCACGCATGAATTTATTTAAGCATGTGTGCATGAATTAGTTTAAGTATGCCTCGGTATGAATTTATTTATATGTCTACGGAGGAATTTATTTGAGTATGCATATGCATGAATTAACTTAAGCTAGCGTAGGTATGAATTTATTTGAGCGCATGTAAGCATGAATTTATTATGTAAGTGCATGCAATCGTACGTCGATTAACATAGGTATGTTTGTGCCAACGTACAAAATATCTGATAATTAAGGGTAAAAGTGTAAAGTGTATGCAAATGCATGTGTTTGTGATAAAAAAGTATCTCATACGACATTTTCAATTGTTCATTGATGGCAAGTAAGATTTAATTTGTGCATAATCTAATTTGCTCTGTAACAATCTACTTTTCGTTTGAGAGAAAGGAAATATAATCCCTTACAAATTAAACTTTACTCGTGGCAATTCGTACTTCATTTAAAACAAATCAGATCTCATCAATAGCGAACCAAATTTATTTGACACCGACTAGATTCCAGTTACTACCAATCGACTTGTGCGTGATATCCTACTTTGAAAAATGAGAAGAGTTATACCTGAACTTACGATCAATTGTGAAAATGTATTTTAGGGATTTGTCTGAAATCGTACTTAATTGTCTTCTTTTTACGGCTGCTCTATTTATTGTAGAAAGATAACAGCAAGATCACCTACGATCAATGGTAATCCCCTACAATTTAGGCAAAATAATTATACAAAATACAGGCGTCCATGCAATTCATTGAGCAGGATTATGTGCAAACAGACCAACCAAGCATGCAATCAAGCAAGCAACAATCTGTGTTTTCTTATTATATATGAGGGGCATTTCCTTGGATGCGGCAAACCACAGAAAGTTAGACTAAGTTGTTGGAATGAGCAATGCAAGTAAAACTAACCTTATGGTCATTAAAGTCAATTATTTAGCAAACTTGAATATCAGTAAAATATGATTACTAAATGACACACAGCTAAAGTTGAAGAATATAAGCATGAATACTGATATTTCATTCCATCGACGCCAGGTTCAACACTGTAGAATTTGTGTCTGCAGAGAACATGGAACAGCATGTGGGCGGGAAGCGAATTAGAATCATCGTTTGATTAAATTAAATATTCTACAAACTTGTTCAAAGCAGGGTCAAGCCGATTAAAATTATTCTCATCATTTGTGTGTCTAGTGACGGTTCACGAGTATATTTTTCCAATATACCTAACCCAAAGTAATTCTTACGTTCATATCTTTTAATTTCTCTAAAACAACAACTCCCTCTTGTTATTCAGCGTGAACGTAACAATTTCTGAAACGGCCCAATTTATAACATCATTAGTTTCAATCCCCTTAGTTCACAAACCCATATGCTGACTTTATAGTCGCATGGAAACGTCTGCGCAAAAACCGCTTTGTTTTCGCTAAGTAAAACAAAGAAAGCTCGGAAAATTAAAGTCCTGTTGAGCAAATGAGCTTCATTTGTTGTGATGCTGAGCTCTCATTAGCGTCAGCGGCGGTCTCCACTAATGCTGCGAATTAGTAGTTAGAGCAACTGAACCAGGCACGATGTTGAGACTATGGCCCCCCTGTGGCAACGGGATGAAAGGAACACCGCGAAAACCTAAGGAGAATTTCGTTACTCGGGTCCGAAATAGAAATACAATCAACATCGTCCATGCGAGGCAAAAACGGTTGATATTTCCTCAAAATTGAGAACGGAAATTATGCTGGAGTGAATTTAAGTTTCTTAGATTAGGTAAGTTAGCTTGAGCTTTCCTAACCAAACAAATGAGTTTCATAGAGAGGAAAGAGTCACTTTTTACAACTTAATAGGATCTATACATTAGGTATACAAAAACATAAAGTTGAGAAAAAGTTTATGAAACAAGATAAAAGCTGAAGAAGAAGGTAGCAGGCGCTGAAAAACAGGACAGCAGTGAACAGAAAAAAGATGGTTTGAAAAAAACCAAAATGTATTTCATTTCAACAAAAAGAAAGCCTACCTATGCTTTAGCTCGGGACCTCACATTCTCCCTGGGAGCTCCAATTCCCATAGAAACCATATTCGTTACCCCTGAGGGGGCTTAGGCTGCTAAAACGAATAATTCACGTGTGTATGTATCTGGTCGTAACTCAATTCAAACAGGGTTGAAAATGCATTTGGAAATATTTGAGTAGCTCCCCATAAACTTGTTTTTGCAAGAGATTTCTGAACAAGAAGACTACCAGCCTTGTTCATGCCTTATCGAGAATTGCATCATTTTTTATAACTCAACTACTGTAAGTTAAATTAAAAACATTCTAATGGTTTCACTTTTGTCGAAGTATTAATGGTGTGAATTTTGTTTGCGTCTCAAAGTTTCACAAGTTCTCAGAAGGAAGTTACTCTTGCGTGTACGCATGAAAAATAGGTATTACATTGAACTGAAAAAAAAACAAAAACGGACTCCCGCCCTCTGGCTCAAACGGAGGTGGCTGGGTATCCGAAGGAGGCTTGACGCAACCAGTAAATTTCCAGAAAAAGTTTGAAAAGTTTATGACAATTGCATTTTTTATAGTTCAAGAATTATTAATAAAGCGAGGAATATAAATTTGCTTGAAAACATATCATTCAAAATTGGAGAACATGTTTTTAAAATTGGCGTTTTGACTTCTAAGAATCATTCTCAACCATATCTGATATGAAACAAGGAAGGGTACTTAACATATTTTTAATTAGTGACATGTGGATCAAAAATAGTGAAATAATAAACTGTTTTTTTTTAAGAGACAAGCTGACTGGGTGCCGCTAAACAGGTTATTGAATTTTAAAAGTCTTCACAATTCGAAGTTCATCAGAAATATCAATGCTACATAATTTTGTTCCATAAATGTTTTTAAGCAAGGCTGTATCCCTCGCTCTGTCATTGATCATCAAAGTTGAATAGCTTAGAAAACAGTTCTTTTTTTCGCTGTAGAAAGTTCATCGACGACTTTATTCGTTTCAAAATTTCTTTGTTTTTTAGTTAATTCAAGACAACAAATTAGTTCACAGTTCGTTAAGTCCCTTCCACAATCATTGTCAGCTTACAGACAGAAATAAAAATTTCAATCTCCTAAACACATATAAGCAATGGAAAAGCTACAAAGCTCGCTTCCGTAAAGAAAATGTTCGATTAAAAAGCAAATCGCTTGTAAATGCGAGGATTTAATAGCTCAATCTCCCGAAATGTTTCATCTAAAGAGAAATGTATAAAATGTTGAACGGTACCATCACTTGGAACAACGTTTTTGGTACTGAAATTAAAGGATATTTTTTTTACTGCAACAAGTTATCTCGTGAATTTTTTCGATTTAGGTTAGCACTCACAAACAAGACTTCTATCCATCACCAATTTGAATAACGTGAAAAAGTGACTCTTATTCCTATGATTGATGTTAGTATATGGGCTTTATTAGTTAATCGTAATGGAGCAAGCATTACCGTTAAGTGCATATTTTGTTAATGACGGTTAGACACTTGCCTTGATGTGAAAACACAGATGAACGTGAAAACAATATAAAAAAGAAACTAATTTCAGTCCCAATGCTATAAATTCTTGCAAAAATTAAGTATTTAAGCAAGGGAAAAATTATTGAATGAAAAATTGTTACAACACAAACACGTTACAACGTACAAATTATAAGTAAACTCAATTGCCTCAAAAAATCCTAAGCTCGTCCCGCTCCTGAAAAAGACCAGAAAACTACATACATAAGAAAACCAGGTCTATCTACTGAGACAATCTTTAACTCGAACGATAGAAAGCCGTGTGACAGTCATTAAATTTGGTCAGAGAGAACCAATTCAATTGTTCGAGCGATAGAAATTGATAAAGTTTATTGGCTGAAGGATGTTTTTTTTTTACGGACTAACGAGCTGAGAACCACGAGCTGCCGCGAAAATCCTTGTTCCCGAGTTACAAAATTCCATTTCCTGACAACGAAAATGAAACAGGAAACACAAACTGAGGTGAGACTTGGTTTTATCACGATTAAAAAATAACAGGTGTTATTAAAGTGAATAGGAATTTCACTCGGGATTATAATTTAGGAACAGGATAAATATGGTATATCATACGACAAATCTTTTTGGCTAGGTCAAACGATATTGTTGCTCATAAAAGTAACACGAGAAAATTTACAAAATATATTTATGCTACATGTTAGAACAAGGGTCCACTGATAAGCATGTTATTCAACATTTCTGAATAGCAGCTTTGGAAAGTACTTCTAAACAATCTCTCTCTAAATCGTATGTATAAAAACATGGTTAGCTAACGTTCTCAAACCTCAGTACTACAATATCACCTAAACTTCAACAATTCACAATACCCAATGTGCATCAGCAGTGACGAGTTCAGAACTAGTTCATACGATATCACACAAACAACAGCACTTCACTAAACTCATTATATAACAACATTGAACTTCAATAATTCAATATCCTGTAAACAATAACCTTTCTATAAACTCAATGTATAAGAGCACTAACGTTCTCAAACCTGAGTAAGATAATATCATTTGAACAATTACCGTCCACTAAACTCAACAGATAAAAGCGCTGACGCCCTCAATTCTCAGTAAAACAATATCACGTAAAGAATACCCTTCCACCAAACTCAAAATAAAAGAATGTTAACGTCCCCAAACCTCAACAATACAATGTCACGTAAACAATAACCTACGCTAGCGTTCCGAAACTTCAACAATACAAGATCACGCAAACAATAACCTACGCTAAGGTTCTAAAACCTAAACAATGCAAGATCACGTAAACAATAGCCTACGCTAAGGTTCTAAAACCTAAACAATGCAAGATCACGCAAACAATAGCCTACGCTAAGGTTCTAAAACCTAAACAATGCAAGATCACGTAAACAATAGCCTACGCTAAGGTTCTAAAACCTAAACAATGCAAGATCACGCAAACAATAGCCTACGCTAAGGTTCTAAAACCTAAACAATGCAAGATCACGTAAACAATAGCCTACGCTAAGGTTCTAAAACCTAAACAGTGCAAGATCACGTAAACAATAGCCTACGCTAAGGTTCTAAAACCTGAACAATGCAAGATCACGTAAACAATAACCTACGCTAAGGTTCTAAAACCTAAACAATGCAAGATCACGCAAACAATAGCCTACGCTAAGGTTCTAAAACCTAAACAATGCAAGATCACGTAAACAATAACCTACGCTAAGGTTCTAAAACCTAAACAATGCAAGATCACGTAAACAATAACCTACGCTAAGGTTCTAAAACCTAAACAATGCAAGATCACGCAAACAATAACCTACGCTAAGGTTCTAAAACCTAAACAATGCAAGATCACGCAAACAATAACCTACGCTAAGGTTCTAAAACCTAAACAATGCAAGATCACGTAAACAATAACCTACGCTAACGTTCCGAAACTTCAACAATACAATATCACGCAAACAATAACCTACGCTAAGGTTCTAAAACCTAAACAATGCAAGATCACGCAAACAATAGCCTACGCTAAGGTTCTAAAACCTAAACAATGCAAGATCACGTAAACAATAACCTACGCTAAGGTTCTAAAACCTAAACAATGCAAGATCACGTAAACAATAACCTACGCTAAGGTTCTAAAACCTAAACAATGCAAGATCACGCAAACAATAACCTACGCTAAGGTTCTAAAACCTAAACAATGCAAGATCACGCAAACAATAACCTACGCTAAGGTTCTAAAACCTAAACAATGCAAGATCACGTAAACAATAACCTACGCTAACGTTCCGAAACTTCAACAATACAATATCACGCAAACAATAACCTACGCTAAGGTTCTAAAACCTAAACAATGCAAGATCACGCAAACAATAACCTACGCTAAGGTTCTAAAACCTGAACAATGCAAGATCACGTAAACAATAGCCTACGCTAAAGTTCTCTAACATCTCTATCTTTAGCAATACAGGATCACGTAAACAATAACCTATAAGGAAACTCACTGTACCACGCAACTGACGAGATACATCGTAACTGACAACAGACTACCACGCAACTGACGTCTTCATCTCCCACTCGAGAGTTGCAGGATCTCGGCCAAGTGAACTACCGGTCTCCGGAGTCTCTACAAATCAGACTCGCGGTGAGACCCATAAATCGGCGTTGCGTTCCGAAAATCATCGCGCCAAGTCCATTTTTCCTTCGTAAAGAACTCCCTAGCTGTGATGTGTGATAGAAAAACAAGTTTTTCGAGTGTTTTATATGAATGTTCTTATAGCAGCTGGAAACGACTCCCACGTCAATATGTTCTGGTCAACTTCACATGATCACAAAAGATAAAGTATAAAATTGTTGGGAGTGTGCAGAGGAATACTTTTCAATCAAACTATGGATGTAACTGAAGCGAAGGCAGGAATCATAAAACTTTGCTGAGGGAGAATGTTGATGCAAGATGCGCGGTAATGACATGATTGAATTAAACTTTGCTTTAAAAAACATCGCATTCAACTACCGTAAATTTTCAATGTAATTACGCTCGGAAAGAAGGAGCTCGAAGAAAAATAAAGAAAAGGTACCATGCCACCATCGTTGAATTCGCAGCAAAATAATATGAAAAATAAAACGGAAGAATTCATTTTGGAAACTATGTAAGTACATTATTCTTGAGGTTGTCTAAGTCAACAAGTGAATTCGATAAGAGAACCCTAACTAATGTGCATAACTTTTTTGCATTGCATTTGTTGGAAAACATGATATAAATAAAAATACCGGACATCCTTCAGGACTGGCTCCACGTGCTGATTTGTTTCAGTACGCGCCAAAAAGCACTTCAAAACAGCTTATTTGCCTATGGAAGTAATGTGATGCAACCATTTCATAATAGCACCGCTGAGATGTCGAATATGAAAGGCATAAGGATAATTTTCCACTACCGGTAAGTCCGTTCTTGAACGACATTTAAAAAAAATACCGTCAGTGGGCAACAAGCGTTACCTTTTGTTCTACATATCTATCTTTTCATGGGTAGTAACCTATGTCATTTTTTCTACTCCATCTGCTTTTGTACAGTATATGTCTTCTGGCTTGTTCCTTCCATATTCAAAAGTTCAACCACATTTATTCGAGAACTTACATTTCTACAGCGGCTGCAAGAAAGGTATTGGTTGAAATAAAACAGATCAGTTCAATTAAAAAGTGATTTAAATATTAAAATTTCTGCCTCAAAAAACATCATGTATTTTAGAGGTTGAGCATATATTAATGCACCGATCATAACTTTAAAGTGAACAATTCATCATCAGTTTCATATTTTGTACATTAAATGTGTTATAGCAATAAGGCTCCGATTTATAGAAACTCGATATATGAAGACCGAGAAGTAGCAATGTACTTTGCGCCATAATCTTGCATTAACATTAAAATTCAACATTCATTTGAAATTCACAAAACTAAGACAAGACTAACAAAGGCAAAGTCAAAGTCGATCTATGAAGATCGACTTGGGCAGGTAGGGATGCGTTCTAGAAAAAATTTATTTTCATAAAAAATGTCCAACATTTTCCAAGCCCAAGTAGGGCTTGAAACGTGGCTCTCTCTTTCCCTACAATACAATGAAAAGTTGCCATGTCGCACCCCACCATCTTGAGCACCCTGAAGCAGGAGTGAAAGAATTCACTCTAATGTAAAAACCAAAAGCCAATAAATAAATTACGCCCAAATCTTTTTAAACTAGAAAAAACTCCAAGCGTTCTTGTAATTTCGAATCACAAATGCATCAGAAGCTAAATGTAAAAAATTTCATACCTTGTAATTAAGAACCTTCTCTGTAGCTTCCAATTCTGTTTTCTGTTTCTTAATGTTCTAATACAAAAAGTTCTGATGCATTTATTGGTTTCGACTACTTTTCTTACTTCTATCAGTACTTGAGGAGAGCGTGAGTACTGGTAGAATTTTAGACCCAGAACTTGCGTACTAGCGAGTACTACAGGTAGAAAAATATCACCATAACATCTTCAAGTATTATAATCCTTCGTATCTGTACTGCATGAGACAGTGCGTGATTGTGCGTTATTGCTCGAAAACGCTCTTTTTTTAAGCATTTTTAATTCATCAATTCTACTCTAATTTGGCTTGACAAACGGAAAAATTTCTTTCAAAACAAACTAAACATAAAAAATTTGCGTTGAACTTCTTACGAACATGAGATAGTCGTGTCAATACACAGCAGTAGTCTGCTGAGCAGTCATTTCGGCACTCATGCTTAAGCAAAATGCCTCAGTAACATCAGTGTTTATTGTGGTGCAGCATATGAATTAGTATTTCCACGTACCTTATTTTTTCACACACGTTTTCCTCGAACCTCGGCGAAGGAGATTGCGTTTTTTTTCACTTCAAACAAAATAAAATAATTTTGACCATGGCTAGAAATGAACGTGAATGCCTTTTTGAGGGGAAAAATTAAACACAAAATACTTTCATGGCGGTTCTTTCATGTGGCATCGTCCTAAGAGTTTCTGATTCTCTTTGATGTTTAAATAAAGATATTAAAGGTTCCGAGCACTTTAGGCGAGACTAGAAGTAGACGGAAGAAGTTTAAAACGCTGGTTTGAGTTGGTTGCCTTTAAAATAGAAGTACTTTTAGCTGATTTAATGTATTTGTTCAATTCTCACTCTCGAATGGTAACAGTCTCCTTTCTAGTTCATTTGGAGGATAATTCGACTCTTCCATGATGTTATCCGAGAAAAAAACTTGCGTTTTTTCCATTTGGAATGTCCAATGATAAATGACTATCCAGCCGTTGAAAGATCAGCTCCGATTCAAGCCTGAAATATTCCACATCGAAATCATCCCTTGATGATAAACACGTCATTCTCCTGATAAAAAACTACCAATTGTGAAATTTTTCATCAATTACTTAATTGAATAAATAAAATAAAAACAAACAAAAATTATAAAATATGAAAAGGAAGTAAGAATTGGAGCATTTAGGTTTAGAATAGTTCATTTGAGCCAAAAAAAGACGTTTATCGCTTAATACATGCAACTCTGAAGATTTGATACCCTTAAAATAATTACATTACCACGACCTGAGAAAACAGTTATTCTTTAAAACTTCTACAATACACGGAAGCTTTGCAAATTTTGCCTAGCTTTGAATCACGAGTTCTGCAGACGCTGGCAACGCTTTGGTTTTCATGGTGCCCTCACCCCGTGCGCTAGGAGACATACTCTTCATGTTCACTTTTAAATCTCTAAGTAGCTTAGATGTCCAATACTGTAAGAGAAATCTCCTCGAAAGTGGGTGAGTAAATTTAAAATCTGAAAGAATGGTTTTATATTTCCTAGCTTCTCCAACTACACTAGCCACTCCCTGCTAAAACTGATACTCACACATCATTCATTTTTTCAGTTTATCGAATTCCATTCTAAATGTCAACACTTTGTACTATCCTACTCCATCAGGTCTCCTAGTTGTGTAGTTTTTGTTTTTTAAAAATCATCGAAGAGTCGAATAATATTATAGCCCAAAAAACTAGGAAGTAGACTGTAACAATTCGAGCCTTAGAATTGAACAAAGAAATTAAAGTTACTATATAAGAGTACTTCTATTTTAAAAGTAACACTTATTTTTCCGAAATCACGCTTTACAACCAATTGTTTCAGCGGAAATAAAATCTAACTAAATGTCGTTGTGGAAATAACACCAAATGTAATTCGTATTCTGTGAAATTTCCTTCAACTAACGTGATTATTTAGTTATATTTAGTTCCCCAAGCGCCGTACTTCAGCTCGATTAGTATGCTCATGCGAAGTGTTACGTGCGATATAATAACAGGAAAACCGCGCCACGCATTTATATTTAGGCCTATTTTTAAAACGTAGCCCAACTCTTAAATAGATCTTGTCTTGATGTGAAGAGAAGTTTTGCTGCGAGAATAATGCAGAGCGCAAATGTGTCTCACGGACGCAAGTTTGGAGCTCGCTCGTTAGCTCGGCTCTAAGGAAGTTTTGCATCCCGGTGCAGTTTTTCCAAGTCTCACTTCCATGCAGCGTCCCTAATGAGGCTAACTCGGACACAGTAACTTTGCAGAACTCGAATACTTACTTGACTTACGAGACCCGAGTTCTTAACAGCAAGTGATTCATCGTAATGTCTTATTTTAGAAGAAAATGAATTCTTGGGTTCAGAGTTCGTTCTGTCAGTAATTAAATCGTACGGAACATGAGAAGTTGAATGAATTAGATATTTGCTAATTTTTAAATCTATTTTAGAGCTAGCATGTGATTCTACATTAATGTGGGCTTCGAAATTGTCGCTTTAGGTTGTGGTCATCCGTCGTAGTCAAAAGAAAGATAGAGGAAAGATTATCAAACGTTTATGGAAAGACTCGAAGGCTCTGTCGTAGATTTTGTACCAGTCTCTAAGGTAAATTATTTTGTGAGAGACTTAAAGGCTCCGTCATAGATTTTATACCAGTCTCTAAGGTAAATTATTTGTGAAGGCCTCAAAGGCTCCGTCGTAGATTTTATACCAGTCTCTAGGGTAAATTATTTTGCGAAAGACTTAAAGGCTCCGTCGTAGATTTTATACCAGTCTCTAAGGTAAATTATTTGTGAAGGCCTTAAAGGCTCCGTCGTAGATTTTATACCCGTCTCTAAGGTAAATTATTTTGTGAAAGACTTAAAGGCTCCGTCGTAGATTTTATACCCGTCTCTAAGGTAAATTATTTTGTGAAAGACTTAAAGGCTACGTCGTAGATTTTATACCCGTCTCTAAGGTAAATTATTTTGTGAAAGACTTAAAGGCTCCGTCGTAGATTTTATACCAGTCTCTAAGGTAAATTATTTTGTGAAAGACTTAAAGGCTCCGTCGTAGATTTTATACCAGTCTCTAAGGTAAATTATTTTGTGAAAGACTTAAAGGCTCCGTCGTAGATTTTATACCAGTCTCTAAGGTAAATTATTTTGTGAAAGACTTAAAGGCTCCGTCGTAGATTTTATACCCGTCTCTAAGGTAAATTATTTTGTGAAAGACTTAAAGGCTACGTCGTAGATTTTATACCCGTCTCTAAGGTAAATTATTTTGTGAAAGACTTAAAGGCTCCGTCGTAGATTTTATACCAGTCTCTAAGGTAAATTATTTTGTGAAAGACTTAAAGGCTCCGTCGTAGATTTTATACCAGTCTCTAAGGTAAATTATTTTGTGAAAGACTTAAAGGCTCCGTCGTAGATTTTATACCCGTCTCTAAGGTAAATTATTAGAGAGAATGTTCTTATGCTGTATTTGCTTGAAATTAAATAATTGTACTAAAAAAGGAAAATTCCTGCAATTTTTATGGGTAGTTTTTCACAATAAAATAGAAATAATTCGTGTAGAACTCTCCGCGATGATTTCTAACGTTGTTTATCATTTTGATACATTCTATTCCGTAAAGGTTTGGGTCTTCATTCGTTAAAGTTTTTTGGTCGTTATATTTGCTAATAAGATGTAATAGTTTGCTAATCTGTAGTTTGCTAATTAGTAGTTTGTAGTAGTAGTTTGCTAATTTGCTAATCAGATGTAGTAGTAACATGGGGTTTGCTAGCGCTTAGTGCAGTAACGAACATTTTTAGTCATCAATATTTATGTCTCTGTCATGAGCAAAATGCATTTAAAAAACTTCGTTCACTATTGTAATGTTGCCATCAATGTTAGAATTTTTAAGAGATCGTAATGAAAGAGCGTTGATTAGCTTAGAATGAAAATCATATGAAGTCGAATGAAAGTTTTTGAATACTCATTTCTCGGAAATATACGACTTATGAGCATTTGATTATTTTCTTTATCGTAAAACCTGAATTAAATTTACATATGGAAATTTCGTAATGAGTGAATCATTTTATTTACTTTCGACAAAATCTGTTAATTATGAAAAGAACAATTCTTGTTGCGACAAAACTGAATTGTTTTTTCTAAGAAATGAATTTTATTTGTATTTGACATGAAATATTTATTCCGTTTTAAGGTTTGAATTATTTTCCGGACCCTAAAACTATAGATCGGAATCATTTATTTCATCGGTTCATGAGATGTTTTATTTCAAAAAAGTCAATACATGTCACCTCAAAGATTGCGTTCCTTTTTAAATGCCTTCTAACTAACCTCAAAACGCGGTGATGGTTATTCCCTGTTGACCCGGTATCTACTGCAAGCACCTGGGTCGGGTAAGAAATTACGTCTAACTTTTTCTTCGCCAAACGGGTAAAAACGTCTCACTGGCTTCACCGAGTATCGAACCGACGACCCTACACCAGATAAGAAAACGCTCTTAACCACTAGGCCACGGGGCCCTCCGTGACTCGCGATTTGATATTGCTGTGTAAACAAGAGATCAGATTCATAATGGAGGATATTCTCAGATAATTTCGTTCCTAAACTTCTGGCCTCCACTTGAAATGCTACGACATTCATTAGCTGCTGATCTCCAGCCTGTACCTTATTTATTATTTTAGAGAACGATATTTCCAGCAAGCAATAAGTTGTACATGATTATTTACTCTCATTTTTCACTTAAATTTGCATCGAAAAAATGGATTGAAATTTACAACCATATCTCAAGTAAAGAATATTTTGGGCGCAACGCTTGTATTTGAGGTAAAAATTCAGATTCACAGAATTAATTTAGCACAGGTTTGAACTTAAAAATATACAAAAATTGTAAATAAAAACACCAAGGTTGCTACTCTCAAAGTCAACATTGTAAAAATTATTTATTGCTTTAAAAGGTAAACGTTTCGAGCACCAGGCTCATCATCAGTACAAGCGTTCTGAAAAGAAGAACAGCGAGATGGACAAAAATATACGAAAATTAAACGCAGAATTGAAAAAAATACTACTTCTAAAATCAAGAGGAAACTATGTACAAAGGGTGGGCACTATTAGTTTCATTAAGAGGCGGCTTACGTTTAGAAATGTACAAGGACTCTAAAATTCTTAAATCATTCTAATGGCTGGCTGAAGCTAAAATGCTAAAATTACTGCACTGTACACTGGAGCCACACTGTTCACTATGGAGGCGCACCGAGGAGTGGGGGGGATGGGCAAGAATCCCTCCAGTGCGGCTACTACGTCCAGCATGCTCCGCTACTCTAACGCCCAAAGTTCTGCAGGTCGAGCCTACATAACTAGATGCACATTGTGCACAACGAAATTCATATATTAGAGAGCGGCGCATGCTGGAAGGTAATTTATCTTTGTAGTTGAAAAATGAACCTATAGTGAATTTGTTTGTAAGAATAATTTTAAAATCAACATCAGGTAAATATGAGTGAAGAATTTTGACAAGCTCTGTTTTCATTTGTTCAGATTTAGGCCCAAAGTATAAAAAAGGTAAGTATAATCTCTTTCTTGTACTATCGACGGGATTGGCCGGTAAGCTATATTTGGAATTTAAAAAACGTTTTATCAAAGATTGAACTAAACCAACAGGAAAACCATTATTCTTGAAAAAATTACACAAAAAAGAGAATTCATCGTGAAGTAAATTGTAATTTGAACATACATTAAAGGCTCTATGTAACAGGGTTTTTATGCTATTAACTTTAAAGAGGTTAGGTGTGAAACTAAAGAAACTGGTACCAAGTCCCGTAAAAGTAGGTTTTCGGTAAACGGAAGTTAGGAAAATACCACCACGTTTTGAAATTAAGACATCCAGAAATGAAATCTTACTACCGACCTCTGGTTCAACTGTGAACCTGATATTGCTATGTTTTGAGTTCAAATAATCAAGAAATTGAGCAGAATGGGACGGGTCGTGGAAGAGCATAAAAGTGTCATCGATATATCTCTGATAAAATATAGGACGAAATTGAGATGGGCACTCAGACAGCCATTTGGTCTCATGGTGGCACATAAAAAGGTTTGCAAAGGTAGGAGAAGAATAATGGTTTTCCTGTTGGTTTAGTTCAATCTTTGATAAAACGTTTTTTAAATTCCAAATATAGCTTACCGGCCAATCCCGTCGATAGTACAAGAAAGAGATTATACTTACCTTTTTTATACTTTGGGCCTAAATCTGAACAAATGAAAACAGAGCTTGTCAAAATTCTTCACTCATATTTACCTGATGTTGATTTTAAAATTATTCTTACAAACAAATTCACTATAGGTTCATTTTTCAACTACAAAGATAAATTACCTTCCAGCATGCGCCGCTCTCTAATATATGAATTTCGTTGTGCACAATGTGCATCTAGTTATGTAGGCTCGACCTGCAGAACTTTGGGCGTTAGAGTAGCGGAGCATGCTGGACGTAGTAGCCGCACTGGAGGGATTCTTGCCCATCCCCCCCACTCCTCGGTGCGCCTCCATAGTGAACAGTGTGGCTCCAGTGTACAGTGCAGTAATTTTAGCATTTTAGCTTCAGCCAGCCATCAGAATGATTTAAGAATTTTAGAGTCCTTGTACATTTTTAAACGTAAGCCGCCTCTTAATGAAACTAATAGTGCCCACCCTTTGTACATAGTTTCCTCTTGATTTTAGAAGTAGTATTTTTTTCAATTCTGCGTTTAATTTTCGTATATTTTTGTCCATCTCGCTGTTCTTCTTTTCAGAACGCTTGTACTGATGATGAGCCTGGTGCTCGAAACGTTTACCTTTTAAAGCAATAAATAATTTTTACAATGTTGACTTTGAGAGTAGCAACCTTGGTGTTTTTATTTACGATTCGTTTGCGTAAGAAAGCAATTCATGATGTTCTACTATACAAAAATTACTTAACAACAAACGCTGACAAATGGCTGGCTAGTGTTCGAGCTAATTATAATTCGATGAACCAATGTTGGAACCCATTTGTTTCAAAACTTCGACACCGGCACTGAACAAGGATTTAAAAGCAAGTTCCTGAGCAGACTAGCTGCGACTAGCTAGTGGAACACTCAAGTGAATGCTAACGAGTTTAAGCCTCCAATTAAGAAAGTTTCTTTTTTCATTTGCACGCTTGCACAAAAGAAACGAGGCAAGTCTCTGGAAGCGACGGTAATTCTGCTGAGGGCACAGGAACTCTGGCCGTGCAAAATTAGGTCATCATTCTCAACTAACGCGCGAAAAATTTTGCCTCTTCTGGGCAAGTTTAAACTAGAAAATGCATGTGCCCTCTACGATGGAGCGTTTGATTTTTGTGTGCAGAGTGAGTCACCGTACTGAGCTTAGAATGTTCTGGAATCTTCTTAAGAGGGCTTTATCCCCATTTAGTCAGATCATTCTATGTTCTACAAATGAATCATACACAAATGTTCAAAATGTCATGAAATATTCGGAGTCAGTCGTAAAAAAATTAAGGAAAAATGGCCGACTATAACAAGCCTCCTTATATTGAATCTTCAATTTAATCATTTGAATTTGAATAAACTTTGACAAATTTGCAAGGAAAGGCGCAAGTGTTGGCCCTCCGAACTGCATGGGATAAAATAAAAGATGATTATGACTCATTTCAAACCCGAATAAATCTGAACCTCTAAAAATTAGCATCGATGTTCGAACAGCATTTCCAGTTCCAAACTTACTTTTGAAGCTGGAGTAAAGAATTGCATACAGCGATAGAATGAGGTTCGCTTTGTATGTTATCGTTTGAGGCAATGAATTCAAATATGAATTTGAAAACTAATAACTCCGTTTAGCAAAATTATGCCATCATTTCATTTTACTTTTATTCCAAACAATGAACCTCAACTTTTTTACCATGGGCCCAGACACAATAATTATTAAGAGAGTTATGTTTGCAGAAAGGGCAAATTTAAAGTAAAATTCGAAGACTGGAGGATATAAAATTAATTGAGCACGTGGATCACAGGATAGGGATTCATTTATAAAGAGTGCAAGGATATATAGATGAAAACCGAAGTGCACCTCTACCTCAAAACTAGATTTTTTTTTTAAGAGAAGAAGATTGAGCAAACAAAGCCTACAACAGAGCCTATCACACAAGCCCAGTCTAACTTTTTTGCCGCCTGCATGCATATTTTTCGCCACCCAAGTAATTAAATCTCTTAGGCGGCGAAAAACATGTATGTTCCGGCGAAAAAGATAGATTGGGAACAAACAGAATCTAAGCGATCTCATTAAGAGCAGAGATATTAGAGCATTGCACGAGGTAGAATTGAACATGAAGTCACGTCTGCGTAGAAAATTTCAACGGAGTCCTGATAAGCCTGGACCCAGCATTTGAGTTTTTGGTAAATAATCTGAGAACGGAAAGAAGAATGTCATTAGTTTACATTATTGTAGCTTGAAAAATAGTTGCAGAGTAGTTTTTGTAGAATAGTCTTAGCAAGGAAAGAAGAATGTCATTAGTTTATATTAATATAGTTTGAGTTGTGGTTGTAGTTTCTTGTAGAATAGTCTTAGCAATGAAAAAATAACGCCCTCAGTTAATCTTATTGTAGTATCATGTAGTTTTAAGAAGCTTTCAGAAATTTATGTTCAAGTAGTCTACTTTTTCTCAAAATTTGATTCGCAGAACTAGCTGAATGAATTACCCAAAACCCATCAGTGAGATCAAATTACCTAGCCCTCCAACGCTGTTGCATTAAGGTTCAGTGGTGAGAAGGCTTGACGCTTTACGTTCTCTCTTGACACGGCTTCTGCTTTCTTGCAAGAAAATGTGCAAGATTTTGAATTTATCTTTAACCATCTTTTATTATATCGATATAACAGACGTGACATTAGCCAACACGTATTTCTAACTTGGTTTTTGATAAAAACTTAGGAAAAGATGAGGGAAAAGTCAAGTTTGGATATGGTATCCAAGTTTCTCTTTAATCAAAATTACTAATTTTCGCTTCTGTCGGGGGAGATAACAAAGTATGCGTGCAGTGTTGGTGAATTTGTCAGTATTTACAAGATATACAACGTAATTTTGGCGTCTTCCCGATCATAGTCTGTTGTTGACAATGTCGATGTAAAAAAAAAAATAAATAAAACAAAATGGTTGATGAAATTTTACAGTTCCTTACACAATCGCAAATGCAAATGATTGATGAGGATTATGATATTCATTTTACTGTACTCAGTGTCTTTCAAAGATTTTTATCTCACTTATCCTATAATATTGATAAGTTATAATGCCGGATATCGCTTCCAGGTGCTGAGCCATACATTTCATTTTTTATGATAAGGCATTTTTAGGGGCTCTTTGAAAAAGCTACGTCAGAGATTAGTAACACACTAAAACTAGCTTGTTCAATTCATCTCGTAGATGGAAATTAGTAAAATTTTTCAGTTGGGATGACACTCTGTGCAACCGGCGAATTTTGCTTGCAACCTCGACGGATAAGTGATCAGCTTCTGGTTCGGTTACTTACACCGCAGCACTTGTATTTAAGAATACGTCTCTTTTCAAACTTAACCAGCGTTCTGAGCTTTTGCATTAAAAGTTTATAAAAACGAGACTCATCATTTTAATTAAACGCAATTTTTTTATTTCAGGTCAAAATTTTACGTCCAAGTTTATGCATATACCACGATGGAAATGATGAAAAGACAGAAGCTGTTGAGACGACGTCACAAATATTTTATTTTTTTAAATGTGGTGCTCATAAAAAATGTACACTTCCAAAATTTATCAAAATGGAATTGATTGATGAGGATTTTACGATTTGTTTTGATTGTACTCAGTGCGTTAGGACTTTGATTGCCTCTTTTGCTGGATGACGCCACGCAGAGTCTTTTCTCGGTAAGAATTATTTATAAAATCACGTGAACCCACGGGTTAGGTTGTGGCTTGCATGCACCTTCGCACCTTCACTGTACAGTGCAATAAAGCACAAAGCCAAAATTTCATGGTGTCCGAATACTATAATGAAATTTGATTTTTTGTTCGAAATTGGCAAACTAGAGATCACGAAATGGCGAAAGAAACAAAATGCACGTTTACCATCAAAAATTTGTCACTTCGCTAGAAGGTATAAGTTGCTTAAACTAATTCATGTATTAAACTAATGAGACGGTGAGGAGAAACCTGAATTTTGATCGATGACGGCGGCGAAATTTCCCGCACCCCCTTCGACATAACTAATACCATAAAACTTTAGACTTTATGCCATGAAATAGAATTCGACTTTCATCTTTTTTTGATTTACGGGTCACAGTGAATACAAACACTCTTCTTTCGCCAAAAATTTAAAACCGTTTCATTGCAACAAGCAAATACGGCGTAAAGATCTCATTTGAACAGAGGCTGGCCTTAACTCCGGTAAATCTTGGCAGAAAATGATCCCAGTTGCTTCATCAGTTAATCAAATGAAGAAGTCCTGTATGATTATGCGCAATTTCTCCGCGAGGTCGAGAGCCAGCCTCTCAACAGAGGGCATGCCTTAGCTTGGTTATGGAGCTGGTCCATTTGCTGCTGAGGGAAAAAGGCAGTCTCGGAGTTGGATTTGAAGGGATGGTAAACAGCAAGGCGCCCCTGATCATGAGAGACTTGCGCTCATTACTGTTTAATTTCCGTAAAACACGGATAGCAAATTACTTTTCGACATGGGAGACATGCACGAGGTTACCAGAGATATTCATTAATCAATTGAAACTACAGTGAAATGGTGAATTTCTTCAGCTGTTGATGGCACTTTAGCGCAATGATATTTCAGACATACTTTGCAATCATGGAATTTTTTCAGCTTAAACCGAAAATTGAATAATTATCGCACATCTTTGTTGCAGCGTTCAAAACTTATGTCCCAGATATATACACTTGGAATTGTGAGAAAAAATTCAGTTATAGTTGGGATTTTTTTCGTGCGATGTAAGGTCATTATCACGGTTATATTATTATTATTATTATTATTATTGTTCTCTTAGGTGTGGATTATCCTCTAGCATCGATGATTGAAAATTACTCAATTTTGCCATTTCTGTTTATGATGAATAGATTATATCATTAAAGTTTTCACCTCTAAATCATCGATGAATTATATGTTTCAGGGTACAAGATTACACAGAGAATAAAATATTATTCGACGAATTTAGAACGAGATAAATGTTTGCAAGAGAGTAGCTGAAGTACTTACAGCTACAGTATTATAGATGACGCATGAAGCATTCTAAAGGTAGCATATTCGTTTTATTTTCAGAAGGATCGTTGCTATTAATCTTCGTTAAAATGCTATTGTCTGCGAGAATCAAAAGTAAATGGAAAAATAAAGCTTTCAAATATCGTTTTTCATTATTGATGACTCAGGGAGATCAATAAAAAGTCACATTACAGGTTGGAAGTTTTCTTTTTGAATTTGGCGAACTAGTACTATCTGCTACAGCGTTATCGATGTCGTGAGTCTTAATGAGACGTTGCTACTGAATACGTCAAAACCTGCACAATGAACGATGAAATGGTCCATTTAAACAACCTTTTAGATATTAAGTTTCAAAATTGTGAAAAATTATGGCCGTTTTTGCTACTGTTCTGAATTAAATCAAGGAAACTAAGGAACAAAAAAAATGCAATACTTGGAGAAGAATATTACACGTACCAAAGCTACTTGGATATGGAATGAGTCCTGAAAAGCTAAGTTAACCTCTTTTGTGTTTAAAAATCCCCCCTGCTTATATTGAGTTGGTATAGCGACTCCTTTTAGAATCATTTTGTTAAAATCGCCTCTATTATGAAATTTCAGAGAAGTATTTCTCTGAAGTATTTCAAGCAAAATATACATATGCATGAATACGAAATGAATTTTTCTGATATTCTTTCCTAATAATTTGCTGTAGATCAGAAAAATTTAAGATTACTTCTAAAAAAATCGATGAAACTTTTGTAACCGTAATTAGATTTAACAATCTGTAACCGTAATTAGAGTAATTAGATTAAACAATGGTAAGCACGAAAAAGTTATCGATGCGATTCATTCTGTTTTTTCTGCTTTACTAACAGTATCAAAGTAAAACTATTCGACATTGCTTATTGAGTCAAATTCTCACTCCAAAATATTGAGGTACGGAAGAACTGTGAAGGTGTTCCTTTGGGAAATCATGCAGTCAATAAGCAACAGACGCAGAAACCAACTTTCTATTTCTGTGTCATAATTTTTCTTTCTTTTAATTTTTAATCACAATAAAATGACCGTGGGCATATTAATTACATTGCTTTATTTGACTAGGGATGAGGGTTAGCTAGGGAAAAAATCTTACTCTCAATTAGGGAGTTGAAAAAGGTTTAGTGCACGTTTTCATACATATTTATGATTTAATACGTATTTATATTTTCCAACGCTTAACATACGGAGGGAATTAGAAACGTGTAATGATGGAAAGTTTGTCTCATTAATTTTTGTCCTATTTGGGTAGCTGGTTGGGAACGATGTTCCTTGCGTCGCCCCAACCCCTCCAAAGAAATACATCACTTCACCTGTACCCAAGATATACCTCACACCAGCTCGGTAAGAAACCAAGCAAATGATATTGAAGTAATTCAAACCTATCGAGTTAAAATCGGTATTACTCTGTACGCTGGTTAACTGTTCCAAAAAATGCTGGAGGTGAGAAACTCTCAATGACCATGCATGATCGAATTCCAAATGATGATCAAAATCCTGCGTTTATTGTTAAGAACTTGCTTTTCTGTAATATTAAAGTGCGTAAAGCTCGTTTCATTATCGTATTTTGACCTAAATTGCGGCACTAAAACCGCAGGAAGAGTCCGTACAATGGGCAGAAGTCTGTGTGCAAGCAATTCCATCTGAGCCCGTGATTGCACTTTAAAATAGATTTCGCTCTTTTCTAACTCCATTTGCTGGTTCATTCTCCATGGCCTTTGAGCCGCATGGACGAGTCCAGATTGCGGTCGTTTGAATAAAATTCGAAAATGCTACAAGAGAATCTCAGGGTTATTCAATTTAATGTTTGTGAGATCCAATGGGACCACCTGGCCCTGAAGTGTAGCGTTTCTGTCGCTCTGAGCGAGCCAAGGTTCCTGTCGTGCTGTTCCACGAGTTTGAATCTTCTCCCACTGGATTTATTGCTCGAAACGTTTAAAACCATATTAAAAAAATGAATTCACAACACCCCTTGGTTATGTTATTAGAAGATTTGCATTCCAAAATGTTTCCTGTGAACATTTTCTACAATTGAAATCAATTCCAATTATTCATTGTTCCTTTCATCTGTAAAAAATGTATATGAAAAAATTTACGCTGGACACTTTTGTAACATTTACTGCACGATTCCATTCTTAATTCGGGGAACCTGCCGTTTAATTTAGTGAATTTTGCTCAACAGTTCAACGGGGAAAACCGTTCAAGCCCAAACCTTCAAGTGAGTAAAATTTAATAAACAAAGAATCCATTTCAATAGCCCTTTAACCTTGGTTATGGCCCAATTCCTCTCTCCCAGGCACAGAAGTTAGCTTGAAACTGCATTCGAACGCGATTCCTATGACACATTGCCCCTGTAAATTCTTACCTGGCGTCGAGCTTTATATCAGTATCAACTTCTCCCTTATTCGAACTGCGGCGTTACAGCAATTTGGAGCAACAATACCAAAGCAGGGATACATAAGTCATGCTCAATTTTTTCCGCACTCCTCTTGCATGTGTGTTGCCAGTGTCACTGCATGCAGCGACGAGTATGGAAAGAAAAGATTGGATCAGATTTCATCACTGTAGAGCACGTGATATCAGTAGTTGATGACTTTCATTACCAGCATGCAGACTTCTTCAGGTTTTAAAACGAATGAGTTCATTTTGATACTTTATTTTAATTAATAATTGCGGCGAAAAAAAATCGATGCAAGCAAACAACTCGTAATACTGAAAGTTTTCCGAGCTTTCGCATTCAGCGCTAACGAGTGAGCACAAGTTGAAGCGTTGTCATCCAGCTGGAAGTAATTCACTTTAGGCCTGGCAATTCACTTCAGAACTTCTGCCATTGGGTTATTTTTGGGCGGTTTTGGCAGAGTCAAGCACTTGCGTTCCTCTTGGAGTCCAGCCAACGGGATATGGAGTTTAGAAAAGGCTCTTTACCATCCATATTTTGTCGACTAATTTATACTCGTCCATTATGACATAATACTTAGGAATTCATTTTGAATGTAGGCATGCTCGAAACTAACAGCATGATTCCTGTCGTGCTGCTCCACAAGTTTGAGGCTGTTCCTAAGCCTTTTATAACTGGAGATGGGGCCCTTATTAAAAGTTACTTTAAGAAGCTCTCAATACAGCTGGGATGATTTATTTTCAGTTTATTTTCCTTTTATACATGAGTTCACATCATCGCCAATATTTCTTAGCATGATCGAAACTATCAGCGTAAAAACCCACATCATTTTCAAACTACTAATATTGAGGTCCAGTGTGCTGGCCTAATATTTTGTTCGCACACAACGAGCACACCTCTAGTCGTGTGAACACATCGAGCACACCTCTAGGATTGTGATAAATGAAAAATATCATATCTACATGCTTTGCAAATATTTTAAAAAATAGTTTGTTTTTATAACGATTCAATTCACGGAAATTCCCTGAATGTTTCCTAAATGAATAATCAAGTTTGAAATCAGAGAAAATGCTAATAAAATCAGTCATTTTACTGTCGGAAACAGCACCCGAAAACGTGATGGGCACCAGCTCCATTGTGAGTTCTTTAAAATCAAATGTATGATCACCACTGTGTGCGAATAAAGCCCCGACCAATACTAAGCGTAACAAAAAAAAATTAATTTTATGTTTCTATTGGTAAAACGACTAATTAAATTACCATTTTCTTCGCACTTAAATTTGTAATGAAGATGCGATGTAAGTATAGAGAACATCTGTTCGAGCATTTGACTTGGTGCTGATTCATAGCTGTTGCAAGAGAAGATGAACTGCGTTACTTCGTTCGAGAAAATTCCTACGCAAGTTTAGTTAACAGCAAATCAATTTCTGCCCTCATTTCTCATTTTGAAATCATCATTGATCTAATTTTTATACTCCTTTTCAAATTTAGACTGAGGTGGGCGATGTTCGGAAATAATATCTCTGACACATTAGGAGCAATTTTACTCTGGGTAAAATCTTTGCCTGGTTGACGTGTGACTTTATCAGTCTTTCTGCAAATAAAAGTTTTATTACTAGTTTTCTGGAATTTTTCTAATGCTAAAAGTTATGCAGGCTGGATAAAAAAAATTAAAAATAAAGAAAGCGTAAGTAAAAAAATTAAAAAGGGCAAATAAATAAATAAATAAAGGAAGAAAACAAAAAGAAAAAAGCAACAACAAACTGGAAAAAATATCTCATTTTCACCTATCATGCTCAAATAAAGGAGCATTTGTTTTAAAAACTGCATGCGTTTCACGAAAAAATTCTCTAAAGTGACGCGGGGCATCATGAATAAAGGATTGGTTTCAGTACGATCTATAGTAGTACGCGTTAGGATCTATAACAGTACACCACACGTCTGTTATTCGCTTTTTATTATATTATGAAAATCGTGGGGAAAATTGACAGGCGTCTATTTGTTATTTGGTAAAACATTCAGATTAAATTACAGTGAATCACACTAATTCATTCAATGTTTTGAATTTTGAACGACGACAAGCTTTGAGTCCTCTCATTTCCTCCCCTTTGCAATATGAGCAGGACATGAAATCACGATTAATAATCTGAGGGCTATAGTATATTTGGTGTCTGTTTGCAAGCTTGGGATGATAATTTCCGTGTGACACTCTGCTTTTTCTGTTAATTTCTGAGCTACATTCTCTTTCGTCTGGTAAATTGTGGGTGACAATTTGTTCCATCCTGCAATATGACGATTGCTTTATTCTGTAATCTGAGTAAAAATGTACTTTATCTTATAATTTTCTTGCGGCAATCTTTTCCGTCTGAAAATTTGGGTCCGAAAACTGCTTCATCCCATAATCTGTCCACAGTAATCAACTTTACATAACAATCTGATAACATTATTAAACTTTCTGCCGTAAGATATTTCTACCAACTTGCTGATTATAGTAAACTATTTTAACAATCGGTTAATTGTGGTAATATGCCTAAAGAATTCAGTTTTCATTTTGCAATCTGCGTGCGTTGATATATTTTACCTTACAATCTGGATGTGATTATCTTTTCTTTGACGGATAATCTGCGCGTGACAGTCTGCTGTCTCTCATAACACGCATGCAGAAAATTTTCAATGCTCCGCATTCGACGTCAACTAATTACTTTACCATACAATGTGTGTGTGACAATCTCCTTTGCTTGATAATTTTCTAGCAACCATTCCTTTTTCCTCGCCAATCTGCGCTTGACAATGTTTTTTACGAGATAATCTGCATGCGACAATCTGCGTGCGACAATCGATGTGCGGCAATCGGCCTGCGACAACCTGGATGCGACAATCTGCGTGCGACAATCTGCATGCGACAATCTGCGTGCGACAATCTGCATGCGACAATCTGCGTGCGACAATCTGCATGCGACAATCTGCGTGCGACAATCTGCATGCGACAATCTGCGTGCGACAATCTGCGTGCGACAATCTGCATGCGACAATCTGCGTGCGACAATCTGCGTGCGACAATCTGCATGCGACAATCTGCGTGCGACAATCTGCGTGCGACAATCTGCATGCGACAAACTGGATGCGACAATCTGCGTGCGACAATCTGCATGCGACAATCTGCGTGCGACAATCTGCGTGCGACAATCTGCATGCGACAATCTGCGTGCGACAATCTGCGTGCGACAATCTGCGTGCGACAATCTGCGTGCGACAATCTACGTGCGACAATCTGCGTGCAATCTGCGCGCGACAATCTGCATGCGACAATCTGCGTGCGACAATCTGCGTGCGACAATCTGCGTGCAATCTGCGTGCGACAATCTGCATGCGACAATCTGCGTGCGACAATCTGCGTGCGACAATCTGCGTGCGACAATCTACGTGCGAAAATCTGCATGCGACAATCTGCGTGCGACAATCTGCGTGCGACAATCTGCATGGGACAATCTGCGTGCGACAATCTGCGTGCGACAATCTGCGTGCGACAATCTAAGTGCGACAATCTGCGTGCAATCTGCGTGCGACAATCTGCGTGCGACAATCTGCGTGCGACAATCTGCGTGCGACAATCTGCGTGCGACAATCTGCGTGCGACAATCTGCGTGCGACAATCTGCGTGCGACAATCTACGTGCGACAATCTGCGTGCAATCTGCGCGATAATCTGCATGCGAAAATCTGCGTGCGACAATCTACGTGCGACAATCTGCGTGCAATCTGCGTGCGACAATCTGCATGCGACAATCTGCGTGCGACAATCTGCGTGCGACAATCTGCTCCACTACGTAACCTGCGTGCGGATATTATTACTGCGCTGCAATCTGCGTGTAAAAATCTCTCTTGCGTGATAATTTGCGTGCGACAATCTGCCTTGCTCGCTCATCTCGCCTCGCCAGAAGGACAATAAAAAGGTTAATTTATGAGGCAATTTAACACGCACCATATTTCTGAAGACTTCTTCTGCACAAGAACGTTATTCCACGCTATTCTCTTTCGCACTATTTCTAATTGAATATTTTAATTTCTGAACTCATCGGCGTCGCTCCAGCGCTGTAGAATTTATGTAGTTTAATATTTTGAGATCATAATCATCAATTTTGACCGAATGGGCTTGCGGAAAACATGTTCCATTTCATGATGATTTCCTTTCTTCTATTTCTCGGTATTATTTTGGGTAGCGATTTAAAAGTGCTCCTTTCTGCTGTTATCCTCCACTAATAACTAGTTTTTACATCAAATCTAGTCAAATTTCTGAGCCAAATGAAAAATATATCTGATGGGCACGGAAAAAGGATGCCAGAAATATCTGATGGTGCAATGAATTTCATTCCGTCACGAAAAACTCTTCGATTGAATAGCTGTGATTTATGTCTGCCATGAGAGAATTCTCTATGCCGCTGTAAATCCTATTTAAAATTGATTCGAATTATCTGGCAGAAAATCATGTAATCAAGTACTGAACTGCATGATTTGGAATCTCAAATACATTTTAATTATTCTCAATAGTACCCTCACATTACCTTGAAAACGTACCTCGAACTTCTCCTCTCAACTTCCCGCAAAATATCAATCAGACTTATTGATCCAATTTTAGTTAAAAAAATGTTACTATTCGATGTTCTGGTGGTTAAAACAGAACTACAATCAATCAAAACTCTTAGCTCTCTGTACGTGATTGCATGGATTGTGATGAAATGATTATTTTCAATTCCTAGTTCTCACTTCAGGGGAAACACTCGATGTATTAGAAACCAAGATTTTGTCATTTCCCATTGAACTGAGCTACTATCAAGAACTATTTTAAGTTTCAATATAAAGTACAATTCAATTTCCTGAGATCTTCCATTCAATTACGCAAGACTCACAAACTTTGTTTTGGTGCTACTACAAATTTTGTGCAAGCATTCCTTTTCCTTTAGAAACTCGAACTGAAATTCATAGACAATTTAATACGATTGCTATGCTCTTACGTGATTGGTAGGTAAGCGATATTCCAAATCTTAAATCAGGATAGATAGCTGCTTAAAAACACTCATCTATTATTCATTCTTTTCGTTCTTCGTTCTTCGTTCGGTCGTTCGTTCTTCGTTCTTCATTTTTTCTTCACAGGGAGTACCAGCTCGTCATGAGTTGTTTTAGAATATGACACGGTTTCGCGAGTGAAATAATGAATATGCCTCAGTAACACGTACCAGTTAGTGACTTCTGAAATGTACTGTGAATCTGGCGTTTAAATAACGACAAAGACTAAACAAACATCTGAAATGGGTTGCTCCTAACTGAAAGACAATAATACTGTTAGAAAAAAATAACAAATAAAAATCGTTCTGTTAAAAATGAAGTGAAAATTGCTAAAATTATTTCATGGTCTTAACATTTGAAAAAAAGTTCGAAAAATAGCAAACCACATTCAATATAGCAAACCTTCCATGTGAGGAGTTTTTCATTACTGTTATTATTTAATTAAAACTTGGTCTATTTCTAGCATTTGCTAAAAGCCATGCTAATTCTAGAATTACCTGAAAAGCACCACAATTGAACAGATTTTCCTCTGATCTTGATTTTGGATGATTCACGTGTCGGATGTTTGTGAGCACTACACAATTACAGACACTAAATGAAATTCATGGATCACGAAACGAGGAGTTTCCAAAAACATGTGCAAACATTCATTTACAGTTGTTTAATGAATATCAAGTGAAATCTCAAGTGCCCAACAGGAATTGTAAATGAGTGTTTTGACTGTAAAGTTCTGAAAGCGATAAACTTTATTTCATAGTCATGTTCCCTCACTCTTCAAATCATCCCGAAGCTAGTGTATTTACAAATCAATTTTATAGAAACGTGTTTCATAGTAGATGCAACAAAAAAGCAGCTGTTTTTTAATCTATAAGGAAAAAAATATTATCCTTGAGGAACCTTTCAATCTATTCTTCAGCTGTCAAAATCAGTCGCTGCACTTCACGTCTCATGATTGTTTATTCTCCATAATTTCTACTTTTCATTCCCCATTACATGAGATTGAAATGACAATGCATCTAGGATTCAGCCATAGTTTCTCTAAATCTATGCAACTGAATTGCAGATATTACATCTGGACGTTATCCAGTTCTTTAAAGGTCATTCAAATTCGATTCAATTGGATCATAGTACTCAAAAAATTTGCGGACAACCGTACACTAATAGAAATTCATTACTTTCTGGGCATATTACATTCACTAGGTACATATTCTACTATGTAAAATTCCTTGAAAACCAAAATATTGCAGAATGACCTACTGTTTCTCATCATCATCATCAAAAATTATAACCGTAAATTGGTTATCAGTATTGCGATTTCTAGGCAAAATCACCAGCATAATCACAGGTTGAAAGAAAATGAAGAAAATTTGGGTTGTAATATGTTAAATTATCTTTTTATTTTGTGGTAGAGTTAATAATTTATCAATTCCTATCTTCGAATCACAAAAAACTCTTTTTGTGGGAGATAGTTAAATATTAGTTGCAATGCCCGTAGACTTTCATAGATGGTCATTCGCTCCGCTAATAATTTTTTTGCAGAGAATGACGTTTTAGATAGTTAATCGAGAATGTATTACTCAGGTTTAGAATTTATGATATGACTCAGATCGCCAAGCATTTAACTTAGAAAAAATTACCAAGGGAAAAGCGCTTTATTACAGACTTAAAAGTTCTATTCATAAGCTGGATGCACTGGAGCTCAGCGCTTCGGCGACTTTATAGTTTGAAAAAAGTCCTTTCAACAATATTGCTTAAACAAACTTCATTTCTCGATTTAACAAAGCAAAGACTTAAAATTAAAATTTTGAACCTCCTTGCGTTGGTTTCCTTTTTTCAAATCACGTTCAGCAAACGCAAGGCTTCCCTCTTTTTCCCTGCGAAATAATTTTGAAATCATAGCACTTTATTGATAAAGGTTTATTTTTACGTTTGATCTACATTATTTGCACATAATAAGATTAATTTCTATATTAGTATTATCAGAAAAATGCATCCTCCATTTTAGAAGCGTCGATACTACAAATTAAAATCCTCAATTGTTCCATTTCAGAGTTTATGTAATAAGGACTGAGAGAATTTTCAGTCCTATGAGTATCAGTGCTGAAAGAAACAATGATTATCTTGACTCAACCGCGGCTATAGGATCTTCGCTTGTGAGACATAGTAACGGGCGGGGACGGACAAAAAAAGGGTGATGTACTCTTTCTTTATTTCGGAATCCGTGAAGCCGTAAAACTGCAAAACAAGGACAGTTTTTAGACTGTGTGGCAAATGAGGAATAACCACATGATAAGAGAGCTCCCAGTTAAAATATAGATGATGAACAACTGGTCAAAATGTAGGGAACAACTAATGATGCTGGAACCAGTATCTCAATGACAAGTAGTGGTGGTAGCAGTGATAACATAGGTTGGCTAGCGCTTCAGTTACTCAAACTATGTCACGCCGAAGATCACATATTTTAATTCACATCAGACTCATTCCATCTAACTACACAGGGTGAACGCCACTGCTATTTGAAACATCAAATTCTATGAGCATCATGATCATGAATACAACTTAAAATTACCAGTGTCTCCTCATTAAAATTTGTATACAACATTGAACATTCTCAATGAGGACAATCTACTACACCAAACTCGATAGTCTGGTGGCGCGTGTGTCGATTCATGTAAGCAGGAACTCTGGTTCCGGGCATGTCAATAAGGGCAGCATTCCACACTCAGAACACACATAACACAGTGAGACAGCTGTTGGAATATCTGGACATAAAGGTAAATTTTCCAGCCAAAGAACACGTTGGCAAATACACATTTGTAGTGCACACACAGGATCAAAGGAGGACAGTCTATTCACGCACATATCAACAACAATTATCAAAGCCAATCACATAACATAGTGAGACGGCTCTTGGAACATCTGGGAAGAGAAAGTAGTTTCTTAAATATCAAGCATGTGTGCTGTAGTCAAAAGTTTACACCCATAGTGGAACAACTGACGCTTTACACATATACTCACAAACAATGGGGGACGGTATCCTCACTCTGCATATAATCTTTCTACTTCAGTCTACATAAGTAAACTGAACTATTGGTTTCCTTTGCTATACCTGTTGGAGGGCAGAATTTTGAGAGGTTAGGTCTCTGATGCAGAAGCAACACTAAGAGGAGAACAACAAATTATCATTCATGCCAAAATCTCACGGGCAAACACGACGGCTTATTCAGCCGTGGAATAACCAGAGCTTGAAGTTAATGAATAAGAACACAGCCGATTAGCCATGATAACCTAGACATTATAGAAGCCATCGTTTAGGTCGGCAATTCGGATTGCTCAATTTAAATTGTAGGTGAATTATTCCCCAGGTAAAAATGAAAATCTGAGCTGTGCACTGGCGATATGAATTTCTTAACACAAGCAATCTGTTCGTGTTTCTATTTGCTTACGTATTACAAGTTCCACAGTTTAAATTTACTTGAGGCAAGATGTTGGCTGCAGCCATTTTTTAGTTACAAAAAAGAAAAAACTGCGGCCTCTCTCAGAGTGCTGGCTGCCTTAACTTGCACCACTTGAAATACGAAGTTCCTAGCGTCACAATGCGGCAAACTGGCTAGAGAAAGCACTAGAAATTCACAATATCACAACGGCTAGTCTGACTCAATGTAGGTGGTTCGCCGGCTGCTAGAAGCATCATGAATGCTCTAGGAACCGGCTGTTCACCACTATCTAGCACAGCGACAACACATAGAAATAAAGTAGACTAAAATTGGAGTTATAAATTCTACAGGCAATATTTCTAACACACACAATTTACACTAATGACACAGAACGAGAAGAACTTGGTGAGGGAGCCTTCCACTCCACGGCTACAGCCAGACAAAGATACTGCGTTGGGCTCCCGGACCAGCGCGGCTGTCCGCGGCGATGTTGCCATAGATCGTGTCGGAAATTCGCGTCTTGTAAGACGCGACAACGATATTCGTTTTTAGGGTTGCACCTTTTTACATTTGGTCTAGTTTTAATTTAGCATATTGTTTCCACTAGTTACTTCTACAGTTCAGCAAGCATTTATACTTGAATAATATATCGATCGATTGATTGTCTACATCTTTCTGATGGCTGATAGCCAGAAGCTTGATTTCAGGAGTCCAATTTTGAAACGAGTTACCTCGTAGTAGCTCCACAGCTAGTTGTGTAAGTTCTTCTAAGCTGACTTGGCTACTTCATGTGTCATTTTTACAACACACAATGTAACTTCAAGTTACGTAACTCTAACTTCTGACAGCAAAACTCCAACGCCGTGAAATGTTTGAAAATTCTACGCCATGAAACTAGATGATTTTGTGTGGTATCAGGCAATCCAATCACCAGGTCAATGCTTTGGAAGTAAGACGTCAACAAAGTACCGTAGCAAATGATATAACTAAAATTGCTGAACTCCAGGGAAATTTCTGAGTTTGTTCGATAATTTATTACCTGGTAAAGATAATTTATTTTTTAATCTCCAGTTTAAGGAATACTTTATGAATAGTGTTATTACGCGATGCACGATTCCCATAATTCCTTTAAATAAATGTACAGCCTAAAACTTACATTATGCAAGACAAAGAAGTTCGATTTCCTTGCATACTGTAAATGAAAACTTGCTTTTAAAATTACGAATTCGAGTGAATTCTACAATGAAATGATCATAGGGCCCATTCGAGCAGTTACTTAACGTTGCAACGAAACAGCGTTTGCAAATGAATAAAAACCGAGAGGAAATAGTTTTCGAATTTTTTTACATTCTACTTCAAAACGGCGATGTATGTATGTATGCATGTATGTATGTACCCTATACTACAAAAAAATTATGGCTTCAAAGAAAACTCGGTGACGCTATCTTTTTTTCAAACGTACAAGATAGTTAGAGAGTCAGAAAAGGGTTGCGTTTATTTTAAATAAAATTGGGATTTGGATGTGAAGATTGTGAAGATGTAGAAAGACCTGTAAAATTCATATGCAAATTCAGCCATTAAAAATTTCTCTTTCGATAAAGCTGATATAGTTGTCTCTGATAATGAATTTAAATGCGGGATGATAATCCCAGGATTCAGTCTTTTTTTTCGTTTCTTCTTTAACTAACGACTTGTCACCAAAATAAAACGTCCCATCTTAAATATGTTTTATAAACTTTAATTCTGAGAGTGTAAAATAAGGGGATGAATACCAGGAAGCAATTTAATCTCGCAATTCTAACGACTCACATCTAACAAAAATAAATGAGCTTCTCAAAAGCAGCAAACGAAGTTCTTATTTCTTACGGCAAAAAAAAATAATTTTGTTTATACATGTGGTTTTACGGAAAAAATTGCTTAAATATTCTTTGCATGCACGTATTCGTGGCGCTTATTTTAAGGGTGCTAGGGAGTTAAAAAACTTTCAATAGATTGTAAAATATTGTTGGAGTTATTGCCAGTGTTTATAATTTCTTATGAATTTCGCGTTTACTCTTTTCCAGAGGCCTCCGTGAGTAATTATTAACTATAGTCCGTGTATAGTCAAAGCTGAGTGTGCTTTGACAAGCTGAAAAAATGTCTACAGCTGAAACAACAAAAAAATTAAATTTATGCATTATTGAATACAAATTCTGAACAGAGATGAAAGTTTCTTAGCAATTCATGGGAAATGAATACTTTTAAAAATTTACTGAGAATTAAAGCTTTTGAAACACAAATTATTAGGAAAACCTCCTCAGAATTAACTTATTTAAAATATGAATTGAATTCTGACACAGATTATCGAAAAAACTTAATATACACGAGATTTTGCGTCAGAACAAGCGTCGATTGACGTCACAAACACTCAAGTGGCAAATGAAGCTCAAAGCAGCTGCGTCAAATTTCAAATAAGTTTGAAGAGGCTCTGAAATGTTTGACTAAATCACTTGAATGTTTTTTTTAATTAAGGCCAGTTGTTAAAGGTAAATGAATATTTTGCGCTTGTGAAGAGAAAAAGTTAGTTCTCTGAGCTCCGAAATACCGCGGTATCTTATTTCGTATGTTAGATCTCGATTTCTTTTTCTGTTAGAAATGAGTTCTGATGCAAGACAAATAACAACTATTTGCTGTTGAAAAGCATGAGGTCAGTGTAACAGCAGTAGTAATGAAAAATGCGTAAACCCTTTTTTAGAGCCAGCAACGAAATTTTAATCATATAGAACTCAAAATTCAACTTTTAAATTTTGATCCTTTAATAACTTATCGATATCATTTTGGTATTTTCTATGTAACTTAGAATTCAATTGAAAAATTTCAAGAAAAAATAAGCCGCGTAATTTGCATTTGTTGAAGGAATAACTCCATAAACATATGTACCTAAAATAATTACGTTAAATTAAACATATGTACCAAATTATCCGCAGAAATAGTTCGCCATTGTTACCGCTATCTACTTCAATTAAAGTACAACGCCATAAAATGAACAGTTTTAGAATAGTAATTTTCTGGTATCGAGTGATATTTTTACTCATGGCATGTAATTACTCGCTACAAACTATCTAAACTCTAATACGATGCATTAATATGCCAGATATACTACAAATGAGATAAAAAAATTATTTATTTTAATTTTGGGGAAGGAGTATTTTACTCAACGATGTACCACTAAAGTCCCAGTTCCAGGAAATTATGAGTCAGTAGACCAGGAAAAGGAGCACAATGGGAGAGCATATTGCTCGCGGTATACTGTCGTGTTGTTTTGAATGACCACTCGCAGTCGCTGCCTCGGCCACATGAAGCGTTGCAGCGCTGTCCAATCACGATTGGCTCACATGGGATCAGTTGTAAGTCCGGCCAGCGGACGTTCTGTCTCGATTGCCTGATCATAGAAATTGGAAGGGACTTGGTAATTTTTCAGTATATTAGTAGGTGTACTATACTGAATAAGATGATCTCTGGTATTGTAACTTTCAAGAAAAGTTGGTTGCAGGACTACCTGTGTTGTAAAATTTTTGAACGTCCAGTTCTTCAGTAATATTATTAAAGCAAATACTCTGGCTCGTCGTGTTGTTTCTTCTACCCTATGCACTTAGAAACAGTATAGTAGGAAGGCATTCGCCTGAAAATATGGCAAATCATTTCTCATTACAGTACAACTCATAAGTTTATAAAGCACGTCCAATATATTCCCGAGTGAACCATAAAATGCTAGGATTTTATGAAGACAAACGAATGTTAAATTAAAATACATGAATCACCCTGAAAAGAATTTGTTGCTTCAACAAAACACCACCGAAAGATAAAATGCAAAATTTCAATTTCACTAACATCTTCTTCACTAGGTTGGAAAGATACAGATACACCAGTTCTACTGAAGTCATGTGAATACACTCTAAATGCTGACTCAAAGCAGTACAAGAATTATCAATCAACTCAAGCACTATATCATCAAAGCATCTAATGAGGAACCCATCAGTCGTTAAACTATATTTATATATTTCACATTTGTGTATTTCACAAAATATTAGGATGTGAAGAAAGGCTGAATCAATTAATCTGTGAGGCTGAAGGTGTCGTCAAGCAACGGCTTAAAAATGAAATCATTCGTGAACCATTGCAGTAAGTTAAGAATGCAGTTCTCTGTAGAAATTTATGAATGACAATTCTGGCTTCGCTACTGGCGCCAGTTCAGACGGCCATCTAAACAGCACGAAATTTAGTTGCAAATTTATCGGGCATAGTCGTAACTTAATAAAAACAGTTGCATTGTCACATTGTCAAGTAGATTTCATACGAAGTACTTTATGGTAAACTTCAGATCATAATTCATAACTGATGGAGGAAAAATATCATGAACTTGCCCTAATTCTCGAGCAAAATGTTCAATTTAATGATACACGCCGTAATAATAATAAATTAATATATGCGTAATAATACTCGTTCCATATATGGCGTAAGATTTTACTTTCTCGCAACTCCGGCCACTCAGGCCATGTCAGAACGTCGAAATGAAGTCCGTGAAAAATTTCGGTTTATTCAAAATGACCCAATCTCTTGATGACAAATTTGAAACGCTGTCTTTGAGGTTCAACAATTTACTGTTCTTGCATCGGAGTATTTGATCGAAATCACTTTGTGTGCTCTCTTTTCCATATCAGATAAAACTTTAATTGGGAATATGAAGCCAAACTTTACTGTTTTCCTGAGACTTTATACATCAAAAAAACTCTTATGTTAATTTTCATCAAAAAATTCCACGAACGTTTTCCGTTTTTCTACAAGAAGATTTGTACAAAACCTTTCGTAGATGCAATTACAATCTTTCAAAGATTAGTTGTTCTTTTGAAAAAAACATGGAATGGTCCTCAAGGGCACACGTTCTATGGAAGGAAGGCTACTATAAGAAGACATAACAATGGGAATGGTTACTTTTACCTGGAAAACAGTAATGCAGAATGTTTTCCACGGCCGTATTCTGTTAAATGGCATTTCTGCATTAATCCAACACTAACGGGAAATATTTGACTTTCAAACGCAATTAAAATAAAGTTCTTGGTCACCAATAATTTGGAAATAGTATTAGCGTGTTCTATTTAATAATAGAAAATTTACCTTAATAATCAACGTCACTTTTTATTTTAGCGCCAAAATATTAGGATGCAGTTTTCCCCATAGAAAATGTGCGATAATAAGACGGCTTAAGCCCTAGTAAGATCTCTCTTCATTATACTACATTCCTCGAGAATTCTACCGCGCAAGAATCAATTCTTCCGTCAGTGACAAAGTAACTTCAGCACTTAGCCTCCCGAGGCCAAGAAGGCTTTGCTGGCGTCGCTTAAAAGTTATAATTGAGCTGAAGGACAGAAGTGTTTGGAAGTTTCAATGATTTGAAGAAAACTCCGAATTTCAATTCTGTAGAATCATGAGTGACCAAAATGTCGTTAGGTAATGTGATCAATTTTTATCTCTTTCGTCATGTTTTGGATCGGAATATCCGTGCACTTGAGGCAAGTTTGGCCTAGATTTGATGATTGTTCAACATTCAGGTCCGCTGTAGGGGCGTACCCTCCTTGAAATTATATTTACCGCTGAAGTGAGAGAAACAGGTTTTATTTGGTCACAAATCAAATTTATATCGAAAATGACATCTTTATACATGCTCTATAATATAGTTGCAACGCTGAGATGGGCCAAAATTATTAATCCAAAAAGTTTTATGTTTTTATTTTTATTCCCATACACCCCTCAATAGGACGCCGAAAGGAAGTCAGCAATCAATGAAGAGACAGGCGACGGTTTGGAAAATTTTATCGTCATGAACATAAAGAAAAAATAACATAGGGAAGAAAATTATGTATGGAAAAGAAGCGACATATCAGTTCCATACAAAATGCTAGTCTCTGTTGTACAAAATCTCTGTCACGCACTGCAATCATCACCAAAATGCTAGGAGTTGATGACAAACGCTGATCATCGAATATCACCACCTATTAAGATTTATTTCAGATTCCGAATCATCGGAAAGCATCAGCGAATACAAGAGCATCTGAAACCAGGACTTTGGTCTGAATTGTCGAGAGTGGGCATCTGTGGGGCAACCAACGAAACAAAACAGGGCTTCTAAATAGTTTAATTAACAAATGGTTTGTATGAAAAATAGTTAATTTAGCAAATTGTTTATCAACAAAGTTTATTTAAAAAATTGCTTATTTAGCTTGTAGTTTATCTAACGAAGAGTTAAAATATTTGGCAAACGGTTTATTCAGCAAGTAGTTTATTTAGCAAATAGTTCATTTACCAAGCGAGAAGACACTCGTCCTATTGACCATCAGATCATAGTTTGCTCATATTTAACATCTAGCCCATTTTCCTACGGTTATTATCACCCCCATTGTTCTAATTATTTTGGCATATTGATAGAACTAAATCAATGGCTAAGAAAAGTAATATCTTTCCAAATATTGAGTCAAACATGAACCACCTTTAACTCTTTTCCACATAATTTTGATACGTAACGATTCACGTACGTAACGGTTCAAAACTTCAATAAAGTTCAAAATTGAGTTTCAAAAACATTATTTGATTTATTTGATAAAACATAATTTATTAAACTTGATTCGATTTTAAATACTTTAATAATAATTTTAAATTTCAAGGAAGACTTGTATGGCCTCTACAGGAACTCCCGTTAGCTACAATAGAAGCTGTACTCGGCCAGGTGGTTTCTATACGTGATTCAGAACAAGGTTCTCGTAATGATTTCAATTATTACATTAATATTATCGGTAAATCTAAAATTATTTATTAGCAGTATTGTCAGTATAAGCACCGTAATCAGGAGAAAAAACCCTTTGGAAGATAGTTATTTATAAGAAAAGGTTATAGAAGCAATGTTACAAATGAGTATGTGGGTTCTACCACTAGAGCCTTACATATTCGCGTTGCAGAGCATGCCGGCCGAAGTTATCGCACTAACCGTCCTCTTGCTGCTCCTTCTCACTCAGCCATACGAATGCATGCTGAAAGTTGTAACCTTCCTGTAAAATTAGAGGACTTTAACATTTTAGCAGCTGCTTCAAACCCCGTTGATTTGCTCATTATTGAATCTCTTTATATTTTACAACGCAAGCCTTTTATAAATGACTCCCAATCCGCTTTTCCTTTGCAAATAGTTTAGGAATTTAATTTTATTAAGTATTGTTTCCTTTTAAGTTTTCTTGTTTTCTCGATATTGTCAATATGTAAATATTTTATTTTTTTTCAGAGAATTTTGTTGAGAATGACTCTGTGAGTCGAAACGTTCAATTTTACCAGTAAAGCTTTTAATAAAAAATGCAAGGTTTCAAAGCCTTATTCCTCGCTATTATTTTCATAGTTAAATTTTGTATAAATACAAACCGACATGTGCTTCCAGCAATGTTGCAGCAAAGATTATTATTTTGGATTCGATTTTGCGTTATAAAATTTACTGCTATCTTAAACTGAGAAAAGAAATCTTCACGATATTCGTGGAAAAAGATTCAGAGACCGAGATTTTTACGAAGGTTATTATTACTGTATTAATATCATCATCATGATAAACAGAAGAAATAAAACTCTTATAGAAAATGATATCTGTGGAAAAGGATACAAAGGCCATGGTTACCGTAACAATTATCAATATATAATTGCAATATTATTATGATTATGATTTAGGTAATAAACAGAATAAAGAAGACTCTTTGGAGGAAATTTATCTATGGAAAGGGAACAATCAATGGACAATAAGCAGTTTGCAACGATATTTCATTGCAGAGTACTGGCAGAAAAATATGTAGAGCAATGTTGGTAATAAAGGAATATCAATTAAAATTATTTCATTTTTTTCCTGGAGACTTGGGGAAGATATAATGAGATTAGCAAACGTGCAATGGATGGTATGTGCAACGGAGAGTATCACTGAACAATGAAATTAAGAACAAAGAATAAAAGTCGATGTCACTTATGTTGGAGGATCGTAGCAAGTTGCTTCGGCTTCCCTTACAAAAGATGAATGGAAGCCAAGAATATAAAAAGAGGTCTGCCTAACGACAAATCCAACCTCACAAGAGACTCCTGCAAACTGTAGTAGTACTTATAAGGTAATTCTTAGGGGCTTCATGACTGTAAAGAAGTTTTATTTTTTCAAGCACTGAAGATGGAATAATTATATCCGAAACGTTTGCGTCAATAAAATAAATGTCCTGCAAACGGTGTTGCTTACTCGGCGGCGGTAGCTTTAATATGTCATTGTTTTGTGAGCAGCGTTGGTGATTTTCTGCGCTCGCATATTTTTCCCTGAGGCTCGCAGTCGTTATGTAAAATTAAAGCAGTGTGATGCACGAACAACATCGTTGGTTGTGATCATCTTAATGATTGAAAGTTGTGCGTCTTGTTGTATCGCTAGCAATTAATCGTCTTTGAATAGTGCAATTCAACGCATTTTGCTCGAAAAACAGAATTACATCAATCTTAAATTTACGAATAAATGCACGGCGAGTTATTTAAGTGATCCTAAAACCACGGAGAAACTGAACTCACAAATACAAATCCCTTCAGTCTTCACTCCCTTCCACTGCCGAGAGAAACAATCCTCCAAAGCCGCTCAAATCAGGGGATCACGACGGGAAGTTACGACCGTGAACTGCTCCAATTAGTTGATGGATTATGGTAATGGAGCCGATATCGGAGCCGTGGCAGCTCTGGCGGCTCCCTGGCAACTGCGGTAATTTCAATGTTTCCTGTTTTCTAAATGCGTTGTGCAGATTTTCTCAATTCCAAGAACAGGGAGAACGAATGCTTTGAACAGATTTTCATCTTTTTCAAAATAAGGAAGAACACATTCATTTACCGACGCGCTTACGATCTGTTTGCTCCATTTGCAATAGCGGTAATTTCAGGGTTTCGAGTTTGTCAATAGCGAGGTGCAGCTTTTCTCTCTTTTGAACATTTGGCGAGCGCCCTGGAATTCCGAAACGTTTAAGATCGTATCGAAAAACGATGAACTTAATTTAAGAAACATTTATTATTTAGTAAATCGCTACCGACATGGAAGCTAGGCATACACTCTTGCAAGGTAACTTAGAAAACAAACGCATGGCTGAGAAGAACAAGAATTTCGTTGGCACAAATGAACCCTTCTACATGAAAACCATAATCAATTTTGGCGCAGAAGTACGACAGCTATCGTGATGCAGCGTTACATTTCATGTCCTCTTTTACAACTGTATTCTTGCACCGATGTTGCGCGCGTCACTGTAATAAACCCGTCGGTTAATTCCACCGATTGGATACGATGCACAGTGGGCGTATACAGCTATGCCTACCATTAAACTATTGTGTGTTTTTTTATCAGTATGCTCTTCTATAGTGCTCGTATAGTCTTCTGAGTGCGGAATATCTAGCGGCCGTAATCGTCCTTCGCTGCAACCAGAACTATTGGCGCAATGTACTGCCTCAAAGCGACTTGAAGCGCCTTACTGCTCCAAAATGCAGAAAACCGCTGGAGACGCTGGTCCGATTTTAACTCCGAGAACAGCTACTCTGACATATATGAGTGCAAGATGATTATATTTAAGTTATATTCCTTTTATATAATCCTCTTTTATTTATCATATTTAGAAACTCTATCGTAACTTTCAGTAATAAAGGGCTATCGGTCACCTCACTCCAAATTATACCAACACACATTTCTACGGATTTGGATAGCAATTCTTCAGTTCCCCTACACCAGCTTCGGCCTGGATGAAATAATATGCTAGGGGCAACCCTGGATCAGCGAAGCCCATTCTTTCATCTTGTTCCCAAACTGTTTACTTTGCACTCGTTTCGACCCCCTTACTTCCAATGTGATCCAAAGTCTGTATTTTTAACTGTTGAGTTCAAGTACTCCTCACTCTCAGCGTGTTCTTAGCTCCTTTCTTCCTACGTGATCTGAAGTCTATATTATCAACTCGTAAGTTCTGTACTCCTCATTCTCAGCGTGTTCTTAACTCCTTTCTTCCCACTCTTACTTCTATTTTTTTTCATTTGAACGCTTGTCCTTCAATTTCCAGCATCGAGCTTGTTGCGTTTCTGCGGATGATAGCCTCGTAAATCAGTCATGTGTTTTAAGCTCAGTGCTTCATTAGTTCACAGTGTTGGAGCTTGGCCGATGTTTGCCGTCCGACCTCCGGCCCCGAGGTGCAGTGTTGACTCAAACAAACCTTGTGTTACTTCCTGCCTGGAGGCCGCGTCCGTGGACTTGTTTTGAAAAACAGAGCGTTCGCAGAAGCATCCATGCGATGCAAGAACAGGTCCATGGCCGGTGTGTTTCTTGGATGTGCTTGATGTTCATCGTAGCGAGCACTGAATAAGATTAGTGGAATTGAGAGAAACATTGAAAGGAATAGTGGAACTGAGCAATGCCCCATATTTGTAAGTAAAGCTATTAAGTAGGTTTGATAGCCAAAATATTTTTGTTTTCTATATCTATAATAATAGAACTTTTTTTGAATAGGAATAGAGGAACTGAGCAATGCCCCTTATTTGTTAGTAAAGCTATTAAGTAGGTTTGAAAGCCAAAACATTATTGTTTTCTATATCTATAATAATGGAACTTTGACTAGGAATAGTGGAACTGAGAAGTGTCCCATATTTGTTAGAAAAGCTATTCAGTAGATTTGAAAGCCCAAAAATTCTTGTTTACTAGATCTGTTCCGTAATTTACAAGCAAATAATCAACAATGTGAACAAGCTGGAGACTTCGATAAGTACTATTGTTATTTTGAATATCACAGACGGACAGGATGAAAATAAAAGTATTCTAAAATCGTGAAAAATTCACCACTACGATAAACAAAGATATAAAAAAATTCACTATCTTGTGGTCCCATTATATCAAGTTGAGCCTTGCTATTAGTGGGTGAAGTTTTGCTAAATGTTCCCGCATTTCGTAAGTTTCCATGGAAACGCAATCTATCAAAAGAAAAACTACTCCTAGCTCGTACCTCAAACTTTTTGTTCAATTAAATTAAGCAGGTATTGGTTATTAGCAAAATATTTGTATCATGAAGTACGTAGTAAACCGGAACACGGAGAAAAATTTTTACAAAAATATTTAGAAAGTCATGCACAGACTACGGAATGTAGCAGTACAGGTAGTTTGTACAAATCTTTCCCTCAATTCTAGTTGGTTTTAAAGCGTTACTAGCTGCAAGCATTGTGTGAATACTAAAAAACAATTTTCTGAATTTATTTTTCCTAGTTTATTAGCCTAAGGGTTAAATGCTAGTTTTAAAGTTGAGTATCTAAGTAGTCTGAACCAATTACAAAAATCCAATTACACCAATTACAAAACCAATTACATCTACAAAACGATGCTCGCGATATATTCTTAACTAACTTAACGGGAAACAAAAAATTTGTCTTGATTTTAACCCCGTTCTGAACGCAAGTTTCCCGTGCAAACAACAAGTATCAGTCAGAAGAGATCTTTCTTGGAAAATGGTAAGGTCAATTCAATTTATTGAATTTATATTTCAAACAAAAAGTCCATAGGATTTATCTCACAGATGTAAGAGAAAATAATGAGATTCAAAAATTCGATTAGAAGACTCAAAATATTAAAGGCTTGTTGCAGGGAAACACGATCACAACGACCTCAAATCACGACGATAAATTGCGATGTTCTTTACTTTGGTCGGCAGCAGATCTTTGCCCTAAAAACAGAAGTAAATAGTTACCCACACATCCTTACAGATTCTTTTGCGGTTTGCTTCAACTGTATAAATGACTTGAGTGAGCGAATTGAAATGAGTCTTCAGGGCTTAATGCTTCTCATCATTCCTCCACTTCAGAGTGTCACAATTAAGTTAGCACTAGGTGTGAACTCGGTATAATCCCACAAAATGTACTTAAAAATGTTCCGAACTTGTTTTTACTCCGTTAGTTTCATAATCCAATTTGATTTTTGCACGGTCTATATACTTTAGAGCAAATAAACAGCCTGATTCAGTCTCGAAGCATTGAAGAATTATTTCTCTGAGAATTATTTTTCACCAATTTCCTATTAACGCATGATAGGTTTTCTACGGCAAAATATTTTGGGAGCTGTTCGAAGTGAATTTTTTGGTCATGTTTCATATTAAAAATATCTTCAAGCTCACCAAGCAACTAAATGAAATCGAATTCCCCGCAAAAATTTCACAAATTGCATTAAAAAATCTAGAGGAGCGTTTCATATGTTTGAGCATTTCAGGAGCAAACGCTGTTAGTTCTTTACGATATACCTCGAAAATTCACTATGTCTCTCCATTTTGTGATAGAAAATTAGAATTCACATGGATAAAATTGATTTCCCATTCATAAGTTTTACCGACGCGTCATGTTGGTCCGTGTACAATAGTTGCCGCAAAGGCAGTGCGTTAGACAGACAAATATAGCATCAATTTTTATTTTACATATAATAGAATCGTGTATTATGAACATACGTACAGTGGGGAGGATAAAAATAATTAAAAAAATCGATAGTGTCTTGAATTCATCAGTAAACTCAAAATATTGATAAGTTACCGAGTAGAACCAGTACCACCATCAGCATCCTTTAACCCTTCAACGCCTCAGAGAACCGTACGGTCTTCTTTCTAAAATAACCTCAACATATTATATTTATTGTTAAATTTCTCTCTTAATTTATTTTTTGAAGTTAACTGTCGAGCGGCAGTTCCTTCCATATTTTGGTGTCGGTGACAACCTGATGCCAGTGCCAGTCAATTGACTTTGGTCGTAAAAACGACAATATACATAAGTTTGAAAATGATGAATAATTACGCATAATATAACAATCTACTTCTGCATCACTTGTGGTAAATAATTTGTTTAAATTGTATCGGGTAAAAATCTTAAAACAGCCGAGTGAACGACTTGTCTGCGAATCTTACAGAATCAAATCTGCCAAAGAATTTAGAGAATCCATGCACCGAAGGAGTAGAACTTGAACAAAATTTAGAAAACCACTTGATGTCTGCACTCCTGTCATTATGAAAATATATTTTTGAGTTTTTTTCAATCATCCAGGGGCAATATTCATTACAGTATCTTTATAATTTAACAAGTTTTATCATAGGTTGTTTAGTTTCTGGTTGTGTTTCTCATTTTGATAGGCATCAATATCATTATACATTGCTTCGAGTAATCCATTTTGAATTACATATAGAAGTAATTTCATCACTCACACCTGTCTTCACGGACATGTTGAATGCAATTCCTACAAATTCCATGGCGTGTTAGTAGAATTGAATATGTAATCACTGTCGATAACCGGTTATCACATGTATGCAACAGTTGTAAGTTCCATGGCGTGTTAGTCCAATTGAATATGTAATCACTGTCGATAATCGGTTATCACACAAAATTCTAACTTCATCAGAAAGATAGAGTTTGTTCTTTTCGTTATGCTGGAAAATTCTCTAAATCGAACAGTTAAAAAATACTAGAGCAAAAAATTCAATCATTGCGATGGAATATATAAAATTCCTCGAAATAATGTCTGCGCAAAACACAGATAACACTTATTTACGCATTAAAAGGACTCTTTTACTTCCTCACACCCATAATGCAAATAATTAACGCACGTTATGTGAGAATTTCTGTAAGCCCGAGTAAGCTTCATGAATTACAGAAACACTATCAAACCGCTCTAATTCCAGTTGGCTCATAGACTCCGCACCAACCGCATCGCAGAGTCGAAAGCAATCTCTCCATCACGAGATAATCTCCAATGAAAGTCGGCAGTCTAACGACTCACGCCGCTTGCGTAATTTTTAAGTTGACTCGCAGCTTCAAATTGAGACGGATAAAGTACGTATCTGATGGAGTCTCTCTTTGAAAATGTTGATGTCTCTCGACGTTGATTACTTCAAGCGAAGCACCCTTGTATCTCTATCATCCTGAAAAATGCATAACATTACATTTTTATTCACTTTGAGGCCAACTTTCATTCAACAGAGATTTTGAACGAGTAAATTTTTGTTGGATTTTGTACTTGGAATTCTGAGAATGCTTGAAATGATAATATGGATAAAAGATAATGTAATATTATGAACAAGTGGTTTCAGAGATTTTTGCAATCAACAAGCACACTTTATCTTTACAGGTGGAGATATAACACGAAACATGCTTTCCGGTACATCGTTTTAGTATGTGAGTGTGCGTATTCAATAACAGATTTATCGAATATTTCGGCAATTTAAACAGATCGTGTCCAATTATCTGCAGTTGTTTTGCTTCATCGTACATTTGATGTAGAGGAATTGAAAACGTGCCTTTGTACTGAGTACAGATAAATAACTTAACCCAGCAAAAAAAACACTCGAGGCCCTGAAGGTTGTTCGAAAGGACGATCATAGCAACGTTTGAGTCATGAATGAACGGAAATTCTTCGTTTGAAAAGGATCAGTCAGAAAATATTCGTGGTGTCAAATCATATCATCGAAATTTCAGCGTCATAATATGTGGATTATAAAGTAGTTACACTATAGAAGAAGTGATTGGCCAGCTGTGCAATGTTGTATTTTTTAATATGTTCCATACATCACAGCGCATAGACAAAATAACTTTTTTTCGTCTACATAAATGAACAAGTTTCGTCAAGTGCTTACGTTCTTTTCCTATTTTCCAGCGTAGGAAAATTAGAAATTGCTGCGAAAGAATTCCAAAGTTGACGCATCACACGCTCTTTAAGCTCTCTGTATTCCGAAGACAAGCCCGCGGCTTCATTGGCTCATAACTCTGATAACAGGCCGTAACTTAAGGGAACCTGACCAGAGGAGCAGGGGTGACGTGTCTGCAAAAGCTGGGCCATAAGAGAGGCTCATCCAAATCTCACCTCGTCATCATAGCTGGCAGTCAAATATTGTGGTCCAGTAAACGCCGATCCATCACTATGTCATCACGTTACATGAACTGGATTTATTCTCGTGTAAAAGTAAGAACGCTTAGTTATTTTACGATATTCATGCGACTTTTAGACATTATTTTTAATTCAAATCGAGAAGAAAAATTCTTTTAATTCATCATCAGAATGGAACAACAGCTACTTTCATGCGAGAATGTCTTAGTGCGTTATAAAGTTTAGTTGACAGCGACGAGCGAGCCACTCATATAAGTGTAAGAAAACTCAGATTACCATCGTTAAAATAATTTCTCTTCATTTGCAAGAGATTACAAAAGACTGTATTGACTGGGAGACTTGAGCTGCTCAAGAGCTTTTTTCGTCAAAAGGATCTTCTTAATTTAGGTAGCAAAAGAACAGAAACAATCAAGTATTTTCCTGAAGTTCCGAAGCGTAATTAATTATACTATTTTCTACAGGAAATTTGCTCTTTGTGCGCGGATTCATACTTCCCTTGTAGCTCAAACTTAAAGAATTGTTTTGATGTATAAGAACTTTCACAGGAAGGAGAAAACAACAAGAAGTTAAGAGCCAGTCCTTTCATAACATTATATTGCTTCGTTCTCAGTGGAGATTAAATTAGCATAGCTTAGCCAAGAGAGCAATTCCATCCTCCCCCAACTACCAATCAGCTCTGATGTTACAGGCGCATAAACCGACGCCAGCGCCGCTCTCGAACGGATGCGCATCACGAAACTGACGTGCAAGAGCCTCGCAATATCAATTTTCACAACACTCGCGAAATATTTCGCATCAAGAGGCCATGAAATCCAAAGTAGCCAATGTTGCGCAAGAATGAGTGTGCTCTCCACGTAATCCTTCTATTTCTAATTTTTCCTATTCCTCAATTTATGCTCAGTATTTTATGACTTTTTTAAGCATAGTCGACCGCATATGTGCAGATTAGCAAAAAGTAGCCCGCACAGCGCAGTTCAGGGCACATCAGCGCAGGAACGTTCGCGTGAGGGCAAGTCACCACGTGGCGACCAAGGCAGTGGATACCGTACAAGTGGATTTCAAAATCCATTTTTCACAAACAGCTCAATATATTTTATTCCTTTTGAAAATTGTGCCCCTAATGTGTTCTTCGAAGTTCATTGTCGAGTGGTGGTCACCTCCTTGTTGTGATTTCGGTGACTACACGATGCTGGTGCCAGTTTAATGATGGTGGTTGTGGTGACGGTATTGTGAGTACAAAATGCGCAACTTAAAGGGAAGATTAAAACGTTAAATGGTTGATGGTGGGGGTTGTAAAAAAGCGGACGTTAATGGTTAATGATGGGGGTTGTGAAAACAGTAATATGAGTACAAAACTACGCCAGACAAGTTTGTTCGGTATAAAATGTTCAACACTGACATGTACTGAATACCTGTTAAAGTCATTTCAGAATAAACAGGCTATGTGCTAATACAAATCTCAATAACATACAACTAATACAAATCATGGTTGTCGTGCGGATTGGAAGAAGTCACATTGATAGTTGGTCAGTCCGTTGAAAGTGATATTTCTAGGTCTCTCTCAAACACTATCAAATAGAAATACTCGTTCAACTCCGCCTGGATCGCGCTTAATTTGGTAACTATTAAATTTGTAAATGTATCACAGTATTTAGTACTATTCTGAGCACCTTTTAAGAATTTTTTTTTTAGCTTCAAGTATTGAATGCCATTTATTCTTATAAACTGAGACATTGAATTTTGTATGCTTTACTGACTGTCTTCCTGGTTCTAGTAAGCATTCCTGTCTCAGTTCGCAGTTTGCCTTAAGTTTTATCGTGTAACTACTACCCCAGATTGAAAAGCTGATGTATCAAAGATCCAAAACTGTGAGAAATGTAATTGAATATCATTTTATTCACTCCTGTAACCTTGGGGAAGTTGTCCGAAAATGCATGAAAATTAGTACACGTGTAACGAGTGTGATTACTTACCCTTTGCATTATGCTTGGTACCGGAATCGAGCTGCCAGAACGATCTAACATCCCAGAAAAACAAAAAAAAGGCTTTCCTAATTCCTTGTTTCTCGTGCAGTGAATTTGATGCGAGAGGATGTGCGCATGCTTCAAAAAATTGCCTCAGAGCTGCGCAAACAATTCTCTGTATCCTCCACGGCCGCTGCACCCGATACAAAACAGCGTGAGTTTGGATCTCTAACGAATGTGCTCGTGATCTCGCCTCAGGCAGATTCAACTATCGTATCTGTGAGAATTCAGTGACAAAACGTAAGATCCTGAGCTGAAGGTTAGTTTGTCTTCATATTTGTCGAGAAAGAAAAAGTTCTTCGATTTGCAACGAACCTTCTATTGTTCGTTTCACTGATATTCCTTTTCAGTACAATCTACTTTCTGTTTCAATTTTTATCTTGTTTTACGAACTTTTTTGATCTTGCTGCTTCTATGCCCTAAATGTAGGAACATCTAGTGCACAGATTGTCCGTCCCCGTTAATCCATTCCAAAATAATGCTTTCTGTTTTTTCCTCTTTGGAGCGTCTTTGTTGTGACTAGGGAGGCTTATCGTGTCTTATCTCTTATCTAAATGTTCTGGCAAATCTATGTATTCCCTTTGACGAACGAAAATGAACGAATACCTACCCTTTCTGAATTTAATTTGATTTATGTTCCAGGTAGAAAACTTTTCGTTGATCACAGTGCGTTCATCTGGAAATTGCAGTACATTTTCTGAAATTTTACTGTAATATTTAAGGGAATAGACTACATTTTAAAACATTGAAAACGCCAAGCATTTGCAGTGTTTGATGGAGGCGGGTAAAGTCAGTTAACAAGACAAAATTACGGTGATTACAGCTGGAAAGTCCAATATATAATAGAAGAAAACGAGTTATTTGTGGATGTATCTGCGGTAATTAATTATTATATCTGTGTCGCTTTCATTTCGAGCAATTGAAAAGTAATAGATATTTTTTGTTGTCGATCATCTCATCTGAACTGCAAAAACTTCATGTACAAACCAATCGTGTCCTTGAATGCTGCTCATGCACAACTTTCGAGTAATATTAATTATCGTCTGTAAGATGCAAAATGCAGTCTAATGGCAATGAAACTTTGGCACATTACGTACTTAGTCCAAATTGGTCCTACACTCATCTACGTACTGTCATAGCACGCGTAAAGTTATAGCTAAACTTTAAGCCTCGATCACTTCTTAGTTAATGTCACAGTGGAACATTTAGTAGCCCAGCAATAACTGGAGTTGTTTTCTATGATAGAAGTGACTTATTAGCAACTGAAAAACGGCGAAAATTCCCATGAAATTGCTCTTATTTACTGAAAAAACATTTTGGAGTCCAATTCTATCATCAACTCAAAAATAAAACCATTATTCCTCTTAAATAAAAGATCACACTACAGTGAATAGCTGACATTGAGGAATATTACGAAAAAACACGTCAAATAAAAACGAAGACTCACTGCTGTCAAAAAAATGACACTGCTGTAATGAGGAGGTCTGCATCTTCTCCGCTCTCTGGATTTTCTAGAAAATTACTTCTTGGAATTAAGCATCGCGATCCGACATCTGTCAAAACAATGAAACTCGAGAGTTTGACGTGTCATTCAGAGTATTCTAACGTCTTGGGAATGAAAAGGAAAATTTATCGACTGAGTAGGGAATTTTTCTTTGAAATTATTTTACTGTCTCGTAATTTTTTTGCGATTATTTTCTTTTTGATTAGGGACGCAATTAATTTAAAAAGATTTAACTTTATATTTTTTGCAAATCCAAGGCAAGTTTTTACTATTCGCCATTTCTTGTGTGCTTGTTTTTTATAGAAGCACTAAAATACCGAGATAAATTGCATCTAATTTTTAAAACCATCGGGACGCATACAACTCCTTAAAAACCACAGTCATTATTGCAATCCTCAATTCATCATTCAGTTCATTAGTCCATTCAGCTCTGGAGAAAGACAGCTGCAAAAGGTTTGACTATAAGATACGTCGTGGGTACATTTGAGTTTCTTGTGGAAGATGGCTAATTTTGTACTGAACACAGAGCGATGGCAAGATTTATCTGTTAAAAAAAGTAGAAGCGCATGTGCGGGATCGTTTTTTCTTCATCGACTGCTTGGGAAAATTGCAAGATGGTAGGGCATGTACCATGATTTTTGTGAATAAAGTTCTCAGATTTTCATCGAGTGAAAGTTTTCTCTGTCAAAACATGGTGATATGTCGTGGATTTAAAAATTTTTCTGACCAATATTCTCTGGAACTCAGTTAGGTAACCTGAAAGTTTGTGAAGAATTTAACACATATACAAAGAGTAGTAAATATAAATAAATGCTTGGGCGAAAAATAGCAGAATCATTCCACAATAGTATGTCTAAAAGAATTAAAATCAAAGAACAAGAACTAATGCTAAACGTATTTTCGCTCTGGCTACAACATTGCTTTTAATTCTACGCTAGCTATGGAATCCAGGACCATTCTTGTGAATGAATGAACAGTATAAAAACGACCTGACTGAGTTTTTACTGCATCGATTGAAAAAATATTTTTACGGAGACATCAGAATTTTTTTCTTGGCAAATGCAACTCTGATTGTACCACGCATGACGTATGCTTTAGAGGGAAGATAAAAATAGTTTTACTGCTAACAAGCTGGCTTAGTTTTAAAAATATATCTATACTTCATTTCTTTAGAAAATTAATCTGTATTATAGCTACCAATTCAAAGATTATCACTTATTTCGTTCATATATTATGCAATTTTCCTACAAGTAATAAAAAATCCCCTACCATAAAAAATTAAATCATTCATTCTCGTCCCTGTATTTGAAACGCGATTTATGACAAATTCTGAGGTGTTAAAGTGAGCAGATGAAGTTCATTCAGTCTCCAGACACAACACCTCTGTACGCTTGTTGTTCACGGAACTCGGCGTCAGTATGAAGGTTTTTTTCCGTCCATTGGATCTCTCAGTCTAATGAGGTACCCTTGTGATGATAACTCCGCACTTTCTAAAAACTACACAGGGATTTTTGTGATGATGACTACCCACTTTCGAAGAGAAATTACATTCATCATTCAACGAGATAAAGGTGATTTTTTGGTACAGTAAAAAAGGCTAAAAAAAATTTACGAAAGATCTCAGTTTTGTAAGATGCACTCATGCGCACCTCAGATTATTTAAGGCCGTCATTTAATGAGTGAGAGTGAGGCCGTCACGTGACGATTGAGAGTGAGGCCGTCATGTAATGAGTGAGAGCGAGGTCGTCATGTGATGAGTGAGAGTGAGGCCGTCATGTGATGGGTGAGAGTGAAGCCGTCATGTGATGAGTGAGAGTGAAGCCGTCATGTGATGAGTAAGAGTGAAGCCGTCATGTGATGAGTGAGACCAACACTCATTAGCCTGCGGCGGGCAACAGCCTCCTGTAGCAGGTGGCGCCGCTGCGAGCGGAGGAAATGTAGCGGCGAGTCGTCGTTGAGGGGCGGTGCACCAGCATGGCCCGGGCCTGTCAGGCCTGAACTACATCCCAGGAATCCCAGGAATTCCAGATATCCTTTGAGAGTGAGGCCGTCATGTGATGAGTGAGAGTAAGGCAATGATGTGATGATAGTGAGGCCATGGTGTGATGAGTGAGATCGAGGCCGTCATGTGATGATTTTAGATATTATGTGCAACACAGTATTAAATAAGTTATGTGCGCCGGTGAGAAACAATAAAAGGCAGAACAATAATCCTTTTATTATTCATGTCTAACCTTCAAATTGAGTGGGGTCGATGAAAAACTAAATGCATCATGTTATTTGAAGCAATGCAGAACAATGTTGAATCGCAGTAGGATAAACTTACACGATAGGTTTGTTTGTTTTTATCAACTTTTAAACATTACTGTGTAAATTTTATCTTAACCTTTGTTTGAATACAAATTGTTGAGGTTGGATGTCAAATTGGAAAGGTAGATATACATAATGAGAAATATAGATGTGAGTTTGATGTCACGAGGATGAGGTACTCAAAAGATACATTACCGAATAAACAATCCTTAAACGAGTGTTCTAGAACCATACAACTTTTAAAATAAATACCTCTAAATTATTTAGCAGCAAACACAGTCGCAAGCTGCATGCTTAGAATGCTTTTAAATTTCCCATGCATTGTGCAAATACCTCCAGCCGACTAGGGCACTAATACCAGGTGATGAACAGCATGTGATTTTCATTCAGTTGAAACTCACAAATTTATATTTTGTGAGTTTCATGACACATTGTGTCAATGACTCTTGTCGTTTTAAATAAGGTTAGCTTGAAGCTGAGAAGCTTACCGGTAAATAAAGAAATTAGGTTTTAAAGGAGCCTTCAATTAGCTTCTTGATTTATTGAGAAATGAGGTTTTAACGGAGTATTTAATTAACTTACCGGTAAATAAAGAAATTAGGTTTTAACGGAGCCTTCAATTAGCTTCTTGATTTATTGAGAAATGAGGTTTTAACGGAGTATTTAATTACCTTACCGGTAAATAAAGAAATTAGGTTTTAACGGAGCCTGCAATTAGCTTCTTGATTTATTGAGAAATGAGGTTTTAACGGAGTATTTAATTAACTTACCGGTAAATAAATAAATTAGGTTTTAACGGAGCCTTCAATTTGCTTCTTGATTTATTGAGAAATGAGGTTTTATCGGAGTATTTAATTAACTTACCGGTAAATAAAGATATTAGGTTTTAACGGAACCTTCAATTAGCTTCTTGATTTATTGAGAAATGAGGTTTTAACGGACTATTTAATAACTTAAAAGTAAATGTAGGAATTAGGTTTTAAAGCAGGCCTTCAATTAAGTTGCCGGGATATTGAGCCTCTGGCCCGAACCTTTTGTTCGAGTTGACATCAATACTATTTGAGACTTTACTCTGATATTGTGCTCTGTTTTGAAGGTGGGGCTTAAAACCGCACTATTTTTATGAGGCTTTCCCCTACTCCTTATTAACTCAGAATGCACTTGCCGCAAATAATCGTTTAGAATTATGCAATACATACTGATCGAGCAGCTGAATCTGAGCTGACTATTGCAATGCTTCTTGAATTAGGAAACTCTTTTCGAGTTATTCTGATATGTGAGCAGCAGATTATACAATATACTATATGAAGGTTTACTGATTTTTTTCACGTATAAGCCACTGAAAACTAAAAAACGTACCCTAAATTTTCTCCTGTTCTGTCAAAGTTTCACGTGAAGTTATAGCTTTACGCAGTGAACTTAATTGAAACCTGAAATGTGCTAGACACCAGATCAATTTCTAACTAATTCCGTCATCGAATCTTATATCTAAAAAAGCACAGCAACTAATGCTATTGCACCATGACATATCTGTTGTGATCTTGTGAGTGCCACCAGGCTTTGCAATATGTGTTCATTAAGTTAAGTTACTTTAAAAACCGAGTGAAAAAATCTTGAACGGGTATCACAGTTACAGCGATAGAGCTCGTTTTCAGACGGGTACATTTGTCGAAATAATCTCATTGATGACTGTTGCAGTATTAGTGTTTTAGCTCGTTTATGATTTAATTCATAAACCCTCAGACGGTAAATACAATTTTGGCTTGGAGCATGTAAACGAAACAATCTACTCTGATTTCTGATCCCTCGAGGAGGATATAATAAATGCAGTCCAGATGTAAACGAAAATCAATTTACTTTTTCAATCTGACCCGTCAAGGAGGGTATAAAAAATGTAGTCCACGTTTGCAAGCACTAAATCTTCTCCTACCGAGCCGTAAAGCTTTATTTTCCTACCTATTAGGGCTGGCGCAGAAACGAGTAATTCAGAGTATGAAAAATATTGACGCCCTAAAATAGCAACAAGGCACTTAAAAGACACACGTAATGACAATAAAGAAGCGGAAACGCTTCTACCTCCAAATCACAAAGGCTTTCCAGATTTTATGCACTTTCTAGCCGATATCGATGGCTCGCTATCCAATATCGATGACGCCAGAGCTGACTCTTCAGAACTGCTGGCTAGGCCGGCCTAGAGAAGCTTGCTGCCAATACCCAGTATGGAACACCACTTCAGGCTGGAAACTCTTACCTAGCAGCCATAAAAATTTAGTTGTGAGCTCATTATGATTCATTGGTAGCCGTCAATAGCGTTACATTGTAGACTCGTAAGCGTTGATTGTTTGTGCTGAAGTGTGTGTTAATTTAAATCATTTGTTAGCGATGCGTTATGCTTGAACGGTTTTTGTTGCTCTTGAATAAAGTTGCAATTTAACTTGAAAGCACTGAGGATCGTGTTAGTAATGATGTCAACAATATTTGTGCATTGACTCTGTGCTTCATTTTTTTCGGTACCGTGTTTCTGTTGTCTTAAGTTATATTATCAAACTTCAAACTAAGAAATTGAGGTGTTTATAGTCAGAGACCAACATTTCTTGCACTGGAGAAAGCAAATTTCTGTATTATTAAACGTGTACTTTCATGCTGCCGTTCAATACAATTTACTTGAAATGAACGTTTTCAAAAATAGTTTATTAAACATGCTGTGTTTCGTACATTGGGGTAATTTCGTTGTTTTTGCTAAATATAGGGTACTGAGCAAGTTAAAAAAAATTAAAACTCTTCAGTACTCTAAGTTTGTACATTTTCCAAATGATGTTTTAAACTGAAGCATAAAGTACTAACTGGGTAATATAATAATAAAGCTGAATTTGCCTAAAATCATTCAGGCATCTATTGTTATGGTGAGCCGTGTTATTTTGGAAATAAAAGTGATCCTTAACACAACACATCAAAAGATCTCTTCCTCATCTGACAGTGTTATCCACCTTTAATAACTTCAAATTTCCAGGAGAATGCAACGCTCAATTTTTTACCAAGGTCAAACTTCTCGTTTTGAGTCGTTCGATTTCACTCTCGGTAATGGTGCAGCTTTGGAAAAAAATTGGGATGCAATTTCGGTATTTTGTACAACATTCTTCATGCATGTGCGAATATTTCGTAGAAAAACGTTATGAAAAGCTGCTCAGTGAATATGGAAGCTTAGGTGCCCTCTGAGAGCCATGGGTATAAATAATTCTTCATGTTTTCTTCCAATGATGACGGTGAGCCGGCCTGTGGGGACGTTGGCTGCTGCTCAAACAGCGAGCATCTCAAAAAATCCTAACTCAACATGGTAGGTTTGTTTTTTGTGCTCTTCTGATTTTATATTCTGGTTTGATATAAACTTCTTGAGGTTCAAAATGGTACGAACTCCGGCGAAAAATCCTAACTCAATTTAGTAGGTTTGTTTTTCTTAACATGCCTTTATTTATATACAAATATTTTTTCATAAATATATTTATGTATGTATAAATATATGGTATTGAATCATATATACTATTTATATTTATATATATATTGTTTATCTAAAGTTCTAAATAAATATATATAATAAATATTCATTTAATTATAACTTTAGCTAAACCATTTGCTTGGCTTTGATTCTGATTGATTTGACCTGAATTATTTTTACAGTAATGATAATCCGACACAAGCCTAGTGTGTGTGGGAACAAAAGGCGTATCTGTAAAATGACGCACTACATGTAACCGCTACAGGAGAAAACTCCATTATTCAGCTTCTAACCTTCCTCGAAATCTAAGTCGAATGTAAGCAATGATGCACGCCGCGACGTAATTTATCAACGGAACTTGAATAAGAAGTTTCTGCATAGCGTAGAAAAACACTGTGGCACGAAAATGAAACCGCACCTACAGTTTATGTCAGACACGAAGATGGGACTCCTGTCAGCATGGCTATTGGACTGAAGTTAGGTGATTCAATTTATTTGACAAAAGTTATTGGAATGATGTTATTGGACTGAAGTTATTGGAGTGAAATTATTGAACTGAAGGTAATGAATTCAAGTTATTGGACTTACGTTATTGGATTCAGCTTATCGAACTGAAGTTATTGGACTACCGATATTGGACTGAAGTTTGTGGTCTGAAGTGTAACGTTTGAGGGAATCGAAACTGACTACTGTAGAAAGTTTTATCAAAAATATAAACAATAATTAAATTCCCCTAGTTCTGAAGATGAAATACAAGCACAATGGTTTGAAGTAACTTGTGAGTAGTTTGGTATTATCTACCAATAGATAAATGTTTTTCCTCTGAAATGTATTCAAAAACAGCAAAAACTCTACGGTAGAAATGCACTGTGTTAGAATTTAAAATCCGGAAACGTTCGATATCAATCTTATGGTTTAATAATTCAGCAATTTTTGCTCTACCACACATATTTGCGGTAATCATACTCCTAACAAAGGTTTCAATTATTGATCGCATCGAAGTCGAATTGGTAACAATTTTCAAAGTTATTCCTGAAAATTAATTTGCACTCTCTCTCAGCATTACACATGACAGGCAACAGGGATTTCTGTAGTGGATGAGCAGTAGTTTCGGAAGTAGTTAATTTTCTAAACATCTCCTCTAAAATGTTCTCTTGGAACCGAATACCTCGCAACAAGTATATGAATTACTAATCGTAGTTTGCGGCGACATTTAGCTGCGTAATGTTTTTTTTGCTATTATTTTGCACAGCCAATTATGTTGGTGTAAGTTCCCATCTTGGATGTACCTTGCGAATCTTTGTTTAGGTGAAAATAGAACGTACAGAAAGAGAATTTGTTTGGGCAGCACTTTGAAATTACGTTAATTATACAATTACTCTTCCTTTCTCTTTTGAGTCAGTACTAAAATAATATTTCCAATTCTTATACCTGAGCCTCAAACATTACTTTAACACAGCTGTGAAAAAGCTACTTTGAATGTCACAAACAATATTTCGTCTATTGCTATGGTAATTGATGTATACCTAATCGGATAATTAATTCAGTGATGAACTGGTAATTTAGTGATGTGACCAGTGATTTTCTATATTAACAAAAAGTATAAAAAATGAGATTCACTGTTCTCATATCAGAGAGAAACATGTTCTAAAAAAATTCTCCTGGTTACGAGTTCATTCACATCTGCTCACTGACAACTTTACGAGCTATTAAGTCGGGCAACGTTTAAGAGAATGAATACTTACGTTCAAATGCACCTGAAAATATAATTTCCCCAAATGACGGGTGAAAATGAGCTTCAGTACCGTCACTACGGTCTCTTGGATCACCACGGCTGGATCTCCATCGTCTGGAAGTGTGAGCTGCAAATAAGAGTCAGGCTCTTCTTGTCACGCTGAAGCCATGCATTTCGACGAATGTCTTCGACCGTCAGCTGGATTGGGGAGGCAGTGACAATAAGACGATTCCCCTCGGGAGCGTAACTGCTTAATGCAGACTTCAGTTCGCTAGAAAGTGCAGAAAGAGGAAAAGAAAATGTTGCAAACAAGAATATAGAGAGAACACAGCAAAGAAATGATAATTAGTATTTTAAATCATTATCAAGAGATGAAGAAATGCTTTCGATCGATCTGATTGCAAATGATGTTGAGATGGTATTTAGTGGCTGTGCAGAAAAAAGTAGTCAATTCGAAAAGAAGTAACAGTGGCTGCTAAGTTATCTTACATTATGATCATAGGCGTATTAAAGTATTATGTTGAATGAAAATGCTCTTGATGAAAAGTTAGTATTCCAGCAGAAATACTGATTCCAGTATTTTAGCAACAAAAAAGCTAGAAATAGAAGAAGGTGTCTGGAATTTGACCACAATCTTATTTTACGAGCGGCATTTTCTTTCATTAAATTTTTCCATTCACAGTAATTTTTAAAAGCTGCTACACTCGAAAGTGTCTCAACAGGCATACAGTGGCTTTGACACAAAACCCAAAACTTCAAAATCTTCCGAAGATAAGTCATCGTTTGTATGAGTAAACAAATTAGATATGATGAATCTTTACACCCGTTTGTTGGGTAGGTATAATAACGTGTGTTCGCTTCATGCTAAGTGATTGCGATGCGTATTTTCAGCTATCCTTGTTCTTAAACATAGCTAACCACTGAAATCCTGACCACGAAAAATGTGTTCGAAAAGAAAACTATCTGAAGAAATGCGAGTGGTAATGAACATGAACTTCCTTCCATGAGTAGGCATCATGGAATATCTATTCATTTTGAATTTTATGTTCGAGCTTTTTTGTGAAACCCTGTATATAACTCAGCAAAATCAGACTAAAGACACTGAATTAAAACGAAACACGTGAAACGAGAACAATTGTTGTTGTATGTATATTACCCACCAGTGAGGGCAATTTTGTTACATATGTTCTTGAATGATTAATTATATTTTACCCAGATTCTACATTTGAAACTACTTTGTTATCTTATTTTTCCCTATTTTCAGGAAACAATTCGCCGAAATAATATCCTGAAGCCATGATATTAACTGAACATTTTTGAGCTTCTCGAGAAGCCTGCACTTTGCAGGTGATAAAAATTTGTCGACCTTCCCGTGATGCGTTCAGCTCGAGGGTGAATAGATTGATGAAGATATTCTGAAGAGCATTATCCAGAAGGCCAGAGGAGAAAATTTTGACACGTCACATTTATGATGTAAAAGTTTTAAAAGCGCCTCAAGCAATGGAAAACTGTGGAAGTTGTAGTGAAAGATAAATTTGCTAATATTTTAGAATAAAAATTTCAACTAAAAGCTTGAACCAGCTCAAAATGTGTTCTAAATATCACCTCCTAGTCCATCTTACAAAGAAAATCTAGGATCCCTCCTGCTTCACTGAAATAGCGAACAAATTTGCTCAGCGGACCACATATTAAATTTTTACGTTTCTTCATCCTTGTTAGGCAAAGTAAAGGTACTCTATTTACTTTGAATTAATTTTTCCTCGCTTCGAATGAATATTAAGATCTACCTGTTGCAATGGCCCATCCATGCTCGTAAGAAGAAACTTTTTGTTCAACACTTTTTCATGGATGAGGAATACAAATATTTCAAACATCTGTTAACTCTGAAAAAAACTTAATGGAAAAGTTTTCCTCTGAAATTCTCTCTCGATAATGCCTAGTAAAACTGAGCTATCTTCTTCAACTGGCTCAAGAAACTCTGCTTTTTACGTTTAAAATAACCCGAACGGCAATGAACTAACTTTTCAGAGTCCTGTTAAAACCTTATGCTCCTTTCAACGACGGTTGCATCTCGCAACGGTAATTATTTTTGTTTTATTGACAAGGATTTGGAATATAAAGGTTGCGTGATTCAACGACGGGTAAAAAAAGAAATAGAACCTACAGGCATGCCAGACGATGTGAGCCAACTATAGACACAAATAAGTTTTTAAACATGATATACAGTGTCAGCTTTTTTATAATTTTTTCAGCCTAAAAATATTATTGAGATCAACGCTTCAATGCAGTTTTTTAGTCAAAATAGATTCAACATTCTTAAAGAAAATTAGAAACTCATTTCTTCATTCTTTCTCCACCTAAGCTCTTTTGGAATAACAGTAAGCCAAAGCGTCGTTCCCCGGTTGGCTTTGCCAAGGCATCAATAATCCGCCTCGTGGCTCACTAATTGGTGAGGGTAGAGGCCTATTTCTGGGTACCTGATGTCGAATGAACCAAGAAAATCTAACTTAAAACATTCATTTTTGGCTACTTGAAAATGCGGGAAAAATGGCGCCAGTTGCATGGATTGTATTCTCAATAAGAACGGTAATGCCACCAACGAAATATTATTTCTTCTTTATGTACTGCTTACTTTCATTAACTTTAAACGAACAAGGTAACGAGAAGTAGTGAAATTGAGGTGTACAATGCACTTATACTGGCATTACGCGCATTTTGTCGCGAAATAAGTAAGCTTATGGCCAGAAAGTTCATGCCTACACAGAGTTTTGTGTCATTTAAACAATATGAATCTTCCCTACGAAAAAATCAGGACTATTTTTCAGAGTCATTTCGAATTCAGCAAAATTTTGATTTGACGTAATTACGCGAAGATAGCCCATGTAATACTTCTTTATCTTGAAAGGTAAAAATTATCGACTTCGGACCCGATATAAATTTGCAGCCCAATATTTCTGGTCGAGCTAATAATCCTAACCCACTGAGGAGTTTAAGTTTATGACTCAAGAGGGGAAGAATTTTGAGAAGCTTAACTCACTTCTGTTTGCGCAGCACTCAAAGAGTCTCTCTGGCGGCCAACTAAAACTTTTCTACAACTTTGGTTTCTACTCCCCAAGCATCCCTTCGCTAAAATGCTCCCGTTTTCAATGTAAACTTCATTCAAAGCGGATGGATAACCTATCAAATTTAAACGTGACGCTCAGTAAAATTTTCAACACTTCTGTATGGAATATTGTCACCTCTTATTCAGTAAAGAAGTAAGGTGCAACAATCAATTTGAAACACAGTAGTATTAAAAATGCTATAATATGGTTTACACGTAAAATTATTTTAAATACAGTATAGTAATTAGTTGAAATAGCGGACATCCAGGTTCCATTGTTGTCAAATGAAATTCGTATTCAGCTGGAAAATATTATTTATTTATTTTTTTTTGATTTGACGATTTCGTCGCTTTCGTTTATCTTATATGTAATATCTTTCCCTTGTATCCAGGATACCTGCTTTGGCCATAACTTTGCTTCCAAAAACTTCAGTCTCTTGTCCTGAAAACGAAATTTGTTTAAAATTTCGAAAGCTCGACAGAAAATAATATTTTCCAGCTGAATACGAATTTCATTTGACAAGTATAGTAATTGCAGTGTGGCCCACTCATTATGGTATTTCTGAACTTTCAATCAAAAACTTTATTTTCTTGTATGATCTAGAGTTTAACGGATCCTGGTCCTTTGAGTGCTCCACGAACGTCATATTGTTCTCAGTATTAATATATGAATAGCGTAGAAATTAATTGAAATGAAGTAAAAATAAAAACTCAGAAAATGTTACAATGATGTAACATTTTCTGTGACATTTATGATGTGTTCATAAACTTTTGGTGTACATTAAATTGCTGCCCAAGCAGTCACTCGTAAGTTATTTATGCAGCAAATAATAGAAAGTAGGGAATTTTGAATGCGAGGAATTCATTGTATAGATTTGTAATACATGGAGTACTCACAGGTCATGAGGGTCACCAGTAGATCAAATAAGCTACTGCACTAACGTGGAAGGTTTAGCATTCGTTGTCTCTTCAGACTTCAGTGCATTGAGTTGCAAAAAATATTCAACGTGAAACCTAATTTCCAGCTTTTTATGCAGGGCCTAAATTTGTCAGAAAGCACGAAGCTGGGAGCACAGAACACGCTCTGATAATCATTGATGCGACGAATTCTCTTTACATGCTACACAAGCGGGTTTTTCAGTGAGTACGATAAATCACTGTACATACAGTTGCATATCCGTTGACGATTTGAGGAAAAGAATATAAGGTAAATAAGAGTTCAGTTATTGTCAAAATTGATAGTAACTATCGTTGTTAAATACTCGTTTTTATTTTTTTCTTTCTAGACTGCGTTTGTGATTTTACGCATGAAATACTCTGATTTACAAATAAGAGCGCAGGGGCTCTCCCAATTACTTGTACTGAAAATCATATTCAGTGAGGAATTTTCCTCAACTTAAAATGTAAAATTGCATCATGTTTCTCAGTTTTTTCATCATCGCGTAAATAATAAATAAATTTCTTACTGGAAAATCAAAGTTTAGAAAAACTGCAACATTCTATTGAAGGGTGAATATTTTACTGGTAAAAAGGGAAGGCATACAAATCCGAAACAGGCAGAACTTGAATAATACTAGCTATTAATGAAAACGGATAACTTTGAATGGTTAACATTGAGCATTCAGCCCGCTCAATCTAAATTTAAATAGAAAGCGAACTACAGCATTGAAATTTCTTTCCACCCGAGATTGATTCATCATTGCTTGAATTGTTGGTTTGGCGACTATTCAAGATGCGTTTTAAATAATTCCAAAGGTAGATATAAAACAAAGCTTACAACATACATTCGCAGGAAGAGTGTATTTCAACAACATTTACGAATACAAAAGGCATAATAACAGGATTATCCAATTTTAAAACCATATTTTCATGAAATGTTTTAGTTTTTCCTCAATCAATAACACGCAAATGTTAATCCTTCAGCTAAATATTGGACAAACTGCACTGATTGCGGGATAATGCTTATTTTTTTCCTTGTATTTTTCGGTAAGAATAATGAAGAAACACTTTCAAGTAGTGAAACGGCTTCATTTTTCATCGTCCTGTTTTCGAATCAACCTACTTTGATATATCAGCATACACTATTTTCAAACCTACGTTTGATAAAGTAACGAATATTTCCTGTCAGAAAAACTTTGTAACTTTTATAACTGCATAGAACCAAAGAAGATACATAAAATTTCGTTGTTATACAGACATCAACATTACTTTAAATAATTTCTTCTCCAACTCTTAAAATTTGCGATGTTGTTCGAGTTCTTTGCGTGTTTAAATACGAAGATAATCCGTTATCATTCATACTATAACTCACTCAACTGCTAAAATTCTTTATATACGTTAATTTACACGAAAACTAGTGTTAAATTTTCTTCCCTGAATCGAATGCCATTACGGCACAGAATCAAAGGATGTTCCGCCCACTTGTATTCTAGGCATTTCTTGAAGCCAGAATGATTTCATGGATAAATGTGCTGAAATATATGTTTTTGAAAGAGCGTGACATAAAAAGAACAGGACTATGGACCTTGGCCCCGCGTTCCCTCAGGTATCGAAATAACTAAACAGAAACTCAGTTGCTGGAAACTCGGCCCCAGCGGCGCTTGAGCTCAAGAAAATCGTCAGAAAGAAGACTCGGCGTCTCAAAGTTTCCAGGAGGAGAAACATTTTGTTTTTTCTGGTGAGTTGGCCGGCCAACTGCAAGTTGCTACAAAACATTTTCAGGAAATTGAGAGGAAGTGAGAGGCGTAACGGTGTGAAGCACAAGCCAATTTTCTTCAAGGAATTTGGCGCAGGGTTAGCATGTAGATATGCTTCAACCTTAAGTGATTGTATACACTCTAAAATAAATATAAAATTGAATGTCGTTGAACGATATTAAGATATTTATGGTACGTTATGATGGTTCGAATCTCAATATGACAATATTCGTAGCTTAGGAATCCAAAAGTCAATAACTAAAACACAATTGACTAAAGCTAAAGAACTTTGGAATTTTTTCATTTTTAATGACGCACTTTTTCCGGCAAGTTGGGAATCGTCACTCCCTCTCATTTTAAAGTGCAAAGAGAACCTAAACTTCTTGATAACCAATATAATACAAAAATTATAATGTACACGTCATCAGAAAACACATGGTTGTTTGGAGAACGAGAAGCTCTATTACCTGATTGCAGCTGCCTATTGGTATTCACATGGCAAATAGAATGGCTTCAGTACAGATGGGCTGTGTCTGTAAACATAGCTTGGGAGTAACGCGGGTCGACGGCTTAGACTTAAGGTCGAGTTGCATTGTAATCATCACTGACATACGTTGCCTGGCTTAGCGACGATGCTTTATAAAGTTGCATATTATCCTAAACAGAATTTACCTGGCCTAGCGAAGACGGGCTGTAAAGTTGAAAACTATAACAAAGCAACGTTTCAAGTAAAAAATTGATATTTTGACAGGAATAACAAAATAGTTATGAGTAAAGGATTTTAAAAATTTCATTTGAATTTTTCTCATTTTTTACGGCCTTGCATATGTATCATCCAATGGAATTTTCGGCATCTAAAAATAGTGTGCACATTTTTCAGTCCTGTTCAAAACTTATCCTACAAATCAAGTCAGTTTGGATTTCTAAAATTTCTCGAGTAAAAATGAAACTTGAACATCCTCTGTTCAACTCCCTCTTTTAAGTAAATTGTTTTGTTCCAGAAACTTCACCTCCGCCAAAACATTTGACCTTTACGTAAATAAGCGTAGAAAAGTGTTCATGTCGGAAATATGTACTGTATTTTTGTCTAATTATGATGACTATAAAGTATTGTAGGGATCTTCAAGCAGTTAAGGCTTTCTATTTTCAAAACATTCCTTGGTTAAGTAGAGCTTCACTTGAAACTTTTCACCCAGCCATTTAAAATGGCGGAATTTTTTTGTACTCTAGAGCATTTATTATTCGTGAACGATTTGAGCACCATTTGCTCGATTCACCTGCTGTTATATCACGATGAAATTCTAATACAATTGAACGAATAAGTTAGAATCCTGCGCTTTTTATTATTGGGTGAATAAATATTGCAAATGAAAAATTTATGCTTAACCATTCAAGAGCCATCGCAATTGGTTGCTTTCTATGAATAACTAATTTTGTGATATATTTCTTCGAGAAATGAGCGTTTGTAACATATAGTACTCACGAAATTTCGCTGTGATACACATTATCCCTAAATTTAATTCACAAAATTTGACCTAGTATGACTATAAATTTCCTTCAGATACTCTACCCTTCGATTTTCTGAGCTGTTATACTTGGAAATTTAATGTGAATAATTTGTGAGCGCTCCTGGTAATTTTCTCGAGTGGTCGCGCCTACGAGCTCTCGGTGGAGCAAAGTTGCTGGGAATTTGTTCCTTAGGCAGGGCTTTAGTTACGTGGATAGTGTATAGCTTGCTCCATTAACACGAGGCTTGCAGGATAAATTAACTCTAGCAATATTGAGTACTCATTTCTGAAGGATAGTGTATAGCTTGCTCCATTAACACGAGGCTTGCAGGATAAATTAACTCTAGCAATATTGAGTACTCATTTCTGAAGGATAGTGTATAGCTCGCTCCATTAACACGAGGCTTGCAGGATAAATTAACTCTAGCAATATTGAGTACTCATTTCTGAAGGATAGTGTATAGCTTGCTCCATTAACACGAGGCTTGCAGGATAAATTAACTCTAGCAATATTGAGTACTCATTTCTGAAGGATAGTGTATAGCTTGCTCCATTAACCCGAGGCTTGCAGGATAAATTAACCCTAGCAATATTGAGTACTCATATCTGAAGGATAGTGTATAGCTTGCTCCATTAACACGAGGCTTGCAGGATAAATTAACTCTAGCAATATTGAGTACTCATATCTGAAGGATAGTGTATAGCTCGCTCCATTAACACGAGGCTTGCAGGATAAATTAACTCTAGCAATATTGAGTACTCATTTCTGAAGGGTAGTGCATAGCTTTCTCCATTAACACGAGGCTTGCAGGATAAATTAACCCTAGCAATATTGAGTACTCATATCTGAAGGATAGTGTATAGCTTGCTCCATTAACACGAGGCTTGCAGGATAAATTAACTCTAGCAATATTGAGTACTCATATCTGAAGGATAGTGTATAGCTCGCTCCATTAACACGAGGCTTGCAGGATAAATTAACTCTAGCAATATTGAGTACTCATATCTGAAGGATAGTGTATAGCTCGCTCCATTAACACGAGGCTTGCAGGATAAATTAACTCTAGCAATATTGAGTTCTCATATCTGAAGGATAGTGTATAGCTCGCTCCATTAACACGAGGCTTGCAGGATAAATTAACTCTAGCAATATTGAGTACTCATATCTGAAGGATAGTGTATAGCTCGCTCCATTAACACGAGGCTTGCAGGATAAATTAACTCTAGCAATATTGAGTACTCATATCTGAAGGATAGTGTATAGCTCGCTCCATTAACACGAGGCTTGCAGGATAAATTAACTCTAGCAATATTGAGTACTCATATCTGAAGGATAGTGTATAGCTCGCTCCATTAACACGAGGCTTGCAGGATAAATTAACTCTAGCAATATTGAGTACTCAAATCTGAAGGATAGTGTATAGCTCGCTCCATTAACACGAGGCTTGCAGGATAAATTAACTCTAGCAATATTGAGTACTCATATCTGAAGGATAGTGTATAGCTCGCTCCATTAACACGAGGCTTGCAGGATAAATTACCTCTAGCAATATTGAGTACTCATTTCTGAAGGGTAGTGCATAGCTTTCTCCATTAACACGAGGCTTGCGAGATAAATTAACTTTAGGAAATGGGAGTACACAATTGTGAAAAAAATAATTAACTCACTCACAATATCACATATTTCAGATCTGACATGGAATACATGAAATGAAAGCCGTAAAAATAAAATCAATAATAAAAATGGTTGCTTTCATTTATATTTTTGATTTTATTTTTTCTGCTTTCATTTCATTCCTCATTTTTTAAGTACATCATTCGACCCCGTAGAAAGAATAACTCAGTTAATTAAAATCTTTAGAATGATTAGGCACTATTTTTGATGTAATATTTGATATTTATAAAGATCTCGAAGCAGTTTTCAGTAATACAGAGCCGTTTTAACTTCAATATTCCCGTAGAAAATCGTCTCCAGAAATCTACCATACTCATATGGTAGATTTCTGCTTCCATACTCATATGTTACAGGCTCTACCTAGGATATAAAAAGCCTTTCCTCGGTTTACCCAATAGATTCGTACACAGAAAATGCAATCTGACACGTGGTGCAGTTTTTTAATATCCTAGAGCTATTTTTGACTCTTACACTCAAAGTTTCTCGTTGCAATGGGATAAATTTTTGACAAAATAAACACTAAGAAACGGAGCCTAGATAATACTCCGGTATACATATTTTTAAATAAGTGAGATAGTCTGAGTTATGCCAAATTTTATTCTTTGAGGTAAATTACAGCAAACAACTAGACGTAAATTATGTGTACACCTTCATGAAAACGCTTTTTAACGTCGGTGTATTTCGAAAATGCTATTTGTTTAGCTTAATCCCCGATGAAAATCGCTTCAAAATCTCTCTCGGTGGGTTTCTTAACTCAAAAATTTCCACTATTTACTCTACCTTAACATTGCTCAAAATCCTTCAGAATGTTGTCCAGGCAAATACCGGCCAAATACAGAAGAGAATCTCTATTCGAGGGATGGTTTTGGAGCAGACTCCTTGCAAAAAAAAGTCGCTCGGGATCGTCTCATCTGTCACAAAAAATGGTAGAAGAATTTCTTGGAAACGTCAGGATTTTTATTCAAGACATATACTTATTTTCTTCTACCTGCAATGTGCGTAGATGAGAGAGGCGAGATGTGTTCAAGATGTCCCTGTCTTCTCATTCCTGGCTTTGTTTCACCACAATAAAGCGGTGAAGTAAATATTTCGAATTGTTTCAGTTTCCTTGCTTATTTATTTTTATTGTATTTCCTACGAAGCAAATTTGCAGCTCGATAATTAACTTTTTCAGCATATTTTGGGGTTTGTTGATACCAAGATAGAGTTTTATGGCCATGAAGATGTCTTTCAAGTTCAGAAAAAGATGGATGAGCCTGCAACCCGGAGAACGAACCAACTGAAACACACGACGGCAGCGAATTATGACGCAAGGTTGATTTGCATATAATGCTACTGGACGATTGGAAATAGCCGAAGAGCACATGGATAAACTTTCTTACTAATGACTCTGCAAAATAGTTTGTAAAAGTATAATGAGGGACTGGACTTTTGATCCGAATGAGTGCACTGAATTCATGAAATGATGTTCTGTCGAGAGAGAGCTGAAGACCCAACACCGCACATTTCTTCCTAAGACCGCCACGCGGCAACCGACAACTAACTTATGACCAATTCTCTCTCAAAGGAAATGGTTATTCATTTTCACGACCTTGCATTCGATGAAATGTAGGTAGGAAGACTTGGCACCGAATTCCATTGCATTATTCATGTGGTTTTCTAGGCGCCGTGTGTGGCACCAGATCAAACCTCCAAGTGATTCCGGCAAAAGGATAGGCTCTGAAAATTCGTTTTGTTTTCTATGGCTTTTCATGCCTAATTTAGCCTTGCTTGTCTCAGACAATTTCTAAATTTAATTCAGTTTTAGATAGGAAATGAGTCGAAATTCAAAATTGCTCTACAAAAATGACTAAGCGCACGAACAAAAACAAAAATAGTGATCAAAAGTCCTAACTCTGACCACAAATTAGAACAAATAAGAAAGACATCAAGTTTTGATTAGCGTTTAAATTTTTTATTTATGTAAGAAATGGCCCATATTTTGCCTTTGGAATCATAAATAGAAGTGTTAAATGAAATGGGTTTTGGGTTGGCTTTTATAATATCAGTGATAACTAATCCAATCAGTGCTAACTAATTATTAATTTGAAAAGCCCTTGCAACTAAATTGGATGGTAACGCAGTTACATACTGGGGCCAAAAAGCGATGATGTAGCATCACTCAGATTTTTTATTGAACTGAAAGATATTTTAAGCTCTGAATATCTCGGACTCGCCAGAAATTATGAGTAGTCCAGAGGCAGTCAATTATTTCTGTCGCAGGATGCAGTGTCATTTGGACCTCAATTTATTGCGTCTTTTTTCTCCAATCCCGGAAAATTTTAGGAAATTCGTTTTTTATGCATTAAACAAATGACGACCTGTTCAAAAGGGTTCGAAATCGATTGAATTACTAGATTCTGTAGTCAATTCGCTGCGAAAATTTCAACGTAAAATTCTGGTGGGAAATACCACCGACTTAGGCATATGGTGTGAAGAAATGTTATCACCATTCTGAATAATGTTTGCTGACTTGACATTTTCAAACAATTTCATGATGCCAGTTAGTTGTGTGCCTTTATAGTGGACGATAAGAAAACATTTTAAATGTTTCACCTGACGTAAGTTGCACTTGAAGAATGCAAGAAGATTGCTCTGGGACTCTCTGTAAGTCACTGTCGTGAAATTCCATTTCATAAGAATAAGTTAGCGGTGCTGCGAATCATACAGGTTGACAAATGACAAACGAAAAACAATCAATTAGAAAACCTTGTTAATAAATACATTGAAAAATACGAATAAGTACGAAAATAAATTAATAAATACGAATATCATTTTCAGGCTAAAAAAAACAGAGTGAATTTTACACTCACAATAATAAAAAGGAAATCAAATGCAAAACAGAATCAAACTATGTAAAAAAACATATCAAAAATCACATTGTAAGATAAATGGAGGCGAATAATTTTGTACAATAGGAACATTGATCGTTAGACGATTAGTTGATATTGAACCACCGTTACATGTTCACCGCACCAGAGGCAAGGACAAAATAAACGATCAAGCGGATGTTTCGAACTTTTAAGCTACAGCCCTATTGAATAGTTTCTGAGCAAATAAATCGGTATCAATGGTTGCAGAGCAAAAAAATCGGTTGTATTTTCATTTAGGGCCGTTGTGAGTTTATGAATATGAACTGCTTCTAACAGTTTATTATGTTCTTTTTTAACTACTGACATAAAATATTGCTTTTTGAATAAAGATCTTCATTCGAGGGCTTTGAGCTATGATCAACAAAGAAGTGATTAAAAATTGAACCTTGATACTTACACTCATTTAATTTTTGTCTCAGGGTCATCCTATTAATGTCAATGTAACTTTTACTGAGAGACATTCTCTTCTGTTAGGTTTGAACAGATAAACTAAAAAATTAAACAAAAAAAAAAAAGAAAAGAAAGAAAAACAGTTTTTTCCAATTACGATGATACAAAAAAAGTAAGGTTTTTGTTTTCAAAATATCTTAAAGTAAGTACACTTAAATGACACTCACAAATGGGTATTGTACAACCCATATCATTAGTCGGAAAGAAATTATTAAGGGCAATGTACTCCTAATGTTACTTTTCTAACCATGTAATTTTCTCATCAATTCGATTAGACATAAATTATTTATCTTCTTCATTCCTTATCTTCACGAATCAGTAAATTTTATTCGAAGGCTTTCATGGTTTAAACGTGCAAATAGTTTTGTTCGGTGCTTTTCCTGGTCCGATACTCTGTAAATAGAACCCAGTAAATACGACTGACAAATCTGTTCTTAACCATTACCACAGTCAAAAACTTGGTTTAAATCTGTCATATTTAAGTCTTCAAGTTACTTACTTATCGCCAACGGCTTTAGCTTGAGTTACAGCTTTCATTCTACATGGCATTAATTCTACAATATTCTTGTGCTGCTACGGCTAAATCTTTGGCCATTATTGAATTAACTTGTCCCATGAAGCAGTAAATGTTGAAACAAGAGACGATTTCGCACAAAGGTTTCTCTCAAGTTCTTCCTGTGAATTTTGGGAGGGCTTCAATTCATAAATTTTTAGGGTCAGTCCGTGTGTTCAAATGTTTCTTCATTTGTATTAAGCCAGTCTTCAAAATAACCATCCCTGTCCATACGAGCACTGTCGCTCTAAAATAAACAATTGGCAACGGGAAAATAAAAGCCCGTGGAATGATAGACGGGGTCAGCAAGTACTTCCAAATGCCGTTACTTCGTTAATTAGTTGAAAACACTATCTTAATTCAGCCTAGCTGATTTAATCTCATTAAGATGAGGTCATATCTATTTATGAGGAAGACGTTCACTCAATTTCTAACAAAATATAAAACCACCTAGGAGAAAATTGATCAAAGCTTGTGACAAGTGCCAATAGCTTTTGTCCGTTCTGCCACCGATATCTTCCCTTTCGGGATTCATCTCACGGGCGGTTGCTGTAACTAAATCAAGGAAATTAAATTCTGCCTTCAAAGTGTATTACGATTTTCTAGTCATTTGAGCTTTTTCTGGAAATCATGGTAGTATTTTTTGTGTCGGGAAAATATACGTATGGGGTCGAAGCCTTCTGTGACGGATACGGTAAACTGTTTCAATTTTCAAACATTGGTATTATCAGGAAAGTTTCTTTGCTGGCTATCACGAGCTCCTTTGATAATTTACTGAGGAGTATCTTTTCGTACAACACAGGAAGTACCATCAATCTGTATAATGAAACATAAATTGAACGCAGACATGAGAAAAATTCATATATTTTATATTTGGGCCAAAATCGGTTTCTGTACTTTCTTACGGTATCAAAGTATATAATACACTAATATTCTCTCAAAGTGATACATTTTCATTCTTATTACTCTCTTTTATACACTAAAAACCATGCATGTGCGATTTACAAATCTGTTCTCAACTTCTGACTAAGTCAAAAAGTTAGTTTAAAACAGTCTCATATTTACGTCTGAAGTTTCTTGACAATTTACGGTTTGCCAGTGACAAGTTCGGCCAGTAACAGAGTTACGGTCGGGCTCGAGGCTCTTCCTATGGGTCCGTAAATCTCCTTAACGCCATTTGCACCAAAGACAACAACAACATTACGAAATATGGCTTCTGACCTTATTTTCAAACAACTTACGTCGTCTTAGAGACACAGCTGACAGCGTAGATTCTTTTGATACGCCATAGTTATGTTACTTGCTGGATCATATGTATGTGGGCTGTTAAAACCAAATTTGAGCTTAAAAAACACCCTCCGTCTCACAATTTTGCAAAAATATTGAATGATGTGAACTCGGATTATTTCTTCAAGTTTTATCGAACTCGGAATGGAGGGAGTTTATAATTACATGCGGGAAAATGTTTCGAAAATTATTTTCTCCAAGAATCTTAAGTTCATGAAGCCCATGAAGTTTATTATTTAATAATAGCAACATCGTGAAACATATTATTTATTGAAGTAAATACAAATTTTATGCAGATTAGTTTCCATCTGCTGACGATTGTCAAAACCAGCGTACATGAGGACTCTCGGGATCTATGCTGTACCAGTCCTACTTTCATGTCCTGTCACTTGATAATATTTCCTGTCCCTTGATAATACATCCTGAGTGATCCGCTTAGGTCCGATGCGGTTCAATGCTTCATTGAGCTGGCATGAAATAGGCTGCAGAAAATTATCTGAGCATTCTGAGGGCAAGTGGAGATTTTGAATTGGAAAATAATTTGGAGCAAATAATAATTTGGAAAGAAATGAAAAAAACATTTGTAACACGAACGCGAAATTTCATTCAGCCGCTTGTTATCAAAAAAGTACGTTATTCACCCATCCTGTAAACACGACACTGAACTACCGATCTTACACGCACGTTATCATAGTGTGAATATCTATAGCAGTTACTCGAATCAATTGTTATGATTTTGATCATAACATATGAGAAACGATCACACAATCGAAGACGCTCTACTTGTTTGAATAGATCGCACAAGCTTCAATGCAAGTCGAACTCCACATACGAACGATCGCTCACATACCACTTCGTCGCATCGACTTCACGGCGACTCTAGGCGATGAGCGAACGGTAACATCCAGCCAAAGGGATGCCAAGCGCCGACGTCGAGGATGGTTCTGGGTTAATTATTACTTGAGTCATTATTCAACTGTTTTTCATCAATTAGATTGTAAACTCACTCCAATTACATAGGATCGATGCTTCTATTGCAAATTGAATTTTGTGCCTTAATCCCAAAGGAAACCGCTTGCTCGTGGAATTAAACCGTCATGAAACTGTCACGTAACCGTTTCGAAAAATCAAGCGCAGTGTTATTCACTAATTTGTGCGAGCGAGACATTTCGGTTAAACGCATTGATTGAGAGAGCCGTAGCTACTGCATGTTAGCGTATATTATAAAAATTATATATTAATTGATTAATTTATGTATTTTTCAAGAGCCGTTTCACGCATAGGTTTGATTGACGATCGTTTTTATCATGTTTAGCGTTATCTTTGTGAAGTTACCTCAAATGCATATCTTGTGTTAGACAATTTCTCTGCTGCGCTAAAATTATTCTGCGACTATCTTTTAAACAATAAACAAATAACGTGGTTCAGGTCCCGTAATTTCCCGGAAAGATGAGATGAGTTATGTTTTTGTATGGTTGAACACTACCAAATAAAATCATTTCGTATGAAATATTACAATCAGTATTATTTCGTATTATTTCAGTATTATTTCGTATTATTTCAGTATTATCAGTATGATTTCGTATTATTTCGTACGATACTTCGTACGAAAGAAATATCGTTTCGACTTGCATTAAATAATCTTGCATGCAATCTCTTCCTTGAGAGTGGTAGCAGCTTATTCCAATCATCATGTTCGTAATTATTATCATAATGAGGACATTGAAAAGTCCCGTCTGACTTTGATTAACAAAATAAAAGAATGTTGTCACAGACGTACGACAACGATAATAAGTGAACGTAGAACTTGAGCACTTCTCAGTAATTTTAAATCTTTAATCTCGCCGTAACGAATAAAATAAATAAATAAATTCCGTAAAATATCGCTGTAACATCTGGTGTAGCATCGGTGAAATCGAAAATATCGGGCAACAACACAACTTGGCAGGAGTTGTATTATAATTTACGAGGGATGGGGTTTACTTTCCGTTCAGTTGATGATCACACGCAATCAGAATTTTCAATTCTGAATTTTTCAGTTGAAGATCATACACAATCAGAATTTCCAATTCAGAATTTTCCAGTTGACGATCATACACAATCACAATTTCCAATTCAGAATTTTTCAGCTGATGATCGTACGCAATCAGAATTTTCAATTCAAAATTTTTGAGCCGTTTATTGTACGTAGGCAGAATCTTCAATTGCAGTAATTCTGTGTTAAGCGAAATGAAGTTCTCGACTAGTAACATTACTGGTTGGTATTTTACAGGAATATAGGGATAACAGTACAGATATTCATTACTCTTATTCTGCATACAACTGTTTGCATTGCAATAAGAAATTGGTGTAAAAACTTTTCGACACAATACCAAAATTTTTTGGTGATGTTCAAGAATTGATGTTTTAAGTGGGCTTCAAAAAGGAACTTCAATAGCACACTTTTCATCGGAGATCAGTGAGCACTTAAGACATTTTTTTGGGACTGGTAACATATCAGCTAACTTATAAGGCAATACTTCTTCGAAAGACATCAAGAAGTTGAAATCACTTCCGCCTACCTTGTTTCAAGAAATTTATAAGTTTGCCACTCTTCAAGTGAGCGAAGAAAAATTCATCGACAATCTAGCAACTTGTACAGCACCTCTTACATTGTGACTAGCTACTGAAAACATATTCAGAATATTGAGCTTGCAAACACATTTTCAATCGAACAAAGCCTATGTTGATGTTAGTATGAATTTTTGCAAACTCTATTGCTATCAGATGGAAAAAACGATAAGGAGCAAAAAGCGTTAAACGATAAAACGCTTACAATTTAAATTCGATGATGCATATCTTAACACTTTGACTGTGACGTGAGCCATGTTTTTCTGGTCACTGACCAGTAGCCACACACTTTGTTTAAAAATTTTCTAATCAAAACCAAATGAAAACTCAATATGTTTTATATTTTCAACATTGCGTACTACTGTTGACTTCAAATTTGAATTGAATATTAAACTTCTGTTTAACCTGCGGCAGTCAAAGTTTTTTTGTAGTCGTGGACATTTATTTATTTCTAAGCAACAAAGAAGTAATGAATTATATTGAACAAAATTCCATTTCAGCCAGTTGTTTTAAAATATATTTATACCCAGTAGGTAATAACATAACTGAAGAAACAACCATGTGTCGTTACTATTCATACTATTATGGATAAGTTCCCAGCTTAAGAAGTTCTGACCGCCAATGTTTCTAGACGGCTTAATAAGCTTTTAACGAATTGAAGATTGTTAATAAATTGTTGCATTCTAATTCAGCTTTCCGTTAGTTTCCTTGGAATCAAAAATATAGCAGAACGGGAGCAACACATCATTTTTAAATTAAATTGAAAAAAAAAATTTATTTTCAAGTATTTCACATAAATTTAACATGAGTGCGGGATACCCAAGGCAGGCGTTTCAAATTAGCAAGCATCGCTGTGAGCCATAATAGGTTCGTTGGTTGCGTTCAGTGGATTAATGTACAGGTGCTTCCTTGACTAATCCTTCTCTGTACTCAAAAGCTACTAATTAATTTGAATGGGGAAAAAAGTAAACAAACCCTCACAAGAGGTCAGTGAAACACAATATTGAAACATACTGTGTGAAGTGAACTTTTCTAGTTCCTAATTTGGAAAAAAAAATCACAAAATGAATCACTAATATTTTCCTGGAAAATTTTGAAATTTTAAGGACTCTTCATAATAAAAATGAAAAATTTATCGCAGTGGTCAGGATATATTCATGAATTTATGACTGAATTAACCCTAAAACAGAAATTCAAAGCCATCATATGTACTCAATAACTAATAATAGAGGGAAAATTTCAATTGGTGTTTCGGTAAATATATGCACCTGCATGTACTGCATAACAACGTAGTTAGAGTTTTTAAGAAGCACAGAAACCAAGCCACATCATTAAAACTTAAACAATAATTGACCTGTATCCAACACGGCATTGGTTTTTGGTTGTGCTAATGCGAGGCGATTCGATGACAACTAGTGGCCATAAGCAATGTAGAATGAGAAATAATTGCATGTATTTTCCGAGCAGAAGAAAGCCGCACATTTTATAGTTAGGACCCTTTAGTAGCGCAGTTTCAGAATAGCATGGAATTCAGCAAGACTGCGTTCAAAAATCTGGAGAAGTTGTTAAGTAGTTGTGTCCCTGTGTCCTTGTATCCCTTAGGTAGAATGTCCCTCCCTTAGTCCCTACTGTCCCTATTGTCTGTCCCTATGTCCCTGTGTCCCAAAGGTAGGGACACTCTGTATCCCTCCCTATTTGAACCATTGTACTAGACTTAGGACACTATCTACTGCTGTACCACGTGTGGTGAATTAATGGTTTATATTGTTTATGACTTAGAGACAAACACATTTGTTGGAATGGAAGTTATTTCAGTTCTTCGTTTTGTCACAATGAATATGAACCTTTAATAATTCATAAACCTTCAAATAAGGTCAATTACAATAAAACCGTAATAATAAGAAACAATTCTTGTTTGTATAACATTTTGGCGAACTCGCCATCTAATTGACTTCCGGCTGTGACAAATGAAAGAGTACTTAAATCTACGGATTTCGAAACGAACATTTAACTACCATTTGCCGCTCACCTTTTTTTTAATTTGTATTGATAGATTTGAATGCGTTGTTTAAAAACAAAAGCAAACTAGGTTATAAAACAGGTAGAATAATAATTTAGATTAATTTTCTCTGAACAGTTTCTACTAATAATTGATGGCATAAATGCATGAAACAAACCCTCACTTACGACCATGTTCCGAGAAGCGTGAAATTTTTAGGGACAATTATTCAGCAAAAAAATAGAAAGTATTAACACATATTTGAACATACAATCCAAGGTGGTGAGAAAATGCTATGAATCAACAAATTTAGATACCAGATAGAATATTTAAGCTTTTTTCTCCTCATGTAAATTCAGCAATTTTATGCCGAGAAAATGAATGTGAGGTGTATGAAATTAAGTGAAAAACACGAAAATACTTACTTGTAAATGCAATAAAGTTCCAGTTCATGGGCATTTTTGAAAAACAGGAACGGAAATTTTAAATAATAAATGAGAGCTTAGGCAAAATTTTAAAAAAGGAATTATGCGGAAAAAAGCGTCCATTCTATTCGAATAAACGTTATTCTCAAATTGATTTTAATGTTAGCTAATAATAAAGTAGATGATTTTCAAATCAGGTATGCAAGGCTTTCTAACATGTCGTACGGTAACCTTTGAAGCAGAGTAATGAGAAACGATTGCATACTGCCATAAAAAGATAGCTAAGCCTGAAATTTAGTGCAAAGGTGGAAAGAATTGAGGAATATATATGTACATGCATATAAGATGCGGGGAAGTAAAATAAAACACTCTCGCTCATTCTTAAAAAAATCATTAGAAAAAATAGGTACGGTCACAATACACTGAGCTCAAATGTTCAACTTTTTGACGCTCCAATTTGCACTGCAATTCATATTGATCAATGTAAAGTTAATGAGTTAAAAAGAACTAAACTTGTAAAATATGCGCGTGGGATGACGATTAAACTGGTCAGTTATTTTGAAACAATTAAGAAAAACATTCTCCAGTTTACATCAACTGTTTATGCAAATTTTATATTTAATCAAGGTCATCATTTATGGGAGTAAAATAAGGCTATTCTAATTTAATTTCCATATTTTGAGCCTATTTTTATTCGTATCAAACAATTTAGGCGCTAAAAATGTGCATAATCAATTTAGTTCGAGTAGATAAAAGTACTTAGAGATTGTTAAAAGACAAAGAAAACCATTCTCATAGAATTTATGCAAGAAAAAAATATAAATTATTTCTGCAGACATATTGCTTCATTATCTTGATCTGACTCTAACTTCTAAGAGTCAACAAACAAGTAAAACCTAACACAACACAAAACTCCTCTAAAGCACAAACTGCTCTGGATGGCAGAAGGGCAGTGCGCAACCAATGTGGTCAGGTCAGAAGAGGGTCTGGAAGAACTACGTTGGGTGCGAGAGGCAAGTACCAAAATCGAATTTCAGGAAAAGAAACATCTCATTATTACATCAGATCGATTCTCTGACAGTCGAAGTGTACCTTACATCGAGAAAAGAACTGAAGTTGATAAGCATTTCCTTCAACATGGGTTGTCAAAAATATAGTTAATCAACATGTTTTGGATCATACTCAAGATTTAACTTCTGTTTCTTTTCAGAAACGTAATTATTGAATGTATGAGAGATAACAGCATCCAGCTGAGATACATTACACGACTGATCAGGTGCAATTTAAGTATTGACTAAACGGCAACTTTTCTGATCAATTAACTATTGCAACAATTCAAAATTTTATTATAATATCGAGAGCTCAAAGTCTAGTCACCCCCAGAAACAATTGAAGAATCTGGTACGGGAAGACACTGCTTCCACAAGGTTTTTTTCAAATGAAATAAATGTACGAGGAGTTCGTGGACTCGAACTCAGGACTAGAGATCACCGCGCCAACACGCTATCGACTGCGCTATCGATCACCCTAAAGGTGGAGCTATCGGTCACCTTTTTAGGGTGATCGATAGCGCAGTCGATAGCGTGTTGGCGCGGTGATCTCTAGTCCTGAGTTCGAGTCCACGAACTCCTCGTAAATTTATTTTTTTATAATATAAACAGGAAAATATAAGTTGTATACGGAATTGAAAAATTTGTGAAAACTGAATAGAACGGAATGCAAACCTCATTAACGTCATTCAAGCATTGAAAAAAAAATTTAGTTGATCCTCTAAAATATTTTTTGCTACGACTAGGCAAATTTTAAATGCTATTTCACTCCCTAAACTACGAGAAACGTTTCATTACTAGGTTATTAATTTGCACATAAATATATATATGACTGTTCATCGCCAGGATTCTCGTGAACTGCGCCTTTACCAAATAGATGTTCATTAATAGATAAATAGAGACGCCAGCTGCAGCAAAAGACACTTGAAAACTTTGCTCTTGAATTTATTCTAACATTTCAGTACAAAGCTGTTTAAGCTATAAGAGATGTAAATAAAATGTATTTCACAAAAGGACTTTGCACTCATTCATATTATTGCAAAGGTGGAGCTATGCGTAGAGCCGTACCTGAAGAACTTAAGCATTTCTAGATTCAGCTGAGAATTGTTCTGATTTCCTTCCACCCGAATGTTACGAACGAATGAAAAGAAACTGGGTGGAAATTTGCCTTTCAATTCAAACAGACGTTATATTTACAATAAATTAGTCCATGTGCGAACCTTTCGTACCCGAAGTTTTTCGGGATAGCGGTTCTTACGGTTTTCTAATTCTTGCGTATCATGATATCGGTTTTTGTAGAATATACCATTCGTTTTTCCATTTTGGCCCATGTTTTTCAGAAGTAAGCACGGAAGGTAAACGCTAGCCTGTTCTAATACCTACTAGTCATCATATTTTTAAGTGTTTGTAAAACATGTGAGGAAACCTTTAAATGAAAATTGAAATGTTTGATTCTCAAGTCCAACACCGTAAACAACTTAGAGACTTTTATTACAAGAACTTGCTTTATAACAGTATTACAACTACATCAATGTTTTACTACCAAATATACCCTATATTTACATGAGAGCGCAGCACAAAGCTTCTAATAAAAATGCACAATTATGATACACAAAATGTCTTACTTGGCTTAAGTGAATTTCGTAGGAATTAAAGTGGTCATTTATAGTCTTCATTCACTGCAAATTTTTAGGCAAGAAGAGAAATGATAAATATCGCAGAATTATTTCGCAGAATTTCGAATATTACAGTTTATTTTTCAGTAATAACTCGTTCGAAGTTTTCTTCGGTTCAATTGTGAATTAAATACGAAAGATTATACTGTGATGAAATGCTCACAGTGCTGGGAAAGCCTCTCCAAAACCGATGAAATCATTTCGGTCAGAAATTACGTTAATATAAATACTACATTCTTCCAAAAAGAAGATTGAGCTTTTGAAGGACTTTCAAGGTCAATAAGCATAATAACACTCCCTTTTATAGACTGTTGTTAATTTAAAACACTGTATCCAAATTTAAATAGGAGACATTCCGAAATGCCTCATAACTTGATGCATTATCACGAACAGGGCAATAACTTGTATGCTTGGCAACAACTTGTATGCTAAACAGTAATTTTATTAGGACACAAATGATTTTTTTCAAGCACTTTAGCTAAATTCTTCTTAGGTAAGCTTCAGAACATTCTTTTACAGATAACACTGTTGCATGCGCTGAAGAGAGCATCGAACTAATCACAGGCATCGCAGTACCGCAATTTGCTTTGATTTTCTCGAGTCGGCTTCAGTATACCATTATTTAAGGCTACAATTCTCTTTGGCTGACGTTCTTACCTACTCATCTTGTAACGTGACAAGACATGCGTTAGACAGCTTCGCTTGGTATGCTCCATGACTGAACTTATTTATCTTTTATTCATTCTTGGATCAGTTGTTACGGATGATTGAGCCCCAATGAAGTGTTCTTATTCAAAGATTCTTGGAACAGCTGTAAGGGCTAATTGAGCCCGAGTGATATTTTTTCCAATTCTTGGAACAGTAATACGGCTAATAGAGTGTGTACGATATTCCGATCAATTTTTTCGAAAAATTTTTGCTGTTAACTGAGCACAAGCAATTTCATGTTCTTAGATGAGTTGCAGCTGCTAATTCAGCGTAGATGTTGTGAAGTTTGACTGTGCACGGAACTGCTAAATGAGTGGCCACGATGCACTGTTCAATTGCCCCGGAACTGTCATTACAGATAATTGAGCACCAATAATATATTGCTTTTGAATATATGTATGAAATCCCACACGATATTCACGACCTAAAAGTATTCTACGTAAACAAAATCTTGATGTAGTCATTTATCACTTTAAAAGAGTTTGTTAATTAAATGGTGAGCTTGTACACGTTGCATCTATCATACCTGTGAAAGAAAACGTGAATGCAGGAATACAAAAATATGCTTACGAACACTTCGCATTATTTCCTTCATCGCCAGTGTGCGAATTATAATTTCCTTCATTTAATTTCATTCATACGAATTATAATTTCAATTTCCTTCATTTAATTTCCTTCATCGCCAGTATGCGAATTATAATTTCCTTCATATAATTTCATACATATGAATTATAATTTCAACTTCTTTCATTATTATTTCCTTCATCGCCAGTGTGCGAATTATAATTTCCTTCATATAATTTCATACATACGAATTATAATTTCAATTTCCTTCATATAATTTAGTACAAACGAATTATAGTTTCAATTTCCTTCATTGTTATTTCCTTCATCGCCAGTGTGCGAATTATAATTTCCTTCATATAATTTCATACATACGAATTATAATTTCAATTTCCTTCATATAATTTAGTACAAACGAATTATAGTTTCAATTTCCTTCATTATTATTTCCTTCATCGCCAGTATGCGAATTATAATCAGCTGAAAGTTCATTCTTCGATCAAATTTGCATTAACTGAAAAAATTGAGCATGAAATGAAAAAATCGGTAATTATTCTCGCATGAGTAAGCCTTTTTCTAAAATTTTACAAATGAACAAATGTAAGCTCCGAGCCAAAAAAATATTTGCACCGACATATTACAGATGACACTAATAACAAAGAACAGTCTTTTATGACCAGCGGAACCTGCTTTAACTTAGGACGGTGTCAATGTCCACATGTTCGAAGAAAAGCGCTACATAACATAAATTTTATGATTTAGTTTCAACGCGGAAGTAGCGTTCCGAAACAAATCTCGTAAGCAGCTCACGACTATGAACACGATTATAGATGCCTCTTCAATGAATGAAAAAGCTTTTGAAAAACGGTAGGCATGGCGTTCGCATAACACAGACGTACGAGCGACATCATAACTTGTAGCTGCCTTGTAAAGGAACAAGTTTTCATTCGTAAGCTGTAAAAACTTAGCTTGCTTAGTAAATTACCTTAGCAACATCATAACTTGTACCCGCAGTGTAAACAAAAACTTTTCATTCCTTTATTATAAAAATACAACGCTCTAAATTAAATAAAATCGGCAGGTATTTGAGAACATAGTTTGATCAGCTGTTCTATATTATAACGTCTGTTTCTCGAAAGTAGTTACCAACACTTCTCACTTAAGACTTACTGCAAAGTTCAAAGTATATTTAAATTTTTTGCCCGGTCTATGACGAGTAATTTCATCCAGTGACATAAGGAAAACTTAATCAATACTGATTTCAAAGGCTTTCGTAAATAGATTAATAGGTGAATAATAGATTGTTTGGTTACGTTGTAAGAAGCATGACATCAAACTGTAAGAAGCATGATAAATGTACGTATACGTAATTGGTTAAAAACAGTCTTTCCATTAATTAAACAGGAATAAAAATTCATTCCCCAAGCAATACCTGAAATCAACATTATTCACCATAATGTCATTGCACTGAAAAAAATCGGAAAAACTTCTGAGAGTAAAGTTGGCGCCACAATTTTTAAAGAGCTTAAATGACCATAATGGCCAATTTCGCTTTATAAGGAAGTTGCTTTTGCAAATTACTAGCCAATATTCTTCCTGATTACTTCTTTGAATATTTTCCGCCGAGTTTCCATAAGCATTAAATCGAAGATAATTTGCTTTAATTTTCGTTAAAGTGTTTGCTTGCTAATGCAGATGATGCTCTAATTCCAAATTGATATCATATGTCGCAGCCGTTCTTTCATGCCCGAGCCGTTCGAGCTCATTGGAGCGAGCTAAACAGCCCGGAACTTGCGTCGTTATTGCTCCCAATCGCCATCCGCAGGATAGGAAATTTCTGTAGAATGACTCTCTGCTCATGATCCGTATTTTTTAATCAGCATTTTACCCATTGAGAAAAACAATAAAAATGAACAGCGATGTCACCCCGAGCATCAACAATAGTGCAATATTTTCTAATCAACATTTTACCCATTGAGAAAAACAATGAAAATGAACAGCGATGTCACAGAGCATCAACGACAGCGCAATATTTTATAATCTACTTTTCACCCATGGAGAAAAATACAATAAAAATAAACTGCAACTTCACTTGCTTAGCCTTTAAATTACTTGAAATTTGTCAAATGAATTTATATTTTTATTTTACAACATTCTCATTTTGTTGCAGCATAGAATTTTTTGGGGTTGTTGAAATTTGTTTACGTAGCTGTCAGAAATCCCCGAATACTCCTGATATTTCCTCCTAAAAATTTAAAGAGTTTGTTTTAAAGTAAAATAAATTTCAATTCATTATGTGTTCAAGCATCTGAATTAATTCGCCTTAAAAGTCGGGGCAATAAACCCAAAAAAGTTAGCAAGCAATTATACAAGCGCATTCATTGAAGATCGTCTCTGCTCATTTTTCGTGGGATTATTCTCTTTGAGTATTGATGTGTACTGTAACCAACATCACATTGGAGATTTAATTCACCTACCACCAGTCCCGGACTGCTGCTTTTCGGATGAATGTTCATCAGGCAATTGCCCTAGCAAGACAATTACTCTCGATGGACTAGGATAATTGAAACAATAAAATATAAATGTGTGTATTGCAGGTGTTTAGTTCGAATGTCCTCTTAATGTCTTCATGATAATCAAGAGCATGTTTATCGAAAATAAACAACTGCAAGAATCATACAAAAAAAATTTCAAACTGTTTGAAGAGATTAAGATAGGCTAGGATAGTTTATGGGAAAAAAATAGTTTGTATTATTTTAGGATATATTAAATTAGGCTAGGTTATGTAAGGTTAATTAAGATAAGATAAGGTTAGGTTATATTACGTAAGGGTAGGTTAGGGTTAGTTGAATTAGGTTACGTTAAATTCGGTTAAGTTTAACTCAGCTTACGGTAGGCAAAATTAATTGTCTTAAATTAGGTTAAATGAGATTTTGTTAGGTTAGGATATTCTAGGTTGAGTTACGTCAGGGTTGGTGAGGTGAGGTAAGTCTAGATTTGGTTAGGCTGATTAAGATTCTGTGGAAATCTTGGTCAATATCGAATATATTATCTGATAACAATCTTGATGCTTGTTAGTCGACGACCTAAAAATATCCTATGTGATTAATGCAATGCGTCAATTGAACTGAAGTTAGGCTCGTTAGAAAAAAAAACTCATCTTTTGAACCTCTAACAATTACTAAACAAATACGTCGTTCAACATTCACCATTTCAGATTTTTTCCTTTTATAAAACAGAGAATATCTTTCGAAGTTTTACAAACGGAACAACTGACGACATGAAATAAATGAACTATAACGAGCGCTGTCAAAAAATGCAACATGCCATTTATGGAAAATTCCTCACACTCAATGAAATGTTCAAAAAATCAGTCGTAACTACTATTACAGTGCTCTCTAATGGAGTGTCATAATACAAACAATTTTATCACTTGTTACTTCGAACCGTTACTATGGTAGCGATAAATTTATAGGCGTTATCATCTTTAGAAAGTACATCTTTACAAAAAGGCTGAATTCAAAACTACTCTATTCATGCTCTGATGATCTTATCTTCTTACTCCATTAGCGTGATCAAAACATTCAAAAGTTACTGCCAGTGTCTAAGAAAATGGAAAGATGAAGAGTTACATTTTCTGAGTGGTTACATTTTCTAAACAAAAACATGAAGTTAACTGGCTAGTTGTACATTTTTCTCTAACTGTTTGTTTTTCGTTTATTTTACACGAATTCAAATTTCCACTTGACTTCAACCTTTACACCCTTAGCCACGACTTCCAAAACATTTTTCTCAGCTTCGGTAAGAGCGTCGGATTCCAGCCAGACGCACGGGATGACGCCGAGCTTGCCGACGATCTCCAACAAATTCTGCACTTCCAGCGCAGAGAACCCGCTCTCAGGGAAGTAGAGAGACGCACTTCTGTGCAAAGTCAAACATTTCTACTCGATCATCGGAAATATGATAATGTTATATGTCATAAAGCTGTATCGTAGTTGGCAAAGTTGTATTTTATTTTGTCCTATTTACTAAGATAGTTGATAAAATAAGCAAATAACGTTCATTTTCCCGCGTTTGCATACATGATGAACCTGAAGAAGCTGTTTCTTGAAGTCAGTGACGTTCACTAATGTTAAATTTAAATTAGCCTAACTTGAATACTTCGTAGGCTGTAATCGATTGAAATATTGAATAATTTTAGAGCAAAAAATTGTTAGTATTTTCGTTGAAGGCCGGCTTAAGGTTACTGATATGGAGTGCTTCTATTATTTGAACGTGTTTTTTAAAAATACAATGTAATATACAATTTGGTTTTTGGAAGAGGTTGAGTATGCATGAGAATGATATTTGAAGCATCTAAACGTCGTTTTCCGAATTCTGTGATTCAAAAATTTATATAATTGACAGTCTTTTAACACTTTATGAACATGAACCGTGTATGCTGAAAAATGAAGTAATTGATTTATCACCACCTTCAGTGAATCTTCACTTCAATTCGCTTGTAAATATTTGGGGGGAAATGTTTTTTCAACTATTGTCGCTGTCCAAAAACCGTTATGAATTGGAACCTGTAGTTTTTGAAAATTGAATTAATATTCCTGCATAAACATGTTCAAATTTGATCTAAAAACATATATTCATATAATTGAAGTTAACAACATGGAAGATAATGTTTGCTATTTAACATAAGAATGGTTTTAACCAGTTCCCCCCGTGCATTCAATGAAAGAATACTTCCGTCCTTTAAAAATGTTAACTTTGAATCATATTCTCATTTAATTTTTGGTTGTTCTTCTTTCATGCAAGCGTTACATGCCCAGAAAAAAAAGGATAGAACTTGTGCATCCGAAAACCATTTCATCGCTTATTGTGATTGTCCATCGGCTCTTCCAAACACGCTAAATGAAACGATGTTAGCCGCCAGCGTACACGGCGTGAATTTTCACAATGCTGCTGATCGATGAGTTGTCAGAACCTCAATTTCTATTAATACTCAATCAAAGCTAGCTGAAGGCACTATTTTTCAAAAGTGCTTGCCTATATTGACTTCAAATTTAAGTTGAATGGTGAACTTCAGTTAAACCTATTGTGGTTAACGTGTTAAAGGTGAGCTGAAAGCAGAACACCCTTTCCCGCAAATGTATTATTATGATTGTCACAATACTCCTTTACTAATGATATACGTATAAAATGTGCTGGCCACCTAAATACTATTACTAGGTAATAAACAAGATGATAGATATACAACATATGAAACATTAGAACAATGTTGAGTGCTGTAATTTGCACAGCTGGTGGGTACTGCATATTGGGTCACAACAGGTAAATAATAATTATCGTATGATGAATCCAAATCATTTCATGGCAGTTTTTTGTCAGTACTTGAAGTTGAACATAACAGAACATATGCAAGCATAAACCAAAGAATAAACAAATTTTATTTGCTACAAACCTTTTCGGAGGAACCAATTTGTGCAATATTTCTTTGAGCCAGAAGAAGTTATGAGACTCCAGGCCAACAAAATGAAGACAAAATAACAGGGGTCCTTCAGGGATGCTCTTCGTTATATCTTCGGGCACAACTTTCGTCGATACGCAAAAATCTGCTCATAGTCGTAAAATCATTGCCATGCCGTACCGAAACGAGTCTGGATGGCTTAAAAAACGTTTCAGTTAGATTATACCCGATGAAGTTAGAAAAAAAGGTATTTTGAGCGGGCGGAGTCTAAGGTGAAGAGACCAAACTGTAACAGAACAAAAATATTACATTTTTAAACGAATATATACCTAAGCTAATGTTTCACAATGTGACAGTTACAAATTCGAAAAAAACATCGAAAAATAACCTTTTTTGTCACTGAAACCTAGCTGAAGATATCATTACTGATTCTTACTGCTATGGCAAACATATGCGTGACTATGTAAAAGCTTTATTTAGGAACTACGAAATTCTTTGATTTAAGTTCTGATAAAAGTAACTACCAGACGGTGTGAGATGTACATATCTAAATTAACAAATTCAAACAAGGCTTGAGATCATCTCAAGTTTATTCAATGAAAATAAAAATTCAAATATTTTTACAGATGAATGTTCTATGACAATTAATAGCCCCACTTTTAACGAAGAAAAGTTACGTTAACAAAAGTTGGAAATTTAACTCTTATAACTCAAAAATAATAGACATTTTCTCATATATTACTGGTAAGAAAAGTATAAAATTATCATTTAGAATACAACCACAGAATTGTAATTTTTATCGCAAAGTACAGTTGGAAGTGTTTAAAAGGTATCCCCTGCAATACAGTGTGTCGAAACAAAAATACTCGTCCTTTCACTGACGATAATGAACGTATTTTTTTGTTTATGATTCAGGTGCAACTAAAGTTTCTTTCAAGACATTTTACTACCGCAAATTTAATGTTCTTTTCTCTGATTTATCTCATTAGACTTAAGCCTATGTTAATCAACACCTTCCTCAAAATCAAATTCAAGATTCCTGGACAGTCAAAGAATGAGTACATTGTTTATGGCCACCCAGTGTATGGGACATATTTTGCCTCACTTCTGTAACACTTGAGGTTCATTAGGCTTATATTTATGTTAGCCAACACCTACATCAAAACCAAATTCATGATTCCTGGAGAGTCAAAGACTGAGTACATAGTTTGGGGACACCCTGTGTATGGGACTTGTTTTGCCTCACGTCTGTAACACTTGAGGTCTTGGCGAGAGTGAAGCAGTGAAGCGTCGGCCGCGGTGTCAATACGGAGCCCGATCTTGCGGACATACCTCGCGTCGAGACCGTCAAACTCCGCAGGAGTCAGGTGCCCCATCAGAGACAGTAGATACGACCTGTCGGTTTAAGATGTTTTAGTTATCAATACGAAAGATTGGTCTTTGATCTATTCAAGTTATAGAGCATGGCATATTGTGCAAGCATGAATATTTGGGATTAACTTCCGTGTTCAATGACGTCAAACTCTGCTGAGATCGTGCCTCATGAGAGATGGTAGAGACGACCTGGTAACGATCGGGTTAAAATGTCTCAATTTTCCAAATAGAGTGGTAATTTTTTCTGCATACGACTTAAAGTGTACGGAATAATGCAAGCATAAATGTGTGGGAATAACTTTTGGGTTCAATGACGTCCCTTCTATGCGTGTTGAAATTTTACACCCATCTCTATATATTTTCAATTTTTCTGCAACTCATGATATTCAAGTAACTTTGCAGAGCTCATACGTGACTAAATCTGTACACTCGGAAACTTATCTCACTACTTATCCTTATGTTAAACCCTTTTCCATTCTCAATGAGCAGCATCGACAATATACCTCCAATGATTCTTAGCTTCTGTCGGCTTTCCGTACTCGTCTGGAACGTTATCTAACAGTTCAGTACTCGAAACAGTGTGTCTGTTCTACTCATCCTACTCATGCTATTTTCTTAGGATAATTTGTGAAGACGATCAACGGCATTTCTACTGCTCAAGGAAATTTTCAAGCAGAATAACTCGTTAACATAGACCCGAGATACGTACTTTACTATTCCAAGGGAAAAACACGGAAATAGAAAGCCCGTCTCGAAATAACGCCTCCTCACCCGTGTCCGGCCTTCAGGAAAGGCTCCAATCTGTTATAGTCAGTCGGGGGCGCAGTTCTTGCCCAGAAGGAATCCAAGAGTTTCACCTTGAGTGTATGTCCGCCCGTAGCGAGACTTTTTAGCAGCTCCGACAAACTCAGGATGGGTTTTGCTGGTGAAGAAGTGACAGACACTGGCCCACAGGGTTTGTGTCCTGAGTTCCTCAACGTGGCCAACGCTTTCTTCGTTTGGTACTCGCCGTGTATATCCCAGTTGGTAGCATTCGGTAGCAATTCACTTGGAAATATTGCGGCTGAGTTTTCTTGCAGGGTCTTGTGTGTTGCCTGGAAATCCATGACGACAAAATATGTTGAAATATAGAAATAACACACCAGAGGAAAGAGCTTATGCTATTATTGAAAATTGTCTCACTGGCAGCTTTCAACATGAAAAAATGACAGTTTTACTAATAACTTGTTGCGTTTTTGAAGTGTAATTTTCTTTATGCAGTTAAAATGACTAATGGCTTCTTGTAATCGGTCTCGGACGTTTGAGTGGCTGCTAGTATTTTCTACTAAAACTATGTTATTCACTTATACAATACAATCAAGGGAAATTAGGTTTAAAAGTAGTTACTGGTGTCCGGTTCTGACAATAACTCTGTATAGTTCGAAACATTAAAATGATGTGATGAGAGCGCAACTTCCTGATGATTTATAACGTATTTACTTATTTTTTAACAGGCGAACTGTGCCGTCCACAGCAGAACTGTGCGAGTTCATTCGCTCAGTTTTATATCGATGAAAATGCGCAACGAATAAAAACCACGCTTTGCCTCAATTTTAACACCAACCAGTAGCAAGCGATAGTAGCTTGTGCTTCATTGCTCGATTACTCGTGCGAACGCCTTCAAATGCTAAATTTCTATCCTATCTACTCTTCTTTACAATCGATTGCGATAATTACAGCAAGAGTAATTAATAAAGGTATTAGTATTGTTGACAATAATACTTGTGTAAACTGTTGATTTTTCTAAATGATTTTTATAAAATTTTTGATAAATGAGCGTAATTGAATGCTCGCTTGAATTGCAATCAAAAATTTGAAACGTATTTTGACAACTTACCCGAACCACCTGAGATTTCAATCACCACAGGGATAATTTTTATGCCAATGTATAAAACGAGAGCAAATACTGGCAATAATAGGATACATTACACAAACGTATGTGAAGATATTCTAATCTTGTTTATTTATTCATAGTTTCAATTCATTTTATAGGTACTTATTTATTTACCAATTTATTTACGGAATATCTTTACGTATGTAAAGATATTCCATTCCATAGAAAGAAACTCACCTCTAGATTTTTTCCGAATTTAGTTAGATCAGCGCACATGGCCCTAGACTTGGTTTCTAAATGCTTGAAGTCTTCGTTTGCTCTTGACATGATCTTCAGTAATTTCCAGTGCTTTGCTTGAACAGAATCTACTTTTTCTTTTGTTTTCAAAGCCTCCGAGAGCTCTTTCAGAAGCTGTTGCTGTTTCACGAAGTGATTTTTGCGACCCTGCAACTGCTTTCGGACTCCTAAAGCCTCATTTATTAATCTCAGTCCTTCTTCGCATTCATCAATACTATCACTAATGCTTTGTGATAACTTTTTTCCTATGTCTGCTTCAAAATCAACCTTCTCAAGTTTCTCGTACACCTCTTGCTGGAACATGTCTTGAGCCAGAACGATTCCATGGCTATAGTGTTTCTCTGGGCAAGATTTACAGGTGGCCTCTTGGCACTTGCAGCACCAGTTGTCGATTTCGTCCCCATGAGTTGAACAGAAATCATATTCAAATACATTGTGAACCATATTTGTTACTGGAGTAGCTCCAGCTTTTTTATTTTTGCGCTTACTGTTTTTGGTGCTGGTGTTTACATTTGCGGCAGTCGGGCCCTCGGGGTCACATGTAAAACATCGGTGGCCACATTGCAAAGTGGGAGCTTTTGTATCGCTGAGAGAATCAAATCGTCGACGAATCTCGTCCAGTAACACGTTGAGTGGCACTTCTTCCATTATTTTGACTTCAATCTTCGATATCAATTCATACAGACATCAAAAACCACAGTCGAATACGAAGGGTAATTTCTAAGTTGTTTGCTTCCCCTATTGCAAGTGTAGTAAACAATGAAAACTAAAGGTTTATCTCATGTAAATAGCCTCAAAAACGAGTTAAATTTGAGAGCACAAATAATATGAACTAGGCCGTTTTCTGCTCTATTTGATTCGAAATGAAGTTTCAGTAGGTTATAGAATATTCATTTATAATGAAGTATAGCTTATAAAATTATCGCAGAAGCTGAAACACGTTCAGGTTTTCTTATAAAATACACGTTATGCCTTTGTGACCGAGGATGAGACTTTTGTGACCTGTTAATGACTTCAATCAATCGAGTCGAAGGTATTAATATTCCCTGTTACATGACGTTGAGGATATGATATTTCTAACTTGTTTGAGGCCGAGGAAAATAAGATATCAGCAACCTCTCAGTAACCGATGCAAGCAAGATATTAGCGGCCTATCTTTGATCGACGAAGAAAAACATTGCTGTCGGCAATCGATGAAGATATGATAGCAATTAAGTGACCTGAGGGACTCTGGTACCGATGAAGATAAGACATGAGTGACCAGTTAGGGACAGTTCATGCTATTAGTGGTCATTTTCAGACAGTAAATTATATAATCAATGATTTATGAAGTTCATTTTTGCGCTCTTCGTTTCTGTTCAGTAGAGAGTTGATGCAAAAAAATTAAAATTTGAAAAATACAAATCATTTTCTAGGAATAAAGCTAAGCATTATGAAACCCGTCTTTAATAAGATCATTATTATATTAAAGAACGTCAATGAATAAAAATGTTTTGAACGTTTCCACCTCCTGGGTCATTATCAATCTGAAAATGATTGAGAAAAAGTTAGTCAAATTTAAATCAAATAACCAATCATAGGACAAGAAAAGCAAAGACACCTAAAAGAAACAAATCACCGATTAAAAAAAAAAGTTTTGTATCATTGTTACATTAGTTGCAAAGGGAGAGCTGATTGTAATTTATTTAAAACTGTTTTTTTCTTTTAAATGCAAAAAGATTGTAAAATACGGAAGTTTATTCAATTAGATGCAGAAGATATATCTTTACAATTGTCATAATCGAACAGGGATATCGCACTTCTCTGCATTTGAGCGGACTGAAGAATGGGAAGAGGTGGAAAGTAACTGGTTGGTTCTAAAACTCCTGCCAGCATGCTCTGCAACGTGAATACCTAGGGCTCGAACAGTCGAGCCCACGTACTCACACGCACACTGTGTGCAACTATTTTTGTAAATCGCAGAGAGCATTTATTTGGGAGTTTTATCTCTATTATTAAAAAATGAACTTGTTTCATAGTTAATTATCAACACTATTTTAAAATCAATCTACAGAAAATGTTTCAAAAGAAGAACGACAAGTTAGTTTTTGCGTTTCTCGGATTGCTGACCGAAGAATGGAAACGAGAGAAAAATTACTTCTAGGAGCGATAGGTAGTGTTAGATCAGGAAAAAAATTTCTGTACAAAATGTTTTTAACACAAGAGTCCCCAACCTGTGATGGAAAATCATTGTTGCTAAAAAATTATGAGCACACGCGTTAAGCTCTAGAGAACAATGCGTTGATGCTATTTAGTCTGAATGAGAATGTACCATAACTGAAAATGAGAATGTACCATAACTGAAAATGAGAATGTACCATAATATACCCAATCCGGTAAATGTTTGCTTACGGAAAACTAAGCTTTGAAACCTAACATCTTTACGAGCTAGAGTTGCGTCTAAAAATGAGAGACAATTGCTCATTTTGGTCTCCGTATTTTTAAATCTCTTCAAAATTTTAAAGGAAAAACTTTTAAATAATATGCATTAAGCTTTCCCTTTGCAACTAGTGTAATATGATACGAAACGTTATTTTTATCAGTGGCTTCTGTCTTTTATGTTTCTTTGCTTTTCTTGTCCCTTGATTGATTATTTTTATTTACATTTGACTAGTTTGTTCTCATATATTTTCAGGTTGATAATGACACAGAAGGTGGGAATGTTCAAAAAATTTTTATTCTTTGACTTTCTTTAATATGATAATGATCTCATTAAAGACGTGTTTCTTTACACTTTTATTTATAATTCAGACTTATAAAAACTAACACATTTATATTTATCTACAGCTAAGCAAAATATCTGCATTCAAAGTATTTTTTAGATATTTAGTGCTAAAATAATGCAAAAGAAGAAAACATATACATTAAGGATAACGATTTCGTTACTGAAACATACTTGTACAAGAAAGTACCGACGAATACCATTCTAATGATTCAAACTATTGTTAACAATTTTGATTTTAATAATGATGAGTCGAGAATATTAATGACATTATTTGTAATTTCACCTTCATGTAAGAAACATTTGATAATTACCAACTGTATTTATTGTGTTTTGCTCTGATAGGAAAATACAATCTTGAAAGGAAAATTTATAGTTGAACGAATATAGTACAAACTGGGTTTTACAATGAAAAATCATTTCCCTAAATTAAAATTAGTTTTTTAAGAGAGCTTATACGAACATGGCTCGATTACGACATTTTAGTCGATGTATATGATCGATTACAAAGAATTGCAGTGGAAATTTTTTCAGCTATATGACCAATTCACTTCATCTTTGCGTTGCATTCCTGTATCCTCGATGGCAGACTTTTCTTTACACTCGTACCTCACCAGTGCCTACGCAGGAGATTTTCATTCGTAGCAACAAAGGTGTATGCTAGCTACCTGTTTTTTTCAGGTGGAGTGTCAAAAATACATTGTCTCATACATTCGTATTTTGCGTAACAATATATGTATTTCGATAACTAGTGTATCTATTCAACATATTTTGGACATTTTTCCCTTTAGGTGCCATATAAATACCATTACAGAGGCATCACACAACATATTTTGGGCATTTTTCCCACTAGGGGCTATATAAATACCATTCATTACAAACGCATCACAGATGATGTTAAAGTCTATTTGTCACCATATCTAAAAGACTCAACAACCTGCTGTAGAACATGTAATTTTGTACATTGCGCCTTGTACCACCCTCGAACCAAAACTCTTCGCATCAGATCTCAAGCTACCACATGAACTTCCCACCAATACACTTTAGACCACACCCCAAGCTACCACATAAAATACTCTTACCAAAACACTTTGCACCGCATCACAATCCACCCCAAAAAATTCATACAAATAACTACACCAATACTAAACCAATTCACTTTAGGGCAAATAACGAGCCACATCAAAAATCCTCTTACAACAAACACACTTTGCACCGCAATGTAAGCTGCCAAAACTACGTATAAAACGAGGTATGTGTTTCTGAGTCGGTGTGTCTATTCACAATCTCCAGAGTGCTCTATCGCGTAGCTCATCGCTATCTTATCTCAGGAGATTCAAAGCTAGTCTTTATTGCAGCGTAAAATGAATGCTAATCTTTATCTTTATTGTAGCATAATCTTTATTGCAGCATAGTTCGTCGCTATGTTATCTCAAGAAGTGTAAGGCTAATTTCTATAGCGGCGTGAAATGATGACCTAGATCGCTGTCGAAAATGTGTCAATGTGAATGTTAATTTATAAACGAATAGCAATATTAAACTACTTATATATTTTATAAAAATAATAACATTCTTTCACATATGTTGGTTTAATCCAGCTGTATAGAGTATTCCGAGCAGTACTACACAACTATTTACTCACTGATCATGTATGTATATTTATTCAGCCTAGTTGCACAAAGCTTTATTAGTCGAGCGTACACACTGCAGTAGATTGTTCATGAATAGCTTTCTCAAAAAGTTTGACAGAACTTAAATAATGAGCTCAAAGCTTAGCTGTCAATAATGTTGTCTTCTTGCAGCTTTTGCTCTCTTTATTCAGCTGAAGAGAATTGAATGAAGTTAATGAATGTAGGTTGTTCGCTTATAATTCTGTGCATCATAGAACAGCCTCAGACATAGAACAGTGATCGTGCAGTTTTTAAGGTGCCCGTCTACCCTAAATATCCCAAAATTATCAATTTTCCGCTCTTTGACTAATCTTATAAAAAACTTTCTAACAAATTTAAGAGTGTGCTTCACTTCCCTGTAAGTGTGTTCGTTCGTCTGCAACAGTTTACGAAAGGCCAGCTAAGTAAGGGAGGAACTGTTTCACCCCAAAATCCAAAAATTATAAATTTGTTGTTTTTCAGCTTATCTTGTAGAGAATTTTTTCGGAACCCAACGATATGCTTCATTGCTTTATAAGGTAGCTCGCCCACTGATGCGATTCGCCACAGTCGTCGGTGAGCTAGCCAACACAATGCTGTTCCTACGGTGCTACAAATGAACCGTGCGATTTTGCAAGGCATCGCACCAGTCGCATCACATCAGTGGGCGGGCTGCCTAAGTGTTTTTGTTCGTGTACTACAGCTGGCGAAAGGACAATAACTTACGTCATTATAAAGCCAGGTAACGAGTTAGTCAGTCTCTCTCGAAAATTTGAAATTAAAAAATACTTCTCCCACAATTTTATAGATACAGGAATCATAAATATGTCAATCGATAGGGGATAAAAAGGGCTAAAAAGTGATGTATGAGTTTTTTAAAAAAAATAATAGGTCAAAGTTTAAAAAAATGCATTTTTTGAAAAAAAAATAGTTCAACGAAGTAAAATGTTAAAATTTGACTACAATTTTTCTTTAGATGATACATTTATCTATCTGGAAACATGTTGCCGGTTCTGTAACTTGAAAAAAATTAGTTGAAAAATTAGGATGTTGAGTTTTACCTAGACGGTCCCCCTAGGTCGTCAAGCTCCCCCCTCCGACCCTCCTAACGACGAAGCAGGTTTGAGCGTACACCAGGCGAGAGTTAGCCATACAGCTCACGGTTGATATGCTGTGGAACAAAAACAAAACATTTTGACACACACACAGTGAACAAATTCTGAGTTAGGTTGAGCACCAGACCACTCAGTGCACCGAGTTTGTTAGACTCTCCTGAAAACCTGAGTTGCTGACGTTTGAAATCGATCACTTTGCTCAGTTTAGAGGTGCAGGATTGGCAAATATATCAGCCGATAGTAGTTGAAAAAACTAGAGAAATCCTTCAAACAATTTTTGAAATTTGATTTAGTAAAAAGTTATTGGACATAAGAAGGAAAAAAGATAAAAAGTCGAATTTTGGGGACAAAATTTCTCAAGTTCAACAATTAATATTATCGAAAATCCGTTCCGGTAACTTTCTATATAATACATTTCCCTAACTAGAAAACAGAGTGCCGGGTCTGTAACTTCGAAATTGTAGTAGGAGACCCCTTTTCTGTAATACCCATTTTATTCAGTTTATTTTAAAAATTCATTTCCTAATAAAATTATGGACAAAACACACGATTCCAAAAAAATCATTGTATCATGTTACACCTATGATGAAAATTTCAGACAAATCTGTCAGAAAATGACGGGCATTATTTGGGCAGACAATCCCTTTAATATAAAATTATTTATTTCGAAAAAGCTAGTGTGAAAATATATGACTGATCTCATTGGCGACACACGTATTCTTCACGATTTCCTAGAAAGGAAGTGTTTTCAAATAAATGAAATATAATCCGCAATCTTTCATTACTGATAATACAATCATTTGATGAACTCATACACAAAGCATGTTACTTACAAGTTTGTCTTTGTATTGAGTTACTCTGTTCGTGCGCAAAATCCAACCTTTTTCTTGATTATCACATTCACATTTAGAATCCGATCAACGCCGGCAATCGTTCACTCAACGTAAATTTGATTTCGTGTTCAAAAATGCTCTTTAAAAGTGCCGATAACGCCTAGAGTGCACAAAATCGTGTCTTTTCTAAAAGCTTAGCACCCTGCTTGGCATTGCAATCACGGCTCTCTCAATCACCCTGCTCGAGCGATTGCATGCAGGCAATCGATTACTCCAGTAATGAACTCTCTGAACTCGTTAAGCTTCTCCTGGTGCAAATTAACTCTCTCTCGCCTGCCTCGGGGACAACACTGTGATCGTGACGGAACTGGTGCAGTCATTCCAGTCTACCTTACTGCAATTTCGTAACAAATCAAGAATCTATTTATTCAAATACTAATGTTATTATAGGGAACTTTGGGCTGTGCTTTTTTTATTTTCTAAAGACGGAAGTTTTTATAAAGTTCATCCTTAGCGTGATGATAGATTATGTAGAGGTTAGACTCTGTTTAAACGAATTTATAGACTACCTAGAATCCAACGTGATCACTTACATCTAAATTTGACGCTCGCGAGAGAACGAGAAGAGTTTACATTATATAAAGAAAATTTTTTAATTTCGTGTAAATTCTAGCCGACAAATATATGGGGGAAGTACCTTTCTCAGCAATAAATATCTCACTGCAAATAGAATATGACTCAATTCACGAAGTTCAATGTTTTAATTAATGAGGAAAAAAATGCAAAAGATATACTATTGAAAAATTCATGGTATCAAATAATGTGAAAAACTATTCTTTGAGAAACAGAAAGAATGAGACATGTTTAATTGACGTTTAATTATAATTTAAAACTTCAAACACGATTCAATCATATCTATTTCGATCATCCTAGAATTTTGGGTAGTTTGTGAGTTACAAGGTTGAACCTTTTGAAACTTCAAGTTGTTGAATCTTTTAACTCATTTAACTTCTCTTTTGGTGCATATGGGAGACTCCATGAGCATATATTGTTTTTGGTCATCTATTTGATAGCGATATTTTTGCCTTGTTCTATTGTTGTAAATTCTAAAGAAAGACGTACATCGATTGATTGATTTTCAAATTCCAACGATTTTTTCTTCGAATTCTTATACAGGTGGGTAGAAAGTTGTCGAGAGTATTGACTAGTCACTTTTATTCAAGATCTATTACTTTCGTGCTGCCTCAGTGTTGCATGAATTATTCACAAAGCTTTTCGCGATGTCATACTTGAACAGATAAGAATAGTGAGTGAATTGCCATCTTAGCGACGAAGAATAAATCAACGTGCTAGTTTCCAAAATGTTCAGTAATCAAGTATAAAAGTGTTCACCTTCTTGGGAAAATACTACGAGCTACAATAGGCTTCATAACACAAGTGAAAGGGGAGGTTTAAAATATATCAATAAATAAATACAGGAATGCATTTGGCATGTTGTGTAGGGGATTTTATTTCCTAGATGTAAGTATTAACGTTTCTTTCGCTTCTGGAAAGCACGAAAAATACAGGATTTTTTGTTCCCTTGCACCACCAGCTCCAAGCATTTTGTGGATGTTGCCTAAAAGGCCTACAGGCTTTTGTTATTTATGAGAAGCCTGAGGACGACGTTTGCTCTCAAGTGAGGTTCCAAGTCCGCATCGGTTGGAGGCCTGAAACGCTTCTCGACTCGAAGTTTGTCTAAGCAAAAGCTCACCGTTTGGTATTCAACCCCCGAGCTTTGACTCTGCAGTTGCTGCTCCACAAATCTCAACGCGTTTTCACTTCTAGGAAAAAGGGATTTGAAATTGTGGAAACATCGTCATAGGTACAAGTGAAGCGGGCAACAAAAATGATATTGACGCTGGTCTGAAAAAAATCGGCAAGTTTCATACTTAGTTTGAGAAAACTTTTAAATGGGTGTAAGAATGTGTTTTTTTTTCATCGATGGGAATGACGATTGTTGAGTTATTACCAATTTTATTTCCTAGTTTATCTGTGTGGAAAACCTGTCGTGATGAAGGATATTTCAATAAATAGATATTGCTTCTGGTGAAGTTTTGTTCGAAGGTGGATCTTTGAAATAAAGTGTTAGGTTTTATATCATTCTTCTGTATGTTATCTACTGCAAGTCAGTGTAAACTACAAATATAGCACATTAGTAGGTTTTGAATATTTTGATAGTGTGAACACTACTGCGAAGAAAAAACCATGGAGGTACGTACGCTTTTACTTGGTCAGACAGAAATTTGATTTAACCGAATTTAGGTTATGGATTACTCAGAAATTGCAAAATTTATTAAGACAACTATTCAAACTAGTGCTATCATACTCAGTGATAATTTTTTTCAGGACTTTGCAATAAATGAATAATCCAGAAGAATGTGAGGAATGAATAAGGATTCTCTATCCACAGCCTTTAAGACTCAACACCATCGCCCAGAACTGCATGAGAGCAAAATTCTCACATCCACAGTCTTCTATCCTCAACATCGTCCCCCAGAACTGCATGGGAGCGAAATTCTCACATCCACAGCCTTCTATCCTCAACATCGTCCCCCAGAACTGCATGGGAGCGAAATTCTCACATCCACAGCCTCTTATCCTCAACATCGTCCCCCAGAACTGCATGGGAGCGAAATTCTCACATCCACAGCCTCTTATCCTCAACATCGTGCCCCAGAACTGCATGGGAGCGAAATTCTCACATCCACAGCCTTCTATCCTCAACATCGTCCCCCAGAATTACATGAGAAAAAAACAATCCCAAAATTTAATGACAGCACCTCATGTGAAGTCGAGCGTTCGAGAACTTAGATTTTGCTGAGGCGAAATGATCTTTTGTTATTATTATTCTTGCTTGACAAATGCGTGAAATTTTTACAGCACAGTCTATTATATGAGTCCCTCTATCGAAATATAACATGCAAGAAAAGGCAATGAAATTGACTTGTTTCGAAGTAATATTGCCCATTTTAACGAACTGATGCTATGTGTGATGTTGTAGCGCTTGCAAAATATTTTTATGCGATGGTTGAATTGGAAATGTTAAAGATTAAATAAAATAACGCTACCTCAGGCATAACAAAGAGCCGAAATTATACTATGAGACAACTCAGATGCAGAGCCAAGTTGATTGCTAAAAGTACTTATTATTTTGAAAGAGTTGAAATTTTTCATTTTAAATGCTTTTATAAATCTACAATAAACCAAAAGTAGAAATTCTGCAGTTTCATTGTGTGTTGAAAATTTGCGCTGCGTAACAGTTTATGATGATTCAGTCACTTCTCAACAATTAAAAATTATTTCAAAAGTATGTTACAACACTGACATAAAACACGCGTGCTAAAAAAGTCATTTATCATTATTAAATAAATTTCTATGGCCAACAATATCATTGCATGCCGGAAATTCACTGTTTTCAACTTTCTCTTCAAATTAAATCGCCTCAAAACTTTATTCTTACCTCTTCAGAACTTGCAAACACATTCAACATTCATAACTATTTAACTTCTCTATAACTTATAAACAAATTAATGGATTTCTGCATTCATAGGGATGTAAATGTGAGAATTTTGAGTACTTTATCCGATCTCACTTTCATATCGAGTGCAATAATTAAATTTAAACTTGCGATAAATTCAGTCATTTTGAAGACGGTATGTCATTAAAAAAATTGTTATTTAAATTTAAATAAGTATTCATGTACATTTTAAATTCAACCTTAATATCACTCAGTTTTGTCATACCACTCTATCTAATGTAATGTCTTTCCTTTCATTTATTTCTATTCTATGATCTATTTTTATTTGATTTTTAGTGATTTTTTTTTTGTTGGAAAGGAAGGCAGCGTGTGCGGTGGAAAAAGGTTAAGCCTCCATAAATTTTAAAAGCTCCATAAAGCTCCGTTTTTGAACGCTCGTTATCCATTCGAGTCAAAAGATATGCAAATAATTGGCTATTAACGTGTTCTCTAGTTGCATGAACACTCGTGTAGTTTTCCACACGAATAAAAAATCGGAAGTAAAATCATTAGATAAGAATAGTGAGTGAATTGTGATCTTGACAATGAAAAGTGAATAAGTATTCTTTAGTTTCCAAAATGTCCACAAGAGAAAATACAAAGTAAGTAAAAAAGTGTTCACCTTCTTGGGAAAATACTACGAGCTACGATGGGCATCATAACAAAAGTGAAAGGGGAGGCTTAAAATATATCAATAAACAAATACTGTAATGCATCTGTCGTGTCGTGTAGGGGATTTTATTTCCTAGATGTAAGTATGCATAGCAATCATACTTGCAAAACTACGGCTGTGAGGCGCAGACTAAAAAAACTTGAGGGAAATAGCGGCCAAAATTCTCGTTTTTGCGAGGCCGGTGATCGCTGAGAAATCGAAACCTTCCGTGTCAGGTTCAAACTCCATTTCTGCCTCTTATCTGTCCCCTAAATTCTGGGGAGAAAATTTGGTGTTGAACGAGATTTTCTGGCCCTAAAATGCACCAGAATTGCCTGTTCTTTGGAAGCTTACTCGAGTTTGCTGAGCAAATGGAAACTTCATCACCAGCCTCTATTCTTCCTAACCTACTTCGTGTCTTCACAAAACCAGGCGCGCATGAGATCACTACGGGGAGAGAGGTTTTAATTTTAGGGCAACAAAATTGCACTGGGAAATTGTAGGGACAGCAAAATTGTATCAGAAGATCATTTATTTCAATTTCAGTCAAGGTTGTGGTGTAAAGTGAGCTTAAAGTTGAAAAAGAAAATTTTACATTTCAAAGATAGTGTCATCAAACAGAGTGTATATCGTCGCCTTTTTCAATAATAAAGGCTCTTTACTTGTACCAGAAGTATGTACGATTATTATCTGGGTGTTATTATTTTAACTTCTCCAGTGTAGTTTAAGAATATATCTTGACTTTTCAGCCACTGAAGAATGGCTGAGTGGGTCACACTACCTCAATATTACAAACATGAATTCTTTGAAACTATTTCTACTCTCTTCGTGCGTAGAATTTTAGTTTAAAAGAAAATAACTCAGGAAAGAAAGGACATTTTTCCTTCCCTCGAAATACAGAACGTAATGAGAGAACAATTTGCGTGAGATGATCCGAAAGATAACGTGAACCAGTCGAAAGTTTGTTAATCAATGTGTTTTTTACAACGTTAAATATCTTTCTAATGATCTGAAATGTTGGCAAAATTGTACCTTACTACTACACATGAAATACTTTTTGTTGTTGTTGTGCCCCTCTGGGGATACAACTATTGTATCTATGGGAACTAGCGCTCCCAGAGGGACAAATGTCAGGGCCCGAGCTGAGACTTAGGTAGGCCTTCTTTTCTGTTGAAATAAAATGTTTTTTGTTGTGTTAATGACCAGCTTTTTTTCGGTTCACTGCTGTCCTGTTCTTCATCACCTACTCCTTTCCTCTTCAACTTTGGTCTTGTTTCATGATCTTCTTTCACAACTTACTGTTTCTATGCCTTTCTGCGTAGATTCCACGTTCCCTTAACTTCATACTAAATGGTGCCTTCCTCCTTCCTCTCTTTGGATAACATTCGTTGCTGGGTAGGGAGGCTAAAACTAACGACTAATCTAATCTAATCTGTTGTTGTTGTGATCACACATACCGATACGTATTTAAATGTGCCATTTCATCTGAAAATCCTAAGTACGGAAAATGTCTATGATATCGGAAATTAATAATAGAATATTTAACAAAAACTTCAGGAACACTCTTGAGTGTGACTTGGAGTAATGAATTCCTTGTCATTAGTTGCCGGCCACGTAATATTATGGACCGAAAGTCTTCACTGCCTTTTCTCATCAGGTGAAGTGAGCAAAAAAGAGAAATACCCGTTTTCCAACTACTTTTTCGGATATTTCTCAAACGAGGCAAGTATCTTGCGCAACTTTAGGCATGCGCAAAGAGCTGATGGATCATACTTGTATATGCGAAAACCTTTCAGGATACATTAGTTTTCTGTGTTGTCTCGCATTAATTAAGACAAAGCACTTAGTTTAACATAAAACAGGCATCAAATAAAATCATTACTTACGTGATAGCTCTAGAAGTTTTCAAAAATTTGATTTGAAATAGTAAATACTTGAATGCCTGATAATCTGAAGAAAATGAAAATTCTACTCTTTACGATAAAAATAATGAACTCATTGGTTAAGTACATTCTCATTTAGGAATATTAAATTGGCATGTTCATTTTACGGAAAATAAAATGGCTTAATGAAAAAACGATTTACTATATTCGATATATTTAATATCAGAGTTTTGAGCGAAGCAGCGAATTCTGCATTTCCAGGAGTCATTGCACTGTGAGCGACAAAATTTGTAGATATTGTGCTATTAAAGAGATGAGTTGATTGCATTGTTTTACTGAAGCAAAAGTTGTCGTCGGCTTCAGCGCAGTAATGTCCGTTTCAGAGCAGGCAGCCGAAGAATTTTGGATGGCGACAAGAGCTACCAAAAACTGCACCATTTCACGCAGGGTACATACATTTCGAACTCCTGGGTTAAAATGGATATATTTGCGTAGAACCCAACTTCGTCAGCAACGACAATAAAACGATGATTGCTGCGCTATTGTGGGCAGTGATTATAGTCAAGATTACAGCGTTCAAATCTCAGATTTCCGAATATCTTTCTCTTGATAATCTCATCACAAAACCAAGAGAGAGGGCTTAAAACTTTAAGATAATGTAGATGTAAGTGTGAACTCAGTGGGATGAAGAAGCCGCAAGAAAGTTTCAACAAATTATATTGAAAAATAGAGTGTCATGTCATGGAAAAGTCATTCCTATCACTCATCCCTCGCTTAACCCTTTAACGCCCCAGAGGACACCAGTGTCCTCTTTCAAAAATGCCTTCAATATATTGTATTTGTTGTTCAATTAGTTCCATAATGTGTTCTTTGAAGTTCTCTGCTGAATTGCAGTTCCTATCCCATCCTGATATTGGTGACTGCCTGATGCCAGCGCCAGTTTAGTGACGGTGGTTGTGTTAACGGTAATATGAGTACAAAAATTCGGACGTTAAAGGGTTAAGCCTGGAGTAAAGTGTACTCAAGAGGTCGGTAAGCTCATGAAGAAGTGAGTTAGTATAAGTAAACTGGTAAACTATGGAAAAACTAGAAATAAGGCTTTTCAATCAGGTTGTGACACAAACAAAGCACGGAGAGCTCTTAACGATAAGGTGACGATGCAATCAGTACTGATGATGATGATAATTGTTGCTTGTAGGAAATTCAGAAGGAGAGTTTGACGCCGAGTGTGTCGGGAAGAAAAAGGCGAAACGGAAAAGGATAGATAATGAAATGAAAGATGCGCTATGCGCATATAATGCTTGTGTTGAAGGGTGTTGACGAGTGGCTAGTTGGTGGTGTCACGTCATTGGTTCGACTGTGTTTGTGCTCTTGGCCAATCACAGCGCCGCTCTCGGGGGTTCCTCAGCAACAGCACGGTACAGGAAACGAGGTAGGTTCATTTATATGGGAGAAAATACACCTCCTCTTGTTCGGCTAGCCAATAGAAAGGCTTTATTCCAAACAAACTATATGACGTCACCAAAACTCCATGTCGTTAGCCCAATAAAGGAGCCAGATTTGAAGGTAGCAGTGCTACCAGATGCAATATGAACGCTGCTATTGGTCCGTTGCCGTGACGTCAGCAAAACCACACCGTCAACGAAAGAAAAACTGGTTTGAACCTACCTTGTTTCCTCTACCGTGAGTGACAGTCGGTGCAGGTTTGGTGCATGATCATGCAAGGTATCACTTGACAATATAATAGCTTTATTTAGTAGCTTACATTAACACAAAAGTTATTAGCTTGGAAAATGCTCCAGCGGAGAGTAAATAGCCGATATCATTTTTATCGAACGTAACCTACTGACATTGTATTAATCCATGAATAATTAGCTGACATATGCTACTAGCCAGAGTGACCCGCCAAACATGTATTTCGGGACTTTTGACTTGACACTCAAATTTTTTGGCGATGATTGTTTTCACGAAAACAAACAATAGCTCATTTTAAAAGCCATTAATTTTGTTTTTAAATGACATTAAGTTTGGTAGAGTATAATAAATTATGAATGAGCTATATCCACTCAAAACGAAATTTTCGAGTTGTGCGATTTCTTTGACGCCAAGTTTATGTTGTGCCATTAACGAGAGCATTAGGCATGTATAGTGTTGGAGAGTAATGCTTAACATTATGCCCGTTAACAAGATCAATAAGATAACATTGAAATCTTTCGTCCACGTTTCAAAATCATCTACCATTTGCTTTCACTCGTTCAGACTCCTTCAAACCAGTTGAATTTTGATGATTCTAGTAAGCTTGCTCGGGATATTGAATCATCATTGAGTTATCTCTTTTTCGAGTTATGCTGTAATTAACCAAAGTTGATGACCTCTATGGTCATTTTGATGAATGTTCCTCTCGAAATATTTTATCGTGGGCTCATGTTTACAATAATTTAAGTTTATTATGGAATTGGGTGTCTCACTTAATGACAAAATGTAATGTCCAAAGTTGTTCATAGAGGATTCTTTAGAATTCGTGAAGAAAATTAATATCGTAGAAAGAGTTATACTACTTATTGTTATTTTTCGAAACGATAGAATCGGCTAATTTCTCAATCTGACCTTAATTTTTCAACCTTGTAACTCCTGAATAATTAGCTCACTTCATGAAAGCACAATGACGTCGGGAAATTCCTAATAATACGCCAGGAGTGTGAAAGATAATTTACAAAATTTCAACGTGACATAACTGCATTATACCGTTGTACATTCCTTGCACTGATAAATAGAGGCCTACAGCTCGGTTCAGACTTTAAATTGGAAGTTCAGACAAGAAGCCTTTCCGTCAAAGTGGCCCAGCAATTGGTAATCGCTTAAATTATTACCAGAAACAGACGCCATGGCTAAACGAACTTCTATGTTCTTAAAGTAACCAACCACTAGTTGTCCTTTTGCCCCACTAAGGTAAACCCTTTGATTAGCATAGTTGAACCAAGATCGATCAGGACAAAACTGATATCTTGACCTTTTCCGTAGAAACAGTCATCTAATGATGGTGGCTGGTAAATACCATCCATCAAGTTCTGGGGTGTCCGGTGCTTCATTTGGTCAAGTGATTTAGATGCGGCGACGAGTGTGACACTGGACTGTGCAGTCACTATGTTTCTAGGTCGGTTAGAGTAGCAATCTTTGAGAGGGTCTCCGAGTGGATCGATGTTGCCTGGAACTGCCCAGGTACTCAGCAGAACGTAAGTGTTTTGACGGTCATGGCAGAAAGTTGATCACCACTGTTTCTATTCGCACATGAATGCCGCCAGCGGAACACTTTCTGAGTATACAATTTCAGTCCCGACGTCTGAAGAGGTTAGTCTGACTGGCGAGAGTTTCGGTTGAGGTCCGAATTTGGCTACTCGGTCGAAGATGTTGCAAGAGCAGCAAAAAGAAAACTAATTTTTGGGACTGCATTGCATCACAATCTGGAATAGAACAAGCATCGGCATGTAAACTGACATTGTTTTAAATTTTGATGGATATTTGGTGTTAGGTAAGCGTTCTAACTACATAGGTCACAATTTGAATAATTTATCTCCCTGAATATTAATACAGTTTATATTTTATTTGCCCATTTTATCACGCCATCTTTACTCTAACTCTACAAATTGGCTTCATACGAACTACATGGTTACTTTTTTTTTTTAGATTTGTCAATTTATTTGGTACGCACTTTTGAACCCGAATAAATTTGTTTCTTTTCTTGGTCGTCACTGGCGCTGTGTGGCGCTTTGTTTTCAGCAATAGCTGGCTAAAATTCAACGTTTACTTATCCGATTCGGTAAAATTCAAAATTCCTACTAGCTGAATAGCATACACGATTTGCTACGGATACTAATTTCGCTAAAGTATTTCCTACGGTCAGTTATTCATGGAACTTGACTCGGAGGGTCAATTAAGGGTAGCTTAGTGGCAATGGTCGTCAAACAATGAAGGTCAATGAAAATCGAACAATGAAGGTCGTCATGTATTTACCGCTAGAACACGCACTTATAATCTATCCAGTAATATGAGCCGCGTCCTTCCGTCGGTCGGTCTGTCCGAAGCCAGCCTGCAGTGTGTGATGAGCGTCTCTGCGATACAAGCTCCAGCCCTAAATATTTTGACAGGCCGTGTTCACGCGGCCTCATCAACTTTCGAGAGGTTGTATTTTTTAATTTCTTACGGCCTTTCTCTCATTTCGCCCTCCTTTTTTATTTCAAATAAAGGGGGGTGGACTAGTTATTTATAAATAGCCTCTGAAAAGTTAAGGACCAGAAAAAGAATGGAGATTAATTAGTGGTTATTAGCGAAATTCCTCGGTGAGCATAGGGAGTATACATAGCACAAACTTGTGGCAGCTTTATCCTTAAAATATCTGGGCATACATCTAACGAATAAAATATGGGCCCTAAAAGAGTATTTGATGACTATTATATCAATTAAAATATTTTAAAAATTGCCATTTATGAAATCATAAAAATACTAGTATGGCGTACCGTCAAAAATGAGTTGATTATTTGCATCTTCTGATATCATTAGAATTTTTGTTATGTTCTCGTATGTATGAAACATTCCCTGTCATACATTAGTTTTTCAAATGGAAGCCCATCATTTTGTACATGAGGAGCAAGTTGACTCAACCGTACAGATCAATAAAGAAACTAAATCCTACACAATATAGTGGCTGGGCAATTTTATCATTGCTATATGATTACGCCTCCTCTCTCGTCTATTCATTCGCTTATCAGTATCAGTACAAGGTATTTGTGGTAATAGAAGCGTTTTTGATTTATTATGAACCAAATAGTTTATTCTTACGATCATTTAATTTTTAATCTGTTGTGGAAAGTTATTCGTGATTGAAAAACGCAGAAGTAAAGCATCTTATCGTCTCACATAAATCTATGCACTTACTAGCTTGTAATTCAAAATGCAACACTTCATTCAATCCGTTCTCTTCAATTCTTCGATATCCTCCCTTTTCACGACCGAGAATTCAGATCGAATGACAAAAATTCAAGTTCGTTCAGATTCGTTTGGCATCTACTTTTCGGCTCGTGTTCATGACATGGGAACGTTATGGAAAAAAATGAATAGATGTCCCAAACAGTGAATACATTCTCCAATTATTTTCATTGAAAAAATAAAACATATTCGATCGTTGATGGTCTTTTTTCTGATCAGTTTTACCTATGCTGATAGCCGTCGTAAATGTCGAAATTCATTGCAAGCCTTTTGCAAAGATACTTGCTGTATTCTTACTTGATATTCAAAATGTCCTTCAGCTTACTTACATGTAAACATCCATACAATCAAATTATTTGTACATATTTTGGCGTAGAATTGTTAGCCGATACAATTGAATCTGATAAATAATAAATGTTCTAGTGAAATTCTGAAACGAAACTTTTCTCATTTGTAATTTTTTTATAATCTTTCCTACCGATGTGTTAAAAAATAGTTAAGATCTGAAGCCTACTTCGTTCCTTAGCCCTAACTCACCTCTGATTCTTGCAACGACTGTTGCTTTAATGTCAGGGCAACTGCCAAACGGCTTCAGTGACTTACATCGAATATGAAGGAATGTGTCACGGAACATTTCATCGAAGCTATGAAGGCAGAGCAGACTTCATGGAATATTTCTAATAAGTGTATAGAAGCGACTGCCGACTGCGTCCAAAAACACCATGAGCATAGCAAGCAACGCCGTAAATCTGTCACCCATTTTACCAGGAGTATAATGAGTTCACCATTTTTTTTTGCATCAGTCATTCATATAATTAATATGTGTAAATTCTGCCTTGATCTCCATTTCATTCATACGCTAAATTTACGACGGTAATGTGGTTTTTTATTGAAGGCTAATTCTCATGCTAGGAGTAATAACTTGATTTACGAAGCCAAAAGAATGACTAAAATATAATTAAATTTTTGTTTACAATACTACATCCCTCAGAGTGCATGCCAGCTCTGTATAAATGACAAAAGAAATAAAATATAACATATTAACAAAAATTCTATAAGATATAACACTCTTGCTGTGAATATGCTGAGTTTCATTCATTCATGCAGAACGAAGCAGCATAATTTTGCTGGGGGAAAATTCAGATTAGTCTCGAAAAGTTCCGTGTATCTGGACAACAGCGGAATTCGAGATAAATATATATAAATGACAATCTCTGAGAACGGTTGAGAGAGCGTATAATCTGTGATTACTTATAAGTAATTACAAATGATTGGACAATTTGGAGAATTTTTCTGGTTTGCTTCATTTACATAACTTTACTGCTACTTCAATTATGCACCTGCTACACGTGTGCTAGAATGAGCATGACGAAAGACAAAAGGAATAAATGTCGGATAACTTTTGAATAATTTATTACGCGATGCTTCAAAAATAATTGTCCTCTGAAAAACCGGCTGTGCTTGTACAGTGACAGACCGTACCTAAATTAAACATTGCATAACTAATAAGTTGTGCATTATTTAGTGACCAACAGTTTTTAGTTAGCTAAAACGTACTGGCTTCTGGACCTAACAGAATATCAGCTATCGAGCAGAATCAGACCGATTGTCTAACGTCAAATGTGGGGCTTGTGATGCTGGAGTCTAACATCGATCTCAATCTAATGGTTAGACGCATTATTATCGTGTTATGCACAAATCTGATGTTGCACGCGCATAATCGAATCATAAAATAATAGAAGGAAATGTTATTCTGGAGCCTTACGCTACTGGAATAATCTGAGAACTAGATGCCTCATCAATATCGTGTTATGTATAAATCCGATGTTGTACACGCATAATCGAATCATAAAATAATAGGAAGAAAGTTTTTTCTTGCGGCTTAAGCAACTGGAACAATTTGAGAGCCAAATTCCCCCTAGACTCGATTTATTGCTGTAGACTTGATGGGTCCCCAATAAACTATGACGCTGCAGTGGGTTCCCTACAACACATGAATTACAGTCCTGCACTCGTTCTATCAAGTGCATCTCTTACATGGGCCATTGAAAATGCTCATTAAAAGCGATCTACAAATTATGTCGTAAAGAATGACAGAGTAACTCTAGAAGTAGCATGAGTATGTGCAATTACGAACGATTGTGTCTACATGTATATATGTGCAGGTTTGTATAAGAAAATTTATGCATGCACTAAAATATTTGTACATGTGTGTATAATGGCACAAAACTCTTTAAAAAGCATTCAAAAGTTATAAAGCTGTTGTTGTACAATATAATATAACAGAAATACTCTGAAATGCAAGAATTTATTGGGTAAAATGCTTGCTCAACATCATAGTTTATTATTTTCTTAGAGTTTTCTTAAAAAAAAATTTCAATTCCTCAAAATTTCTACTACAATATTTCAGAAAGAGCCCCCAAACTTGAAAAATTCTGTTCGAAAATTTTTTATTACCTATACTGTCAAATTCATTGCTTTTTTCTCTGATCTCTCTCCGTTTGGTGTTTTAAATTCGGTTGAATTAAAAAACTTTACTGTGGTATAAAACTCAACTAAGATTTGAAAATTTGTACAATTTTTAGAAATGGAGTCATGCTTACAAATTTCCAAAACATATTTTTCAACATAACTCAGGTAAGAACAATATGTCAAAATATTGAATCAGAGTTAAGTTTTACCTGGATAGACGATTGGTGAGAAGTTTTGATGATGAAGTATAACTAAATTAAGCATTGAAAATGTACATTGATGCCAAAATTATCAAATTTTCCTTTATTCAATTAAGGCTTGTGGAAGGTAGTTGGAACTGAACTATTCTATCGCGTTCTGCGTGAAAAGACTTCAAAAATATATTTTCAGCCATTCATGAAGGAAATGCTTCGCTTCAAGTCAAAATATTATGACTAAATAAAATGTTGAATGCGGGAACACGAAAGCAGTTTAAGAGTTTGAAAGTGAAGCTGTATTTGCAAGATGAACATCAAATGGGTTTGAAATTCTTATGCACCTCCCATCCTTCAGATGAAATCGTATTCGCAGAAGAAATCTGATTGGTTTTAATTACCCATACACCTGCGACTACCATGCTTAAGTTAAAACCATATTTAAGGATAAAATCTGATTGGTTTAAGTACCCATACATCCACAATTGTCAAGCTGAAAGTGAAATCCCTTTTAAAGATAAAATCTGGTTCATTAAATCATCATAGCTCCTAAAACCGTCCAGCTAAAAATGAAACCCTATATAAAAATAAAATTTCGTCGGATAAAATCTTCCTTGTTCCTGTAGCTCGTATTTTGAAAGGGAACTCAAATATCTAAACTATAGTCTAATAAATAAATAGTCCGCACACCTGCAGCCGCCATATTGTGAGCCGGATTTCAAATTCTCGTTAGGGAATTCGAAGGCTCGTGAGAGCATGCGAGGCACCTCAGAAGCAAGGTTCCCGGAAGGACTTTTTCCGAGGCTAAAATTGAGAATTTGGGCAGGAAAAGACTGATGTGGAAACCATGCTCGCTGCTCAGGTGTTGAAATAATAAAATCTTCAGCAGAACAGTGAACAGATACCAGCAATTCCTGATCTCACAAAGTGAGGAGCAGAAATGTTTCTTTTTTATTCCAAATGCAATTCAGAATCTAAATTTTTATTAGAATTTCCATGGGATTTGAGTACACAGAGAGAGAAAGAGAGATAGATGTGCTATGAAATATCTGTTACGGTCACCGTATTAAATAGATACTCTATTTCAACTACAATAGATATCGTAGTACATCTGGATATCTCAATAATTGATAGGCAGTACACTGGGGCCTATGGGTTAAGAGTAAACACCTTCCAAAGGAAGTGTCGATGGCTCAAGTCTCAACGATGCTAGTCCGGTGATTTTTTTGCCTCTGGAGAAAATGAGCGTTCAGCCACAATTCCCCACTCCACCCAGGTGTCGGAAATGGGTACTGGTTCGACCAGAGGTAACCGTCATTGTGTCCTGGTGTTAGTAATATGACATTCGAGATAACAATTTACAAGGTGATAGGTATCACGCATGACCTGAATAGAACATCATTCAAGTGCCTCTTGGTTGAGGCTGCTTGCGCGTGAGTTCGAAGCTGAAAGCCACACTTTTCTCAACTAATACATGTTACTCTGATCCTACATCAGACATGAAGCCAAACTAGTGAACATATCGCCATGTGTTCCCGCACAATGATCATTTAACAGTTATGTAAATTGTTACATTTTTTCTAACGGAAAATTCCCCAATTCAGCGTATTAACACCGGAATCTAATAGGTTGTCGATCATTTTTGAGCTACAAGGTTCATTTTTGTAAAATGTAAGTAGGAAAAATTTGTTAAAATTTTTTAGGCTTAATGTTTGAATAAAAATCATGCAATACAACCCAGGGCAACACAAGTTATGCAAAATCCTGTGAAACAAAAATTGAGCTGTGGTATTTCTAAGAAATGGGTTCTGTTGCTTACGAAAATTTACGGCTAAAAGTAAACGCATGCTGAGAAAAAACGTAGAATTGTTTGACCAAATAGTTCGAATTTGCATTAGTACCAGTTGTCTTGCGCTATTCTCATCCGTACCATTGCTGTCAAGGTATGATAGAAACCATTTCAAAGACAAACCAATTCCCTTAAAGTGTAAACAATGTTCCGATCAGCCGTTAGACACGTAAAAATATCTTACAGTTTGGAGCTCATGTAAGAAAAATGAATTAAAATAATCTGGGTGAAAGAACTAGCAACAATAACACGAGCGGAGTCATTAAAAAGATCCATTAGCGTTCGCTGTTCCAGAAAATTAGGGCTTTGATTTCAGCAGCCTCCTCCCGGCTGCGAGCAGAATTTATATGTTAATTAGGGGTCTAAAAAACGTGCGAAAATTGATGAAGTATGAAGCTAACGAAACTCGGACGAAAAATGGTGATCAATTTTCGTGAATTTTACGAGTATTTAAGTAAAGGGATTTTTCTCCAGTTGTGCAACGTAAATGTAACATCTTGTCAAATATATGATAATTTTGAAATGCACTCAAATGATTATTATGCTAAAAATCTTATCTATTTCGCATAGAGAAATAATGTAATAAATTTTAGTTTCAGAGTGAACGAATAAAAATTAAGATTATTGGATTTTGTTTGTTACGATGCTTAAAATAGATGGATAGTTAATGAATTATTATACATTATTATCATACAGGAAATATTTTGAACAATTAGGCAAATTCAAAGTTGCTTCACCGATAACAAAAAATTTATGAAGTCATTCTTTCACTATTAAGGAAGAAAGTAACTATCTCTTTCGAATCAACATATGAACACTTCGGCTGATCACTGAAGGCAAAAATTATTAACTTCTGAACACTAACTAAATATTCTTTAAGTTAACTTCATTTAGGTTGAAGATGTTAAAACAATGCGTGTTGTTTATCAGTAAACTTTTTGACTTTCATGTTCATCAATTTCAATCAATGGTCTTCTGTGAAAAAGAAACCATTTAAAAATTACGATTAAGAAAATTTTTCTCGGCCTACATTCTAATATTTGACCGATTGTTGAACCTGAAATTATCGTAGGTGTTCCACTGGAGGCACTACGTAGAATGAAGGTACAATGAACCCCCAAATTATATGACATCATTTTGTGTGAACTTCAACTTATACAGATAGTGATTGGTGCGTTCATCTAGCCACTTCAATGCTTGATTCAAGTTCTTTATAACTCGGACTGACACTTGTCCTTTTAATTTGAAATTCGCGAATGAAAACTCAACCGTACTCATCGACCCTGCAGTTTGAAAACTTCACATACTTTTTACTGAATTTTAGTTCATAAAAGTCACCCATAAATGCGGTTCAGATAACTGGGATATACAAATTTCAACTGTGAGTCAAGCAATTAGAAATTCATTGGATTTGCTCTTTTCTAGTTACTCAAAATAGTAACACAACGTAAAAAAAAGTTAGTGCATGAAATAAAGTATCATGTCTTTCATTTAAAAATTGTAGAAAAAGGTATAAGCTAGCTTAGCCAAGGTGGACAAAATTTGACTGAGGTAGAGCGCTAATTCGGTGAGCTATGTGAATAATTCACAGATAAAATTAAATTATTCATGAGAAAATAAGCTGAAGAATTGGAGCTTGAACATTTCAAATGAGGGACCTATTGAGTTCTCCAACATATTAGTCTGTGTATGTGTGTATATATATGAATATATATATACTAGCACTCTTAAATGCAAATCATTCAGTGCTCCAAATAAATAGCAGCATTTTCATCTAAAGCAGGAATTAACAGGTGTAGGAGAGTTATTTTAACCCTAATTATGTGACAAAATTTTTTGCCCTTAAAATAGAGGTAAACAACGACTGGAATTGAACTTTTATTCAATACCATTGAGAGATAGTGAATGGTTCATTCGAGAAAATAGTTAATTCAATTTCGCAAATCCTAGTTGAACGATGATAACGAAAACTAGCCGAAAAACTAAAAGTAAATATAATAATTCAGATAATAGTTAAATATTGAAATGAAAACCAGATGTTAAAAGTAACCCTTGTTAAACCGTTCATTATGGAATAAAAAGTGGAAGTTTTTCATTCAACATCGTTGAAAATTAAGAATTTTTGTGCAACTTGTGTCTCTTTGAGGCTTGCACAGAGTGCGGCAGTCAATCCTGCATTTTCGAGAGAGCTGTGGAGCGTGAAAATGCAGGATTGATTGCCGCACTCTGCACCTCTGGCAGAATCAGTGAAAACGAAGACGTAAAATGATAAAATATAAGGATAAAGATAGAATAGAATTTACAATTACTTATGGGTAAGTTTATCAGTTATCTAACTCTATCTATTTCATTGTATGTGAAACCGATGTTACTGTTCTTGAGTTTCATACTCTATAGCAGCAAATTAAATGGTCTGTAAAATGGTTAAGAATATTGCTAAAAATGTAAAACTGCTCAAAATGATGAAAACTGAGTGAACCAACACATTCATAATTCAAAATGTTGACAACTAAGTTAAGGTTATTTCCTAGAAGCATTTTAAAGCTATTTATGTTTGTCTGCTTATTTAAATATAGATGACGATGAAAACCGTTAACATCTTTTCTGTTCGAAGATGTTTTTACAAAATTTTTTAAATAATTCCTATTGAACCAGAGCTCCCTGACATTTCCCCACTCAGGAGTCAAGAAGTCTTGCAAAATTTCACCACTTCACGAGCCGCGCATTTTTCCGTTTCCTGGCGCAGAAATACCTGAAGCAAATGAGAGCGCGTCGAGAGTCTCGATCTGAAGTTTTAAACTCCGTTGAGGGGGCTTGCTATTATGAACCTCTTGAAGTGACACCCAAAAATTGAGTATCTTTTTTGCCAATTAGAGTATTCGAGCGCTCGGTCTTAACTGAAGAAAAAATATAAATAAAGTCTAAATTCAGTTCGAGTATCTGAAGGAAAGATCTTTAAGGATAAAAAAGAAAACCAACGTGGCTAAGAATATCATGATAAAAAACAAACGTTTCGGACTATAAAAAATCCATCTTCAGTGTTCTGAAATGCAATAAATCGAAGTATTAAAACATTGTATCTATAAATCTTCTGAATAGATCGAAATTTAAGGTAATGAAATTCAAAAGACTTGATAAAACAAAACTATACAAATTTTCAACAAACAATGGAAAGTTTCACCGCCGTATCACACTCATTTATTGACGGACGGTTCTTTAAAATGTATATCGATTCTAAAATGCGGAGATCGGATAAATTTGATGTTGAATCCTAAATTTTAAAATTTGTATTTTTAAAAATGTGGTCTTTCTCTTATTGGTAGCACTGGGCTCCAATTGGTTGTGAGGTGTGCACAACACAGGGGAGTCTCCTTTCGCACCGGCTGTAACCTCACCAAACCATCCAACTCATCTATAAGAGAGCACTGTTTGGAGAAAGACCATATTTTTAAAAATACAAATTTTAAAATTTTGGATCCAACATCAAATTTATCCGATCTCCGCATTTTAGAATCGATATAGATTTTAAAAAACCGTCCGTCAATAAATGAGTGTGATACGGCGGTGAAACTTTCCATTGTTTGTTAAAAATTTGTATAGTTTTGTTTTATCATGTCTTTTAAATTTCATTATCTTAAGTTTCGATTTATTCAGAAGATTTATAGTTACAATGTTTTAATACTTCGATTTATTGCATTTCAGAACACTGAAGATGGATTTTTTATAGTCCAAAACGTTTGTTTTTTATCATGATATTCTTAGCCACGTTGGTTTTCCTTTTTATCCTTGAAGTGAGATTTCCCAGAAATAAATCTATTTCATTTAAAGAAATATCTTAGATGCGATTCCTTGAAATATTGGTCAGCTGATGTTATGTAGAGTTCTTCAATGCTTTTTCTAATTAAGTGCCTTATTTGATATCATAGAGAAATTTCTAATCATGGAATAATTGGCTTAGTAATATTTTTTGAACGCTTTTCAAAATCTAATTGGAGAATCAAAAATCCTGAGTAGAAAGTGTCTACCTGGTTTTTCATACTCCGTATCAATTTCTTGAAATTATAAAATCAGAAACTTTCGCGCCATTCAAATTCTAGGAACCATTAAAGCTTCTGATCGGCAGTTGAAAATTTATTTGGATTTTTAGAACATTTCTTCATTTCTTTTTAGTATTTCTTACATAGACATCGTAAGTGTTTAAAATTATGACAAACTCGGCCGAAGCTTAGTTAATTATCAATTTTGCGTGTTTTACCGTATATAAGTGGAAAATAACTAATCTCTTTCGCAGTATTCCGTTCTATCATCCAAAAAGATCTTATCACTTTTTTCCCAACAAAATTCAACTAAAAACTTAAAAGCGTAGAAAGTGCTACTCAATTTAGTTTTTTTTTTGAAAAAAATTAAAACTTTTGGGAGACCAGCTCCATTATTCATTTTGTAAAATACAAAGTATGATCAACACTACGCTACCATAAAGACAAGATCAGAAATAAATTCTAGACTATACATCAAAGTGAAAAAGTGATTAAAAAGAAAAAAGAAAAAAAGATAGACAACTATGCATTATCTACATGACGACGATACAAGCTAGGCATGGTATTTAAAACTATTTTTTCCTTAAAATGGCAACGATTCTAAAATGCAAAGGTCGAGGTAGGCTAATTTTTTTATAGCACATTTTTGTTATTATCGATTGTGATTTTATGCATGCATAGCACTGATCATACTTTAAATTTGGTTGCAGAAATGATGATGGAACTGGTCTCCCAAATATTTTCGATTTTTGTATTTAATAAAATGATTAATTTTATTAGCATCTTGTTCGCTTTTGAGTTTTTAGTGAATCTGCGATATGAGCAAAGTGAATATCTGTTTAACCACTTTTTCTAAGTTGTATTTTGATACATTTTCATTATGATGTTATGTACTTTCAGCAAGAAACCTCATATTGCTCTCCATATTGTCAGTTAGTTTTCCCTCGGATTATAAATGTAAGACGTATGGTGATGATTTGCAAGAAAACTTGATCAAAGTCTTTTATAAAAACATGAATCATTTAATTTAACAGCGCTATTTACAGCTTGTTGGGAAGTGAGTACGAATTCATAAGCTAAAATTAAGAGCTAGGCACAAACTAAAACGGACCACAGCTGTCTGTAGCTGACAAGTCATGCATCGTTCCATTAAATGGTGAATGAGTCATCGGTGAATGAGCTCAGATAGGATCGACGAGACTCATATATATCAAGAAAACTGGAGAAATTCAGGCAATCAAATCCCCCGTAAAAATATCCTCACAGAATATTAGTTTCCGTGCACTTCACAGAACCACATCGCTTCAATGTTCCTAAGCAGATATTTGAATATTTGCTCCGTGGGAATTGGAAGGGAGCAATGTCTCAGGAAGGTTTTGTTTGACACGGTGACGCTGTGTTGGTTCAGTTGACGACGTGCAGCTTTTTTACGGTCCACCGACCAGTTTACGAGGGTTTGAGCTCAGGTAAAGGGTAGATGGTCGGTTTGAGCTCAGGCAAAGGGTAGAGGGTCGGTTTGAACTCAGGCAAAGGGTAGATGGTTGGTTTGAACTCAGGCAAAGGGTAGATGGTCGTTTTGAGCTCAGGCAAAGGGTAGAGGGTCGGTTTGAACTCAGGCAAAGGGTAGATGGTTGGTTTGAACTCAGGCAAAGGGTAGATGGTCGTTTTGAGCTCAGGTAAAGGGTAGATGGTATTAGTTATGTGATGTAAAGAGCGCTGTGGAATCTTCAGGCGAAGTAATTCTAAAATAAATTCTGCAGCATTGAAGCGATGTGACATCTATTTCAGCACTAAAATGTATTTTTAGCGAATACTCTAAGAGATACATTCGTTTAGGGGCTTCATTCGTCGTACGCGGATCAGTGTGAAAAACTTTTGATGACGCGAGTAAATACAGAAAACATTTTGTGAAGATCTTCTAAGATCATTGAGCAAACTTTCAATTGAAGTTAATGGATCACTTGCAGAAAAATTTTCATCTTCCAACAACATTTGTAAATTGTTTCCGGGAAACAAATTGGAATTTCGAGTTCAGGGTTATGATGAATAGTGTGCATTGTGTTATCGAACATTGAGCTGAAAATTATCCTAAAAGTAATGTTCATCATATATAATCACTTCTGATAAAAATACCGAACGATACAATACAAAAGAAAGCGAACAACAATATTCAGTAAAGTAATTTTAAGTGAAATATTTTCTGCTTGATATTTTCAACAATTTTTCTACATGATATATTCAATAATTTTCCAACTTGAAATATTCAGAAATATTCTAACTTAATATATTCTAGAATTATTTCACTTGTAATATTTCGTAATTTCCGTACAGATTATTTGGCTTACTTTAGAATGCAACTTCCCCTGGTCTATTGAAGAACTTGCACTACATTCTTCAAATCTCAGTTTCCAATTCTTATACTTCAACATTCAAAAATAAAAATATACTTCATTCACATTCAGAGTAATGCCAATCTTTGCAACCCAAACATAAAAATGAAAATTTTCTACAGGAGCGTCCTTCAAAGGCCGAAACTGAAATACATATTAGTAAAAACTGAAACACCGTGTGTCATAATACCCTCATAATACCCTAAGAATAATTAAGATGCCTTAATTGTAATCCATTCAATAAATGAAAAAATAATCCATCAGTGTTCTGTCATATTTTTCCCCATACCTGATGGGGACGCTTCCTATTGAACGCTTCTCCATTGGCAATTAATTTGAATTGAAAGAATGAAGTTTGTTATTCTATATTACTTATGCGGTATGTACAAGAGAGAGTACTTATGTACTCTCGGGTGTCGAAAAAATTGACACTCAGAAGACGGTCGAAGTAATCTAGCAGAAAGTGTGGGTCAAGTTACAGTCGTTGGTTTCCATGAGTCTTAAGGAAAATGAAACTTAAAATGTAGAAATAAATCAAAATAAGCATGACTTGAATGTGCTAAATTTGCGTTGGTTTTGATGTCATCACTTCCATCTATATTCATTTATATCCACATGTATTCTTGAATAATGTCCTTAATACCTCCATTTCACACTTAATATCATTTCTATTGCTATAAACCTTCAACACGAGAGTCTTGAAATCCGCCACCGGATCTAAACGAAGAAAATCGGACAGCAAGGAAGTATCTCGCGCAAATTATTCGTACCGTAAATCACAATGATGCTGAGAAATGGCGAAACGAGAGAACTTCACGATCTCAGAGACCCACGCTACCGGCGAGTTCGAGATGAGGGCATTAGTTATGCAAGGCTTCGTAGTCGTTAGCGCGGCAATGCTTGCCTCCATTCAGTCTCGATTAGCTTCATCTGCTGCAGGCATAATCAAGATTGTGATGCGTACGTTGAGGGCGGATGCAAATGATATCTTCTGTTCGCAACCGGGAGATGGGGTAGGTAATTAGATGGCACACCCCTTGAGAAGGAATCTCTCGCGTTTGATTGAAATACAAGAATATTTGAATACTCTGCATTTGCGCGCATCTAAATACGCTGGGTGAGAGCCAGCATGAATTATGCGAAACTCGAAGCAATTGATCGTCATCACGATAGTAGTTCGAGAATGGAGATTCCAGCCAATTACTTTTTGACTAGGCAAAAACATGGCTATGACCGAGATGATGATAGTTGAATTTCCTGTATATAATGCTCTACAATCTATTTGTCTTGAAAACTTACCATGGCTAACATGTGAGAGATTTACTCGTAAAAATTTGCAATTCTATTCTGGAATTTAGGGAAAAGAATCTTTGTTAGATGATTCAGAACATAACGAACTCTCAGTGCCAGTAAAACTTCAAGGTAGCCTCCTTTGACTTGGACCATCTCCTTGGAACTTCAAACGCTTGAGACTGAGTTACAGATAACTCACGAAATCTCCGCGTAATTTTATTCAAAATTTGAATATAGCCTTCTGTATGGTGAGCATACATCTTGATCAGAAAGTAAAGAGCCATTCTACAGTCATTTGATATTAAAAAAATGCAAACACTTTCGATTGAATTGGTTCTCTATTTTGTGTTAACTCTAAAAGTCTTTTGCTGCCAACAAGTGATAGCGCTATACTTTCTTAAAGCTTCTTAAAGTACGTCTTTCTGCTAATTTGTTCATACTTTAGCTACCTGTCGAAAAACGACGTTCGACGTCTTGCTTTCTGATTTTCATGACTTATGCCGACAGAAGGTGAAATTGTGAAAGATTTCGGCTAAATTGGTCACTTAGATATCATTCCCACATCAAGCAGTCTCTCTTAGAATTCGGAGAAAAAAGACGGACTCTTTTCAAAGTTCTATGGAAATTTATTCTGTCAGTTAAGAGCCTTGAGTTGGTGGATCAAAAGAAAAGTTCGCCGGCAGCGCACCTGTCTCGAGCTGAGGACAAATGCCTTATCATGAGAGGACGGAACTCTTCAGAGAAAAGCTCCTTAAACACTGCGAAGGAAAAGAGCCTTCAACTACCTGGTGACAAATTTCAAGACCTTTAAGCAGATCAGAAATAAAAATTGTACTGAATACCTGACAAGAAAATTATATAATTTTTTGGGCTCTTCAACTGCAACCGGCAGAAAAAGCTCATGAGAAAAAAGGATACCTGTTGAAATTTTCAACAACATTAGTAAAAATGATACCTACTGATATTTCCAACGGTGTTCGCGATATCAGCAGCCTGCTCGCATGAATTTGTTATAATGATACCTTGAACAGTTCCAGTAGTGAACAAAGGTTTTACTTCTCAGCTAAGGAAGGATGATTTATACGAAGCCCAGTGTGCGAATCCTTAACCGTAAATCAACTGTAGTACCACGTCAGGTTCCTGAGCTACAAGCACACTCTTCAGTTTCAAATCGTAAGTTGCTATTCTGGGCTACGAACAAGTCGAAAGGCCTATATCCATATAGCCAGCCATATCACCAGACCTCCGTAGTATGGAGATACCAATCGTTGTTTCTCCATCATAGTATGGAGATACCAATCGTAGTTTCTCCATCATAGTATGGAGATACCAACCGTAGTTTCTCCATCATAGTATGGAGATACCAATCGTAGTTTCTCCATCATAGTATGGAGATACCAATCGTAGTTTCTCCATCATAGTATGGAGACACCAATCGTAGTTTCTCCATCATAGTATGGAGATACCAATCGTAGTTTCTCCATCATAGTATGGAGATACCAATCGTAGTTTCTCCATCATAGTATGGAGATACCAATCGTAGTTTCTCCATTATAGTATGGAGATACCAATCGTAGTTTCTCCATCATAGTATGGAGATACCAATCGTAGTTTCTCCATCATAGCATGGAGATACCAATCGTAGTTTCTCCATCATCATAGTATGGAGATACCAATCGTAGTTTCTCCATCATAGTATGGAGATACCAATCGTAGTTTCTCCATCAGCTACAGAAGATTATTCATCGACTGAAGAGAAAGACAAGAATGATATTATTATGAAATATACATGGATGAGTCTAATGAAAGTGTGATTCAATTGATAAATCAAAAGAGACGGAGTGATGTGGTGAAAGATTTTCCTGTGTCAAAAATGAATGTAGAACTGTTGGGATCCAGACTACAAAAATGAAATCATCGAGTGGACGGCTCAAGTATCTTATTTTCCCCGAAGCATCAAAGGCCTTAGTTGCCTTCGACAATTTGGTTTTCGAACATAGCACCTATGAGAATATTTTATTTCTCCCATATTATTGACTGAAATTAAAAAGTATTTTATACATCTTAAAAAATGCTGTTCATCTTGACGCAGTTTGTCTCCTGTGGTTTCTATTGTCGAAACTATTCCAGAGTTTTGCTTGGAGGTGATGCTGAACTAGGTGATTTTCCTTCATTTGATCTTAATTTTCCATTTGCCTATACACTATGCACTATTTCTTATCCGATATAATGTACTTCTCCATTGCTCCAAATCATGTTCATTGATTACTGCTTAGTCTTACAAGCACATCACGAAAATCGTGCATTCGATGAATTCCAACACACCTGCCAGGAGTTTCATTTTCACCAAGAAGCATAACGAATAAGTCAAACGGGGAGGATATGAAAACAATGAAAGAGGAAAAAGTGTGCTCTTATGGCTCAAAAATTCACGGTAACAAATGTCTTCAGCAAAACGAATGAGCAACTGCCTCGGAAAATGTTATGAAGAATCGGAGCCGATGTCGCACTGTCTCCAGGCGCCTTCCGTTACCTAGGTAGCTATAAGTAGGAATCAGAAATATCTCTAAAGCAGGCCATGCAAAATTATGAGGAAGAAAAATTTCTCATGTTGGTGAACATATTCAAAAAACGTTATTGGCGTTTTTTAAGCTCTTTGTATCATGATATCAAACATAGCTTGATGATTAATACTGGTTCATCCATGTACACTCAGTGCCGTTGATACATATATTTTCTACCCCCTTAAAATCTTGTGAACCATTTCGTGCTCTAAATACCATCAAATAAAATTGAAAACTTCACCTAATGGGTGCCATTTTCAAAACATAACTTTTGTGAAGTTTAGGCAACTTAAATCAATAATTTTTCAATAGTAGGAGAACTTAACAAAGCACAGCTAAAATTCAAACCACGCTTTACAGGAGCAATGAATCTTACGGCCAACACATATACTCTCTATACATAATACAAGCCCAGTCATCAATGTTTTTGTATCCCAAAGTTTTCCTCCCCGAGCTGCGGGCGACCTGCAGCCAATATCTGACCGTTATGAGCTTTTTATGGACGAAGTGACCACTTTGTCACTCGTGCGACCGTGATCTACTCTGTGCTCACAAAATTGCTAGCCAACAGCCTGCTTATGTTTCTTTGGTTCAAAACTCTTCCATCAATGGTAAACAGAAATGAAGAAGCGTACCAACGCAGTCGAAAATGACGACATTTTGTAAATTTAGAGACATGTTTTTATTCGAGGAAACTGTTTTGAAAGAACAGTCTGGATGCGCATCTTTTCCTCATCAGCTGACTTTATTTTCTTGCGTAAAGATAACCTCGAAAATAGTTTTAATCAATATACATGAATTACAAATAAGAAACAAAAGCTTGTGGTTGTTATGTTGTTTTCAAGCTTCCAGTTTACTGAGTGAGAGGAGGAACGGACAGCCAAAGCAAGTTTTAACAAGATCTCCATAATTACACAGAACATTGAAGCTCTACTTCTAAACAGAAAATAATTAAATTTATCACTGCACCTTGAAGCCCTCCTTACAGACGTAAGAGGTGTCAGATGTCGAAGGGGAGATTTAAATAGCGAGAAACGCAATAGGGAAAGAGATGAAATTTAAAAATAAGAGAGAGAGAAGTAGACAGAAAGACAGAAATAAAAGATAAAGAGAGCTTCATTCACTGCATTCGCTTGATCAAGATGGTGATAATAATGACTAACTGAAGGATTAAATTATTTTTGTTTAAAGTAAACACGCGAGTTAAATAGTTAGTGTTATTGTGAATAAGCCCTTAACACAATACAAGCATATAACTAATACGAGACCTCAGAAACATTCTATTGGCACGAACATAGGCACAGCACATGATGAAAATTGGTATTTATATTACTCAGTTCATCACATTATTATTTTACCACCAGGCACACCAAATGAGTCAAGGACCTCCATCAGCAATGAATAAAAGCTTCATTTCTCAAATACAATAATTTATAGCACTTAAAGGCATGCATTTTTCTAACGCGACCTCGAGAATGACACCTATTTTTGTATTAGTTACCTGACACGAATGGTTTATTACGCTCGAGGTGTCACTTTTAAACTCATCTTGGCAACAAGACCATGAAGTTGATACTGACGTATTCCCTGCGAATCTCTTCGATTGTAGTCTAGCTCTCCCTGTCCTTGTCTCGACCCTACTCTGCACGATGTCCTAAATCATGCATTTCGAAATGTGGCGCATAGCTTAATTAATCGTTACGGGAAAAGACGATGATCACAACCTTCTATGATATTACTGTGTATTGCCGAGATGTATAGCAACATTTTTAACCGAGTGGCGGCATTTTTTCGTTCCCACGCCCGAGGTTTTGCGTGGCCCTGCGTCCATTTTCCGTTCATATCGGACCATCTGCTGCACACTTGCGCCGAAGGACAACCAAGCATTTCCTTACGTAGGGATATTTGATGTAGACCTTCTTTATTGGTGTCGGATCCACTTTCCTTCTCTTTCTTCCTTCTATCCTTTCTTTCTTCCCCCTTCTGAGAACAAACACTAAATTTATTTATAATATCAAACTTATTTATTTCCCATTTGATTGATTCTTCAAAAAAAGTAAGTTAGTCAGGATGAAAAAATGAGAACAATTACTACCTGCCCTCCCCATCCATATAACACGGCATGGAACTTGTTGTCCAGCATCGGTTCAAAATCTACATTTTACTCAACGATTAGAGCCAGATTATTCGATTTAACATGTTTTCTTGCTAATTAATCAATTCAAAAAGTATGAATGAATAATTACACATCGTCGTGCTGGAAGTGAATGGATTAAAATAGTAGTTCATCGTTTATTTTCATTGTAACTCATAAGTTCATTTTTTCCATATTTTATACCGATTGATCAGCGTTGAACGACGAAGAATGAATCAATGAATGAACCAACTTGAGAAGACAATCAAATTTTACAATTTAAGATTGACGTCTCACAGCAAAGATGTTCATTGCGCTATGGCGTCTCTTTCTAAAAATGGCGTACTGAATGCCGATAACACGCATAGCCGAACCCTTTTATTTGTTCATGTTCAAATGAAAGTTAAAGCATTCTGAAATACTGTTCAAATTATCTTCCTCACACATGCTATTAGAAAGCTCTTGAAACACACTACATTCGATCACTGTAACCAAAGTTGCGCCAAACGCGTAGTACGTGTTCTAAATTTCGAACCCCTCTTTGTTGTTGAGCAGCACCTGATGAGCAAAACCAGCCCCTTGTTCTATTATAGAATCTAGATCCTTCTCGAAAGACCGACCCCCATTCCAGCGTTTTGACAAATCCTTAATAAGCCCTCATCCTTCACGTGAACATCCAAATTTTATAAGCATATATATTATCCTTATCCCGTAGTGTCGAATATCCATTAATTCAGAATTGAATTTAAATCACTCTTATTTCAAAGTCCAATTTTGCCAACAAAGTCTGTTTAAAACGCTGCTTGCGACACGACCCATCCGTGGGTCGAGCTCAAGTTTTTCCAGCTGTGAATTGACCCAGTGATAAGTCGGTTGAAAATTTGTTACAATCTTTTAAAAATCAATGGTATTTAATATACCCAGTTAATGTTTGGCATTATAACACTTTTAACCACGCTTTACATTAAATTTGACTTGCATATTGAACTTCAATCCAGCCCATGGCAGTCAACGTGTAAAGGAGGTATCACCACGGTTCTATCCCAACATGCACCTCCCTACGCCACGATACAACTCTCATCCTTAGCCTCTTTCCGACGTAGGAAAACCCTAATTTTTTCTAGGTTACGCCGTTTTTTCCCGAATTTTAAAATATTATCCTCCCATAAGAGTGCAAACACTTTAAATAGTGTGAGGTGGAAGTGAAAAATGCTGCAATGGTTCATAACTTTCAGCCAGATTATAAACCTGTTTTATTTATTGGGCAGCGGTTTTCTCGAATTTTATTTCAAAATTTCAAATTGAAGTATTCCAAATCAATTTTTTTCCACGTTATTTCCTCGTTTCAACTTCAGAACTGACTTTCAAGACATTTATGGTCAATCTTCACCCTTGAATTCTTCCTCTTCACCTCTGAATTCTTCGCCAAAGATTGGCTTCTTGGAGTATTGCATCCAATCTTCGAGTCCTGTTCCTCAGAAATTTGAATCAAGAAAAAATAAAAAAAGCAAATTACTTTTGCAATTGAAGGATTTTCCGAGAGCGGCTTTGTCTCGTTAATTAGAATTCTCAGGGAATATGCGTAGGGAGGAATTTTTCAGCCCCTAAGGGGTTAGGGAATTGTTATCCCTGGAGGGAGGATTCTATCCATAAAATGACTGCAATAAGATGAGAGAACAAGGCTCAAGAGAGGTATAATTGGGGAAAGTGAAACGCAGTTCAGTTTCTTCTGCATCAGGCAATTGATCACTCCTAGGTCTATTCGCATATTTCCAAGCGTTTTCAGTGAAAGCAAGTTTCTCTGCATATAATTAACTATAGTATCACATTAAATTGTGGACGATGATAATAGGAAAGGTAAATGAAATTTTAAATTTTCTAATCATAGGACGCATCAAATTTTATTCCAGTCCTTTGATACGAATAGACAAGATTCATTTGCTTCACTTTATATAAACATGCAACAAATACGTTAATTTCATTGCAGAGAACATAAAAACCATGAAACTTCCATTGAGATTGATAAAGCTTCAAAAATTTCTAAGTGATATTCTTCGCTATACCTAAATATTAAGTCAGACTCATAACCACGACGAGATTCTGAAAACAACACAGTTATGTTACAGCCAACCTTCAGCGCCATCAGGTTAAATGAACCATGTTAGCGAACCGTGAATAAGTCTTTCAAAGAGCAATAGGAACTAGAGCTTTCAAAGTGAAAAGCCAGAACTCTAATTGGGATGGAACGTAATACTGCACGCAGTGAGTCTATCTCTGAACGTCCGTGTATGTTACTCGCACAAATAAGACTACGGCCGATAATAAAACCTGATATTAATAGCGCTTGCCTCTGCGATTCTTTCGTTCTCATGTAAACAGTTTTATGCAAAACTCTAGGAAGAACAATGGGACTTACTCAAAGCCTGATGTTATGAAAGCCTAATCACGTGTATTGTATCTTCAAACAATTTCCAGAGGGACTTATTCAGCGAATTAAATTTTGAGAGCATAACCTCATTTATCATATTTTTTAACGTTTTGAACAACAGTCAAAAAAATTCACCACGTATCGGGCATTACCAATGTCTTTTCCACAGGCTATACGATACGCTAACATCTGATGCTTATACTACACATCCATGTGGCCAAATAACGGGCATCTACGAAATAAGCCTTTCCGTAATAAAGTGTTTGGGTAATAAAGCTGTACTTTCCTGTAGTTTTCTGTAAATAAAGCTGTAGTTTTCTCATTGCAATGTGCTGTGATGTGTATAATAATAATACATGTGCATTTTTGACAACCATTGAGGGGGTGGACAACTGAGGTCAAATTCAAATGTTATAAATCTAGGAAAATAAATCTAAGGTAAACTAAATGTAAACAAATTCAAATGTAGAAAAACTATTGCAAAAGCGCGTGTAAAAATGGCGTTACATAGAAGGCGATGGTATTGTTACTCCGCGCGAGGCGAGAAATGATGTGCGTCGCCTCACTCTCCTCATGTGCTGAAGTAGCTGTAGTGGGGAAACCTTCCTTAAACAGACTTTGTGGGTATAATGGAACTTGAAACATAAGTTATGTCTAATATGAGTGAATACAACACAATGAGATAGAGGTACTAGAGATGTTAATAGCATCGAGATGGTGACGCAAAGGAAGGTCGAGAAATGCTCGAGGATTAGCCGAAGGCGCGGAATGAAAGGAGGTCTTTCGAGAAGGATCTGTCCTAGAACAAAGAGCTGGTTTTGTATATAATGTCGACGCTAAACAGCTGAGGGATTCTTTTGTTAAGTGAGGCATGGGAGTGGCATGCACCGCTGTGTTATATTGATTAATTGACGGCGATGTAGAATAAAAACTGGCTGAACGGGAGGTACGTAATTAGTTGAAATACATTGGGCGTTTTCGTTTATTGAATGAATAGAACGATGAAATATTTTGTGCATTATCTGGTGGAAGTCAATCGTTACATTGCAACCAATCGTTGGGGTACCATTTGAAACGTCCAGAACTAAGCTCAAGCTTTGAATCATTTCAGCTCTATTTATTAATTTGTATCAACGCGGGAATAACTTCATAATCAGTCGCAGTTTAGTTTATTTTTTATGCAGCAAACAGGGATTTCAAAAGAAGTTAGACTGAATGCTATCATATTTTGTAGTGTAATTTCCATTTTAATTTAAACAGGTATATCAGTAAAAACGTTACATATTATATGCATTTTGCAAACGGAGATAAACTATTATCAATTTTTTTTTAAATGGGAATAATTTATAAAGGAAAACACAATACCGATAAAAATTTGTCCTCTGGTGGGAAGGCGCGAAAACGTCTCGAAAACCTTAGGCGTGCGAACAAGAAGAGCCAAAAGCAATCCCGCTGAAAACAAAGAGCGCACAGACAACATAATCCTGCTATTCCGCAAAAATTTGGAGGGGTTCTTCATGTCAGCAATACACAACCCGTCAATGATGATCATTGCTGTATCCTGTGTGCTCCGTGAAGAGGGTGAAGACTACAGCTAAGTTCGGTATGCGTGATTTAAGACGTCGTGAGGAGTCTGTCACGGGGACCGCTAACTTTGAATATAGAAATGCTTTGAAGAATGAAGTGTAGAGTTAAATTTAGAAACAAATATTCATGATTAGAAAAAGCACGTCTCGAGCGTAATGCTCAATCAGGTTCAAGTTACTAAATTTAAAGAAAGGGTGTCATTTTCAAGGTAACGCTAGAAAAATGCGGCTGTCATTTACTAATTTTTTTGTTCTATAAAGTGCAGCAAGCATACATTACAGATGTTAATTGTTTCTGTATAGAGTGGACTTGGTGTTTATATAATAATGTGGCGACCTAAAGTTTACATTTTATACTCTCATATTGGGCTGTGTAGATAGAATATATCTGGTGTCTCGTATTGACTATTTATTATTATTCTCATGTATTTAATTAACATGTTTACTTCAAATAAAATAATGCAAAGAAATACCTTAACGTGAACCACGAATAACGTGAACAGCTAAATATCATGCGAATGATTTTCGATCCTGAAACTATTTGCGTTTGGGGGCGAATGAAGCCCTGAAAACATACCCTGATTATGTTTGCTAAGCGCCGCAGAGCCAAGAAAGATTAAATGTTCTGACAAAATCAACGTGAAAGTAAAGCCCGCTGCTGCAGAGGCCTGCCTGTAATTAGTATCTATTCCATTCAGCAGCATGCTATTTAGGCGTATAAATTTCTTGCTGATTAGAGGCAGCGCTGTCGTGCCTATGTGATCCTTAAAATGAACACGTGCACTTTTAAATATTACTGAGAGTTGGTTCAATGCAGGTTAGTAAGCTTTAATATCGGTATTTATTGTTTTTTCCTCAGTAACAGCATGGGAGCTGCTCTCACTGCCGCCACTTGAGTCGATGGTGAAGGCATTCAAAAATTTCCGTAGCACCGTTCCAAACAAAAGGTTATGAGGCATATCAAATAAAGGTCACCCAAGATTCAGATGACATAACAATATCATCTCAATTCCATGTGAATATAATAAACCCGATACCCTCAATTAAACCAGTTAAAAATTTGAAATCTTTCTTGGCTAGCAATTATTCAACCCTGAAATCTAATGCTACCTCAAAAACAACCCATTGAAAAAACAAACTAGGGAACTTTGAAACAGCTCTGAAACAAATACAGCAACTAAACTCATTTCTCCCCCAACAAATCCTTAAGTAGGGAAATGTAAAATCTCACAAAATATTGAATGTCTTATTTCTAGATTTCCTACGTATGAACGATTAACCCCTTGAATTTATTGGACAAAAGTATATAACTCCACGCACTGGCTTCCCAAAAATTCCTCAGATGGACATCCTATGATTACTTTTAAAATTTAGAAAGCCCACAGCGTTTTTAAATAATTTGTTTTCAGTCCAGAGAGTGATACTTTGAAAGCCTTGTTTGCAAGATGATATCAATTATTTGGAAGGAATTATTAAATTTTTAATAAAGACAGATGCTGTTGAATTGCAATTCTAAAGTGAAATACCCCGGTATCATTTTCCCAACCCCTTCGAAGTCTCAATTATCTGACGTAAAGGTTGCTCTTTGAAATCTTCTAGGATATACTCGTAATGCTGTTTTCTGAAAATAGAACTTTACATTTTCTCCTGCCTAATCGTTTTCAGAGGTGCAATTTGAATTAAAAAGAGATTCTTGAAGTGTCCAAAATACGGTGAGACGTATCTTTCTTCACTTTGTGGAATGCGCTGAGCCCTGAAGAAATTTTCTATTTGCGCTCGCTTTGTGTTCCCGTCCCTGTATAGTAGTGTGCTACTATTTTGAATCCTTATTTTTGTTAGTTGCGTCTTGTTTGTTAGTAGTTGCGTTCTGTATACTCTGGAAAGTGACATCCACGTGCGACCTGTTACGCGTAATAGCGAGAGCATGTGGAGGGTTGCCGAGGATAGGTTAGGAGAGTTAGTTTTTGAAGCTTGTAGAGGTCGGTTGGCTACCTTTGTACTCCTCCGTGTATACTTTCATCGGTGACTACGTTGTGCGCGATATGGTGAGTCTGAGCAAGGACAAGTAATAAAGGCTAAAGTCCGGTGCTAGAAGACTCCGCCATAAGATAGTCGCCAAATGTATGAAGCAGGATTGTATAGTTTCATGTAGCACAGTCATGCCGACCGGTTTTATCGTGAGTGGTATGTTTTAAAGTGTAATATCCTGAATGTGGATACCAATAAACGCAAGTTTCGCATTTTGTTGTTTCCCATGAAAGCCGGATAGAGAATAGCGCCACAAGTTTGGGCCTAGAGGTAATAGGAGGCTGGTGCGAATTCAGAAGAGAAGTTCGGTCGTAATTTGCGTTCAGGTGTATTTTGGTAAACCCCTTTGTTGGCGACTGTACCGAAGCCTGGGACGGCTCTGGAGTTTGTTGGCGGATTCGAGCCTTGGATGCTCTGGAGATAGGTTGATAGGTTGGTGGTTCTTGGAGGGCGTTGAAAATAAGGTAGCAGCGCTACGACCCGTGCTTTGCGTTGGTTAGGCTGGTGAAGTGGTGGTCGCGCAGCCCAGTGTATATAAATTCCGCGACCCCGCGGCATCAGGACTACCACTCCTGCGTAGATGAATGCACTGATGAACGAGAAGAATAAGAAATAATTACTCATCCTTTTGCATTTTTCGCACGGCTTCAGTGAGAAATAACAGGTATCAGCTCATTGCATTTTCTGCCTTATTCTGTAAAGTATTCATGCCTTTGTCCTGGGGTTAGAATGAGAAACAGAAGGCATTATTTTATTTACATGTTTATGTTTTATTTATACGATGATAACGTCTTTTCTGTGCGTCACATGTTTTCCTGCCGGTCGAATAACTAACATCTGCTGCTCTTGTACCTTCAAGTTACCATAATTACAATTTTTTACTGAATGACAACCTCCACAAATGCCCCACGCCTGATGACATTGAAAACTTGCCGTCTCTTCGATACAAAAATAGGAAAGGATAATTCATGTGTGTTGGCATGCAGGGGGGTTCCCAAATGGTTCACTTGCAAACACCAGCTTTAAGTTGACTTAACCTTTTAATGGTATGATTTTAACATTTGATTATGATATGATTTTAGTATTTGAAGGACGTGACCGTCAATTGACTATCAATTGATTGTTCTCAATTCCATCTAAAATTTCTGGCATTCCCATTAATAAAAATGCCAGAACAAAGATCTTTAAAGTGCTTGACTAGATTTCAAAAGCAGTGCTATACTTTTCTTATCTGTTGCGTTTCCAGCAACTACAAGACAATAAATTCTCAGGTAATTTAGACTTTACTTCGAAATCAATGCCAAATTTCTGGAGATAAATCAAATGTTGCTTTTACCATAACTGCAAGGTTCCTTTAAAAGAGAAATTGCCTGTTACTATGTTTAAAATATAACAGCAACTAACATTCCAGCAACAGATTGTGTCATGAACTTTTGCAACTGTAAATATTTCTGACTGCAAAATTTTGAATGTATATTAACTATCAAAAAATAAAATCTCAAAGAACTAAAGTGCTCGGCACCAAGAAACGTGTGAATTGAGATACAATTTTCTAGATAAAATTATTTGAATTTGTATACATTTATGAAAAGGTCTTAGAATCATTTGAAATTAAAAATTAGTCTACGTGTCGCTTAATTATAAAGTTTTATGGAAGTTTTCATGCGTGTGCGACCAGCATCTTCTAAAATTAGAAGTATAATTTTCCCTCATAAGGTAAATATCATGAAACTAACAGCCTCCGCAAAAACCATTATCCTTTTAGTTGCAGCCCACGTAAAAACCATTGAAATCAAATGTGGGAAAGCAGCAGAAAACGCTTTCACTATTGAATTCAAGTTTTATTTTATACGATCAAACCGACTATTTATGAACGACCTAATCCTAGTTTCAATTTAAAATTTTTCGGAAGAAAAATATGGTCATCAGTTGAATTACATCATATTTTCAGCTCCATTTTGATCCCATTTATTTTTATCAACGATAGCAAGAGGTTGCGATCACGAAATTTAGCTAAATTGTTTCATCATTTGCCATCATATTGCTTTGCTCATCGATCTTTCTCTAAACATTATTTTTGCACGCAAATGTGAGTTTATTCGCTTATGCACTAATTGTTTGTGTTTCGGAAAATTAGCAGATTGAGTTAGATTATAAGTTAGTTTAAGCCTCCTCATTCAAAAAATCGGGTTTCGAAAAGAAGAACGATGAAACTGTCATTTAGTATGGAGTGAAGGGAACGCAGAATCTATGCAAGAGATGGGATCCCACTCAAAATCCTCTGCGCATAGAACCGGTAAGGAATAGGGTTTATGATGCAAAATAGAGGTTGAAGAAGAAAGTAACTGGTATTGAAAAACAGGACGGCCATGAACTGATAAAGATGGTTCTTAGCAAAAGAAAAAACATATTCTAGTTCAACAAAAAGAAGGCCTACTTAACTTTCAGCTCGCAACCTCACATTTTTCCCCTGGGAACGCTAATTCCTAAAGGTACAATAACTTTATCTCCCTGAAGGGGACGATGAAAAAGAGTAGGTGCATTTGCATTTTAGTTTTACTTGTGTTTTGCAGATGAGGGGATGTACTGAGAAGATGTAAGTCACATAAAATATGCCTAATGTTATACCAGGGTTTAATTAACATCAGCGTATTTTCTTGCTGTACCACACGCCACATTATATTTTCTTGCTGTACCACACGCAACATTAAATTTTCTTGCAGTACCACACGCCACATTAAATTTTCTTGGTGTACCACACGCCACATTAAATTTTCTTGCTGTACCACACGCCACATTAAATTTGAATACACTAATACACATCACCTTGTTAACTAATTAAACTCAGAGCTGTTGTAAGCCGATATGCAATCGTTGTATTAAGGAATTCCAATATACACTCGCCTTTATGCATTCACTTCAGAATATCCGAAGCACAAAACGGAGGTAGTAAATTGCGCATCTCAATTTTTATTCTACCAAATTATTGCAAATAGAAAAACGAATTAATGTGTAACAAAAATCATTTTTTTGGGACTTGATATTTCCATCAGAGTACATTTAGCTAGGAATTTTCATCTTACTGCTAATAATTATTACTAAAATTACTTAGCATATTTTACGATGTCAGTTTCACAAAATTCCTCCTAGCATGTTGCATATTAGTTATGTTGCATATGTTGCATTTGTTCACAGCGGTAGTTGTGAACATGAGGTATCAAACATATACTTGAAACGAAGTATCTAGATTTGTCATTTTTTCCAACTACCAGAAGGATTGAAAGATGATTCGGAGTTTCGACACTCTTCAGAAATTGCGAGTTTTATTTTTCATAGGCAAAAAAACATTTAGAATGACATTAAGAAAAAAACGCACTTGCAATTGTGCGCTAGCAATTTACCAACAAAAGTCATTTCAGACCAAAATCAATTTTTCAAAAGATAATTAAACTTAATTTTTAACCTAAAAACTTTTGTGGCAACCAAATAATGTATTCTACATCGCTTTTGAAAGCACAATTCAGACATTCATTTATCCCTACAACCTCGAAGCTTCATCTATTGTCATAGTAACCTGGATCGAGACGGGAGACTGATCCCAGTACTAGTACATTATCTTGAATGTCATAGTAACTTGTATCGAGACGGACGACTCATTTCAGTACCAGTACACTGTCTACAAATGTTCGGAAACTGTCTGAGCAGCGTACATGCGACAGAGTGGGGAATTAATGCTGCCTGCACCGCTGGGAGCGATGCCTGTGTTGGGTTTTGCTGCGCAGGTCTCTGAGGCGCAGCTTCCAATGGATGTTTGAAGAATAGCCCCAGGTTCAAAATAAAGTGAGTGCCTTCGAAAAATTGCAGGGAGAACAGAACTTCTAAAATTATTTTCCTATCAGCAAGTGATTCTGAACAACAGTTATCAACTGAGAAGAACGTGGTTTAATCATGTAAAGGGAATTTTATCTATCTAGTAGGACTAACTTACAATTGTTTTCAATGTTGTCTTGATGTAGAATATTTTACGAGCTAATCACTTTCATTGGGTGCAAAAATATAGACGTGAGAGTTATATGCAGAAAGAGGATGGATTAAAAATGCACCTCATTGATAGCATAACATAACAGTCCCCGTTCCTTTATTTGTCTTGGAATTAGAAAAATCATTCAAAATTTTGACATCCTTAGGATCTATGGCACGGCACACCTGATATTTCACGGGCGCAAAAGCTCTACAGGAATTGTGCGAAGACGTAGAATCAATTGACTTTTAAACTTTTATAAGTACCATTAAATGGAATAACTAAGGAAGCATGTACGATGAACTATAAATTAATCAATACTCCAAATTGAATTCAAGGTGTTGCTTATAGCGGACAGCCACTTCGAGCTGATTGATGTCCCTTCAAGTTAACCAAATCATGAATGGAATTCGGGAGCCATGTTTGGCTGCATTTCTGCAAGACGTACGTCGGCCAGCACGTGTTTCATTTGTATGGGACGCTAAATTACTGCTAAACGTCCGCGATTCTCAGAGAATGCGTTTAATAAGCGCCGCTCGGCGCTCCCTAGTTTATTACGAGCAGCTCGGTCAGCATGCCCAAATTGGCCTCTTAAATGAAACAGAATTCTCCGCTTCGGAATTGAAGGCATCCAGTAAACTCCAAGGAAGCAACAACGGGGACGAAAGAGAAATTTTATTCTGTTAACGATGCCTGAAATAATATTTATCAAATGCTGTGGGTGAAGTGCCGCATTTCCCTGGTCAATTTTTTTTCGTTTCAGGGGTGAAGGCTATCACTAAACTCTAATGAATCAACAACAGGAAATATAGATAAATAGTATTCTGTTAACGGTGCATGAAATTGTCGACTTTTGTGAGTAAAGTAACACATCTAACTGTTCAATTTGTCCGCTATAGTTGCGTGAAATCGCCTACGTCACAGAACTTTTCAACGATGTTAGATAATTTTGCATCAGGTTGTTTAAAAGTTACAGAAAAAGGAGTAGAACACTTGCAATAACGAAAGGTAAGCGAACGCTCCTAATTATCATGAATCAGTGACCCTTATCAGTGATTACTCTATTCACCAAAATGCCGAGCTTCATGTTATAAATGGAATACCTCTACCGCAGTTTTTCCATAAAAATAAGCAATAAAGTAACTCTTAACATTAAATAATGAATGTCCTCGTTTTGAAATTTGCAAAACTATTTAGTAAGGCAATCTTCTGCTGATCATCACCACTTTATGCTGATGAAATGTGCTGGTTATTAAAGTTTCTTTTAAGGCCCACTTTCAGTTCCAACTAGCATCTACTTTTTAGGAAATCTGAAAGAACGGAACATTATGGAATAAAAATTACACTTGAATCATTCTTGATGACATTTGGCCATTTGAAGAGTAATATTCTGGTTGAAGAAATTTGACTTCGGCAAAATCCCATTCAATTACAAGTTTTCCTAATACATTCATGAGAAATTTTACTTGTGAGTGAGCCCGTCACCTGTGAGGGCAGAAGTCAGAACTAACTGCGTTGCAATAAATTTTCAAAAAAAGCTTTGAATTTATTTATACGGATAAAGAAATTCATGTGCAGGTTAACGGCTTTAGTTAAATTAATGGGCTTACTTCTGGCCATTGATTTTTTCTGGTTGCCCTTACAAAGGACTTATAAGATCTCTTTTGCAGAAACAATTAATAGTGAGGAGAATACATAAAAAATTCAAAACATTTATAGCAGACGTGTCGTAACTCAGCTTATCATCAACTAAAAATAAAAAAATTAAGTTTGTTTGGAAAAAGGAGAGCAGCACAAGTAAAAATTAACAATATCTTGATAAAATGATTGGGTTTCATCTTCTAGAATTCGCGGCCTAAAGTCTAGCAAAAATTGCTGTGAAATTTGACCTTTCAGCCATTATTGAAATATATCAGGTTATGTTGACTGGTTGAATGATAAAATAAAACATGAAGCTAAAACAAAACTATAAAGATATCAAAATTTCAACTACCGTTAGTCATGGTGTTGTTCACTTCTAAACCAGAAATGCATGGCTGCTTCCTGACCAAGTTCAAGAGTTGCTGCACTTTTCACGTTCTCAATTTATAAACGGTCATAAGCAATGCATATATGAGGATTTATTTCTTTTTCTTTAATACAGACATGAATCTCAAGTCAATGTTTTTCAGGCATTCTAGAATGTTAATGTTACAGTATCAGGAAGTATCCTAAGAATATTTGCTGATTTAATAACCAAGGATCAAGGATGGGAAATACAACTTTTTGGCATACAACTTTCGTTTGCCATCAGGGTCTTTGACTCCTTCCCAATGAGTGTTATTTCACTTCGCATCTTCAGTATGTACGATTGAATTCTACTCACGTGATATCCATTGCTTGTTTTTTCCTCATTTCAATAATCAAATTCCATTAATTATTCATTACAAATTCTAATTACATCCATTAATTATTTTACTCCTCGCTTCAATTTCGAATTCTCCTCAAGTGACACGTGTATGGATTAAAAATGTAAATTATTATACTATTAGGATAATCTGTTTCAACGAAGCTTGACCGCTGTGAAGATTTCATGGTGTTTTGAATGTTTGTTTTCAGATAATATTTGTTTCACTAGACTTACAAAAGAACGGGTAAATTCCGCCGGACCAAAACTACTATCAGAACGTATGAGTGTTTTGTGCATGACCTAATAAGCGTGAAGTTTCGGCTCTCTGGGCTTCCTGTACAAGTTTCTCCTTTCCGGTTATTATGTTGAAGTTTAATCTCAAGGAATTCGGTTGGTGTTTTGTCTGTACGGGAAGCCAGTAAAAGTTTCTTCTCTCCGGAAATTTCGTCTCTCTGTGAATCCTGTGGAAGTTTCGTGTCTGTAGGAATCCAGAGGAAATTTTTCTCGCCGATAATACACATGAAGTTTCATCCATCTGAGAATCCCGAGGAAGTTTGTCTTGTTTGAGTATTCCGTGGAACGTTTCAGCTTTCAGAATCCTGTCCTAGGCCGAGTCAGTGTGCCCGATTCAAACCAATTTTTTTCGTGCAATCTTGGAGACGGCTTTCTGTGACGCCACCAAATCCCAAATCCGCCTCCCTGCTCGCATCTTCCTCCGCCATCGCCCCCCTGAGAGCGTAAAAACGTGGCGTCTAAACTTTGTGAATGGAAAAAATGACTTTCTGAGTCGGAAGCCTCGCCAAAGGCTCAGTTTTTCCTTCGGAAACGTGACTTAGTACATCGTTTTTTTCTTAAGAGAACAAAGCGCTATTAAATTGGATGAGCCGCTTCAACAATTAACGTCACGAAATAAATGAAGTGATTATATATGTGGAAAGGGGTGGTTGGTGTTACAATGGATAACCTAAATACCCAGCAAACGGAAATTTCAACGGGAAGAGTTGAAATACCCTTGAAATTTATTTTACTCTCATGTTTTAAGAGGTAATACAATAAAAATGTGTTTCACTGAGTTCATGGCTTAAAGCAGAAAAATATGCTTCACTAGGCTAAGGCATACAAAATTAAAAAATAAGTTCCTCTCTATTATAGCTTGAAAAGACGAAAAATTATACGTGAAAGATTATAACGTGATGGGCGAAAAATAATTTATTTTATTGAACTATCTTGTCTGAAAATATTGAAAAAATTTTAATGAAATTGCAAATGTTATAACTTTATATTCCATCTCCCAGATTCGAACTCAAACAAATGCACAACCAAAACATTAACGAGCATAGAAACTCATATTCTTTGCCAGCGACAATGGAGATTCTGTGGCCAATTACACAAAGTTTTCACAAATAACAAAAAATCCACATAAATAACAAGAAGTCCACATAGATACAAAGTTCACCTAAATGACAAAAAATTTAAATAAAGAGCATAAATTTCACATAAATAGCAGAAAGTTCATCGCAATTGTCCCTTAGTTCACACAAATAACACCAAGTTCCCACTAATAACAAAGTTACCTCAAATTAAACAAAGTACCCACAAATAACGCAAAGTTCACATTAAAAACACCAAGTTCATCGCAAATGTAATCAGCCGCCACTCTCCTCCCATTACACTGCGCAAACACACAAAGATAGCAGAGCTGAGACGCGACCCTCAGGGCAAGTTTCAGTCCATCCAGAGCTTCATGTCGTTCCCAGAGTCGCGAAGAGGCTAGAGTATCATGGAGCGATGCATCTTCGGGCGAAATCTTGCCGTGCAATTGTCGTCAGGATGGATTAATATTGTTGCTGCACTCATGGGAACGATGGGCTGAGTGGGCAGTCCCCTCGAGCGCTGTGTTGTTGGTGTTGTTGTTCGTCTTTGTTTTGAATGTTCTCAAGTTGAATTATTTGATCATTATACGGGCTGTTACTGAGAGCACCTCGCACTAATTAATGCTGATTGCTCTGCTTGCACTGCTCACTGTGCGTTTAATTGCAATGTGCACGCGCTTCTTTAATTCTGTCCGCCAGATCAAATTGCTTCACCACGGTGAATTCAATATTTAAAGGATTAAGTTTACTCTGAGCGTATGTCAGTATTTTGTATTCTACGACAAATGATCGCACTCGGGCATGCAAAGAAGGTGATCAAAATTGAGGAACTCTTTTTTAAATGCTATCTCCCCAACTCATGACGAAAGGATCACATTGGAGACTTGTCAGTTCAATCAACACGTACTTCATCGCGTTCGCCAATTTTTATCCATGAACTTCATGAATTATTCACGCAATTCAAAATATTTTTTTCATGGACATCTCTGGGAATGTGTAATAGTATCATAGAATGAGTCACATATTATACAATACAGCTGTATTCAATACAACAGCCCCAGTATGTGCAGTACACATGTGATGATTGGCATTATTGGGTATACATATTCGTCTGAACATTCATTTTGACTTAAAATACCATCAAGGCTGGTTTCGAACTATCATACATCCTTGTTATAAAGGATCAAGGAGTGTATGGTATGGATATGAAGCATATGTAAACGCTCATACACCACGTAAGTTGTGTGTTAACATAGTTTTTGTTCTTAAAAAACTTTTTACTTTACTCTAGTTAATCCTAAATTTGTTGCGACCCATGGGAGCATAAAAAACTGCATAAAAATTATTACTCTCAATTTTCGTTAGGTTTCCGTTGAACTTCACGAGCAAAGCTTCAACTTTAGTCCTTTTGTTCAAAATTGATATCTCCGAATTCAATGCGAAGAGCTCATCAATGAGGAATATGTTACCTGACACTTACCGATGTGTTTACTATGGCAGATATGCGTTAATAATCATGCAGGATATTATAACTGATATGCTTTGCCCTTTAATTTTAGGTATGTGTACGCTCCAACCACCAGTCCTCATTTTTTTTTTCTGCGTTGCGATACATGAAAGTTACTCGGACTGTAAAACTGATGTTTTAAACGCGTTTGAGTTTTTCTTCACTTCATGATTCTTAGAGGCGGATGTGGGCTTTGCGATTATAAAAAATAAATTAATTACAATAATTTATGATGAATTCACAACTTTGGGTTTTGTTCCCCACAAAAAAAAACAAGAAATGCAAATGTAAATACAGTATATATTGATGAATTTGTCATTTAAAAATTTTCCTTGCAAAGGCAAATGCAGATGTAAATACAGCAAATAATTATGAATTTACAATTTAAGACCTTGTTCTTTGTAAAAACTAATGCCAATATAAATAAACTATTTGACATTGAATTTACAATGTTCGACTTTGTTCCCTACAAAAAACGACGAACGCAGATGTAAATAATGTTCATAATAATAAATTTACAATTTTAGACTTCATTTCTGCAAATTCAGATGATAATATTAAAGTGCTGCATTTTCAAAATGAGAGACGAACGATGGACGAAAAATACTTTTTTATTTATAAAGTGAAAAAAAAATATTCAAAACCTACGGTGTCGATGTTCAACCATTTCAAATATAATCTATTCAAAGTTGAATATTAGCTGCCAGGACATGGAAATATCACGATCATCTTATTCTATATTGTACCACGAGTATTTAACTTGGTAATTCTTAGCAAATAAGGGATTGAAACTGAGGGAAAATAACTTCGTATTGCTTATTTTAAAATTTTCTCACCAGCCCCCAAAAAATAATTTTGATTGAGACAAAAAATGTTTCCATAATTTATCAGCCTCTAAATTTTCATTTATCAATAGGAAATTTGAATTGTGTAATACAATGATCAACGACCATGTAAGATTTCTATCTCCTGGCGAACCTGAACTCTAAACTGTGGTTTCAATGTTGTATGTCTATTTTTTACATGGATGCAATTAGTGAAAAATTTCCTGAAAGTGCATCTTGTGTTAACACCTTAACTGCCGTGTGAGCCACCGGTGGTACACAGAGGGAATTTTCATAATACTGTTGTCCGACCACTACCCACGATCTCAATTTTCAGAAGCCCAGAATGTACGATCCAGTTAATGTTAGCTATTTTCAAAATTGCTTACCGCAATTGAACTGAAATTTGAGCTGGAAATTCAACTTTAGTTCAAGTCATGACGGTTAATGTATTCATGTTTATCAGCATCCTAAACTGCAATGTGTAGTCATGCGATTTTGAGCTCTTTTGATAACAATTGTTTCAGTACATGAGCAATTATATCCTTGGAAATGCTGCTTTTGCAGCCCGGAACTTCATTCAGCAGAGCTGAACTATGAGACCGAAGTTCGCATTCTCGATTCCACTCTGCCCCCACAACCCAAATGGAATTCAGAGCAGCAATGTTTCTTGATGAGTCACAGCAGCTCTGCATGGAAATTCGACACAAGTTTGAGTGGGAGACTTTGAGCCAGTCTCAAATATTCCGTGCTTCAAATTTAGTCGGAATTTTGAATGTGGGAGATTGTTTGCAGTTTCAGTTTTTTCTTCTCTTTCAGATTTTTAAATTTGACGCAGAGAAGCAGTTTCAATTTGTTGTTGATGATATTTATTTTGGTGTGTGCAAAATTAATTATTTTCAATACTTGAACTTTCCTTATCAACTCACTTGTCACTTATAAATTCCTAATACATGTGATGCAAATAAGCCGCAGTCGTGACAAATTAATCAGTGTTAATATTTTAAATCTTATTCACTAATTTATAGAAATATGAAGCACAGTAATTGAATTAATGAGAAAAAACTTGTTATTTTCATATTAATTCAACTTTTTCATCCTTTTAAGTTTGAAAATGAAGCAAAGTAGAAATTTTCACATATTAATGGGCGGTGTTATTGATATGATATGGCCAGTAAAACTGGTTTTACTCATCGGAGAGTACAATTTTGTTTTTCATATTCGGTGATGGAGCTTCCAAACGACTTCAAAATAAAGAATAGGGTGCTGAATACTGGTTGATGGTGAGTGGGGAGGTGGAAACGGTAGTTGCTAATGGTAGTACTGATGTGTGATTTTGTCTATTGGTGGTGGGTGGAGAGGTGTTGTGGTGATGGTAGTGCTGGTGGGTGATTGTGTATAAGTGGTGGTGGGTGGAGCAGTGGTTGTGATGTTGGTAGTGCTTGTGGGGTGATATGGTATCAGTGGTGGTGATGGAGTGGTAGCAGTGGTGATTGTGGTACTGATGATTTCTTGAAAATGAAATCTGGAGAAGGGTCACCAAAGGAGTAAAACTATATGCGGCAGCCATGATTTTACTGAGCATAGGTACGAACAGTAAAAATGAATAGAACATTAAATGTACGGCTTGGCCGGCACGGTTCGCCCTGATGACGTAGCGGTGGGAGCCCGGAGTTTAAGCAACGGGCCAGCGCGGTTACTCTCCGCACTCCTCCAGCTCGCTTCAAGAAGTCTGAGCCAGTACTCGTACCTTTAAGAGAAAATATAATTTTAATACTTAATTTTTATACCTTGCAGGGAAACTAAGAGGTCATGCTGACGCGGCTCACAAAACTTTAGGAAAGATTTAAGATTACTCTATTTTACGAGCCTGCAGCAGCTGAACAATATTAGCCTAAACAATGGCATTTAGCTAACCAGCTATACTGGTTGCTAGGTTAAAAAAGAGTTTAAGCTTATTTGAGCCTAAAGTTTAAAGTTCTGTACGGCTCAGACAAAATTTAATTTATAATATCCGTTCGCACTCGCAATTATTAAAATAATCGACGCACTGAGATGGAAAGAGAACACCGCACTGGAATTGCTTCCCAACTCACCATAAAGGACGTGCTTAGAAGGCCGTTCCTCCGTGCAGTAGGGCTCAAGAGACGTGCGCCGGCCGAGGAGTGCCGCTGAGCCGCTGTGACGCCTCCACTGCGTCAGGCGAAGACAGAATGGCGCGAAGTCGCTGCCGGAACTTCCCCATGCCGCGCCGGGCCACGAGAGCGCAGAGCTGCCTCGGCTCCAATCTTCGGTTTGGAGCTTCACGAAGAGCTTAAATGTTTATGAAGAAGTTCGTATTTTCACAATAGTTGACATCCAATTTTCTTCATAGAATAATAAACAAAAATAGAATCTTGAATGAAAATGTCTTACATCTAGGTCCCAGGTAAACGACGATGATGTCCCGAAACCAAGGAGAGCTATTGGAGCCTCCTTTCCTGGTGACCGAGTGCTGAAGCCTGATGAGTCTGGTATTTTGTGGAAGAGCTCATTTGCGTTCTAAATCTGCAGGTGACTCGAGAAGAAGAGCGGTAATCAAGAACAGCATATGTGTCAGGGTCAGGCTTGTTGGTAGACAAGCCCAGCACAAGCGTTAACTCTTTCCATAGTGCGTTTGAATTTTACTATTGAAATTAGATTTTTTTATATTGGTGTCACAAAAATTAAACTTACATTTTGCCCATGGCTCGTGTTATTCTACATGATTCAGAACAAATTGAATTACTGAATTAAATATTTCCCTTTTTAGAGGTTAAATAGTTTTCTTTAAATTAAATGTTTTCTTTTTTATAGATTAAATGTTTTCCTTTTCATACATTAAATATTTTACATTAAATTGAATATTTTCCTTTTTGAATTTACACAAATTTTAAGGGATTAACTTTAGTTTGAAAAATCGACTCAAGAATGAACTCAAACTGTCAGTAAACTCAAAAATTAGGGTTTTGACAAAACGGATTTCAAACAACTGGTGCGTGTGGCGGACACAGATTGTTACCACAGGCAAAGATTTTGCCGAACACTAAAGTTAAACTTATCTAGCATTCAAATTAAACTATTTATTGGATGAAAAATGAAAAATTGTGTTAAAATCATATTAGTTCTCGCTGAAAATTTTTGAGTGATGCGCTTGCAAACTTTAGTTTCAATTTTTTACGAGTGCAAGAAAACTTCTAACATTGACACAATCCACGCGTGTAAACATGTATACCATGAAAATGATGGGTGAAAAAGGCACTCTCAATTGATAACATTTAGGAAAACTATTTCATAGAACAGTGTACATAGCACCCTGAAATTTTATGTGTTCTCATATTATAGTTAATCATCCCACCCACGACTCAAGGCATACGGGCTGAAAAAGAACATCCCTCTCGCGTACCTCCGTCTATCCTAATGGATGAATCCGTCCACCGAGAGCAATTTACTAAAGCAGAACATAATTTGCTGTAAAAATAGAAGCGGCCCAGAGCAAATGCTGCCTAAAAAGTAAGGAGAGGGGGAAGGTCAACCTGAACATACCTCATACACTAAAAGCCCTCGGGTTAAAATCTCCGGGAATTGGCCTGCCATATTAGGGCAGCAAATTCAACAATCCGTTGAAATGAGGACTGCTAATTCCACGCTTGAGCACTCGGTCCTGCATCGCTTGTCCAACGAGACCAGTCAATTTCAGGGCTGGCGCCGCTGGCTGCCGCCGTTGGAACCCTACCTCGATCGCGTGGGCTTGGGACGCAGTATATTCAATGAGATTTGCATAAAATTCGTTCGTCCTAATGCTGAGCCTATTCGTTTCCGTGCTAATTAGCTTCTAATTTAATTAGTTCAGCTTAGAATGGGAACCATGCCCGATTTTTTTCAAGTTCCATTGTTGGAGACTTTTGTTTTATGAAAAAGTGAGTTCATTGTGGGTGTGATATTTATGTAGACCAAGGAAGGGACTGATATATGATAATTTTAAATACTATTAATTCAGGTCTAGTTGGTTTAATACAGTTGGGGAGAATTTAATTAAAATTTCAAGCGAGATCAAGAGAGACTAGACAGTTTGGCTTCATGTATTTTTGTACAGCAGCATAGGAAAAATTGCACGCAATTCTATGAATTATTGCATTCTTTGTTTGATGAAAATAATAGTCAGTAATACATTGATGCACAAAAGTTGGATTTGCATTGTCTGCAGCAATAATCTATGCGAATACTTATGGAAATAGATTTCAACTATATTCTTGAAATGATCGCAATTAACCATTTAAAATGTTATTACACAGATATTCCTGCACAAAAGAGAACATAATGTTTTTTGCATCAATATTTTAGCGATACTATACAAATATATTCTTTAAACAATTAAGCACTTCTAGAGACTGATATATTTGAGACAATGATTGCGTATTTCTGAGTACTTGACTAATTGACAGATAATTCAGTGACTGAATACTGAAAAAATCATCATTTTGTTGTATTGACATTGCAACAGTGATATATCTAACTGTACAATAGACGAATCACAAAAAAAGGGAAATATTTATTTTGATAAAAAATGGGCAGAAAACTTTAAATTAGAGGCACACATCCTTCCGGATACGAAAGCCTTTTCTCTCTACCAATGAGAATCAGATTTATTATTCCCCCTTGCTCCTCCCCAATCCCTCGCTGTTACACACCCACATTCTCAGAGCGTCTTTTCCACACCGAGGCCAAACCACACGAAGCTGGTTTACCCCTGCCACTTCATGAGTGCTGGAAAATATCAGTAACACAAACTGACTCACACATCCTTATCAACATTCCAGCTGCGGCAAATAAAACTGAGGTTTAATATTCAATTCATATATAAAGTCAATATCGTCTTAAGTAATATTGAAAATACCGAACAATATCTGGATTGTTTTCATTTTATTTCGATTTAGTATTTTTTTACTTGAGTTTTTGACGACTGGCTGGTCAGCAGTATAATAAACACTCCCTCAGTGACCAAATATGACTCATGTCACAGCCAAAGCGTTAACGAATCTAAATCACTACAAGGGTCGTGATTCACCGGTCGCACCCATCTAGTCTGCGCAATATTAAGGTTCTCACAATCGCTTTTCATTCATTTCTTTCTGTAGTACATCCTTCAGTTTCTCTCACGTAATATTTCGATCGAATAACACCTTATCAACTCTATACATCCGTCTAGGCTTCAGTCTAGCACTAACATACACCACAGGTATTTCTGACCTCATTATTTCTCTCCCATCTATTCCTCTTTCAATCCCTCCTTATGATCAAACCACTTCAACAAACAGCTCTCCAATCTAGCCAGATCTCCCCTAAATCCAGTTATACTCCTCACCTCCTCATTCTTTCGTCTATCCCATAACGTCACTCCAGCCATAGTCCTTAGACACTTCATCTTGAGTAAATTTGGGCTACTCAGATTAGCAGTTTTTAAGCCCCTCGTCTCAGATCCACATAATATCGGCAAGATAACAATTTAATGTAACTTTTTTCGAGCATTCGTACTAAGGTACCTATTCCTCACAACCGCCTTCAAACCTCCCCACGCTTGGTACTCTCTTTTTACGTTTGTTCTCTCCTGTTCATTTCATCCCCCATTGACGGCAACGCACGCTCTCAAATACCCTAACCAACTCATATCCTTAAAAGCCTTTTTATTCAAGCTTACATTCATTTTATCCAAAACTACTTCCCCTGGAAACCTCATACCTTTACGGTTGTTTGCATTCACCTGGTGTTTCCTTCTGTCGCTCACCGTACCATATTCATTCATCAGTGTACACATTTTCTCCCCGACCCAAGCACAAACGCTGTTTGATCAGTAAGGAGTAACTGAGTTGCCCTGTGATGCATGCCTCAACTCCAGCCCTCTCTCTACCTGACACTCTCATCCTAACTTCATGCTCAGTTCCATCCACGTACACATGAAACAACCACGAAGACATAACACACTTCTAACGCAAGCCCGCCCGTACTTTAAACCATTCAGGACATTTTCCTTTTTAATATACGCTCTGCTACAGACGTGAGAATCTTAAAATTTTGAAGCAGCTTAACCCCTAACGCCGTACACTCTCAACACTTCCCTCACTTTACGACTAACTCTGCCAGACGCTTTCTGAAGATCTATAAACGTCCAAAACACAACTTTTGCTTTCACTAGGTCTCTTTTACAGTTACCTCACTGTTAAAATCTGGTTTACACTTCCTCTACTATAACGGAAACTGCAATGCTCATATTTTATAGCTCCGTCCGTATGTTTTCTTATACGATTCATTAGTACTCTGGTTTCACTTCACCACCTTACTTTGCCGCTTAAACTACAGCAATCACAACTTTCTCCTTAGAACTTAAATAGCGGAATCACACGAGTACTGCTCCAGCCCACCGGCCTCGTAACTACTACAAAACACAATTTCAACAACCACACCAACAAAATCATTCACTGTCATACCGCCTTTCTACAAACATTCAGCTGGAACTAGATCCAAGCCAAGTGCTTTACCCGATAGTATTCTTCCTTGGACAAGCTCCCCTTACACTCTCGTCATCAATTAATCAATGCGTCCACCAATAACCTTCATTCTTCTTCCAGTCGTCACCACCTGACTGTCATTCACCAAGTTCAAGTTTAAGTTCAACAATAATAGCTCAAAATGTTCTGCCTAAAGCCTCATTACTGTCACACTTTCACACGTCACTACGCTCGCATCTTGTACACTTTAACTTTAGTATCCACCAAATAATGGTCAGACCTACGGTACCTCCTGGTTCACTTCTAAGTACATATATATTCAACAACTGTTCTTCACTCTTTTTCTGACTCATAACATGATCCGACATCGCTTACTCAACCGCTCTTCTTTTAACCACACGGACCAGCGTTTACTTACATAGATCATCTTTTTTAACAGTCTTTTCAGCGCTCATTTAATTTGCTACTAACATATCAAACAGCTTCTCACACCATTCTCGTTCAACCCAGAAATTCATCTCCCCCCTCCACACACACACACACACACACACACTTTCGAACATGGCATCCCCTGTATCGAATTTAGATCGACCAAGACTACAAAAACCAATACTCTTTATTTCAAATTTTTTTGCACCATGGATCTTTTGTGGTCTCAAACACCCACTCTTCCCGGCCTTACTTAACTTATCATAATATAACGGAAACCAAGATTTACCTGGCGAGGTCGACCACTTTATTGAAGATAGTAAACATCTTTTTGGATTTTGAATTTTCAAAAACTGTATCGAAAGAGACTTGTGAATTTATAAGCCGAATTACTAACATACTTTTCTTGGGAATCCATGTTACTGTAAATCAAAACTTCATACCTGGAAACTGAGGACGATAATATACTAATATGTTATTGATATACGCACATTTACGAAGTGGTTTAATCATAAGTGATCTTACTGGGCGTAAAAAAATCTAGTACTGTTCAGCTAAACTGATGAACACTTCTAGCAATGAAAATCAATCATTTTATCATGAACTACTATTTACCTCCTAGCCTAAATTCTTCTAGAATTTCGGGATGAAATTCGCTTATGTTTCATGCAGCTATTTTGCAATTCAATCCCAAGAATTTTAACCATCAGTATGCCACGTGCCTTGTTTGCCGGCCGGCAGAGAACCAAATCAAATGAAAGAAACATCAAATAAGGAAGAAGTTCACTTCTTCTGAATTCCCTGAAAATTTTATTCAACGTAGGGGCCGTACATGCCATCACTTTCATCAGGAGAGCCCACAACTTATAGCTCGTGAAGGCTGCGAGGCTTTTCGTGGGATTGATTCTCGTCGCGAACGAAAAACCGAGGGTAAAATTCCATGAGATGTTGAGGGGAATATTGGAAGAGCGGGGGTCCTACCATAGCATCTTGCGTCCTGTGTCTTTACCTGAAATTAAATGGCATTCATAAACAGCGAAGTTTTGTTCAGTGGAAGGAGCAATCAATCATGCGTCAGGTCAATGAATGTCGAAAAGGAAAATTTTACGCTGATGAAATAAAAAGCAAAAAATGTATTCATGAATGCAGAAAATTGCATTTGCTACCTTATATTCCAGTTGATATTTTAAATTTAGATTATTGATACGAAATTTTTGTTAGAACGTACAACTTCCTGTAGAATTTCAATGAAAAAGGGCGGGGTCAATTGCGCAATGTTTCATAAATTTTTCATCTCACACACACTTTTTTGTACCTCCAGTTAGTTTTTTTAAATAGTCTCTATGACTAAAATGAGTGGACAATTTTTACATTTTTGTTAGATTGAATTCTTTAAAATAAAAATCGACAAAACGGATCAAAACACAATTAAAAAATTTAAGTGGAGGTAATTAGTGCTGAATTAAGAATAAATACAGCCCTGAAAATCATTAAACCATGAAAGTTAGAATACATGTCAATTGTTATGTAAGTATAAAATAAAACCCTAGATTTATAAGCCAATTTCTGCCATTGCAAAGTGATAAGAAAGATGTACGACCACACTCCTAACAGGCTGATATAAAGTTAATTGAACAGCGAACAATATAAATCATAACAATGCAGGGCGTTGCAAATAAAACTATTGTGTTGGTTTTTCCAAAAAAATCTGATAGTTGGAACTCTGGCAGAGACAGAAATGGAAATCATTGCATCACATCTTCTGCCTGCAATAATTATTTTTCTCCAGAGCTTGTTTCCGGCAACAAACGGAAAAAACAGCGAACGAACTATTATCTTTTACTTCATTGTTATTCATCTTCTCAATTAGTTCTCATTAATACCTATAACATCAGACCCATCTCACTGCAAATATTAATTTTCTACTTGCATCTACGTGTGCACGTCGGTTCCACACACCGCACATTACGCGTCAAAAGAGCAGAACACGAGGGAGTTATTCATAGAACTGAAGGTCGATAGCTACCCCTTCTCATTCCGGAATTAGATCCTACTTTAGTTTTCAATGTGACACCAACATTTTTTTATCACGATTTTCCTAACTTATGTTCCAACGATCCTGCGATTATAATGAGATTAATAGAACCTTCTATTAATCCTTCTATTAATATTAACCCTTCTCAGTGACCAACAGAGTGCTCATTAATTAAACTGATTTAATAAAATTTATGTAATTAATTTTTTTTCATGTTAAACTCAGCCTGAGTGATGGCTATTACTTTTTCAGAAAATTCTAACACCTTGGTTTTTCTGACTTGTAATTTAATCGTTTCTTTTCTTAGTAGCTTCTTTGTCTTTAGATGAGTCTTTTGGAAGCTTCTTCATAAAACTTTTCATTCATTTCGCATAAGTAAAAATGAATTTATGAATTTAGTTCTGAGTCACTGAACATTGACGCTTTTCAGCTACCGTGTTTTCTAGAATTTTTGGTCGATTTATCTTCAGAGCTACATTACTCGTAAATTATTCCTTACTCATTTTCATTTTTAGTTGAAAAATTTTATTAAAGAAAAGGCGAGGGCGAACCATTTTATTCGTGATTTGCAATTTAAAAATATTGTGTCTTATTGTCATTGCCTTAACTTTTTAAATCGATTTTTGAGCTGGAATGAAGGCACCTGTCATCGATTCAATCGTAAATTTCAAACAGCATTCTCCTAACTAAGCTTACGACAAGTTAACAATAAACATTACAATTAATTAACACTGCCATCTGGCAGCATGGAACGACAACTTCATCACAATATAAGATTCGCTTGCGTCCACTGCTTGGGGACTTTGACATACTTGTTGCATTGTCTGGAAGTTGCTGCGGACAGCACAGCAACTTAGGTGGTCAGAAGCAATTACAACTCCTGTGTTGAGCTGCATAGGTGAACTGAAGACCTACTGACCGCTCAGGTAGCGCATAAGAACTGTAGAACGGTACACTGAACTCATACAACAAAACATGAGATCATCATGTAACCATTGCATACATGATGCATGAACTTCAAACGTCTCTCGTAGTATGATGCCTTACCCTGAAAGTTTTAAACTTTTGCGTAGAGTAACTTATGTTGTGTGATCTGAAGGATGGTGAACTGCAAACAGAGAAAGACTTTTGAAAAAATTAATCTTTACACGTGGAGAGAAGCACACTGTGCATGAGATGGAGACATGAAGATGTACAAAGTATTGAGTGATTTTTTTGTGCCCGTTTACACTCCCCGCACACAAAAAAGTAACAGCCGAAAATGTTAATAAAACTAACCAAGATGATTTAATATCTTTTCCCATTGAAATTAACATTAGAATTTAGTCGGCTCTACTCGTTGAAGCATTATCCTTTCTCCATCATAGAGGATAATTTAGATAACTACGTCTGGTCACAGTGTTCGTTTGTATACGCTGGGCAACTTTCCTTAAAATCGTTTGAACTGTATTAGATAACTATTTTACTCGATTTCATGAATTTGAATCTTCATTGTAATCTCACGAGAGCTAAAAATATTCATAAAATGCAATTGTAAGAAGCCTCTTCATTGGGATTACGCGATTTCACAATATGAGTTTCTGCATGGAACTAATCGATTCTATGTTATTTTATCCGAGCATTTTATGAAACAATTAAATATAGGGTGGAACGATGTTCCAGCCTATATCGAGAACTAGACTCGTGTAGAATTTTAAGCTCAGCCATGCGATACTTTGCATTTTTAGAAATTCATCCAAGCAGTTACTTGATTTTCCACTCGGACACGGTTCTGTCAAGCTTGCTAAGCGTGAGCGATACAGCACGTTTATAATCGTGAATGTTTTTACCGAAAAAAAAATCAATTTCAATTTTTTCCGATAGAATTCCGCATTCTTCGTTTATTGCAGACGCATTGTTACTGTACTTCTCTTTTTCATGAGCTTTTAGGAAAAACTTACACCCATGTAATTTTGGTCGAAGTTACCCAACAAATCAAAACGTGTAAATTACTGCACAATTCACAATGGATAAGTTCTAATGCTCTTTGGTTAACAAACGATGAAAGTTTGACTGATAGAAGTCACCAATATGAGAATATATTGTAAATGGATATGACACTAAGAAAATTAAAAAAAGATGAATTTCTCAACGGGCAATTGTGCCGAGAGTCAATTAAGGTAACGATGAAAAATAGCATTCAAATCGAAGAGATTTGTCATAAAAAAATTTCGGGCATTTTCAATGGTTTTCAGTCACTTCACAGTAGTTAAATTATCACTATCATAGCATAAATCGATTATATTCGTATCAATTAACACTCCCGTTAATGAGAAAAAAGTTTTCAAACCTGCATTATTCTCTTATAAATTAAAATATTTCGAAATATGAATATTTTTAGGAGGATTTTAGTGAAAACAACTTGAAAATTTAATCAATCCTGTAGCTATATTTATTAAGACGCGTAATATTGCATGTAGAAAGGCAGTGACATAATGTAGTCCACACCATTGAGGAGAATTACAATTGTTTAAATAATAAAAACCTAAGAACATTTTTCTTTCATAAGGTTTCAAAAAAAGATACCTATTAATTACCTCGTTGAAGTATTTTCTGAATGTTCGAATCTGAGTTTCGTTCTTTTAAATACAAGATGACTAGGTGATTCATGGATGTCAATTTTTATTGGACATGTTTTCGTCCGAAACTGGTAAAATGCATATGCAACATTTATCTTCACGTTCGATTGAAGCCTGGTTTTGAAATAAAAACTTGTATTAGAAACCTGTTTTCACAAGTCGTAATCATAATGAGCTCACCATTCAATCTAAGAATGAATTTCAGATGAGCACTCCAGCCAGCACTCCATTCGGATGCGTACTCCATTCAGGTGAGTACTCCATTCAGGTGAGCACTCCATTACGGTGAGCACACCATTCAGGTGAGCATCCTATTCAGGTGAGCACTCCATTCAGGTGAGTACTCCATTCAGGTGAGCACACCATTCAGGTGAGCACTCCATTACGGTGAGCACACCATTCAGGTGAGCACTCCATTCAGGTGAGTACTCCATTCAGCTGAGCACTTCATTCAGGTGAGCACTCCATTCAGGTGAGCACACCATTCAGCTGAGCACTTCATTCAGGTGAGCACACCATTCAGGTGAGCACACCATTCAGGTGAACACTCCATTCAGGCGAGCACACCATTCAGGTGAGCACTCCATTACGGTGAGCACACCATTCAGGTGAGCACACCATTCAGGTGAGCACTCCATTTAGGTGAGCACACCATTCAGGTGAGCACTCCATTACGGTGGGCACACCATTCAGGTGAGCACTCCATTCAGGTGAGTACTCCATTTAGGTGAGTACTCCATTCAGCTGAGCACTTCATTCAGGGGAGCACTCCATTCAGGTGAGCACACCATTCAGGTGAGCACTCCATTCAGGTGAGCACACCATTCAGCTGAGCACTTCATTCAGGTGAGCACACCATTCAGGTGAGCACTCCATTCAGGTGAGCACACCATTCAGGTGAGCACTCCATTACGGTGAGCACACCATTCAGCTGAGCACACCATTCAGGTGAGCATCCCATTCAGGTGAGCACTCCATTACGGTGAGCACACCATTCAGCTGAGCACACCATTCAGGTGAGTACTCCATTCAAGTGAGTAACTCCATTCAGGTGAGCACTCCATCAACCTACTGCAAATTTTTGTTTGCTCTTTTAGACAATTACTACACACACATACACACACCACACACACACACACACACACACACACACACACACACACACACACAGGATGTCCCCATAAATGTTTTCACTTCTCGGCTGCTCAGTACTAATGTATTTTGCATTGATGTGTTTATTTACGTAAATACTTGTTCAATGAGTTGAATAGAAGAAAATAACAATAAATGGAATAAAATTATACAACATATAAAATTTATTGCACCGTAAACATTTACCAAAATACATGAATAATTATCAGTCAGAGGATGAGAACATTTTCTTGGATTTTCTAGCCTGCGTCGCACACAAAATGCATTAACTAAACATGCTTCGCCATTGAGAGAGGCTCGTAACTTATCAATGTGCACAGCGGCGCGGCCCCTCCACAACTTATACTAAAATTTTCTAAGGAGTGAGGCCAATAACTATCCCATGTGCATGGCGAGCAAGAAAATAAAAGGGAATCTCGGTCAAAATTTAGAAACCTTTGTGAACTCTGCTCTAAATGTTGTGCCTTGCATACAAGAATTCAAATTCACTGTTTATTCGTACTCTGTGCATACAAGAATTCAATTTCAGTTTTTATTCGTACTCTTTGCATAGAGGAACTAGAATTTACAGCTTATTCGTGCGCTCTGCATCTCTCCGTTGGGTTTTCCCGCAGCAGATTTACGAAAATATTTGTCACATTCCACGCCCTGAACAAAGGCGCTTGATTTTCTGCAGTACACCTGCAACGTACTCCAAATTGTGCGTAGAGCACTTTCACCTCTCCACAAAATCTAAAATTTCTGTAATGCACCTTCTGCTCATTAAAAATGCTTGAATTTGTGCCAATTTCTATTCCATTCTCCAAGTTCGTGTCGCAACAATTTAGACGGCAGGTAAAAAACCTATCTTGAGTGAACTGCCTCCCATGAAAAAGTTCAGTATAAAAAACACGCCCATTTTGAAGAGAATTTTTAGAATAGTATGCAAATTGACTCTAAAAAGGAAAGACTGAAATGATTGACCCGTAGCCATGCATTGCAATTTGGAATTTATTTTTTAGTCTACCATTGTCCGTGTAGCAAGTCTTCAGTATAATGGATGGTGTGCAGAACTCCTGCATTATTGCTCTAGTTACTAAAATTAAGGTAGCTTTAGGTATAAATCGTTAAAGCGATAGCTATATTAATTTACGAAATTAAATTTAATAAATTAATTATATGAACATTAATTTAAAGGAATTCCAATTAAACAATTTTGAAGAAAAATTGTATTAAAACCTCATAAATGCAGTCGCTCAGCACATTTGTGGCGTACTAGAACTAACTTTCCCTTTCCAACACTAACTTGTGTGGAAGCTCCTTTTATTCCCGCATGCAGTTCTTCATCAAATCCCGCAGAGAAACCACACTATCAGCTTGTCCCGGACTCAACATTACTTTCGTATGAATGATCGCTATTTCGCTGGGCCGTTCGATGGGTTTGTTAAGGGACGCATTATATCCATTGTAGCCGCATGTGTCTGGTATATTTTGATCGGCGAAATCACCCTTCATCTGGAACTTCAGCTAAATCTCAACTGTATCTGCACGTGCCTGGTGGAGTTTAATCGACAAAGACATTAATTCCTCTGTAAACTTCAGCACCTTGAATAATTCATCCTTCATGAAGATGTTCAAATAAAAATTTCCGCTGGAAGGACGGACGTACCGGCAGCCGGGATTGCGGAGCGGACGGCAACGCCAGAATGTCGCCCGGAGGTTGGTCTTGCGCATCGTTGCAAATGGGCTCTCCGGGGACGGGGACGGTGTGAACTTTTTGGCAACAGCTTCCCATGATAAACTTTACATCCGCTTGATAAACTATAACTCTTAAAACTTTGGTGTTAAAACAATCAATTTAAAACTTTGTTGATAAACCTGTTGCTTGCCATCTAGGTCCCAATTTCTGCTGTATTTTGAGTAAACTCTGGAAATTACGTTGACAGTTCGCTTTTTCACGCCTTTACGGGATACACGATATCCCGGCAGGAGGTCGGGCATGGTATGAACGGGTGAAGGTTCCTACAACTCGTCCTGTTTCTTGGTCCTGTGTCCGTTACAGCTGTTTACGATTTGTGATCATTTCTTATCTGGAGCAAAACTTAAATGTCGCTTGAACTTATTTTCAAACCTTTAAAATTGTATAATTTCACTGAAAATTGTACAGATAGTACGTTGTTTACTAACTCGCTGGCTTTGTTCTACATTTTTCGCATTCTCCACCTTATTGAAATTAATTGACTTTGGGCAATGAAGATAAATTTGATGTTTTTTGAATGACATGGCACGGCTTGCCTTATCGATGAAAGTTTACTGAGCAGCATAAGCCTTCTACGGAAAGTGGAAAAATTTAGCGTTTTATTATCGTTTTTGCTTGGTGTTTTCTCACGAACTTCCACGCCTCACATCCATACATCTCCTTGATGCCTGAATTTTTTCCTATCACTGTTTTATTTCAAATGTGCGAGATTGTTGTTTTTTTGGGGGGTGAATAGAGAATTCACTATAGGAAAAATCTAATCTAAATTCCTAAGTGATGAGCAAAAATTCAAATGATTCAGAATTCAAAGTCAGAAATTCCTTTTACTTTCTTTCCAGTAACAATGCTGTGTAAAGCAGCGTCTCAGCAATTGCGCACTTTCTACGTATGGTTTCGCTCCTCAACAATTCACGGCCTGATGAACATCGTTCATGCTACCCTCTAGTAACATTTTTGCAATTACGTGAGCAGAAACAATCTTTCACACTGATATGTTCTTCTGCTCAGCAGCATTTTTGCAATTACGTGAGCAAAAACAATCTTTCACACTGATATGCTCTTCTGCTCAGCAGCATTTTTGCAATTACGTGAGCAGAACAATCTTTCACACGGATATGTTTTTCTGCTCAGCAGTATTTTTGCAATCACGTGGTCAGAATCGATCTTTCACACTAAATGGCAATACGCAAGATTTCTCCTGTGTCCTAAGCGCACCAGACAAGTTAATAGTGGTATGAAATATTCGTAGCAGAATGAAATTCTTCTCATCACGGGCTAGTGCCTTAGTTGCGTATTGATTGATCATAAGTTAGTTTTAGCTTTCATCAACAAAGATATTTAAAGAGAGGAAGGATGAAGATATTTAGTATAGAGTTATGGGAACTCGGAATCTATGAACCAGGTATGCTTCTGCACCGGATCTCCGCTGCGCATAGGAACAGCAAGTTGAGAAAGATGGTCAGGGAACAAAATAAAAGTTGAATAAAAAAGTAACACGGACTGAAAAAGAGGACAATAATGAACCCAAAAAAGACGGTTGTTAACAAAACAAAACACATATTTTATTTTAACAAAAAAAGACCTACATAACTGTCAGCTCGGGACCTAACATATCCCTTTGGAAGTATTAATTCTTATAAATACAACAGCTTCATCCCCTTGAGTGGCCTTAGTTTCATCATAAACACTAATGTTTGACTTGAAAATTTATTTGCATCAGTTTACTATAAGTTCGGCAACAAACGTCAGTCTGAATGTTCCAGATTTATCAGAAGGATAAGTCGAGCAATAAGTTCAGTAATATACGTCGGCGTGTGATTTGGATATCAGTGATTGCTGGCTGGGCCACATCAGCTAATGTTTGCTCGCCTAACAACTTAATATGCTTCAACAGACGTAGTTTTAACATGAAGTTTTTATGTGTTGCCAATTCTGTGCAACGAAGCTCAATTCGCTCAAACTAACTCGAATGCAAAATTCTGTTGCTTCGTCTCTGTTCAAATATTGAAAATCTGGAAAATGTTTGCTGATATTCCTTGCGTTCCCAATTTGTAGAGACTCTACCCATCTGAGTGATGAGAGATATAGTTAATATTGAGATGAGCAAAATTAATGTCACACAAAGTATGAAAAAATTAACCATATCTTTTTACCCGTTTGTCTTGGAAAACAATTCTAGCAGCCTAAGTATTAACTGCCTAAGTATTGGGATGGATCATATGCAACTGAAACAATTGCAAGTTTACGAGGGAACTTCACAGACGAATTTCCATAGGTGCCCCAATCACTTTAAAAAAGTAAATTTAATAATTATTGCTCCTACATGAATTTTGTCCCAACCCCTTCTGCCTAAAAACAAATACTTTAATGAATATTTAAATCATTTTAGCAAACTTATCCATGTACTTTGAGTCATTCTCCGCCGGGGTGGAAAAATTCAGTATAAAAATCCCTAACTGAGAATGACTAGCAGTAAACAGAATTACACAAATTAGGTGCCTTAAAATATCGTTCATGACCTATTTTCAGCATTCCTTTAAGTTTTGGCCAAGCCAACGGATGTCGTACTCTAAGAATTGCTTAAATTCAAAGCTCACTGTTTAACAATTTTTCAGGTATAGTTCCACTACAAGCTATTTTTTCAAGGATCACCAAATACTGACATCTAATTGTGTCATTATTTGAAGTACAATGTGTACAAATCACTTTTAAAAATTGACATTTTCTTTCGTAGAGAAGAAGCTCCCGACTCAAATCTATGTACAGATTCTACCATCACGATATAAAGTATCCCCAAAACTTCCCTTTGGTGAATTAAAGCGGTCGAGATAAATATCGAAAACCTATTTCAATAGCAAGTCTGTATGAGTTGATCCAACTTTTGTGACGGTCCATCGATGCTGGGAGCATCGACGTACGAGCACTGGACTGTGGTGCCCAAAATCGAGATTTTATTGCAAGACTCGACGGTTTGAAGGCGAGTCGTCCACGAAACCAATATCGGCGCAGCGGCTGCCGCGGAGAAGGCTTTAGATGTATTGTCATCAGATGAGCGCCAGAGGCGCAGGCTGTTGTTCTTTATCAAAACTGCTCGCCTCTTAACCCGGTTGTAGTGGAGTTTTTCCTGCTTAAGCAAGAAACTTTCTAACATATTTTAGAGGAGTTGTATGTGAAACTATTAGATGCTATTAAAAGGTTACCTGAGGTTTTGTTTATATTTTGTGGTCAACTTTTTCCTCTCTTCCCGTCTGTCACTCGTACATTATACGGTGGCAGTCAAGTCTTGAATTTGTCGCTCCCACGAGTTGGATCTTTCTTCAGTTGAAAACAGGGGACCGACTCTAACTGGGGGCCAAAGGGTAGCCTATGAAAACCCTTCTCCCTCATCGAAGTCGATATCACCAAACTCAACATTAATTTTACTTATAATAATAACAAAAGACCATTCGAAAGTAAATTAGTCTACAAGATACAAGTCTGAATAGAAATCGGTTATAATTCATTGTTTAATTAAGATTTAGAGCGATTTGGAGTACGGTTATTTTATTTCAAAGCGTAGGACACCAGGCACTTTCCTTAAAATTATTAGCAACATTTTTTGAACGGTATTTTGGAACTCGTCACTGCACCTGTGAATTTGCCGAGCAAGCTTTATACTACAAAGTATCGAAAAAAACGTAAAAACTGCCACTGAAAATAATTATGGTAATGAGTCCCGTTTCTAATCTGTATATTGAAGATTATTATATTAATATAGATTTGTTCCATGAAAATCAAAGTTAAGAATAGTTCAGGAAAAAATACTTGCATTTAAAGAACAAAATTACCATTCCAGAATCATTTTTTGTTTTTACTACACATTTTATCAAAGCTCACAGGAAGGAAATGAATATAAGAAATTCTGTTTCAACATTTTTGTAAAATTGATATTTTTCAACCAATCATCGTTGAGTTAACTTTATCGTAGCGTAAAAATGATCGAATATTCCTCACTGTTTGTGGAAACGATGTTTAGATTTTTGCCGATAACTTTCAATGCATAGTTTTCAAGATTCCAAATTATGAATGAGAATCCAAGAAATTCGTTCTCACCTTCATCGTATTTGTCAATAAAACATCTCAGGTGAAAAAGAATTCTACATATTATCTTCTCCGACAAGAGCACGTTATTTTTGCTTGATTTTTCGGAATTGAAAACTATGAAAACTGCCGCGGTTGGCAAAACACTTTTTATGAGATATATTGATACTAATTTTGACCACAAATTTTTATCGAAACCATCATAGATCTGAAACTAATTTTTTTGTATATGTAATCGCATTTTCCATTGCTATTGGAAATTATTCTAACACTTCTCAGTGCGAGAAGAATTAATTTTTGGTGGATAAAATACATTCGAAACGTTACCACTTATAAAAATAACTCGTTCGTGCCATAAAGCCTAAGATACAGGGTTTTAGATTGTGCGTTGGCTTGAAACATATTTCCAGGATTTTTGAAAACATATGTTAAGTAATAAATTCTGAAAACCTTTCGGAGGCAAAGTAAAAAAAATTCCAAGAGAGCTCATAAGTGCACAGCCGTTCTAGCAGTGAATAAGAACCCTGTTTATTACTATGAATGCGTCAAGACAATTTCACAAGTCATCTATTGAATGGAAAATATTTTTGTCAGGTTACTGATAGAAGATCCAAACCGAACCAACCACTATACAAAAGAGATAGCGAAAAATACCCGCTCCTTAGAAATGAAATGCTCAAAATTTGGCAGCATGAGAGGAGGGTCAGTTAACGGCTGAAATGCTGCCGCGATCTGCGGCGCTGCAAGCGTCGCTGCGCTGTACTGCCCTGATCTGCGGACACAGAAACGATCGATGTTCTCTTATCGAGAATGATATTAAATTCTCTAGGAAACCATGAAAACGAAAAAAAAATCGTTAGCCCATTTCATATTCTAGTAGGAAAAGAACCGGCGAAAAACAAACGGTTTGAATGCATATATTAGCGATTCATACGCCGTTTATATTTTTCTGCTGATATCTCCTTTTCAAGCAGCTCAGCCGTTCTTTGCGAGATTGCATTTTTTGCTCGAACGAAAGTATGATAGAAGGATGCACCTGGAAGAGGTTCCATTGAACTGTGTAAATAAATATTGAATGCAATAGCGACTTCGATCTCTTCAAAGCGATTTCCATTTCAGTTAAGCGATGACATTTTTACTCTGCCTTTCGACTCGCAAGTAGCAGAAATCAAGATAGCAAGAATAAAGAGAACTTAACTTTCAGTGAATTAATCTTTTGCATGAAGAAAATGTTAGATTGGAAATAAACTTACAAAAAAAAATTAATCATTTTTTTCTTGAGTATGAATAGTACCCACTTTTGATTAGGTGCATTTCCCTGAATCCTAATTTCTAAAAATAATTTTAGAGACAACTCATGATTTATACCCTCAGCTCGGAGTCTTGTAAGCAAATTTTTTATAGCAACTAGTGCACACGTGCAAGTCGGCATTAGTCTGAAGAACTTCACCCCTTCTTTCTTGAGTTGAATTCTCTCGTGCCACTCGATGTTGTCCAGCGCTATGCCGAAGAATTTCCTCGCTTCTTTCATGTGTTAAGCTTCCTCTAGCTATTCGGTGTTGCTCTGCATAATTCCGTAGAATTTCCGAACGCCGACCAAGGGTCAATTTAGCTCTAGCCTCTCGTTGGCGAGCAGCATTGCTTCGTCTTGCCATTTCGCGTTGTTCATCCGATCATCTTCGGCGTTTTTCTTGCTGTAGAAGTCTTGCTATAATACTTCTTTCTTGCGGTTGGACACATTTCTATTCATGGTGGCCTCTTTTGCCGGAATTTTATTCTGAAATGTCGTCCATTATCTCTTCGGAGCTTTTCAAGAAAATCTCAATTTCGAAAACAATAACTCAAGTTCCAAAATCTTGGGCCTTATACAAAGTGGTAGCCAGGTTACTGGTCAAACGAATTTAAAATATTTCTTTTCGCATTATCAATTAAAAATATCAAAGCGACATGATGAATATCAACAGAGAAAGCTCCATAGAAAATTTCTATTTATAAAAATAAGCCGATTGCATATTGTGGATACCATAATCAAGAGGGGGTCACAGAGACGGACGGAGGGACGGACGGACGGACACGGCTTCTTTTACAATAGTGATGATGATGATGATGATTGTACTCGTAAACACGAGCTGCCTCATTTTTCCTCCTACGTGTGGCATGTTTGACTCTATAAGCTAATTAAATTGATTTTCTTTCCGGTATATCTGTGAATTTTTATATTACTAGTATACACACACGTCAAAAATGACGGATTCTATATTTTCCTTATAACTTCGTACCGGATGTGAATGACTAACAAATATATATGTCCTAATAGTACTCGCGATAAAAATATTTTTGTACTTGTGCACTGGTGAAACTCGTATCAAGATACGGTTATTATTCATTAGTTACTGCTATATGTATTGTTTTTAATAACAATGCGTTCTAAAATATGCCTAATTTTTAGCTTACTTTCAGTTTCAAATGAAACTTGTTCACGAGCCCACTTATTTTTTTAAGGAATGGAAAGAAATATAAAGTGATGAACGTTAATACCTTGATTCTTCTGATGATAAAAAAAGTAATTTTGAACTATGAACTATAGTTTTGTAAAGAATCGGTTCAACTTGGAGAAGTTCTGACCAGTGATGTTTTGATCTTAAAAAAAACGTTTTTAGTTGTTGAAATAAAGAATTTTAAGGTGATAATCTGAATTTTTTATACCTATCAACTACTGAATAACTATAGAAAAAACGTCCCGGTATCACTATCGCAAACTATTCAATATTGCGAGGCTAATTATGAAATTACAAAATATATCAGTCCCCGCATCATCAAATAATTCACTCAATAGAAACCTTCAACAGGTATTTAAATTTTCTGCACCAACGACGACGGCGAGATTGAAAATACTGAATTGGTGGGCGTCGTGGAATATTTATTCCTTACTTCGACCAACCTACTGATAAGAAGATATATAATTGTAAAAATTCCTGCATTTGTAAAGTCTAGCATTTATTTGAGTTTAAGGTGACGTATTTTCATTTTGTGACAATTCAAACACTTTTATCCGGCCTTGTTTTACCTTTCACTTTGGTATTACTGTGGTAAAATTATTATCAAGGAAAGGCCAGTAAAATCAGCAATTTTAGAATTTAGAAGATATTACGTTAACGATACAAGTTTTCCTGAAATGATGCTCTGAATAACGAGAGATTCATGCATTCTGAAAACCTTGGCCCGAAATAGAGAAACTAGGTGCCTATGAATTTGTTCGAACTTCACTTTATTATACATAGAAGTAAAATTAGTCTTTGAGCTGAAATTAACAATTAATTGAAAGACTCGTACCCAGTAAATTGTTCCAAAATCTGGGTCCGCTGACGATTTAACTTATGTTTTATTTAAACGTAGGGCATTTCATTTGAAAGAAATACTACAAATTTATTTCTAGTTATTTTTTCAAATTCTAAGACGATTTAAGAAGTAAAAAAATCGAACTCTTTCTGTAACAAATATAACCGTATGTGAAAAAAAGTGGCAGCTAAGAACATCAATAGCAAAACACCGCACGGCAAGTGGTTTATATGACGACAAAACCTCTATAGTAACTCCCCAGCAGCAGCCTGGCAATGTGTGTTTAACAGCCAATTTGTGTAGGTTCCATATCGCCATCATGTCTCGCCGCAGCCCTAATGCTTCTCATAACTAATTAGTAAAATTTTAGCAAGAAAACTTAAATGAATAAAATTATGCAGCATAGGCTGCGAAGACGGGCGGAGAATTCATTATAGTAAAGAACAGAGTTTTGTTTTGGGTAAGTTCCACTTCACGCATTCTACAACGAGTCCAAACATTTATCTGGATGCTAATTTGCTTAGTAGAATTATTAATCGCGCTGTAGCAGACTTCATATTTGAGTTTCATCAACCCCCATGGCGTTACTAACAAGAAAATAAAAACAGATATAAAAATGAATTTTGGAATGGAATACATCCAACAAAATGTTACTCGGGCTACAAAAGATGTGAAAAATTCTCTATATGAAAGTTTAAAGCATTCGTTCAACAACATTGTAAAATAAGGAAAGTTATTTAAAAAGAACACGGTGAAACTTGCTCCAGATTACGATTTAAAAACTTTGAAATATAAGGTTCAATGATAATTCAGGTTTGAATTTAAAAGTTGTGATATCTGTAGAGAAAAGGGTAAGAATTTCATTTTTTGTAAAGACGTCCATGGCTCTAATCTTCCATCTGCTGAGTGCATCCGTCTGAAAAAACTCCTCCTTTGCTGATGTGGAAAACATAATCAAAGAAGGTGATTTTGAAAAGAAATAAACGAAACTTTCCTAATCGATGCATATGGATTTCATTCCCTTCACCCTAAGCTACGAGCTGATAAAATAAAAATCTAATTTAAGTGCTATCATTAACTTTTGCGCTTGTTCCAGCGTCACAGGTTTGAGCGGCTTGCCCTCCACCTTTCTTGTTCGCACCCTAAAGTTGTTACGCATTTTCTTCATTATATAATTTCTTGTGAGTCCTGGATATCCGAATACTAAACATTTGTCCAGAATGCATTTAAAGCCAAAGTGGTGTTCATTCTAGTAAGCAGGCAACCACGCCTCGTAGGTAGGATGCTGCTACGATATTCCTTGCTTTCATCAGCGCGAGTTACAACGTCGACATACAGTAAGTTGGCGGCCATGTGCAACTTGGCTTCCTGTGACAAAATATAACGAACAAAAACAGTGGACGTCATCGAAACTTTCTGCAAGCAATCCCGGTTACGGCCAGTTGAAAATTTATGGGCACAAAATTCAAACGTTGATGCAGAAAGCGATAATGGAAAGAAGAAAAGCCAGGCTTGGGGTATGCAAATGTTGTGATAGGAACATCATTTCCTTGTTGAGCCATTGTAACTCAAATGCGAGCAATCCTCATAACAGTTGCAATCTCAAAGTGCACCGTTCGTTGTAAGGCATTCCTCTATTTGTCAATATTTAAAGTTGTCACGAGACTGCAATGCTTCAAAGCGTAGCTTTTCCGTCGATGCTTCAAGGTCTCTTGAAGGTATGGTTGAAATTCAACAACTTTCGTTGTAACAAAATGCAATGGGAAATAGGCAATCTACGAGTGAAATTTTGCGCTTTTCCTGGAATGCTTCCAAGCTTCTTGAAGGTATCTTTGAAATTCAACGACATCTCTCTGAAGCACAAAAGTTCACCAGTGGACCACTTTTTTTCTGGTACAACAGCATAAATGCTTTTTGTCGTGTCTTCTCCGTTAATGATAGAGCATCACAATTTGAGCTAGAAATACCTTAGTTCAAACTCAGGCTTGATCAATAACTTTGGATTCGAGAACGCTCTTTTCCGGAGCATGTTGCTGTGAAGTCGTTCACATTTATTTCTCACTTTCATATTATTTCACTTTCCTTTCCTATTACTAATACTCGAGAGATGGTGGCAAGCCCATCAGACTGACGTCTTGCTCGCCTGTTTCCGTCGACCGTTTTGGTTTATCTGGAGGCCATCGCGAACCTACTGTAAGCGAACCTCTGAATTCAGGTAGGCATGTATACGGAAGGAGAGCGTAGGTTGAACTGCTTTCAAAGCCTGCGTCAAACGATGTTGGAATCGGAGTCTCGATCCATACGACTCCAGTTATTGTATTTTTTAGCAATAGGTTAAATTCTACAAAAATTTGGATCTATTTTCAAGTAAATTGTTGAAAGCGTGTTTTTCAGCGGATGTGCGAGCCGTATTCTCTCACCAATGAACAGGCATTACTTGGGCACACACACATACATGTTTATTTGAATATACATATATATATTTCTTTTCTTCCAAATTTATTTTTCTCTTTTTCTTTGAAACTTATATGTTCTTCGATAATGTTAAGACATCTGAAAAATAGTAATCACTCTGGGAAAAAGTAAGTATATCACATAAATTACATGATAGACATGTGTCAAAAAATAGACACGAAAAACATGTACATAGTGCACCTTTTTAAAAAAAAGAATGTAAATACGGGCACTACATCAGCTTCTGTTATTGAAGCACTTCCATGCGATGATTCCTCTCAATGTCTTACCAAGCTCTGGTAGAATCTAGACGCCATAGCGGTTTTCCCTGCAGTTCTTTCATTTGGCGTGTCCTCTAAAGCCTTAATGTTTCATGACTCGGGCGTATTGATGTTGGTGCCGAAGCCTTTTCTGCTCCCAAAATACTTCATCTGAAGAAAGGCTTCGGCAGCGTCAGCAAGTCTGGTGAGATGCAAGGACAGCTACTGACTCCTTGGCAATCGCGGATCTGCCAACAGCGATAGATCTCGCTCTGTCTTACTCTGCTGCTGGAAAAGTTCCTTATAAGAAAACTTGCACCAACGTTATTTATTATCAGAACGAACATCTCCCAGCTAAAACGAAAATGAATAATTGAAAACCGTTTGGAACTTTTAGTTGTGTGATTAGATTCATTGAAGCTATTATTATGAGGAGCACAGCAAAAAATGAAGTTAAAATAGCAATTTGAGCATTTCAGAAGCGAATTTTACGAGTAATGGTTCACAAGGATGAAGATACACAAAATAAAACATCAAATTAGTAGGGTAATTCAATGTATTTTCAGTGAAGTTTCGGCAATATTGTGATAAAGTGGTTACAAATTATTAAACGCGAACTGCATATTTTATAGGTACAAAAAGAAAGAATTTACGAAAAATCATTTCCGATGTTTCGGTTGAAGTTGGCAAATTATAAGACACGTTGCTTGTTGACACATGGGTCCGGAGAAGTAATAAGATCTGCTGGTGATCCATCCATGCAGAGGTTAAACGGTGCTACTATTGCGTGAGATCTACCGCTATATACCGCCTACCCAGGTGCAGTTTCGTCTGTGTAAATTAAGGATTTATCGCTAAATGAAATGCATGGAAATAAGTATTATCCATTAGTAGCCTAACTTAACCTCACGCCACAGTAATAGCTAGAGGTAGACCTCATGCTATAGTGTGGTAGCCCTCACGCAATAGCAGCACCCCTCACGCTATAGTACTAGCTAGAGGTAGATCTCATGCTATAGTGTGGTAGACCTCACGCTATAGCAGCACCCCTCACGCTATAGTACTAGCTAGAGGTAGATCGCATGATATAGTATGGTAGGCCTCACGCTATAGCAGCACCCCTCACGCTATAGTACTAGCTAGAGGTGGACATGCTGTAGTAGTGTAGTATGGTAGACCTCACGCAATAGCAGCACCGGCTACATTCCCAGACACGAGATGACTAGGTACAACTCTCCTTCAGTTCTACCTCGGACCTACAGAGCGTGAAGGCTTGGCTCTATCAGACTTGATAGTAGCTTGGAAAACTCAGGTTTTGAGAATGAGCATCTGAGACTTATTACTATTCTAACTCAGCAAATGAGCATAGCATTTTAATTTCCAGGATTCGTGAGAAGTACCGGACCTGTATACATGGTAAATAGTATTATTAGGTGTGTGTCCTTTACCCTGTGCAATGCAGCCATAAAGAGGCCAAATTATTTAATTGAAGTTAATAGTTCAATTATTGAACACACATGAATAAAGAAAACTAAATTCCGGTAATTCAGTTCCGCGCCTCTTTTGAGCTGCATTGTACCTGATGAGTTAAATACACCTAATAAACTTTTCTTTATGTTCACTGATTCGCTGCATCTCACAAATCACAGAAGTAAAAAAGCTACGCTCATTTGCTCTGCTTGCAAGCATGTGATGCAGGTCAAGTTCATCATGTGTTGAATTAACAGGAAATTCACTCAACATTTTTCTTCTCAATTTAACACGTGATGAACTTGAACTGTTTCGTAAAGTTGAAAATTTGGAAAAGAAACAAGTGATGCAGGGTGATACCGAGTCTCCCTCACCTATGTAGAACCATGTATTTTTACAAAAAGATGTAATCGAAGAGAAATATGATAATTCTATTAGAAATTAAGCTTAGAGTCGATTTACGTTGCCGGTAAACAATTGTCAATTGACTTTTTGTTAATCGTCTTCTTATTAAAATTGTTCGAGAAATCGCCTTGGGAACAGTCAATACGGCTCGATTTGCCTACGTCTGTGAAGTAAAGGCTTTCTTGTAACACGTTCACTGTGATGGGTGAAACTAAAATTCAATATTCAACTCAAATTTAAAGTAAAAAATTGTTACCAATTTTGTGATTACAAAACATTAAATGTGTCCATCAAATAACATTAATTTTATAAAGATTGCTAAAATTTCTCAAACGACTCATCGACGTGTTGTATCGCAAGCTACGTGTTAAAAAGCTGGCTTCCGAGAATGCTGCAGGAACACATACATTTATAGGAGCTAAAATATGAAAAATAATATAGCATAACATAAATTTTTTTTAATTTGTTTACTGTTAGGCATTGGGAAATATTTAATCCCGCATATAAATTAATAAAAACTGAATTCAGGTATCTACTTTACTCAACGGAGGAAATTTGCTTTTAATGAAACAAGACGTTGAGATGGAATCTTATGGAAATGAACTTCACACCGAATGATACCCATACTAAGAGACCAAGTAAAATAATGCTTGTGGTTTGGGTCCACGCACCGATGATCATTTAGTTAGAGATTGTTTAGTCTGCGTTTCAAGTATCAGGTATTACTTAAATTGTCTCTTATGGAAATTGTACAAATAATATCAAGAATGTCTGTCGTTCTCTGGTTATTAGCGCGCACATTGCCAATATGTATGCTACTTCTCATTGCATATTGGGAAATTTTGAATATTTCAATCATGAAAACGTCCGCTATTTTGCACTACACCAGATATTCAATCTGGAATTCTTACAGCACTGAATGAATGCAAGTGCAGGAAGCTATATAAGTAAATTAGACCACAGATTTTTCATGCCGAAGTATACGAGGCTAATTAATTCCAAAGTTCACTGCCCTAACACGTATTCTTTACTGGGCGTCAAATGGGACCATCAATTCCTGCGTTCACAGACTTCTCTGCCACTCAAACAAGTCCAGCATGTCTCGTTTTAGAAAAATTCTCTGCCACTCAAACAAGTCCAGCATGTCTTGCTTTAGAAAAATTCTCTGCCACTCAAATAAGTCCAGCAAATCCTGCGTTCACGGATTTATCCGCCATTCAAATGAGTGCGGTTGATTCCAAACTTCACAAGCCCAGCTTTTGTGCGGAGACTGCGACTGGCGGCTGGTTTGGTCAGCAGGATTTCATGAGATTTACAGCGAAGCCTTCTGCCCCTAATTGTTGAGGGATTGGTGTCGGGAGGTAATTAGCTTTCGCTTCAATTTGCTTTGCATGGCTTTAACAAAAATGTTGACTTCATTGCGATTCACCAAAGTGCCCAGTTTTAATGCAAGAGGAAATGGGCGACTACGGAAAGAATTAAGTACTCGTGAATATTCTTCGTCCTCTCTATATTCGCATATATCGTATATTTTACTCACTCCATGAAGGAAAATTAGAATTAAAATCTTATCGCAAAATCGAACCAAGTAAAAAAGATTGCAACCAATTTTCATTAAAAGATTCGGGAAGCAAACAAAAAGTGAACACCCCTTAACTTGTGTTATATAACTGTGCTTTGTGAACGCTCGGTTGTTTATTTTTCAATTACGTAGTTACATTTAATTTTTAATTCTACATAATTTTATATTATCAATTGCACTCACACGAAATGAGTAGGATGTCGCACAATAAGCTAGAATTTTATGCAGTAATGTATAATGAAAAGTATCAAGAACAACTCATGAAATGCGATAAATCAAACGGTGTTGCCACCTGTTAACTGATGGGTGGGCAGATGCTCAGTGAGCCCGCATACACAGCTCGTCATAACCGACGGTATATGATGTATAACAGGATCTTTTCCAGATAAGCCTCGCCGCTAATGCAACACATAAGTTCACCCACTTGTAACTTTCAAAATAATGCACCTATCGACTTCAAATTACTCTCAAACGAAAGAGTGTTTTAATCTTTCATTTGAGAGTTATTTGAAGCCGATTGGGGCATTATTTCGAAAGTTACAAGGGGGTGAACTTATGTGTTGCATTAGTGGCGGGGCTTATCTGGAAAAGATCCGTCTGACAAACCATGTTACTTACATAAAATTGAATTACGCTCTGAGTGCTCGAAAAATTGAAAGTATGCTCTGACCGCGTCAGGGGAACAGGCTTCAATACCTGTCCAAGTTTCCCTGTTACAATTTTTAAAATGCGGACTTTGAAAAAAATTACATTATTTCCTAAAGGTGCCCGCGTCAAAAATGCTATATTAATTTTATCTCCATGAAGGAGTGAAACGTGTATCACGGAAACGCTCATCATACTAACCTGGTCAAAAGTTTCGATGGTTGCAGACCAAGAAAATAGATAACTTCATTTTTTGCTAAATGCTCATTTCGAGTACTTTAGAAAATGAAAGCTCTACTTAACGAATCTAGTCTCTAAAACCTTTCATAATGTACATTTGCCTTACCTTACCTAAATAAATTGATTTAAACGTTTAATGCCTTTCAACGAAATGACGTTACGTGCGATGGTACTACGTCATCGTACGTCAAATGGCAGTTCCATACACCACTTATTTTAAAACACCAATTTTAATATTTTTCCACGCTGGTGAATTTTTAAAATTAAAAGTGCAATATTAACGTGTTGACTGCGCTGGGTAAACCTTACACTCAAAATGCAACTCAAATTCAAACTCAATTGTAGTGAACAATTTTGAAATGGCAAACATTAACTGGACAGTGCCCATATTTAGCTTTGGTCAAGGGTGCACAAAAACTGAGTTCGTGACTGCTAGTCAGTCAGCAGCATTAGGGAAATTCCCTCCGTGTACACCGGCAACTCACATCACATCTAACCTCTCAAAGTCACTTTTTGAAAATAAGGCTGATAATGAAGTCAAATCGGTCGTACACTCCTACATTTTTCGTACATCAATAACAGTTATTTACTAATAAGGAACGAGGGCTCAAAAATTTTATTCTATTTTAAGCAGCCGCAAATGTCGCAAGGTGTAGACCGAAAAGCCATTCGACTATTCGTGGTACTGTTGATCTGTGGCCTAATATATCTAGTGACCACGAACCGTGAAAAATAACGATACTTGATAACGTTCGATTAAGCATGAAGATCATTAAATAAGTTTTTTATTGGGCAAAACAGAATTCATTTAATCCCAAAATTTACCCACAATATTTCTTTACCTCCCAGATACCAAGCAAATGATTTTTTTTTAAAAATAACAGTAGCTTAAAAATACTTTTACCCTCATAGTAATGATGTCTCATTACTCAAATTAGTTGAATTGGAATAAAATATATCACGTACACTCATCCTCTTATCCTTTTGTACAATCTTCAAAATATCACTTCTATTATCGGCAATTAAGGCTTACCAACATTACGCTCATCGACAATTTTTTCGATAAACGAAAGCGTTGGGAACAATATTTAAGACATCCTTTTATTTGCTGGCTCAGATCAAAAAGTTCTTTTGTTCTCAGTAGCGGCTAAAACTAAAAGCCTCTCAGGTCGAGCTGGATTACAGCAGCAGCCAAGGGACTAAGTCTCTCAGTTTGGAAGCCCATTGCAGTCGAAGGCAGTTTTCCTTACTTTTGCCACAACAAAAAACAAAACTGAAAAAAGTCATGTTGAAATGAAGTTCTTCGGGTCCTAATTCGTTAACTGCGATTGATTAAACTGAAGTTCAATATTCAACTCAAATTTAACGTTAAAAGGTTTTCAAAAATTTTATAAGTAGCAAACATTTACTGGGTACATTTAATGCCATTAATTTTGAAAAATAGTTAAATATTTTCAAGCGACCCATCGATGGGTCGTTTGGCAGCTGGAAAAACTTAAGCACGACCCACCGGTGGGTCGTAACGCAAGCAACGTGTTAAATTTAATGTACTTCGATTTAAGTGTTTTGTTAATAAAAAAACTTGAGTTGTATGCTTGTTAACGCTGAAACAATAGAATTAAGTATTGTGTGGAGGGGCCTGATCATGTACACTTAAATTTCATTCTTAATTATCTGTAATGTGCAGAGCTCAATTTCAATATTTGTGGGAGAAAAAATTCACGTTATGAACATACCTAGCGGAGGTAGTGGAAATTTCATTCCGTGTGCTATTGGGAATGTGAAATGATGATGGAGGCATGGTGAGGCAGGCTTGTAGTTGACACTGTTGTTAAACTCCGGTTGTAAGGATTTGGGCGCTGCTATAGCCTGAGGTATACCACACTATAGCATGAGATCTACCTCTAGCTAGTACTATAGCGTGAGGTTAGGTTAGATAACTAATAGATATTTCTTTTTTCCAAGCATTTAATTTAGAGATAAACACTTAATGTCTACATCTCAAAATGCACCAGGGTAGGCAATATATGGCGGTAGACCTCAGGCCATAGTAGCACCAGGATTTGTTTGTGAGAATAGGAAAGTTTCAAAATACTTTAGCAATCTGAATGTAATTTCTCAGTTCGTGTTTAGTTTGTAGTCGAGCGACGTACGACATTCACTCTACTTGTTCCTTTGCGCCTGTGATGTTCATGTTTCTGGTAAGCGCTGCTTTAGGCTATCATTTCTTATTTATCTTGTTATGATTGTAATGGTTAATTGGTGACGTCTTCAGTTAGTCACGTATATCTGAAGAATTCACTTGTTTATTATTCTCGTTTTGGTGTAGGATTCTTCGATTGAATGGCGACGTGTTCAGCGATTCCTGGAAATCTGAAAAGTTCTGGCGTTCATTATTCACGTTTTGTTTTAAGTATCCTCGGCTTTCTCGCAGCCCATCCTTGCTCGGATGACCTGGTTCAGTGTTACTCGTATGCTATAAAATTGGTTTTATAAAATGTTTCCGCGGTTGCATTTGGTTAGATTGTAATAAGCAGAATTGGGAAATTGACTTTGCTGCTCGAATACATTTTCATCCTTCTTAAAGAAATATGGAAAATAAATTGCTCGAGAACATTTCGCCTCGTATGATATCAATTATTTTTTCTGAAATAGTTGCGAAAGAGATAAAATGTCATTCATTTGTACAGGTACGTGAATAAGTAATTTACCTAGTGGTGCACAAGTGCCCCAATACTTACGGAACGTGTTAAGATATGTCAGAGCCGTACGGAAGTGTGTCTAGATGACCATAGTTTACTCGCTAGTACTTTTTAATATTAGTGAGATCCAATGAGAAAAAGAATTACGATCGTATTTAAATAGGGCCTTTGTTATTCATTACCCAACCTGACGTGTTAATTCTCCGGACATACCAAAAATCATAGATGTCTTAACTCCGGCCCACCGATGGAATGAGGTCAATAGTTCAACTTATTTCTTATTAGTTAACATTTTGACTGCAGCAGGCGAACTGAAGTTCATAGTGTTGAAGTAATATTCAACTCAAATTTAAAATCAATTGTAGAGAGCAATGTTTAAAATAGCATACATCAACTGGATCGTGCCATCTTTCAGTTTTTATCAGGAACTTGTGAAAATTGAGTTTGTGATGACTTGTCGGTCAGCAGCATTATGATAAATTCCCTCATTGGCCACCGGTGGCTCACGTCGCTGTCACGTCAAGGTGTTAAGAGGTAACTGAGACTTTCCTATGTCAAAAATTATCAATACCATAATTTTTTGTTGAAAAATACAGTCCTCACCGGCACCTAAGTTAGCTCTTGCATACAACATGTCCGCACATAATATTTACGACAGCCATAAAATAGTTCAAATTGTCACCTACCTTAAGCCACCAGTTAGAATGTTCAAGAATCAGCTATCGTTTCAGTTTTCAGGAGCACACGTAAGACTCATTCTTTAAGACTCACTTAAGACTTCGCAGGGGATTCTTGAAAATACGAAAAAGAAACAAATTTACATAGAAATTTATTTATTAATAAATTTCTTTTGCCAGCATTTATAATAACTTTCATCTTTTAACTTCAAGTTGATGGAGTGAAATACAAGATTATTGCGTAGCAGAGTTTCCTTATATTTTTTCTCTAGCCGCCCGCACTACCTGAGGAATCGCTTGCTATTGCAAATGTTCGCCCAAATTCAGGGGATTGAACTTAATGCGGTCGTAGAGTGGCAAATCTCGCATGCGCTTCAATTATTTCTGAAGTGTTCTCAACGTAAATGGCATCCTTTCGCACAAGCCAAATTATATCGAATGCACTCAACGCTCCTATCCGACGACATTCTCTAAACAGAGATCAGAATTTTAGGAATGATGAACTTGGTAATTTAGATTCGTACCCCATTTGACCTCAGAATTTTAAAATTTTTGGTTATTTTCAGACATCGACTGCAAGGAGTGAAAGCGATTCAGCTGTAAAATTCATCATTGTTTGTTGATGTTAGTTTCTTCTATTTTCAGTTTATTTACACGTATCTACGTATCAGACGCTAAATATGGGAAAATATCCTAGCGCAACCTCTTAATTCTAGTTTTAGAGCATTAATGTCACACTCACGAGAAGCATGATACGTCTGTTTTCAACAGAATGTTGTACGTTTATTTCTAACTTTATTCATCTCATCAGTAGAATTATTGAAATGAAACTTGCGCATTCCTCATAATTCTGACGTCTTATAATACGCATTATAAATATCAGATCTGGTTTTTATAAGACATTTATTGTAGGAAAAGTACCAGCCGCTAGAAACGTCAGTGACAGGTGAGGCGAGAGTGATGAATAAGACATGCCTGATTGCGATGAACTTGGAAAAAATCTGCTCCGTACTGCCAAGAAAGCCGGGCTCTAAGAGAGTATGAGTGCTCAGAAGCTTTTTTCTTCATTGACCCAATCCTATAAAGCAAGGAGTGATAACACACGCAGTCAGTCGCAGTAAATGTTGTTCTGCCCTCTTTAAAACCGTCGCTGGTAATGGAGGATCTAAAAAGTTCCTTTTCTGCCAAAGGTCAAGAAATTCCCGGCGGATCTTAGACATCAGAAAAAAATTGGCTTGACTTTCGCAAGAAATATAAAGATCAAGTAACACGTTTTCTGTAAGAGGACCCACCGGTGGTAATTGAAAGGATTTTCATAATGCTGCTGACCGACCTGCAGTCACTAACTCAATTTTCATTAATACTTTTAATGAAAGCTAAACGAATGTACGATCCAGTTAATGTTTAATATTTTCAAAATCGCTTACTATGAACAATAATATGACTTTAAATTTTAATTTCATATTAAACTTCAGTTTAACCCGTCGTAGGAAGCGTGTTAATGATGAAAGCCGGTTCAGGTTGGTCAGAGGCGGTTCTAAAATTATTCGCCACCCCATTGAGGTGTACCGATGTGACTCAAATTGCACTGTTAAGGTAGTGGAACAGGAAAATATTGTGTGAGTGTGAGGCCCCTTTAGTCATAAAAAAGAAAGAATGAGACGCTATTTCTTCTCTCACTGAAAAAGCCGGTGACAAGAGGTACACTTCGTGAAAATCAAAAGTGTTTTAATTTATTTTTCGAACAGTCGCTTTAATTTTAATGACATTGAGCATGTGTAACCTGCTCGGAAATTTATTGTATGCATCAAGTTGAAAAGAGGAGTGTGAAAATTCTGACCATCAGAGTAATGAGAACGTTCGCAAATTCCTTCCCTAGTGAACAAGCTGCATTGCAGTCTAGACTTTAGCCTGTTGTGTTATTAAATGTTTCCACCACCCTTCATTTCAACTTCTGGAACTATGTCGTCCATAATTTTATTCGTAATTGGCGAGTATGGCACGCTGAGAGGGTAAGTTCGTCTGTGTAGAACTAGCCTTCCTGTAAATGAGGGAAGTTTGCAAGGAATTACTGATGCGCAGACAGCAACTCTTACGGAGGCTTTGCGCTGATTTGAGTAATGAGGGAAGCGTTCGCTTGGCTAGGGTGCGTGTTGGACTCAGTAAAGTGGAGAAGGGGAATGGTGAATGCGGGGAAGTGAAGATGGAGACTTTTCACTCATTTGAGTTATAATGAGAATGATTGTGTGTGTGTGTGTTTATTAAAGTGGAAACGTGAAATGGTGAATGCAGGGAAGTGAAGGACGAGAATTTTTATTCATTTGAGTTATAATGAGAGTGATTGTGTGTGTGTGTTTATTAAAGTGAATACGTGAAATGGTGAATGCAGGGAAGTGAAGAACGAGACTTTTCATTCATTTGAGTTATAATGAGAGTGATTGTGTGTGTGTGTGTTTATTAAAGTGAATACGTGAAATGGTGAATGCAGGGAAGTGAAGAACGAGACTTTTCATTCATTTGAGTTATAATGAGAGTGATTGTGTGTGTGTGTTTATTAAAGTGAATACGTGAAATGGTGAATGCAGGGAAGTGAAGAACGATACTTTTCATTCATTTGAGTTATAATGAGAGTGATTGTGTGTGTGTGTTTATTAAAGTGAATACGTGAAATGGTGAATGCAGGGAAGTGAAGAACGAGACTTTTCATTCATTTGAGTTATAATGAGAGTGATTGTGTGTGTTCAGTAAAACGGGTACATAAAATGATGAATATAAAGATTTAAGGAGAAAGCTTTTCGCAGATTTAATTTATAATGAGAGTGATTATTTAAGATGTGTCTTCAGTAAAGTGGATATAAAAATGTTGAATGTAGGGAAGTGAATACGGAGACTTTACACTAACCTGAGTTATGATGCAAGCGACTGTGTGGGCTGAGTTATATCTTCAGTTATGTAGATGGTGTAAAGATTGAATGTTTAGAAATACTGAAGAGTAGAGCGTCCGTTTTGAAAGTAATTGTGAATTTTGTGGTAATACAGCTCAGGATTTTCGATTATTGCAATTCACGTTCTGAAACTTGCCGACTATTTAGTACTGCTGAAGAACCAATAACTGAGCGAATATACTTTCGCTAAGCAAATTTCTCAGAGGTGATATTGAAGCCACATTTTTCACTGAGACTACAGAAATCTACTCCAGGTCTTACGAATAAATGCTGCATTCGATTTAAAATCGAAGCACGTTACTACCAAAATTTATACCCTTATCATTCATTCTAATGCATTTAGAATCTCTGTCTCACCTTCACTCCAAAGTTGAGTTTCAGCCAATTTCCGATGAAATTCAGAGTGAAGGAGTTTTTATCAGATAAATTTTGGACTCCAGAAAAAAATTATTAATCTTTTTTGCAGAATGCAGCGTTACGAAAAATATATTGTTGTGAAAAGTGCAATTCGTGTAATGCGTTAGTTTTGTTGTACATGAAAGACCAGTTTGTGCTTTAGAGGTTCAAGAAACTCATTTACGAGAGGAATATATGCTGCACACGTATGTTGAAGTAGCTACATAGTCACATAGTTATATTCTTTTGGTGCATGCACATATGCTAAAGTCAAGGCAGAGAGAGCGGAGCATTTGCGGCCTCCCAGTAGTGCGTAGGAAGAAGAACAGTTTATTAATTGTGTTCATGTTTATCTATTGCATTTTCATAATGATGCATTCAGTAATATTTTCTTCCTAGCATTACGATCATTTTACTAGGGAAATCATTAAGCTCTTTTGTTACGATACTTTGTTCCATGTTCTAATGTGGGGAGATAGATTGACGCCTATTAATTGTGCTATCAAACACATTCAATGCTGGCGTTCACACAAACTGTATTCAGAGTAGTAAACGACAGCTGTGTGCCAATTTTAGTTCATGTGTAACATCATTTCATATTTTAAGGGTTTGTTTTTATTTAAACGGCTATTCCAGAGAACCAAAACAAATCATCAGATATCTTTATTCAAAATGGAGTTCTTTTGTCAAAATATAGTGACAAAATTTTGGTAATCTTTGCCGCAAACGTTACGGAAGTTTTCGATGGAAAAATTATCCAATAATAAACACGTTTCTTGCGAAGGGACCTACCGGTGGTCACAGGTTTTTTTATAATGCTTCTGACCAACCAGTGGTCACAAACTCAATTTTCATAACAACCATATCAAATGAAATAATGGCATGATTCAGTTCATGTTTGCTTATTTTAAATTGGCTTACCACAAATTATTTAAAATTTGAGTTGAATATAGAACTTCAGCCCATCGCAGAAAATTTGTTGACCAAGAACACCTCTCGGAATCCAATATTTCATCGAGAACACAAGTAATCCTAACACTCTGGTCACTGCTAAGTCGAACTTATTCTACGGTCTATTTACATATAATTTTGGCAGCCTTATGCCAGAGCTATGGTAGGGATGCTAAAATCATAGATGCGCCGGGAAAAAGTTAGACAGGGTCATATGTATTCTAAAACAGTCGTTCTTACCTTTGTTGGAGGTACTAAACCCCACAAGTTTCATGCATACATTCATCGAACCCTTCGTTATTGGAAAAGTAAAGTGTGTTTTTTCTCCAAATTCAAAACATATGTACTTAATTGTATACTGTATTAGTGCACGAACTGTACCATGTCAAACCCAGGTTAAGAACCGCTGTTCTAGACTGAATAGCCTTGAGATCGCTAGATATCGCAAACCACTCTCCCGCATACGAGATCGCTTTGATGTTTTGCCCACAAAAATTCTCAATAGGTCGCGAGGCACAGAAAGGAGCTCCATCATGTCCATAATAAACAACCCCATTATTGAACTCGAAATTAGCCACGTTAACTTAACCAACTGATTAGATAACTATGATGAAAACCGAGATGTAGTACAACGTCTTTGCAAATTTCAACTTCTTGATAATATAAATTAGAGTGTTTTGTTGTCTAGTAAACTTTAATATTCGCTTTAATGACAAAATGTGTTTACATAGATTAAAGTATCTCGTGCTCTCTACAAGTCCAATTTATCTTAAGCAACAAAATGAACATTCTGGAAGCAGTGAACTACTTTTAATTCTCAACCGCACTCAAAACTGAAGCTTCAAGCGCAGAGGATTCAACTTCAGCTAAAGCGTACTTGAGGCAATTTGGTTTGATGTGCCTTGAAAATTGCCATGTTATGCTCTCGTTAAACACTCGAGCATACAAATCTGCTTTCGGCGCAATCATCATACTTTCGCAGCGTAGAACTAATTAAACCAAAGTTTGTTTCCAGATCTGGCTTAGTTCAAGAAGCGCGTGTTTTTGAACGTCATTATAGAAGCTTCAAGTCCGAGAGGATGAAGTAAAAACTATTATTATTCCAAAAATCATCCGACTTTATTGCCAAACAGCGGGAAAGCATAAAATTGGGGTTCGTGGAGAAGGGGATTACGTTTCTTCGCTTAATTTCAATTATGAAATTCTCCACTCTATCATATGTCAATTTTTGATTAAATAATTGCGAGGATTACATGAATCCGTCCGTCAGAGTCATAAACGCAGCGCTGTCTTGCCTTGGGACGCCATTTGCAATCAGACGAGAAGAATTTTTAGCAGACGACCAGTCTAAGTCAAAGCGCTATTGTGTCCTTTCCTTCAGTGTAACCAATTAAATCAAAGTCTATGATTATAGCTGCGAGATAAATACATGCCGGAAGGGCATGTCCTTAAAAACGATCTTTTATTTCGATTTAATGGCATCCTTTGATCCAACGAAAGACGCACCAATTAATCGAATCTTCGAAATATTGAAGACGCCTTAACAAGTTGTCTTGTCGACTGTTCCGGAGGATTGTTCTGGAAAACTGTTCGGTAATACTGTGTTCTGCAAGATTGTTCTCAAAGTTTATCCCAGTAGATTTATTCGGAAAACTGTTCTATAAGACCACCGTTAGTTTTAATGTTGTACCCCTAGTAAGACTTATTAGTTCCGCAGCAGACTGTCCAAGAACCCATAAGTACCTTCATTTAAGGGTACGTATGGGGTTCTTGAACGGTCTGCAGTGGAACTAATAGTACTAATAGTAACAGTGCTGATGGCACGTCAAAAAGTACCACGAAGGGCTCTAACGTGTCTTCATTTGTCACGTTAGACCGCCGCGTTAACGTCTAACGAGCACGTTGGCTGAGGCTACAAAAGCGATGCTCATCACGACATTTGACGAAATCGTATTGAAATCATAACGAATAGATCACATAATGAAAACATTCTATTTCATAAGATGAAACCAAATGGAAATTTCGCTGAATAAATTATTTCCTCGTACGTTACCCACTTCGTTGGAAGCTGTTCATTGGCGGTGAAAAAAAGCGGCGCGCGAGGGCGATTTTGCAGTTCAGTGGAGCACGTTTTTCACCCTGCTTAATGATCTTAATTACTGAGCAGGCGCCGAGCTGGATAATCAATGCCACAATTTTTCCCATCGTTGTTTAGATATCACAGATGAAGGCGTAAACAAAACTTGGAACTGTAGCGTATTTTTGATTTTGTAGATGGTTGGGTGAGTTTTTTAAAAAACTGCTTGATGGCCTCAATTACTGCAGATGCGCAGCGCTAGAGAACACACTTTTCAATTTTTTTAACTCGTTAGACACCAAAAAAGAACGCAACCACAAAGCTGCAGACAACTGTGGAACTTTTCGTTCTACTGCACCTGCGCGCTTCCTGAACGAGCGACAGCCGCAGTGTCGCTCAACTTTGCCAATAAAAACGACACAAGTTCAAGTTTTTGCGCAATGCTGCCCGAAGTTTGCGTGTGTAATATAGGGCATCCCCTCTGAGCTCGCTTGTCTGGCTGTCGCCGATCGACGCGCGCATTTAATTATCGGAAGCTATTGGCTTTAAAACCGCGATTTTTTTATTTCTAAGAGCACTAAGCCATCTGACAGGCTATCAAAAGCATGCCTTTGAAATTTGAATGAAAACAATGAACTTTTGATATATGTGTTTACGTCTCCGAAAAAAACAGAAATTTTTGAATTCTTGTCTTACGATTTTCAAAAAACTATTCCGGCACCTCATAAAACACGTAATGTCGTGCACGCGAGCAATGTGTGTGCTAACTTTTTTTATTTTCTATAATTGACAACAAACAACGGGTTTGACACTCAATATTTTTTGTGGTGTTTAAAATTCCTATAATCTGCGTTTGTAGTCTGCATTCTAGCATTTAAGTTCCAATGTCCATTGTAACTCTTTAAGTACGACGTGACCCACCGGTGGTCACTCAGGGAATTTAATGACGCTGCTGAACGACCAGCAGTCACTAATTCAATTTCGATAAACGATTAATGAACACTAAATGAAGGCGATTTGGATACTGAAATTCAGTTTAGCCCGCCGTACTTAACGTGTTAAATCGCAGTGTTTGACAGCTCGAGTGAAAAAAACAGTAAAATATATGTTATAATTACTGGACATTTTGGAAATGAAACAATGACACTTCTGTGGATCTGTGCGAACTTGAAAACAACTTCAACATTTATGACTCGCTTATAAAAAACCATTAGAGTATTATGAAATTGCACATCATAGTGACGGTCGAAAAATTATGCTGCATTATCGTGTAAATTCTCCCTCGTGGCAAAGGTGAAGCCTTACCGTACTTTTTCAGAATGTTTAGTAATGTTGACGATACTTTTTCTCTCAAAGAGCCAGGAAGGAAACTTTTACGACAGTCCAATCACATCATTTTAGCAAACGGTTTCCAAATACAAACATGAAACCTGCTCAAACTTTGAAGCCATTTAATTGAATGGATGGGCTCTTACACCAACACGAAAATTCTTTCTTCCCTGCACTTTTGACTCAGTGTCATGATGTGGGTCGGTAAAATGGCGTAATTCAGCAGTGGCGCTTCCATTTCATTCCTAGTGGGCTAGGACTCGTAAAATGAAACACTGGTATTTGCCATGCTGGAGCGAAAGCACTGTTTATAATTTACGAGCAATGTTCGTTGCAACGTGCATTAATTAATTTGATTAGCATCGCCTTTCAGAAGCCGCTCGCCATATTTGCTAATAGAAGCATATTAACTAATTCAATTATTTTTTACTATTTCGATGTAAGTAATGAGTGTAACTTGCTTTCAACCGACCCTCTTTATATCATCTCAATTTAGGAGATGCAAATTGTAATACAGTCAGTTCTATATTTTATTAAGTAAAAAGGATAATTACGCAGCAAACGCACGTGCACAAAACGCCCGGAGCAATATTGCAAAACCATGCTTTTCTGTGAGACATTCTACTGGTTAACTCAGCTGTGTGTGCAGGGGCATTGTCATGATGGAAGATATCATCCTTCTACTGAAAATGAAGGGTCGCTCTCGAGATAAGCCAGCGGTCATAAGAAAAAGTTGACCGCAAAAGATATTAGCAATAATGGAATGCCTTTCACTTTTACATTGTGCAATGGTTAGTTCCTGAACTTCACCGTCATACGAGCAAAATAAACTCATGTGTATCACTGTCATACACATAGCATAATCTCATACACTTCACCGTCATATGTACAAAATAATCTCATGTACTTCATCGTCGTACAAACAGTACATATAATTTCATGTACTTCACCGTCATATACGAACAAAATAATCTTATATAGTTCACCGTCATACGAAAAAAATAATCTCATGTACTTCACTGTCATGCAAATAGCATAATCTTACGTACTTCATCGTCATACGAACAAAATAACCTCATGAAATCTATTTTTTTTTCTTGCCGACCGTGCCTGCAATCTCAATTGATCCGTGAATTGTGGCGTTTAGTTGTGTTATAGGAAATACTCCTTAACTAGATACATGCCCAGCAAAATAGAGTCCAGAATTTTCAGAAAAACGACTTCATGTAAGCAAGTTCCTACGAATTTTCTTGCACCTACCACACGAGACCGACCCACTGTTTATCCATTGCTGATTTTTTCATCATTCAAGTTAGTAAAAGTGAATAGCATTTAATGTATTACAATAATCAGTAAGGTAATTGTATTTTGTGATGCCTGCCTATATCGGAAGCGAGGAGAGGGTTTCACTAAGAAAAGTACTTTCTGTTCTCGTTCAATTCCTATTTATTGATATTGATATAATTTATTTAAATTCCTGTTTGCCATAAAATGCTTTAATTCCTAATCGATGTCATCAACATCTTTTCCTGATTTATAATGTATATTTCCATTCCTCATTGCTATGATATATCTCATTTCACGATTGATATGATCGTTTTCAATTTCTCATTAATATAATCAATTTTAGTTCCTGAATGACGTAACCTGTTTCAATTCATGATTGATATAATCTGTTTCTATTATTCATTATTGTGATCTATTTCCATTCCTAGTTGAAATAAATCAATTTCGATGAATGAATGATAAAATATATATCAAATTTTGATTGATATATTACATTGAAGTTCCTGATTGTCAAATTTATTTCAAATCCTGATTGATATTTTCTACTTCAATTCGCGACTGGGATACATCCAATAAAAAAAGGTAAATGTACACTTTTCTCCATTCGTTACGTCTCACCTTTAGATATCTAAATAAAATTTGTAACCATGTTCGCAAAAACACCTTATAGATTTGTTTAGGCTTATTAAGCAGTATGTTGTCTAATTGACAATCGGAGAACGAATGAAGCTAAATATTAAATTTTTGGTAATTCCACTATATGAATATAATAATAATGAGTTTTACCACTATGGCTGCATAAATACTTGATGAATTTTTGGAACATAACAACTCCTAGGTAGCTTTTAAATGGATGATCAATTAGCAAATGAAGCTAAAAGAGAAATGCTTGGTAGTACCATTTATTCTGAAAGAGAATTGCTTAATAATTTATAGTCGCAATCCTAAAAAATACGAAAGCTGCTACTGCAACGCGTGTAGTCCAACATCTAAATTGTCCTCAAACTTTCATCATCATTGAAATTAAACTTTTCTTTCTGTGTTAAATGCCCCTCTTTTTTCCGATTCAACGCTGATAGTTGAAGATTCGTGTATCATTCATCCTGTTTTAGAATGGACCCAACTTTCCTTTAGCACTTTGACCGCAATTGGTTAAACTGAATTTCAATATTCAACTCCAATTAAATGCCTAAGCAGATGTTCACTTTGCACAAATCGCAGATTCGCTAAAATTTATAAGCGAAAAAAATGCTTTTAAAATTAGTCCTTTTATTAAAAAAAACAATTGCCACGTTTCAGAGATAAGCTCCATCATCAATTCTGTAAAATACAAAGTATGACCAATGCAATGTAGGTATGAAAACACCGTCGATAATGAATTAAAGAAAATACAAAAGAGAAAAAAGCACAACTATGCATTAACTAACTAAAGGGGATACGAGCTAAGCATGTTGTTTAAGATTATTTTTTCCTTAAAAATATGCAAAAATTCTAAAATCCTAGGGTCAAAATCACGGAAAGAACTATGAAGTATTTTAAAATTATCATCACGAATAATTTCTGAGGTTATTGTGTTAGAGTCACCCTAAAAAATAAAAAATTCCGAAAATTTTGACTCAGGTTGGCACTGAATGATCGAGGATACCGTTATGAATTTACTCGGTTTGTGTTCTGCGTTTAACGAAACCTACGAGTCTGAGTTGTCAGCCTTTAGTTATTGATATCAATACGCTTTAAAATACGGAATATTAAACATCGAATGAATTTTCCATAAAGCGAAGTCTTGCGATGAATTGATCGCTTCCCTTCAATTTGTAACTCTTTCCCAGACATCCTTAATGCTCTTAACCCGTTTTTTTTCGAAGTAAGATAACTAATTTTTAATAAAGCGATTTCAAATAAACTCTCGTTTTTCCAACCCGGAGGCGTTTTGCATTACGACGCAAAGCAGCCGCAGCTGAGCTGAGGACTTACGAGCAATTTTAAATTAATTCAACCATCGGCGAACAGCTTCGAAGAAAAACTAAAATTATAGGTTGATTGCCCCCTTCTGCTCAACTTCTCTCTTTTATTGAGAAATTGACTCCAGACTGATGCTATAGTAAAAATTCTACACTAACATCGAAGCAATTAGTAACGCGTGTCAATTATAAGGGCACTCAAAACTTTCGGGTTTCAATGCTTTAAGCAATTAATTTAGATTGCATGAAGGCTCAAATCAGTTATGCCATAAATTCGACTTGTAGTAATTGCTGCCTGGAAAATAAATACCTGTTCAAGTGGAGTTTCTGGTAAATTATGATAGACTCCAAGAAAAGAATTAAACTGAGTATTTGAAAAAAAGACATTAACAGCAACCGTTGTCTTGAGTGATTTTTCTCCAGATGCTTGAATAAAAGTGTAGGTGAAAATCTTCCATCGTTGTATTAAACCAGTATCTAGCTATAGATGTTAAATATGGCCAAATGAATTTACTAACAGCTTGATAATACAATACAGAAACATTTCAGTGAGTAGCAAAGAACGTTCCGATCACTACAGTCTAAAACAACTTTTAGAATATTCACAAGATGACGAGATTTCAAACAGGATCCATCAAATTAAATACACATTACAATAAAATAGGGATTCAATAAAGATCCAAAATCGAACTTGAACACATCACAAACTCCAAATGAGAAGCTGATTAGTTTTTGGTTAAAAATATCAAATCTTTAAAGATGATGAACAATTATAAAAAAAGAAATAATGGAGTCCGATATAACAAAATTTACTTCAAAACTATTCAAGCAAACTGGAAGATAACGCTTTGTAACATGTGACCAGACGGTGAAATGATGTGTAAAGTGTTAGTCCTAAAGGTGAAATAATATTAGAAAGGTGTTACATGGACCAAAATTTCCCGCTAGCGTTTATGCTCCCTTGCACCAACACCGAGAATTCGCTTGCTTGAACCGACCCACTCAGAGGCACATTGTCATCAAACGTATTTACCACAACTGGAATAGACGTTATTTTTTTAATTGAAAAATAATGGACGAGAGGTTAAAATTAGATGATTAAACAAAATAGTAAAAATCAATATAAAAAAATTTAGGAATTCAAAAACGAGGAACACTGCTCGTAGGTTAAGCATTATTTTATCTAACACATCGTCAAATCCATAAAACGTTTCGGAGTCCTGCTCCATCCTCAGTTAGTACAGTCTGAAAAAAATTAAAAAGACAAAAAGTTCGTCAGACATGCTAAAAAAGAAGAAAATTTATAGAAAAAACTCATGTAAAAACTTCCAGCGGATAAAAACTATTCATACTATTTAAAACTGGTTTTTCTTCGGCTATGTACAAAGATTCAAAAATTTTCAGTTCCGAATCATTAAAAGCATTGCACAATATTTCAAATTGATCTTCAGCGACTCCAGCACCACAGTGCTCTGCATGGAGTCGCACAGAAGAATGAGGGGGGCGGTTGCGCAAGAGGCCTCTTGGTACGATGGCTAACTCCACGATGCTGGGCAATCCTCATATAAAACGCCAGGGTCGTCATACCGACATAGCCTGATGTACACTGTACACAACTAAATTTATAGACTAAGGACACCCTCATTCGCTTCGTAAGTATATCTTTATGCCGAAACAATAAGCCTATTTTAAACGAATTGACAGAAAATAGACACAATTTTACGTCAGGAAAATAGCGATTGAAAAGTAATTCTAAATCTCTAGACATCATCTCAGACAAGGCCAAAGAAAGGAAAACTGTACTACACTCCTATAAGAAGAAAAAGAAGATCAATATGATATATTGTGCAATGCTTTTAATGATTTGGAACTAATAATTTTGGAATCGTTGTGCATAGCCAAAGAAAAATCAGTTTTAAATATTATGAATACTTCTTATTCGCTGGAAGTTTTTACATGAGTTTTTCTATCAATTTTCTTCTTTTTTCTAGCACGTCTGACAAACTATTGTCTTTTTACGTTTATTCCGACTGTACCTAGTGAGGATGGAGCAGGACTCCGAAACGTTTTATAGATTTGACTATATGTAATATTAAATAATGCTTAACCTACGAGCAGTGCTCCTCGTTTTTAAATTCCTAATGAACATTCGATTAAAGAAAATTATTTTACTCAATATTCAAAAATGTGTTTCGTCATAAAATTAGGAACAGTTTATTTTGGATGAATTTGGGATAATTTTAAATAGAAGAATATACATGTAGACTATAGACAGGAAAAAATTACCACTAAATAAATTTCTTTCGAACACATTTTCCTTAAGAATTCTTTTAGAATGAAAAAAATACCCATAGAAGCATATTGAATGATTGAAATAGGGCTGTCTAAAATGCGTTTCGGCAACAACTGTTCTAAAAGTAATATGGTCTAAAACGCTCATGTAGACAAAAATGAGTGGGGTTATTTTCATTTTTTTCTGGATGGGATAAAAAGAAAACAATCAAAAATTTATTACATCATAGCACGAGTGCAGACGATATTGCTTAACCCTTTAACGCCCAAGTGGACTGTACGGTCCCCTTCAAAAATAGCCTCAATACATTGTATTTCTCGTAAAATTAGTTCCCTAAAGTGTTTTTTGGACTGCACTGTCGAGTGGCAGTTCCTTCCTCATCCTGAACTCGATGAATATCTGATGCCGGTGTCAGTTTAATGATGGTGGTTGTGATAACGGTAACATGAGTACAAAATGTGGACGTTGAAGGGTTAAAATTTAGAAAGTTCTAAATAGCAGACTCTATGACCATAGACATGAGACCATTACAAGCAGACAAATTTCTCAAGAATTCGCTTTCTCAAGATAAATTTCTCTCTCATTCCTTCAGAACAAAACGAATTTAAAATTATTTGAATGAATTATAATCAAGCGTACTAGCGTATCAAGGTAGGATGCCCTAGAAGTCACTGAACTTATTCGGGCCCACAGGTAGCTATACTCAAATTTGACCATTGTACTAGACTTAAGACACATTTTATCTCTGTATCACCTGTGGTAAATAAATTGTTTAAATTGTTTACTGAGTGCACAGGCCGAGATTCCCTTCGCTTGTATTTTATTTATAAATTGAAGTTTTCTTGAGAAACCAAAGATCAAAATTCAGTCCGAAGACCATTTTGTAGCCCCGTTGTTTGTGAAAAAATATTACCTTGGAATAAATCATTGGATACTTTGTGTGCAAATAATTAATTAAACCTAAAACTCATAACTTTTCCTGTATCTATACTACTGAAAATATGTTCCCTAAGAGCCCAGCTGAGAGCAGTGTAGGATTGGCAAGTGTGCCCTAACATTTTTCCCCTGAAATTCTGCCTCAAAATTGAGCTGAGCTTTGGCGCTGCTCTAATTGCGCCCCGAGTGACGAAAGAAAAATGTGCCCCTAATCTTGCTGGATCAACACTGAAGCGAAATTTGCTGCTCTCTTGCCGCGACGATGCTCAAAATGAGCATACTGTGATGAACAAGTGTGTCTTGGTCTTTCCCAAGATAAATTATGTGACGCTCACTGACTTTCGCAATGCATTCTCCAGAAGCGCATCGACCTCACTCGAAGAAACATTTCCTTACTCTAAAGCGTAAAGAATGCAAAATATATCAGGGAACTACAGTAATGATTTGAACGTTGAAGCTAAAGATCGAGGAACATTACCAATTTTGGATAACATTACCAACAACATAACCAGAAAATTGATGGATACATTTCATCTTCAAAAAATTCAGGATAGGCCAGTGATAGGCCACGAGAACAGTTTATTAACATAACAATTTAAACTTGGCTGGTTCTCGAGCTGTCATTCCAGCCGGTCTGAGGGTTCCGCTTTGAAAGTTGCAAGCATTTTGAAAGTTGCATTCATTAAATGGATCATGCCCTCATTTAGCTTCAATTAACTATTGATGAAAATTGTGTTTGTCAGGTCGAGCATCGCCATTATGAACTAACCCTCCATGGGGGCCGGTGGCACACTTAACAGGCAGGGTGTTGAGAACGTGACAGACACAGACCAACGAACCAAGAAACAAATGTGTATAAGTGTAGATACCTAATCTATTGTAATAACATAGGAGAAATAATACTAAAAAAATACATACATTCATTTGTACATTTATTTATTCCTGAGACACCTGGCGTTTTATTACATATGCAATTATTTGTTTGGTGTCCGCTTCCTGAGTCTCTCCGCGACGCTCATAAGGACGCTTAATAACCGTATCTGTGATACGAGTTTCACCAGTGCACATGTACAAGAATATTTTAAACGTGGGTACTATTGGGATGGATGTATTTTTTTGTCATCCATATTCGGAAGATTTATTTAAGAAAAATATTGATTCCCGTCAGTTTTGACGGGCGTGTTCACTACACAGTGTTTAATTCACGTTCGTAGTAATTAGTTTGACTCACAATGAAACAAAGTTAAAATCGACCTAGAAATGGTTTTAGCCCGGTCTACCAATCTATCTACATTCTAGCGGTACCCCAAAAACTTGTAAGATTTATTGGATGTTTTTAAGACTTCGCCCTGTGTTCTCAGTATTAGGACAAAATTCAGCACCCCACACACAGGTATAACATAGAGCAAAATTTAGTTCTTTCTCTGTAGTAACAACGGGAACTTTGTCGACGCAGTCTACAAACTATAAAATTTAAATAGCACCCCTATAGCACACCTACACGAAGAAGCCCTTGTCCTCCCCCTCCTTGACCACATGAACACGCTAGGGACAAACTTCTACACCTCCACACAAGACCCTGCCCACCCGCTACACTACATGCAACAACCCCGGCCAACCCAACGAACATTACACACCACCCCGGCCACATGCACCTCAGAACACTATATGACTCCCTCCCTCCCTGCCCCCCTGACACCTCACTACGCACACACATACACACACAGTTCACCTCACGCGCCCTCGCTGCCCTACCCCCTAACTCCCTCCTCGGAGTGAGACCCCCCCCCGTCCCCTCGACGGAGCGATCCCTCCCCCGGCAGGATCGAGTCCACCTGGCGCGGCTGCGGTGCGGACACCACACTTCACTCCCCTCATACATGCACAGAATAGGACTTGCGGAGGACGACAGCTGCGTCTGGTGCTACGCCAACGTGGGCGATCTTCCGCATGTCCTCCTACACTGTCCCGCCCTACACGCACACCGACACACACACCAGATACCTGCACTGGAGCACCTCTGGACTCGCCCCGCGGACGTCGTGAGGTTTCTGCACGACGCGGGCGTCTTCCAGAGGCCCATATAACCACACCCCTCTTCGCCTCGAGCCGGGCCCGGTCTGGGGCGGCCCTGGCCGCGGCGGACCCCTTCGAGCGGCCGTCGGGGCAAAACAACAACAACAACAAGCTATAAACGGTCTATTGAAAATATCTATTTTACGAGAAAGATTGCCTAATGTCTCTGCTGCAAGTAATTCATTTCATACTGTCTCTGCTGCAGGTAATTCATTCCCCACTGTCTCTGCTGCAGGTAATTCATTCCCCACTGTCTCAGCTGCAAGTAATCCATTCCCCACTGTCTCTGCTGCAGGTAATTCATTCCCCACTGTCTCAGCTGCAAGTAATCCATTCCCCACTGTCTCTGCTGCAGGTAATTCATTCCCCACTGTCTCAGCTGCAAGTAATCCATTCCCCACTGTCTCTGCTGCAGGTAATTCATTCCCCACTGTCTCAGCTGCAAGTAATCCATTCCCCACTGTCTCTGCTGCAGGTAATTCATTCCCCACTGTCTCAGCTGCAAGTAATCCATTCCCCACTGTCTCTGCTGCAGGTAATTCATTCCCCACTGTCTCAGCTGCAAGTAATCCATTCCCCACTGTCTCTGCTGCAAGTAATTCATTTTCCACTGTCTCTGTCGCCAGTGATTTAATATCCCATGGACTCTGCTGCATGTAATTCATTTCCCACTGTCTTTGTTTTCAGTTATTTAATATCCCATGGACTCTCTTGCAAGTAATTCATTTCCCACTGTCTCTTCTGTCAGTTATTTAATATCCCATGGACTCTCTCGCAAGTAATTCATAATTTAAACAAAAAAATCGTTTACGATCCGAGCTTCCACTGATCCTGGCTTCAAATGGTTTTTCTCACTTCTTTAAGCAACGTTACGAACAAAAACACAGGTTTTAAATAGGACTTGTGACTCTGTAGTTCATACATAGATGAGATTTATTTTAAATAAACCAACATACACGCTACGTCTTACCCTGTACATATGTAAATGTTTTTTAATCATAGAGAGTACTTTTTCCGCTATGAACAAACACAGACACTTCTTACCACCCTTAATATAACCGTACTTTCTCATAGATAATATTTACTATACAACAAACGAAAGTACGTGTTTCATCTCACCATGTTCATAATCGTACTCTTTCATAGATATTATTTACATCTATAAACTATAAACTATAAACAAACACGTCGTGAAGGTATAATGACAAAAAATATGCGTGACAACTATAGCAGGGATAGAAAATAGAATAGAAGGAAAGATTTTTAATGGCACTAGCGTTTAGGGAACGCTAAGAAGATCGATAGGTTCATGAAGTCATAATTATAGACCGGAGGGATGGAGACTAAACCGGTTTGGCATCATCTCGAGTAGCGCTCCCCCGGTGCCTGAATTGCCACGACTACTGTCGAAGGAGAGACTGATCAGCAGTTGAATTACGTTGAGAAGGGCACAAGGCCACAACAAGAGAATTACGTTGAGAAGGGCCCAAGGCCACAACAAGAGAATTACGTTGAGAAGGGCACAAGGCCACACAAGAGAATTACGTTGAGAAGGGCACAAGGCCACAACAAGAGAATTACGTTGAGAAGGGCACAAGGCCACAACAAGAGAATTACGTTGAGAAGGGCACAAGGCCACAACAAGAGAATTACGTTGAGAAGGGCACAAGGCCACAACAAGAGAATTACGTTGAGAAGGGCACAAGGCCACAACAAGAGAATTACGTTGAGAAGGGCACAAGGCCACAACAAGAGAATTACGTTGAGAAGGGCACAAGGCCACAACAAGAGAATTACGTTGAGAGGGGCACAAGGCCTCAATTAGAAAATTGGGTAAATGAATTAAGGCCGCAGTTAGAGAATTAGTTAAAAGTTACATCTCTCATGATTTATTTAAGGATGCGCTAGGCGGGCCAATGAATTATTACAACACACCACTCCGCGACGCTACTCATGGACGGTGTCTCACCATTGCTAACAGTCGAGCTCGTGCGCTGTCCACCCGACGAGGCCACGGGTGCACCGGAAGTCGGTGCAGAGGTCTCACTCCATCTTCCCCGCAGAGAATCCCGTGACGTCCGACATCCTCGATAGATATATAGTCGTGAAGGTCTGGCTCCCAAGTTCCAGATCTTGAGGTAGGAGATGAAGCGGCAGCGGAACTTTACGCAGACAGAGGCGGCAGCGGTAGATGCACAGACTATGATTGGAGAGGACTTGAGTTAAGGGGCCATCCGGATTTTTGAACTTTTTTCGTCCGATTCGTTTGAAAATTGGCCAGTATATGTATTTTTTGAAAGTAAACCTTTTTTACTCGTGTCACTTTTTCGATTTAGGCCTTATTTTTTTTACGAAAAATTCGTTTTTTGGTGCATATTTACGTACCATTCAAATCCTATCAGGGCATTGAGTTTTGATGCTAGAACAAAACCAAAGACACTTTTAGAATCCTTGAAACATTTCTAACAAAAGTACGTTGAGCTTTTTTCGAAATTCTAATTTTTTCAATTTTTTCCAAATTTCTAAACCCTTCAAAAATTTTTTGGGTTTAGAACAATATATTTTTTCGAAAGATTTGAATTTGAAAAAAAAGCGAATGTACTTTTGTTAGAAATGTTTCAATGATTCTAAAACTGTCTTTGGTTTTGTTCTAGCATCAAAACTCAATGCCCTGATACGATTTGAATGGTAAAAACGGTAATTTTTCACTAGAGCCCAAAAACAAAGTATGTCCATTAAATTGGAATATCATGAAAATTTTAGTACATGAATGCAGTTTCCATGATTTATTTCTATGTATGAATTATGAGCAACGTTTTCCTCTTGAATTTCAATGAAACACAAGAAATATAGTGCATAAAATTATATAGAAATATTACAGTTCATTTGAGTACTCAGTCATATTGAGTTCTCACCAACTTTTTTCGTTCGATTCGTTTAAAAATTGGTCAGTATATGCATTTTTTTAAAGTAAAGCTTTTTTACTCAGTTTATTTTTTCGATTCAGGCCTTAGTTTTTTATTATTTTTCGAAAAATTCGTGTTTTGGTACATATTTCGTACATTTCAAACCGTATCAACTCTCAGAGTTTTGATGCTAGAACGAAACCAAAGACAGTTTTAGAATCCTTGAACCATTTCTAACAAACTAGAATAGTCTTTTAATCCAATTCAATTTTTTTCAAAATTTTTTTCAATTTTTGAAAAACAAGAATAATTTTTTGAGTTTAGAGCAATATATTTTTTCCAACAATCTGAATTTGAAAAAAAACACAATATTCGTTTGTTAGAAATATTCCAAGGATTCTAAAACTGTCTTTGGTTTTGTTCTAGCAACAAAACTCAATGAGTTGATACGGCTTGAATAGTTAAAATGCTAATTTTTCACTAGAGCCCCTTTGGACCCCCCGGGGGGGTCCCCTTTGGACCCCCCGTTGGGAGTTTCTAGCGTCCGTAGCGCCATAAAATTTCATGGCACGATAACCCAACCCCTAAGGATCCTTTTTCAACAAAAAAAATTGGGTACAAAAATGATGTTTATCGGTCCCCTTTGGACCCCCCGTGGGGGGGTTTCTAGCGTCCGTAGCGCCATTAAATTTCATGGCACAATAACCCACCCCCTAAGGATCCTTTTTCAACAAAAACACGCATTTCCATTCGGGGACCCAATTTGGCCCGGGATGGCCCCCTTAAATCCTTCGCAGTTAAACACGGTGACACAAAAACCAGGGCGCCGCCGCCCTGACAAGAAATAGGTCTGTCTCGTCCGCACACCGAATAGGAAAGAGCTGATGTGGCAACGCGAACCAGCCTGAGGAAACTGCTCGTGTTGCCATCTGGTTGAAGTTCCTGCGATGGCTTCAGAGGAAAAATTAGAGCACCGACCACAAGCAAAATTGAGAATGGTGTATGAGAACAGTAGCCAGCAAATAAAAGATTAATGTAACTTGTTTATCAATAAAATATGTAATGTAACGTTTTGTTTATATAACATTTCACCCTGAATATAACCGTACTCCATCCATAGATAATATTTATAATACAATAAACAAACATGCGCACAACATCGCACCCTGTACATAATCGTACTCCTTCATCCATAGATAATATTTATAATAGAATAAACTGACACACCCACAATATCTCACCCTGTACATAATCGTACCCCCTCCCATACAGCCACACGTATTCAGTAGTAGCTCCAACTTTATATTTATGCGTTCGATGAAATTTGGCCTCCTTTTATTGGGTCTCGCTTAGTTTCAATGTCATTCTTCAATGACTCATTGAAGTGCTTTAAATGAAACTCAGGAAATCAGTGACTCTTCAAACTGTCTGTACCTCGTGTAAGTAAGATGTCGACCCTATACGACTGCAAGAAAGGCTCAAATTTCCCTTGATGAACTCCAAATAACAAGCTTAAAATAAACGCGATATACTCTATTTAATTCCAGATTGCAAATACACTAGCGCCAGCGTAACTTATAAATGCATGCTTTCTTTGCAGTTCACACTAGTTGAGCTCTCCGATTTGACCTCTCGTAATCTCACTGAGCCAGTAATCTGTATTCTTGTATTCTCATGAAGTATTCTGAGTATGTATTCTCATGTAAGCTATTCGGATTCTACGGTAATAAATGCCAGAGACTTCATCATTCAGCTTCTTTAATGATAATCAAACCCCCGCAACAACTGATGTACAACTCAATTAGTACGACCCAAGTCTACATAAACAGTTCCAGTGTGTTTTGTTCACGACTTCCGGATGGCGTTTTGCCGTTATTTCCATTGAATCTTCAAAATTTGTTTGATTTAAGTATCCACGGTTCCACGGCTGAATAATGATAGAAATTTGGCAGATATGAGCAGAATGAATGGCTTGAATGGTTTGCATTGTGCACATCCCGCAATGATGTTGAACCTTTTAGTGTCATTAGTGTGAATGAGTGAATAAATTGAACAGTGTTGATGAATTCAAAGAAATAGCTTAATTAGTTTACAATTACACCCTACGCGCAACGATATTGAAGTTTTTTTGACCGGTGTTTCTTAAGGAAATGAGCATTTGTTTAAACTTCCCGTTTACCATGATAGTTATTATTCGCTGAACATTATTCAGTTTTGTGTGAGTTCATTTTCACTGGAAACTCGTGCTGTATATAATTTCAAATTAAAATGGTTCAAAATCAATTTAAAATTGCTGACGTTATTAACGCATTCTCCGAAAACATTGTCGTCGCTCAGAACTGAGCAATATTTCACTGAGTATGCAAATTAAAATTAAAGAAATACAAACCGCTGTGGCTCAATTTGAAACTATATAAATGAATATTACTGGAGTGCAAACTTCAATCATTGAAGTTTAATTTACAATTACAAAACAGCTTATTTGAGTTAATGAAATCCATGTTCAATATCAATAGCGTAAATTGAAATAACAGTTAGAATTTCATGAAAATTAACTGAACACAAAATACATTTTTGGAATTCCATTTTAGATCGTTTCATATTTTCGTCGCTTTTCTGTCAACATATTCTCGCAAAGAAATATGTTGAATATGTTGTCAACATATTCTCGCTTTCCTGTCAACATATTCACATTTTCAGTTCATATTTTTACGCCATCCTTTGACAAAATAATTTTGTCTCCTCATATGTTCGCCTCATTACGTTCTCAAATTTCTTCTCTGCGAACATGTTTTCTCTTTTCCATATTTTCACCTCTTCTCTCTGGCAACATATTTTCGACTCTTTATATTTCCGGCCCACATGTTCGTCCATTAACATTGCGCCCGCTTCCCCCTGGCGTTCTCGCGTTACGCCTCTTTTGGTCATTTTCTCATTCACAGCTCTCAAGCAGCATCTTAATACAAACATCGTCCCTTGAATTTATCATCGCATTCATGAATGCCAAAACTATTTGTGACTGCCACGAGTTTTTATGAATATCTTGAGAATCATCCAACGTCATGGGTACATACAAATGCTATGAATGGCTTGGAACAAATGTCTGAGTGAATGGCATGAAACAAATATGTAAGTGAATGACATGAAACAAATGTGTGAGTGAATAGCATGAAACAAATTTGTCAGTGAATGACATAAAACAAATGTGTGAGTGAATGACATGAAACAAATGTGTGAGTGAATGGCATGAAAAAAATGCGCGAGTGAATAGCATGAAACAAATGCGTGAGTGAATAGCATGAAACAAATGCGTGAGTGAATAGCATGAAACAAATGTCTGAGTGAATGGCATGAAACAAATTCTAATGAGTAATTTCTCGTTACGTACACCGAGGTTCGTATTGAATATGCCTAGGGGCATTATTTGAATGTAAAGTACGGAAGAATTTTCTTTAATTTTGTCTCTAGCATCTAATGAATTCGACACTTTGATTACGACTTCTGTCTTCATTGAACAAAAACTTCCGGGGCCGGTTTTTCGTATACAATACATGCTGTAGAACATAAATAAAAAATTCACTGCATTATTCGAAGAACTTAACAAGAGAAGTTCTATTAGAATTCATCAAATTTACGGGTGTGAATGCCGAAATTGTCTCTATAATTTACCTCACGACTGAATTTTTATGTCAATCCTATTGATTTTGAATGAATTTCTGTGGTCATAAAGTCTCTTTTTTATCTGCTCAAATGTTGGAGAAAGTATTTGCTACCATGATAAAGTCGTATCCCTGCAAAGTGAATAACTGGGGGTCAAGAAAAAAAAAGCTGAGTCTGCATTAAATGTCTTGGAAGAAATGGCTGGGAATATTATCTAATATAATAAAAAAGATACATTTTATAAGTTGAACGTGTGTGCAAAGCAGAGATACCCGTGTTTTATGCATTTCTTTTATCCCTGATAACTGAATTAATATTTTCCTAAAGTTTAAGTGACATTATAATTCATAATAAGCAAAATGTATTAAATTTTAATCACTTTTTGAACGGTTCAAATTGATGCTTTTATAAATTGCAGTTAATTATTTAAGAAAAAAGTCAATTTTGTTCACTCGTTTAAAATAATCGGGTTAGATTGTACCCTGTCGTTCAAAAAATTATCGATACTTCATTGAAATTCCTTTTATACGTAAATTTATTCTGCCTGGTTGGAGCATGATTCAGAGAATATAACACTCGGGTTCGAAAATGAACGGCTGTTTGATTTAGCACGTTTCCTGCAATGGGACCTAACGGTTGTCACTGAGGGGATTTTCATAATGCTGCTGACTGACCTGCAGTCAGAAACTTAACTTTCATAAAAAGTTAATGAAAACTTAATGATGATATGATATATTTAATGTGGGTTTTTCAAAATAAATCTCTAAAATTAACTCAAATTGAGTCGAATATTGAGCTTCAGCTTGACCCGTCGCAGTTACCGTGTTAATTCCTCACACTCGCAGACTCCGTAACCTGTCTGAAATCCAAGGTGGTGCTCAGAATGACTCCCTCAAATTCTCTCTGTGCAAATTGGACTTGACGCTGCCCCTAAATGTGCAGTATTGGATGACTTTCACACCAATTAATCCTGTTTCAACTCGCTATTCCAAACAACACGGAGATGGTTTTCGGACAATTTGCGTTGTCGCAACTGTGCAGCTGGCAGTTTAGGAAGGACAAGTCGACGACTCTCGAGTCAACGTAGGATACCTAACGCTGCGAGCAGTGACGTCTACCTGGAGTTGGGTGCTGCTATAGGGTGAGGTCTACCACACTGTAGCATGAGATCTACCTTTAGCTAGAGCTATGGCGTGAGGAGTGCTGCTATAACGTGAGGTAACTCGCACTATAGCATGAGATATACCTCTAGCTAGCACTATAGCGTGAGGGGTGCTGCTATAGCGTGAGGTCTATCACACTATAGCGTGAGATCTACCTCTAGCTAGAACTATGGCGTGAGGGATGCTGCCATAACGCGAGGTCTACCACACTAAAGCATGAGATCTACCTCTAGCTAGAACTATAGCGTGAGGAGTGCTGTTATAGCGTGAGGTCTACCACACTATAGCATGAGATCTACCACTAGCTAGTACTACAGCGTGAGGTTAGGTTAGGTTAATTATTGATATTACTTATTTCCATGTATTTAATTTAGCGATTAACACTTATTAATACATCTCAAACTGTACTTGGGTAGGCGGTACATGGCGGTAGACTCACGTTACAAGCAGCGCCGGTAAGTAGACGGGAGTTAACAACTTGCAGACGACGCCGTCACAAACACCCCTTTGTAACCTAATGACGAACTACGCCATCAATAACTTTTAGTTTGGAATCATTCCTAGTCTAACTTTTCCGCCGTCTGCATGCATGTTTTTTGCTGCCTAAGCGATTCAATCGCTTAGGCGGTAACAAACATGCATGCAGGCAGCGAAAAAGTTAGACTGGGTTCGCAAGTTTGGTTTTGGTATCACTCGCTGAATATTACTCTCCTTATAACAGTTGTTCAACCCCCACAAGTCGTCAGGATTTTTGCACCCCCACTTGGTGATGCTGAAACACGGCTGCTATACCACGCCGAGGTCCGCCCTGGCCTTCCTTTTTTACGAGGCTGGAGCATTAAAATACGGCGTCAGAATGTAAAATCCGGCCACTTTAAGGAACTCAAATGACTTCCTTTTCTCCGAAAGCACTTCCTGGTCGGTAGCGATGAACGCTAGGCCACACAGCTACAAGATGCTTTTCTGAATCTCTAGCAGTCGTGAATACCAGCCTTCGAGTGGCTGGCTCTAGCCTGAGGTGTAATTTTATTCTCTACGGAAATGTTCACAAATTGCATCCATGGGAATCTGTACTCACAAAAAATAGTGCAGGGAAATGCATCGGAAGTGAATTCAGTGAAAAATAATTCTGATGGTTTATCTAAATTTACCATTTCAGGTAAATTAAATATAAAAAAATTCTAATATATTATGTAAATTTACCATTTCATGTGAATCTAATCTAAAATAGTTCTAAAATATTACCTAAATTTACCATTTCAGATAAATTCAATAAAAATAATTCTAATATGTTTCGTAAATGTTCCATTTAGATTTAGCTTACATTTAAGATTGATAATAATGAGTGGCGTGAGGATAGATGACATGTTTAATTATACATGGCCTCTATCCTCACGCCACTCTAAGCTACATCGAAAATTATTAATGTAGTTTAATAAAGTAAACTTAAATTAAAAATAAATCCGCTTCGCATGACCCTCCTTACTTTAGCTTATACTTAAATTAGTTCCCCTTACGGGTGCAAGTGAGTCAAACTTTCAGATCACGATTATTTTTCAATTATCTGGATCACACAGTCGCACAAGTACGAGAATATAAAATAGAAAGTGCACAAATCATCATGAATACTAGTTAACATTTCGAGTCGTGGTTATCTGTGAACAGCTATATGAACTGATGTTATTAATAGGAGTTTAAGTTAATTATTTGATTTTAATTTCATACGCCATGAATGAACTATCATTTATTCGAATCATAAACGTTAACAAGCATTAAGGAAAAAGCATATTTTGAGCCAAGAAAATAGAAGGCAACCAACATTAAAATCAAAATTTATAACTGGATTTTAAGATCATTCGCCATGAATGAACTCTAATTTATTCGAATCATAAACATTAACAAACATCAAGGAAAAAAACACATTTTATGCCAAAAAGTAGCAGGCAATCCCTAAGCCCTACAGTTATCCTTACACAACCTTCACATGGAAGTGTTTTTTATCAGTTGTTGGACAATACATGGCCTGACTGGGTCTCAATCTCTGATTTTTTCACTTTTATCACAATATTTTTTTTCGGGAGCGCGAAACAGCTAACTATATTGACAATGCTCTCATAAATTTTCACCCTCTTTCAAATTTATGGTACGAAATAACAGAAAGTTTATTCAGTATTGCTCAGTTTAAAGAATTTTGTTCACTCGAGATACAATATTCATTTCACCATCTAGACAAGGGAAAGATTTAATGCCGCGTTGTAAACAACGTCATAGCATTTAGCAATTATTGCTTGAGGGTCACTCGTGCATAAACTTCGTTTATGGGTTAAACAAGGTCAGCCAAATGAAGCTCGTATATTTGCAAGGCCGTTAAAGTTCGTCGAAAAAATTTAAAAAGTGACCTGTCAAAACTTCACAAGAACGCCGTAGAACACGTCTCCTTTCTACGTTGTATGTATTCTTAAGGTACGTGGAATAAATTGAGGGCGAACTGTTATGACAGTTAAGGAAGAAGCTGTTCTTAAGGTACGTGGAATAAATTGAGGGCGAACTGTCACGACAGTTAAAAAAGAAGCTGTTCTTAAGGTACGTGGAATAAATTAAGGGAGAACTGTTATGACAGTTAAGGAAGAAGCTGTTCTTAAGTTACGTGGAATAAATTGAGGGCGAACTGCTGTGACAGTTAAGGAAAAAGCTGTTGTTTTAACAAGTTCACCTGGTTTCCGCGCTTGTTAATGGTTTGTTTGGTTAGGCTGTAAGTTGCAGAATTGGAAACAGACTTCACTGTTCTGATACATTTTATCATTCATGAGAAATATGAAACTACAATTGCACCATAACATTGCATCTCGAGTGCTAACATTTATTTTTTTTAAGAGATCGCGAAACAGATGAAATGTCGTTCACTTATACCGGTACTTATTTGAACAATTTACCAAATGGTACACATATGGCCCAATGCGTGGGGAACGTGTTAAAATCGGTACAGAATATTGATAATAAAAAGAGAACAATGAATTGCCAAAATGATGAAGTAGAGATTGGTATTGGGTGATGAACATTGATAACCTAACACTCCAAAGAGAAAGCTACAAATTGGCAAGATGGTGATATAGGAGTATTGGTATCGTGTTTTGTGAGTTCAAAATGGTGTTTGGTTACACAACAGTGAGGAGAGTGACAAATTTGCAAGGTGGCAAATTGGTAACGAGGTGAAAAATTGGTGACAAGGTGACAAATTGGCAAGAAAGTGACAAATTGGCAAGGTGAAAAATTGGGGACAAGGTGACAAATTGGCAAGAAAGTGGCAAATTGGCAGGGTGAAAAATTGGTGACAAGGTGACAAATTGGCAAGAATGTGGCAAATTGGCAGGGTGAAAAATTGGTGACAAGTTGAAAAATTGGTCGCAAGGTGACAAATTGGCAAGAAAGTGACAAATTGGCAAGGTGACAAATTGGCAAGAATTTGACAAATTGGCAAGGTGACAAATTGGTGATAAGTTGACAAATTGGCAAGGTGACAAATTGGTGACAAGGTGACGAATTGGCAAGGTGACAAATTGGTGACAAGGTGACGAATTGGTAAAGTGACAAATTGGTGACAAGGTGACGAATTGGCAAAGTGACAAATTGGTGACAAGGTGACGAATTAGCAAGGTGACAAATTGGTGACAAGGTGACAAATTGGTAAGATGATGATATAGGAATATTGAAATCGTGTTTTGAGAGTTCAAAATGGTGTTTGGTTACACAACAGTGAGGAAAGAAAACAACAAACTGGTGGGATGATGATATAGGTGAACTATGTGTTTTAATTCTAAAGTAGGAGAACGCTCTACATTATCCGGCAACTCAAAACCCGTCTGTAAATTTTCTTAAAATACACATGACATTTTTAATTTTTTTTTTCTTAACGAAGAACATAAAATTCTTCGATTAGCCAATTATTTTTATTCAGATTTATTTTTATTAGATTGCAGTCATGTTTTCATTATTTGCAGTGATATATTTTCCCTATACGCTGTGATTGCTTGTTCGCTGTGCACTGTGATTTGTATTTTGTCATGCGCAGTGATTGCTTGTTTCCTTAACGCAGTGATTGCTTGTTTTCTAAACGCAGTGATTGCTTGTTTTCTAACCGCAGGGATTGCTTGTTTCCTAAACGCAGTGATTGCTTGTTTCCTAAACGCAGTGATTGCTTGTTTCCTAAGCGCAGGGATTGCTTGTTTCCTAAACGCAGTGATTGCTTGTTTTCTAAACGCAGTGATTGCTTGTTTCCTAAACGCAGTGATTGCTTGTTTCCTAAACGCAGTGATTGCTTGTTTCCTAAACGCAGTGATTGCGTGTTTCCTAAACGCAAGGATTGCTGGTTTCCTAAGCACAGCAATTGCTTGCTGACTATTCTCATCAATTGATAGCTCGCTATTCCAAATGATTAAATGTTTGTAATTCGATCTGTCTGCGCTCTTTTCGCAGCGGCTATTTTCTATTCAGAGCAATTGCATACTTTTCTCATCAAGGCATCGTTGAAGCTCTGATCTGTAAGCACTATAGTTTTCAGCAATGAATAGCGAAAATTACATCTTCATTCAAATGTATTCAAGCATTACGGAAATGTCGAATCTCATCCGTATGTGTATTTGCAAATACAACTAAAGTATATTGAACATTGTTTTGTTCGGCGCAAAAATTCGCGTTTCAATTCTGTTTCCCAGAAAGATTGGCATTTTCCAATGAATTTCATTCACTATTTTGCCAAATTTCATTTCCTAGCCTTCCTAATCTCCCAATGAAGTGCTATCACGTGCGAAAAAACCTCTCGAATTTTCTGGCATGTTTAATTAAATACAACATTACAATATACACCAATATACACCTACACACACTCACGCACACACACACACAGTATAAGTGGTTCGCTCTCGCTAAGTCCTACTTACTGGCATTCAGATGTTCAGTTTAATCAATGATTACGAATATGTGCAGTATGGTCAAATCCTCACAAGTATGTTGATTTTCTCGTTCATAATACAGTGTGTTAAACAGAAGAGCGTGAGCTATCTTATGCATGGTAGAAAAGAAAAGAAAAGAAAATGGCAGAAGGTTCCGCTTACCTCTGGCTTAACAAGACCAGTGGTCTTACCGCGCGAGAAGCTTCGAGTTTCAATTGGAAAAACTTAATTCTGATTTCGAAAGCCTTCACTAACATTTCAAAACGGCCTGTTTTTCAACAAAATAAATAAATCAAAGTTCATAAAGTAAAATCATATTCCAATCGCCTGAGCTAAATCAAAAAGTTTTTGGAGCGCTTTCTAAATCTATTTTAGAGGTTAAATCAATGAGCGATTGAAAATCCCATTAGAAATAAAAAACCTACAGTTTATCATAATTTAACTGCTAATGATAAACTTGATATGCCTAGTACAGGGATAAATGTTTTACATTATATAATTGATGTTACGAAGTTTTCGCTCACTGAATACAGGAATATCATCAAGCACAAGCCAGACGAGAAGATTTCGAACGCAATACCTCAGAAACTGATATTGCTTATACAATGTCTGGATATTCTATTTATTTGACATTGCATCGTCTCAGTCATAATTTTAAGGCGCTTTCCTTTTAACTTTTGTGAATTTGGCTGTGTTTGACTGAAGTATTTAGGAAAAATAATGGCAACGGGATACTATATTACTGGTTATACTTAAGTTTGTAATGAACGAAGTTTTTTATACCTCCTCTGCAACCACCGACCTCTGCCACGGAATCCTATCCTTTTTCAACAAAGCTTTCGCATATAATTTACACTTATACTCCTAATAAAGTCAAATTCATAATAGCTCGATGTAAACCTTGACCTGGCTTAATAATTTTCAAAATGATATGCTTTTACAGATGTAGTTATACCTTGTTATGCTTACGAATAGCAGTCCATTTCATTTACAGATTTAACTCTTATAGGGTAAATATATTTTATCGAGTATCATTCTTGCGTGAACTGTCTAATTCTTAATAGGAAAAACTTCATGTTGATTTTGATCTGATTAATTATCGTTTTGAGAAACTCGATTTTAAATATGATAACCTTGTTTCCAACTTCAAGGAAGTTCATGCTCATTTTAAGATGCTTAAACTTTACTTAAATTACACACACCTGTAAATGCAACGTCATAACTTTTTATTGCCGTGGTAAGTTCGAACATTTCAACGTTGAAATTGGGCAAAAATATTTTGAAAGCGTCACCTTACATAGATTTCATGTTACCTTAACTCCTAAAATTGTAATGCCTAAAATCCTAATACCCAGTATCTTGTTTTTTTTTCAATGCTGTTACAGGAAATAACTTTACATAAAATGTGTGACCTTATATCCTGTCACGTTCCGGGCAACCACCGAGCTGTGCCATTGTTTCCTATCCCTTTTGCATCACATTTACAGCAATCATCTAACACTTATGCTTTTTAAATAGTTTGCAATTTGATAATTTGTACGAAGAACATCACAATTTTCCCAATCCATGACAACTTTTTAAATTCTTTCCCTCCTACGCAAGTGACCAGAAAATTATGAAGCTATACAAGAAGCTTTGAAAACGACTTCTTCATGTTTCAAAAGCTCTATTATCGCCTTGATGCAATGTTTCCTATAGAGTGTACGTGTTACGCATTTAATGACAAGATGAAGCCATCATCTATGGATACAGGAAAATATTGAATGCGCATTTTAAACTATGCTTGTGTGATAGCTGAACGTACCATGAATTTTATACAACACGTACTGTGAAAATATTTTATATATTTGTTATAACGGGTTAACGAGACTTTTTCTCCGCCTAATATACGTTCATTCTCACTTGAAAATAACTGAAATATAAAATGTGCTCCACATGACTTTGGGTTCACTTATTAGAAATGGTTTAATTTAATAGTTTTTCATGTGTAAGCCAGTAAAAAAAATTACATTCGGTCAAGAAAACGCTCCCGCGTGACCGCTACGTTGAGGAATTTTGTATATCAACTTCAACAAATCGTGTACTTCTACTGAGCTATCCGATTTGCTTTCATTACACTCCTCATAAAAATTGTGATTTTGCTCCTCCAGCCATGAAAATATTATATTGAATCAACGTGAGATCGTTTTTTCCCGTTCTCAATCTCAATTCCGTATTCAATCACAGTTTTAATATTTCCCCCTCAGATTTCAACAATGTTGCCATATTGACTTTTTTGCAATATTATACAAATTTGTTCTTTTTACGAGTAAAAATTTGACCGAAGAACCGTTGTGCATCTTGAAATTTCGCAGGGTTACCAAATGCTGAGTGATATTTTCGCTCAAAAATTATTGTTAGAAATATCAGTTTCGGGCCGAAAAGGGTGAGTCTAACAATTACGGAGTAGAATTTTCTTAGCAACTTCTGAGCGGTAACTAAGAACTTGCAACTCGCTTCTTGCTGGTAGAGAAAAACTTCAAAGTAATTAGAAGACTCTAGTAATTATGGAGTAGAATTTTCTTAGCAGCTTCTGAGCTGTAACTAGGAACTTGCAACTCGCTTCTTTCTAGTAGAGAAAAACAAAGGAATTAGAAGACTCTAGTAATTATGGAGTAGAATATTCTTAGCAGCTTCTGAGCTGTAACTAAGAACTTGCAACTCGCTTCTTGCTGGTAGAGAAAAACTTCAAAGGAATTAGAAGACTCTAGTAATTATGGAGTAGAATTTTCTTAGCAACTTCTGAGCTGTAACTAAGAACTTGCAACTCGCTTCTTGCTGGTAGAGAAAAACTTCAAAGTAATTAGAAGACTCTAGTAATTATGGAGTAGAATTTTCTTAGCAGCTTCTGAGCTGTAACTAAGAAGTTACGACTCGCTCCTTGCTAGTACGGAAAAACGTCCAAGTCCTCCCATCAACTTCTGCAAGTTGCACACAGAGAATTATAAAAATATGCAATCACTCTATCACTGGCCGTTACTCGTGTAATTTGTTTTGATGGAAGCGTTTATTAACATTGATATATGTATAATAAGCTGAATCAAATAAAGAAGTGTAAAATTTATGAAAATTTATTGTCGTATTGGAAAAACGGTCATGCACCTGAAACCAAAATGAAAAATACCTGCATAATTTTCAGTGAAAAGATGAATGCGTTTTTTAGGACAATTCTCATATTACATACTTCTCGTCTTGCATAGCTGTTATTTTCTTCCCCATTCATCTACCGGGGTGAAAAACAAAGAATACTTGCCTCTTTTCAGCTCATTTAATCCGTATTGGAGTCAATAGTCTCATATGTGCTATCACACTATTTGACTTTGCCATTATCGGACCAGTCTAGTGGTACACCAGATATGCAAATTTTTTCTATTCGTGACTAACTCATGAAACAGCAGTTAATTAAAGAATATATTTCTGACAATTGACCAGTTTCTTTATTTATTCACAGTGGAAATATTTGTCCAGAAACTTGTCGCGAAATGAGAAGAGGGTGTGGTTTAGGACCCCCCCTTCCCAGACGCTGAGGGAATTTCAACCCCCGCACAATTTGAATATTATACTTTCATGCTTGCGCACACCTGCATACCAGACATGGAGAATAAAAGAATTTAAAAGATTACCATGAATTTATTTTAGAAACACGTGGATTTAAATATGACACATGAAATGAGAGATTCAGGCTAGAAAATCAATGAATGCCAGCGAACGATCACATGACTTAACGCGACTCAGCATTTCTTGGCAATCGTCAAAAGGGGAGTTTCAGCACAAAAAAAAACGAAATTAGAAACATAAAAATGAACATCCTGGCTAGCGCACACATAAGGAGAAATGGTTGATGCCAAAAACAAACATAGAACCCCGACTTACAGCAAGGCCTCCAAAAATATAGAATGCTTAGAATTATGCATAGCACAGCATCAGGCCATGCGCTAAATACACCCGCTTTACACAATTCACATTTGATTGCGCGCCACTCGGAAAGCACTATCCCATGTGCTAGCTGTGCTTGAATCTTTCCACTTAAAATCACTTTCTGAGCCTTCAAACAGCAACTTGGTGTTAATAATTTCTTGCAATTGTAGATAACGATGAATTAACACACTTCCAATACTGCTTGAGAATTTACGTAGTGCAGCTCAGACGATGAATCAACACACTCCCAATGCTGCTTGAGAATTCACGTAGTGCAGATCAGACGATGAATTAATACACTCCCAATGCTGCTTGAGAATTCACGTAGTGCAGATCAAACGGTCCCACGGTCCCGAAGTTCCCTCCTCATCAGCCGGCCGTAGTACGGGCGCGCCATACTCAGCCCGGGATCTCAAGCTCTGAATTCCGAGTCTGCTTGACCACTGCATGCATGACTCGTAGTGCGTAGCATCGTTGCAGACTCCGGCGTCCATGCCGCTTCAATATTTTGTGCTGAAGTTACTTGTGAGCCCAGGATTGATGTAGAAGCGTTTCGAATGCTTTCATGATGTACGGGTACTGGGCGGCTTCCTCCGTGAGGCTGAGGCGCTTGTGTAGCCGTTGCCGTAATATTGACGCTTCGCGAGGCTGAGGTGCTTTGTGTAGCCGTTGCTGCACAATTGAAGCATCGACGATTTATGATGGACGAGGTTTCCTTTCTTGAAATTTTCGATGTGCTCACTATGCTCAAATATTTGATTTGCAGATTATGTTGAAGGCACACCAGCAGTGCGCCTGCTCGACCGCTTGCGCGCCCCTTAGATACGTGCACCTCTTCCGCACTCGTTTCCACGTAAAAGAACCTCGATTATCCTCTTCTCGTATCCTTATATGTGCGTGGCTCGGATCCTTCTCGAATGTTCACGAATGTTCGCAGTTACAATGACGACATTTTACAGCTGATTGGAGGAATTCTTCCTTGCCCTGACGTCTCGAAATTTCATTGGCTAGATGCCCGCTTTCTTGTGCCACACCTTCGACGCGCGGCCTGTTCATTGGCCCAGATGTTGCGGCTTTTGCTAAGGCCAACCCTCGTATCGCGCCTTCGTGCGAGGCCTGTTCCCATGCCCAAGCGACGGCCGGCTTAACGGTTTGGACATTCCAATGTCTATCGCAGCTTTTCGCGCTTTTACCTCAAACTGGCCTCGCAACACATCGTATTATATAAGATATAAGATATTTCACTACAAACTAATGGTTTGGAACATTATCACGAGACATGCTGTGTTTATCTTTTATCACTAACAAAATCAATCGTTATTATGATCTCAGAAAATTTTATTTATTAATTTTATTAGCTGCACTTAGGTTTATATAAGGAAGGCTTTCCCTGAAATAAATTTCATCATGCCAAACATTTTTCCCATGGAAATTAAATCAAATGCATTTTTGAAAGAAGCCTGGATTCAAAGAACCCCCAAAAACAAGTTTTTTCCCGAAGTATAGCATCACGAACCCAACACGTTCAATTGCGTATAAAAGGTTAACATTGCTAACCCTCTTACGTGATGTCTGCGAACGACTACACAGAGCAACGTCGTTTGCCGAGGATGGAATCGAAAGCAAAATATTTACACCGGTACAAATTCTTGAAGCGTAAACAGGCTTTGATCGTTCACGCCTGTCTTTGAGAGGAGCAAACAGACTCGACACCAACACGCAGAGCTCGACCCTTCGAATCGGATTAGGGGTTCTATTGTGGGTTCAGCCTTCTTTGCATACCAAGTTTGGTTCAAGATATTGCAAATGAAAATAAATTCAGTAAGTAAATGTCACCTTACTAGTGTTTACTAGTGGCGTGAATCATCACACTAGTATCATGCTAGCTTAAATGGCTGACTTCCAATAGTTTTGACCATTGTAGGTTACATTGGTATTTAATCATAAACGTATGTTTGTACGGTAACATGAGGAAACAGTTAATTTAGTTTTGGCGTGTAATGTAAAATTTAAAAACCTATCCATTCGAATCTTCCTACAATAGTTATTTTTTTACAGAGATAGCATTTATTATCAATTAGTTAACGAGTAGAAATAATGAAACCAAACCTGACAAAGGCAACAGCCATCCTTTCCAGCCCTCCCGTAACGCGCTTAACAAGTTCAGCTGAACAAAACTTATACATCCCATTTTCTTGCCACAGAGATGATTAAAACGTTCAATCGTGCAATTGAATCTTGACTCATTTCATCTTGAGCAAAATTGTATGAGCTTTCCTTCAATCACTCACAACAGCTGCTTTTTTCGTTCCACTTTGTATAGAGGACGCTGAATGTGATGAAATTAGTCTACCTCATCACCTAGTTTATTAAATTATTATATTATAATTACCATTACTAACTATTCGGTTTTTATAATTGCAAACGCCTCCTAGTCAGATTTAGCACTCCTGCGCATTTTTTCCTCAGATCTCAGGAGCTAAAAGACAGAAAACTTTTCTACGTAAAAAAGCTCTCGTGTGATGGATGAAATGCTATGTTGTATCACTGTTATTTCTTGTGACATTATCCAGCCAATACAGTATCAAATTGAGCCTAATACATTAATATCGAAGCCATAATTAAGAATATAACTTTTAACTACAGTAAGAAAACACCTTCTTAGAAGAGACTCGTTATACCACGTCTAAATCAACTCAAATTTTCCCTTCCAAGTGAATTTTCAAGTTCAGTTCCATAAATAGTTGTAATATTTTTCATTTTTTGTTGAGTTTGTTCCCTAGTGTTGTATTTTTTTTGTCAAAGTTCATCGCTGAGGTGCAGTTCTTTCCTGATTCTGATGTCGGTGACACCCGTGTGCCAGTGACGGTCTGGTGACGGTGGTTATAATAATGACTGTGGTTGTCATGGCGTTGGTTGTAACGACGGTGGTTATAATGACTGGTTGTAATAGGGGTAGTTGTGATGGCGGTGGTTGTAATGACGGTAAAAGGGGACTATTGGACGGAAATGGTGAGCACTACAAACCAAGACGTTTCAAAGAACAAAGCACTAAGAAAGTTAAAGATGGATTTGACGCGTTTAATTAAAAAAAACTAAGTTTCTTAAACTTTAATAGGGATTATGCACTTCTGCACTTATAAGGATGCAGAAATAGTTTCCTCCTGGATGATACAAAGAAAGATTTTTTTCTTTAATCAACATGGGTGAATTATGGTACATCTACAATGAAAGCACCTATGATCAAAAAATGAAATCAGTTGAACGACCTGCTGCACTTAGTTAAGGAATGCATAATTGATTTTCATGCGTAGTCTGTTTCAATTTCTGCTTAAATTTGCTCTTTCAATGGTGGGTTTACTACTAATTGACAGGTATGAAAAATTTATAATTTCATATTTTCGATTCGTGAAAGATTTTTTTAATGTCCTTTAGGTATTTTCTTTGCCCGCAAGCATGTTGGAGTCCAACACCTTCAATTGATGTAGACAAAAAGGAACTTTAGTTAAAAACATAGACTGGTCGGAAGAAAAAACATCGTCTGTGCGTGTAATAATTTCGCGGACATTTTCTTCCAGTCATTCTGGACAAAATAGATAACGTGCTTTTCTGAAGTCGTCGTATTTCTCAATATTTAAATAAGAAACATGTAAAAACCAATTGCGATGTTTTTTATTAGTTTTTTGAGGATTTATTACAAAAAGGAGCAGCGTATGTGTTGTTAAACATCGAAATTAATTGACCCGGTCCCAATGATTCCCTATAGTGGTATGTTGTATTCAAATTCTGTTATCAGGGTTAATTCAAAAATAAAAATTATCTAGTCAAATACCTGTAATCCGAATACAAAATCAGTTCTAACGATATTAATTTTCTAATCTCACGTCTCTAATCTACAAATTAAATTTTATGTATAACATCACTAGTTCTGCAATCCAATTCATTAAAAAAATAGGATTAAATCCAAATATAATAATTCTTATTTAATGTGATCTCACTTATTCTAAGACAAAATTTATTACTAATATTGTGCCTTTTTTCAAAGTTAGCGAGGGGATCATATATTGCTGCGAGCCCACGTAATTACCACATTTTTTTGAACACCGTTTATGCTTAAGAAATTTGAACGAAGAATTGTCGATATCTTCAAGTAAACACTGCAGGATATAGCAGTAATAGCTCACATTAGCGGACGTTGACTGGCATAAATTGGCCTTATCTTCAAATAAACACTGTAGGATATAGCAGCAAAAGCCCAGATTAGCGGACGTTGACTGGCATAAATTGGCTTTATCTTCAAGTAAATACTGCAGAAGATAGCAGTAATAGCTCATATTAGTTAGTTGACTTGTGTAAATATGCTGATACGCGCACTATTTCTCAGAGTGAAGCAATGCCGCTAAAACCAACAGTGACACTTTTATTGGACTCTTTCAACTTAGTTCTTATAGACCGAGTCGCGGAATTGAAAGAGAAGTTTTATGATCTTAACTTTTATCATTAACCTCTCTCCTCTTCAAGGAGTTCGACAAGAAAAAGACTTAATAGCGTCATGAATTAGGCTCAGATACTTGATTAATAAATGCAAATTTACGACTCCATCCCTAACTTTTGCGACCTTATAACTCAGTAAAGCAAAGTCGCTGCTGAGCTTCTTGAGAAATTTGTTCTTGGTCGTGATACGCAGCGGTCTTGTCTAGGCCTCTGGTGTTTCTGCTTTAATTTCCTTGAAACTTTAGCCTACACTCACAACTACTCAATGGTTGATAGTTTTAGGACGAAAATGTCCTAAAATTTGAGGTCATTTGAGATGTCTGTATTGGAAGGAATGATTGGTAATGTCAAATTGGGCTTATTGAGTTGAGTTGCGGCTTCAATAAGTTATTGTTTTCATGCATTGAAATAGAAATCCTTCAATCGTTTTATTCGTCAGGGCTTTCTAGTAAATATCCTCTTCGAGACTTTAAAGAAAATAGATGTATAAATTTATTTCTGTATTTATATTTGACTGAGGCGGGACACAATTAGGTAAAAAAGTCTTATCTTTTTCAACTCACCCAGATGCCGGATGAATCACCCATATGCCGGATGAATCACCCAGATGCCAGATGAATTACCCAGACACCGGGTGAATCACCCAGATGCCAGATGAATCACCCAGATGCCAGATGAATCACCCAGATACCAGATGAATCGCCCAGATGCCGGATGAATCAAACAAATACCGGATGAATCCCCCAGATACCGGATTAATCACCCAGATGCCGGATGAAACACCCAGATACCGGATGAATCACCCAGATATCGGATTAATCACCCAGATGCCGGATGAATCACCCAGATACCGGATGAATCACCCAGATATCGGATGAATCACCCAGATACCGGATGAATCACCCAGATGCCGGATGAATCACCCAGATGCCGGATGGATCACCCAGATGCCAGATGAATCACCCAGATACCGGATGAATCACCCAGATGCCGGATGCATCACCCAGATGCCGGATGCATCACCCAGATACCGAATGAATCACCCAGATACCGGATGAATCACCCAGACGCCAGACAAGGTTCAGCTGCCAAAGAACCCGTACAAGATTGTGGTGACGGAGAGAGAGGCCGTTGAGTTATGACCCTTTGAAAAACGCCTCATCTTCCTCGTACCTTTTTCTAGTTTATTTTTTGTCCGCCTCAAGTCGTTCTTTCAGTTACTTTATAATGATCTTGAGTTTTCTTTTGCTGTGCAGAGCTCGTACATCAAGCACCCATCCTTCAACGAAGCTTTGGTCACTTAAGTTTTCGAACATTTCATTTCACACATTGATGCGCATTAAGATTCCAATGAAAACTTTTAACATGAACGATGCATTATCACTAACTTACAATTCATTTATTGTTTTAGCAGAGAGAACACATGATTTCAGGAGTGCTGGAAAATCATTCATTTGACCGAATAACGCCCAAATCATTTTTCTCTATTTCAGAATAATACGATATTTCTTTTTAGTTATCATTAATGAAACTCCGCACGGTGTGAACATATCGAAGCATTTATATTGAATATTGGAACGATGTGAGTGATTTATTAATGTCCTTCAGAAAGTACGCATGGTCGATAAAGGCATTAAAGTTTGTAATCTACACTACTCAGCTCGCTCTCAAGGGAGTTGGAGAAGTATCCTACTTTGACTCTCAATCTCCCCCCACATATGACAAAACCACGGTTTTATACAGATATACGCATTCTAGAGCCCTTGTGCATTTTTAAACTTATAATAATGCTTTGAAAAACACTCCTAGTATAGTTTCCCTGGCTATGGTAAATAAATGATCACAATTGACGTAATTGTATAACTTGTTTTTAGATATGTCATTCGAAAATAGTTTATTTTTACCCTGTACCGTTTCAGAATTCTTACCACTGATAATGGCCTGTGTCCGAAGAGCTTGAAATTACATTTTATTGGAATATAGTCCTTAAATGAAAAAAGTAAAGGCCTTTCTTGTTTTTCATATTTATAACGTTTGCGAAGGCTACCTGATGACTCAAATGTCCTTTTGACACGTGTGCTGCGCCTCTCAAGTCTTTAACATGAATTCACAGCTTTTTTCAGTTTTCTTGAGTGCGAATTTGCTTTAGGGACGCACACAACCATTTTATTGCAGCATTGTGCGGCATAACAATAGTTGCTAGAACTCATTGTGCATATTCATGCAATACAGCTATACGTACAAATAAAAAGATGTCTCATATGAGAAAGTACGTGGCTGGAGCGCGGATGCGTTAATTTTTTTGGGCGAATTTTTGGATTTTGGAATTTTGGAATTTTTGGACTTTTCGCTGTTTTCAGATTAAGTGAAATTTCCTCGCTGATTTTTTTTAATTTTCCCAAAGATTTTCATGTTTAAGCCGTGAATAGGTATTCATGTTTAGCAATTTCAGTATTTTTCATATGACGTTATATATTTAGCATTCCAGTTTTCACAGATGAGTTAAAATAGCGTTCTAGCTCGACGCTAACTACAAGTTTAAATAACTATTCAAATTTAACAATAAATTTTTCTCACTAGAACAACTTGGATATCACATTTTGCGAGAAACCCTCTAAGGACACACATCCTGTTTCAATCTTCATCTCATTGGCAACACAATCACATCGACATCTCACTTCGTCTCAACAAAACTGGCAGAAATTCGAAGAAAACTGAAATGCCGGGACGAGGCAATTCATCTGTATCCCTTTTCCTAAAGATGTGAGGAAACGGACCTATAAACCGTCAACTACGTTGACTTGTGACCCACTACCCAAAAAAAAAACACAAAAAACACAAAAAATATCTTTTCTCCTTCGTCGGTCTCACCACAGCACGACTCAGGGACGCGCGACAAACTGCACGGTCTCTCACGTCTATGGAGGCCTTTATCTTCTAAACGACTAGCTAAACGATCCGATAGTCCGGAAGAAACACCTCTTGAACTATTGGATGACGTGCTCGTTTTTTTTCAAGTTGGTTTCTAACGGGAGGTATTTATGAATTTCTTCTCGTTCCTGAGACACTGTCTGCGGAGGTAAAATAAAGTGTCTCTGCAATTTGGGCAAGCGATAATTTCACCGCCACTGATTAATTAAGGTTTTTTATCGTGAATTTTATAATACGTTAGTGTAAGAGTTAAATCTGCATTTAGTGAAATAAATCCGGGTTTAACTTTCTCAAGGTTTTTCCGCACCATTCATGAGGCGCTTTATTTTTTTCAAATTTAACTCTAAGTGTTAAAACTGAAAATGTAAAAGATTCTGGCCAGTTTGAGAATCTTATAATAAACAAGATAGAAAAACTTAAACAAGAAGAAAAACTATACCAGTGATGAAGCTCTGGGGCGTTGAATCGTGCTCGTTTTGTACGTTCATTTTGTTTCTGCATATTCTCCTTCGATAATTTGCCGCAATGCGATTTGGACACTCACCGGATATAAAAAATAAAACTTCAGAGACTTAATGGTAACAAATTTTCTTTGAACTCCTCGTTTTCCTTATTGCGAACCAGTTTTTCCTTCAATTCACAAGAAAAGAAGAATCAGTGATGAACAGTAGATTAATACATCCGCAACATGTAAGCAACACAGGTGTAATTCAAGCAATATTCACCAGCATTCCAGCTGGTCTCGTGGGATAAATTTTATTTTTTAAGATTTTGAGATGAATTTTAAATTGATCATTACCTCCACGACGACTTGCGCATCACTGAGACATAGAGATCAAATTAAAAAATTCAATAGTCTATTTGAAGGAAAACGAAAGCTTTAGTCTACTTCGAGGGCCCTGAAGAGAAGCGAGTTCTATCTCTCGAAAAGCTGTTACTTATTCTGGTTATGTTCTCTCACTTTCGTTCGCGTTAGCTGTGCCATTCGAAAAAAATGTCTCGCAAACTTTCTCTCAAAATTTTTTGTTTCCAAGTTTTTCTCAGTGAGAATTCATGTAATAAAATTGTCAACTCAAAATTTGTTTGACTACCATTTCTAAACTTGAATGCTTCACAATACGTTCTGTTTAACCAGACGACAATATTACCCTCTATATAAAGTCGACCAATTTCCGTTCCCCAAACTCCTTACACTAACATTATTCACCTCACAAACATTATTTCCCATCCCGCTCGTAACTTTATTCCAAGTAGGTGAGCATTTCCCAAAGAAATGGGTGAAAACATCCGCATTACCCTAATGACTCAGCCGCGTGCCGCTCGTCACGTCAGAGCTGTCGCGAAATTGGTTCAATATTTCTAGACCTGCCAGTCACGTCCGGACCGTAAATTGCGAGGCTATTAACGCTGGTGGCGGCATTTTCACAAATTTAGTGATGAGGGTTCGGCCGAGTCTTCACCAGGCGGTCGCTGTGCTCCCTACGCTCAAGAATGCGAGCCCGGAGTGCGCGCAACGAAATCACGGCCGGCATTTTAACAAAGTTTCACTGCACTACTGAAGAAAATTTGCTGTAAAATGGATTCTTCACGATCTAAGTAACCACTGTGCTCCCTACGCCCAAGAGTGAGAGAAATCACGAAATCATGGCAGGCATTTAACAAAGTTTCACTAAAGTACTGAAAAAATTCATTAAAATATATATTCTTCATGATCTTAGTAGTCGCTGCGTTCTCTAGGTCCATGAGTGACAGTGTGGAGAAATTACGGGAGGCATTGAACAAAGTTTCATTGAAGTACCGAAGAAAATTTGCTTTAAAATGAATTCTTCATGATCTTACTGGTCGTTGTGTTTCCTACACCTAGGAATGACATGAGAGGCATTTGACAAAATTTCACAGAAAGTTACTCGAAAATGAATTCTTCAGGACCATGAAGCACATCCTCTGCTACTTCTTGAAACAAGTCCTTTGTTTAGATGCACTCGCTTCACTGGTAAAGTCATATTGAATCTAAATTGGGCGTTTCAAGGAAAATTCCACGCAGAACACTTTGCACTGACGTGAAAAAGTTCGATCTCATCTACACGGTTGAATTTGTGACAAACTCGGGACTATTTTATTCCGGCGGCGATAAAATAGTCATAAATCTGTAAACTGTCCTCATATAACCGTAAATCGTTACATTGGCCATATATAGTCGTAAATCGTTCCATTGGCTATAAATCGTTACACTGACCGTATATAGGCATACATCGTTATAAATGGCCATAAATCATTACACTGGCCATAAAAAGCCGTAAATCGTTACATTAGCCCTTAATCGCCATAAATCGTTATAAATATATCGTTACACTGGGTGTTTTTTCCAATTAACATTTGCTGTGACAAAGGGAAGAATTTAAGCACTTGAAACAATAAACTAGAACTGAAGAACGCTACGATCAGCAAAAAATCAATGATATCACATCTGGCCACCTTCAGTTTATCGCTGACGGTGTCAAAAATACATAAATGTTTTGAAATGGAAAGGTCAGTCGTAGTGTAGGCTAAATTTAAAGTCAAATTTTAATCTGCTTTAGAGTGCTTAATTAACGCAAGAGGATATATTCATCAGCTGTTTGTGTTTAAGTTCATTAAATCTAAATAAATCTTCAGAAAATATCCAGATGGCGATATTTACTCAATGAATCATTGAAAGCGTCTTGTGCGCAAACAAGAAACGATTTTTGAAAAAATTCCTGATGACCTACATTTTCGTTACCATTAGAGCTCTAATTTCAAGCGACAAGTATCTTGACGTAGCAATTGTTGCGTCCAACTGAAAAACTTAGCATCGTGGCCATCGTTTACAAAAACGCCTCAGCTTCCGCGTTGGAGCCAGCGAATCTGTAAAGGAAATCTTGAAACCGTAATCTTAGTGTCCACCGGGGACACATCAAGAGGGAAACATACTGCAAGAAATACGAGACGCTGTTCCAGCTTAACTTTAGAGAAGATAAGACGAAAGATTCCGGGCCTCTCACTTGCAATGGCAACTTTAATTATTGGCTTGAATGTTTTACTGAAATGTCGTAGCGCAACCTCTATATTGCGGTGATCCGAAAATAAATCATGAAGCGAACCTTCTCGAGGACGTGGTGGATTTGTTCTTGTTTGTGAAGCTGCACAAATTCAGTTTTTCCTCTCCATATTTGTTTTGATATTTTAAGTAACTTTGTAAATTTGATCCTTCACAGTCTGCTCACTCTTGGATCGGATGTTGTAGTTTTTTGTGGCATCAGGGAGCGAAAATGAAAATGAGAAAGAAAATGTAAATTAGCTCACTTCCTCCAACTTAAGTGGAAAAAGTTTGGATCAGACAAGTTTTAAGTAGCAAGTATTTTATCAAAACAGTTTGAAAAAATGCAGCATAAAACTAAGGCAGTTATTTTTAATACTATTATCTTCACTGCAACTTCTAATAGCAAGTATTTTATCATAACAGTTTGAAAAATTGCAACATAAGACTAAGGTCGTTATTATTAACACTATGATTTTCACTGCAACTTCGATTGAAAGTCAAATGAAACAATTTTACTGATCTTGAAAATTTGCCCCACTGTCAAAATAAATTATGTTCCTTTAAAGTTGTTATTTTATTCCTACCCTAAACAGAGCTTGAACCACTTTTAAAACACTTAACCAGTTGCTTGCAATATGACCTATCGATGGGTCGTGCTTAAGTCTTTCCTGCTGCGAAATGACCCATCGATGGGTCATCTGAAAAATTTTTAACTGTATTTTAAAGTTAGTAGTTTTTAATGACCCCAATTAATGATTGGTTCCTATAAAACTGCTTTCAACTTTAAATTAAGGTTGAATAATGAACTTCATTTTAACCCATCGAAGTCAACGTATCAAAATGGCTGTGCATCTCGACGATACGATAGTAAATAATAAACGTGAATCCCAGCGAAATGCGCAGCAGTAAACCTAGCGCAGATATAGATCCCTTGTGTTGCCTTTGACGCAATCCCGGAATTTTCTCCAGCATCTTCATAACGAGATGACATGTGGTAGTCTGTTGTGTTGTTTCTCAAGCCTAGTTGTTGATTTAGATGTGTTACTTATCAATATGCTTTGAATTTATTTAATGATAAGTGGATTTTGTTGTCCCGCAGCTTTATTTAAGTATCAGGACGGTAGATAAGCTTTGACGTAACTCAATGCAGTGAAATGAATTAATCAACACTTTTTTCTGAAGCTCTTTTTCAGCATTAGTAGGACTGCACATAAGCTTTACCTGAATCGAATGCAGTAAATGAATGAATCGATTCTTTTCTGAAGCTTTTTTTTCGAAGATCAAGAAGGCACATAAACTTTGACGGAAGTGAATGTAGTTGTATTTATAATTCGACTTTTTCGTTCTTCAAGTACTTGTCGTGCACGATTTGACCGCTGAAATTCTAAATTTGTTTTCCAGATTAGACTGCCTCGGCAAGTTCTAACCTGAAATAAATTTACAGTCAGCCAGTTCACTATTATTTCTGGGCATTCCTAAACAAAAAACTGAATCATTATAACTTTACGCTCACAACAGTTTTGGAAATTATGAACAACATATTCCTTTAAGTAATTTTAACTACTTGGAAAAGTACATAAGTTCGCCTGCAGAGCGATATGATCATATTTTTCTAAGATTGCGCATTGTTTCTTGAAGACGACATGGGTGTTTGCTCTCAATTACGCATATTACAGACTGTGTGGTCGGGAGCATGAATGAAAGTGCAAAGATTTGAAAGCACAAAGATTCATAACCGTAGAGTAACACTGTCTAGGCTGTAATGCTTAAGTGTAACTCTTCAGGATGATACAACTATTGCATTCAAGAGAGTTATCACACCGAGGGGAAAAAATTGAGAGCCCAAGCTGAAAGTTAATTGGCCCTTTCTTTTGTAAACAGAATGTTTTTGTTTATTTTGCTTTATTAAGGATCATCTGCTTTTTTCACTGCTGTCCTTTTTCTAACCTTTCTGACTTTCTTCTTCAATATTTATCTGGTTTTGTAAACTTCTTTCTCAACTTACCGTTCTTCAGGGGAACACACTTTATGCACAGATTCCGCGTTCCATTACCTACATACTAAATGGTTCCTTCATCCTTCCTCTCTCTCTGAATATCCTTGCTTTAGTTAGGGAGGCTAAAACTAACTTGTGAACGCTTTTGATACGAAGTCGATCAAATTCTCCTCTGTCTGAGAATTTCTCTGCAAACTCATTTCTCTGTAAATGTATCATAAGGCTATTTAATTCGATGTTTGAATTTAATGTTGTTTTGAAGTGTAAACAGGTTTGAATCAAATCTTTAGATATCCCTTTTTAAGCAACATACCGTTTATGTTTACCAGCCTGAAACGTCTTTAAAGTTTCAATAAAATACATCCTTCTCACCGAAGCTATTCATTTGATTGTGTTGACAGAAGAAACGACAATGAACTCAAAATATATTATTACCGGAATGGTTTCCATCAAATCTGAGGGCATAACTATCCAAGTTCATTTTAATCTAACTGAGGACAATGTGAAGTTTGAAGCCCTGCAGCTACCTTGACTCTCTTCGTTTCTCAAGTACATTGACTTACAATGGAGACTGACTTGGCTCTGACTTAAAATGACATTGACTTACAATGGAGAGAGCTCGTGATGCAACATTCTGCAGAACAAACCAGGTGTGCGATTCCCTGCGGCGTTTTGCCTCAGTGGACACGATATTAAACGAAATATAAGATAAAGGAAATTTACCGATTTTGAAGGGAACAAATGCAGTTTCAGAGCTCTGAAGACCGTCAACTTTCCTCGCTCCGATGCGCTGCGTATAAATGTAATCAAAATTCTGTCCGTACGGCTGAGTGCGTTTACCAGAACGAACCAAGAAGAAACATTTAAATCATTTTCATTTGAAAAGTTCTGCAACTCTGTTCGGTAGCTTCTACATGATTGTTCTGACTTCGGACTACTTTTTATAAAAGAGGCCGGATGTGCTTTAGTTGGGATTGGAATAAAAATTTCTGAAGGCATGCTTCATTAGATTTGAACAAATTCCATGAATATCTTAAAGCCGTTCTATATTTTGACATTGAAGTGAGTACAGTTAAATCCAAATTCCACACATCATGCACGCACTAGAAAATGAAGCTCTGCACTTATTTAGTGGCAGTTATGCTTTAGCTGGAAAAAAAGCATATCAAGTAGTGCAGATTACGATATAAGTACCAACAAGTTGAGCACGTATCTATTAACAATTTTGTCATCAATTTTTCAACATAAATTGCGTAATTATATTCACATCTATACAATAACTAAAAAAATTCGAGTAAGAAAACTACGAGCGAAATTGTGGTCGAGAGTTCAAGGCATTATTCAGAAATAAGTTGAACGCCCAACTTCCAACAGGTGCAATCTTTGTCCACCGACCTCAAAATTTTGAGGTAATAATTTAGCTCTTACATTCTTCTTTATCGATGGCTCCTCTATTATAATCGGGTTATAGAAATGGTTTTTCAGCTTCTCAGCCTGAGGAAAGGGAGTAGGCTCAGTGCAAAGAAGAGTTCTCCTTCTTATCGCTTCCATACATATTCTCTATTTACCATCTCCACGAAAGAGCTGCGGTCTCGTAAAAATACCGTGGGTGCCCATGAGGGATTGATCCAGGGGTCTGTCAAGTTCAAAGTCTGATGCTTGACCGTCCCAGCCACGGGAAACAACAACTAGTAATATAACTGAAAGGATGTTCAGTTGTCAGGAGGACAAAAATAAAAAACAGAAACTTTATAAATAGTATGTATACGGACGTACTGAAATTCGTATGAGTCTTCCATCAGATCCACGGATATCTTATTACCCTGATATTAACAAATATAGATTAAGCTGTCATCTCCGAGCACGAATTTCTTGTAAATTAATAGCTTTGGCCTAGGTACACATGATGATTATAACTTAGTGTTAAAACTTTATTCAGAAGAATAATGCAGATTAGTCTGGAAAACTCATAAAAATACCATGTTTCTGAGCAAGTACAGCCAAAAGAGTAATGAAACAAAAGTTTGGGAGCAAACTTTGAAGTTTTTAAATTCTTTGGAGCCCAATGTTCCAGGTGAAAGACTAAAGTAAAGGGTGATGCCTCTTCAACTTTTAAATCTCTTCTACACAATCGAATAGACGCTCTAGCGTAGCTTGAATGAATAAAACTGTTAAAGTGAGAATTTTTGTAATTTTTAAGGTACACAAGGAAAACAGTCATGATCGAGATCAGATTTAGTAGTTCGTGGTAGGTTGTATAATCATGCTGAACGTCCACCGTTTTGCACGTCGTACAGCAAAAAAATTTGTTTCCTCAAAGGCGATGAATAAGTTTTGATCAATAACTATAATAAATGTTATCCGTAACATTTGGACATATTAAGATTGTGCACTTACGATCACACTAAGTTTTTTCTAACTTGGTCTAATACCAAACTCTAAATATAAAGGATAATTTGTGAAAGTGGAACAAATACACAATTTCAAATTTGGATCGGAATTTGTCAGTGTATCACAAATACCCAAGTTTAAATTTGGATCGGAATTAGTGAGTGTAGTACAAATTTCAAAGTCTAAATATAAGTCGGAATTTATGAGGGTAGGACAAATACACAAGCTAGAATTCGGACCGCAATTTGTGAGGGGAAAATTAGTGCTCAATTTCAAGTTTTGATCAGAATTTGTGAGGGAAGGACAAACTCCCAAGACCAAATATAGATTGTAATTTGTGAGGGTAAGACAAATACTCAATTTCGAATTTTGATCTGAATTTGTGAGGGAAGGACAAATTCCCACGACCAAATATAGATTGTAATTTGTGAGGGTAAAGCAAATACTCAATTTCGAATTTTGATCTGAATTTGTGAGGGAAGGACAAACTCCCAAGACCAAATATAGATTGTAATTTGTGAGGGTAAGACAAATACTCAATTTCGAATTTAGATCGTAATTTGTGAGGGTCTCAATACAAGTGGCAGTGCTACGTGAGTTGCACGTCAATGCAGCTCAGGAAGAACAAGAGCTGGCAAAATTTTCTGTAGTCCCATTTCTTCTCGCGCTGCCGCTCGCAATCACTCCAATAAATACATGAAGTTCGGCCATGGGAAGCCACTTTCTTCCCTTGCCTATATTTTCATTCTTCTTCCCTCGATCGATCAGAATTTGAAGAAAAAGAGGGCGTGTGGTTTGATTTGCGCTTCTTCTCCTTCGCGAGGAAACTGCTGACGTCTGAAATCATCGCACTGGAGTCTCGCGGATTTAAAATTAGAAAATATTTTTCATTTTAAATGATCTTAAACGCACTCACGCGATTGTAGGAATTTCTGAATGCTTTCATTGCCCACTTCTGTAGATGTTTTTTCCTATCATGAAGTTATATCTTGGTTTAAACAAAATATAATAAACTATTCGTGCGTCAATTGAAATTTGAGACTAAACTCAACCTTAAAACATTATTTTACATCAAGTTAATACTACCGATCATTTTCTTCATGTTTCCGTGCTTCAACAATAAAACAATCTGAGAAATCAATGCACAGCATTTCTAAAAATATACTACAACATTACATACCAACATACCTTAACAATAGAAGCTAACATACTTCAACATTACATACCAACATAACACAACATAACATAACGACATACCCCAACAATACGCACTAACGTACCTCAACATTACGCTCTAACATACAACATCACACACTAACATACCACATCACACTTAACTATACCACAGCATCACCCACAACCATACCACAACATCAATGCCAACATACCAGAACATCACTCACCAACATACCACAACATAACTTGCTTAAATGTATTTGGGTAATACATGACTAGCGTGCAGCCATGTAGGCACGCCCGTTTAGAATTAGACGTCCGGACATTTCTACGGGCCTTCGAATTTGAATACAAAATGATCAATCTGAAAATAAATTAAATTGTCATATATCAAGGAACACACATTAAAAATTTGAATAAAATAACTGCATATAAAATTATAAGATTTTTTAAAATAAGGAGCTACTTTTCAATCACACAGTATATATACAGAGTGTATATGCAAAAGGATTTTTAAATATTGGTCCAAAAAGTGTTTAATAAATCCCTTCATATCGGATAGATTTTGAAAAACAAAGCATGTAAGCAATCCTGAGAACCAATATTTCTTCTCATATTTAAATTACTGTTTTATTACATTATCCCTCATGTGCCGCCCGCGTGAGCGCTGCCACATGTTATCGCCACCATTATCCCTCATGTGCCGCCCGCGTGAGCGCTGCCACATGTTATCGCCACCATTGCGCTGGCTGATCGATGTGGCGCTGGTGAGATCTGGTGCAACACACCGGACTTGTGCCTCGAATACAGCGTCGAATTGTTGTCGATTTGTACGCTTTTCAAGGTGAATTTCCTACATAAAAAGTCTACGGTGGAAAGCCTACAAATTTCACCAACTCAGGGCATCCATGAAATTAGAATTAAGTTCAATGGATTGAAAATTCAAATTAAAAATTCAAATTAGGAATTTAAATTAGAATCTGAATTATAAATCCAAATTATAAATCCAAATTAGAAATCCAAATTAGAAATCCAAATTAGATATACAAATTAGAAATCCATACTAGAAATCCAAATTAGATATCCAAATTAGAAATCCAAATTAGAAATCTAAATTTGAAATCCAAATTTGAAATCCCAATTAGAAATTAAAATTAGAAATATAAATTATAAATCCAAATTAGAAATTAAAATTAGAAATATAAATTATAAATCCAAATTAGAAATACAAAGAATTGGACAAGACCTCCCCAGCGCCGAAATGAACAGCCTGCGTAATCGTGTCGATTCTTGTCTGCTTTCAATGGAGCCGAACACGGAAAATATTGTTTGCAAATTTAATCAAAATAAACTAGCATTTCTCAAAATTTCATTAATGCTCTGTTTTTTTTAATTCATTTGAAAATGAAAGAATTTTCAAAGATTCTATTGGGACCCATTTATGAAAATCCTCCTGTACGTAAATATTAAGTACGAGGATGCATTTATTGAAAATAGTTAGCGCCATAAAAGGGGCTAAATATGAAGATGCATATGTGAAATCTAAAATTCGAATCTTGAAACAATACCATTATTTAAAAAAATGCAGAATGTTGCCCTATTGGTCCCAAGGATTTGATATGATCAAGATTTGATCATATCATTTGATATTATCATTTCAAAAGAATGAAATTTCAGTGTGAAAGTGATGTTGGAAACAATCTCAGATAATCGCTAACTCAATAGACAATGACATAATAATTGCCGATTTTTATTCGCCAACACAATTTGTGATGCTGTAATAATCTCCAATTTAAAATTGCCCCGCCATTTACAATAATATAACACCCGCCAATCCATAATGGATGACACTATTTACAATGATATAATGATCGCCACTTCCTAATCTCCTGCATAATTTATAATGATAACTCACATCCTAGTGGCATGGACCTTAATTTCATATATCTTGCACGGTAATTTCACCTCATCTTCATTTGCTAACAAACTCATTGCTGGCAGTGCCATGGCAACAAATTAAACGTCATATATAACTTATAGCTCTCCTTACTTATTAGCAGCCGGCACTTGCGTTCCGGCATCCAGTTTTATTTCACATCTAAAGAACTTGCGTCGCAGCGACATGAGCACAGCCTGTTTTCTTGCGAGAAGTTTGCACTGTTCTTCAACTCAATTACAACTTCAGGGGAGGACACCACGCATAATTTTATTAGAAATCGCCAAGTAGGACATGTTGAGGGTGCTCGAGCCCCCTCGCAAATGATACAAGTTTGAAGAGCGTCACTTCAAAGCTTCATAACAAATGTCGCAGCGTCGTCATCCAAGTTATGTGCCATACAAGCGACGCAGTCGTCTGTGTGTGTGTGTGTGTGTGTGTGTGTGTGTGCGTGTGAGTGAGGAGTATCGCAGAACGTTCGTAATTAGGACAACGCTTCAGTGGAACTCTATGACTGTCAGCGAGGATGTAAGTTAGTTCCATAAACAGACCGCCCATTTCACAATGTCATTTAAAAATTTAAAAGCGAAGAAAATGCTAACAAATTTTCATTCCTTTTTCAATCATTTTTCATCATTTTTTACTCTTTGAATTTGCGATTTAATTTGCGACATTTGTTTAGACAATATCATTTTAGTGAGATTTTGTTAGTAGACTCATCGTTTGGTCACGATCTCTAAAAATGACGAAAGAACAAGATGCCTTCATTTCAGTAATAATTATTATAGTCGCCAGGTCGTGAGCATCTTCTATATTTCACTCAGGAATGTTAGTTACTTCCATTGTAGTGCAAAATTTCCCTCTATGGTGAAAGTCATCATGGTTTATTTCAGTTGAGCTTATGGGAGCGGAACCCATCAGCGACAGCTCATAGGAAGGCTGTAAGTAATTATATCATTTTATTCTTAAATTAACTAACCAAAACAAGTCTCACCATTTATTCCTCACGAGATTAAGTTCATGGATGATTCAGTTTCAGCTAATACATTTCATAGGGAATTATAAACATTAATTCTTGAACATTTCCTTATGCTCATCCTTAACTCCACTGCAGACACTTCAACTCAGAACAAATGATTAACTTCTCACTTTAATTTCTCACTTCAATTTCTACTTTTAATTTCTCACTACAATTTCTCACTTTAATTCCTCACTTTAATTTCTTACTTTAATTTCTTACTTTGATTTCTTACTTTAATTTTTCACTTTAACTTCTCTCTTTAACTTGAAAAAAGTTACATAATGCAAATATTAACTTCAAAAATTGCAGCGCACCCCAAGCATACATTCGCCAATTTCTACTCTATAATATTTACTTCTGCAATTTTTACTCTCTTCAATTTATAATCTGCAGTTTATACTAACTGTAAATTTTACCCTATACAATTTTTTCTCTCTGAAATTTTTAATTTTGACAATTTTTGCTCGTTAATTCATGCTTCTGCAATTTCTACTCTCTGCCATTCTATTCTCTGCAATTTATACAGTGTGCAATTCATACCCTTCGCAAATTCTAGTCTCTGCAATTATTACTCTCTGAAATTTTTATTTTCTATGACTTTCATTCTCTATAATTTATACTTTCTGCACTTTACAGTTTCGATAATTTATATTTCCGGTAATTTATGCTCTCTATATTTTATACTTGGTGCTATTTCTACTCTATATCATTTCTAATTTTCGCAATTTCGATTTTCTGCATTTTCTTCTTTATAGAATTTCTACTCCGAGCAATTCCTACTCTCTGCAATTTGAACTGTGGCCCGACTGCCTGCTTTCAGTGTTTCTTTTTGCTGAGGATCCTATCAGTCGGCAGCCTAGCGCCTCATCCTGTGGATCAACACAAAGAAAGTTTCGCCTCAACTCTTCGCATTTTTAGAAATTTCAAGCCACGGGAGACAAAAAACATCCTTTCATGGGTGAGAAAAACATGCTCAATGTAAATCTGAATTTCGATGTTACTTGACTTGAAAGTGAATGTTGTAGGGCATTCACGTTCGAGGAATATTTGAACTTTCGACAGCCGCAAATAAACAAACTGTGCTAAAAATTCGCAGGAATGTCACTAGATCATTTTATGAAAATATCTGAAATCTCTTTATTCCATTTTTGGATGAATGTCGAAATAATGTGCTATGAAAAAATCATGTCACTTTCTTCTTTGTTATTGTGAGGAAATGCATAAATTCGTGAGTGAATATTTTACATCTAAGAAACGAAGCGTGTAGTTTCGCCTGTATACGAACAAGTCTGTTGAGAGAACTATATTGAATATACGTTCCCGTTCAAGTATATTTGGCTGTTTGCGCGATCGGAAAGTGCATAACGTGCGAGGCTGTTCGCACAATCTAAAAAGTGCATAACACATTTCAGGCCGTTTACGTGATCGAAAAAGTGCATAACACGTCTTAAGCAGTTTGGTAAATCGAAAAAATGGAAAACGTGTCTTTGGCCGCTTGCGCGATCGAAAAAGTCCACAACGTGTTCTTAGGCCGTTTGCAGGATCGAAAAAGTATAAAAGGTTTCAAGGGCCGTTTCTGCAATCGAAAAATGCAAAACGTGTCATGCTGCTTGTGCGATCGAAAAAGTGCAATACGTATTCATCAGCCGTATGCACGATAGAAAAGCACAAAACGTTTCATAGGCCGTTTGAGCGTTCGAAAAAGTGTACAACGTATTTTATGCCGTTCGCGCAATCTGACAAGTACAAAACGATTCATAGGCCGTTTGTTGGATCGAAAAAGCGCAAAACGTATCTTAGGACGCTTGCCCGGTCATAGGAGTGGAAAACGTGAAAGGCCGTTTGCACGATCGAAAAAGTTCAATACGCATTTTATGCCGTTCGAGTGATCGAAAACGTGCAAAACGGATGAAGCCGTTTGCTCGATCGAAAAATTGAAAAACGTGTCTTAAGCCGTTTGGGCGATCGAAGAAATGAATTTCGTTGAGGCCGTTACAGCCAGGTGCCCTTCTCAATTAGCAATATAGTGCACTGAATCTGAGCAGCAATGCAATGCTACTGCTGAGCAAAGTGCTAAATAAGTGCAATAATAGAAAAAGTTAATAGTTTAACTACATAAACGCAAATCAGGAACCCAGAAATGCCATTAGTTTTCTGCTTATTTTTAGTTTCTACAGACGTGTTCACAGTGATCGTATTTCATGGAACGACATCCTGTCGCTCTTCGTCGCTCATTCACATATGTGAAAAAAATTTCCATTTCTAAATTTCACGGGATTCTTTCCATGGTACTCATAAGTATTTCACGCATCTATCAATTATTCATGTCTGGAGACTTTTTAAAATTTATAGAACGTCATTTCAAAATTTTAAAAAAGTTTCAAACATTGATGAATAAAATAAATTTTGAGGTGTTTGTAGCTCAGTCGTCTGTGCCACACATATGTGACAATATTATGTTTTTTGTATGACCACTGTGTCACGGCTGTGTACTGACAATGTTACTACTCAGAGACAGGTGTGATGTGTGTGAGACGACTGTGTGACAACTGCGTAAGATGCATGTTGGCTGGGTGGTTTCTGTATAACAGATGTTGAGTTTGTGTACGGACTCTGTGACCACTGTGTTAGCTTCATGTTGGCTGTGTGACTTCTGTATAACGGATGTGATGTTTGTGTGCTGCCTGTGTAATATCAGTGATGACTATGGGATGGCTGTGTGACCGCTTCACTACCTGTATTCCCAGAGCAACGGTAGTATCACGCTACGCGTTATCCGCCACACTCTCCTATATTTCTTTTGCTATAGTCCTACGTAATTTCATTTCCAAAGTTCGAATGTGTTGCTCCTTCCTGAATGTTTTTATTTTCCAGGAGTCTTTTTGTTTACCCATTTTCTGGATTTTCAGTAGTTTTCACCTGAATTTGAGATGTATTTTGACTGTGTCAGATATCAATTCCAAAATACTGTTTCTGTACATTCTGATTCACCTATCTTTCTCTTCCAGCTCCCAAAATCTCTTTCAAATAATTTTGTGCAAAACTTGAATGTCCTGGGATAAAACTATAAGTTCACCTACTGTGTTAAAATAATAGCCCACTGAAAAATGGTAGCCATCTTCAAGCTACTCTCATAATAAAATATCGATCGAGGAAGTGTGACGTTCGGGTATTGGAAAAATTTAAACCTTTAAGCATGCATTTGCTTGCAAAATGTATTGGATACAGCAAGATCGGATTTATTTTCTTTCTCCGTCATCTCACTTCTCAGTTTTTGTGAGACTTGCACTCGGATGATTTCTATTTTTCACATTAGTTAATGATGAATTTTCTAAGATTGAATACTCAAATTAGCAATAAAATTAAAATTTCACGCTATCGCATTACCACAGGCTGTTTACAAAAGCTACCGATTTTGCTACCTACTATAATTAGCTATGTAGGTGGATTTAGAATAACACAAAGTTTTCAACTTCGCTGTAGTAATAGACATGATTGTAAAAATTGATCACTCTCAGAATACATCCTGCAACCGCTACGACTGCTCATTGAAAACCATAATTAGTCCTCCTCTGACAGCAAATCTGGTCAACTGTTACCATCCTTCCGGTTCGTGAAACAGCTAAACTCATCAATACGTTGAGAGCACGTAAGAGCATTGCTTGAATTAATCTTCACAGACTTCAACTAAGCGTCCAGTCTATCACAGCTGGCGGGAAGAGTGTAGACGCCTTTTTCTGGAGCTGATCTTCCTAAATGGTGAAAATAAAAGTTTTACTGGAGCCAAAGTCGCTCTGGGGTTCCCATTTAGGGAGGTTTTATGAGAAGGGGATTAGTCGCCACGCCAGTGAGTACTTGATGATGAGTGTCGCCATGTTGAGGCCGCGTGATCCTTTCCAGAGTTATCTTGTGAGGCAGCAGCTCTGGGTATGGAATCGAACCCTCTTGTGAATGTGCGTGATGGATACCAAACGCCATGAAATGTTTGAGGAGTGAGAGTAGACGAGTTTAATTTAAGGTCAAGATGAATTTAAGATTCAAGGCGAATTATTTGATTTAAGGTTTAATTTGATTTGATTTAATGAGAATTATTTGATTTAAGGAGAATTATTTGATTTAAGGAGAATTATTTGATTTAATGAGAATTATTTGATTTAAGGAGAATTATTTGATTTAAAGAGAATTATTTGATTTAAGGAGAATTACTTGAATTAAGGAGAATTATTTGATTTAAGGAGAATTGTTTTATTTAAGGAGAATTATTTGATTTAAGATTTGATTTACCTATATTTAAGATTCAAGATGAATTTGACGGATGTTAAAAGCCCAGAAATATTGGTATAGTGAAAGTAGACGAATTTATTTCAAGTTCATTCCTTCTAAGTTCATTTCTTCCGAGCTAAAATTTGTTAACTTTGAATTCGAGACTGTATTTTCTCTAACTTGATAACAATAAAAGCATCTAAATTACAGAAAATTAAATGCGCTTGTGAATGTGAGTAATGAATACTTCAAGCAATGAAATGTCTGATCAATGAAAATAAACAAGCGAGTAAATTTCTTAGCCTAGATTACGAAGTTGTATTTTCTTTTACTTGACTACAGAACATCCTAAAATAAGATGATTTGTAGATACATATACCGGGCTTTACATATACCGGGCTTATCCTCCCTATGGGAGGGTAGCCGACAGCAGGCCACAATCACCACACTTAGTCACTAGGAGGCGAGAGAGGCAGCACTGGCCGCACCTGAACTGCCAGGATCAGCAGCAGCCCAGCACAACCACCTTCCACAGTCAGGCCCGACAGCCACAGCTGGTTTACCCCGACCGCTTCATTGAGTGCAGCCCCTCCCCCCGCACATGACAGGTCAACCCCATCACACGCGGGCAGCTTCCAGTAACGCGTCAAAAATAAAATTACCTCCTTATACACTGCCTCCATTCACTTCTGTCCGCAGCCATCCCTCTCGCCACGTCCACAGTCAGACCCCTCTCATACAAAGCACGTCGCAAAGCACAAGAATAATATTCATCTGAACAATGTTATTAAGAGCAAGTAGACAAAAAAGCCTTAGAAGCAAGTTAAAAATATTTGAATTGTCCAGGTTCCTCTACTCAGAATGAATGATAATTTACACAAAGAACCGTGGAAGATGATTTGAAAGCTTTTATAAATATTAGTAAATCAATACAGAAAATTTCCCTCGTAATTAAGACTCTCCGTGCTTCATTCTGATAGTTCATCAAGGTCTTAAAAGAATATTTGTAAATAAAACTCATAACAATTCTGAACTGTGTCTAACCGTACCACCATCGGGACAAAATATTATTGCTGCATTGTTTTTGCATTTTGGAACAAGTAATGATTTATATCAGTAACTATGTAGAAACGTATCACTTATACGAGATGAAAATAGCGAACTAGAAAAGGTGAGCATTTCTTTTTATGTCCTTCAAGCGTTTTACATCATATGTCAGCAGGTTCTGCATTAAGTGTCAGCAGGTCCTACATCAAGTGTCAGCAGGTTTTACATCAAGTGTCAGCAGGTTCTACATCAAGTGTCAGCAGGTTCTACATCAAGTGTCAGCAGGTTTTACATCAAGTGTCAGCACGTTCTACATCAAGTGTCAGCAGGTTCCACCTCAAGTGTCAGCAGGTTCTACATCAAGTGTCAGCAGGTTCTTCATCAAGTGTCAGCAGGTTTTACACCAAGTGTCAGCAGGTTCTAAATCAAGTGTCAGCAGGTTCAGCATTAAGTGTTGGCATGCCTTTCAAGAACTGTCAGCGCTGTCAGTTTCAACTTGAGCCTGCGCTATCAGATATTTTGTTTATTTCCTAGTGTTTCCATTCTCAACACACACTAAAAGCCTTCACTGACTTGTGAATGAAAAATTGTCAAAATTAAGCATAACATACAGCTGCCACGTACAATTTTAACCCTTTAATTGTAAAGAGAAAAGCACTCTAATTGTTAAGAGAAAATTGTTATAAGATAATTGCTGTAACTACCCTGTAATATCAGCAAAATTGCCCTAGCATGTTTTTTTTTTCTGTAGAAGCAAGTGTTAACTTCCTATTTTAATCAAAAAATTATGCTTTAAAAATGTATGCTTCGACGCCAAAAAAATGGGCGAAAAATCTGAGAAAAAATATCTAGTTTATGCTTAATTTTATCTGTAAATACATGTACGTATGAAAAACTTGCTCAAGCTTAAAAAAAAGGTATTAAATCTATTGCATAGACCATGAAGCTTGCACTGAGTGGATATCAATAGCAAATCGCACGTGTCAAACTGCTGGAACGTCTAAAAACATAGTTGCAGGAATACTATTAATTGCCCTAATTTTGTCATTTAGTTAAAATCCTTCCCTTGCTAGATGAATCACCGTAAAAATTTGTTTAATTTCCCTAAACTGGAAGCACTAGCCATCTGGGAACTGGAGTTCCCGTCGGGAGGCAAAAGTTTAACGATGTGGACTTCTTTGGTTTTTGCCCTTAACTTTTTATTGATGTTTCTTACCGAGCAAAACCGACTTTCTTTTCTGCCAGTGATGATGAGGGAAAATTTTGACTGAGTACTAAAGTTAGGCAGTTTTGTTTAGTGAATAACACACGTAACAAAAGTTACAGGACCTACCAAAATAAATGAGTGCCAAAAAGTAGGAACGCATAAATAACATTATAGAGCATTGTTTCAACTCAATGAAGCCATGATGAACAATCGAGGAGCACTGTCGACGTAGATTTGCAGAATTCAGTCTTTAAGAAATCTTGAAACTTCTTCAAAATGAGCACAGAATTCACCTCCTTAAAGCGCTGTTCATTTTTTATCACGATCCGATTTGTTTCAAAAGATCCCAGAATACTGAAACAATGCTACTGGAAGTAATAACATCCATGCAGCTTATATTAAATCGAAATCATTTCAGCACCAGCCTAACAAATTGAATTGTTACGCAACTCGGCTGGGTGCAACTCGATCGGGAGGGAAATTTTCTATTTAACATAGTAAATTTGACCCGCAGACGGAATGTTACGCTTCAGGTATATTAGGTGCATAAATTTTGTATAATTTATGAATTATTATTATTATTCGTATTCTGTGCACGTGTTAATGCAAGTTTTATATGCTAAAATATACCAGCAACAATTTAACTTTAATTTATTGTTCATGTGTAATATATATTGCGTTGTATATACTTGGTATTGTGATCTAACATATAAAAAATGCATTATTAAATGAAGATAACCATCGAGTTCACCCCCCTGAAACTGATTCTTTGTTGTTGCCGCATTTTAGATACAAATATAATTAATTTCCTTTGGCTTCTCGCATTAAAAAATTACTCATTTAAAATTTAGAAATTATTCATTTCCTTCGGATGCTCGCTTAGAAATTATTCATTATTTACGTCTCCTCATTTAGAAATTATTCATTATTTACGTCTCCTCATTTAGAAATTATTCATTTTCTTCGGTTTCTCATTTAGAAATTATTCATTTCCTTCGGTTTCTCATGTAGAAATTATTCATTTCCTTCGGTTTCTCATATGAATATTATTAATTTCCTTCGGTTTCTCATTTAGAAATTATTCGTTTCTTTCGGCTTCTCATTTGGAAATTATTCATTTCCTTCGATTTCTCATTTGGAAGTTGTGCATTTCCTTCGGTTCCTCATGTAGAAATTATTCATTTCCTTCGGTTTCTCATATGGAAATCATTTCCTTCGATTCCTCATTTAGAAAATATTCATTTCCTTCGATTTCTCATTTGGAAATTATTCATTTCTTTCGGGTACTCATTTAGAAATTATTGATTCACTTCGGTTTCCCAGTTAGAAATTATTCATTTCCATCGACTTCTCATTTAGGAATTTTTGCACTGCCTGTCCGAGACGTAACTGTGTTTGAGAACCTCGATCAAGAGCAACGTGACTGACGCACTTGGCGGAAGGAAAAATAGAACCCAAAGGAGGAAGATTTAGCCCTCAAACTCCGAGTAAATACAAATCTGGAATCAGCGAAGCTTTTGACTCGGACTGGAACTTCGAACGACCATAAATCCGATGAAGGGACGTTTTGGGAAAATATTATCTTGTGTCGAAATTTCCACACTGCAGATAAATATCCATAGTCTGGCTGAAATTTTACTATAGAGGTAATTATCGAAGATTTAGTTGAAATTTCCACATTGGAAATGATCATCGACGATTCATTGCTTTGGGGTGAAATACGGATACCCACAGATAAACGATTATCTCTAAAAGAGGAGCCTCTTTTTTCGTATTTTTGTATGATTCAGAAGACATGGAGTCTGCAAAAGCAGTAAATAGCTTCAGATAAGAAGAAGTGTAATGCTAATTTTACAGGGGATATTAGCATTGACAAAAATGATCCACACAGGAAGCGGAATGTGTCTGCCTCCGTTGAATATTAGAAGAAAGTTAGCCCCCCTTTCCAAATAACTATGCCAATGTTCCAATAAATGTTGACATGTTCGGTAGGAAAATCGTCGACGGAGCTAGCAAAAATTTAGATCTTTCGATAAAAAGAACAATGAATCACCCAAAAGTATTTGGTCTCCATCAACTAAAGACTTCAATTCATTCGTTTACGGACATTCAGCATAAATTAGTTTCATGTATTAGTAGGAATTCAAAATTTAGCGACATTTATGCACAGTTTATTAGCTCTTCCCGTACGAGTGAGCTTTCATCATGCATAAACATAGTTGTGCGCAATGTGCATCAGCCCACGCAGGAAAGACGTCACGCAACGGTCAGGATTGAGTGGCTTCAAAATCACTGACTGGAATTTTGTATTCTAAATCTGTCATTTAACAGTCCTATTCGGACGAAGTGCTGCACTGGGCTATGTTGTTGGAACTTATTCACACCACGGGTTTTTGAATAGCTGCTAAATTAGAATATCGGAATCGCTGGAAAATTTTGAAGTAAGCACAATTGAGCTCAGTTAGACTCAATTCAGGGAGTGACTTGATTTAATAAATGATACATGGTAAACACGTGCAATTTTTTATTTACATTGCTCCAATAAGATTTTTGCATGTGCAGTTTGCAATAATCAAAAAAAAATTCAAGCTTAAATTAACAAAAATAATGAATACAAAAACGCTTGAGATACGCACACGCATGAATAATTCATTTTATTGTTTTCTTGCGTATATTTCGTTTTTATTGAAGTTCAAGTAGTACTCCATAGGCGACGGCTAGGCGACGGCAATGGGAACAATTCTCATGAAGTTTGTAAGCTGGAATAGCCAACAAAATTCCACCTATCATGAGAATGAGTACTAAATTTTAAGTCGATGTTTGTGCATGTTCATTTTTATTATTATCGTCATTTTCAAGGGATGTTAATTACTTAATTGGCTCCGTCAGAAAATTGATGACAGTTAACTGAATCCCCCCCCACAATTGATTAATGTGTTTTAAAGACAGTGAATAAGCTTTTGAGTAACAGGAGCATCACTACCACTTATTTCTGCCCTGCAAAGCTCTGACTTGTCCGTATCCACAATACATAGAAAATGGACTAAACAGCAAAGGCAGAAATGTTATCCATCTTGTATGTATGTACAAAATGATGAACTGGGGAACATCGAATACTGCGATGTAACACCTCTGCAGGGTCTTCGGTGATGAAACGTCGTATATAATGATATTAATAACCAAATATATTACATTATAATAATAGAAATGCTTTGCTTGGAAAATTATTGTTAATGCATTGTATTGAGAAACGAACGAAAAAACAAACTCAAAAAAGTCCAGCTTAAGTCAAACATAGAAGCAAACACAAAAATTTTGCAAGCGTAACCGACCGAGCAAATGGTAGCATGATTAGAACGCACCACCAGTTGATGATGCTTGACTGATTGCCCTCTAGAATAGATTGAATTTATTGAGCACTCTCTTTGCTGAAGTGAAGTGATCCAAAACCAAAACAGTCCACCGACGTTGGCGGTTCTGGTCGGCGACGACAGGAGAATTTCTTCCTGGAGAAACTTGCATCTTAAGCCCCGCCGTGGCACCTCTACACCGAACTGAACAGGGGAGAGTCTCTGCCTGGGAGGAAAGAAGAGCGTTTTTCTCTCCCAAATGAGTAGCTGGCTCTGATGAAACAATTTTGGTGTTATATGTTTGGTAATATCAGGCTAGACTGTCAAATCGTAAATTTTAGTTTGAAAATGTTTTAGTTATAGTAACTAATTTTATGTAAAAGTCAGAATTTGAACATGCTTTCTAGGATTTCAGGTCCTTGACTTATTTTCGCTTCAACTAAAGTCCTTAGACTCTTACCTAAACAGTTTCCGTTATCACTTCCCACCCACAGCAATCTTCAGTAAACCACTTTTTCAATCTGTGTTAGTCCTGCCATAATTGGCAAGCCCCCGGGCATTTTTAAACTTACATTTTACCCGCGTATCACTGAATTCAACTTTCTCGAGTGAAATTTCGGTTGACTCGCTTTAGCAGAAACGACCGTGTCTCCATAAGTGCGTCTGCAGGGAATCCATCTCGAGGAAGGGTCACAAAGGCTCTTTCGCAAAGCCTCCTCGAAATTTATAGGGCGCTCGATCTCTCCGACGTTGCTATGGCCTATCACCGGCCCGCCTGATATCACTAAGCGCCGGCACTCTCATAGCTTCGTGAAACTATCAATCCGACTGCACGGCGGCCGTCCACCTTCGCACGCTGTGCGTAGTACACAAAGTAGGATTGAAAAACGTAGAATACAAGGAGCAATGGAGAGTAAGTTGCTGAAAAATTTATAGGCGTAGTCGAAACGGCAAGATGCTCATCACGAGCGTTGAAAAATCTGAAGTGTTATGTTTTAGCTTGAAATAACTCAAAAGGTCTATTCGTAACTGGAGTGTAGTATACTGAGGCATACATATGGCATGTATATTAATAAATATACTTAGATTGAACAGAATTCCTAAACAACTGGCTTGTCAGAACGCTTAGGTTGTGAAGTCATGCGCATTAAAGTTGGATAAAGAAGTACAGTATGCTCAAACTTTTACTGTTACCAGGTGGACGAATTATACTTTCAGTTACATTCTTTCAAATACGAAGTAACAACATCTCTGTCGGTATCTCTTTTATTTCTGTTCAACGACAATATATGTAGCAGAATACCTACCTACTGCCGAAACCGAATTATTTATTACGGCTCATGTATAATGAAAAGATATTGTATATGGAGAAAGTGCTTGTCAGTGGGTTTTTAATGTTAATTCAGTACACTTAAGTAACATCAATTGATTACAGTCAGTTGTCACTGGTCTTCATACCAAGGTTTTCAAGAATTTCGCTTTATAAATGTATAATTCAGTCATATGATCGGGTACAGAACTTTTCACCCCATTATTGGATAATTAAATTGTAAAACTCTACAATCCGGTTTAGTTCAGAGTTTATTCAAATGTTAACATTGGCGTATAATTTTATCTTGTTTGAATTATTTCGACTGACGCTTGAAACTGAGAAAAATGTTAGGTCCTCATAAAATGTATCCCGCAATTTAATTTCTTTATTCTAGATGCTTTTACATTCTGAAGCACAAAAATGAGCTAGCATTTTTTTGTTTTACGTCACATTCCTGGTAAATAAGACACTAAAAATATTCTCTGCAAAAAAGTATGGTTTCGCTGTATGCGTGCTGCTACATCAATGAATCAGAGTAAAAACATTGGCCAAAAACTATGTAGGATGAATCATGTGTTTCGTTTAACCTTGAGTAACATGCCAAAACTAAAAATAGATACTAAAAAGCACACGAGTGGAAAATAATGCTTCCATCACAAGTGGAGTCTTGAGGTAAGAAAACAAAAATAATAACTTGAGCTTCGATTTCAAGCTTCACGTTGAATAATTTCTATCAAATTCATATTTCAATTCAAGTTTACTCATATCTGGAAGGAACAACTTTAAGAAGTAGTTTCAAAACTACACTTAAGTTCAGTTTTAATTCGATTAAAATATGAAGAAATGTGTTTTAATTAATGAGTACTGACTTTTAAACAAACTGTGATCAACGTTGGCCCAAAGCGTTTCTTAAATTTTACGTCCCTCATTTTTTGAGGCCTGTCATGTGAAATTGAAGCCTTAATTTATTCATTGGAATTACACCAGAAGCATACATTACTATTTTTCGACTAATTTAACTCCAGTCTCATCAAAAATAATTCCAGGACGAATCGAGACTGGCCGTCAGAAATTGTAACTATTGAGAAACATTTATTATTTGTTATTTTCCATGCATCTGAATCAGCGGCGATATCTGGTAACAATTTCACAGCGGAAATTAAAATATTGATGGGAGCTAGTCCATGCAGCGCTGTATTCTAGCTTGTATTTAATTTCCAATGTATGATGGTCAACAGTTTTCTGGCTTTCATGAAGCGAAAAGGTGAGTGAATACGTTATTTTTAATTTATTCATTACTCTTCGAATAAGTTTGTACAAGTTACGGGATATTTGTGTGGTGTTTTGATGAACTTCGATCAATATTCAGCTCACAGGTGGAACGTTTGAACTCGGGGAATTCTCTCTGATGTAAAAAGACACTCGCCCTCGCGCTGTGTTGCAGAAAGATTGGAATTGGCGCTCACCAATCAAGAAAATTGTTAGAATTCATGAACTGAACTTCGAAGTTTCAAGGTCTCCTAACGTAGCTGCATCCATCCAATGCGTTTTTCATCATGATTGCTGAATGATTATTATGATTCTATGATAAACTTCTGCCCGAGTGAACACGAAATCAGTTGCTGTGACCTCATGGGAGTTTGGGAACACGCAGAAATGAACGATTTGAATGCCAGCATTTGTTAGCTTTGATGTCAACGGTATCTGATTACGCTGGTAATACCTTAATGATGTCAGGAAACTTCTGTGTTCGTATCTGAATATTTCAACTCCATAGAATCACACTCGAAAGATCGTTTTCTCAGTTTTTTACTTGTCAGCTGCCATTATTTTTTAGTAGGAGAGTGAATTTTGTTACACTTTCATCACCTTCTCGTGTATTCACAACGGGAACACGCGTGCGCTGCATCTAACTTTGGTCTACCTTTTTTCAACTTCTCAGGTGCCCACACATTCGTCGCGTCTCGCATTCACGGCCACGGTCGGTGCTCATTGAGCCATGATTAACTAATGGAGGAGAACCATGAGCTCTGGCTGGAGTTTATTCAGCTCAGGTTTCCCATCGATCCCACCTGCCTGTTTGCTCGTTACGCCTTCGTTCTGGCGAGGATTCCAAGGTTGCCTCCGTGCTCTAAACTTGTGAAGGCTCGACCGTCGTGTGGAAGGTTTGAAGTTCGAAACCTAGCGAAAACAGCGGTAATTTTTCTCTCTGTGAAACAGTTGAAAGTTTGCTGCAGATAACCTTTTTACTCAGATGTATAACTGAATAACGGGTAAGATATTTAAATGTGGTTGCGATAATTGTATCTTGGCTTCAATAATTAAGTATTTGAGAAAAATATGTACAAGATGTTATTTATCAACTTGATTGGAATGCCCAAGACATTTCGAAACACATTTTGGGTTTCTCACGCTCTCAGCAGTAAATTCAAGTCCTGCGACCACAAACCCGGCAGATTCAAATCAGTTTTCTTCTCTAAAAGTCTCTTTGAAATTTTTAATGTTTCGAAACTTATTTTTCTTCGGATTGAGAGAGTTTCCAAAAACTTCTGCTGCTATTGCTCATTCGTATAAAAGACATTTTATCTATCATTTCAACTCAGTAGATTCATTTTAACGTTCCTCCAAGGTATGCACAACTATTCCAATTTTAATGAGAGAAACCAAAACTCATCCTACTCTAAAATTCTAAAAGTATAAATACCAACAGCACAGACATGAAGCGAAAACTGCAAAGTTAAATCTAGCTCAATCCGTTCAGCAGGACCATAGAAAAAACACACTGGAAGACCTTCTAAGCAATGATGTTGTCCTAGAAGACCGTTATTTAGTTTCGAAGAGACCGAGCAGGCACAGCCCACCGTCGACTCCGTCGATGTTTACGATGCCCTGGTCCCAGGTAACAAAGTTATGGTCCAGCTCTGCCACTGCATTGTGGGCCCCTTAATCTCGGCCTGCCATTTGCTTCCAGGAGGCTAGAAAACAAGCAGAAATTATCTCCTCAAGGCGAAATCGCTATTCAGTGCACAGCGCTGAGGTTACAATGCATGCTTTATTGATGGACTTCTTGGAAACGCAAGAAGAGAGAATCTGACGCTGCTTTTGGTTTTCAGGGAATGATATCGAAAGAATTGCGCCCGCGATGGTTTTCGCAAAAGCTAACGCAAATTTGACGCTATTTTTGGTTTTTATGAAATGAGTCGAAGAAATTGCGCTACGTTTGTGTTTGGGAAAGCTGTCGCAAAATTTTACGCTATATTTGATTTTTAGGAAATTAATTAGATGAAATGGTGCCAGTTTGAGGCGTGGGACGTAGAATTTGCTGGTATTTTTTATTTTTAGGGAGTGTTTCAAACCAAATTGCGTAACATTGGCTAATGGAGAACCTAACGCAGAATTTGACGCAGTTTTCAGTTTTTAGGAAATAAATTGAACAAATTTGCATTCGTTTAGTCTTATGGGAAACTAACTCAGAATTTGATCCTACTCTTCAATTTAGGAACACCATGCATGAAATTGACACTATTTGTGCCCATTGAAAGTTTCTTCAGAGAAAACTGTCGAAAAACTCACCACATATTCGATTCTAATAATACTGCCGAAAAATTTAGTATTTTTTCGAAATTTATAGATGCGATAGTTTTCGCATTTCGGCAACACTTTTATAAAATTTTCCTTATATCTTATTTTTAGGTCATACTATAAAAAGTTGGCGCTATTTCTTGATTTTAGGAAGCGCCATTTTTAGAATGGCGCTTTATTCCCTTTGATCAATACTATCAAGGTAAGTGACTTTATTTCTAGCTTTTTGTAAGGCTTTTATAGTAATTAGCTATGTTTTTTGCTTTATTGCATTTTTGTGCTGTCAGAAAATTATAATATTAATACAAATAAACGAATGTCAAAATATATTCTTCATGTTGTTGGGGTCACCAACTGAGCGCGGGTTGATAAGCATCTACTAAGGCAAAAAATTTCAACACAGAACCAAAAATCTAAACCGGAAACCTGGAGTGTTACTCGCTCCTGATAAGTTGCCTAAAGCTAGAAAAATGGGGAAATTTATCCATATAAGGTAATTTAATTAAACTACGTATTCATGCAACAAGTCATTTTTTTCTCTTATTTATACTAATTTTCCAAATTTTTTCACCCAATTAGTTTTGGAAAACTCCTTTCAATTCAATTTAAGCCTCGTTAAGTGCTTACTCATTTTCAGTCGAAAATTTTACTCGCACTGTCTACCTCAGATTTAGTATTCAATTTGCCTTTTCTTGCCACTCACATGCAGGTATTTCACGTTTTTTCCAGCCTACCTGCTTTTTTATAAAACAAAACTTGAGCCGCCCGTTTTTAGTTCATATTTTATGCCGACATCTTGCATTTTATTCCTCACAGCCTCTCGCTGCCATTTCGCTCCTACTTATTCTCTTGCTAAGTTAGCACTCGGCTCTTTCCTGCAGAGGCCCGACCAAGAACGAGCTCTCTCATTCACAGTAATGTGCATTAGAGCCTCTCAGTTACTGCAATGACTTCTTCTGTAGCTAATAATGGGATTCGAATGTACGGGGGGAGCGTGAGCGCCAAGATTGCAAAATTTGTAAAATGTTTCGTTTGGCTGTGGCAGCCAGATGGTAGTCAGGATACTTTCTAGTAATTTAAAAGGAAACAAATGTCCAAAGTTCATTAAATTCATGAGGGAGTTGTATTGAAGGAGTTCTGGTTTCATATTCAACCCGAGGTAAGCCAGCTGAGAAGTGTTTAACGCGGGTTCAAAGTTCATTAAATTCATGAGGGAGTTGCATCGCAGTGGTTTTGGTTTTATATTCAACCCGAGGTAACCCCACGTTAGAGGAAACAAGGTAGGTTCAAACCAGTCTTTTTTTCCTTGGTGGTGTGAAGGCAAAAGTAGGTGTGAAGTCCGAAGGGTAGAGAGATAACGCTGGTTATAGGCGACGTTTACTGGTAACGATGTTGCAAGGGGGTAGAACACGGACCAAATGCGACTCTAGAAGTCTCCACACGCTCTTTTATACTGTCAAATTGCTGACTAAGCGTGCGCATTGCGGTAGAGCCGCGCCCAGGCATAGCATTACCATACGTACGAACATATGTACAGAGAAAGTGCGCAACCGCGACGGCACACACCTTCCCCCATGCCTGATTTATTACCAATTACAAAATAAATGAATCAAAGGGAAGAATCGTAACTTAAAAAGCAACACAGTAAGCTAAAGGCATCCTAATTAGGAAAACCAAAGAAAAAATTAAAATAATCCTTTCGTGGCAAAAACAACTGCCAGTAACAGGAAAAACAAACGCGTCCAGTTAAATTCGACAAAAAGCATCGCAAAGAAAAACCGCAAACACCCCCATCACCAAAAAAAATGGGAAGAGGCGCTGCTCAAGACATGTATATAATGCAAAAAAACAAAACAATTTTTCGCACACGAATAGTGCAACACCAAAAAAAAATTTTCTGGTTACAGAAAACCTTAAAACAAGCACCTCTGCAGGTGTCGTACCAAAAAAAAACAAAAATCCGCTAACATGAACACCAGCCATGAAAAACACAATTAACTCTAACATTGTTTTGTGTTAAACAGTTGAAGTGATAACGCAGTAAAAATGAAAGAAAATCGCATCGTTGAAACAACAACTAAAAAGTTTTTTTTCAAACACAAATAAGAAATAGGGCACGCAGATACCTCGACAAATAAAAAATCATTCTCGCCATAAAATTTAAATAAATCAATACATTCGTTAAGGATAATAATAACACGCATGAAATTAAATACACAATGCCGTTAAAATTTTAAGTGAACAACGTATTCGCATAAATTGAGTTATCGATAAACCAAAATGAAACAAATCATAATTATATACCTGAACGTTGCATCGACTCGAGCATCTTCGCGAACATGGTTAAAATGAAATACGTAAAACACAAGCTTAGAAATACCAACTTAATATTAATTCATGAGTAAATATAAAAACATCCGCTTACATCTCTGGTGAAAGAGTAACACCGAGCAAAACACGAGTTCTTCGGCAAGGCAATTTCGGAAAATTTTATAATAATCAAAACTATTGCCTCGTAGGTAATGAAAAATGATACAGAAAAGTTGAGTTGATAGTAAATAAAGCATCATTAAAGTTTTAACCAAAAAGAAACATTCAAAATATCGTCTGCGTTACCGTAGACTTAAAAATAGAAGTTAGTGTTATAGCCAAACATCGCACAAATTAGAACGGAACTTTTTCACCATTAGTAAAGCAACCAATCAGAATAAACAGAGTACCGTAGACTCGTAAAACTTAATTCTATCGGTAACATAACGATATAGAACGTGGAGTAAGATATAAGATAATACGTAACAAAATCGAACACACGCTAGTTGAAGACTTCAAGTACGAATATGAAAATCGGGTTTCCAAATTATCGTGATGTAATCGTAATTAAATGTAAACAAAGTCATAATTTTTGAACGACTGAATTTATAATTACCTACTTTCAAGTTTCAAAGTTTATTAAACCACGTTTTCAACATTACGAACATGGTAAAGTAACACTGTAAAGTATTAAAACCACATTAAATCTTCAAGGTAAGTTACTCTTTTCAAATCACTGCGCGCGAAGTTGAATTTCAGTAAATTGAATTTCAGTAATTTCAGTAATCCCCATACTCTCTTGACTGCGCGCGAAGGTAAATTTCAGTAGTCTCTTTGCTGCGTGCAAAGCTCTGCTGCCGCCATGGCCATCGATGTTTGTTGACAAGCGCTCTGGCACCAGGCTGTCGTACACCAACGCGATGCCATGTACATGTACCATGTTACCGTGTTACAGATGTTGTGTTACCGCTCGCACACGCTCGAACTGAAATTGGAAATCAATACAAAAACGATTAGCATGACCAATTAGAAAGAAAAATGAACACAATTTAAACAATTCTAAAAGCCATACCAATTTAAAACACAAGCATAAAGGTTTACGTAAAGTGAACTGCAGCTTGATAATGAACTTTTTTAAAAAAATCCTTTCAAGTCAATGATTTAAATGTCCAACAAAAACAAATCTCTTACTTCATTTAAGTTTTTCTCAGAAAACGAATTCTGAATCAATAAAGATCAACTGAATTTCGAATAGACATTTAATTTGCTGAGAGATTGAAAACACTGTCTCCACGTTAAAATCTCGGCATCAGCAGCCGGATGTTGTGAGAATTTTCCAATCTGTATTTAAAGTGTGAGTTCAGCACATTAATTCTCATCGAGACATGAGAGTGCGTTCTTGAAACGTTCCCAGACTATGCACGGGCAAAAAGATTAAATATCTGCAAAGTCGTCAACTCTTGCAAAACGTGCAAACAAAAAAAATCAAAAATTCTCCACAATCATGTGCGTCTTTTACACAAGAAAATTACGTATTATTATACTGTACTTGTTGAACTGTTACACTGTGAACGGGTACTTTACGTTTCACTTATCGCGTTACGTTAATGCCTCAATCAAAAAGGTTAAATCTAAAGCATATACGAGGTTAAACATGAAGCATAAGCAAATACAACAAAAAGAATGATTGAACACGTAAGGACATACTTTTACAGTACGTACACAAAAAGTTGTCAATGCAAAAATCAATATTGACGTTAAATACTCTAAATTTTAATCGTTCAATCAGTTGTTAATTTTAATCGTTCAATCAGTTGTTAATTATCCCGTAGAAACTTTGGGAGACTTGACGATAAATTTTACATTCTGTTACTTTCGAATAATAAATTACACAACATAAAACTTTACTGAGTATGAAATTCGGGTAGGCTTGTAAAATGACTTTTATGATGCACTAGATCGTAAACGTCCTCAAAAAATTAAGAACAGCCACTCTCTTCAAAAAATAACGAAGAGATAAATGAAATTTTGCTCTTACTTTTAATTAGTTTCCACTATTCAATTATATGTCAATTCTTCAAAACACATCCTATTCATGACTATTCACCAGTCATATTCATATCCATGCCTTCGTACCTTGGCTACCAACTGTTGCTAAACAGAGCCACAGGAAGTAAGGCGCCTCTCTGTCTGGCGTATGAGTCAGCGTTTGCATGTCGTCTAGTGCTCTTTTTTCTCCGAGTTCAATGTCTCGGTGCAGCTGCGTGCAGCTCTGCACACTCTACACTCTGTACACTCTATTACTAGTTACTCTTAACTTAATACCAGACCACCACGTGTGGTTAATTAAACGGCTTCTATCGCCTCTCATTATTACTCTCGTATGATACTTCTATTCGCCAGCACATGGACAACCGCAATCTACAATGCTACTCTGACCATCATGGTATCACTGGCATTAATTCCACCACATGAAGTTATGAACTGAAATCAGAGCCCCATCGAAATTAACGGTAACAGCTTCTCTCAAGCTTATCCATATGTCTGCGCGCAATAATTCAATACTGTTCCTCAACAGCATCACTCGACCTCGCTGGTAGACATATCTGGTAACGTTAAACCATTTACCAGATATATCCACAGCCTAGTAATGCAGGTCTCGTACCATCTACGTACACTAGAAGAGTCTTTCTCTTCATTATTTTTATTCTCGCTCTCGAGCGCCTCGCTCAAGGCTCCTGCTTCTGTCTCGGGGTTTCTTCGCTGCCCCACAGCATTTATCTCTCGGCTATTTAGTTGCCTGTCGCCATTTTCTAGGCTCTCTCTATCGCCATTCACTAGGCTTATTTTTCTAGGTACCCTCTGCTTCAGCAGATATTTCTCTTTACGCCTCCTCTGGGCAACTGCCATCAGACACTCTGCATTATTTACGGTATTGAAATAATACTTCTCTCTTACTCAGAGCAATGACATCAGGTATCATCAGAATATCCACGATTATTTACCTCACTCGGAAGAGTATCTTTACTCCTTCCTACTTATATTTATCCTTAATTCTCGAAGTCACATTGCACTTCTCAGCACATTAAAAGCCACAATATATTTCATCATTATTGTCTCATCATTACTTCATATTTCTCGCTAGGCTTAATCCTCAGCCTGCTCCGCACTAGTCGAAAACTATCTTTCAATTCCTGTTCTCTAAAATAAAGGATCCCTTGATCCGACTTATACTCTACGCTAGAAAGTTGATTTTTACAAAGGTCTTCAGCATTACCTTTGGGCAAATTGGAAACGCATCTCCCCCCTCCATCATCCTACCAGACGCGACCAGCAAAAAAAAACTCACATGACCTACATGTTGTACAGACCACAGAAGGCATTTAAGTATACTTATCTCTCTGTCGCCAATATATCCCCATCAGAAAAAAAACTGTGGTAGGCATTCTACTATTTCGAAAATCACTCGCTACTGAAATTTCAGGCATAATTACGTTACGAGTTTGGTCTCTACGTATTACACAAATAACATCACTGCTCAAATGAGTTTAACGTTGCTCAAGATTAAATTTACACAACTAAAACAATACAAAAGTACTTGAAGCAGTTATAGCAACACCTCGAGAAAATAGCGCCACTCACTTTAAAAAATAGGACTCGTAACACCTTGAAAACAGCTCATGTCTAGGGGTCATTGAACACACAGCCTGCTCTCTGCAACTGCAAGTACAGCCCAGCTAGTTTGACCTTGACGCCCGCACGTACTGGCACTGGCTGACGCGCACGCTGCACGCTGCCTGCCTCACGTGCAATGAATAGTTAGCTGCAACGGCACTGTTACAATTATCACAATTAACTGCTGCTTTACTTATCTTAAATTGTAGTTAGAGTTGTCGCACGATGTCGTGATCTCTGCCATCGTTGTAGGCGATGCACCGTCACTGCTCCGCCCGTAGCACGAAGTTGACGTAACTGTAGTCGGCTGAATCACCTCGTAGTTGAAGGTTTCAGCTCCGTAGCCGACCTCACCGTTGATCTCTGAAGCTCTCCGTCCGTCGATGCTGTCCTTATAGTCGATATCTCGTTGCTCTGCAGTCTCTGCAGATAATCTTCGTAGAATGTATATTTCTTCTCTTCACCAGACGATCTTCCTGGAGTTCTCTCGAATTCTCTGTAGTTATCACCGTCGTCTTGATTTGCTGAAGTCACTCGACCCTCTTCTCAAACTTATTTAGGTTTCTCGTCGAATACTTTATCTTCTTTTCTTCTCAAATATATCTTCGCGAATTCGTGGGTCCGTCACTTGTCTCGCCACCAGTGTGAAGGCAAAAGTAGGTGTGAAGTCCGAAGGGTAGAGAGATAACGCTGGTTATAGGCGACGTTTACTGGTAACGATGTTGCAAGGGGGTAGAACACGGACCAAATGCGACTCTAGAAGTCTCCACACGCTCTTTTATACTGTCAAATTGCTGACTAAGCGTGCGCATTGCGGTAGAGCCGCGCCCAGGCATAGCATTACCATACGTACGAACATATGTACAGAGAAAGTGCGCAACCGCGACGGCACAGTGGCTTGGTTTTGCAGACGTCACGGCAACGAACCAAAAGCAGCACTCATATTGCATCTAGTAGCACTGCTACCCCCAAATCTGGCTCCACTATGGGCCTAACGAAATGGCGTTTTGGTGATGTCATAAAGTTTGTTGGAAATAAAGAATTTCTATTGGCTAGATGAACAAGAGGAGGATCATTTTCTCCCATAGAAATGACCCTACCTTGTTTCCTCTACCGTGGGTAACCCAGAAAGTGAGTGCGGTGGTTATTTAATCATTTATTACTTTTCTTTGATGAAACAACGGTGAGGAAATCAGGGACCAACGACGTCTTCTCCGGCTGGCGCTGCTAATAACATTTGGCACGAGTCTCCATATCGTCTTCATACCTCAGAGTATTTGACATCTTTGTGACCGGGGACTGCAGCCACCTCGCAACACTAGGACGTCGACGCCATACTCTATATTTTTCTGACAAATCCAAGAATTCCTAACAAACTCTAACAAACTTCTGACAATTTTTCAAGAAATTTATTAAAAATTGTAACAAATATACAAAAAAAATCCCTACAATACGACGTGGACGCAATACTCTAAATTTTCTAATAAATCCGAAAATTTCTAACAATATTTAATACAGTTCTAACAAATTCCTAACAAATTTTTATGAAATTCTAGCAAATAAAAAATTGGAAAAAAACTCCCGACAACACAACGTGCACGCAATAACTTACGTTTTCTAACAAATCTGAAAATCTTCAGGAGACCGTGATTTGGGTACCAGAATAGACACGGAAAGGAAGAAAAATGCCTACAAGTGTTATAAGTTCCTAACATCCACGTCACGAGACTTGAGTCATCGTCACTTACATAAGTACAATCTATCTATATTATAATATGAGCCTCGTCCGTCCGTCTGTCTGTCCGTCTGTGTGTCACACACAGTAGAGGAAACAAGGTAGGGTCATTTCTAAGGGAGAAAATACACCTCCTTTTATTCGGCTAGCCAATAGAAAGGCTTTTTTTCAAACAAACCTCATGACGTCAGCAAACCGCAATGTTGTTAGGCCAATAGTGGAGCCAAATTTAGGAGTAGCAGTGCTAGCAGATGCAATATGAGTGCTGCTATTGGTTCGTTGCCGTGACGTCAGCAAAACCACACCGTCAACGGAATAAAGACTGGTTTGAACCTACCTTGTTTCCTCTACCGTGGTGTCACACCCACCAGCCTGTAGTGTGTGATGAGCGTATCTGTGATACAAGCTTCATCACCTCCAGAATTTTCGGTTTAAAATTCATCAGATTTGAAATCGGGTTAAATGTTACGGGAGTTGTTAGGAAATGGAAGCGTGTGTCATGTGATTTGTAGAACATTATTATATATTTTTGACAGGCCGGGTGCACTTGGCCTCATCAATTCCAGAGAGATTTAATATTTTTATTTCGTCCCGTCTTCATTTCATTTCGCTTTCTCTCTTATCTGAAAGGGGGGGAAAATGAAGTTGAAAGCCGAGACTTGAAGTTTCGGTTAGCTCTCATTATGACACCAACACATGATAGTGAATGAAGATGTCTTTAAATTTAAGTTAAAATAAATTCTCCAGTTTCATTGTGGCGTGAAGTGTTCATTAATTGTAAGCAAATTCTGCTCAGCTTATTTTCGATAGTATCTACTTCGATAACAATGAAAAAATAACTATTAATATTTATAGGTACGCAAATACGGTTATGAATATCAATAAAAGGATTCTTTTAGTACTATCACTATCGAACTTTTTTTTAACAGCGCGGTACAAAAAAAGTCCGCTTCTTGAAAATATATCAACGAAGCTAGACAAACGACAAAATGTATTAGACGAGATAACAGATAAACTCTACGGAGTTTGCAACTGGTATTCAAGTTACTATTTTTTCGCGAATGAAAACTCTACGGTGTTTGTAACCAGTATTCAACTTACTATTTTTTTGCGAAATGAAAACTCTACGGAGTTTGCAACCAGTATTCAACTTAATATTTCCATTTCAAATTAATATTCTTCGCAGTTGGCAACTAGTATTCAACATGTTATTTCTTTTTTCGAATGAAAACTCTACGGAGCTTGCAACCAGCATTCAACTTAGGGTTTTTTTCAATTGAAAACTCTACGAAGTTTGCAACGAGTTTTTAACTTACTAATTCCAGTGCAATAAAGGTCTAGAAGGCATACTCGAATAAAAATGATCTAGAATAAATAATAAAATTTTACCCCGAAAGAGGCAATTCCGGATGCCCTGCATTAAAGTATACGACTTTTAAAATGCCTAGAATAATTTTTTAGTGGATAATAGCCACTGGGATTTTAATATTGAGCAATTTGATCATTTTCTAAATTGAGTTACCATTCTAGAAAAAACCGTGAGTCAGAGAGATGCACTTGAACAAAATCACACACCACTCTCTTTCCATAGCAACGCATCTTCAGGTCTCACTTCACTTTAGGGTTGCACGAGCAACGGGCCAAATAAACTTTTTGGTTGCTTCATGAGCTTTATGTTCTAGTCTATGCTATAATAAGAGCCGCGTCCGTTTGTCTGTCAGTCTGTCCGAAGCCAGCCTGCAGTGTGTGCTGAGCATATCTTTGATTTGCCGAAAGTCCTAATATTTTGGCTGGTCGTATGCACTATGCCTCTTCAACTCTCGAAAGATTGTTTGTTTGTTATTTTTACGGCCTTTTATTCATTTCGCCTTATTTTTTTAAAAAAAGAGGGGTGGACTACATGGTTCAGGAAATAATGGAAAGTTACTTATTTAGTCTGTCCAGAACCTTGCCAGCTTAGTTATTTGTTGTTTAGTTTACTTAGGCTGGGAATGGTTATTTGAGTACGAGAAAACGGGACTGGGAGACTTGAGTATTGTCGTATGTAAAGTGGTTACTTGAATAAGAGAAATGAAATCTCTAATTTATGAAATGATGTATTGGAGAACTGAGATATATGCGTTACAACTTTTACATAAACATGACATCCGCCATCATACATTTTCAGTGCTTTTCTCATCCATGCTAAGCGCTGCATAGAGGCAGTGGTTGCTCCAAGGTTCATCTCAATACTTCGTTGCCTTTTTAGAGTCGTACTTAGTACTACTTATAATTAAACAGTTTCTGATTACCTAACTGAACAGTTTCTGTATTACTAAACGGAAATTACGTTATTACGTCATGCTGGTCCCGTATACAAAATTCATAGATCTAGCATGCAAAATCGGTTAAGTTTACAATACAAATTTTTTTCTTTTGCTTATATTTTCAAAACATTCAGTTATTAAGACAGAGTGGAAGAACTTCGAATAGAAAAACGCCAAGCTGGCACTCTCATTTTAGGTGCCTCATTATTCTCAAGAAAATCTGACTATATCCCGTGCGTAAATTATCGTGCGGCACAAAACTTGAATGAAAAATTAAGATGGGTAAAAGTTTATTGCAGAATATCATAGCGCTAAAGCTCTTGAACGTAACCATCAAGAAATTATACCTCTACAGATCATCAAGCAGACCTAACGAGTCTCTGGATGGCATCCCCAGTCAGCATTTGGTCATCAAAACTTTGTTGGGATATAATCTGAAGTTATCTCTCACTGGGACACTTTTATGACAAAAATTTCTTTCAGAAACAACCAAAAATTAGGACAAGCAATTGATTTACAGGGTCGTTTGATAAATTATCAACACACTATCTTCGACGCAAATATGACGTATAATTATGCGTTGATGCAGGTATGCCAAATCGGCTGTGTTGTTGCTATAGAAAACGATTTTTGAATTATTCGTATGAAAAGAAGTCCAACTCAAACTTGCATGGTTCGAACCAGTTAATATTTGAAATTTTCAAAATTTCTTAGTATAATTAATTTAACATTTGAAATGAATCTTGAACTTCAGCATAATCCATCGCAGTTTAACGTGTTAAACACGCTCATATGACATCGGCTTCTCAAACGATTTCGCAAACTTAGAGTGCTCAAGTATAGTAGAAATTAAAATCAGGTCCTACGCTTTCCTGTTTACGTTATAATTATTGAAATTTGAAAAAAATCAAATGTTCAGGGAGAAGGTCTCCCTCTTATTTTTTATGTAGTCTGCATATATCTTTAGTCACACAGCTTGTAAATACAGCACGTGTTCCTACATCGTCAGTTTTGTGCGTGTTGTGCTTTGAGGAATTCAAACCGATGGTTGACTTCTAGCAAGTGTCACCGCAGCATTGGAGGTGCTCAAGTGTACAGCGAAACACACCTCACCAATAGAGGGTGCTTAATACGTCTCCTGGGTATTGGGATATAATAATTATATCTACCACTAAGTGAACTGCTTATTCACGAACTGGTATCAGTGACTTACATTTCATCTGTTTTAAGAACTCTTTAAAAAATAACTGTTTTAACTATAGTTAGGTAGACCTCGCGCTATAGCGGCACCCCTCACGCTGTAGTACCAGCTAAAGGTAGATCTCATGCTATAGTGTGGTAGACCTCACGCTATAGCAGCACAGTTGCATGCAGTCACAGTTACAGGTTGGGACCCGAGCGCTGATGGCCTGTAATTAGAGAGGTTTTCTTGGGCTCATTACCTGATGAACTGGACCATACGTGAGATGGAGTTCATGGTGCCGTAAACTCGATGATGTGGTCGAATTCTAGGACAGTAACTTTTTTCTGGACAAATTATCGTACATTTTTGGCCACTATAAAAAATTCGATGTCCTGGACGATAAGTGCTTCTGAAAAGATCGGAGGACTATTTTAGTGGAGTGTGCATTAAAAACGTTGATACAGTGAAGACAGAAATGGGTTTTCTTGCATTAAAGTTTTCAGTTTTTTCGGAGTGTCTCGCGTGAGTTACCTTGAACATCCATAGTCTCATATGCAACTCGGAGACCAGAATGCCTGGATGCCGGGATCCACAGCGAGTGGTATGTCACCTCAATTAGAGCTCTACGTACTGCACAATGGTACGTGGCATTTATCCCGGAAGGTATGCCCTAGATTTTCTTCGGGAGGTATCCCGACAAAACTTAATAAATACTAATAAATTCACTTTCTTTTACGGTATTTCCTCAGAGATCTGACTGCTCTAGATTTTATTCGGAAAGAGCTTATAAGACACTAAATAGTTACAAATGAAATTCCGTATATGAAACAGGTCATAATATGAAATTCATAACATGAAAATAAGAATTATGAAAATTCATAATTCATAATATGAAATTCCATATTTTATTCCGTATATGCAACAGTTCCGAAGAGAAATGATGTCTGTTTCTGACGGGGAAAACTAGAAAGAAATTAAAATATCCATGAATTTACTTCATTATCAATACACACAAAAATACCGTTAGCCTTTTCAAGTGACAAATTCGTCATGGTAGTAAAGTGATAAGCATGTTAATCTTTCTTACAATCCGTAACGTTAATTCATGCCGAAGTTTTTAGGTAAATCAAGCGAAGTAATCCGAAACCACGAGAATTTTATGTGTGAAATCCTAAAATTAAAAGTTGATTTGATGAGTATATGAAATCCTATAAGTAAAAGTCGACATGATAAATGATTGTAGTCCTAAAATTAAAAGTCGATTTGTTGAGTGTCTGAAATCCTATAAGTAAATGTCGACATGATAAATGATTGTCGTCCTAAAATTAAAAGTTGATTTGTTGAGTGTTTGAAATCCTATAAATAAAAGTCGACACAATGAATGATTGTAGTCCTAAAATTAAAAGTCGATTTGTTGAGTGTTTGAAATCCTATAAATAAAAGTCGAGATAATAAATGTTTGAAATCCTTAAATTAAAAATCAATTCTATAAGTGTTTCAAATCCTAAAATTAAAAGTCAATTACCTAACGAGGACAAATTTATCGAAAATACGCTGGCAAAAACCGGACTCAATTTCTGAATGTGCACGAACAAAAGCAACGAAAATTAATTTAAACTTCCTTTGTGAGACAAGTTTGTAGCATGGAGTTATTAACAACCAAATGTTCATATCTCAAAGTTACATGATCTGTGCACTGCCTACGAAAACCAGTATTGCTTGACCATGTATGTTGTGACCCCAAGACAAATCCATCTGCTCTCGTGTGTCAGAGTTAGATATGTGGTAATTCATCATTAAATACTTTATCACCCAACAAGATACTTCAAAACTATTTCAATGATGTTCAAAATGATTGTAAATTTAGGAGAGGGGAAGAGATGATGAAGCTAATGATGTATATCAGTTTTAGCTGGCAAGTACCAGTGGCAGCAGGCAAATACCAGTTGCAGCAGGTAAATACCAGCCGCAGCAGGCAAATACTGGTTGCAGCAGGCAAATACCAGCTGCAGCAGATAAATACCAGCTGCAGCAGGCAAATACCAGCTGCAGCAGGCAAATACCGGTTGCAGCAGGCAAGTACCAGTGGCAGCAGGCAAATACCAGCTGCAGCAGGCAAATACCAGTTGCAGCAGGCAAATACCGGTTGCAGCAGGCAAATACCAGTTGCATCAGGCAAATACCAGCTGCAGCAGGCAAATACCAGTTGCAACAGGCAAATACGAGTCACAACTGGCCTGCACTAATTGTAAATGATGAATGCCAAGGTAAGGAAGACACTCGAATGCCTTATAATGAAATTTAGCTAAATTTATTTACGTGATAGAGTATATCAGGTAATTATTCAGTTCTAACCTTTCTGATTACCACAGAATGCTGGAGTGATAATGATGAAAGTATTTTTACGCATGATGGACCAAAATGATGCGGAGTGAACTTAAATTGATTGCGCAAATTCATAAAAAACAAGGGAAGTAAGCAGTGTTATTTAAGTACAGGGTGTTGAAAATCAGTGAGTTGATATGAACGTCCTTCATAATTAAAAGTATTTTGAGCGATTTAGCTGTATAAATAACCGCACGTCGTGATTGAGAATTCTTGTAAACGAAGAAATAATCAAAATAAGTTTATTTTGGTATTAATTTCCTATCGAACATTAAAATTGCCGATATTTTTCGTAACTGTAAAATGCTTGCAGATTTATTGTAAAAATAACAAAAACCTGCTCTAGCGGGGTCGGAACTATCAACACTAGCGCTAACATTGACGCTCACGTAGTATCCTACTTTGAGTTTCAAAGTTCCTTTAAGCCCTTATGACTCGAAAACTAAGGAGTGTTGGGCATTTTATCAATCATTAATATCGATTAATTTTGAGTGTTTCTACTTATGGTTGAACTTTGTCTACAAAAAACACCCTGTATATAGACGCCTTTCATAATTATGGAGTCTCGAGAGCAAATCCGATATCAAAATAAAGGCCCTTCATACTCAATGAGTCATGAGAGTGAATCAAAAATAAATGTAAACGCCGTTCATCATTAAGGAGTATAGAGAGCAAATTAGAATTCAGAATAAACACCCTTCATAATTAACATGTCTTGAAAGCGAATCAGTAGTGAAAATAAACATTCGTCAAAATTGAAACTCATTGCGTACGGATTGATTTCCCTGCACTGCAAGCCCAAGAGTATTCTATTATAAATTTCACGAACCTTGGGGAATGAAAGTAGTCCAATAACTAGCACGGCTCCCCAATGAAGTTATGATCTCAAAATAACAAACTTCGCATTTCTTAATGAAGCCTCTGTTACCAAAGCTTAATTATATGGATTGTTTCTATTGAAGCATGATCCAATTTATGACAAAGGAACAGAATTACGACATTAATGCAATGCGTAACAGTTGAAATAAGTTAGTTTGGGAGTATGAGCCTGGATATGGAGGCCTGCCCCAAAAAAGTGTTATTAATCTTTTCTGAGTAAAACGCATAAAATCATATGTATTTTGATATCTGTGCGTAATGATTTTAAATGAAATTTACGAATAGTTGATCAGAGAGCTTTTTAATCTTCCCTTTCTGATTCACTTGTGATACTCTCGAAGAAGACCACAGACTTCGCTCACGTTCCTGGCTCATTGAAGCACAAAATTCGCCAACATGGACAGTGGATCAGTAAGTATAAGTTCCAAGCATAGTGATAGCTTCGCTTGGGAACAGCAGCTTCAAATACCAGAAAGAAAAAAAAATCGTCCAACGGCCACGAAGCTCCTCTAGATTTTTCCTGGTTTGATTCCTCTCGGTTTTGTCTCGTTTAGCTTTAGGACTAATGAAGGAAAATGAAAATATATTTTAAGACTCTTTCCTGTGATTTTTTCTGCGGGTCATTGGAGATTTTAGTCCAAATTTCTTCAGGAGATACGGCACATATAGCGAGTTCACACAAATATAGCTCATCTTTATTGAATTACTGAAAAGGTGAGCTGCAGTAATCCGTATATTGGAAGTGAATGCGAAACTCTGCAAAAATTTTCGTTTGTGTTACGAATTCTACGATTGCTGAATTGCTTGTAATAAGAGTAGTGTGTATCATTTTAAAACCAATTTTAACATTTCATGCGCGTGGCTTAGATTATCCTGTAGTGAAAGCATATTGTTATTGATTTTATGGACTAAGTAAATTTAAGTTTCATTAGTTCGAACATTTGCTTATGATTGTAGTTAAGCTAAAGTGGAGGTCAGTCACACAATTCATGGTAAAAAAGGTATGATTATGATAATGCAAAGAAAATATATTACGATTTCGAATTTGAATGACTAGAATAATTCGATAGTTTCTTTGCATTAAAACTCTGAATCGCTTCTCAAAAAGGACGCACGATATAAAAACTTTATAATCCAATAATAAAGTTTGTGAAACTTAAACTAACAACTTCCGAAATGAGTGAAAGTTGTACTCTGTAGAAACTGTATGTTTTCATGAGACTTAGAGATAATGTTATCAATAGTCCATTCCTTTGGATTGTATAGTCAAAATGCTTTATCAACATAATTCATTTCTCGTATAAAATATTCAATACTTAATGAAAATCTTTCATCCTATGTTTCAAGGGAACGAGTAACTGAAAAAATTAATATCAAACTTTACGTTACTTTGAACGAAGCATGACTGAACAAATTGCATCTGATTATTATATTGATAAAAAAGAGAATAAAATGGCATTGAAATATTCTTTGAAGCAGGGCAGTTATCCGCTCGTACAGCTTCGTTAGAACAATTTCACTCATGACCACAACATGCAACTGTCTATCATAAATAAAGAAAAACACTGGATGCCGTATGATATATTAGCCCCGAGTTTACCAGAGTTCGCTTGTTTAATGCTTCAAATAACGCTTCGAGAGACAATAACTTTGCTACACAAACTTTCAAAACCTAGCTAGCATTTTCCAGTGAAATTTCGATCTCATTTTCGAACTTTCAATGCTAGTTTTCTCATACGTTAGTAAGCCTCAGGAGAATCCTTGTTTAATTTTGCTAGAAGGGGAACGAAATTTGATCTCTGAAAGCTTGCGTTCGTCGAATCGAGGTGGGCATGTTTACACTCAAACGCAAGCGCGATTAGTCTACATACTTATTTTGTCAGTTTCTTATCATTCTATTTGTAATACATCACAAAGCATCGCTGATTTTTTGTTTTTATAGCATGTTATTTTATCCAGGTTAAAAAATATAATCTAGGAGCGGAAACCTTTCACTGGAGAAGAGACACATATACCGAGGAAGAGATATATGGACGGAGAAGAGATACTGTTAGCTTGCCGAAAAAGAGATATATTTTTAGAAGAAGAAATTTATTTGCCGAAAAAAGACATACATAACGAAGAAGAGATATTTACAGAAGAAAAGACATATTTCTAGAAGAAGAAATATATATGCAGAAAAAGGAGATATATAGAGTCCAAGACTTTCCCAGCATTGAAGAACACAGTTGCACGTTTATCACTCAAAAACTATGGAAACATGCATTAGCAACTCTGAGATGGCTGCCCTTTTTATTGAGTAACTCTGAAAATATTCAATTTGCATTGGTAACACTAAGAACGTATACGTTTATCATTAAGAAAACATTCAACTGCAACGGTCCTGCACAGAGCTTCGTTTATCACTTGGCTACTCTGAAAACAGTAAATGGCAACAGCAATTCTAAACATCGGTTTCTGATCATAACTGCTAACCTTTGGAAGACTCAGAATGTGTTGTTGGCAAGTAAGCCATTTGGAGCGACGACCTGCGCTGTCGAATTGTTCTCCAATAATATGATCCCGTGCCAAAATAATTTCGCAAGATCAAAGCAGTGAAACGCAAGCTAAAGCAAAACACGAAGACTGGCAGTGAGAGCTTCAATGGTTTCGGCCTGACCTCGTGTTTTAATAATAATAATTGTTGGCTCAGAGCTCAAGGCCAGCTCCAATACAGGTACAATCACGCTAATGCCTAAACATGACGACGAAAATTATTGCGCAGCATGTCACATTGCAGGCCTCTGGTGAGTTTCTAGAAGTCTTGAAGGAATTAAGGGTCAATGAAAAATTCAATTCATGATGGATAACACAGCGTAATTATAGTGATCATGGAACTGTTGAGCTATTTGCTACTTTTTTGCTGTAAATATTATGCACATTCTGTTATTTTCTTCCGGATTCCTTTATACTCGACACCTCGCTGCTTGAATTTTATTTATTTATTTATACATGACACGTCAATACTTGAATTCCTTTATTTATACTTGACAAGTCGCTAATTGAATTCATTTGTTTATTTATACTTGACACGAAGCTACTTGATTTCATTTATTTATCTATACCTAATATGTGAAGTAACTGCATGAGAGCGAATTTAGATTTATTGAAGCAAAGAACGTTCGTTCAATCCTTTGTTAGAATAAAAAAATGTTCAGCTTTTAAAAATTTAGAAATATGAATTGAATTTTTAGCACTGCGTGCGTTGCTGCATATTAATTTCTGACATTTTTCAACACCAATGCTTGATTTTCACTTTCTCTTTACAAATATTAATTAGAAACTTCTCTTAGATATTTTAAGAGTATCAAATAAAATGAAGAAATAGAAACAAAGTCAATTTGCATTTCGCGGGTTTAATTGTTAAATGTTGATGAGAATGATTCGATTAATTTTACCTTTCTATATTTTTATTTATTTATTCGTGCCGAAAACTCACTGGTTTTTCCCCCTGTACTGTTAAATACGAAGAATAAATGAAAGTTCTCATTAAAATGCAAAAAATTAACCTAAGAAACCTCGTTTTATATCATAAAAGTCAAGCTCTAATCTGAACTTTCCATATAGTCTTATTGTTTTTATTTTTAAATAGTGAGAAGCGAAAACTTTAATATGTCTTTCATGACTGAACGATGACTCTCTCCCAATAGATGAAAGAGGAAATTATAAACCCATTTTCCTGTTTGCTTCATAATGGGCTTATGATTTTGTTTGTATGTTTCCTCGTTTGTTTCAAAATGAGTTTTTGTTTTGTGTTTGCTTGCTCGTTGGTTTGAAAATAGGTTTACAATTTTGTTTGTTTGTTTCCTCGTTTGCTTCAAAATGGGTTTATAATTTTGTTTACTTTTTCCTCCAAGATGAACGAGAATATTTTAACGCATGAACACGTTGCAAACATGATGCAAAATATTTATCGAAAAGGGCTTAAGCTAAAACATTCATAACGGATGTGTAGCTTTGAAATTTGTTCTTTGTTTTATAAATCTTGGAAACGATCCAATTTACCAACTGTTTTTTTTTCATTTTGAGGCCCACGAGTTAGAGTTAATTGAAGTGGAGTGTTGGGCTGCTTGGTTCTAACACGTGTCGTACTTCAACTCTAGGAAATTTACGAAGAAGCTATCGCAATTTTAGTCGAAGTATTAATGTATTAAAGTCATTAAAAGAACAAAGCAAGTTAACGAAGAAGCACCGCAATTTTAGCCACAGTATAACGTATTAAAATGAAACTTTGGAATCCGATTTAAGGCTTAAATTACATTCACTGAATTTGTTTTTGAAAATATGCGGGCGAGTATGGTTTAATTTAATCCTATTTGAGATTCTGTTGAGTAAATGCAAGTGTGTGTCGTTAATTTTACTGCCGTTTGAGAGTTAATGTACTTGACACCTCACCGACTTGCCCTCAGGAGGATCGCAGTATATTTAGATGTTTCATTTTGTCCCTACCGAAATAATGAAGAATGAAGTTAGTACCGGAATATTTCTTCAAGGAAGTGTCGCCACCAAACTTAAAGCTGTCATAAGTTCATTGCCTAAGTTAAATTTCGGAGACGCCAGTGGGATGCGTAAATTCCTTCCATGAATCTCCTTGCCGCTGGGTCGAAGTTAAGAATCGCTGCAATGAAACAAAGCAAGCTAACAGTGAAAAATTTTCCATTTAATTTATAGTTTTCTTTCATTACTTGACATTAATAACAAGAAAAAAACTTAGAATAATAGATTTAGAACGATAGTTATTCAGACGATAATCAGCCCATGCGAATACAAAATGTGAACCGATATTTCTTGCAGGTGGAAACGCAGAACTGGCATTAGTGCGAATTTAAGCACATTTTACTCAGTATCCATTTTATAAAAATTTGTAAGCATTAGTAGATGATGTTTTACTGTTCAAATCTTCACGTTACCAATGTTGTCATTGAACCGATCAATCATGGAGGGATATTAAAACAGTGAAACATTCTTGCATTCTTCATGAAAATATTTTTCCTATTTCAAGCTATCCAAATCTGAAATCGTGTTTCTTCAGCCTTTAGCTTAAGAAATAAAACTTCAAATTCGGATGGCTTACCTACATGGATCACAGCGTGTGACCTCCGAAAAGTCCGTTGCAACACAAAATTTCGAGACGTCATTGGTGCCTAGGAATATCCCAACTGATCATTGTACTCAGTAAATATCCTAATATTTCTTACAATTATTTGAATTCATAATTCAGCGCGCTTAGCTTCTGGAGGATAACACGTTTTACTGCAGACACAATGATTTGTACTTTTACGAACTGATGATGAAGCTGGACTCCGAAACGTATTCCTGGTAAATTTGATTGAGTTCCTTAGAATTTTCTTCGTTTTTAAATTCCTCATAACACATTATCTATTAGCAGTGCAAACACAGTGATAACAGCGCAAGTTAGCACCAGCAACTTAGAGATTTTTTGCTTACTTTGTGGAGCCTGCGAAGTGGATCTGTGCATCAGGATCCTGTGTATCCCTTCAAACCCTTTGAATATCCCTTTAAGCAATTATTATTGAATGAAAAACAAAAAACATTTCTTTGCCAGTTCCTCAACACGTTGGCCACGCTTGTGTGGTCCATACGGTTTGTGAAGTTAAATTGTCAAAAGCAGAATTTGAAGTGGATTTTACTGCGCTCGAACACATTTTTCTCTCTTCTGAGAAGTGCCTAAAATAGAATTGCATGATAATTTTATATGATGAAAAAAACGCGAAACTATTTAATTGCTGCGCATTTATCCGTTTACGTTAATAAGCAAAAAACAACACCTACCCATGGGCACACACATGTGTCGATAAATAGTCTACGAGTTAAACAATAAATAGAGTTTTATTCTTCACTCTGCGTTTACAGAGTTAGTTGGGAGATCCATTCATAACTTATTCGTTAAGCAATGACGCATCCATTCAGTTTTGAAATGTTATTTAAGCACTTCATGCGATAGGTTCCAAGCATCCATGAGAAGAAAAAGAATGCCTCCCTTTGTCTTCCTTCAATGAGTCATGTTCACCGTAAACTGCAGTACGAAAGCACTTAAGAATTACTTCAAAATATCTATAATTTTATGAGTCCCGTCAGCGACATGACCATGTTGAAGTCAACGAATTAACCAAAAGGAAAAGGACGGCACATCTTTCTTCGCGTCCGTCGCTGATCTTGACATTGGCTTCGATTTAAGGAGTCGAGCGATTGTTCATGGCAGGCGCCGCACAAAAGAAGAAAAACGATGCGGATCAAATGGACGGAAAACAATTATTCATTTTTCTGCTTGAACGAAAAATGCTTTTGCCTTTGAGCATTCTTCAGGTAACCCTGGAGTTGTGCATTGAACTCAATAGAACAGCATCGTGTCTAATTAAACGCAATGACGACACATTTTGTGGTGAAAGTAAATAAATTACACCACTGGGTAAAAGAGTGTTCTTGTGACGCTCTGAATTTATTTTTTCAAAGTTATAAGCTTGGTAATTACTTCGGGATTTCTTGATAAGTGTTCCCGATAAAAAGTGATGGCCTCAAGTTCAGCATTTATGTTCAGGAAATAAGTAAGGAAAGATATCGCCTCTTTCATATAGATGTCTTTCTTTTTCATACAGATGTCTTATTTTGTTCTCTTTCAGTTTCTTCATCTATTATTATAGAAATGGGTTTCAAGATGTTTCTTAAGTCTAATTTATAGCATATCAATTTCTCGAAAAATTAGTTCTGTATATTTTTATAGTATAAGGTTACATACCTTGTATTAAAAATACCATATGACGAAGGGATGAATTTATATGTAAGCAATTGGATCGACTTCAGCTTGAATTAAAATTTTACACATTACATGCTTCCAATCCTCAACAGTCCAGCCTCGGTGTTCTTGAGCAAATGAATGTTTTTCTAGATTTGCTGCTGACACTAATGACGTTGTCCGGTAGATTTGCATTTACCTCAACTCATTTTTTAACTTTTAATGTAGAGTTCTTCTAGAAGCTGTTATCATTTATCATTTATCATTTCCTTTTATGAACGCTGATTTTTCTTCACCAATCTCTTCTGAATAGGTTTGGCTCTGTCTTCCCAATGTTAGGCCTTCCGTAATTTTCACGAGATGAGCCGGGTTCGACATCTTGTTTCCAGGATATTGTTTTTCTCCATCGTTCTGATACTTGCACCGGGTTCAGCACATACATCTGGAGTTTATTTTCGACTTTTTTGAAACTCAGTGATACGTTTTTTGTTAAGTGTTGGCTGGTCCTTTCTCAGGGTTTTCATTTCTCCGATGTAAGCGAAAATTTAAATTCTACCTGCATTCAAAACCGGTCGTGCTTACTTGATGAACATTTCTAGAATGTTTTCATATAGTTTTACTCAAACGAATGAATTATGAAATAAAATACCGTAAAATTTGAAGAGTCTGTAACAAAGCAGTGCATGACTTTTTGCCACTCGGTGTATTAAAATCTAAATGAATGAATATTTTAGATCTAAATGAGTCATTCATTAATCTAATCTAAAATGAATCTAAATGAATGAATCAGCAGAAATGAACCATTTCATTTTTAAATTAATTCATGCTACACACAAAATACATTTAAGTATTTAAAAGTTTGTGCTGGTATTCGGAACGATTTTCATATTGAACAATTCCATTGATCTTTGCCTGTATTTAAAACTATACATGCTTTGAAAATGTGATGGAACTCCGTGAAGAGCATTGGAAAAACAGTGTTGAGAATATGATGTATGATTCCGATCTAAACGCCCTTATTTTATGTAGTGAGTGTTCGAAGAATATTTTCGGTAGAGTTTATTGTAAATTGTCTTAACTTGTTACTAAATTAACACTTTGACTGCGGCGTGCGCCACCGATGGTACAAGAAGGTAATTTTCACAATGCTGCTGACCGGCCAGTTGTTGCAAACTCAATTTTCATAAATATTTAATCAAAGCTAAATGAAGGTACTATCCAGTTCATGTTTAATATTTTCCAAATAGCTTACTACAATTGGCATTAAATTTGAGTTTGGTGTTGAAATTAAATATTTAGTAGGCGCAGTCAAAGTGTCAAAACCTTACCCACATTTTGCCCAAGCGATTTGAATTCATAGCATATTCCACATAGCCTTTAGAAAATAGCATACTTTTTACAAAACAACGTACAGTTATTTCCAAACCAACCGACTTTTTAGATACTGTGAATGCGTCGTACGGAATTACTTTTTAGATCCTTTAAGAGAAATATTCACATCAAACATTCCTCCCCCTCGAAAATTCACATGTCATTGAATGTATTTCAACACTTGCACCTACTTTCAATGTTGCTGATTTCAGCTCGACCGAAAGAATTCAGAGGATTTAGCAATACTCACCACGAAAAGAGATCTCTCCCTTATTTTAGCTCTAAAAAACGCTTCTCACTTTTACAAAGGTCCAAGTCACCAGTAGATCACCCCTCCCCTTTTGACTTCTTCTCACTCAAAATAGTACATAAGTACACAAAATAAATTTTAATAAAATTATGCATAAGTACTCAAAATAATACAAATGAAGTTAGCTGTATTGAGTGATGAAGCTTAAATTATTGACTTCCCCACGTAACGCATTCACATCCTTAAATGAATGGCTAATAGATTTTTATTTATTTCATATTTAAAGCCAGTAATTTGCAGAGTTAAACAGGGAAAATTTCAGAGTTTGCTCACGCTATGCACAGACTTCTCAAACTCAAAAATTTAATATATCACGGCTACTGAAAATGAATAACCGTCTCATGCTAGACAATATACCGCTACTCAGGCCTAAGTAGCTTATGAGATTCGGTACGATGTCTTATTTTGTATTCAAAGCCTTTCTAGAGCACATTTTAGCGATCCAGAAGCATTTCAGAAAGAGTTTTCAGATTCCTGTGACTTTCGTTCATTGAATGTCCTGGAAAATTCTGGTACAGCCTATCGTAATCCGCTTACCTGGAGCCTCTTCCGCACACACTATCCGAAGCCCTCCGGCCCTTTCCTTCTGCTCCATGGATAAGTCAACTTCTCGAAGTAATGATGTTGCTGAAAGAGAACTAGCTATCGGCCGAGAAAGCTGATTTAACGTCAGGTAAACCCGTGCAAGTCTTCCGGACTAATTTCTCGCAGCGGTATTTCTGAGACGTTCTTGTTTTGTTCGACGTTTTAGTTGCGATATGAATTACGTAGAAATAATGGTTTCTACTGTTTGAGTATGTAAGCCTGGTAAATACAGCGCAAAAGTGACTGTCATGAATCTTATAATTACTGATGTATGGAACGCTGTTTCATTTTCAATAGAAATCAGAAAGCAAAAAAACTTGTATGTGTGGAAGTTATACTCCCTTACTTTTTAACAAAGACCACATCTAAGTAAGCAAATGTTTTTTCAAGCAATAACATGAAATAAGGTTATCGTCCCAATATTATTTCATAATTTACACTTCACATATATTAATTAATTCAAATTTCGTCTTCTTAATTCAAAGATCTAATTTCGTCGCATATATGATATGAACTAATATTTTTATTAATTTATGTAGTGAAAACCTAATCACTGCATGGCTCGTTTTGCCCCATTGTGGGGAGAAACTCAAAAAAAAAGTTCATTGACCATGATTGAATAAATCCACAACAGTACTATTGCGTCCAGTGTGCTGTGTGTCTATTAGGCCCATTTCACGCTGAGCTAGCAAAGCAGCATCTAGCAAGCTCGCATGAGTTATCTATGAGATGGTCAGCGTGATTGGAAGGTAGGAATAGCACTTTTACGAGCCGTTGCCTTCTCACTGAACTCGCACGTTCTATCCAGCATGCGAGGTGAAAATGTTATTCCTACCGACCAGTCTCGCAGACCGTCTGCTAGACAGCTCATGCGAGCTTGCTAGACGCTGTTTTGCTAGCTCAGTGTGAAATGTGCTTAGATAGACTCAAATACACAATACGCACAACTCGAGTTATAGATTCCTTAGAAATTCTATACATTGATCATGCAAAATTGATTGGGAAGGGTGAAAACATCTCATTACGCGCTTTGCAATGTGGTTAAAATCTTTGGAGAAAGACTCTAAGGAACTTTGATTCATAATTCAAAACAAGTACGTTTATTTCTCTCTGGCATGGATGTTGAAACGTACTACCCTCAATCTTCAACTAAATTTGAAATACTCTCATCAAAAAATACGCCGACCATTTGCAGCCCGTTACTCTTACGAAAATGAGCGCGATGTTTCCTTTTTCTATGCCAGAGGCTGGCCAAGTTTCTATTATTTTAAGGAAAGCTACAAGTGTTACTTCTTTCTCGAGGCTGAGCTAATGTGTGTTACTTATATTGGACATTTGCCAGCCGGTCTAACTCACTACGATGGCACGCGAGAGGAACTCTTGCCAAGAAACTCAACAGTGAGAACGATTCCAAAAAGCTTACTGCGGTGTAGAAATGAAAAAAAGAAAGAAAGAAAAGAAAAAAGAAAACGCTTTATTTCCAATATAGAAAAGCTCATCATTGGTTTTTTAAAACATCTTAAAGTAAGGGTTCTAATATGCTACACATACATGACAATCGTAATACCCGCGTCACTAGTCGAAATATATGATTGAGGGTAATGTTTTCCTGATGTTGCTTAATCTAGATTTAATTATACATGCAACTACAATTATAAAAGAGATGAAGCAGTTCTGGGAAGGCAATTCTGCGGTACACTAAAAATATTCGAAGATTTCACGCCCGTTTGAGTTGATGAATAGTCTAAAGTTTTGAATTATTTTTCCGATTATATTGATTTTCATTTTGCCTCTGATTTTCTCGTGGGTTCTGGCGGCAACTCGTGCGGGCTGAATTTTTAGAAATGCGCTTAAAAATCAATCCTCAAGATGGATTCGAGTTCTTAGATCGTCAAAATTAAATCTTTATTGAATTTTAGCAGCAAAGGATAGTTGAGTTCACGCCTGCCAAAAATTGTTATGTCCTTGGATTTTGAGATTCGTACACTCATGATCAATCGTTTAAGACCACTTGAAAATTTAGAAAAATGCCAACTTTCCAGGGATAAATAATTAAATGCATTCAACTAGAGATCGGTAATTACTAAAGGTATAAGGTGAGAAAAACAAAAAATGACAATTGTGTCAAATTATTAAGAAATCAATACTTTTAATGAATAATGACTTTTTCAGTTGATCACAATGATTACCCTTCAGTTGTTTACCCTTAAAAAAACTTCCTTACCATGGTCTTATAATTATGATCCACTGAAATTGTCATTATTCATTAAAAGTGTTGATTTCTTAATAAATTGTTGCAATTGTTATTTTTTGACTTTCTCACCTTTTACCTTTAGTAATTACTGATCCCTAGTTGAATGCATTTCATTATTTATCCCTGGAAAATTGGCATTTTTCTACATTTTCAATTGGTTTTAAACTTTTGATCAGGACTGAATTTCTTTGGTACTAACAATTCGTATTTTCTATGAAATTCTCTCGTTATTGTGAAATTTTTATTATTCATATTTTCATCACACTTCATACCGTGGATGATGATTGGCAGAAACCTTTTAATGTATACAATAACCGTCTTTCCGTTACCTTTTCATTTCTTTATTCAATAATAATACACTTTTCTTTGTTTATTCATACCCTTTAAAATGTTCTTAAGCAAATTCTTTAAAAAAGAAACTACCAGGCCACGTCGACGTGATGACCTACGAATTTTTTCCTATACATCTTATATTTTGCATTCATTAGCTTCTATTGTATTTACGAATGTTAAATTTTTTCTTCACTTTTTTATCGGAAACTGTTTCGAAGAAAAGAAAATCATGACAAAGGCTGTTGACAGCTTTTATTTTATTGTATTTATTCATTCAAGTATGAATGAAAAATTACTCAAAATGTTTCTAATTGGAGATTCGATAATCCGTTGCTTCTTGTTCGTTATGTTATTTTATTATTTAATTTTGTGGGCCTGTAGGTCTGTACGGAATAAATAGTGAGTTTATGATCAATTTGAAATCTTAGTGTGGCTCATTGATGATGTCTACGCAAGATTTACCACCACAGCACTGCTCTGAACAACCCACGGATGGTATATGTAGAATGAAAACACTGTTCTTTCTTGTAGCTATGCAACACAAGAGCCTTAGTAAGCTCGAACCTTGTACAAAGTCAAGCTTGCACCACCATCTTCAACTTCAGAGATGTCACCTTACTCCTCCTGCATTTTCCGAATCACTGAAGTTCAATGATTATTTATTTCACAGTCCAGTTCACTTTCCCAGGCAGCGAGAGCATCCTCCGGGAAATTGCTTCATAACATCTTCCATCTGAGCAACAGCAGCCCCAGGCCTGCCTGGTGCTGACGTGCCTCGGATGACGGAGCTTCGACAGCCAGACTTCGGCGTTCAATGTTGGTGAGGAGACTCCGTTGAGCCGGTGGTGGGTGCTACAGCGTGAGGTCTACTGTTATGTATCGCCTACGCAGGTGCAGTTGGAGATGTGCGAATGAAGAGTTTATCGGTAAATTAAGCTTATGGAAATAAGTATTACACATTATTAATGCCGCCATACGCTATAGCACTAGCTAGAGGTAGATCTCATGCTATAGTGTGGTAGACCTCACGCTATAGCAGCACCCCTCACGCTATAGTACTAGCTAGACGTAGATCTCATGCTATAGTGTGGTAGACCTAACGCTATAGCAGCACCCCTCGCGCCATCATACTAGCTAGAGGTAGATCTCATGCTATAGTGTGATAGGCCTCACGCTATAGCAGCACCCCTCACGCTATAGTACTAGCTAGAGGTAGATCTCACGCTATAGTGTGGTAGACCTCACGCTATAGCAGCATCCCTCACGCTATAGTACTAACTAGAGGTAGATCTCATGCTGTAGTGTGATAGACCTCACGCTGTAGCAGCACCCCTCACGCTGTAGTACTAGCTAGAGGTAGATCTCATGCTATAGTGTGGTAGACCTCACGCTATAGCTGCACCCCTCACGCTATAGTACTAGCTAGAGGTATAACTCATGCTATAGTGTGGTAGACCTCACGCTATAGCAGCACCCCTCACGCCATAGTACTAGCTAGAGGTAGATCTCATGCTATAGTGTGGTAGACCTCACGCTATAGCAGCACCCCTCACGCTATAGTACTAGCTAGAGGCAGATCTCATGCTATAGTATGGTAGACCTTACGCTATAGCAGCACCCCTCACGCTATAGTACTAGCTAGAGGTAGATCTCATGCTATAGCATGGTAGACCTTACGCTATAGCAGTACCCGTCGTTGTTCGTCCCTCGATACACCGGGTGAAGAACGCAGTCGTCTTTTGTAACGAAGCGTGATGATTTTAACACGTAGACTGCGATGGGTTAAACTGAAGTTCATCATTCAACTCATTTTCAAAGTCAAGAGTCGTTTGCAATTACATAAATGCCAGATATTAACTAGGTCCGGTAAATACTATTAAGTATAACAGATTGGTAAAAATTTTCAAACTACCCATCGATGGGCCGTATTGCAAGCATTGAGTTAATCCATATAGAGACGAATTTGGGGAAATGTATTCTGAGAAACGCTCATGCAACTGATTTGAAGAGAGCTTTGTACTGGGCACTTAAATATTGTATTTTGTTGAAAGTGTACTGTGTACTTCACACATGCATCATTCATTTATTTTATCTAAGTATTCTGTGTGATCGATATTAAAGTATTTTACAAGACTGCTGACGTGTTTATACGATGAGAACGATGACTGGTACACTTGATGAAAATTGATCAGATGCATTGCGGAAGGTTTCATAGAAAATTGAGTATAATGTTTTAGGAACATGGTGAGAAATACAGTAAGGATGATTTTCCTAAATTTAGGTATGTTGCGCTCGATTTTTGTCGCGTCAACCACCATGATTACTTTCATCATTTCAAAAGTTAGGCAATTAAGACCTTGGATTTTCTTGGAATTAAATTTTCAATGAATTTCTTACACATTTACCCTGCAGTGCTGAGAAAAGGTTTAAAACTTTCATCAAGAGAAACGTTTCCAAATAATAATTTGAGTTTTTTCTCAAACATTTTCCAGAGAACTATCACGTTGAATGGCGTAGAAGCTTGGGTTTGTAACGCTTGGGACGAATTATCTTATGACCTGCATTTTCAAATTAAATTCAAAATTGAAAATATCAGTCAAAGTAATTCAATTAACTGTGAACAATGATAAAATAATGACTATTAAAACTAATATACTAATATGAATTCAAGCAGACTGGAAGTAGCCTAACGCAAGTTTCAAAAACAATTTTTTGACCAAGCGACTCCCACTACTTCGAAGTTTTCAAGAACTGCAAACGATACCGCGGTTTGTGCCTGGCAAAGAGACAACAAGTTTTTCGTAGGGAAAACAAAGCCGTTCGGCCTCGAATTTGACCTTCCCGAAAACGCGGCTCCTCTTTTAAAATGGAAGCATTTTATACAGAAGAAACCGGCCACCGGATTCTCACTCCGTATTTGTTTTAAAATGAAGGTGATGGGAATTTTTGAGATCTCGTGTGATTTCGATAAAACCTTAATTAGAAATAGAACACAATGTGTAACCATGGATGATAAATTGCAGAAATAAATGAATTTATAAATTAAAATTTTCAAGTCCTAACACGTTAACCGCGATGAGTGTGTCTGAAGTTCAAAATTTAACTCAAATTTTAAATCTATTTTAGAGAGCAATTGTGAAAATAGCGAACATTAACTGGATCGTGCCTTGATTCAGCTTTCATTTAAGTGTTTATGAAAATTGAGTTTGTGCACTGCAATAAAGGCGTAGGATATAATTGTTAAAGAAGCTCATGACTTTTATGGGTGAATTGAAGTCACAGGCGTTAAGATGCTTTTGCAAAATCTTTTTTGATATGCAATCCAGAAATAAAGAGTAGGAAAGAGTTTTCTTAATTAAGAGTCGAATTACGAGAGCGGCAACCACTTTTTCAAAACATTACACCATCATTCATTGACCATAATTGTTTTATCAGTAATAGCACTTCAGATTATCAAAATTTTTTCCCCAATATCAAAATTATACCTGCATTTCAGAATCCGCTCATGATTTTTTTGCGTGTGTTTAACAACGGCGAAGGACGTTTAAACTTGTGTTCACGGCGCGCAACTTTGGCTTGCTTGTGGATAGGAAAACCATGGCTACATATATCGAGCCCTAAACTTTGGTTTATCTGTAACTTTCCTGTTTTAAGAGTCTTGAAAGTTGTTCCGCTGAAGTTTACTGAAGTTTGAAGTTAAGGTAAGGTGCGTTTACTTTCAAAACTTGGAACAGCAAGTTTGGTATCAATAGCTCGAGCGAAGTGGTTTGAAGGCTCCATGATCATGTTTCGTTGGAGTCGCGAGCTGGAGCGTGTGCATGAAATGCACACATGGAGATAGGAACTTTTGAGATAGGAACTTTTTTCTGAACAATAATACCTCAAAAAAAGTGTTTCATAGGATGAAATGCTATCACCAACTCACGCCCCAATTAGGATTTGTACGGCCCCTTATGTTACTTTCAAAGCTTGAAAAGCATTTCTTGCATTTCGGATTGCTTCTCATTTACATAAAAAATACTCAGTAAATACATTTGCAAATTCAATATCATATATAACGATTATTTTTCTTGAAATATGTATGGTATGATTTGCCCGTGCCTCGACGTAAATCCGATATTTCTTGAAAGAGAACTAAGCTCAATTGCTTCTTTTAAATTTTTTATAAAGTCACATAAATACAGAACGCATTTCTACTGGTGTTCTTCTTTCAATAAAAAAAAGCTGTAGCAGCATAGCATTGAATCTTTTGATTTTAATTAACTGCCACTTTTGAAACCAGTTATGTCATGACCGAAGTGCACTACTACATTCTCAATTTAAATTTTGATGCCCCATTACCTACCACCTATAATAGTTTTCTATTTACTATTTCCGGATAAATGTTGGCTTTTCGCTGTTTAGGAAAAAATTTAGGCTTAGCATTTCTACTTTAACCTTCACGATACGATAAATCACCACTTGCAGTTTCTCTGCTCATAGCAGTCGTTATCAATATCAAAAATAGCATGTGCAATATAGACAATAAAATGTAATACATGGGGCGAATGAATTGTATTGAGCGAAACGTACGGTATTATGCTCCTATATTTATCAGGAAAACTAAAAAAAATGCAAATTTTATATCATTTAAATTATAAACGAAAATCATAAATGCCTTGTGCGTGAGGCTTCTGTCCGAATAAATTCATTTTTTTAGATCAACTTAACGTCAGAAATCATATCAAAGTAAATATGGCTCGCAAATCATAACGTGATCATATAAATATACTTTTCAATATGGTCTCACCCTCCATCTTTTTCGAGCGTTTCGAAAAGACTTTTGTAAGTCCCTGTCAACCTTTTTGCCGGTACATCTATGATTTTAGTCGCCCACTGCTGACATCATGATAAGATGCCAAAATTCATAGATGCCTCAGCGAAAAGTTAAACTAAGTGACAGTATTCAAAAAGATATTAATTCTACTGTCAGGATGAACTTCAAACTTTTTCTAATTCAATACTTCCAACACTCCTTTTCTTGCTGTGACCCAACACACGAAGCTGTTTACCTCATAGTTGAAGCTTGCTTGATCACTTGACCACTAAGTTACAGATCATTCTATCATCACATTTCCTTAAGCAGACTTTAAAGTTCCGAAGCATTCAGCTTCTACGACGCCACAACATCCTCAGACAATCTCATATATTTCTCAATCGAATAAAAAGAATAAAAAATTAATTCTTCTCAACCTTACACACAAGAATGAAAAATTAATCAATCCTGAAAACTTAAAAAGTTCACACTATTCCCCTCACTTTGATTGACACACCCATGAGCGCGCCGCTCATGATTCCAGCAGCAAGCAAAGCAAAATTTTGCATATGCTAAACTGCCAACCTATGTTTGTCCACCAACACCTGCTAAACCAACCAACAATGTCATCAATCCTTGTTATAGAAACGTTTCAAGTTGATTTCGCTCGATCAAACAGGTTTAACACTTCACGTGCGGCGTGAACCACCGGTGGTCACTGAGGAGATTTTCATAATGCTGCTGACCGACCAGCAGTCACTAACTCAATTTTGATAAATGCTTAATGAAAGCGAAATGAAGCTGCAATGTATTTAATGTTTGTCATTTCCAATATTAATATCTAAAATTAACTCAAATTTGAATTGAAAATTGAACTTCGGTTAAACCCGGCGCACTTAACGTGTTAAATCACCCCTTGTGCCATGTTATTCGAGGAGTTGAGTGAAGCTCGAATTGAAGGAGCAATACATCGCGAGGTGAAGCTGATGCTCTGCAATTGTCCGTGTGACAGCCCGATATTACTTGGCTGGGCTCAGCGCCCATCTCGAACATGCTGTCTTGGACTCGTGTTCCTGACTGTGTGATCTATAGCCCAGATGTTCTGGCGTCCCCCTTCCAATATTGAGCTCAACAACCTCATATTGCTCGTGCTGTGAAATCGAGTTCTCATTTCCCTCGAATTAGAGTTATTTGACTTAGGAACGTGTATGTGCAAAGCCCTTTTTCTCGCAATAATTTCAGTTGAAAAATAGTTTAAAGCACTCTTCAAAATGAAGCTTATTATGACCTTTGAATGAATTATTGATCACTCATCATACTGTAATAGATATAAACATACTGTCAAACTCGTAAACTACTTTTTTCATTTACTTTCTTCATTTCCTTTCATTTTCCTTTACTTTCTTTCGTTTTTATTAACGCTGTAAAGATCCACAGAAACCTTGGTTCTAGTAAACTTTGAGTCATTTGCATCGACTGCGGTAAACTGAAAATTCATTGTAGAATATGTGAAATGATAGAAATATAGTGAGAAAATGTTAGATAACATTGAGAATAAATATTCAGAATTGTAATTTTTAATACAGAGTAAGGTGACAGTACTTTTCATAGACAAACGAAACATCTGATGAGTGTTTATTTAATTATCAAACTATCTAGATCAAATACACTTATAAACGCAAAGGAGACAACAATGACATTCAAGTTATCAAGAAATATTCCGACAAAAAAACTACTTAGACTGAAAGTCGAATATTTAAATTCATATGATTTCTCTGACGATGTCACAAAATTAATAACACAAAAACAATGTGGAGTATACTAACGCATACATCTATTCTCGCAGGAATATCATTACAGCTGCAATAGTGCGCGAATAAGAAATCGAGTTTAAAAGAGTACATGCCCTGCATCCCATAAAAATTTTGGTTTTAGCACAACAGTACAAGACCTAAACGAAGAAAAAATGAAACTTATTCAATAAAAAAATTTAGATATAAATTCAAGGTAAATTATTCGAGATCAGAAGTGACAACTTCACTGCGTCTAGCTGGAATACGGGAAGGAATTTTGAAGTTAAAGCTATTTGTAGACTGCAGCCAAAAAGAGATAAAGCCTTAAGTTTAATAAGCCGAAAGTGACTGCGGACAAAAAAAAGACACAGCCATAAGTTTAATTATCCGACAGTTAAGGTATCCAAAAGAAGATGAAACTACAAGTTTTATAATCCAAAATCATGGGTTTAATTTTTATTACAGCATCAAACGCCGATCTATGTGATGTATTGAACGTGATGGAATTTAGAAATTAAATCTACTTGTAGACTGTAGCTAACAAAAGATAAAACCATAAGTTTGATTATGCGAAACTCCCGGCAGTCAAAAAAAAACTTCAAATTTAATAATGCAAAATCAAAAGTTTAATTTTATTAAAGGATCAAATGTCGATACAATGCGTGTTCTATGCTATGCTTTGAACATGTTGGACTTAACTCCCTCATTTTCCAGGGTCTTGGAAAAGTCGTTTTCAAGCTTCTTGGCGTAAGAGCCTTCGCCTGATGAAAAACAAAACAAAGCTTGTTAATGCTCAACAATGTCAGCCCAGTTCACTTTTCCTGCGCTGGTGTTTCTCGATGAGGTATTACAGTTAATAAGTTTCAATATCAACGATGACTCGAACAGCTTGATTTCTTAAGCCCTAAAATGATGTTTTTTAAATATTTCTGTGTGCTTCAAATAAAACACACGTTCTTCCCGCGAATAATGCTAGGCTGTAAAGAAAGATGAAAAAAGTCCTTTGGCTTCCTAATCTTTTTTTTTTTGAAAAGTCGAGCTATACAGTGCTATACAATTCCCACAGGAGTGACGAAATACTCAACGAGTCTTTAAAATTATCTTCTTAACATGTAAAGTGCCTTTTAAGTATTCTGCGTCCCTGTATGCTATGCTTAAATAAATGAAAATGAGGACTTCTTTTTTCTTATTCCTCTCACCTGAGATACCTGCTTGAATATACATCATGTTTTAATACGATGTTCTCGAAGAGGTGGCGAACTTTCTAGAAAAGGATTACATAACAGCTGTAAAAATTTCTTATTTAATACAGAAGAACGTACTTCTATAGAATTTAGCGATGATTTCACGGCTTTGTTGCATTTCCTGAGACTGGAACCTCGAAAATATCAAAATGTCATGGACTGGAACAGAGAGGCAGCACTGGATTTCATTGCTTCTCCTCATCTTCACTCCAGTCACTCTCGTGCAGGTATACCTGTTGGGTCACCATGTACTGGTACAGATGTACCTGCTGAAGTCACCTGTGTAGCACCTAATTATTCTATCATAATAATTCCACAGCTCACTCGTGCGTGCCTCCGAACATCGTGTCATGTCAGCACAAAACGAGAGGCAACTTCTACAATTTCTTTTCACGAAATGACCAGCCAAAAGGGAGCTCGAGTTGCGTTATTAAATTTTTTCCTGAACCTTCGTTTCCAAGTTTTTGCATCAGCGTCTTATATAATTCTATCTATGACTGTTGAGCCGGAGGCGTTCAGGGCTGAACTTTGCCGTCAGTAGATGAGCCTTCCTTCAAATGAGCGAAGTTAGAACGGAATTCTTCGAGAGCTTCACGACACTTCGGCCACCGCGATCCTTCTGGGGAGACGGGCCTTTTTTGGACGTCGCAAGGGCGTTCGAGTGAATTTTTTTTTGGCACCACACACGGGTTGAACTTATTCAGCCACCACACTAGTTTTGAAGTGAAAATTATTTAATCACCACAATTATGTTGGACTGAGGCTTATCAAAGCGTCGCAAACGCGTTGGAGTTAAATTTTTTGGGGGCACCACACATGTGTTGAAGTTAGTTAGTTATGTTAGCCGCCATACACGCGTTTAAGTGAAACTTATTTGCGAGTCACAACAATTTTGGAGTGAAATTTATTTAGGGACCACACAAATTTTATAGGGAAACTTATTTGTATACGACACACACGCTGGAGTGGTATTTATTTGGGTTAATATTACGCATGATTACATTACACTCTCTACACTGATATTATACGCTCTACATTTCGATATAATACTCTGTAAATTTTGTTATTATGTACTCTACATTTCGATATAATACTCTGTAAACTTTGTTATTATGCGCTCCACATTCCGATATAATACTCTGTAAATTTCTTTATTATGTACTCTACATTTCGATATAATACTCTGTAAATTTTGTTATTATGTACTCTACATTTCGATATAATACTCTGTAAACTTTGTTATTATACGCTCCATATTTCAATATAATACTCTGTAAATTTTGTTATTATGCGCTCCACATTTCGATATAATACTCTGTAAATTTTGTTATTATGTACTCTACATTTCGATATAATACTCTGTAAACTTTGTTATTATACGCTCCATATTTCAATATAATACTCTGTAAATTTTGTTATTATGCACTCCACATTTCGATATAATACTCTGTAAACTTTGTTATTATACGCTCCATATTTGTTATTATGCGCTCTATGCCTCTGTGAACTCACCCGACCACCACACGCTTAGGCTGCAGTGAAACTATTTTGGTCAGCACACATGTTCGATATAAGCTTGTCAGAGCACAATACCAAGGCGAAACCATTCTTTAAACTTTACACTTCAAAGCGCTTTAGCCAAATAAATAAAACTGAGTTCTTTTAATCAAAATACTTCATTTTGACGGCCACTTCATTGATGGGAGCGCTGTTATTTTGTGCTCCATACTCTGATATAGCATACTCTACACTTTGATATTAAACGCCCTACTCTGAAATCATGCGCTCACCACGTTGATATTATACTCTACTAGTGCACACGTGCTGTTCGGCATTTGTCTGAAGAATTTCACCCCGTCTTTCTTGAGTTGAATTCTCTCGTGCCACTCGATGTTGTCCAGCGTTATGACGAAGAATTTCCTCGCTTCTTCCATGCGTTAAGCTCTCTCTAGCTACTCGGTGTTGCTCTGCATTATTCCGTAGAATTTCCAAACGCCGGTCAAGGGTCAATTTAGCTCTAGCTTCTCGTAGGCAAGCAACATTGCTTCGTCTTGCCATTCCGCGTTGTTCATTCGATCGTCTTCGGCGTTTTTCTTGCTGTCGAAGTCTTGCTACTTCTCTCTTGCATTTGGACACATTTCTATCTTTAATGGCTTCTTTTGCCTAAATATTATTCTGAAATGTCGTCTATTATCTCTTCAAAGCTTTTCAAGAAAATCACAGTTTCGAAAACAATAACTCAATTTCCAAAATCTTGGGCCTTATACTAAGTGGCAGCCAGGTTACTACTGGTCGAACGAATTTAAAACATTTCTTTTTGCTTTACCAATTGAAAAAATCAAAGCGACCTGATGAATTTCAACAGAGAAAGCTCCATAGAAATTTTCTATTTGTAAAAATAAGCCGATTGCGTATTGTGGATACCATAATCAAGAGGGGGTCACCCGGACGGACAGACGGACGCGGCTCCTTTTATAATAGTGATACGCTCCACTCTTAGATATTATACGCTCTACACTTTTGATATGAGCTCTACTCTTTAATACGCTCTACACTTACACTATACGCTTTAATTTTCGATGAAATACGCTCTACACTTTTGTGTTATTCGTTGTATACTTCTGTGAACATGACATTACTTTCAATATTCGGAGTGAGTTAAAAATCTCTCAATAAATTTTTTCAATTCCAATATAACTCTGTCGTTTCACTTTTTAGCAATTTACTCGAAGTCCAACTCGGGACACGAGAACATGGTTTATATTTAACTAATACTGAACTAAAAGAACCAATTGAATTTATTTGAAACAATTAAAAGAACATGAATTAAATTGAATTATAAATAAAATGAAAATAATTCGATTCATTTGAATTATATTGAGATAATAAAAGAGCATGAGTTCAAGCGCTATGAAAAAAATATGAAGCACTACACTGTACGTTTCAAACGATCAAAAGAAAAGGAATCAATTCATCTGCATCAACTGAAAGAACGTAAATGTGGATCGTTCACTCTTTAATTTCAAGCCCATTCAATTTTGTTGCAACAAATTTATATTGTTGCAACAAATTTATAATGTTGCAACAAATTTACGTTCTCTCGATGTGCGCATCAGTGCGCATCACAATTATAATTAAATAAATTTCAAACGCGATGTGCACAAAGAAGTATCGCGCTCGCAGAAAAAACTGCCGTTTTTCCGCTCTTTATGGTAATGATTTTTATCGCATCAAGGTTCATCAACATTAATTTATTTTAAACATATGCATTAGATTTCTATGTCATTCTCATCCACTCTGCACATACATATCAACTTTCAGTAAGATATTTTAGGCTTTTTTGTTCAGTTTTCAGCTCATTAATGTTCATAAGGCTAAGATTACAGTGAATAACTATGAAAATACTGCTGTATCTTCTTTGGCCTTTAGCTTTAGGGGGAAAAACTACGGCTTGCTGACGGCTTGCTTTCCAAGGCGTATAAAGGCTTCGACTTATACCGCATTGTCAAGCTTGCTTTTCAAGGCCAGTAAAGGCTACGCTTTATATCGCAGGCTTGCCTTTCAAGGGATGTAAAAGCCATGTTTTATACCGCAGACTTTCTTTTCAATGTGTGTAAAGGCAAAGACTTATACCGCATTGTCAAGCTTGCTTTTCAAGGCCAGTAAAGGCTACGCTTTATACCGCAGGCTTGCCTTTCAAGGGATGTAAAAGCCATGTTTTATACCGCAGACTTTCTTTTCAAGGTGTGTAAAGGCAAAGACTTATACCGCATTGTCAGGCTTGCTTTTCAAGGCCTTAAAATTAAGGTTACTTTTTGTACCGCCGGTTTACTTTTCAAGGCTAGTGAAGGGCACTAAAGGCTATATTTTATATAGCAGGCTAACGTTTCAAGGCCAGTAAAGGCTATGTCTTATTCCGCAGGCTTGTTTGCTTCAAGACCTGTTTATTTTCGTTAAGTACGGAAAGTTGAGTGCCAAAGCCTCTGATCGCCAATGCTGCTTGTCCTCCTTTTCGTGAGGCAGTTACGATTAATGACTGAGGATGAATGTAAAAGTAACATCATTAACAATGAGGTTGAAGTTGAATAACGGAAAGCCTTTATTTTGTTTTCCCTGTTCTCTCAAAATTATACCATCATTTTTCAATACCTTTTTCCCGAAATGTTATAAAATACCACATGCAGTGAAAAAAATTGCCGTTGTTTCGTCTTTCATTAGTTATTCGAATAAATACGACTCATTTTTTTACAGACTATGGCCTTTTGTTAATAAATTTAGTCATAGACAGCATTCGAGGACGGCGGGATAAACGATTCCATTAAGCCGGGTAAACTTTATCTCAGGAGTCAATCGATTTTTGCATGCTGGCTGCGCACGAAAACTCGGAATGGTTTTACGAAACTAATTGAACAGCTAATTACTCTACTTATAAATTGCATTGAAAATTTACACGAACAAAAAACTTCATAGCATAGTTCAAAGCATTTCGCCTCTTCAGACCTACAGTGCGCGCAAAATGCATCTCAAACATAAATGTTGTCATGTATATTGAAAATAGATTTCACCTCGGACAAAGGCACTCTGTCGCTCGCTTTAAATTGACCTCGCTGAAACTTTGGTGACATCTGATCGATGTGCCAAAAAAGATTATCTAATGCAGGAAAAATGCCGAAACTTCAGTAGATGAATTGATTTCTATTTTGATCTTTAGTACTCTCCTTAGAACCTTTAACATTAATCTTCGTCTGATAACTGGTATGGGTAATGCATCTAAAAGTACATATAAAAAGACTATGACAGTTTGCACATCGTAATAGAGTTTTTTTTAATTAAAATAATGGATTTTACATCGCAATAGAATTACCTTTAAATAAGGACAAAGGATTGCACGTCGTAATAGAGTGTTTTAAAATTAAAATAATGGATTTTACATCGCAATAGAATTATCTTTAAATAAGAACAAAGGATTGTACGTCGTAATTGAGTTGGCCTAAAATGAAAATAGTCATACGTTGCTTTCAGAAAATAACATGTCTTATGCACAATTTCAGTTGACTTGGAGTGAAAAACTTTAATAAATTTGAATTCATACGAATTTAACGTAAAAACAACACAAAAAAATCCATCGCACGACAAAATGAAAATACAATTTGAATGAATATGCTGAAAAAGTTAACGAAAAGGTTCATCGTAACACAAAATAATTGAAACACCCGAATCAACATTGATCGCGTTTTGGTTGCCCAATTTAACTCCTCCACTTATTCCAAAAGTTTCTACCGAATTTTTCCACGGATCGCACCAGCTTGTCTCCTACCTATTTATGGCGAAAGGAAGCTATACATTGGGTTTCAATTACTAAGACAGTTGAATGAGAAATTCTGCTCCCTGCAGCAAAGCAGAACTTTTTGTGTGCACCACCGTTCAACGTGTTAAGAATATTTACCATTGGAACTAGCAAAGTTCAAAGTTCTTTTATCAACGCAAAAAATTAAACACAAGCGTTTTCCACTCGTGGCAGAGATGAAAAAAGAGTCAAGTTCCCCACTTCCCAATACTTTAGTTCCTAGAATCAATGCTATAATTCCTAATTAAACGCTCTCCCCTGAAATCATGCGCTCTATGCCGGTGTTTTACGCTCTACATTTTGATTATATACGCTCCACTGTTATACGCTCCTCTTTTATGTTATCGCAAAATTCAAAATATAAACAGCACTAAAAATTCTTCATAGGGTTGCAGCAACTATCGTGTTCAATTAAAAATCTGTGGGTGTGATGCAGAAATCTATTTTCGGCGCAAAATACGACAAGAAAAATCCTTTCTCAGTCCGAAAACGACATTTAGTAAGTGTATAGACTTATATTGACTTATATAAGTCTATACACTCTATAGTGTATAGACTTATATTCCAATCACATAAACATGGATGCATAACATTGACTTCAAAAGGAACGTCCTTACAAATAAAGTGAATTGTATTTATTTTTCACATGTATAAACACCTCCCGTATTTAGAGACGGCTTTCATAACCACCCCTCTAGCTTCACAGTCAACTATGTTAATAACTAAACAGAATACGTATTCCTTAGAAAAATTACCGACAGAAATAAGATATTTGTACCTGTAACTTTCAGTTGGTCGAGGGCTACCACATACTATTTCGAATATAGAATCTAATCTCAAAAAATTGAAGGAGTTAGTAAAATCATTACAAATTTCAATCGAAGAGACACTGAAACTAAACCTACATTATCGCACTTCAAAATTTTCGGACTTCGAGAAAATTTGAGACGTTCTAATGACTTTACTTTGATCTGTTGAAGAAAATATATAAATAGCTGTAGATGTTCGGTCCACATTCTCCTCACCCGAAAGTTCTCTGACCAAATCGAAGAGCCTTGAGTGCAAAAATCTCCTCGGATATTTCTGGCAGTCATCGAGAGAATTTCCACTTCCCACCAACTAATGAGAGCAACCGAGTACGAAACTGGCACGGATCTGGTGAAGAATTTTCCAAAATGCGACACGTTGTACATATTAACCAAAGAAATTTGTTTTCACCCTGAAATAAAATTGCTAGTTACACTTTAATAATAGAATTGGCGTAATTTATAGGGTATTTGTCCATGCGCTTTGAAAATATAAAATAAGTCCATGAAATGCATGTAGTTAAGTGCATACTTACGTATCAAGGCTTACTTACTTTTGCGTCGAACATGTAGTTTTACCTAGAAAATACGAATGGTTAAACATTTGTTAAGCTTAAAAAGTTTTCTTTGGAGTCCGAGTCTCCAAAATTGAAAAAATGACTGTCGCTCATCAAGCTATTAGAGGTATAAATCTTATTCAAAATTTTCCCAGCTATTTTCTCAATTGAATATCATGAGATCATTTTTAGAGCCGTCAAGAGAGATTTCATTTCAGATGCAGCTGATTTCCAGAGAAATCATTTGGAAGTCCAAAATACATATATCAAAATAATAGCAGCCCTTTTATGTGCGAGAATGGTGTCTAACTTCAATTAAATCTTCTGATTTTCTGCACTGCCGTTTTTTTCAACTGAACTATTGGTTACCGGCTTCATAATTTCGACAGAATAATTATTGTATGTCTTTTGTAAGGCAGTAGTTACTAAGTTTCATTTTTATGGTATGTCCACACACACATACTTTTAAGAACTTTTATTATAATTATTTCTCTTGGAGTGTTTATGGTTGAAAAAATCTTTTTTTAAACGAATCATATTTTTTGTTGATTCAGGGAGTATTCTCCTACCACAATGTTGCAAGGTACCACACAATTGAAATGAATGTTTTCAACTTTGGGTGCATAGCTTTAGGACTTATTTTGTTAGAATTTTGTTATTGACAGCATATTTGATGAGTTTCCATGCGACTGGAATCTGTTGCTCTAATTTAGAGTTTACCGTAACAAAAGATAAAATGTTGATTCAGTTTTGCTTTATCGTGAATGAGATCAGTGGATAAGTTCAGTTTAAGCGTACATACTTACTGAAGAACTTCGAAATACTCGCTACAGAACTTATTGAACTTAGAGAGCTTACTTATAAGTACAGGTTATCCCAAAAAATATGATCATATTTGAATTGACGATCACTCATTTATTTTGATTTCGTTTCTGGTGCAAGTAAGTTTTTATTACCTTTAACTTATTACACACAGGGTCCTTTTATTTAGGTCTTTAGACTTACATCTACGTCAATGAAAGCCTGCATCAAAATCAGGCACGTGAGTGCTTTCAAAAATAGAGCCAAAAATTCCCGAGCAGAAGTAATTCAATGAGGCATATACATGTGAATACGGAATATCTTATTAAACGAAATAAACTGTAGAGAAGTAATTACTCTCTGGGTCATAATTTGATGTAAGTGAGGTATACAGCATGAGATGCCACCAAATTTAACTCCAAAACAATTTCTGTTCATCTATTTCAACATGTGTGAAAAAAGTACGACCGACTGCATAGAAAAGTAAAGAAAATGCGAAATTGGGCAAATCACACACAACAAAATTTTCTTTGCCGTAGTATGACCCCGATGAAGATGCTTGAAAATATACAAAGAAAGTTTTTCATCTAACTTCTAATTTTTACTTGAAGTTTCTTCCCACTTCACCATTGTTCTCACAGAGATAAGCTTTTAGACATGAGGTGATGTGATGCAGTTATTTCCTACAGCTTTCCTCGCGCAGAGTTTATTTGGAGGCACTTTCTTATAATTCTGAGAAGCAGCAATAGCTCGAAAATCAAGGGCCCTTCCTCGAGATGGCAGAGCTCGCACTTTTGTATGCCAGCGCGAGCGAGCATCTCGCCGGTGCCAGGCAGATAAGGCCGGGATGCTGCTTCTTAGATTGCATGCATTGATGCCTGTTTCTTCCTGGGTGCGGAGATAGCAGGAGTCTGGGTAGTGATCCAGTGCTGTGCTCCAGTGGTAGTGCTGTGCTCCATTGGCAGTGCTGTGCTCCAGTGTTGTGCTCCAGTGGCAGTGCGGTGCTCCAGTGTTGTGCTCCAGTGGCAGTGCGGTGCTCCAGTGTTGTGCTCCAGTGGCAGTGCGGTGCTCCAGTGTTGTGCTCCAGTGGCAGTGCTGTGCTCCAGTGTTGTGCTCCAGTGGCAGTGCTGTGCTCCAGTGTTGTGCTCCAGTGGCAGTGCTGTGCTCCAGTGTTGTGCTCCAGTGGCAGTACTGTGCTCCAGTGTTGTGCTTCAGTGGCAGTACTGTGCTCCAGTGGCAGAGCTGTGCTCCAGTGTTGTGCTTCAGTGGCAGTACTGTGCTCCAGTGGCAGAGCTGTGCTCCAGTGGCAGAGCTGTGCTCCATTGTTGTGCTCCATTAGCAGTGCTGTGCTCCATTAGCAGTGCTGTGCTCCATTAGCAGTGCTGTGCTCCATTAGCAGTGCTGTGCTCCATTAGCAGTGCTGTGCTCCAGTGGCAGAGCTGTGCTCCAGTGGCAGAGCTGTGCTCCAGTGGCAGAGCTGTGCTCCAGTGGCAGAGCTGTGCTCCAGTGGCAGAGCTGTGCTCCAGTGGCAGAGCTGTGCTCCAGTGGCAGAGCTGTGCTCCAGTGGCAGAGCTGTGCTCCAGTGGCAGAGCTGTGCTCCAGTGGCAGAGCTGTGCTCCAGTGGCAGAGCTGTGCTCCAGTGGCAGAGCTGTGCTCCAGTGGCAGAGCTGTGCTCCAGTGGCAGAGCTGTGCTCCAGTGGCAGAGCTGTGCTCCAGTGGCAGAGCTGTGCTCCAGTGGCAGAGCTGTGCTCCAGTGGCAGAGCTGTGCTCCAGTGGCAGAGCTGTGCTCCAGTGGCAGAGCTGTGCTCCAGTGGCAGAGCTGTGCTCCAGTGGCAGAGCTGTGCTCCAGTGGCAGAGCTGTGCTCCAGTGGCAGAGCTGTGCTCCAGTGGCAGAGCTGTGCTCCAGTGGCAGAGCTGTGCTCCAGTGGCAGAGCTGTGCTCCAGTGGCAGAGCTGTGCTCCAGTGGCAGAGCTGTGCTCCAGTGGCAGAGCTGTGCTCCAGTGGCAGAGCTGTGCTCCAGTGGCAGAGCTGTGCTCCAGTGGCAGAGCTGTGCTCCAGTGGCAGAGCTGTGCTCCAGTGGCAGAGCTGTGCTCCAGTGGCAGAGCTGTGCTCCAGTGGCAGAGCTGTGCTCCAGTGGCAGAGCTGTGCTCCAGTGGCAGAGCTGTGCTCCAGGGGCAGAGCTGTGCTCCAGGGGCAGAGCTGTGCTCCAGTGGCAGAGCTGTGCTCCAGTGGCAGAGCTGTGCTCCAGTGGCAGAGCTGTGCTCCAGTGCACTGTTTAACATCCTCATTTTAAGATAAGAAATAGCTGATATTACTAATTTAACTGAACCATATCGGCCAATATTCCCACTTTGAGTGCACCCCATCGGCCAATATCATCACTGTAAGTGCACCACATCGGCCAATATTCCCACTTTGAGTGCACAACATCGGCCTATATCACCACTGTAAGTGCACTATATCGGCTAATATTCCCACTTAATGTGCACCACATTGACTACTATTACCTCGTTGTTGGCCAATATTACCATTCTCACCCCTGAAGAAGACGTGTAAATGTTTACCATTAATTCCATATTAATTCATGCATAATTAAAATTACCACCTCTCAAACATTGAACTAACAGAATCGAAACAAGTCGTCTTTGGATAAAAAGTTGAATGAATTAATACGTCAAAATTCAATTCTCAAACAGCAGTGTGGTAGTTCTGGCTCGCGGGGTCGCGGAATTTATATACACTGGGCTGCGCGACCACCACTGCACCAGCCTAGCCAACGTAAAGCACGGGTCGTAGCGCTGCTACCTTATTTTCAATACACTCCAGGATCCGTCTTAATCTATCAACCTATCTCCGGAGCATCCAAGGCTCGACTCAGCTAACAAACTCCAGAGCCGTCCCAGGCTTCGGTACAGTCGCCAACAAAAGGGTTTACCAAAACACACCTGAACGCAAATTACGACCGAACTTCTCTTTTGAATTTGCACCAGCTTCCTGTTAGTTTCTAGACCCAAACTTGTGGCGCTATTCTCAATCCGGCCTTCATGGAAAACAACAAAATGCGAAACTTACGTTTATTGGTATCCACATTCAGGGTATTACACTCTAAAACATACCACTTACGATAAAACCGGTCGGCGTGACTAGGCTACATGAAACTATACAATCCTGCTTCATACATTGGCGACTATCTTATGGCGGAGTCCTCTAGCACCGGACTTTAGCCTATATTAACTTGTCCTTGCTCAGACCCACCATATCACGCACAACGTAGTCACCGACGAAAGTATACACGGAGGAGTACACAGATAGCCAAACCGACCTCTGCAGGCTCCAAAAACTAACTCTGCCAACCTATCCTCGGCAACCCTCCACATGCTCTCGCTATTACGCGTAACAGGTCGCACGTGGATGTCACTTTCCAGAGTATACAAAACGCAACTACCAACAAACAAAACGCAACTAACAATAATAAAGATTCAAAATAGTAGCACACTACTATAGCAGTTTCTGATCTTTTTGAGTGCAGATTAATCAATTTTTAAAGTTATGTTTTTGAGACATTGGTCTCCATTGTTAGATTCTTTGAAGCTTCCAAATCTCTTTTTTTTGGATTTAGTATAAAAAATTGGAGCAAATACTGCAGCAAACAGACGTCACGTCCGCTTTTCCTGCAGTTTTCTTGCATCATGCTTTCGCGTGTCACTGCAGTAATTCCGTCAGCTTACCCCACTGATCGTCAACGCAGAAAACAGCCCTGACGACGCATAAAACAGCCCTGACGACGCAGAAAACAACCCTGACGGCGCAGAAAAGAACCCTGACGACTACGAAAACAGCCCTGACGTCGCAGAAAACAACCCTGACGACTACGAAAACAGCCCTGACGACTACGAAAACAACCCTGACGACGCAGAAAAGAACTCTGACGACTACGAAAACAGCCCTGACGACTACGAAAACAGCCCTGACGACGCAGAAAACAGCCCTTGTTTCGTGGACTTGATTACCAGCGAGACGCATGGCCGCGCAGCACGCGCCGAGACAGCGGCAAATGGCGGCTATCACGGTAATGAGGCTCCTATGAAGCTCTTGTATAATTAAATCCCCCTCTGGTAGCAGCTCAGACGGAACGCCGAGGTGTTGTGGGCGAGAACATTTTGGGGGATTCGATACAGGAGCTCCCGGGCGACCTCTCACTGAGTCACAGCTCTGGCAAATTGATCTTTTACCGCGTTCTTTGCGTTTCCGCGGCTGTTAATTGTAATAAGAAAAATTGGAAAATCGACATTACTGCTCGCACAGGTTTTTATCCTACATACTAAACATGAAAATGCAATTGCACGATGACATTTTATACCGTATGATAGGAGTTTTTTTTTAAAGGATCGTGAAAGAGAAGAAATGACATTCATTTACACCGGTTTGGGAATGGGCAATTTACCTATTGGAAAACATGTGCCCCAACACGTGGAGAGCATTGAAACTAGGATCGGTGTAACGTTTTGCTGTGCTTAAATTATGAAAAAAGTTGAACCCTTTGTTGCAATGCGCTATGCTTAGGTTTTGAAGAAAATTAGGCACGGAATTAGCAAAGGAAATTGTATAGGGAACTAAGCTTGGTGATGTTGTGGCCCAAATAACGTCGTCAACATAACTATAATAACACAAGAAAAACTTGAATTTGGACTATGTCTGTACAAAATTTACATTTAAGTGGAATGAAATATTTTTGCTCAATACAGATACGATTAATCTTGGAGTTGTTTGAGTTTGGACTTAATTTAAACTTAATCTTGTTTTTTAGGATTTCCTTAATATTCACCGCGAAAAATCTTTAACAAAATACGCGAAAAATTAATAAATTTAGTGCAAATTGGGATTAAATATTTTCTTTACCTTTCAGAGTCGTAGGATAAACTGACTAAAAACTTGAAAATGTATTTTCCATAATGGGGAGAGGTAAAAAATGAACTGAAACTGACGTTGGAAAAATCATGAATTTCAGAGAACAAAGTTATCAATTAGAGACTTTGTTAAAGATTGGAAGATCTTCCCGAAGGCTGTGCACTCTTACTTGAAAAATTCAAGTGACTCTTTGAGTAAAATTCCCGGAAGACCATCAAAAGTCATCCAGGAATAGGTCGAAGGAAAAAATTCAGTAATTGGTAGAAGGAAAAAATCCCGTAATGGGTGGAAGGAAAAAATCCAGTAATGGCTAGAAGGAAAAAATCCAGAAATGGCTAGAAGGAAAAAATAACGTAGTGGGTAGAAGGAAAAATCCCGCAATGGGTAGAAGTAAAAATCCAGTAATGGGTAGAAGGAAAAATCCAGTAATGGGTAGAAGTAAAAATCCAGTAATGGGTAGAAGGAAAAATCCAGTAATGGGTAGAAGTAAAAATCCAGTAATGGGTAGAAGGAAAAATCCAGTAATGGGTAGAAGTAAAAATCCAGTAATGGGTAGAAGGAAAAACCCAGTAATGGGTAGAAGGAAAACATCCAAGAATATAGGTCGAAGGAAAAAATCCAGTAACGGGTAGAAAGAAAAAATTCAGTAATGGGTAGAAGGAAAAAAATCCAGTAATGGGTAGAAGGAAAAAAATCCAGTAATGGGTAGAAGGAAAAAATCCAGTAATGGTAAAAGGAGAAAAACAGCTTCCGGTAGAAGAACGATTGGAAGGGTTAAATCGAATTGAATATTATACAGTAGAAACTTGAAAAATAAGACCGAACGTAATGCATCTCCAACATAAGTTGAAAGATTTTTGAACAACAATGGATTCGTCAACTTTAAAAGAAAGCAGAGGCCAAAGCTATCCCAAAAGCACTAAGATTCGAGTTCAAATTTGCTAAGAAGCACCAGACACTGGATGGAACAGTGTATAGTGTTCTCAGGGGAGACTGAAAACTAATTTAGACGGACCAGACGGCCTACAATACTAGTGGCATGACATAAAAAGTGCTCCAGAGACTTTTTCCACCCGAGCAAGAGGAGGCGGAGGAGTAATGGCATGGAGTGCAATATTTGGGACCATGGCATTACTGATTGTGAAGGGGTGAATGAATGCAGCAGGATAGGTTCTGATGTCAGAAGATGCATCGCTAAAAGATGAATGGAGAAAATTATGTCGTGATAACTCGATATTCTGGCAAAATATTGCACCCATCCACAATGCTCCAATCTTAATGAAGTTCTTTGAAGATAAAAATACAGTTTTGCAGTATTATTGTGGCCAGCAAATTCTCCTGAATCGAGAACGTGTGGTAATATCTTGGAAGAAAGCTTAACGAAAAGGGAAAGCAATTCGATTCAGTCCTAGATCTTAAAAATCAATGATACACGCATGAACCGAAATTTAGCAGGAATGCCTGAAAAAGCAACTTTCAGGTATGAAAGATAGGATCTGTACAGTTTTGGCGCAGAATGTGGAAGCTACTCGTTATTAAAGTGATATGACTTCTTTGTTTTCTAATTGTTCGTGTTTTTTCCGATGAGTTTCTAAAGTTTTGACCCAAATTTTTTCTATTAATTTATATAAATGTAACTAATTTGATTCTAATTATTGTACAATTGGTTTTCATAAACACTTTAAAAATACGTTTCCCTTTTCTATAAATCCTCAAAAGCATTAAAATAGAGCAGCGTCAGGAAATGCAACAACTTATGCTTTATATCTAAAGGTTTGTGAAGCACTGTAGATATTCAAAAATAGGCGTGGTTTTTGAAAATTATTTTTTACATGAAAACGAGCATTCATGTTTGATGAACCAAGTTCTGGGGAGTGTAAATAACCTGAAATGAACTTGTCATTAAAACTTTTGTGGTTTGTTCATGAACTCAAAAACGTTGAAGTATTGTTTTTTATTAAATTGAGCATTCCAAATAACGAGCTTTCGAGCCCTGAAAAAGAGGGATTTTAAGAGCAGTGCCTTCACTGGGAATTGAAAAAAAATAAGACCACGTGAATGAATGATGCAGAACTTCAGAAGCCAGGTTTTTAAGAACAAGCAAATATTAATTTTTCTGAAAATTCACTCCTAAAAAATTAAATAATGTAGTTTACTTTTCAAGCTAAATTCAAATATTTTAGAAGAACATCGCACAGAAACAGAAGCTTTTTGTTTACTGTGTGGAAGTTAAATTCTGGTTTAAAAATATTCGACTGGATGAAATTTTACGACCATAGTCATTTAAGTGGAAAGTTTATCCAAATAATTCATGTTATGGTAATTATTTCAGCATGATGGACAAATATGATAATATATATGCACATACAGACATTTTTCATTCAATTAGCATCAAAGGAAAAATATAAAAAACAATTCTAAGCGTGGTATCACCAACTTCGAAAAGTGTATGATTGTCGAGAAACTGTGAAAATGTTTTAATCACACAACAATTATTCGCAGAAAATGTTGCATTAAAGATCCCTTACGTAAATTATTCTATGAAGATAAGTCATTTAATGGTTACACAAAGGTGTCAACCAAATTCGTAAATAAACATCAAAAAATGGCCACACCCTAAACAATACGGAAAAAGAAACAGGGGACTATTCAATAGACCTTACCCACGTAGGAGCAAAACCGACGTAAAAGGTTATCAGAAACTGTTAGTTCACTACGTTTGTGCGTTTGTTACGGCTGTTTCCTTTACCACGTAAGTAGCATGGTTGTAGTTTAATAAATTGCGTAGTGAGTAGCATAGTTGTAGCAGATTAAGTCGCCTAATTGTAGCATAATAAGTGGCATAATTGTGGCATAGTAAGTTGCCTAATTGTAGCATAATAAGTAGCATAATTGTAGCATAATAAGTAACATAATTGTAGCATAATAAGTAGCATAATTGTAGCAAAATAAGTCGAATAACTGTGGCATAATAAGTAGCATAATTGTAGCAAAATAAGTAGCCTAATTGTAGCAAAATAAGTCGCATAATTGCAGCATAATAAGTTGCATAATTTAAAAACGGGCCTAACTACTCGAATGCGCCTTTATCCTTTTTGCGAAGTGTGAAAAATAAGATTGCGCATGAAAGTTCGTGAAATATTTTGCATAGTACGCCATAACTTATTGTTAAGAGGGTAGCGGAATAATTTAAATGATATTATTGTACACCGGTGCGTACATGAGCAATTTACGCAGTGGCACACTCGTGTCCCACCACGCAGGCAGCGTGTTCATAGTGCGAAATCAAAGAACCATTAACGCACCAGTTTGGATGGGAGCAAATTTCATGGAATACCTCGAGTTTGGCTTTAGGTTTGAAGGATTTAAATTGTTTTTTCGCCTAAAGAAATAATACAAATTGAAATTTTAGTTCCGAATCGATAAATGAAAATACTATGTGACTATTTACCACTCTATATATGGTGCTCTTTTGAAATATTTTAATCTAGTTTTGTTGAGAAATACTCAGCGTCGTTGACGCTTACACTCTTCTTAAGTTGTGTGGAAATGCGAAGTAGGCGACATTTGTAATTAAAAACCAGTCAAATAAAAAGAAATTTGTAATTAAAAACCAGTCAAATAAAAAGAGCCCTATGGGATGGAATAAAAAACAACACTCAGCATTTTTTACAAAAAGCAGGTAGGTAGTTTTCTCAAGCAATGTATCAACCAACTATGTTTCAAAACACTCAGCTGCAAACTTGTAAGAAAGATGAGTTAAGTTACAGAAATTATCTAAAAGGGATATGCATCATAAATCATTTTTATTTTATTTTTCAATAGGTTAAACTTCAGTTATTCAAGATGCAGTGCCGGTATGAATTTAACAAAAAATTATTTTGACTTAACAAAATTAATACATTTTTTTGAAGTGGAAATTGATCTGACCACAATATTTCAATGAGTTCATATTGCATCTCGTGTATACCTCATGTGAACAGCTTTGTGAAGCGAATAATTTTACTGCATTGAAATAATCCACCATAAATGTTTTTCTGCACAACTCTTTACCGTGCACATGGACGTCAAAATCCTCTTCTACAAACATTTAAATAATATTTCATTTCTTGACGAGTTTGTACCCTACTGTGTTCTTTGAAGCTCTCTGCCGAGTGGCAGCTCCTTCCTCATTGTGATGTTGGTGAAAACTTGTTGCCAGTGCCGGTCTAATGACGGCGGTTATTCATAAAAACAGTGCAAAGAACAAAATATGAGACAGTGAAGACTAATGAGAACTTCAGAATATTATGTGTAGATAATATTAGTAAATTAATTATTTGTAGATTATTTAAATACATTAATTATATGCAGTGTAGATAAAATATTTATTCATAGATAATTCAGATTATTTCAGAATGTAGGTAAATTTGACTTTGTGAGAGCAGTAACACACTTCCCACAGAGGCTGCATGGTGAGCTCGTCGGAATTTTCTTTTACTTGAATTCTCTCACGTCGACCACCTTGTCTTGCAGCAACAATATTCTTAAGAAATAATTCTTAGATATTCGAGTTCATTCGCTCAACAGAAAATATAAGATTGAAAGTTGGCGGTTTAGTTATTCCATCAAGTGTACGCTTCCCGCAGTGGGAAAAATTTAAGTCCCTGAATTGACAACTTTTTCTGCACAGTAAACAAAACAAGGTTTGACTGAACTGTGCAACTGTTTCCTTGTCGAACCCGCCATGCTAACGTGCTTTAACTATGAATTTATACGAAACAGAGTCCCCATGATCCTCGTATCTGCAGAGACCTAAGTATCATTTTCATTTAAAGTTGCCTTAACTATTTAGTTCATAGAAAAAAGGAGGTACTTGGCCTTGAAGTGTGAACGCCATTAGCGTAGGCTTACGCAACAGTATAACGGCAATGGTAAAGAAACATTGAATTTTTTTAGTTGAGATACAGTGCAACATTGAGGTCCAGCTTACAGTGCAACATCGAGGTGCACTACAACATCGAGGTACCCTACAACATCGAGGTACACTACAACATCGAGGTGCACTACAACATCGAGGTGCACTACAACATCGAGGTGCACTACAACATCGAGGTGCACTACAACATCGAGGTACCCTACAACATCGAGGTACACTACAACATTGAGTTACAGAACATCATCGAGGTACACTACAACCTCGAGGTACACTACAACATCGAGGTACTCTACAACATCGAGGTACCCTACAATATCGAGGTACACTAAAACATCGAGGTGCACTACAACATAGAGGTGCACTACAACATCGAGGTGCACTACAACATCGAGGTACCCTACAACATCGAGGTACACTACAACATGGAGTTACAGAACATCATCGAGGTACACTACAACATCGAGGTACACTACAACATCGAGGTACCCTACAACATCGAGGTACACTACAACATCGAGGTGCACTACAACATAGAGGTGCACTACAACATCGAGGTGCACTACAACATCGAGGTACCCTACAACATCGAGGTACACTACAACATCGAGTTACAGAACATCATCGAGGTACACTACAACATCGAGGTACACTACAACATCGAGGTGCACTGCAACATCGAGGTACACTACAACATCGAGGTACCCTACAACATCGAGGTACACTACAACATTGAGGTGCACTACAACATAGAGGTGCACTACAACATCGAGGTGCACTACAACATCGAGGTGCACTACAACATCGAGGTACACTACAACATCGAGGTACACTACAACATCGAGTTACAGAACATCATCGAGGTACACTACAACATCGAGGTACACTACAACATGGAGGTACACTACAACATCGAGGTGCTCTACAACATCGAGGTACACTTGAACATCTAGGTACACTACAACATCGAGGTACACTACAATATCGAGGTACACTACAACATCGAGGTACACTACAACATTGAGGTACACTATAACATCGAGGTGTACTACAACATAGAGGTGCACTACAACATCGAGGTGCACTGCAACATCGAGGTACACTACAACATCGAGGTACACTACAACATCGAGTTACAGAACATCACCGAGGTACACTACAACATCGAGGTACACTACAACATGGAGGTACACTACAACATCGAGTTACACTACAACATCGAGGTGCACTACAACATCGAGGTGCACTACAACATCGAGGTACACTACAACATCGAGGTACACTGCAACATCGAGTTACAGAACATCATCGAGGTACACTACAACATCGAGGTACACTACAACATGGAGGTACACTACAACATCGAGGTGCTCTACAACATCGAGGTACACTTGAACATCGAGGTACACTACAACATCGAGGTACACTACAACATCGAGGTACAGTACAACATCGAGGTACACTACAACATCGAGGTACACTACAATATCGAGGTACACTACAACATCGAGGTGCACTACAACATTGAGGTGCACTACAACATTGAGGTACACTACAACATCGAGGTGTACTACAACATAGAGGTGCACTACAACATCGAGGTGCACTGCAACATCGAGGTACACTACAACATCGAGGTACACTGCAACATCGAGGTACGCTACAACATTGAGGTACACTACAACATCGAGGTGCACTACAACATATTGAGGTACGCTACAACATCGAGGTACGCTACAACATCGAGGTACGCTACAACATCGAGGTACACTACAACATCGAGGTACACTGCAACATCGAGGTACGCTACAACATTGAGGTACACTACAACATCGAGGTGCACTACAACATTGAGGTACGCTACAACATCGAGGTACGCTACAACATCGAGGTACGCTACAACATCGAGGTACGCTACAACATCGAGGTACGCTACAACATCGAGGTACACTACAACATCGAGGTACACTGCAACATCGAGGTACGCTACAACATTGAGGTACACTACAACATCGAGGTGCACTACAACATTGAGGTACGCTACAACATCGAGGTACGCTACAACATCGAGGTACGCTACAACATCGAGGTACACTACAACGAGGTACAGCTACAGGCCGAGGTACTTTGCAAAAATAAATCAGGCATAATTAGAGCACGAAATTAAGTTGAGCGCTACAAACATACTTCAACACTGGCGCACAATTGGTGCGAGACCTCTACGTTGTGGCAAAATTTCTATGCAACAAATCTTACATACACTAGCAAAAATTCTAATTTTATATGTCAGCATATTACTGATGAAGAGGCGAAGAGGTTTCAAAATAATGCCTATGTCTTAACTTAAATAATCTCATGAACTTTTCCTGAAGTTCATAAATCAACGAGCAACAGAACGCGGAAGTTCAAACCCGGCCATGATGGATGAGCGTTCAACTCCGTTCGCTTAATAAATGCGCTTCTGACGGGCATTTCTCTGAATACAACAAAAACTTCTGCTGTCGGATATTCTACGCGACTGCCTCGGGGAATTTGGGGAAAAATTAAACAATGGGAAATCGAAAACCTAATAAACCGAAAAATTTAGAGACATGATGAACCGGAGTATCGGGAGAAATCGTAAATTTTTGATAACGTTTTCTTGACAGGTCGATCACTCCAGGACTTCAGTTTACGAACTATTTTCTTAATAACGAGCGGAACAAAGTTTTATCCGCGGCTGTTCAGCTATCGCATCAAACGCTAATGCGGGACCAGCACTTCGAGTAATGCTGACTTCAAACGAAAAGTACCTCAGCTTACGCTTCAACGACGGCGATAAATAACTAAATTTTAAAGATGAAAGCACACGAGGAGTTGGTAGTTAGTTTCGCTCAGAAGCTTCGCATAATATATTGCACTGAAGACTATATATGTTCCCGACAAGGTGAAAATGTTGTAATCGGAACAGACTGGAAAGAAATTGATTTCGAAATTAAAGTAAAATAAAATAGATCATTTTGGAAAGTGCATCATTTCAGTTCGTAACGAATCAAACATCTGGTGGTATTGCTCTATGAAATTTTTATTCGTTTGATAATTTTAAAACATGTGAGTGTCATTTTCATTTATGAAAGCACATTGCAAGATAATGGGACGGGAAAATACTCTCAGCGTTCACATAAAAAAATAGCAATAATGGAAGAAAATGTCACTGTTGACACATTAAGGAATTACGATATAGATCACCACAGCGGCTTTATCAAATTACACCGGAACAGAAGCCACAGTGCACATATCAAAGAATAACAGAACGAAACGCCACAGCGGCTTCATCAAATTACACCGGAACAGAAGCCACAGTGAACATATCAAAGAATAACAGAACGAAACGCCACAGCGGCTTCATCAAATTACACCGGAACAGAAGCCACAGTGCACATATCAAAGAATAACAGAACGAAACGCCACAGCGGCTTCATCAAATTACACCGGAACAGAAGCCACAGTGAACATATCAAAGAATAACAGAACGAAACGCCACAGCGGCTTCATCAAATTACACCGGAAGAGACGCCACAGTGCAAATATCAAAGAATAACAGAACGAAACGCCACAGCGGCTTCATCAAATTACACCGGAAGAGACGCCACAGTGCAAATATCAAAGAATAACAGAACGAAACGCCACAGCGGCTTCATCAAATTACACCGGAACAGAAGCCACAGTGAACATATCAAAGAATAACAGAATCAAACGCCACAGCGGCTTCATCAAATTACACCGGAAGAGACGCCACAGTGCAAATATCAAAGAATAACAGAACGAAACGCCACAGCGGCTTCATCAAATCACACCGGAAGAGACGCCACAGTGCAAATATCAAAGAATAACAGAACGAAACGCCACAGCGGCTTCATCAAATTACACCGGAAGAGACGCCACAGTGCAAATATCAAAGAATAACAGAACGAAACGCCACAGCGGCTTCATCAAATTACACCGGAAGAGACGCCACAGTGCAAATATCAAAGAATAACAGAACGAAACGCCACAGCGGCTTCATCAAATTACACCGGAACAGAAGCCACAGTGAACATATCAAAGAATAACAGAACGAAACGCCACAGCGGCTTCATCAAATTACACCGGAACAGAAGCCACAGTGAACATATCAAAGAATAACAGAATCAAACGCCACAGCGGCTTCATCAAATTACACCGGAAGAGACGCCACAGTGCAAATATCAAAGAATAACAGAACGAAACGCCACAGCGGCTTCATCAAATCACACCGGAAGAGACGCCACAGTGCAAATATCAAAGAATAACAGAACGAAACGCCACAGCGGCTTCATCAAATTACACCGGAAGAGACGCCACAGTGCAAATATCAAAGAATAACAGAACGAAACGCCACAGCGGCTTCATCAAATTACACCGGAAGAGACGCCACAGTGCAAATATCAAAGAATAACAGAACGAAACGCCACAGCGGCTTCATCAAATTACACCGGAAGAGACGCCACAGTGCAAATATCAAAGAATAACAGAACGAAACGCCACAGCGGCTTCATCAAATTACACCGGAACAGAAGCCACAGTGAACATATCAAAGAATAACAGAATCAAACGCCACAGCGGCTTCATCAAATTACACCGGAAGAGACGCCACAGTGCAAATATCAAAGAATAACAGAACGAAACGCCACAGCGGCTTCATCAAATTACACCGGAAGAGACGCCACAGTGCAAATATCAAAGAATAACAGAACGAAACGCCACAGCGGCTTCATCAAATTACACCGGAAGAGACGCCACAGTGCAAATATCAAAGAATAACAGAACGAAACGCCACAGCGGCTTCATCAAATCACACCGGAAGAGACGCCACAGTGCACACATCGAACAATCACAGAAAACAAAAGCACATTGGAATCTAAAACTCTAAGGAATATTGAAGTACGTGAGACTACCTCTGCACTCAACAAGCATTTAGTGTACGGCTTGTCAGTCAACCAGCGAGATAGCAGGGCACTGCATTCCGTGAATAATGCATTGCTGCATTGCAAAGGGCTGGGAGACGAATATCATTCGTCACGAGCGAATATTATTCGTCACGAGCGAATATTATTCGTCACGAGCGAATAATATTCCTTGGTTTAATTGAGCTCTTCTTCATTCCCCTTAGGCTTGTGCAGTTCTGCGAGAGGAGAGTCTTCACGCAGTGCTGGGAAGGAATATTTCCATTACCCTAATGTAAACATAAGATATTCTTGGAGATGGAGACCATAATTCAGTGGATACATTCAGTACAGCACAGACGTCCAGTACAGCACAAACGTTCAGTACAGCACAGACGTTCAGTACAGCACAGACGTTCAGTACAGCACAGACGTTCAGTACAGCACAGACGTTCAGTACAGCACAGACGTTCAGTACAGCACAGACGTTCAGTACAGCAGAGACGTTCAGCACAGCAGAGACGTTCAGTACAGTAGAGACGTTCAGTACCGCAGAGACGTTCAGTACAGCAGAAACGTTCAGTACAGCACAGACGTTCAGTACAGCAGAGACGTTCAGTACAGCACAAACGTTCAGTACAGCACAGACGTTCAGCACAGCACAGACGTTCAGCACAGCACAGACGTTCAGTACAGCACAGACGTCCAGTACAGCAGAGACGTTCAGTACAGCACAGACGTTCAGTACAGCACAGACGTCCAGTACAGCAGAGACGTTCAGTACAGCACAGACGTTCAGTACAGCAGAGACGTGCAGTACAGCACAGACGTTCAGTACAGCACAGACGTCCAGTACAGCAGAGACGTTCAGTACAGCACAGACGTTCAGTACAGCAGAGACGTTCAGTACAGCACAGACGTTCAGTACAGCAGAGACGTTCAGTACAGCACAGACGTCCAGTACAGCAGAGACGTTCAGTACAGCACAGACGTTCAGTACAGCAGAGACGTCCAGTACAGCACAGACGTTCAGTACAGCACTGACGTCCAGTACAGCACAGACGTTCAGTACAGCACAGACGTCCAGTACAGCAGAGACGTTCAGTACAGCACAGACGTCCAGTACAGCAGAGACGTTCAGTACAGCACAGACGTTCAGTACAGCAGAGACGTCCAGTACAGCACAGACGTTCAGTACAGCACTGACGTCCAGTACAGCACAGACGTTCAGTACAGCACAGACGTCCAGTACAGCAGAGACGTTCAGTACAGCACAGACGTCCAGTACAGCAGAGACGTTCAGTACAGCAGAGACGTTCAGTACTGCACAGACGTTCAGTACAGTAGAGACGTTCAGAAATTATGCAGTACCGACGGTGCCGTCAAACTGAAGTGCGAGTACGTTCGCTAACATACGCCAGATCAATCTTAATCGATTTCAATGCGAATCACTAGCATCAAGAGAGCGGAAGAAATTCGTAACTGATAAGGATTGCATTTAGATGGAACGCTTTTAGAACCGTATCTGAGAAGGAATGCATTTAGATGAAATGCATTTAGATGATTTATCAAGCTAAAAAGGGAAGAGTATTTTTCCGAATATAAGATAAGTCTAATTTATTCTTTCGTGCTAGGATGAATGTATTCTTCTATCGTATTCTTCAGCGTTAGGATGTTCATTGTTAAACGAATATAAGTCCCATTCAGTGTTCCTCACAAACGCTTGTCACGACGAGAATTGATCAAATTCTGACATCTTAAGATTCATCATGATATAAAACGTCAGTGAAACAATTCCTTGATTTGTAACTTCAACGAACTTAATCCGTAACGCAATAATGATAAAAGAATAGAATTCTGGTTTTACTGCTCCTTGAGCCGTATGTGACACTTGAGGATATCAGTTTAAGGGGGACCCGACGTTCCGAGTCGCTGCTGTTGTGATACGGCTGTGCCTCCTGTCATGGCTGACGGGGCACGTCATGTCAGTCTGCAGCGTCTGTCACCCTGCACAACACCAGTCTGCACTGTGTGTCACCCTTGCTCACCACCAGTCTGCAGTGTCTGTCACCCCTGCTCACCACTTCTCTGTAGTGTCTGCCACCCCTGCTCACCACCTGTCTGCAGTGTCTGTCACCCCTGCTCACACCCTGTACGAACCAGTCTGCAGTGTCTGTCACCCCTGCACACCACCTGTAAGAACCAGTCTGCAGTGTCTGTCACCCTGCGCACCACCTGCCCCAGGCAGTCTGCAGTGTCTGTCACCCTGCACACCACCTGTACGAACCAGTCTGCAGTGTCTGGCATCCCGGCAGTCTGGTCACTAAAGACACCGGCTCCAATATGCGTCGACTGATGGCCAATTTTATGACTGCTCTCGAGACAGATGGCCGCGAGCGACGCTATGGTCAGGCCTGCGCAGGACTAAGAGCTCTGAGATACGTGTGCTATTAAAGAGAATAGCCCCCATTACGCTTTCTGGTATATCAGCCTCGTAAATTGTGCCTTTAAAAACGTTAAGGCCCGCATGAAGTTCCTCTTACCGTCAGAATAAAGTTGTTTGTTGTACTTACCATCACGCGGAGTACTTGATATAGAATGACAGCCTGAGAATTGTAAGTTCAGGAAGAGATTTGTGATCATCTGGATTGGATGTCGTTAATAGTTTGGATTTTTCCGGCGTTTGTTAACTCGTTTCGTCAGACCAATGGCATGGTTAGCATCACACAGTGAACTGAAATAATTGTTTTTGCAGGCTTCACTTTTGTGTAATTTAGTCACAGGATAGCGAAAGAGCAAAGAAATTTTACGAATAGTTGCCTCATTCAAATCTTGTTCCAATTCGGAAATGCGTTCTCTAAGATTTTCTTCCACGATGTTGTAACATGAACCCATTTTCAAGCAGTCTGAATGCATCTTTTTTGCTTAGCTATCAAACCGAATAATTATTTGTTCGGTTTCAATATTCTGCGTTCTTCAGAATTCTGCTTACTCGCTATCAATAGAACGTTAAATCCTTTATTCATGACAGTACCATTAATTCTATAAAAATTCGCGCAGCAACTATAAAGATTAAAATGGATTAGTTTAGAAATGAATTTTCCAAAAAAAAACGAGATAAATCACTTCAATTTCATTAATCTAGTATTTGGGAAACTCAAAAATCTCTGGGCTTTACTCCGCGTTTACCCATTGATGCTTCAGTTTCAGGTGCAGCTACCACCAACACCACCATCAAACCACCGCCACCGCCACCATAACCACCACCACCACCAACTCCAGCAGTCAAATTAGACTTGCGTACATTGTGAAAATGATAAAAGAGCTGTCAAGAAGTCAACACCCTGCAGAAGGGCACGTTGAAACCAGTTATTACCTGCAGTTGACTGAAGGACCTGAAGTTCTTGTAAAGAAAGTGACTCTGTTGGTAGGTTCGGGAAACGGACGAAGTTGATGCAAGTGTCTCTTGCATCACTGTGGCAAAGGCGGGAGTTTAAAGTGGAGGGCCAACTTCTTCCGGCTAACACTTGAAACAAGAGAACATTGGGCGCTGTTCCGAGCATTTTAAATGAGAGATTGTTGCTGAAAGCGCAGCTACTGATTCAGGCGAGAAGAAGCATAGATAGACATCCTGAACGCATGAATAGGTTTTACTTCATCGGTCATCAATTTAACACTTTGACTGAGACGTGACCCACCGGTGGTCACTGAGAGAATTTTCATAGTACTGCTGACCGACCAGTAGTCACAAACTCAATTTTTATAAATACTTTATCAAAGTTAAATTAAGGCACGACCGAGTTAATGTTTGCAATTTTTAACATTGCTTACCACAATTAAGTTTGAATTTAAGTTGAACATTAACCTTCAGTTCTACTTGCAGCAGTCCAAGTGTTAATTGCACAGCTTTCTGTAACCTGAACTGTCATGTGTAACGTCTGAAAAACCTTCCAAGCTTCTCTTAAATACGCATACGTCTACTGCCAGGTTCGCAAGAAACTTCGCAGATTAGTAAGTCTGTAAAGTAATTACAAATACTGATCAACGTAAATTTCCTTCAATCATTCGATTTTCTCAAAAATGCTCAGCAAAGGCATTTATAAAAAAAATAATTTTTCATTTGACCCCACATTTACTTTGGATGTTTACTCACTCCTGAAAAGATGACAAATTGTTGAAAAACTTTTCAACTTATTCGATGACCTAAGCCTTTTCCACAAATAATATTCAGTTTAATGAAAATCCAACATATTGATAAGCCGGTGAATATTCCAAAACAAACATGCATCGAAATAATACCTTGTATATTCAACTCGTCACCCATTCGTTGGGACTACTTTCGTTGATTTTTTTAACCCGTATCCCTCCGTTTCTCATTTCTATTTGTAAGTTCGTATAAATAGTCGCAAAGACATTGGAGCAAGCGAGCGTTTCCCTCTAGCAAAGCGAATTCCCGTCAGGCGACCAAATGGAACTTGACGGAAGTGCATGAAACACTTAAAACGCAACCGGAAAAGAAAAACACAATTCTGATCCCTTCCTGTGTAGCCATTACTCCACTCAAGTTGAAGGAGTCTCGGCTCAGATTTCTTTTTTTTTAATCTAGATTCATTTTGTGAAAACTTAAATAATATTATGCGCTATTTACATGAGAGATTAACTTTATTTCAGCTGAATAAATACATCGTATTTTTGCTAATAATAAGTAATATTTTCAGCTTCTTTTGGTCCATTCCATTGAATCCGAAAAAAAATGTCAATAGGGTGACGTGCAATGCACGGGCAAGTTTTTATCAGAAGGCAGGAATGACAAAAAACATTTCAAAATTTTGTTAGAATACTCTGCCAAACTTCCATGTGACATTCTGAAACAACCTTTCTGAATGTCATTCTCAAACAGAGAACACTGTTCACTGTTTTCACCTTTGATATTCGCAATACAACTAAAAGTTTTAATTTTCAGACGCATTGCATTCCGAATGAAGACACCAGCTCGTGTAAACTTATGAAGTCATTTCATCTGCAAGTTGCGCTCCTGCGAAAATTACAGGCACAGAACGGGTTTATACGTTGTACATGTTAAATAAAAAATGACATCAGCTAAAATGAAGTTGAAGCATTAAACAGTCTCGAACACGATAAAACTCAACTCAACACTTGATATTCAATGGAATAGCAAGTTTAGAGAATATTTAGGCTAACGTTTCACACACCAAAACCTAGCGAAATACTTCAAGGGCGTAGAATTTCTCTCAGGTCTGCAGCTCTAGCTGCCAAGCCCAAAAGCTGGAAATGTTTTGCATTTTTGCTTTCACTCGTACTGTAGTGAGCTAATTTTTAGCTCACATCGCTCCCCCACATAGTAAGAAGTTTATAAGCACAAAATATCAGTCATTGTTTAATAATCTCTTACTACAGCCGGGAAAAATCTGACTTAGGTCATGAAAATATTCGTAAACAAAAGTTATGCGAGAATCAAATTCATAGTGAGCCTTATATCAAAAAATGGTCAACCAACTAAAACAGAATAGTTTCTTTCTCTGGAAAGAAGCATCGACTGATTGTCTGTGTACAAGGTATGCATGATTATAAAAAGAAATCAAACGCTTTCTTGATGAGGTACGGTTTCTTCAATTTTATTCAAGGTGTTGGTCACTAAATTCATTAAATTGAGAAGAAATTACAACTGAAATTTAAATACAAGACCGATAATGTTCAAAAATTTTGCTAAAGGCAAATTTCAATACTTCTAACAATTGAGTGAAATTTTTCCTAATAAAGTTAAAAGTACGAGCGATTATTGTTGTCTCTATTTCTAAAAACCTGCGCAGTTCTCAAATTTTCGCCATGGACAGCGTTTTTTATTTACCCAAAACACTCGGCTACCGATCCCTAACGTATCACCGTAAAGATTGAGAGAGCAATTCGTGAAGGCTTTTCTTTCAACAATGAAACAAACACAGAGAACTTCTCAGCTCTTTTGTTTCTGTAGTGCTAGAGTTTTTCATAGCAAACTGTTGAGCCTGAACGTACTGCAATTGGGCATGCAGGAGAAAGAATCGTTTACATTCGGCAAATATCTGAGGAGTCTCTCGAAGGAAGACAGGGGAAATATTTATGCAGGGCGCATCGATTGAGTGCATTCGGCCGGAATCTCTGGGAGGTCTGAGGCTTGTGTGGAGAGGCGATGGTTTGAGTGCCGAGTCAAGGAACAAAAGCTGAGGGCGGTCTCTACTTTCTTTGAGATGAACGCGTCATGAATCATGAGCGAACATTGAATGGTATTGTGGTAACGTTAGTCTTGCAGACTCTTTTTCAAACATAAGTGATGATGGACCGATGAAGAGTGAGTACACCTGTGCGCCAATATGCACATGGAACGATTCCATAAATTTAAAGATTCCCTGTTTTTGTGATGTATGGCTCCCGGAGGTGAGTCAACGAAAACTGTAATCTTTCACTGGTGATCTCATTAATTACACTTTTATCTGCAATATTCTTTATGCCTTTATTGTTTTTTGTAGCTTTCCAAGACAAGAACCTCCATTCACGTCAATACCACGAAATCAGCTTTTAAGGACAGAAAAGTTAAACAAATCTTGCATCAACTGACTCTCTATTATAGATTTTTGACGCTTTATTCGAAGGTGAATATCAAAGTAGAGGACATAGAATTACTTTCTGTATTCTTCCGAGTTATGGTGTTTGACTTAAGCCAATAAACAGCTCGAACGCTTTAAATGGAAAAGGAGTTAATAAGATTACTTACCATTTGATCCTACTTTAGGATTGTACTGGAATGTTTTAGTTAGATATTTATGATTTCCCCTTACCATTAATGTGTTTCTGAGTGTTCTTAGAAGTGTAACCTATAATTGATGCGCTTTAAAATGCCCGCAAAGCGCAGCCTTGGCTTGTAGGTAATGCATAGCCTTTTGAAGTCGCAGAAAATACTCGCATACTAGAATACATGCGTGTGTTATCCAAGCATGGGAATTGTGTAGTGTTTTTTTGTTCAATCAATTCTTACACGAAAGAGGTTAAAATTAACTTATTTAAGAGAGAAAACTAATGATTCCTAACTTGAAATATTAATCGTATGAAGTCTGACGTTAGAATTTATCCATCTTTCTTAATTTAATCTCAAACTTGATATTTTTAAGATTGCACGCCCTAGAGTAGTGCATTGAGAAACCACAAAATAAAAGGAATAGTTATTTAAAAAGCTTATAAGTTCATCAAAATTCTTATAGTAATATCAAATTTGATTTCTTTCGCATCTTAAGATAACCAAAAAATTATTGAAATAGCTTTAATTTACAAATAGTAAATTCTCTTAAAAAACCATCTCAATCAAGGGACAAAAACAACTCGCTTGCAAGAGCCCATCCCATTGCCCACCAAAACAAGTCAGCTTTCAGGTACGAATGGGAACGTATGACGCTCTGCACTCTAATATTAGAGAACTCCAATCTGAAAAGCATTTCCACAGTTCTTTCTTTGTGAAGCAAAATAAAAGTTTACGCTCTTCAAAACATCCCCATGGCTGCGCACCACATCTATCGTTCCAGAAGAGTGTGATGCTTCATGTTTTACAGATCTTGCCTCTCTCATTTTCTCAATTTCTTGCATTTCTCTGTTTTTTAAAGTCCGATACACTCTGGCACTGGCAGTTGCTCAATAGAAAAGGTTGGTACTTAATTTAATTGCATTTTTTAGTATCTTAAACATGTCTTCAGTTGTTGTTGAAACGCTGTCAGTTGAACTTTAAGGTAAAATTATGATGTGTCAAGATTTGAAATTTTTTTTTGATACTTTGTCCTGAAATAAAAAAGGTTTTTGACAATTCGTTGTGAGGGACTTGCGCGTGTGTTGTAAAACTTTCCAATTTGAATATTTTTCGTATTTTGCTTTTTGGAACATTTAATTCTGGTAATTGGGAAGTTCTTTTGATTATTTTCAAAAACAAAGATCGGATCTGGACTTCTGGACGTAACTCCAATTCTGTTAATAAGAATTGAATGCTTGAAAATGAAAGTAGCCGCTTGCTTCTAAAAAACATGGAAAACAATTTCTATTGATTTCTATTCAAAAATTGGTTAGTTTTTTTAATTAACTGATTAATATTTTTGTTTTAAGTTTAATTCGCACAATTTTTATAGAGCCAAGCCTTCTTACCGTTAGAGTACGTGACATCTCATCAAGCCGACATAACAATTCTTTGCAGCTATAATTTCAGGATCAAAAGCATGAGTAATGAAAATGATCAGACATAACTACAAGCGACTTGTGAGTCAGTCTTGGACATGCATCGAGCACTTGGAGAAAAAATTCATCTCACTTTCTCTCCGTCAAATTTACAGAGCTGGGGTAGAGCTACTGTTGTTAAAATTCAACTACCATTTGTCAAATTAAGTCTACAAGCAATTTGGCTACAGTATAGCACTTACGATTAGGCTCCTTCCCATTCTTATGATATTTTCACGGAGGAAAGACATAGGACCATTCAGTTGGGACTCAGATCATGTGGAATCAGTGCTCAAGGTGTGCCATCTCGTAAGCTTTATTCTATACCGAATGGACTATAAAAAAGAGAACCAAACTTTAAATGGTAATGACAGTGAATGAAGATAATTTAATTGCATTTTGAATTAGGTGAAGAAAATTTTTTTCCCTAAAAATGTCAAGTCACATAAAAACTGGTTGAATCAGCATTGAGATAAATAATAGAGTGCGCATGACATTTTAATGAGGTCATAATTGATACAAAAGTTAAAAAGTCAATGTACTATTTTAGAAAACGAGTTATAACGAGATCTCTTTTCTGCAAATCTCTGTCCGAATTTATTTCTAACTTCATTTAAACTCTTTGTTCCCGCATCGACATTACTGATGAAAATACGTTGCTCGTTTGATAGTTTCATGACGATGGGTTTAGTCACAGAAAAGTTACATTCAAAGATAAAGTTTCAGACGACTTGGATATTCTTTATACTCCGACCTAAAGTTTTGTAGTCAGGATACATTTCTCGATGTGCAATGCAACAAATGAAACTGAAATGTCTTAATCCAACGTTATTAGCATTTAAAATTCAGACTACTTTTTTATTGTCCGTACGGAATAGCATTTCGAATTTCGAAATTGAATACTAGAAAAAACTTTTTTGCTTTAACTAATTAGGAGAAGCACCATAAGATATTTGCGCAATTCTAAAATGATACCAACGTCAAACTGATGTTAAATATGATGCAAATGATTAACAGGATGCCCTTGTTAAGAATGACACCAGAGATGAATATGATTGCAACGTTGAATAAGATACCAATGAGGAATGTCATGCTGATGATAAGTGTGATATTGATGTTAGATATGGTACCAACCTTGAATATGAAACCAACGATGAATGTGAAACTACGTTTATAGCCACGTTCATACACATATTTGAAAAACGAAGAAGCTATCTCCTCAAAGTTAAAATACGAGCTCTTTTTTAAACTACAGATGTGCTCATGGAGGAAAAGAGGAGGGACCGTATAGATTGGACAGTAAAAAAAGGGATACAGGTTACTCTGCGCATAAAAACAGCCACCTAGAAAGGAAGAGCAAGAAAGACAAAGAAAAGGGAAAAGAAGGGAAAACTGAAGGAAGCAAAGCGGACACGAAGACAGAAGTCCCATAGATCCATCTATAGCTGAGGGGACCTAACAGTATCTCCCCTAGGGTGCCAGTCCCATAGCATGGGATAAGCCAACCTAATTAACCTTCACCTATTGGAGAGGTTAAAACCAAAATTGAAATAATTATGTTCATTTTATCCCACATTAAAAAAGGATAATTATTGTAATTTAACAACGATTGCGTTCTTTAGTAGTAAATGAAGGTAAGGAAGGTGATTTATTGATAGTAACTTCAATACGAGGCGCATTGCAACATCACTCTCATCTGTCTCACCCCTTCAATCCTTCCCTCACCTCCCACACTACCCGTCCCACACTCCCCGTCCCACACTCCCCTACACTCTCCCACACTCCCACACACTCCTTTACACTCCCCTACACTCCCCCACCACACTCCCCCACACTCCCCATTAGGATGACACACGACAGACGCAGGCTGCAGGCGCGTCAGTAATTGCGCCCTCCATAGAATGCATGAGTCGGGTCACCGTAATTTATTCTCGTCTCAAGCAGTCGACGCGACCGTCGCTGCTGACTGGATGTGGCTGTAGAGGAAACAAGGTAGAGTCATTTCTAAGGATGAAAATACACTTCTTTTTGTTAGGCTAGCCAATAGAAAGGCTTTTTTCAAATATACTTTATGACGTCACCAAAACGCCATGTCGTTAAGCCAATAGTGGAGCCAGATTTCGGGGTAGGAGTGCTACCAGATGCAATATGAGCGCTGCTATTGGTTCGTTGCCGTTATGTCACCAAAACTACACCGTCAACGAAAAAAAGACTGGTTTGACCCTACCTTGTTTCCTCTACCGTGTTTGATGTGGTCTGTGTGACTCCATCGTGCCTTGTTGGGAGAAGTGAGTGTGTTCCGTTGGTTCGTGAGTATTCAGTGTAAGTAGACTAAGAGAGATGTGTGTTCGATTCTCGAGTGCAGGTTTAGATTGAGATAGAAGTATATTCGGTTTGTGTGTATGTAAATTATGAGTGATGTGTGGTTGATTCATGAGTGTAGGTGTAAACTATGAGGGAAGCGTGTTTAACTCGTGTAGACTTCAACTAAGGGGAGAGTGTGTTTGATTCGTGAGTGTAGATTCAAGCTAACAGGGAAGTGTGTTCGTTTTGTGAGTGCAGATGTTAAATAAGATGGATGCACATTCGATTCGAGAAGATACCGTATGTATAAACTTAATGCATCTGTATTTTTATGTCGTACGTTATGTATTGTGATGAGAGGGAAATGCTCCCGATGTGGGAGAGTACATGTGAACTTGACGCAGTTACTCATTTTTACGAGTTTGTTTTTGATGATTCGTTTCATTGAATAGTGCGATCGTTTCTCCACAATTTCAACAAAATTTCACTCCAAAAGTCAAAAAGTATTTTTTGACATCTTCGCTAAATATTGAAGACTAAAGAAAGATGTATTTTTATATCTTTGCCAAAAATTAAGAACAAAAGGTGGAAAGCTTAAAACTAAGTTTTTTGCTAAATGTGCTTGTGTGAGCTCAAAACTCTACATCAAATTTTTCAATTTTCGAAGATTTAATGGCCCTCAATTCTATATCAGATGTTGTATCATTCGTTCCATTTCAATAATCTTCATTTTTCCAAAAAATTAGCACATTTGAAAGTGATTATAAAGAACGTATCAAACACACGATAAGAAAAATTTTCAAACTCTCACCGTCCGTCCAATATGACCCTCATCGACAATTTTGCCAACCCCTCTCCCACTCTCTTCAAAAGAAAACAATCACAAGATTTATTACTCGCAATAAACAGCTGTCCATGAACCAGTTCATTGACATTCTCAATTTACGCGCTAAAAAATCGTGATTATGCGAGAAAACAATCCTATGAATAACACAAACTTGAAAATATCCTCGTACAATTCTGAACACTATCTTAAGCAACGAGATTTAGACAGAAAAACGCAACAAAAAATATTGAGAGGTTTTCAAATTGATGACACATTAAAACAAATTTTAGGGCACTTCTCATCCATTCTCGACTGAAACGAGTCTGTCTGATGACCCAAAATTGAACTGTGTGCATCTCTATAAACACGTTTCCTTCCATGGGTAATTAAACTGAATTGTAATACTAAATTTAAATTTAAAGTCAATTGCACTAAGCAATTCTGAAAATAGTAAACATGAATTGGATCGTGCTTTCATTTACCTTTCATTAAGTATTTATAAAAATTGCGTTAGTGACTGCAGGTCGGTGAGCAGCATTACGAAAATTTACTCAGTGACCACCGGTGGGTCCCTTCGCAGGAAACGTGTTAAATATAGCAGAAAAGTGGTTCTTCAACTGCAGACTCCTAGCCCCTAGCTGTGATGAGGCGTTTGATGCAAGGCTGAAGTTGAGGTTTCATCGTAGAATTTATAAAGTAAATCGTAGACATTCGACCATATGCAGCATACCGAAAGATCATTATTACAAACGTTTTACGTGTAAGTCCTTAAAGTTCATATGAATAATACGTCTTTTAAGCACGTTTTCAAAATTTCTTTATATGCCAACCACAAATAAACAAAGGGGCTCAAAAGGATGTAACCTTAAATACAAACCATTATTCACGAAATAAAAATTTCCCGTTCAATCAAACACACTGACTTTTCTATTTCTGCAAACTGAAATTAATTCATTGAATGTAAATAGTGCAGATTATAATCACAAACAGAACTTTTGAGTAAAGTTTAGACACGATGGAACGTTAATGGGTGCAGCTATAGCGTGAGGTCTACCGCATGCATCGCTTACAGGTCTACCGCCATGTATCGCCTACAGGTCTACCACCATATATCGCCTACAGGTCTACCGCCATGTATCGCATACAGGTCTACCGCCATATATCGCCTACAGGTCTACCGCCATATATCGCCTACAGGTCTACCGCCATGTATCGCCTACAGGTCTACCGCCATATATCGACTACAGGTCTACCGCCATGTATCGCCTACAGGTCTACCGCCATACATCGCCTACAGGTCTACCGCCATACATCGCCTACAGGTCTACCGCCATATATCGCCCATAGGTCTACCGCCATACATCACCTACAGGTCAACCACCATACATCGCCTACAGGTCTACCGCCATACATCGCCTACAGATCTACGGCCATACATCGCCTACAGGTCTACCGCCATATATCGACCACAGGTCTACCACCATGTATCGCTTACAGGTCTACCGCCACATATCGCCCATAGGTCTACCGCCATATATCGCCTACAGGTCTACCGCCACATATCGCCCACAGGTTTACCGCCATATATCGCCTACAGGTCTACCGCCATATATCGCCTACAGGTCTACCGCCATATATCGCATACAGGTCTACCGCCATATATCGCCTGCAAGTCTACCGCCATATATCGCCTACAGGTTTACCGCCATATATCGTCCACAGGTCTACCGCCATATATCGCCTACAGGTCTACCGCCATATATCGCCTACAGGTCTACCGCCATATATCGCATACAGGTCTACCGCCATATATCGCCTACAGGTCTACCGCCATATATCGTCTACAGGTCTACCGCCATATATCGCAGTTCGAGATGTACAAATTACGTGTTTATCACTTAATTAATTGTATGGCAATAAGTAGTACCCATTAGTAACCTAACCTAACCTCACACTATTGTACTAGCTAGACGTAGATCTCATGCTATAGTGTGGTAGACCTTACGCTATAGCAGCACCCCTCCCGCCATAGTACTAGCTAGAGGTAGATCGCATGCTATAGTGTGGTAGACCTCACGCTATAGCATCACCCCTCACGCTATAGGACTAGCTAGAGGTAGATCTCATGCTATAATGCGGTAGACCTCGCGCTATGGCAGCACCCCTCACGCTATAGTACTAGCTAGAGTGAGATCTCATGCTATAATGCGGTAGACCACACTCTATGGAAGCACCCGTTAACGTTTCATCATGCCTTGTTTGATGTAAATACACAGCGTGTTTACATCATTTAAATTACAAAGTCCAACATGTTCTCTGTCAGATCTTTGTCTGCATGACCGTTCATGACTCCAGCGAGTAAAAGAGCTGGTAACTCCACAAAATAAATAGATCCTGCTCAGTAGGGGAACCCAAGTCCGAAATACTCACTTTGAACTCTTCCCAAGTCGAGTAATTCATTATTCGTGAGTTCCTGCATTCGTAGGTAATTGATTCTTAAGTTACTTTATTAGTATGTTGCGTTATTCGTATGTTACTTTATTCATATGATACTTTATTCGTCGGTTAGTAAAGTGAAAGGCAAGATTAGGTTAGCTCATAACTTAGTGCAGTTCGAAGCATGGTTATGAATGCATTAAGCTAATGCTTGAAAGCATAGCACAAACTTAAGTGTAAATACTATAACACTCTCCTCAAATTTTGCTAATGCAGAGTATCCGAAATCAAACATTCGTGCTTCAGACAAATCTTTTCTTTAATTTCAATAACTTTTCACCAATACCTACGGTACACAACCTACAACTTCTCGCTCGTTACACAAGTTTTGAAGAAGAATTTTTGTTTTAGAGTCTTTCCGTCTCCATCAGAAAATTTATTCCTTCCTCGCGACAGTCGAGGACGTGATCCGTCGAGACTAATGTGTTTCGCGCCAGAATATGAATTCAGCCGAGCGCTTTTGCATTTCTCCACACGGTTCCCACATCGTGAACTCGAGACTTCCTTCAAATAGAGTTAAGCAGCCCGGCTGCTGTAACTTATGCTTGATGCAGTTGAACGCATTTACAATTCCAAATGTTATTTGGTGTATTTGTTTCAGGTAGAAACAGTCGTAGAAATTAGATTAGCGAATGGCTTATTTGAAACTTTTATCGTGGAATAATCACTTAAAGTAATGATCCAATATTTAGTCGAACTGAAATATTCAAACTGAATCGTGAAATTTTTGCACAGTTCAAGACTAACTGCTGGTATTTTCTTCGATTAATTTGAGAAAAAAAAATACGTTACGATCATAAATTCGACGTGAAATTTCTAGAAAGTTTTAGACCTTCTGCCGTAATTGTTCTCGAAAAAATTTCAAAGAAAAAATCCAGCTCAATGACCGTAGGCAAAGCAACAGAATTTTATGAAATTTTGCTTCAGGTTTTCCCGAATAAACACAAAAAATATTTCGAAAACTACAAATTCAGCAAGGGAAAATACTGGCGGCTTTGAAGATAAAGTTACAAGGAGTTCAAAATTGGCGCGAAGTTTGAGGGAAAAACTGTTTAACCACACTTTCAGATTAAACTTAATCACACTTTCGAGGCAAACTTAACCACACTTTCAAGACAAACTTAACCACACTTTCAAGGCAAACTTAACCACACTTTCGAGGCAAACTTAACCACACTTTCAAGGCAAACTTAACCACACTTTCAAGGCAAACTTATACACATTTCAGGGCAAACTTCAGCTCAATGAGCTTCAACGTCAATTATGCAAACTCACAAGTAGTGAAATTTGGTTTCCAGGCCTTGAGTTGCCATTTGTTGTCACACGCTGAAGACAAAGTCAGTGGAACGGACGCATGAAACTTCACAAACTTAACAAAGGTATTCGCCAAAGTAATTTTTATAAATTGTAGCTTAACTAGTAACTGAGCTCAAATAAGTACAGAGGGTTTCTTGAAGTGGAAATAATGTACACATAAATACTTAATAAAAGAAACATTTTCCTCTGATTGAAAAATTACTAAAGCTTTCAACGTATGACTGGTAACATAACAAATTTATTCCAATGGCACGTGCATTTAGGTATAGAAGCATCTTCTCTCGATGCTTACCCCCTGACTTACAGCTTCAGTAGAATATATTTAGAAAGTAAATAACTTGCGAGTAAGATGCCTACACTTGCAGACTCACGGCAGCCTGCTGGGCTTTCTAAAAAATCTTCATTTTTTAAATAAAGCTCGACTCTAAAACCAACTCTGCACATGACAACCATGCATGGTTACCAGATGCTGAAATAAATGAAAAAGTTTCAGGATGCTGAGAGTGCATATATACAATCGAAATTGATCAGGGCAAAAGCTGCAAAATTGGGCCGCAGAACAGACCGGCCCGACAGCCTGTATGGACCTCACCTCGCCCCAAGGCAGGCAGGCCGCGGCGCGTCTCGGACTATCAGGTGCGCCTCGTAAATCAAAGGAGGTTCAGGAACGGCCGTGAAAGCCTCTTTCGTTGTCGCTTATGGGATTGATTTCTCCGCTTTTCCGCGGACCAGGGATGGATCGTCGAAGATGGGAAACTGCCGTGTTGCACCAAACCTTTACAGGGTTTTTCTTCACGGATAAAATGATTCAGTCGTTTCCGACGAAATCCGCACATACTTCTCTATTCATTTTCCTAGATATTGTGTTACTTCATTGACGTTTAAACTAATAGTGATTGTTCAATAAAACTGCTCCCATTTTCACAAAAACATTTTAAACTAACTCTCATCTAAATCATGAAAAAGCAAGTTTTAAACGTAGAAATAGAGTGCGGAAGTAATAAAAGCAGAGACCTATGACTTGCATCGATACAACGCATCAGCCTTCAGCTCGGAACAACTTTGACAGGTAATCACTTGTGGAAAACGTGGTATGGAAAACATGAACTCGTAAAAGCTATTCATTTACTTATGTATATTCATAATAACATGGAGCAAAGGAAAATGTCTATATAATTGAATCCAGTGGGATTTTATCAATTGTGCGTGAACTTAGCATTAATTGTGCATTCACGTTTTGTGTGTTTGTTCATCTTAGATGAGATCGTATTGTGGAAATTAAATTGCGAGCCAAAAGTCTACGGGTTTTACACTGAATATTTAATTTATTCGCTCTCACAAATTTACAGAAACTAAATTGAAGAATGAACGGATGTCTCACTTAACATTATTATCCGGTATGAAAAACAGGTAAGACTCATTTATTCATACTCATTCTGTCTTTGAACGTCTGTTGTAACTCGTTTTATCTTTAACTGACTTGAATAATTAAATGAAAATTTTTGAACTAACTAAATCAGGATGGCTGCGAAAATTACCAAACATTTTACTTATTAAGACAACGTAATTTTTCACTCAATTTTATTGAAGAACTTATAGCCAACAATGAAAAATAACACGCATAGGAAACCAATGGGTGAAGGAGAGATTTTCTACAAAATTTGTTTCAGAGTTTCAGAGTGCTAAATAAAATTATGCACAAACAACAATTTCAAAAAACAGTACCATTGAAAGATTATCGCCGGCTGTGACCAGGATGAACTCTCCAGGGTACATTCAAAATCTACACTGAATTAATTTATCTATGGTTGCGTCTTACAACATGAAGAAAAGTTTTTAATTTGGTTGAATTTTTAAAAAATCACGTTGGCAGAGAAACTCTGAAACTCTCACTCATTCCCTCGCCCTCCACCACAGTTCCCCACTGACCAGAAGCAAGGAACGTTCCCTTAATTTATACCGCTCATAAGCCCTCAAAAGCGTTTTTCTGCCTTTGTCTTAATAAGAAGAACTTCACCCGATTACCCACATCGCCGCACGCATCTTCTCTCATTACCTCACATCAGTCGCATCAGTTAGCATGGTCTCCAGAACACTCCTAACTAAGGCTATAACTAATCCACTCCTAACTTCTCTCATTTTATCAAGGACCTGACTGTCTAAAATGAATTAATTCTGCAATGAATTAATTGTGCAATGAATTGTGCAATGAATTAATTGTAGAATCTGTACTTGTAGCATAAATATCAACCCGAGATTTCAAATTAATTTTTGCCACGTGATTCGGTTGAAATTGCGTAGGTGATCTTCTGTGGGTCTTGGAATTCAGGAGATGAATAAAAAGGATTTCGTCAGCACCTACGAAACTAGAGCAGGAATCTGTGAGCTATCACTGGTATCAGTCTACTTAAATAGAGGAAGTAGTTCGTCATGGAGCTTACTTTAAAACGGTGTCTTGTCTCGAGGTTTTTGAATAAATGCAGAAAATTTCCTCCTACGAAACCATAAGAAGCACTTGATGGATGTATAACCAGAAATCACCCGGGGAAGAAAACCACGTAGACAAAAGTGACGGATACTACAAGAACTTTTCTAACTTTGCTTTTTAAATGTACCCACTCGATTAGCGTAAAAAGAATCAGTTTTGGGTTATTTTGTTGAATAGAACGTTTCGGGTATTGGTTCACCATCAGCCAAACACACGACTGGAACGAAATCCTCAACATTAAAGCTTAAGAGTGAAAACTATATTAAACGAGCATTAAGTTTAACGAAATAGAATATAATACAACAAACAGTAGCGCTAATTAACACTGAATTCGAGTTTCAAATAATACGGAGAACTGAATAAGTTTTATGTCCAATTGTTATTATGTACAACAAAGCACGTGAGGCGAGTAACATTATTATTATTATAACTATCATTATAATTATATAAGGCGTTTCACCACCGAAGACGAGGCGAGTGACGTTTTTCAACCCATTACCGTCAAAGTGGATTTCCAATTCCACTTTCATAAACAGCTTTAATATGTTGTACTCCTCGTGAAATTTTAGCCCTAATGTGGCTTGCGAAGTTCGTTGTCGAGTGGCAGTCACTTCCTCGTTGTGATGTCGGTGACTAGAGTACAAGATGCCGGTGCCAGTTTGATGATGGTGGTTGTGATTATGGTAATGTGGGTAGATAATGCAAACATTAAATGGTTAATGATGGTGGTTGTGATTACGGTCATATGAGTACAAAATGCAAACGTTAAATGGTTAATGATGGTGGTTGTGATTACGGTAATGTGAGTACAAAATGTAAGCGTTAAATGGCTAATGATGGTATTTGGGATAATGAGTGCAAAAATCGGACGAAAAAGGATTAATGATGATGATGGTGTGATAACGGAAATATGATTACAAAATTCGGACGTTAAGGGGTTAATTCATTTAAATTGAAATTCCATTTCAGTCGCTGGAATGTAGCGCCAACAAGAGTCGTGTCCTGCTCGGACTTGGCAGCTGTTCTTCAAACTCAATTAGGCCGTCACGAAGTTTTGCTTGCGAAAGCGCGCCTCGAGTTGCTGTCTTTTTTTAAGGCAAACAAAAAGCTGCATTTTTTAAAAGTTCCGCTCAAACAAGTGCAGCAAGTCTGAATGCGACAAAATCTGACGTATTTTCAGAAAATGCTTGTTAGACCTGTGCGATCTTTTTATGTGAAGGATAATGGTCTTTTGAGTAGATGTCGAATGAAATTCTGTATTTTTTTCTGTAAATGTTGAGCGTGCTTTTGTCTGATGATATGTTCCAAAAGCCCCGTCTAGGCTGGGAAAAAATAATGGGTTAACATGAGAGCATACATGGAATTAATCTTTAATGACATAAGCCTGAATATCTAGTTGAACGCTTAACTCAAAAACAAAACTCAGAGAACACAAGATTTTAGTGCTAGACCTGCTCGCTTCCAAAGATGGACGAATGATGGATCTCCTTTAAAACGTAGTCTTGTATAGAATTTTTAAATAAATGTAGAAAATTACTTCAAACGAAACCGCAGGAAGCACTTCATGTATATATACATATATAATTCACCCGAGTAAGAAAGCCAGGTTTACAAAAGTGACTGCTACCACTGTATGTGAACTTTTCTAGCTTTGCTTTTTAAAAATATACACTCGATAAGCAGCCTGACGTAAAAATTATCTGCTTTTTGGCTTCGGTGTTTAATTTTTCAAGGTCGTGTGCAGTAGTTATGAAAATATTTTTGTAAATAAGATGAGTAATTTATTGAACCTTTAATTCCGTTACTGCCACACACTAAGTTAATGCAGCTATTCATTTTAAAATTACTTTACGCAGTGAAACGACTGGAGTTTGTTAAAACAAAATTGGGGCAAAAATTTGTTAGTATTGATCATTAATCTGTTTATGATACCGTTGTATGTTATTGAGTTCAGCTGCAGAATTCAAAATAAAGAAAATCGAGAAGAATTATGCTTATATTATTTATGTCATTGTGTATTTTTTTACGAATCGTTTGACCAGTTTATTATGAATGCTTTGCTGGGTTCATTATTAATTCTTCAATGGGTCTATTATTAACGCTTTAGAAATGAACTACTCTCATCGACACCATAAAAAAAACGTAAGAGAACGCTAACCAAATTGGGCATCTGCTTAGAATGATATGCGTCATTTAAAAGTATAAAGTCTAGTTCAAATTTCTAGATTATAGTTATTGTAATGAAGTAGTGCGAAGGTTCCTTAACCACTCACTGGCACATAAGTTCTTATTCATTATTATTTTGAAGATAGGGATGTTTATTAAGGGATTCGATGGCCCTATGGAATTCAATGGGAAAATTTGACATAGTTGATCATGTGACGCATCAACTTTATCATGGAAGAAAATATCTCGGGAATAAAAAAGAGAATGACTTCGAACATCCAAACTTTGAAACTCACGCAAGTGTGACGGTTTTAGATGGTGAGCCAAGAAAATTGTGCCGCAAAAAAATTAAAGCATGACTTTCTTCTCTGGTCGTAAAATCAACGGAGCACGAATATCTGACATCTGACAAAAGAGGGTTATTGTGAAAATTTAGAAAATTTGTTTTCCATTGACCTCATTTTTCCTGGCATGATAGATGAAACAAAGTATGGCAGGCTAGTTAAAATCTGTTTCTTCTTTATAATAAAACGGTATGATCTAAATTAGATGATGCTAAGATTGATTCACGAATTAGTTGTATTGATTAAAATAATATTCGGAAATTGGGTGAGACTTAAACATGCCTATTCAAATGGAAATCACCGTGATGTCTGACTTTGTTCAGCCTCCTTGGGCTAACTGAGTAAAGTAATGCGATCATTTAGAATATTCAGAACGGAATAACTTTACGAAGTTATTCTGCTGCATTTTTTACAAGAAATCACTCTGTCGTTTTGATTTTATCGCGTGAAGAATAACACTGAGAACATCTCCGCAATCCATGATTTTCTAAGCGTTGCTTAAATTTTCCACGCAGAATCATAATTTCTCCTCTCAAAACCTAGCGTGTCTACACACCAAGCGAGTTGTATGGCACCTCAGCATCATGTTCGAAAATTTAACACCCTCGGCAGCATAAAAGTATGTGAAATTTGGTAGATTCATAAGTAGCGCTGATTATTAAACGTGCGCACAAATGCATGCTTTACAATAATCATCATATTATGATACCGAATGTGAAATCATAATGCAAATTACGTTACTCAAACCAAAGGTATGAAGAAAAGAACATAGTGCTTGTAATGAACATATGGTACACACGCTTACACTTTACTAGTAGTTTTCAACATGAACGTGTATCTCACGAACTACAAAACTTTTGCAAGATCTGAAATTGAAGCTGATATTATTTTTTGCAAATACAATGTGTAGTTAGAAAATATCACTCTAAAGCCGCTATCGCCACTTTCTTCAGAGCCCTAACGTTTTTGGCCAAATTTGCCATACCTTTTCGCAATCGAGGGTATAAAAAATTGACTTGAACAGACTGGAAAGAAACACTGGGTTCCTGTGTATAGAAACTTACAGAGTATTTATGAAGCCTTCAAAATCGTATTCTAGCTTCCTCCAGTTTCGAAAAATTTTACTCTTATTAGTTTAGGCCAGGCGTATAGCAGTGCTTCCTATTTGTGAGCATTAATGCCCACAAAAAGGGGTCAGGTGGTGGCCAGTTGTGGGATCTCTAGAAATACGAGAAAGTAATATTTTTCCCCCACTAATTTGTATCAGTTAAATCTTCATTTATTTTTTTTTTACTAAATTTCTGAATGAAATGATGGTTAATATGAGTTGCTGAGCGAGAACGCGTTGCGGGCTAATGATGTTGTGCCATAAACATAAGTACAATTAACTCTTTTCATTTTGTTGATTGTGCAGATATTATTGTCTTGAATTTGAATTTATAACTAATGATCATCGCGAGCATTAAACAAAAATAAAAATAGAAAATATTGGGAATGAAAATATGGCAATGACCATTTTCATGTTATACAAGTTACAAGTTACACTATCGATTCAAGCTTTTGCCAGCATTCACTGCCAAAAATCATTTAATTAACGAGTTTTTGATTTGCAGTGCTTTGATGTTGTTCCCTTGGTTATTTTTCATTGTGACATGACTCGATGTGTTAAAGTAAATAAATAAATTACCTGAGGAATCATTCACGTTTATGAAATTATAGTGTGTGTATGTAGATTCAATCGTTGTTCTTCCGTTGTTGTTTGAAGAAATAACAAAAACATGCAAATAATGCCGTTGTGACATGTCTTTTAATTCGAAGAGAATTTAAGTTGATGATGCAAGTGATTAAGTAATGTAGCATTCTTATAACTACTACATTCCAGTGAAGTTTACGTTCCGGGTTACATTAACGGAATCAATATTTTGGCCAGCACAGAGCTTCTGTTTCTTTCGGCTCATTTTAGGTCAATATTGGAAACTCTGTTCGGATTTGTAAGAATCTCGAGCTCTTCAACCACTCAAAGTTCTACCGCCTTTATAGATGCGTTTACTTTGCGAAGATCGCCAGAAGTAGCTTCAACTGTGTAATAAGAAATGATTCAACAACACACAACTGTACCAACTCATTTTAGAGGAAAATTCCGCAGACAAGTGCGATGACTTTTTCATTTACGCTTTCTTCTATTTGATGCATGAACAAGTCACACGTCATAATTGTGCCCATGTTATCGACCATGTTATCCACCATGTTATCTCTCATGAACCACCATGTTATCCACCATGTTATCTCTCATGATCCACCATGTTATCCACCATGTTATCCACAAAGATTTCTATTATTTCCGCTGATATCTTTCCATTTTCTCCAGAGTTGAGTACCTGTTTTTCCCAAGCGATGGAACTGATTGAATCCCCTTACTCAGTGTTCGAAAATACCTTCATTGCACCACGGCAAGAATTACCATCTTCCTCCAAAATACACGTGGGAGTATCGAGCAATGAAAGCTACAAAACAAGCCCCTAATGCATTGAGGTTCATCCAGTATAAAAAGGAATTCCTTTTCATGTCATGAGCAGCATTTGAGATGCAACTCATGAACATGTTTGTCTAAGTGAATGACGATCCTTTGGACCGTGTTCGGCTGAGCCACGAGATGTTTCACTCATGTTCGGGTTATTAAAACTTCGCAGTGCAATGTTGTCCATAATTTCGACCATAATTGTCAGGCAAGTCGCGCTGAGGGTTGAACTTGGTCGGTGACAGTCAGGTCCTTGAGAAAATGAGAGAAGTTAGTAGTGGATTAGTTATAGCTTTAGTTAGGAGTGTTCTGGAGACCCTGCTAACTGATGCGACTGATGAGAGGTAATGAGAGAAGATGCGTGCGGCGATGCGGGTAATCGGGTGAAGTTCTTCTTATTAAGACAAAGGCAGAGAAAAACACTTTCGAGGGCTTATGAGCAGCATACATTGATGGAACGCGCCTTGGTTCTGGTCAACGGGGAACTTGTGGGGGAGTGCGAGGGGATGTGTGCGAAAGTTTCAGAGTTTCTCTACCAATGTAATTTTTTGAAAATTCAACCATAACAAATAACTTTCTCCATGTCGTAAAACGCAATCATAAATTATTAGTTTAGAATTAGTAGAATTTTAGTAATTAGTTTAGTAGAATTTGAATGTAACTTGAAGAGTTTATCCAGTTCACAACCGGCGATAGTCTTTCCATAGTATTAGAAAAGTGTTGTTTGAACCTAATTTTTCTCGCCGCACTGAAACTCCCAAACATGTTTTTGTCTTCTATACCCAGCGTTTTTTATGCCTGTTATTTTTCCCTGTTGGCTATAAGTTCTTCAACGAAGTTGGGGTAAATTTGTATTTTCATAAAAGTTATATGTTCCCTTATTTCTCTGCCATCCTGATTTATTTCATTCAAAAATTCTCATTTGAAAAATCAAGTCAGTTAAGGGATCAACTACCCTGGAATGGACCAAATGGTTTAAAAGTCACTTGTGGGAAAATCTCCCACATGCTCGCGAGGTGCATTCGTCAGTCGGAACCGTGGCGTGAAGTTGGGCGAGTCGCTTTGCTTCTTTCGGTTGTTTTCGGTCGTTTACAGTCAGTGGGAAGTAATTTCTGTGGAGTTTTTCAGTTTTTAGTTAGGATTTAAGGTGAGCGCTGGTCTGCTGCTGCATTGGAGTCGTCCTGCCGGTGTCAACCCTCTAATATGTCACAATACCTAAGTATCTCTTAATTTCTTGCTGCCTCTGTGTTTCAACTATTTTTACGTTTGCGTGACTGTGGCTGTTATTTAGTTTTTGCTTAATTTTGGGTTTGTTTAAATCTCTTAAATGTGTTCAGGGTTTTAAACATTGAACTTTAAATATTGAATTGACGGCATAGTGCCGCTACTGTTAGGGATTGAGCTTTGCTCAAATCCCATTGAACTTGAATTGAACTAACGGCATCTCGCCGTACTATATTTGAGATTGAGCTTTGCTTATATCTCAGTGAACCTAAATTCTTTAACATCAGCTCCTAATCCTTCGATGCGCTACCTCTCATCCTTGAGCTGTTTAATAATTTATTTCCTCTGGGCCTATGACTTTCAACCGAATTAAAACCTTAAACTATTCTTTCTGTCCTTACCTGAACACCTGCCTTTGACTGTTTTCCTCTAAATTTCCTAACATTCTTCTAAAAGTGGTATTATACTCACCAAGTGTGGCAATAAACTTGGGTGAGTTATTGCAGGTTTAATTTGTCGATATTGATTCTGACTCATTTGGATTTGTTTGTTTTGTTTGCTCTATTTGTTCGTTATCTTGGTTGTACCGTTCGTTTAACTTGGTTTTGTTTGTCGTCAGTATGATTTCTACGTTCCGTGCCATTGACACTGGGGGCACTCCACTGGCAGTTTTCTCTCTTCAGTCCAGCGTCTCGTATTCCTCACCTCTAACGTGCAACTTCACCTAGGCCTTGCGGGTGCGTGTAGGTGTGTTGTCTACATTGATATTCTGAAATTGTTTTCTGACAATGGTACTTTTGAGTCTGGTCTTGTTCTTTTGTACCTAATCTGAACTTACCTTGTTGTTGTTTCGCTTCAGGTCGGCATGTGGCCTCTTACTCAGGCTTCACGCTCTAGCGGCAACGTTTCTGTTAAAGCACACCTTGCTCTGCCTTGCTGAGATGCCGCTCGGTTGCTTTTTCCGAGCCTTGACGTTGCGAAGCAACTCTTCTACAGTCTTTGAGCGACTGTCGCACACTATTGCACTTTAAAGCGTTGGAAACTTTGAAACTTTGAAAACTTAAAACTTAAGACTACTTATGAACAATGATGTGTTCACTTCTGAAGGCCTAAAGGTAAAAACTACCTTGTACGGTTCTTTAATAAACTATTTAAACTAGTAAGACTTTTGTTCCTTGTTAATTATTACTGAAAATGAAACTGGAAATGAAAATGAAAATGAAGTTGAAGTTGTGGAATTTCCCACATACTGTACACATTTCTATTGCACTTAGAGCAACGAAAATGGATTCAGATATGTGAAATTGAATTTCGAACACATTTGCTTCTTTAAAATTTTTCGATTTTTGCGAAAAAAAGGTAATTTTTGAACACAAGAAAAAAAAACATTTTGACAAACCTATCTCAATCCACAATTTTCAACGTAGAAGCTGGATTTTGGTCTCATTCGAAGCGGAAGGACTGTACGAAGGCCGTCATTTAGGATCTTTTTGATTTTCGAATTAAAAAGTTCTGGTTACATATGTCAAACAATGTCTTCCAAAAAAATCCTAGACTACTTTTTCTAATCCCAGATTGCTGCATTCTATTGCAACTAGGTGAATGAAAATGAATTCATATATGTAAAATTGAAGAGCGTAAGGAAGCAAAACTCTCTTTAAATTCCAAGTTTAATTTTTATCGGTAAATAACTGCCATTTTTTATATTTTTTTACATGTCGGATACATGTAACCAAAACTATTTTCTAATTCAAAAATCAAAATTATCCTACGTGACACTTTTGTACAGTCTTTCCGTTTTGAATGAGACCAAAAGCAAGCTTTTACGTTGAAAATTGTAGATTGACATAGGTTTGGCGCAATGTTATTTTACTGTTTTCATAAATGACCTTTTTTCTCTCGCTAAAATCGAAAAATTTTATAGAAGCAAATGTGTTTGTAATTCAATTTTGCATACCTGTATGCATTTTCGTTCCCCTATGTGCTATGAAAATGGAAAAAAAGACATTTGTAAAATTGGGGGATTCAGGTTAATCCCAGGGTAGTAAGGTAGTAGATCGCCTTAAAGGCACAAATAAGTAACATCAGATGTCTTACCAGTTTTTAATACCAGATAAAAACAACGAGGGAGACATCCGGTAATTTATCACCTCAGTTATTGTAAATTTGCGAAGTGAAGTAAATTAAATATTGAGTGTAAAATCCGTAGACTTTTCACCCAATGTTTGACGTCCATAATTTATTCTTATCTTAGGTCAGCGAAAACAAGATCATAAGTCGCACAAGTAATGCTAAGTTCACGCACTACTTATGAAATTGCACTAGATTCAATTTTATAAAGAATTTCCTTCGCTCCTTGCTCGTGTGAAAATATAAAGTAACTAAATGGCATCATGTGTTCATCTTTTTAAGCATCACATTTTCCACCGGTGATTACCCGCCAAAGGCTGTAGTAAGGTGAAGGTTGATGCGCTGTGTTGATTTAAGGATACCGTCCGGGATTTTGACCTTTTTTCGTCCGATTCGCTTGAAAATTGGCCAGTATATGTATTTTTTGAAAGTAAACCATTTTACTACTGTCATTTTTTCGATTTAGGCCTTATTTTTATACGAAAAATTAGTTTTCTGATACATTTTTATGTATATTTCAAGACGTATCAACTCATTGAATTTTGAAGCTAGAACAAAACCAAAGACAGTTTTAGAGCCCTTGAAGCATTTCTAACAAAGTTATAATTTAAAATTTTAACATTTCGAAAAAGAATTTCTTTGCTAAGCGATACTTTATAATAACATCACAAACAATTATTTTTGGGTTTGGAGCCGTATAACTTTTCTTGTTTTCTAAAATTTCAAAAATTCTAATTATAACTTTGTTGGAAATGATCCAAGGATTTCAAAACTGTCTTTGGTTTTGTTCTAGCATTGAAACTCAATGAGTTGATACAGTTTGAATGTTGAAAGGTATATGTTTTGGGTATAAACCATAACAAAATTTTTGTTGAAGTGCAATATAATGGATAATTTATGTAACTGAATGCAGTTTTAATTTTCATCTCGATAATTTCCATGCATAACTTCATATTCACACTGTAAATTGTGATTTCCAAAAAAAAAGTGAAACAAAAATAAAATTTATATACATAAAAATTAGGAAATTCTTCATTTTCAGTCTGATTCTTATGAAATTTGACTAAAATATGTAACTTTTAAAAAAACACAATTTCTCCTATTAATTTTTTTGATTCAGGCCTTAGTTTTTGAAAGAAATTGACATACTGGTTTTTGAGTTCATTTTCATGGATATTTCAAAACGTATCAACTCATTGAGTTTTGCTGCTATAACAAAACCAGACACAGTTTTAGAATCTATGAAACATTTCCAAAAAAAGTGTATTGGGAAACTATCCATTTCCCTTTATATTTTCTGTTTATATGGGGTCGAAATCAGGTCGAAAATTCAAGATTTTTATCCCATTACCCCCCCTCTGGGAGGAGGATTTATTGTCCGTAGCGCCATAAAATTTTAGGACCGAATAGTCCACCATCTAAGGGTTCTTTTCCAACAATAACATGAAAAATGCTCAACGGACCGACAGGGGCCTGGCAGGGGCTTCGGACGGTATCCTTAAATACCAGGTATTAGCTTTTATTACTTCCGCACAACTACTGTAGCATTTACAATCTTGTTTTTTCATGATTTAGATTAATGTTGGTTAAAAAAAATACTGTAAAAATAGGAACAAATTTATTCAGCAGTCACTATTTGCTTCAAACGTTCGTAAAATATCACGATGTCTAGAAAAATGATTGGAGAAGTATCTGTGGATTTCGTCAGAATCGAACAAAATATTTTCTCCAGGAGGAAAATCATTAATGGTTTTGTAGTATATGGTGGCTGTAATTACTGAAGCATTTTATCCGTGCAGAAAAACCCTGTAAAGGTTGTGTGCAACACGGCAGTTTCCCATCTTTGACGATCCATCCCTGGTCTTCGGAAAAGCGGAGAAATCAATCGCATAAGCGACCACGAAAGAGGCTTTCACGGCCGCTCCTGAACCTCCTTTTGATTTACGAGGCGCACCTGATAGTCCGAGACGCACCGCGGCCTGCCAGCCTTGGGGCGATGTGAGGTCCATACAGGCTGTCGGGCCGGCCTGTTCTGCGGCCCAAATTTGCAGCTTTTGCTCTGATCAATTCCGATTCTATAGACTCTCAGCATCCTGCAACTCTGTCATTTATTTCAGCATCTGGTAATCATGCAAGGTTGTCAGGTGCGGAGTGGTTTCTAAGGTCGAGCTCTACTTATAAAATGAAGATTTTTTCGGAAGCCCATCTGGCTACCGTGAGTATGGAAGTGTAGGCATCACACTCGCAAGTTATTTACTTTCTCAATATTTTCTAATAAAACTCTAAGTCAGGGGAGAAGTGTTTAGAGAAGATGCTTGTATAGTTAAATTTAGGTGGCATTAAATTAAATCTGTTATGATTCCAGTCATACGTTGAAGGCTTTTGTAATTTTTCAGTCTGAGATAAGACCTTTATAACGTTTTTACACAAGCATTATGTCCAGTCCTAAAAACCTTCTTGACTAATTTGAGAACAATTACTAGTTAAGCTACATTTTTTAAAAATGGCTTTGCTGTAAATCTTTGCAAAGTTTCTATAGTTTCATGCGTCCAATCCACAGGCTTCGTTTTCAGCGTGTGACATCAAAGGGCAACTCAAGGCCTGGAAAAAGAATTTCACCTCTTGTGAGTTTGCATAATTGACGTTGAAGCTCATTGAGCTGAAATTTTGCTTGTTAAAGCCCTCATTCAAGACACACGAAAGTTGAAATAGTAGAATAGAAATAGAAAGTTGAAATAGACACGCAAGTCGGTCTTTCTTGACTGTCCAGGTTCAAGGTAAGCTGCTCTCTAAATTTAAGCAAAGTCTCTCTCTCTGCTTGTCGTACTAATTCACTTGTGTTTCAAAAAAGTGTCAAGTTAACTCATTAAAATTTAGCAATTTTCGATTATGAATCTAAATTCAATCATTGACAAATAAGGCCGTGTTGGCTCTTGTCAGACACCCTTAGGAGCTGATCACTTCTGTAGGGTTAAAGAAGTTCCGTAAAATTTCCCTCTCAAACAAATCATTTCTTCGTGTCGTATAGATTTACTTTTTATGTTTGGACGTTTTTCTACCGTGTTGAACATGACGACGGAATTTTTTACTATATTTTATACTATTCTCGTAAATGCTCATATAATTTTCATGATTTATTCTGGTTTCTTCCCTAATCGTTGAGCGTATCCTGTAGTTCTAGTAGTATCAGTAATTTGAGACCCTCATCTAGAACAAAAGACTAATCCAACTGCCCTGGGGACCCTAGACGTGCGACCACGCAGCCACGGCTTCAGGTTTAATTGCGGTGTCCCGAGGCGATGGATCTATATGCGAAAATCCTCTAAGAAGCCGATGTACAACAATTTCAACTTTCGTAGGAATAATGATCAGGAAATTTTGCGTATTTTTCAAGTTGATATTAACTATTGAACAAATATGAATAATTTTTTTTTAATTTTAGCTGTGACGACCTTCAAAAGTATTGTCAACTTGAAAATTAGTGAAATTTCGTTATTATCTGAATTTTAATTTATCTTTTCAACAATTTTCAAGATCTACGCTCCCAATATTCTTCTAAGAAGACATAACTGGAGTAGAAGTTTCCCTACTCGTGTTTCTAATCGTGCGTCAGAGTTAGTTGTTCTCCGTAACAGATATATGGCCTCACAGCGGAATGAAAGCAAGGGTTAACTTCATGAGCTCACTTCTGGGCATAAATATGCTCAATTTAAAAAACTCAAATGAATGATACGGTTCACATGAGATTAACTGTATTTCATATGATGTGTGGTTAAAGTTATTGTAGCAATGGAAGCAACGTTGGCTTTTGACGTCACATGTTCGAAATAAAATGAAATATCAATGAAATTCTTTTTTTTCCTATGCAGTGAATGTTTGAAAACTTTGTCTAGCATAAAACATTTTTATTTATAAATTAACCTCTGTATATACCATATTATTATGTACACGGAATCGTCATTCACCGTCACATAACTACACTACAAAGCAATGCTGTTTTAATTAACCCTCGAAACAATGAAAATGACTTATTTTCGCAAACAGTTCACATAATACGTTCCTGGATGTCAAGTTATGTTGTTATTCCTCACACCAGAATCCAATAATATTTGTAATGCTGGCAGGAAATAAAATTGTACGTCACTTCTTCACGATAGAAGACTTCACAATCCGAAGATGTTGTCCGCTATAAAAAAAAAGAATTAAAACACACGTCCAATCACCAAGAGTCCTTTATAAAAGAGATTCTATCCAATCACCAAGAGTCCTATAAAGAATAACAGGAAAAATAGAATACAATTGATCGCGAGAAAAAGCACTCATACATGTTTTCACATCTCGCCTGTTTTATCTTCTTGAGGAAACGAATTTAAAACGAGGTCTCTGATCGTGCTCCAGAAATGTTTTCCTCTGGCGTCACCGGCAACTTTCTCGCACGATCGTATATGAGACATAAGGGCGACCGCGCTCGTGTTTATGAATGTCTTTGGTTGTGAAGATATCGGCTGCCACCTGCGAGCTCTGCCAATTTCAAATTTCGTTTTAGGTAAACCGGAAGGGATAAAACGAGTCCATACTCACCATTACCTCTTCATTAAACATTTGAGCTTGTGAGCGAGTGCGGTGGTGGTGAGGTGTCTGGCGTGTGTGGCGGTGTGTGATGCAGTCAAGTTGGGAACGAAAGGGCATTTCATTGAGAATACTGTGTAAAATATGGGGAAAAAATAAATTACGGCTTCGAAATTTCATTCATCATTCGTGTGGGAGCTGGGGCTTCTTACAATAAAGTTAGAAACAAAAAATATTTTACTAAAATATGAAGTAGAGTAGAAGGCGAAAACCAGTTATGGTTCAAAAAATTAGTTTTCATAAATTTGGTATTTAGTCATGAGTGTTAGATGATAAAAACTGAATATCCGTCTTCAACATGCAACTTACAAAGCAAAGCACATTATAACTCCCGGAAAATTTGGTCATCTTTTCGAAGTCTCACAATCGTTACCTCAGATTCATGACGTGCCACTCTCGCTAAGATAAGAAACTGTTCTTTTAAAACTTCTATTTCCTCCGCTCATTCGGACGCGCACACACCGTAACTGCAGTAAGGCCGGCCCATTCTTATGAAATTATCATCGTGTGGGAAGTAATCCAAAGCCAATATCGTTCTGTGAGGAGTTTTTAGACGTGGGCCGCTATTATTGTAAGCTGCTGAAATGCTGCAGACGTCAGGTGGCGATAATTTGCTCCGACGAACATTCGGTGGTCTCCGAGTTGGACATTTCATAAAGTAAGTCTAATGTAACAATAATCAGTGAAGTGTTAGAGATAGCCAGAAGTTGTTGAACATAGCTACCTCGTCTTCGAATTTTGAGGGAACGCATTCCACATCTTTGGAGTGGTTAAATATAAGTTGAGAAATTGCAAATGTAAGCAAGACACCCTAAATATTTTGTTGAAGTTGAATTTCACGGGTTTGTGTCGAGGCTCTTGTCTTCAATGTGAATCTAAGAAGCAGGATAACGCTTCAAGTTGCTGTTACGAGGACTTCACTCCTGCCTATGGGCAGATCAGTGGTCATTCATATTAATGTACATGAATTTTACAGCGTTTTCCGTTACTTCCATAGAGTTGAAGTGTTCATTGCGACTCGTAAAAAGGCAATTGGAGTGATCTATTCCACAAGCGTCACATTTTTTAAATTATATTTCCTTAACTTTATTAAGATGATAGGGTTTTTTGTTCGTCAAAAACCTGAAGTATGTGAAATTGTTTTCGACAATGAGTATTGTGTGACGAGAATTTTGTGGCTCAGAAATTTGTTCTCTTGTTATAGCCAAAAAAAATTTGTGCGCGACGACTCTTCTACACGAGCGTAGTTTTACTGTACCCGAAAATATCATCGCCTCATGTTTTTGCTTGACAATTCTGAGTGGCTATTTATACCTCGTCCAAGAGAGTTTTGTTGACTTATTTGTAGATGTCACGTCAGGAAAACTTGACGTTTTTGTCTTAGATGTGACGTCATCAAAACTTGACGTGTTTGTCTAAGATGTCACGTCAGCAAACAAAACTTGACGTGTTTGTCTTGGTCAAAACGTCAAAAAAGTAAAAATCCGTGTAGGCTGAAGAGTTATTTCTATAAGTTGACCTTAAATTAAATAACCTTGCCTACTCGCAGTGCAATCACTGACCAATCTTCTCATTTCTGTTTTCATAGCAACATCAGGCGTCAATTTCATAAAAAGTAAATGATGTTTTTATTTTTGGCTTTAAAGTGTGTCTGTTGCAACTCTTAAGCTTGAAAAAGTAAATTTAGTCATAAAGAGAAGACAAAACTAGGTAAAAAACGCAGTCTAATAGCCAATACGGTTGAAAAAAAAATTGAGCTTATGAATTTCTGACCCTATGAAAAAATTAGTAAATAATTCCTGGTATAATAAAAAAGGAGAAAACCGCTCCTCAGTATAGAAATAATCTAAAACATTTGCTCCTGACGATGCATTAACTTTGAAAAACTAAAACTAGACTAACATTTCAAGTTGAAACAACGTGGACGCTTATAACTCACAATAATTACTTTTATATCACTCAGATGGCAAGAAATAGGGAAACTTTTATTTGGCTTTGTTAGGATACAATTTATAGTAGGCATGGATATATGGAAACCGACGCTACGCAGCAAGGTAACCGGCTCTGCATCGGGGCGCGAATCGTGAGGGGATGAGGGGTGCACCACATCAGCAGATGGGAGGAGTACGTAAGGGGCAGCGGCTATGTAAGAAGCTAGCTCGGAAAATTACACATAGTATTACACAAGGACAACTTGATTGTGTAGTAGAGAAAAACTATGTATTAAAATTAATTACCAACGGGAAAGGGAACTGTGGAAAATATGAACCTGAGCAGAATATGTTAGAGGGAAATGCGCGTGGCAATACCAAGTTTGTGATGCAAGGGGACACGTCAGAGGTGACGCGTTAGAAGCACCCAATCGCGAGATGCCACGTCACTAACAATTTGAGCGGGTAGCCCGCACCGTCTACAATGAGCGTCCTTTGTGCGGCGGGGGTATTTAAGCAGAGCAAGCGCGGGGACCGGCCTATTTGACCGGTGTAGTGGCAAGGATGTAGGCTTCCTGACGACCAAAGGGGAGGTGAGATGATATTCTGTGTTCTGTGCTAGGAGCGTCTTTGTATTTTTCAAATACCATATTTTGTTACAGTCAAAATTCGGGTACAAATTAATTCTGTGGGTTTGATTTCAAATCATTCTAGAATTGTTCACGTGATATGACTTCTCACAAGGCTTGAACTTGTAGATTTTTCTCAAGCGGGGATTAGAATGCCCACTAGTTCATAGCATTTTCATTGACTCATTCGACCTTGTTCTCACAAAGGTCGCTTGTGATTTGTTCTTGTAAAAAGGGGAGAAAATTAATTCTATGTCGGGAATAGCCACATTGTCAGTTGAAGCTTCATGTCAATTCTCAGAGGGGGATATAACGTTCATGTCTCGGGGAATAGATTACTCAACCCCCGCTTACTATTCACAGAGGCGGGTTGGGAAAGCTGGCCTACGCGGCTGCTGAGATAGCGGAGACGTGGGCTGTGAACGCCTAACATCCGAGGGCCTGTAGCAACACAACCGGCTGAGCGTTCGCAACCTTGAGGCGGGCAGCCAGCCTGGCATTCAACGCCAATGACGAAGCCTGGAGGCTGCGTTCGAGCCTCGACAGGCCAACGACAGGGTATTTACTCCAGTTGTAATTTTTGAAGAATGAAGGGAAGAAGAGGCACGCCGAACAGTGCAGATCTTTGGTTGGCGCGCAGTGTTTAATATGAATTGTGCTAGCCAGGATGTTCATGTTTATATTTCTAATTTCATGTTGTTTGTGCGTGAATCTCCGGGTTGACAATTACCAAGAGAGGCTGATTTGCGTTAATCATGTGATCGTTCGCTGGCGTTCAATAATGTTATAGCCTGAATCTCTCATTTCATGTGTCATATTCAATCAACGTGTTCATCTTAATCAGAATGTGTTTGAATCTTCGCCGTTTGTCTATGTAGCATATCATTATGCCGGATAAAACTATCATGTCGCAGGTCATTAACATCTTGCCTGAGGGCTCTGGTGCGAAAATGAGTGTTGCGATAAAAATATGTTTACTTGTGGGCCAATTTCCCTGTGTCAGCTCCATGTGTTCACTCAAAAATAAATGTGTTTAATCTTGAGGCTCATTATTCTCCATGCTTATATATATGGATAACGTGCGAGCACCAAGGTGTACATTATATTTATCAGTGGAGGTTGTAAGCCCTCATACGTTACGTGCTTAACCAGCATTGTATCGTGACAGCTTGAACAAACAGAGATGATAAACCTAGAAAATCAATGCTCGAAATACACATAGGTTTGGAATAACATGGACACAAAAAACTCCAAATAATTACTCCTAGTTCGCTAGAATGGCAATAAGTTGAGAAACTATCATTTGCCTTGAACACGGGAAGGTTATACCCGAAGTCTTACACTTAATGTCTGTTTTTTCTGAGTCATTTGTTTAACATGTTCACCGCGTTTCTGCGGCTGTTAACGGTTGGTTTGGTTAAGTTGTAAGTAGAAGAATAGGGAAATCGATTTTCCAGCTTGAATAAATTTTAATTCTTCTTAATGAATATGAAAAATACAATTGCACGAAGACTTTTCCCCTCGTATGATAACAACTTTTTTTTTTTTAATGTCGCAAAACAAATGATAAAATGTCACGCATTTATACCGGCACGTTCATGGGCAATTTACCTGTTGGTACACATGTGGCCCAATACGCGGGGAATGTGGTAAAGAACTTTCTGAACAGCAGAACAGTACTGAAATTACAAATTCCAAATTATTTATATTTTACTCTACTTAGTACAGTAAGTTTTGGCAAAATACGGTGAATTAAATTGTCTCTTGCGCCATTTTTCACTTCTGTTTGAATCTTAAAAAAATTGAATCAAATTGTAGGAGCAAATCTCTAACCGTGGGAATATTTTCTTTGCCTCAACTTGTTCAGAAACATAAAACAATAGCAAATGCTTGTTTTGATTTGCTGGTAAAGGTGGGACTGAAATATCATTTTTTTCGGATGTTCCATAATCCCTGTCTCTGATGACAACCACACATTTCCCCTCAAAACGAGTCGATACCCAGCTTAGAATAGCCAGAAGACCATTTCCCACGTTTTCCTATGTGCAGTTCATCAGGCCTAAGTATATATGCTTCTACGTATACATATATTATACCTGCAAATGTATATATTCATAATATCAATATAAAACGTTCTGAAGTATAATTGCCTACATTTTTGCTTATATTTTTGCCAATGTGTGCCTATGTTTTTACCTATGTTTTTACTCATATTTCTGCCAAAATTTTTGCCTATATTTTCTCTCATATTTTTGAATACGTAACCCGTGTATTTCAGTAGCCGTTGCCGCAGCATTATCATTTCATTGCTGAACTAAAACTTTTTAGATTTCCTTTCAATCAAATATCAGCGATCGACATCAACATCATACACAACAAATGGTAAGAGTGATAGAGACAAAAGTGGTGTGCTTTTGAACGGGTTCAATTGCTCAACGTATTCCTCATGATCGATCCCTCGGTAAAATATGAAAATAATGAGCATGTTTTAGTGAGAGGAATTATCTTATTATATCTGCAAATCTCAAATCAATAACAGCTTCATTTTTAAAACAAGACCAAAGTTCACAATTTTTGTGTACGCTAATAGCATTGCACAGGGCTCTATTATAATCATATTAGAACACACTTATTACATGTCAGTTTTATATTATAGTTGTGTGTGTTCCTAGTGGCTCAGAAATAAATGAGCATGTTTTATCTCATAAGTGAAATACCAGACAATGTTTTTTATGTTTCATTTTTTTCACTTTCATTCAAATCTTCGTACGTCTCCCTTTCTATGCACTGACCATTTTTCCAACCAAATTTTTCATAAACTATCTTGTTTTGTGAGTCGAATATTTCTCATTTTTTCCTAACCCTCAATGTCGAACAAATGTTAGAATAAGCTCACTTTTTTGTGAAATACATTAATATTTTTCCCCTCCTCACTTCAGTAAACTTTAAAACTTGTGGCAAAGGCTAATCCACTAATAAGAATAAACTAAATTTAAATGATTTTATGCTGACCATTCAGCCAATGAGAGTACTAACATTTCGATCTTACCTTGGATTTGGTGAGAGGGATAATCTAATTATCCCTGCAAATTTAAGTCCGAAATTAATAACGGCTTAATTCTGAAAAAAAAACACAAAGTTCACATTTTTGGCGTTGAATCGGGTTTTCAAAACATTTATCGGCTTCCAACAGCCGTGTTGGCGTCTTTATTAACGAAATGGCCTCTTAACTAATAGACTTAAAATTTTCACTCAAAAATGGAATTAAAAATCAACATTCCCAAACAAAACATAAATAGCATTGACATTATTGTATTCTTGAAAGCTCTTAAAAAATTTCTATTTCGATTTGAAAAGTGGAAGGGAAAAATTAAATGGAAAACTAAGTCGTCATTTTAGATTGCATTCACGTAGTGAAGGACCTCAGAACGTGAAAATAAAATATCTGAACATTCTTGTAACACAGATACATGTCAGTAGGTTGACGCAATGTTTAATTTGACCGCACTCAAGTCTATATTCAACATTCACACATGGAAACCAAACATAAACAGACTCGCGCAAACACACTCCGTCTGTTTATGTTAGGTTTCCATGTGTAAATGTTAAACAGAGACTTGAGTGCGGTGAAATTGAACATTTCATCAACCGACTCACACAGTTCTGTGTTTGTGTATGTGTAATGTGTTTGCGCGTTCTTGTAACATTTTATGCAATAGTTTCATTATCATTCGTTAACCTCACATACAAATGTTCTCATATTCTCGAATTAATCAAAAGTTTTCATTCGAGACGAACACGAAGAAAAATAATTGCGCCTCTGTTCACCACACGCCAATTAAGTCTCCTAGTTTTAGCTCGGCATGAGAACAATGGAAGATCACAAAAGTTAAAAAATTCGACGGATATTATTTTCAACTGCGCGAGTCATTCCCAGAACTTGACCACATAACACACGATTAACATACCTTGCAGCCTAGCCACAGAGACTAAAAGAACCGAGGCTTTCAAAAAGTCAGAGAACGCCGCGTGATGGCATGTGTAATTGGTGCAGATGATCAGCTATGCAGTTGGCTTTACAGCGCGAAATTGCAGCCAAATCAGACGGTGTTGAAAGAACAAGGGTGATGAAAAATATTTCAGTGGATTGCTAGGTGTTTTGAAGAGACTGAGCAGCGCATTGCAAATAATTTCTAACGTTTTCTCCTCTTTTTCTTTCGTGAGTTTCCCCATTGCTGGAATTACTCTCAGAATAACGTGCTCGTGTCAGGCAATGACCTGCTGAAGTTTAGCAAAAGTTTTTAAATTTTCATGGAAATACTAATGAAAAGTATGACTAATACTATAAATATGATAAAAATGAACTTATTCAACGAAAAAAAGTAGGAAACGCTTGATTTGTCAGATTGCATACCTATGGTCGTGGGATTATGAATGCACTGTTTCAAGTTGGATAATTTGATTTAAGTGGAGTAAATGAAAGTTTATTTGATTCCCAATGATATCTTTGTCACAAACCTTGTCTCAAATGTTTGAATTTGTGACTCGAAAGGGCAAAATCAGTTGCTAGCTTTTTTTTGCGATAAATTGTTCTTGCGTGACGAGCTTGTAAAAGTTTCTTCTACTGCCGTTAGCTGGCGTTCTGTTCATCATGAAGTTTTAAATTCAGTATTTGTCCGGCAATCAATTCTTTTTCCTTAGCCTGTCGCATATGACAACACCCGAGTGGAATTAGTCTCATCAAGTCCCGAAAGCCTAAATTTACAGTAGTCATTAACATACCCTGAAAAATTTTCCGATACATGAAATATTTCTAGGAATTCGGTGCATCGTTCCCGAGCTGCAAAAGTTTCTCATTGCGACAAAATCTTTCACTCTGTGAATATTTGTTTAGGATGATGCTTGGGGCGTATTAACACTTATTATGGAAACAAGTCAGTGCGCAACAACTAACTTGTACCATCAATTGTTGTGTTCTGCAGCATCTTATGACAAGCGCGACTTATATGAATGGCAAAATAGACCAGCCGAAACAGACGAGACCAGACGAGCCCAGACGAGAACGCAACAAAACAGAATAGAAAATGGCAACAGAAATTAACAGAGTAGCCCAGTCCCGTGTCGTCAGACACCAGTCACGCACAGGCATCAACGGAATACGTTTAAGCCCTCAATTTGAATGCAAAAGCCCCATTACGTGCATGTTTGCACGAAATCATTTAACGCGGCTGAAGTGCATAGTGTGGTCTTATGATTTGACCGTTTTCTTCGAGTGATTGTAAATTTCACACCGAATATCACTTTTTTTTACGTCACGCTGATGTTTTTGTCTGTCAGTGAAATATACTCAACTAATGCTATTCCCTGTTCTACGTTTGTTTAGCTGGGAATAGCTAATTTTGACGTTTGTCTAGCTCGGAATAGGTTATTTTGATATTTTATTAGCTAGAAATAGCTAAATTTGACATTTGATTAGCAAGGAATAGTTAATTTTGACGTTTATTAGCTAGGAAAAGCTAATTTCAACGTTTGATTAGCTAAGACTGATTTAGACCTGTATATTTTGAAGGTTGGACTAGCTGATGCATCACTCGTAAATGATATAATGGTCGTATTTAGCGTTGCATTAACACGTTGCCTGCTGTACGACACATCGGTGGGTCGTGCTTAAGTTTTTTCTGCTGTGAAACGACTCATCGATGGGTCGTTTGAAAAATTTTAAAAAGTTTTTTGAAGTTTATGTTATTAAATGGACTCAATTAATGTTTGGTATTTATAATTTTTCTCACAACCTTTGAATTTAAATTTGAGTTGAATGATGAACTTCAATTTAACCCATAGCAGTCAAAGCACTGCATGAGAGGGCGTGTTGTTGTACAGTGCGGGGTGATGCAGGCAACGACGCAGAGGGGACGCGAGGCAATGTGCCTTCCTGGGATAGAAATATTCCTCAAAGAATATTTCTCATCTGGAAGTCAATATCCCTGACCTGAAAAGCAACGTTCCTCCACTGGAAAGCAACATTCCTCACCTGGAAATCAATTTCCCTCTTCTGGAAATCAATATCAGTCACCAGGAAAGCAATATCCTCACCAGGAAAGCAATATCCATCAACAGAAAAGCAATATCCCTCCCTTGGAAATCAACATCCCTCACCAGGAATGCAATATCCATCAACAGGAAAGCAATATCCCTCCCCTTGAAATCAGCATCCCTCACCAGGAAAGCAACATCCCTCACCTGTAAATCAATATCCCTCACCAGGAAAGCAATATCCCTCACCAGGAAAGCAATATCCATCAACAGGAAAGCAACATCCCTCACCTGGAAATCAATATCCTTCACTAGAAAATCAAAATCCCTCACCAGGAAAGCAATATCCCTCCCCTGGAAATCAACATTCCTGAAGTCGGAGGTAGGTTTCCACCACAATCGCAACAACAACGATGGAGGAGAAGGGCGTTAAAATTTTACCAGTAACATTAGTTGCTAGGTCAAATAAAGCTGAATAATTATTCCCGAGCTCGTCCTTAGTAATAAAAGTAAAATTTTGAATTGTGGGGCAGGGTCGTAAATTTTGTCTGCTGTTCTCAATGGGATGGTCAAGTAGAATAAAATAACAATGTGCAACGCTCAAAAATGTCGATGAGATCTGTGGCCGTTGTAATTTGCAAAATGACATGAGAAATCTACTTTTGAATTTCTTTTTGCTGAATAAGGTATGGTTTTTTTCAGAATTGTCACACAAGACGTAAGAGAATTTCAGTAAAAAGAAAGCGGAAATGCATTTCCCATATCATTTTGCAAATGAAATCGGCCACAGATCTCTTGTACTTTTTTAAATTTTGGCGCTCAAGGGCTTGAGCGCAGACTTGATAAAGCTTAACACGTTTAGTACGGCGGGTTTAGCTGAAGTTCAATATTCAACTCAGTTATAGTTAATGGTAAAGATCAATTTTAAAAATAGCAATCATTAAATATTTCGTGCTTACATTTAGTTTCGATCAAGTATTTATGAAAATTGAGTTTGTGACTTTTGGTCGGTCAGCAGCATTGCGAAAATCCCCTCAATGACCACCGGTGGGTCACGTCACACTCAAGTAAGAGCTTAAAAACATACATAATGAAACTACTCTAAAGCTTGAACGCAAACTTATTTTACGTCTACAAAAATTATCGTGACCAAACACTTACAAGTTGTAATTTTGATTTCACGCATATTTGAGACGTGCAGGTTTCATTTCACTAACGCATCTTGCACTTCAATAAATTCACCTCAAATATGTTACCCATGCACTCTGCAGCTCAACTTAGTGCAGTTAGCTAAAATCTCTTCTTCCTTTCACGCATTGCGTATGTAGAGGTTCGGGTTTTTTTATCGATAACAACTTTTTTTACGACTTTGAAACCTTAACGTGAAATTCAAAGTTTTGTTAACAACCCTGCCTTCTTTAACTTCCGAGGGTCGCATGTCAGAACTTCCAAAACAAGAAACTGGAGGTAAAGCAAACTTTTCCAAGGTCGGTATTCCCTCGCTTCTGACTTTCTCGGTGAAATTTTGTTTTGTTACGTTTGCCTTTTGTCTAGATGGCATTTTTGATCACAGGAGAACTTGTGATAGTCTGCTTTTCTTGGAGCTCTTTTTGAATGGAGGAATTCGTGTTTCTCTACTTTACTTAGAACTCTTTTTGACTGAAGGACTTGTGTTTCTCCACTTTACTTAAAGCTCTTTTTGACTGAAGGACTTGTGTTTCTCCTCTTTACTTAGAGCTCTTTTTTACTGGAGGACTTGTGTTTCTTCACTTTACTTAGAGCTCTTTTTGACTGAAGGACTTGTGTTTCTGCTCTTTACTTAGAGCTCTTTTTGACTGGATGACTTAGTGTTTCTCCAATTTACTTAGACCTCTTTTTAACTGAAGGACTTAGTGTTGTACTTGAATGTAACGAGAGGCAGTTTGGTGCGGGATATAAAAAAATGGTCTACAAAAAGACATGTATACAATCACGCCAGAAAATTTTTTTTATCCTAAGAACGGAAGCTGCAGACAATGCAGGTGCAGCATTTAATGCAAAATGCCTTTCCCCACTTCAAATCCCCAACTGAAACATTAAATGGCACAAATGATTATACACTCAAACCATGCAACGAGACGGCGAAACTTCGGTCGAAATTTCTCCTCCTGCGCCCAACAAACGCGCATAAATTAATATAGGATCACTGGAGACCAAACATTGAATTGACCAACTGGGAGTGCCTTTAGCATCATCGTATCTACATGATATAAGTAAAATTTTTGTTTTTTTGCAAAGTTTAACTATGAATAAAACAGCAAGGAAAATATCTTTAATAGAAATTATATTTCTTTAAAAACATTTCAATAATAAAAAAGAACGTTTCGACCAATTTGTTGGTTATTCTCAAGTTTCTGAAAAAATACAAAAACAACGAGTTATAACAAAGTCAAAATACATTAACAAACTAAGTCAAAATACAAACATAACAAAGTCAAATTGCAAGTGATACATCCAGAAAGTTTTTGCAGCCATTGAATGTAACCATATCACAAATGCTTTCGTTTTCGATGTACTTGTTTGACTTGTTCACTGTAGTTAAAACAGTAATTATTCTAGCGGCCAAACATCAATGAACGTATAAGTTATTCAATGGTCATCCTAAAATTTTGTAAAAATTTAAATGCCAAATTACTAATGAAAACTTTTCCCTTTTACGTTATTTACCCTCGATTTAATGTTCAAAATGGGCTGAAATGAAGAATTGCATTCTCGACTTGAAGAACCTAGGAACCGCTTCATCTAAAAGCAATAAAACTTCGCGACAGAACAAAAACTGGTTGACAAATTGCGCATGAAGGCGAAATATCACATTCAAGTATGTATCATATTCAAGAAGAACCAGTTAAATGTTTACACAACGCTATACCTCCGTGAAATTTACAGCAACAAACATCTTGAACTAACAGGCCCGCTCATCCCTTTTTGCATTATCTGCTTTCCTCATCGGCACAAAACTTCAATGCAATTTATCCGGGAAACCAAATTCCCATGAGGCATTACTCTCTCGCTCTCCCGGTGACACTTCATCTTGATATTCCATAAAGTATTCCGACGGCTGTGTCGTCCGGCGCATGTTTTAGTCGCGAGGTGCTCTGCAAGAACACAGAAGACAAGCTGGGGCTTCTGGGAGTTACCCAGAATTTACGACGGGGCCATGGCGTTGATTTGTGGTCTAATATGCCGCTGATAACGGCATCGGTCACCGGCCTGCTCTTAATATCAAGGTGTCCATTATCCCATGTAAAGGTTCCGTTATCTTACGTAAAGGTGTCCATTTTCTCATGGAAATGTGTGAATTATCTTATTTACGGGTTTCCATTATTTCATTTGACGATTTCTACTATTTCAGGTAAAATTTTCCATTATTTTATGTAATGGTTTCCATTATTTCAGGGAAAGGGTTCCATTATCTATTATACGTGTTTCCATTATTTCAGGTAAAAGTTTCCTTTATCTTATTTAAGGATTTCCTTTATTTCCTGGAATTATTTTCATTATCTTACGTAAAAGTTTCCATTATCTTATGTAAATATGTTCATTATTTCAAATAAATTTTTCCATTACCTCATTCGTAGACATATTTAGCGTCATTTTTGAGCCACTCTCTATAACTTTTTGCTAGAGCTCAACGAGAGATAAAAAAGCCTAAAGTTCTCACTGTTTCGGGTGCGAGGCCTTAATCTGCTTGTATATTATTCGTTGCCTTGAGATGTGAAATATCGACCTTATATAGTAATTAAAGCGGAAAGTCTAGTTAAACACAATGAAAGCACCTGGTAATACAAATGCACTTTTTTAGTTAACTCTGGTGCATTGGAGAGGTTTGCAATTGAAACTGGATCATTCAAATTTCCTCTACTAGATATAAGCTCTTTCAAATGCCCGAACTTTGTATGGGATTCTAAATGAACTGTTTCGACAAAGTTTTTTCGGATTCTTACTCTTACAAAATTGTTCCCGTTCTTCCACGCGATAAAATACGAAGAAAATTGCTAATCTTTTTCTTAAAACAAAATTGATCAGTAAAAAATTATCACAAAATGGTTCGCAATTTTTTTTCGTATTTTATTAAACCAATATTTTGAAAACGCTCTTTAACGCTTTGGCCGCAACGTGCGCCACCGGTGGCCACGGAGAGGATTTTCATAATGCTTTTGACGGACCAGTAATCACAAACTCAATTTTCAATAATACTTAATTAAAACTAAATGAGAACATGACCCAGTTAATGATTGCTATTTTCAAGATTGCTTATTTGAACTGACTATAAATTTGAGTTGAATATTGAACTTAAATTTTTCTAATTGAGACCAAAATGTTAACTTCTTTTGAGCGACACTAACATACTTAACCTCATCTCAGAAAGTTTGCTGGGAGTCACGCAGCAAAGCCGGTATATCACTAAATTCAAACTGTAAAATCGACCCACAAGTTTCGAACAGCAGCTTCAACAAGGGTTAAGTTTCACCCTGAACATTCAAATACGTGTTATCCAAATTTTTATTTTTTTAGTTTTAGATACAAATCATATACTTCTAGCAATTACGATTTCACCAATACCATCGACTGCCACGAAAATCTTAACTCTATTGTGTGAATGAAAGGAGAATTATCCTCCAAGGAATTCTTCAATAATATTTAAAGTATTTTTAGTTTTCGTTCCAAGTTTCTATAGTTAAAAACCCTAGAAAATAGATTTTTGTTTTGTTCCTCTCACTTTTTTACATATATAAATATAACCCCTTTCATTGCTAGTGTCTGCATACTTTCTACGATTTGTGTATTAATTTTGGCCTTATTGCAAAATCATTTGTGAAATATTTAAAATCCAATTGGTTGTGATGCATTACCTGTACCAAATTGTTTTGAAAATAAACGGTTTCCTTTTTCATTTCTTTTTTTTCTTATAGTAGAATGACTGATTCGTCTGAGCCTGGTGGTCATGTGTCACGTGAACCTTGAAAACGTAACTTCTGTTCTCATGTAAAAAATTTTCAGCAAGCCGTTGTGAAAAACTCGACTGTAACCCAGAAATTGCAATGGAGAAGTGCTTCGGCAGGATTACTAACCCTTTTACTTACTTTTTCAAAATCAAACCCAGATCCAATCCACTCCTGCAAAAACCTAGAAGAGCTCTCAAGGCGAATTAAATAACCGTTGGATTATTCGTAATAGTTCTTCATAGGTACAAACTCTAACTTAGTTATTGCAACGCAGGAAGATTTTATTTTCCTAATGTTTATCTCACCAAATTGAATGTCCAACTAGGCACCAGTAAAGACAGAATGGTATGATATATGTATCACTGTTCTAAATTTTTAGGTAATACAGTTTTTTATTGAAAAAATAGCTAATAAGGAAATGGCTGATTTACATCTTAGTAACATTTATTAATCCGTTCTTCATTTTATCTATAATCTGAGACGATATTGAAGCAGTGCCGTAGCTTCCTTTCCATTCTCAGCATTTTTTATATCGTCTACTCTAAAAGCTGGTTAATGCAGGACTTCATTTTCAAAGAGTTGAAAAAGGTTCTACCTAAAGGAATAGTAATAATCATATCAAATGATTTTTTACAGGAGTACTAACAGGGTGCCTGATGAATTCATATCATTCTAACTAATCTAGTTAATTTGTTTAAGACTTTCACCCATTTTGTATCAGTAAACTGGAGCCTGGAGTACAGTAATTTTATTATCCACAACAGCTGTGAAACGAGCCGCTTTGATTGCAGTGTTCTTTCACATTAGGTGGAATTTAAATGGGGATTTGAAACTGAACTTTCAAAGGTAAAGTAACACTCGACAACTGAGTATTTGTTTGTGTCAGGTTCCCAAGAAGGCAAGCATTAACAGCCTGTTTTAATTTCAGATACCTATAGATCAGTACACTTCGAATTGGATACATATCCTTCAAATATTAACTGCCATTGGTTAAACTAAAGTTCTACATTCAACATAGATTTAAATTCAATTATGGTAAGCAATTTTGAAAATAGCGAACATCAACTAGATCATGCTGTTTTTCGGCTTTGATTAGGCGTTCATTAAAATTGAGTTTGTGACTACTGGTCGGTTCATTATGTAAATTTCCTCCGTGTACACCGGCGGCTCACACCGCGATCAACGTGGTAAAGATCCTTGCGCATCACCTTCACATTTTAAAGTTTCTGTTCTGAAAAAATTGTAATGTGAACCACCAAGTTAAGAAACTAGCAATTAAGTCCCTGATAATATTGATAGAATACAAAAACTTGGAAACTCTTAAGCTATAGGATAGGTGAAAAGAAATAATGTTCATCATGGTACCGTAATTGAAATTGGCTCTGTTATGTAATCTCAAGGCGAAATGATTCACGACTCATTTTGGTCTAATGATCGCCCAATTTTTCTTGTACCAGGAATCCCAATACTGTGTCCAGTTTCGGTGCTTTACATGAACAGATTCGTAAAATAACCTCTTTCATTCGCGCACAAACTTTGCAAACATGGCTTATGAATCCTAACTTTACTGCCTTGTTGGGAAGTTTTTCAATTTCACAGAGAGCCAAAGTTTGGCAAAGTCTGATCCCAAGAGCCGCTTCTTGGAGTCCGCAGCTATGAAACTCTTTAACGAAGTCAATTAACATTTTTTCGCGAAAAGATTACTTCTAAGGAACATAGGCAAGCTTGCACTTCTTATTTCAAGAGCGAAATTCGCCATTTTCTTGCTTGGTACAGCGCAAGCCTGCGAGAAAAACTATTATTTTAATCTTGCGTCACCAATTTCACAAGATTTTTTAGCTGCAGCAACCACTAAAGTTACCTGCCTCTACCTGTAGAGTTACCTGCCTCTACCTGTAGAGTTACCTGCCTCTACCTGTAGAGTTGCCTGCCTCTATCCTTAGAGTTACCTGCCTCTACCTGTAGAGTTACCTGCCTCTACCTGTAGAGTTACCTGCCTCTACCTGTAGAGTTACCTGCCTCTATCCTTAGAGTTGCCTGCCTCTACCTGTAGAGTTGCCTGCCTCTACCTGTAGAGTTACCTGCCTCTACCTGTAGAGTTACCTGACTCTACCTGTAGAGTTGCCTGCCTCTATCCTTAGAGTTACCTGCCTCTACCTGTAGAGTTACCTGCCTCTACCTTTAGAGTTACCTGCCTCTACCTGTAGAGTTACCTGCCTCTATCCTTAGAGTTGCCTGCCTCTACCTGTAGAGTTGCCTGCCTCTACCTGTAGAGTTGCCTGCCACTACTCGTTGAAAATTAAGTTATGCATTCAAATTTTCATTCATTTTAGTATAATTAAAATGATTCCGTTCAGTAAAATTGGACATCCATTGTATTAAAGTACACACGTTGATGCTGCATAACTTGTGACCGTGATAATTTTTTAAATTTTAAATTTTGCATCACACGCAAACGCAGTGTATGTAATTAAGGAATGTGATCATTCCTGTCAAACTAGACAATTCATGCGCGAGAATTATCGAACCGTTAAAAAATTCGTTAAAATCATCCCCTGACATGTTTTTCTCCTTTAGTATTACCTACAACTTCACTCTTGATTTTGATTCAGCACGGCCAGCAGTTTCCTAACTTTAGGAATCAATTTACAGAATTCGGTTTCTCCCAAATAAAATCAGTCTCATGGGACTCATAAACCGATTCTTGTTGCGCTAAATTTATATTTTGCCTCAGAAGTGCTCTCGGGAAACTACATAGTTCGTGCCACATGAGCAAGAAAATATCCAATCAACCCTCGGAGGAGTCCTACAACGGCGACTAACTTCTTTTCTTCGTTAGCACTCAAGTTTGGGACCTCCTAAGTCGCTGCTGATTGCTTCACGGCCTGAAATACTAGAAAAATAAAAAACGATCGCATGAACTCGGCGATAAGTTGAGATACATGCTCTTGGAAACGCTATAACTTTTGATATTCTGATTTGAGTTTAAAATTTTGACACATGTTAATTCAACAAAAAATTTCTATGGGGAGTATCTCAAATCTCTCAAATCATGAATTTATTTAAAATCCTGATTTTAGTTTGAATATGGACATATGTTAATTCAACGAAAAAATTCTGTGGGGGAGTACCAGCATGAATTTATTTGAAAGCCTGATTTTAGTTTAGAAAATGGACACATGTTAATTCAACAAAAAAATCATTGGGGGACAAAATTCTAATCGACGCCAATTTGTTGTCTTGACAAACACGTGGAAATTTTTCAACGAACTCCACCATAGGTATATTTGATCACCCTTCGAATCACCGACAAATCAATGATGAAAATTACACACCTCTATTTACAGGAGTAGATCATTTAGCTTAAACTTCTCGAGGACGATGGAGAATTTTGTTCAATTTCTTGTGAGTTCAAAAAATAACGTATGAATTTGGCGATATTGTGAAGAGTCAGGAAAACTGTCATAACGTCAAGATATCAGTTGTACAATTGTACAATTTATAAATGGAAGATAGATGAAGGATAGATTCCGTCATGATAGATGAAATTAATGCGAGGAAATTTAACTTAATCTAATTTTCAAATACGAGTATTTTATTTACTGAAAACGAACTGAAAACAGGTAAACGAGATTAAAGAGTAGTTGTAGGTCATCCATTCGCTAGTTTCAATGCCTGTATTGGATTGTTCATGATTTTTTCACCTCACGTGACCGATAACATAATTGTTTGACTTATATTCTACTAATCTTCTCCTGACCTTTCTTTCGGAGTCGTGATAATGGCTTGAGCAGCCTCATCTCGAAACTTTCGGACGAGTGGCTTTCGAAAATTAAAAAGATGAGTCTTGTGCACTCATGATATGGTGCTGACATGAGTCTTGTGCACTCATGACATGGTGCTGACATGAGTCTTGTGCACTCATGACATGGTGCTGACATGAGTCTTGTGCACTCATGACATGGTGCTGACATGAGTCTTGTGCACTCATGACATGGTGCTGACATGAGTCTTGTGCACTCATGACATGATGCTGACATAAGTCTTGTGCACCTATGACATGGTGCTGACATGAGTCTAGTCGACCATGTCATTGATTAAAGCAACCCATGGCAGTTTAATGATGCTGTGTGTCATGCATTCCGTTGCAGATCTTTGCTACCCTGCCACTTAAGCACTCGATCTCTTCTCTAAGAAAATTATTTCAATCAATGTGGCTCGTTTTAAAATTATTAAGAACCATTCCTCTAATATTTTTAGGTACTTGGGGCCATTTGACTTCTCGTGGGCAAAAATGAGTTCAGATTTCCGTGTGGTTCAAACTGTGTCGTACACCAGTACGTCCGTGTGTCACGGCCGTCAACTGGCATTTATCCTTTCAAATGTCAGTGTTATTTCTCCCGAACATAAACATGTTTTAAATGTTAATATCCGTAAAATTTACGATAATCGAACTGAATTGCAGACTGCGGTATTCTATGATCCCGACTACTGAATTATTAAGAGTTCTTAAGCCTTTTTCTGTTGATCTCTCCAATCAAAAGCGTCGCCTCTTCCTGTTGATCTATCAAATCAAAAGCGTCGCCTCTTCCTGTTGATCTCTCAAATCAAAGGCGCCACCTCTTCCTGTTGATCTCTCAAATCAAAAGCGTCTCCTCTTCCTGTTGATCTCTCAAATCAAAGGCGCCACCTCTTCCTGTTGATCTCTCAAATCAAAGGCGCCACCTCTTCCTGTTGATCTCTCAAATCAAAGGCACCACCGCTTCCTGTTGATCTCTCAAATCAAAAGCGCCACCTCTTCCTGTTGATCTCTCAAATCAAAAGCGCCGCCTCTTTCTGTTGATCTCTCAAATCAAAAGCACCGCCTCTTCCTGTTGATCTCTCAAATCAAAAGCGCCGCCTCTTCCTGTTGATCTCTCAAATCAAAAGCGTTGCCTCTTCCTGTTGATCTCTCAAATCAAAAGCGCCACCTCTTCCTGTTGATCTCTCAAATCAAAAGCGTCGCCTTTTCCTGTTGATCTCTCAAATCAAAAGCGTTGCCTCTTCCTGTTGATCTCTCAAATCAAAAGCGTCGCCTCTCCTGTTGATCTCTCAAATCAAAAGCGCCGCCTCTTCCTGTTGATCTCTCAAATCAAAAGCGCCGCCTCTTCCTGTTGATCTCTCAAATCAAAAGCGCCTCCTGTTCCTGTTTATCTTCAAATCAAAAGCGCCGCCTCTTCCTGTTGATCTCTCAAATCAAAAGTTTCAGTGTTGCTTACCATTACGATCTGACCACCATTTCTGATGTCTGCCCTCATCAGCGCCATTATCATTCACTTCCACACGAAAGTTGGTCTCCGTGAATGTTTTCCAAATAACAATGATGTTTTTGTTCGATTTTTTGGGCAACGATATTAACCGGGAGATAAACTTGGAAAGATATAATGATTTCTATGCTTGGCTTGCCACCCTGATGCTATCTTATTTTTCGTTTTTATTTTTTAAATTATTCTTTAAATTTTTTAAATAAATTCACCAGTAAGCTTAGTTTCACGTAGTTTCATTGATGTAAAATAAAAGCTACTAGCGTTCTTAGCGGAGGTATGTGTGTAGCTTAATGCTAAAATATCGCCGCGTGACAAAAAAAAGACGTTCCCACGTTAGACAAAAATATTTTAAGTCTACCATATTTGAATTCATCATGAACGCATGCGCAAAGGATCTACTTGTGCTTAAAACGCTTTCATGTAGAACTGGTACTAAAAGAAACATAATTTTTTGGCAAATCTTCGAGCCGTATGAACAGAACAATTATTTACACATATAAAGAAAGTGCAGCAAGCTCCATTGACAGATCTTCACAATTATTTAAAAATAATCGATCTGTGCTCACTGGCATCTGGGAACTGTAATGAGAATATCAGTGGTTGATAAATGGAAATAGAAATTGTTTCAAGGACGAGGCGACAGCTTGATTAAATACAGTATATGTCACGTCTTCTTTCTTGCTACAAAGCAAATTTGCAGGTGTTGTCACACCTCTCGTTCTCGTAAAGATTTCGTCAGAAGGTGTCAATATGAAGTAAGGAATTCTTAACTACCCATTCCCCTTCCACATTTCTTCTATAAACATTCATATTTTGCCTTTTAAACTCATTGTCTTTCACACCTCTCATTCTCGTCAAGATTTCGCCAAAAAATATCAGTCTGAAATGCCGAATTACCTATTTTTCATTTCCGTTCCCCATGCCTCCTACAACCGATCCCATTTTTGCCTTTTTAACTCATGTTTTTGCTGGCATGTGTTTTGTCAGCCCTGGGAAAAGAACCGCAGGTACGAGATGGGAAAAAGTAAATCCCACTCGACTGCTTCACCAAGCGCCGAAAATAATTCTCGGGATTCTTGGAGCAGAAATGCAAGAGATGTTGTCGAGGCTGGATTTTTTCCCTCCGTTGTGCAAACAAACGTTCTGTGTTGAGTGAGCTGGGAAGTCAAGGCTAATTAAGGGCGGAATGAGAGCGATAATGAAGACGAAAACTACGCAGCCGAGCTCTCAAGGGGAACAGGAATTCTCATTTAAATATGTCTTGTGCTTTATCTTGGCCATCAGTGGTGCCTTTCAGGTGGCCAGTATTATTCAATTGTTTTGAGTTTCACTCAACTTCAGGATGGGACATTTGGTCGCATCGAAAGAGAAACTTCCATTTAAATTAAACTATTTTGTTGTTTTTGCTCATTCGACGTATCTTCAAGGAAGCCAATATTATTCAATGTTTTTGAAGTTACTCATACTCAGAGCAGAGCATTTTTAGAATTTACTTATCTTCAGAGCAGAGCAATCAGTCACAATGAAGGAAACAGAAACATAAAACTTGCCCATTTACACCTTAGTGTGACGAATTCGTCACATAAAAAATACGAGATTCTTATGCACAAAATTACAAGTAAAGCTTCTCGTAAGTGAATGAGACAACTTAGGTTCATGTTATCTCCAAGAAGAGTTTATTATTGAAGCATTTTTGCTTACGATACCTAAGTTATTAAACAAACTACGCGTGTGTGCGACGTATGATTCGCAGCACTCCTACTGGCTGTACCAAAAAAAATCAGAGCGTAAAGGGCTAATCGTATCTTCAGGTTTCCACCATGAACAAGGTAGGATCCTCAGCTCGACCGTGCATTATTTTGTGTGTGAATAATAAAACTCACATGAATGTTCTCACCATGTGAATGCAAACCCCGCTTGTGCCATGCAAATATATGTGACCGAGAGATACAAAAATACACAAACTATGCAAAGTGGTGTGAAATTTTTACATTCATGTTTAATTTTCTTGGGAGGACGATGGCTAATGTGTAAGAAAGTTTCAGCATATTCAAAAGTTTTCTTAAAAAATGGACCAAGTTACTTTAGACATTTTTAGTTTTCTGAGAAACTTCCTCAAGCTGCTAAGATTTCAATAACTTTTGAAAACTGAGTAACTCTCCATTCCAACGCGAGTTTTTTTAATTCCACTAACTGCTCTGACGACCCTTCAATCTACTTCAAGAATTTTGGAAAAAGGGAAAATTTCATCGATCCGAGAAACACCTCCATTGATGAGCCGTTATTCACAACTTCGGTGTTTTAATTCGCACGGCAGATGACGTAATAGAACATCCCTCTGGTATCTCAACCCCGCAACGGTGTTACGGTCTCACTTCATTTGAAACGGAACTTTTTCGTACAAGAATACCATGAATTAGAAGAGGCATCAATTTTTTGTCAAAAATTTAAAGGGAACGCCAAAATTTACGTTAGATTTTTTTGCGAGTGCTATCCAAAATACGAACAACTCACACGAAAAGTACTTGAACTACTACTATAACTACTATATGAACTTCTCGTACCAGAACTACCACCACAATAACTACTATATAAATCATTTACACTAAAACTACCAACTACCACTACTTTAAGTCTTTAACTACTAATGTGGCGACATAGATACGTAGAGAGGATAGGCAGGCAACCGGCTCCAGAGTCGACGCAGCGCAACATACCGAGAGGCATAGGAAGGTGTGACGTACACACGTACATCAGGAGCAAGGAGGAGTACGTATAGGGGGTAGAGGCTGGATTGAAAAGCTAGTGCGCTAAATTGCATACAGAATAAGACGAGGGCAACTTGAATACATAGCACAGAAAACAGTGGGTTAAAAATTGAATTTCATATGAGTAAGAAATCAGGGGTTTTTGGGTTTATTTTAGAGATATATGCGTAGCAATATTGTGAAGTAAGGGACACGTAGCACAAGGGAAGCGACGCTTTAGAACGAACCAATTAGAGGGCGAGGATTTGCGCGGGCATTCGCTTAGCAGATGCGCGTCCCTTGTCCGGGGCGACGTATAAATAACGCAGAGAGAAGGCTAGCCGGTCCATTTCGCCGATTTACTGACTCAGTGCAGGATGTAGGGATACGAGTTCTTCAATGGGGAGGTGAGATATTGTTCTTTGTTATCTGCTAGAAAAGTGAAGGGAGTCATAATATCGAGTAACGTCAGCAGTTTAATGCAACATTAGTTCTTTGGGTTTTCACTTTTAGAATGTTCTCAAACAGGGAGTGTTTAGAGTTTCACTTGAGGTTTGGGTAGAAGTTCGAGGGTGTGATTATTTCTCATAGGGAAATCAAATATATTCGTGTTTTTTTTATTATTGAAGTGCAGGCTTGATGGTTGTCATGTAACTTATTCCGAAACAGAGTGCTTTGTGATTTGTTATGTAAAGCGGGGTAAAATAATCCAATTATTCTCAGAGGGAAAATGAATATTTATGATTATTTTTGAGATTAAAGGGGAGTAAAATTAGTTCAATCAATTTGAAATAGGCGTATCACAGGGAATAAAGACTTAAGCGAAACTAGGCACTTAATATTATCCTTGTTCCCAGGAGGGGTCGGGTGTTTGAGTGTGGAGCGGCTTGGAGTTTTCAACGATGTGGGCTAGGCAACTCCGGGCTGCAGAGCAACCTGACCATATGACGCTCACCAAGCTGAAGTGCCAGAGCCTACTGCCTACCAGTCACACTGAGAGGGAAGTCATGCAAGCAGCAGAGCTTAGGAAAGGTTCAGGCTCTCTGAAATTTAAGAAGAGCTCGGGGTTATGCCTTTGAAACGCTTCGTTCGGAACGATTAAGGGAAATCATGGATAATAGGCCATAGGTAACTGTGCTTCTCTCTTCCGCGCGCGCTGCGATTGCCTAGGATTGTGTAGGATATGTTTCTTGCTAGTGTGTGGTGTTGGCGTTACAAGGTGCGCGCGCCAGTAACTTTCGCTGATATTGTGTGTCGCAAATTTCTCATGCCAATCACGTGTTCATTAGCTAACTCGAAATAAAGTAATCAATAATGTACCATTAACTGAGTGTTTCATTTTCCCATGTTGAACTGAGGTATTGGTGTGAGTGAGCAGATCAGTAGTTACTTTCTCTATTTTTCCAACTGTTCTACCATTTCCTCTTTCTGTGTTTTCCGCTCTGTGTTTTTCATTTCCTCTTTTACTATGAGGTTTCGATTCCTCACTACGAATGTGGATGAGGCACCAGCCTCGTCCTCATTTCGTGACACTAATACTACCACTATAACTACAATATGAACTACTCACTCGAGAATTTTTGCGTTCTGGATTTATCGCCTGTTCAATTTTGCAAATGAAGAGAGTAGGCAATGTAGGTAATGAACTTCACCGATAAGATACTGGATAATTAGATTATGACATTCGTCAAAAGATAATGGATTTTCATTACTGATACGTATCGTTCTTAACGTAAAGCCTTGACGCTTTTAAAATATCTTCGAAATACTTGCTCTGTTTATTGCTAAATATTCTGCAGGATGTAATTCATTGTCAGAGATGTTTAGCTGCTGTAAATTTACACGATTAAAAAAGAAAATTTTATTGATGAAGATGCTATTGAGGTGCTACAAATTATTCCATGGGAGTTTTTGATGAGGTTCTATCTTAAAATCTCATTATTGCGTGTATTGCTTCAAGCGAGTGAACTTGAAATTAGAATTAGAATCACAAGCTATAGCGCACGCTGGCATTGGTAGTTTATCGAAAGAAGAAAGAAAGAAAGAAAAACAGTTTATTTCGAATATAGATGGTAGAAAAAACAATCAGTGGTTTTTAAAATATCTTAAAATTAGTACTCTTAGATGATACACACACTCGAGTATTGTAATACTCGTGTCACTAGTCGAAAAGAAATAATTGAAGGCAAGGTACTCCTTGAAAAGCGCATTTTAGCGGAAAGACAAAGCTTTCCTTAATCTAATTAGAATTTTTTTTGCATTTCTCCTAAAAATTTTACCTAAATTACGCAACAAATCTATTTTTACAGAACTATTTAATCTAGAGTGAAAAATTGCCAATGAGTGCTTCATTTCAAAGAAAGCGTTTCATGTCCGTAGAGTTTGGTTGAATTAAAACCACCCAAAGAAAACTCTCACTCGGCACAGCTCGATGCCAATTACATTTTTAGCGGTAAAGGAACTCATGTGAGTGAGTTTTGACAATAGTTTTTACGCAGCACATGAACGTCATCGGCCCCAAAACTACGCTCCCAAAATAAGGTCCACCTTGATCATCTTGATCTAGCAGCCGCTGCACATGAAGCTTTCTCATGAACATAATTGAAAGCGGTGCATGATGCTTCTGAAATTATTCATATCAGCAGCACTTGTAGATACATAATGCTTCTTTCCTCATCAACATAAATATCACTTGTTTTCCCATGAATATAATTGAAAGTGAAGTATGACACTTCTTAATTGATCTGTATGAACATCACTTGGAAAACACCTCTGAAAGTAACAGTAATAATAGGAATCATAATCGCGTTCAGAGTGATAAGATCTGAATTTCCGTGTTTATTGAGTTATCGCGACTTTGTTTAATTGGTTTCCTGGAGGAAGGAGTTTCTAGTAATCAAGAAAACTCAGTTTCCATTGCAATCCTATCGGCGTTCGGAGAGCATTTGGATTACTAATCAAATTCTGAAGTAAACAAATTTGTTCGTCTCCCTGAGCAGTTTTGGTGTCGTGCAAGCAGAGATGAATGACTTCCAGCCCTCCCAGATGTTCATCAATTTTTCCCTAAAATTAAAACTGTCTCTTCTTGCTTCCGTCTCTTTCGCGTGAATCAGCCTCAGAATGTGCCATGTGAGGGAAAGTTTATTTATTTCGGTGCGGCAAGAGGAGAAGTTCAGCCAGCTAAAGATCACTTTTATTTCGCCGACTGAAAAAACGTTGAAATGTCCAGTTTACGCATGGCTTCGTTCTCCGTCCCATGTTTAAGCCCATCTAATGCAATTAATGTTAGAAGCAACACCATATCCTTTTTAGAAGGAGATTTTATATTGTCAATTTAAAGTGCATTTCGAGGGTGATAAATAATGATCAGTCTCAACTTATAGAGTACTATAAGTGCTTGCTGAGTATGAAATAGAGAAAAATAAAAAATGAAATGAAAAAATAATATCATTTTTTGAACGCAGCAAATTTCGAACTTCTCAATCATCAATGACAAAAATTTACCCTGTGTCAACAGTATTATCAGTTTTTAAATGCAGCTAACTATGAATCATTTTCATCATCAAAATATATATATCATCAATAACATAAATCATCATAATCATCAACAAAAATGAATAAATCATCAACAACATAAATCATCATAATCAACATGAACAATATAAGGGTGGATATCAGCTTACCAATATTTATGTACTTTTGAAATTGATTAAATTTTTACCCAAATGAAATTCTGCCTAAAATGTTTCTTTTTTAAATGGATCATTCATTATCAAATCTTCCAGCCCTAAAAATTAGAACAAATTACCTCGAAGTTAATTTTAAAAGAGTCTAATGGATCTTCGCTGCGTTGCAATTCTGCTTGGACAGTGTGCAATAATTTCAGAACACGAAGAAAGGGCGTAAAGATTATCTTTAAAACTACAGTAGGCTCCCCGTTCCTGAATACAGAAAATTCAATCAGTAGTAAATTAAGATTCGCAGTTCCAAACTCCAGATAAATTAATTTCGTCGTAAATTATGATTCTCAGTTTTTACACCCAGAAAATTTAATCAAATCATAAACGGGTATTCCCATTTACTGCATCCACAAGATTAAAAAAAAGAGGCCATAAACTAAGACACCCATTTATTACATCCAAAGAATTAAAATAAAACCATAAACTGGGACGTTCAACTCGCACACCATAAAAATTAACTAAAATTGAATTTTTTTTACCCTTCACACCCAAATAATTAAAGCTTTGTCATAAACTGGTAATTTTCAGCCTCTGGCTAACCTGCAGGGATTCTGAAAGTCTTCTGTTCTTAAAGGCCAAATATTTTTCGAAAAAATCCGTAAACCATTGTCAAGAAACAACAATCTGGTAATTCAGATATGGAGGCTACAATCACTGCTAACTGAACTGAAAGCTGACATCAGAACTTGGTAATACTGATGCAGTTGCTACAACCACGTTATCTAAGCTGAAAGCTGACGTACAGTGGCCAATGAGACGTTGGTATACGAGAACCTTTACACAGTTTCATGTACTTGCCCATCTATTTTTACCTTATTTTGATTCAACTAGAACACAAATATTTCCCCACGAGAATTAGAGTAAAGTTAGAGTACGTTCACTCATTTTCTGCTGTTCAAATAAGTGAATGCGACTCACTCTATTAAACTGAGTATAAAAAATTTTTCCATGGATAAACTGTTCTCTAGACGCTCAAAATCTGAGCTGCATAAACTGTGTCGTCTTAACATTTCCTGTGAGATCGGCCTTTACCTCAGAGATGGCTATTTGAGATATATTGAGATAGTTGAAATATGTTTCAAGAGAATCGTAAATCGAAGTTACCGGTGTAAAGTTTGATTTACATATAATTATGAGAGAATAAGCAATCGTATGTTAGTTAACGCATGAAAAGAAAGCACACTTCCCTCTTCCTAAACCTAACGCAAATAAAAACAATATTTCTACCTAAATTAACGAAGCCTTTATTATATTACTGAAATTAAACAATGACGTTACGTCCCTCTTCATGAATAATTTTACAGATCGTAGCCGTCTTATTCCCAATAATTTTGCAACACAATACCCAATTTGGTTCACATTCTAATTTTACAGAACGTGGTATTCTTATTCCCAATAATTTAATGTCAGAATACTCAACTTGGTCTTCATCCTGACCAGTTTTACAGTGAGCTGTGATTTTATAAATTCCTAATAATTCAGCGTCGGAATATTCAATTTTGTTTTCATCCTGACTAATTTTACAGAGCATTTTCGTCTTATTCCCAATAACTTAGCGTCGGAAGATTCAATTTTGTTTTCAGCATGACAAACTTTACAGAGGTAAGTCGTCTTATTCCCAATAATTAAGCGTAGGAAGACTCAATTTTGTTTTCATAAGGACTAATTTTACAGAGGTAAATCGTCTAATTCCCAATAATTCAGCGCCGGAATACTCAAATTGGAACTCAGGGCGACGCAACTTTGTCACTCGAGTTGCCCTCCCTGCCTCCAAATGCCGGGGCTGGCGCGCCACCTCTGAAGTTATAATGAAGCTCGAGCACCAGAACACGAGATCTCCTCGCACGCCGGCTCTGGGTTGGTAGGCTGCACTTGAATTATTTCCTTGGTCACAGTATCGGATGCTGTGAATTTAGATTCGCTGCTGCCACGATTAACTCGACTCAAACGTTATTTTGCGAGTATAATTACTAACTCGACTGAAACGTTATTTTGCGAGTATTATAATTACTAATTTGACTGAAAAAATATTTTGCGAGTGTAATTATTGACTCTCTGAATTCACTGCTGTGTTCATGCGCCTGGTGACTTTACTCAAACCGTATTTCGCTAGTATCATTACTAACTCTATTGAAATCATCTTATTGTTCGTACTTTTATAGGATCATTTTAAACTTTATTTTGTATGTGCACTTGTTAATTTTTCAATATCATTTTGCATGTAATGTTACTGTCTTTTACGCCATTTTGTTCGTACGATTGATGACTCATTTTTAAGCCTTATTTAGCTCGTACGATTGCTAAACTCACTCAATTCAAATACCGAATTATGATTTTTGTAGTTTCATGTATCACAAATTGCAACATTTCTTAAATCTACCAAAAGAAGTTGTAATAACAACGTAATTATTAGTGTGGTCATATAAACATAAGTATAACTTTAGGCAAACATTTGGAATCGTACCTGAAGTAAATCTCTTGGATAAAGATTTTCTTCCTTGGGAATATAGAGATTTTTTTCTTTCTTCGACAAAACAGTAAGCTCTGACGTCGGAGAACATGCAAAAGAACACCCAACAGTGCAACTTCAAACTGAATTGAAAAGAAATCAAATTTAACAGCATCGAATTTTGAGTCTCAAATATATATTTTCCTAACCTTTTTACTTGGGTAGATAAACATATACCACCAACGATGTTTTAGTATTTCAATTACAGAAAGACGTACAACTAGAGCGAAATTTTTTTACAAGACTCTAATTTTTTTAGAACTTCATATTGTATCCGCCGGTTTTTAATGACATTTTCTTATTACAAAAATCACAAATTTCAATAAATAACTTTCATCCCTGTAAAATCAGTCCCCTTAAAAACTTTAAACGTTAAATTAGGTTTTTCATGGTTAAAACATTTCAGTTTTGATATTTGAATCCAGAATTTGAAATATTAATCTAGAAAAGTTGACTTGAACGAACTATTCAAGATATGCACACTAATTGAGTCGTACAGAAAAAGAAATCCGTTCAACATTTTTAGATCCCAAAGCTGAAAGTTGACAATAAATTAATGAGCGCAGTTTGAGTTCGAGATGTTTCCACAAGATTTCTAAGATTTTCACAGGATTTCCCGCCATCTACGTTTACACCACCCTCTGAAATTAAAAGTTTCTTCAGTGAATTCGGTTGAAATTTTTTTGAAATTCATTTAGTGGCGAATTCAACACATTTTGAATAATTGGGACAGACCGTTCGAATTACTTAAAATGTGTTGAATTCGTCACTAAATGAATTTCAAAAAAATTTGAATTTCTAAATGAATTTCAAAAATCAAAGTCTGCAGCGTATCTCTAATAACCATGAACATTTATGAATGGAAAATAGTAATAAAAGAACTGAAAATAAAATTAAAATAATAAAAAGTAATTGAAAAAAATTAGATGCAGAAATATCCTAAGTCATTTTGAGTGATAACATCTATGAAAATAAATTTTTATTCAACTCTTTCGTAAGTTCAATTGAAAAATAAAGCGTTCATGGACAAATTATTGAGCATGGAAATGTTCTTGCAAGATTTTGAATGTACTTTCAAATGATTATCAAATTTCACGATGATGGACGACTCACACAAATCACTGAGCAATTTAAATATTTTGCAGAGCATTACAATGTTTTCAATACAGAATTAAAAACTTCCCAAATTCCACCGACATAAATATCGTTAAATCACTCTTTTCACAAAAGTTTTAGCCTTTTTTTATAAATACCGCGTCCTGATACCTACACGAGGCCAAGCGGGAGTTACAGTCGAACACCTCATTTATTCTCAGCACCCATCAGCATTGGACAAAAGATGGCAGCTGGAAAATGTCAGCATTAGATATTCGCATAGGGTTTCAGCAGACCGGCAGACTTAAGTTTAAAACTTTTACCAATGTTGGTAAGCTTAAATTTGAGACTTTTTAGGTTCATAACGATCTATGTTCGAATTGTCTAAAACTTTAAATACGTATACTATGTTCAAGATATCTAAAAATAAAAAAATATCTCAAGTTCACAACATTGAAGATGAGACCTATCCACTTCAAAGTATATAGAAGTTGAAGAGATGTTATATATAAGGCACCTAAAATTTACAGTATCTTATGTTTAAGATAAGATTACATCTTATATGTAATGCCCCCTAAAGCTAGAGACTACTTTTATTAAAGGCACCTACAGTTCAAGAAATGTTATATATAAGGCACATAAAGTTCGAGATATGTTTAAGGGGCCTAAGCCTTAAGATTTTTATTGTTTTAGCATTCTGAAGTTTAAAGCCCTATTTAATATCTTCAAAATTTAACAAGTTTCATGTGTAAGGCAACTGCAATTTGAGACGTCTTTCGTTCTAGAAGTCTACAGTTCAAGACATTCCTTGTTCAAGATTTCAAAACGAACATTCCGGCAAAACTGGTATAGAAGAGATGATCGTTTGATCGTCTTCGAAGTGTGTAAAACTATAAAAATGTGGATGACACGTTTTCACTGAGCTGAATTTTAAATAAAAAAAACTATCGTATCCTGAATAATTAAATAACTTGCTCGTCGCCTATCATTTGCCTGCAATTATGAATATTCGAAAGCTTCTTCCAGAGTCAAGGCAGAAAGCCATCATTCCACTCAGCCTATTGGAACAAATGAAGATGTCATTTCAAAGACTCAAGTTTTCACGTCAGGAGGAACATTACCCCTGACATTTCGTACTGACAGCTTCATAACGCATCATTCAGAGCGGCGCTGCTAGAGTCGAACAGACAATATCAAGGTGAAAATTCAAATTGTTCATTCACACTTTCAATGTTCTTGTTTTGTCAATGCCTATTTATAGTCAATGTTTTATAGTTGGATGCTCAGATATAGAAGTTGTTGGTCTTTTTCGAATCCATTCAGTAGGTGGCGAACCAATAGATTTACCAAATCGGGAAGGACGGCCCCATCGAGCAAACAAACAAGCAGCACACTGTGTATTGTTGTGCAATGGGCAAAAGAAGTGTAGAGTTATTTAATAAGCATACATCGAATTCTTCTGCGAATGACAAAAACCGTTTGCAGTAGATAGTAAACTTTCTACGGATTCATACTGAGCGGTGCTGCTGAAGTCAAACTGGTAATATCCGGTCAAAGTTGTCTGATTGGATTTTTCCAACTCCACTTAGTATATGGTAATCAATAGAGTTGCCAAATACTGACGGATGATCGTGGTGAATTTTTGCATTTTATTAAAGAGTCAAATCAAAAATTTTCAGCGGATTAGAAATCTTCCAGTCTTGATCAAGAGGTGAAAATAATGCTTCTAGTTACCTCATTACAATTTCCTCCTCTCAAAAGTACGGTTTTAACTCCCCAGTTCAGTGGCTGGTAGAGAGTGTTTGTCTCTCAGAGCGAGTTGTGATTTTTTATAACAGTATAATGAGGAAGCTTCCCAATTGGGAAGAACGATCGTCAGTAGACTTTTGACTGCTGTAAATAGCTAGAGTCAGTAGTCCACTCTGTGCAAATTGGCAGCTGTAAATAGCGAGCTCCAGTAGTCCACTGAGTGCCGTTTGTCGGCTATAAATAGCAGCTTGAGCAGTCCACTGTGTGCCGTTTGTCGGCTGTAAATAGCGAGCTTAAGTAGTCCCCTCTGTGCCTTTTGGCGGCTATAAATAACGAGCTTCAGTAGTCCACTGTGTGCCTTTTGGCGGCTGTAAATGGCGAGCTTCAGTAGTCCACTGTGTGCCTTTTGGCGGCTGTAAATAGTGAGCTGCAGTAATCCACTGTGTGCCTTTTGGCGGCTGTAAATAGCAGCTTCAGTAGTCCACTGTGTGCCTTTTGGCGCCTGTAAATATCAGCTTCAGTAGTCCACTGTGTGCCTTTTGGCGGCTGTAAATAGCGAGCTTCAGTAGTCCACTGTGTGCCTTTTGGCGGCTGTAAATAGCGAGCTTCAGTAGTCCACTGTGTGCCTTTTGGCGGTTGTTAAAAGTGAGCTTCAGTAGTCCACTGTGTGCCTTTTGGCGGCTGTAAAGAGCGAACTTCAGTAGTCCACTGTGTGCCTTTTGGCGGCTGTAGATAGCGAGCTTCAGTAGTCCACTGTGTGCCTTTTGGCGGCTGTAAAGAGCGAACTTCAGTAGTCCACTGTGTGCCTTTTGGCGGCTGTAAATAGCGAGCTTCAGTAGTCCACTGTGTGCCTTTTGGCGGTTGTAAATAGTGAGCTTCAGTAGTCCACTGTGTGCCTTTTGGCGGCTGTAAAGAGCGAACTTCATTAGTCCACTGTGTGCCTTTGTCGGCTTAAAATGGCACTTCAGCAACAAGCTTACAAAATTCAATAAGAGACAGAAATAAAGCATCGGAAAAGAAATAAGCTTCCGATACTGAAGTCAAATGCGTCTCAGGTTGAAAAATTGGATCTAAATAAACCATGGTGGTATCGCAGCCAAGAATATCAAATAGACACATGAAGATATCATGTTTCTTTCTGGAATAGTATTCTACTGAGAAGTGGTCATATGGATGAAATTGTCTGCGAAATGTATGACTGTTTATCCTGATATTCTATTCCAACTTAGTTGCCTGAGCGTGATGTTACAGCCCAAGAATGACCACTCGACTCATATGAGCTGCCATATTATTTCATTCCGTTTCATTTCTGCCCACTCTATTCCATTCTACATTCCATTCTTTTCTTGCTCCGTCTATCGCATTCCATTCTGTCTCATTTTATTTCATTTCATTCTGTTCCATTCCATTTTTTCCATTTCCATCTATTTAATTTTATTCTACTTTATTGTAGCCTCACTTGCAATGCTCTTACATGATGAACATTGATCCTACATTCAAGATGTCTCGAGTTAACGTTCATGGCCGCTGTCTGGGCGAGAGCAGCTCATTAAGGGCACTCGGGACCTGCGTTAGAGATAGGGAGTGTCGACCGTCAATATTGCATTAATTCACTGCAGTATTACGATAACACGTCGCAACTGTTGTTTCACAGGGCTGGCTGAGAAGTTGCAGAATTCCTACCTGTTGCAACATCTAATTCAGTGGTTCTTAACCTGGGTTCGTGCAATGTGCTACGCAAAGCCAGTAGCGTTTGGTTGGAACCGGGTAGCAATCGAAGAACACCAGAACGAACAAATTTGTTCTTACACCCAACTGGGCTTCAAAAAGTTACAACAATTGATTTAATCTAATAATTTGAGGAGCAAGGAGTCAAGCGCCACCTAGCATCCTCTACCATATTACAAAAGCACGAGCAAAAGGGAAAAAACGAAACTATACTATAGCTAGAGCAAGAGCTAAAGCAATAGCTAGAGCAAGAGCTAAAGCAATAGCTAGAGCAAGAGCTAGAGCAAGAGCTAGAGCAAGAGCGGATAGGAGCGGTCGGGAGGTGGGCGTAGCAAATCCCGAGACAGGAGATACAGGGTACGAATTAATGCCTACGAAATTTACACGGTTACGAAAATCTCCAATTACAATCTCCAATAAGATTTATTATTCCACCTAACACATCCACACTTACCCCGAGCATCAGCCCATCCGCACCAGTGACAGAGATCAAGTGTCCGCAGACCACTCCCCCGAAGGTTTATTCTCCAAAATTTACTATAGTTTGTAATTCTATGTACACAGCAGGCTTTCACAACACAGAACACTCTACTTAATTTAACTTGAACAATACACATACAATGTACAAGAATGGAATTCTAATCAACATACTACAGTTCGGCATGGTACTGTTTGTACTCTAATTCAGCGTATAGTTATATACATTTGTTTTGAATTTGAAGAAAAAACACATTTTATTTTTCCAACTGCGAAGGGTTCGATGAATGCATGCATGGAACTTCTGGGGTTCAGTACCTCCAACAAGGTTAAAAACCACTGATCTAATGTTATGATTACTTGAACTGTAGAGGATGCGAGATTTTAAGCGTTTGATTTCTTTGCTACTAACGTAGTTTATTGAAATTTATTAGCTGTATTTTATGGTAATTTTTTAGATTATTGCGAAGATGATCACTTGATCAGCCTTACGACTCTTACTTATTTAGGGTGATATATAGTTTACTTTTAGAAGTATGAATTCAGTTTCAAAAAGGTAATACATTTGAACTAGTGAAACATGTGAATCGCCGCGAAAATGATGCACTGCTCCTAATCCAGACTTGCATTTGTCCAGAAATATTACTCTCATAAAACATTTTTGGAAATTTTGAGAAATACTCTCGTAAAATACATTTTTGGGGAAACATGCGCGTAAAATGTTTTTTTGAGAAAAGACTTCACTTCATGAAAATGTCAAAAAACCGTTATCACTGGTATTCTTGAGCGTGTGAATATAGCAACGAAAAGTGTACCCAGGTGTAAGGTCAATTCTTCACTGTTCTGTCTAAAACAAGCAGCGATTGTTTTAGCGATATCTCAAGTGCGAGCTCGACACAAGAAAAGCTGAGCTGGAGAAACGTGTGTATAATATTTCACGGCCTCAAGAGCCCAACATTGATAAATGCCAACCTTGCGACCAGCACTTCACCAGACTGAGAGCGCAGACATCGTGAACGACTCAAACACACAACGCACATCGAAGCACATACACACACACACACACAAAACAAGCGCACACAACACACACAGGGCGAGACTTCGGAGGGCAAGAGGCGGACGTGACGTAGGGACAGAGTCCCACACGACCTGAGCCAATCACCGCTCGCCAAAGGAATGACGCGAGAAGGTGTGTCTGAGCACACACCAATGGGAGGCCCAGACGTCAGAACAAACAAGAATTCCGCCAATCAGGATACAGATGATGCCTCTGTAGAATAGAAGCTTCGAGACTAATCTCGAAACAAGGAAGCGAAACGTATATAAGGAGGGTAGATGAAGCCTCGTGAGGGGATTTTTGGGAACGCACGTAAGATACTGCGTACGACGTCTGAGAGTGCACCACACCGCATCGGCCTCGCCAGCTGGCCTTCTTCTACCAAACTGCAATTTGAAAGTACAAGAAACTATAAACCAGCCTCGCATCGGTGATCGTTATGAATAAACGCGTCGGAGATTCTACCAAGAGCATTCAACATCTGTGCATCGGGGTCGAACTCACAGTCAACTTCAGCGGCAGTCGTCAACATTGCAAATGGCAAACAGTTAAGTTCGTCCCCCAACAATGCGAAGAGCAACGCGCAAATCTACAGCGAAGTGGCTTACCATCGAAACCCTTAAGACACTCCAGGCACCAAGGCGGTTGTGAACTCGAGTTGGAATGCGGCAGCACGAGGAGGGAGCGGCAGAAGGCACCGCTGCAGCGCGGGCAAGACATCAGCCTACGCCAGCAGCAAGCCTAAGCTACAACGTGGAACATCAGCAGTGAGCAATAGCATCGGCAGTGAATATCCATCAGTGAATCATTTATTATCAAAAGGGCGAGTGTTTTATGGTTGTGAGAGCTCTTTTAGGTGGTGATTGAAGTTCAATTTCAGATGTAGATCAGCACACAGAAAAGTGCTTTTCAAAGTATCGCGAAGAATCATCTAATTTATAGGCAATCGGTTTCCTGTGTTCATTTGGTCGAGGATCGAATTCACGTTGTGAATGGTGCGACGCTTCATATGATTCGACACCTTGTCACAATCACAGGTTAAATCGTGATGTGTCATTATCGTAAATTTTATGCTTGTGTTGCTGTGGAGCCCGCGATTGTGTGGATGCGTAATTTGTTGTCAACGAAGGAGTATTGGTAACTTGAATTATCGGTAAGCATCAAATTTATACCATGTCGTGTTTAAAGTTTTATGGCGGTAGAAATGTGCATACTTTCATTAATGCAGTTGTGCCCTTTCAAATCATTTCGTTTCAATGCCTTGTGTGATTTATCCACGTGTTTTCCCCAAATAAATTCATGTAAATCTTCAATCCTTTTATTCTCCATGTCTGGTATGCAGGTGCATGCAAGCATGATGGACAATATTTTAAATTTTGCGGGGGTTGAGAGTCCCTCAGCGTATGGAAAGGGGGTCCTAAACCCACCCCTCTTCTCCGTATCGCGACACATTGAAGTAACTGTATTTCTATTCAAAATTGAAAAAGCTTCAAACCTATATCCCAGCCTATTTCTTGAATGATCAAATTTAGATATTTTGGATACAACTCTAAATTTTTCTGATCTTCACTTATTGAAGTCTATCCTTAGCTTGAAAAAACCATCCGCCATAAACGAATGAGACTCAGAGGTGAAACTTCAAGATGCTCATTAAGGCTTTGAATGTTTTTTGTCGATGTCTATTTATAGTCAATGTTTTATTTTCGGTTGCTCAGACGTAGGAATAATTCTTTAAATTCTAACCCCCACATTAATTTATTCAGATTACTGACGATGGGTTATTTGTAACTCAAAACGTTTACTTTTACAATTTTATTCTTTTGGTTTCGTTTTTGTCGTGGGAGTGAGATTTCCTGAGATTTCCAACTGTGAGTAGGTTGCCCGTGTCGTTGACCTCATGGTGAACTCATACTATAAATCGTTCGAATGGTTCACAACTTCAACAACTTCTTTGCTACTATTAACGAAACTGATCACATGAAAACCTAATTGCGCTTCTAAATTCATATAACCTTATAGATGCTATTAAAACATGTATTCGAAGGATAAATATCGTTCTTTTTTTTCTTATCATGAATAGAATGTTCTACACAGTCGATCTCCGAGTGATGAGGCGTTTTCTTGTTCGAAATTAAACTTTCATGTGGAAAAATTTGCTCCAGAGACGCTGTAGAGCCTAGCATCGTTTCAATAAAATAATTGGAACTAATTTTTATCCGTATTAGTTGAGATTCAAGCAAAATAATATGCAACTCAAGGATCAGCTGCGTATGTCGAACTTTTGCCCTTGGTGCATCGTTGGTCAAACTTGCGTAGTCCTCTACTTGTCTAAAATAAACTGACGTAATTATAACGAACGAATTTATTTTTTTACGTATTTATCATCATATGAGTATATGTTTCAACTAAAACTACACGGGTCAAATTCATCGATCTGAAAACTACGAAGGAAAATACGGGATTATGTAACAGGAAAAAATTTACAACAACGTGAGTAGAATTTCAACTCAAATTAGAGGAACGAAAAGCAACCGACGGCACTGATTTAAAAACCACGTACTTGGAGTGACGCGCTGGAGAGCAAATAATTGGTTTGATGCCGACGCGATTTAGTGATATGATGTCCTGCACTTTGATGAAGAGACTTCATTTTAATGAATTTCCGGTGATGACGATCGCTTGAAAATAAATTGTTGTGAGTCTACGATGTCACACGGATAATGTGAGATCATTAATCTCATGTTGCTGCTTATATTAATATTAATCTCATGTTGCTGCTTGTATTAAAATTAATCGCATGTTGCTGCTTGTGCTCTACTGTGAATGTAGAAATTAGTTCTGCGATTTTTGTGAATTTATGAGCCATGCGATTAAGTGTGCTTTAAATTTTACTCAATTTCGCTACGAAAATTCGAGATTCACAGCCACTCATACACGTGCGGAGCAAGAAAAGCCTAGCTATTAAAAGGAGTGGAGCAGTTAACATTAAATTAGGATTAACATTTCAGGATTTGAACAGAATGGATGTCGAACAAATGAATAAACACGAACTGATAAAACGAAAATTTACAGTCACTGTGTTGTGTTCAGGTGTGGAATATACGAGGTGATGTTGAGACGGACAGTCCAAACAAGCCAGCAAACAAGCAAGCAGAAAACTTTTAATTATTGTACGGCGATAAAAAGGGGTGTATAGTTATTCAATTAGCTCACGTCAAATTTTTATCCGGACGATCCGAAGTGCTTCCAGTAGAAAATAAGAACTTCTGCGAATTAAATTAAAATTCAATTGTATTTTAGTCGCAAATGTGCGGGATATACACGGCGTAATGTTGACGTTTGACTTGTCTTAATTGAACGCACAAAAACTTGTTTATTTCATTTTTTTCGGTTGAACTGAAAAATATTTGTCGCTGAAGTTCACGAAAGAATTCTGAATCTTTTGATTGTTTTGAGATCAACAGTAAAATTTCAGACTTGAAAAATTCATAAATGATTGCAAATTTTTTTCAGTGTGGAACCTAAAACCTCATCTTGCCTAAACTTATCAAAGCGTTTTATTTCGGACGCCGTTTTTTAGCTTCCTAAGATAATATTCTTTGCATCCCTCATATTAATTCGCGAAGATATTTCATGCACTTTTTAAATCCAATTCATAAGAAATCCACGCGTTCATAAAATACAGAAGCTAGTAAGAAATATGATATAGAAAACACCAACCTGAGTTTATGACAGCCATTTCCCTTCTCAGCTCGTTACCTAAGCTTCATGAATTCATATTTACGGAAGCAGTATATAGGAATAGTAAGCTGCTTTCCTCTGAGATTAGGTTACATATTTTCTAATAATTTTTCGAATACAAAAGCTGTGAAAAGTCGGTAAATAAATTAGTTAATCTTACAAAACATTTAAGAAAAGCAGAACACAAAAGAAGCAACTGTGATCAACCTAGTAGTCCTGAAAAAAATATCATGAGGATATGCTTTCGAATGCAGAAGCATTTTTGGTTCATAAAGAGGTCATTTTTTCAGAATTGTTGACGCAGAAAGACATTGCACAAAAGTTGACCGATACATCGGATCTTAAACAGGGAGTTATAATTGAAAATGTCTGTACTCCTAACAAGATCAAATTCATACCAGTTACCCGAGTAACACTTCATGCGAAGATGATGATTTAAAAGCCATATATTCTCATATATTCTTGCTGAAGACATAGATTTTCATCTAAGAAAACGACTAATCGCTGATTCTATACTCTATGAATTCCTCCATATAATCAATATTTGCAGCACACGTGTAATTCATTTCAAAAATTTCCTCGAAGCTAAGTTTGTAAAACGGAATTATGAATCCAAACTTTCTGCAACGTTGCAGTAAATTCTCCCCGAATACTTCGCTCCAGAGCTCGACGTTCATTTCTGATCAACAAACTTTCTGGTCGAACTTTAGGGTTGTGCAGCCCTGTTCCATGGGCCTCAATCAAGCAAATTGTGGAGAAGCGATCAATTTTCAGAGAAAACTTGCACTGAACCGTGCACTACTTGCATCCACGTCCGCCTGATACTGAAACTGACCAAAATTGTGAAATTTAGGCTCGAATTGTGAAATTTAAGCTTGAATTATGAAATTTAGGCTCGAATTGTAAAATTTAAGGTTGAATTGTACAATTTAAGCTTGAAGTGTGAAATTTAGGCTCGAATTATGAAATTTAAGCTCGAAATACATAATTTAAGCACGCAATGTGAAATTTGAGCTCGAATCGTGGAAATAAATGGACTACTGAGGAGTAACGTATAGGAAATAAATGAGCCACTGAGGAGTAACGTATAGGAAATAAGTGGACTACTGAGGAGTAACGTATAGGAAATAAATGGACTACTGAGGAGTAACGTATAGGAAATAAATGAGCCACTGAGGAGTAACGTATAGGAAATAAATGGACTACTGAGGAGTAACGTATAGGAAATAAGTGGACCACTGAAGAGTAACGTATAGGAAATAAATGGACTACTGAGGAGTAACGTATAGGAAATAAATGGACTACTAAGGAGTAACGTATAGGAAATAAATGGACTACTGAGGAGTAACGTATAGGAAATAAATTCTCTCATAGCTCCGGTATCTCACTGAAGCGTTCTATGTTGGAGAATAGTGAATCGAGGCAACTCTATGATACTATACTTGTTCTCTTCATTTTCTCTCGGCAGGTGCGCAAGTAAAATCTAAGAGTGAAACTTAAACATTTTGCGATGAAGAAATATATATATGTACAACCCCTGCACAGTGCAATCCCTGTTCAGATCTAGGCGTTTATTAGAAGGTTCACTCGGAGCATCCCTACTTCCATACCCTCCCAAGGGAATGCGTCCGGAGGAATCTGGCATTTCTCTCTGTCTTCAATATGCAAGCCTGCCTCTCGTCCCTGTCGACCTGATGCCCACGTCAGTGAAGTATCCCACCAGCGGAGAGCGATTGACGAAATTGGAGCGGCAATAAAGCAATTTCCCAAGGGGTGCCGAAAAAACTGTGAAGGGAGTGCGCTGTACTGGGCTGGTCTGGAAAACTCTAAGTCAAGCGAGTCGAGGTTTCTGGAAAGTCGACGACGTGCCGACTGGAGTGGAAAGGCAAGCAAAGCACGAGCCTCCAAAGCATGCAGTGCGGTGTTAGTTAACGCGTTCTCCGCGTATTGGGCCGTATGTGTAGTTCTTGGGAAATTGCTCATTCACGTACCGGTATGAATGAAATATATAACATCTATTTCGCTGGCTTTTTGAAAATAGATGTTTTCATACGTAGTGAAATGTATCATGCAATTGTTTTTTTATTATTTCTTAGAAAGGATGAAAATGCATTTGAACAGTAAAGTCAATTTCCCGAACCTGCTACTTACAACTTACTCGCATGACTGAGGTGCCCAACTTGCTCGCATGACTGAGGTGCGCCACTTGCTCGCATGACTGAGGTGCGCCACTTGCTCGCATGACTGAGGTGCGCGAATTGCTCGCATGACTGAGGTGCGCGACTTGCTCGCATGACTGAGGTGCGCAACTTGCTCGCATGACTGAGGTACGCAATTTGCTCGCATGACTGAGGTGCGCAACTTGCTCGCATGACTGAGGTGCGCCACTTGCTCGCATGACTGAGGTGCGCAATTTGCTCGCATGACTGAGGTGCGCAACTTGCTCGCATGACTGAGGTGCGCCACTTGCTCGCATGACTGAGGTGCGCAACTTGCTCGCATGACTGAGGTGCGCAATTTGCTCGCATGACTGAGGTGCGCAATTTGCTCGCATGACTGAGGTGCGCAACTTGCTCGCATGACTGAGGTGCGCGACTTACTCGCATGACTGAGGTGCGCGACTTGCTCGCATGACTGAGGTGCGCAACTTGCTCGCATGACTGAGGTACGCAATTTGCTCGCATGACTGAGGTGCGCAACTTGCTCGCATGACTGAGGTGCGCAACTTGCTCGCATGACTGAGGTGCGCCACTTGCTCGCATGACTGAGGTGCGCCACTTGCTCGCATGACTGAGGTGCGCGAATTGCTCGCATGACTGAGGTGCGCGACTTGCTCGCATGACTGAGGTGCGCAACTTGCTCGCATGACTGAGGTGCGCCACTTGCTCGCATGACTGAGGTGCGCCACTTGCTCGCATGACTGAGGTGCGCCACTTGCTCGCATGACTGAGGTGCGCCACTTGCTCGCATGACTGAGGTGCGCAACTTGCTCGCATGACTGAGGTGCGCAACTTGCTCGCATGACTGAGGTGCGCCACTTGCTCGCATGACTGAGGTGCGCCACTTGCTCGCATGACTGAGGTGCGCCACTTGCTCGCATGACTGAGGTGCGCCACTTGCTCGCATGACTGAGGTGCGCCACTTGCTCGCATGACTGAGGTGCGCAACTTGTTCGCATGACTGAGGTGCGCCACTTGCTCGCATGACTGAGGTGCGCCACTTGCTCGCATGACTGAGGTGCGCCACTTGCTCGCATGACTGAGGTGCGCCACTTGCTCGCATGACTGAGGTGCGCAACTTGCTCGCATGACTGAGGTGCGCAACTTGCTCGCATGACTGAGGTGCGCCACTTGCTCGCATGACTGAGGTGCGCCACTTGCTCGCATGACTGAGGTGCGCGAATTGCTCGCATGACTGAGGTGCGCGACTTGCTCGCATGACTGAGGTGCGCAACTTGCTCGCATGACTGAGGTACGCAATTTGCTCGCATGACTGAGGTGCGCAACTTGCTCGCATGACTGAGGTGCGCAATTTGCTCGCATGACTGAGGTACGCAATTTGCTCGCATGACTGAGGTGCGCAACTTGCTCGCATGACTGAGGTGCGCAACTTGCTCGCATGACTGAGGTGCGCAATTTGCTCGCATGACTGAGGTGCGCAACTTGCTCGCATGACTGAGGTGCGCAACTTGCTCGCATGACTGAGGTACGCAATTTGCTCGCATGACTGAGGTACGCAATTTGCTCGCATGACTGAGGTGCGCAACTTGCTCGCATGACTGAGGTGCGCAACTTGCTCGCATGACTGAGGTGCGCAATTTGCTCGCATGACTGAGGTGCGCAACTTGCTCGCATGACTGAGGTACGCAATTTGCTCGCATGACTGAGGTGCGCAACTTGCTCGCATGACTGAGGTGCGCAACTTGCTCGCATGACTGAGGTACGCAATTTGCTCGCATGACTGAGGTGCGCAACTTGCTCGCATGACTGAGGTGCGCAACTTGCTCGCATGACTGAGGTGCGCAACTTGCTCGCATGACTGAGGTACGCAATTTGCTCGCATGACTGAGGTGCGCAACTTGCTCGCATGACTGAGGTGCGCAACTTGCTCGCATGACTGAGGTGCGCAATTTGCTCGCATGACTGAGGTGCGCAACTTGCTCGCATGACTGAGGTACGCAATTTGCTCGCATGACTGAGGTGCGCAACTTGCTCGCATGACTGAGGTGCGCAACTTGCTCGCATGACTGAGGTACGCAATTTGCTCGCATGACTGAGGTGCGCAACTTGCTCGCATGACTGAGGTGCGCAACTTGCTCGCATGACTGAGGTGCGCAATTTGCTCGCATGACTGAGGTGCGCAACTTGCTCGCATGACTGAGGTACGCAATTTGCTCGCATGACTGAGGTGCGCAACTTGCTCGCATGACTGAGGTACGCAATTTGCTCGCATGACTGAGGTGCGCGACTTGCTCGCATGACTGAGGTGTGCAACTTGCTCGCATGACTGAGGTGCGCAACTTGCTCGCATGACTGAGGTGCGCAACTTACTCGCATGACTGAGGTGCGCGACTTGCTCGCATGACTGAGGTGCGCAGCTTGCTCGCATGACTGAGGTGCGCGACTTGCTCGAATGACTGATGTGCGCAACTTGCTCGCATGACTGAGGTGCGCGACTTACTCGCATGACTGAGGTGCGCAGCTTGCTCGCATGACTGAGGTGCGCAACTTGCTCGCATGACTGAGGTGCGCAACTTACTCGCAGGACTGAGGTGCGCGACTTGCTCGCATGACTGAGGTGCGCAGCTTGCTCGCATGACTGAGGTGCGCAACTTGCTCGCATGACTGAGGTGCGCGACTTGCTCGCATGACTGAGGTGCGCAACTTGCTCGCATGACTGATGTGCGCAACTTGCTCGCATGACTGAGGTGCGCGACTTGCTCGCATGACTGAGGTGCGCAGCTTGCTCGCATGACTGAGGTGCGCAACTTGCTCGCATGACTGAGGTGCGCGACTTGCTCGCATGACTGAGGTGCGCAACTTGCTCGCATTACTGAGGTGCGCAACTTGCTCGCATGACTGATGTGCGCAACTTGCTCGCATGACTGAGGTGCGCAACTTGCTCGCATGACTGAGGTGCGCAACTTGCTCGCATGACTGATGTGCGCAACTTGCTCGCATGACTGAGGTGCGCGACTTGCTCGCATGACTGAGGTGCGCAACTTGCTCGCATGACTGAGGTGCGCAACTTGCTCGCATGACTGAGGTGCGCAACTTGCTCGCATGACTGAGGTGCGCAACTTGCTCGCATGACTGAGGTGCGCAACTTGCTCGCATGACTGAGGTGCGCAATTTGCTCGCAGGACTGAGGTGCGCGACTTGCTCGCATGACTGAGGTGCGCGACTTACTCGCATGACTGAGGTGCGCAGCTTGCTCGCATGACTGAGGTGCGCGACTTGCTCGCATGACTGAGGTGCGCAACTTGCTCGCATGACTGAGGTGCGCGACTTACTCGCATGACTGAGGTGCGCAGCTTGCTCGCATGACTGAGGTGCGCGACTTGCTCGCATGACTGAGGTGCGCAGCTTGCTCGCATGACTGATGTGCGCAACTTGCTCGCATGACTGAGGTGCGCGACTTACTCGCATGACTGAGGTGCGCAGCTTGCTCGCATGACTGAGGTGCGCGACTTGCTCGCATGACTGAGGTGCGCAACTTGCTCGCATGACTGAGGTGCGCGACTTACTCGCATGACTGAGGTGCGCAGCTTGCTCGCAGGACTGAGGTGCGCGACTTGCTCGCATGACTGAGGTGCGCAGCTTGCTCGCATGACTGAGGTGCGCGACTTACTCGCGTGACTGAGGTGCGCAACTTGCTGGCATGACTGAGGTGCGCAAGGTATGCCTCAAATTACACTTCAAGGGAGACTTTGCTTAAAGGACGATTTTAATGAAATGTTGAAAACAAAATCGAAGGCACTCTGGTTTATTTTTTTTTATACTGTCTGGGGTCGATGCTGCAATGAAGGTTATGGACTTCTGGTATCTCACATGTAAGGATGGGTTAAAGTTCGAAATGTGCTGCTTTACACAAGTCATTGAAAATGTTTCAAAGTGTTTGATTTCCAAGAATAGCTAAATTTTGACCAAAAATACTTGAGCTTGATTTTTCTAGGGAAATTTTTGTCTTTGATCAGGCCCCACACTTTTATAGCAGTCATTTTTGCACTTGATCATGCCACACACTTTAACACTTTGACCGCAATTGGATTAACTGAAGTTCAATATTCCCCTCAAATTTAAAGTTAATTTTAGCAGGCAATTTTGAAAATATCAAAGATTAACTGGATTGTGCCATCATTTAGTTAATTTAGTATTTTGGAAAAATGAGGTTTTAACTACTAGTCGGTCAGCAGCGTTATGGAAATCCCCTCCGCGGCCGCAGATGGCATATATTGCTGTAAATTAAAGGATAAAAGCATAGGCGGAACCCTGGCGCATCCATGCGTTCAAGAGCTCAGTTTCAACTGAATACATTCTTCTCTAATTACGAGACAACACAGCACCTTCTTCCTAAATCACTATCACTATTATCAAAGGAGCCGCGTCCGTCCCTCCGTCCGTCTGTGTGACCCCCTATTGATTATGGTATCCAGAATACGCTGTCGGCTTATTTTTACAAATAAGCAATGGAACTTTCTCTGTTGAAATTCTTCACGTCGCCCTAATGTTTTTAAATGATAATGCAAAAAGAAATGTTTTAAATTACTTGACCAGTAACCTTGCTAGCACTAAGTATAAGGCCTAAGATTTTGGAACTTAAGTTATCGTTTTCGAAATTGTGATTTTCTTGAAAAGCTCTGAAGAGATAATAGACGACATTTCAGAATAAAATTCCGGCAAAAGAGGCCACCAAGGATAGAAATGTGTCCAACCGCAAGACACAAGTGGCAAGACTACGACAGCAAGAAAAACGCCGAAGACGATCGGATGAACAACGCGAATTGGCAAGACGAAGCAATGCTGCTCGCCAAAGAGAAGCTATAGCTAAATTGACCCTTGAACGGCGTTTGGTAATTCTACGGAATTGTTTGACGGGCATTTCTGTCGGGCCGTATGTACTAGTTATCATATAAAGCTATTGAATATAAATTTAACGCCTATTTACAATTAAGTATTGATTTGAAATGTGAAAGATATTCAATTTAAAAAAAAATTATTTACCACAAGCGATACAGAAGTAGACTCTAGGAATATAATACGAGGAATCCGATTATCATTAATCTAGTTATCACAACGAAATCAATGAAATCGTACGGCTGGATAATTTTTCTGCGTCTAAGTACAGAACTCCATTCAAACCGAAATTTAAAGAAAAATACTTGCCAGTTTTAAATAATAGGTGCAAAGGCCGAACATCCTTGCGTCACGCATCACAATATAACAATAATTAATCAATTTCGTTCTTTCAAGCCCGACGATATGAATTGAATCGACTTAACTTTGAAGCATCAGAAATTAAACATTTATTCAAGGACATCCTTGTGCAGAAACTCAGTTACAGCTTGACTGCCGCAGTTAATTAAATTCTATAAAGCGAGTTTGCTCAGAGCGAGCTTATTGGATGTCGTTCGGTGTGCTCTGATGTATAAAATTCAAACTTTCTTCTAGATTGTTTCGCTGTCTCTTAACGTTTAACGTTGATCATATGTCTTCAGTGGCCTTGACACTCAGGTTGTGTTGATGTTAAATATTTATTTTATTCATGAACACGATGTAATTTTACAGCATGTTGTAACATAGAATATTACTGGATTAAAGTTTAATGCCTTATCACCCCTGCCAATTTAGAAAAACATCGCCGGTTTTTTCTTTTTTGAAAATGATATCTGACATTACCATGGATGTTTTGCCCCACTGCGATCGACAATGTCGAGTTGAATAAAATTTTCTGATAAGCTAAACCACTCTATGAAAGTAGACATTTCTGAGGGTAATATTGCCGACTTTATACTTGAAATTACTTTTTGCCTCCGTACCCGAGCAGTTGTCATATTGAAAATTAAAAATTGGCGTTTTTGAGAGCAATTTCACTTAGTCTTTCACGGTATAATAACAGCATATAGTTGTGCATCCACGTAGAGCTAGAGTTCAAAGTTAAAATTGTACCTTTTCGCTCTCTTAATCATACATCTGGAAAATTGTGTATATTTCTAATTAAATTAAGGCTCTCCTCGACCTATTCTATGATGATGTGACATTACCACAGGAATAACATAACTCACTGAATCACTAAAGGTTGGAATAACTGCTGTTACCTCCGACAAGGAAGACTGGAGACAGCGACGGACTTTTTTAACGACCAACAAATGCACTCTAGGCATTCCATTAGCATATTGGACCTTCGTGAGCTCGTGTAGATCGTAAAGCAACGTCTCTGATAACTCAAACTAACATGGTTCCGGCGACTTAAAAAACTTGGTTTCGGTAAATTAAAATGCTTGGTTTCGGTAAATTAAAATGCTTAGTTTCAGTAAATTAAAATGCTTGGTTTCGGTCCTGTGAATAACAAATAAAGAAAGGATTTTCTGTCTACAACCTGTATGATATTGGCGGATATGTTTTTATTTTTGCATGACGCGTGAACATTTGCAAGCCTTTCATTAGTTTTAGAGCATGTTCTTGGTATGACTGTGTGTTTTTTAATTTTCATTCCAACTCCAAAGCTCGATAGTAAATATTTTCTTGAGAACAAATTTAAATAGAATCTAGCCTGCATTTAAATACTCATTTTAGAAACTGCGCAATCAATGAAATTAGGCGAGCCGTTATGTTTTTCAGCAAGGCACGCTTAAAACCTGATTCTTCAATGAAAACTAGATTAACTGATATTTGTGTTGTTCTTAAATGTAGCTTGAGAAAATTTATACGATTGCTAAATTGATGGAAGGGGTACCATTACTTAAAATTACGTTATCATTCTTTATTAAGATAAAAAATTAGAAGCCTTGGTACAAGTTGGACTAATGTACATTTTTCTTGTCAATTGTTCGCAATAGTTTGAATTACAGGAAGAAATGCACCACCCAAGATATATGAGTTATTTTCAGTCATTCGCCCGTGATTCCGTTAATTTTGTCCAAAAGTTTAACACAAGATTCAGGATTTTCTTCTAAAATCATACAAAACTTCAATTGGTTCTCAGTACTCGTTGTTAAATGAACAGAAAATGCTTTCATGAACTAAATTCAAATCACTGATTTAGCTACGATTGAGTATCACACAATACAATGCAATTCAATTCAGTTCAACGCAATGCAATTCAATTCAACGCAATGCAATTCAATTCAACGCAATGCAATTCAGTTCAACGCAATGCAATTCAATTCAACGCAATGCAATTCAATTCAGCGCAATTCAATTCAATTCAACGCAATGCAATTCAATTCAACGCAATGTAATTCAATTCAACGCAATGCAATTCAATTCAACGCAATGCAATTCAATTCAGCGCAATACAATTCAATTCAACGCAATGTAACGCAACACAATTCAATACAATTTAATACAATAGAACTCACCACAATACCAAAAAAAAACGATACAATACAGCCTTAAAGGCAACCAAAGCTCACTGATGCAGCATCATACAACACAATACAACACAGCCCTGAAATAATCATACGAAGTTGTTTCTCCATAGATCATCAGTTTGTCCCCTCACTCCAGCCCTGCTGCCATAAATTAACGGTACCAGGACGTGGATGACCAATTCACTGATTTATGGTCTTAACCTCAGATTTATACGCCCGCGTCTTCACTGAATTACAAACATGCACTTGAACACGTCCAGTTCCGCCTCTTGATGAAATTAATTGCTTCTGTGCGCTTTAAATGAGTCTAAAGAGCTTCAGAGGCTTGCGCTGTAGTGTAGAGTTTGTCGCACAATCGTTCTGCAGACAGAAAATTCTATGATAAAGATGACGTGGCTTAGGGAGAAGAATATATTGCTTGCTGTACTTCTTTGTGTGACGCCACGCAAAACGGCTAGTAAGTTTTCCTGAATTTTCGACCAAGTGGTGAAGTACTTCTAAAATCAAGTTTCTCAAATTCCGGAAAGCTATATACAATCTATGTTATATTCGAATGAAAAATATTAAATCTGAAATTTGTAAATTACGTGCGTAGGGATATGAGGATTTACCTGAGAAAATAATTTCAAGGACCCAAGAGCGTTCCCTCAAGTGTCTATTTTTGCACGAATTTCGCTTCATGAAAAGAAGAAAAAATAATGCAAAACACTACTGCCGAAGATATTAGTATACCATGATAATTATTCTAATGCTAATAATGAAATTACAATGAAAAAGCTAACGGTTAAACTAACTGAAAATGTTTTTTTAGGTACTATAGCAATAACTGAATAAAGTAAAGTATTCATTTTTTATAATACTCTGAAAATATATGAAATGCGAATATTAAATCGGTTTCTGCACTAGATGATGACTTAGTCTTAATTAATTATGCTAAAAATTGGGAACCGCGCTGTTACTAAAAACAATCATAGGTACTACGACAAATGCTGTCATTCTGATTAAAGAACTAGCGAACATCCTCCGAGGTTTCCTCACTTGAAATTTAAGCGTTGACTTTTTGTTCGTATGAATATGTTCTAAATTGAATATGTTCTAAACAAGTGTGACTGTGAATTAAATTACAGTTAAAGTACAAGTGCAAATGTGAAATAAATTACAGTTAAAGTACAAGTGTAAATGTGAATTAAATTACAGTTTAATTACAAATGTAACTGTGAATTAAATTATAGTTTAATTACAAATGTAACTGTAAATTAAATTACAGTTAAATCACATGTGTAACTGTGAATTAAATTACAGTTAAATTACAAGTGTAACTGTGAATCAAATTACAATTCAATTACAAGTGTAACTGTGAATCAAATTACAGTTAAATTACAAGTGTAACTGTGAATCAAATAGCAATTAAATTACAAGTGTAACTGTGAATCAAATTACAGTTAAATTACAAGTGTAACTGTGAATCAAATTACAATTAAATTACAAGTGTAACTGTGAATCAAATTACAGTTAAATTACAAGTGTAACTGTGAATCAAATTACAATTAAATTACATGTGTAACTGTGAATCAAATTACAGTTAAATTACAAGTGTAACTGTGAATCAAATTACAATTAAATTACAAGTGTAACTGTGAATCAAATTACAGTTAAATTACAAGTGTAACTGTGAATTAAATAACAATTAAATTACAAGTGTAACTGTGAATTAAATTACAATTAAATTACAAGTGTAACTGTGAATCAAATTACAGTTAAATTACAAGTGTAACTGTGAATTAAATAACAATTAAATTACAAGTGTAACTGTGAATTAAATTACAATCAAATTACAAGTGTAACTGTGAATTAAATTGAAGACCCTTTTCACGAAGCGCTGCACTTCACTGAGATATGCAAAGACCGCGTTGTCAGAAAAGGCATACTTAATTTGGAAGTTTTTCTTGGGTTCGGTATATTTCAGAGGAAAAATTTCTGCGTTCAAAAATCCTGACTCTGTTAGAAAATAATGCGGAAAAGATTTTCTCCTGCAGCGCTCTCTTCACATTCAACGAATACATTTTTATTATTTAGTAAAGTGTCAAGGAGCTTCTCTACCGCCTGTTCATTCTAAATTATATTTAAACTAAAATTTAAAATATAAAATTATTTCTGCGTATGCTTTTGCACAACTTCTAAAAAAGAAAATTATTCCTGTGTATGCTTAGAGACAAATTCAAAAATAAAAATATTCCAGCGTATAGTAAGACTTGAATTCGAATTAGAAAATTATTCTTCGGAAAAGGTCGACATGGATTCAAATAGAAAATAATTCCTAAGTATGCTTAGACACAATTTCGAAGAAGAAAATTGTTCCCGGGTATGCTTAGACATGAATTCATTTTAGAAAATTGTTCTTATGTAAGGTTCGACATGAATTAAAAATAGAAAATGATTCCTACGTATGCTAAGACACAAATTCGAAAGCAAAAATTATCCCCGCTACATTACACAGCAATCTGTTCGTTCAAAACCAGCAACATAATCAGACTCGGATGCAGAGTTCCCGCATGTGCAATCAATTTGCCCAGCAAAATCACAGAGCAGCATCAGTTATGAATCACAAGTTGCCCCATACATCACGCAAACTTTTTGGCGGCCACCAAGGCAAGAAAAGCAAACTGAACGACGGCAAAATTTCGGTCTCAGCTCAAAACTAATTACACGACAGTCTAATGACTTCACTGCTGCATGTTAATTTTGTGTCTACTTTAGATGATCATTAAAGGAATGTTTGAATTGCTATACTTCTGCTTTCAGTGTTGACATTAAATGAAATAGACAGTGTCATCGAAAACTGGAATAGTAAGCTGTTTAGCGAAATGTGCTCTAATACGAAAAAGGCCTTCACGTGTTTGAAGAAAAATTATGGGTTTTAACCCATATACAGATATTCAGCTTTGTGAAAGGTAAAAAAGCATGTTAAGGTTGTTTCATTTCAGAGGGGCATTACAGGAATTTTATAATACTGTAATGTTCCTTTCAGTGCTGATGTTAAATGAAGTAGACTGTGTCCTCGAAAACTAAAATAGAACACTGTCTAGCGAAATGTGCTCAAATACAACTGAAACATTTCCCTTGTTTCAGGAAACATTATGGGTTTTAACTCGTGTAAAACCGTTGTTGATCAAATACTCAGCGTTGTTAACTGTAAAAAAACTTTAACTTCAGTTACAAAGATGATTAGTTTCCGATGCATTTTGTTTCAATGAATATAGAATCATATATCTTTCCCTTTCATAGCATTTTTCGTGCGAAGTGTGAGCAGTTCCGAGGAGTACATTGAGAACTTCTTTTTGTTTCAGCAGACGTAATTCCGACCATAATGCTCTAGGAGCTGAAGAAAATGCAGTTTGTCCAGCCATAGAAGCCGCTGAGGGCTGTTCATGTACTGAAGCCGCTGTTCATGTACTGAAGTACATTCATGTTCATGTACCGCTGTTCATGTACCGCTGTTCATGTACTGTTCATGTTCAGTTCATGTACCGCTGTTCATGTACCGCTGTTCATGTACCACTGTTCATGTTCATGTTCATGTTTGTTCATGTTCATGTATGTTCATGTTCATGTTCATGTTCATGTTCATGTTCATGTTCATGTTCATGTTCATGTTCATGTTCATGTTCATGTTCATGTTCCGTTCATGTTCATGTACCGCTGTTCATGTACCGCTGTTCAGTTCATGTACCGCTGTTCATGTACCGCTGTTCATGTACTGTTCATGTTCAGTTCATGTACCGCTGTTCATGCACTGAAGTTCATGTACTGTTCATGTACTTCATGTACTAAAGCCGCTGTTCATAGAAGCCTCTGAGGGCTGTTCATGTACTGAAGAAGAAGCTCGCACAGGTAATTTAAAAAAGATGACCTGCGACGGTTAAAGATGCATTGGATTATTCAGGTGCTGAAAGGGAAGAAGAGATAAATAGTACTGAAGAAAAGCTTGTCTAGATTCAGAAGAAAAAGAAACTTTCCCCGGTACTATAGAAGCAAAATTTTGTACAACTTCTGTAGAAAAAGAACTTGCCCTGGTGCTACAGAAGTAAAGTTTTGCCCAATATCTGAAGAGAAAGAAACTTGCCCTGGTGATACAGAAGCATCGTCCAATTTCTGAAAAAACAGGAGCTTGAAATTTCCTGTTCGTTATTAAGCCTCTCAAGCAACTAGTGGTTGGCTGCCGGGACAAATATAAGGTCATTAAAACCATCTCATTCCAAAAAATTAAGGTATTAGTTTCTACAATATAACACATTTCGAAAACCTTTACGCTCATCAATTTCACTCACTCCTTCGAGCACAAAACAAGCATATATAGGAGTTTAGATTTTGTGAAAAATTTGCTTTCAAAGTAAGTGTACTTCATTGGATTGACAGCAGCATCTCGTTTGCCCACCGAAAGCAAAAATTAAGCAATAGCTCTTTCTAAAAATCAAATGAAAAATTTTTGCGAGAGGTGATTTGAATCGTTTCAAATAGCATTAGAAATTTAGCATCCTTTCAAAGGTAATATTCAGTGATCGTAAAGTCAACTTAGTGCTGCAGTGTGTAGAAAAAGTTCACGCGCATTTTAGGATTAATTCATAATCCGGATTACGTGTAAGTGCTACTGCCTTCTCATCATTGGTATGTAAGTATTTGAGTTCCATTGCAACCCTCCTTGCTGGAAAATAATACGTAGTGAAAGATTAAAATTCATGCTTATGTTGCGATCAAACGCATTCACTATTGATCAGACCCTCTTGCCAGTTAAGAAGCTTTTGCTGCAATTTCTATTAAGGCGAGATTTTAAGCCTCACACTTTTCGGTTGTGATAAATGCAGGCTGAATTACAATTAATATTTACACGTTAGGTACTCAGTTGTTTCGCGGAGATTTACACTGATATTTTGAAAATCCAACTCAATAAAACTCAAAAGACAATTCCTCAGAAACGAATGCTCAATGAATACAATTAATAGTGTGTTGGCTATAAAATTACACAACAATACAAAGATCGTCAAAACACTTCAGATCACGTAGACATCATTACATCTGCAATATTTCCACATTTAGTGTACATTAAAAGCTCTGATCAATGGAAATCGCTCGTTATCATCCGATGTTTTGTTGAGCGATTCGAAGTCTCCTAGCACAATCAAGTGTCTTGTTTGTAGCTCGATCCGGTGTCTTGTAGCACGACCTAAAGTATCGTAGCACGATCTGAAGTATCGTAGAACGATCGGAAGTATCGTAGCATGATCTAGAGTATCGTAGCACGATCTAAAGTATCGTAGCACTTGCAGATGTCATGTAGCACGACCCAAAGTCTCGTAGTACAATGTATCGTACTACGATCCGATATCCCGTACCATGACCTGAAGTCTTTTAACTCGATCCTAAGCCTCGATTCATTTTATGTACATCAAAACCCATGGTAATAACCTTACAATTTTCTCTTTGCTTCCATAGTTTCACGAGTCTCAAAATTTCCAAATCCCACGCCGCTGCTCTTTAAAGCTTCGAAGTATTCAACTGGTAAGAAAAATTCGGCGATGACGCTGTCTTATTGTGGAAATACGTAGATTTTTTTAACTCGGTAGGAACGTTTGACAGAAAATCCTGAATATTACTGATTAACTTACGTTTTAATGGAGAAGTTTCTGAATTATCGAAAAGATTCAGAAAATTACTAATTCAGGAACAAATTCTAAAGAACTTTATGCTCACTGTAAACTACAAATAAGTTCTAACAAAAATTACATCCTCTTTGAAACATTTAAAATCCAACGAAAATTATGTCCTCTGCAAGATATGAAAAAATTCGACGAAAATTATTTCCTCTCTCAAAAATAAAACTTCTAACTCAGATGAAAATTACACATACACTTCGTGAAGTATTAGGAAAATTCGTCGATAATTATATCCTATTTAAAATATGAAAAAGCTTCAGACGAAAATTTCCGGACTGTAAAATGTGAAGTAAAATATTTGATAACTTATGAGAAGGCCTGATATACGGTATCCTCATATTTTTTGTCCATGCAAAAGAACCAAAGCTTTTCGTCATTAAGATGCATCTCATTGGCTCACATCTGCTGGTCTGTCACTGTGCACGAGCCGATATTTTACTTTCTAAATTTAGAATAACTTTCATCCTCGTTGCTGTAGCAGGAACTGCGCAATATTTATATTTTATGCAAGTGTTCTCATATTAATTGAATGAAGTTGTAATTATTTTTTGTACATATATGCAGAAATAATGAAAGTGAGCGAATTTAACGAGGGAAAACTTTGATAAATTTATTCTTCCACGAACATTTCTAGGAGTGTCGTCAAACTTCCTCACGTATAACGACGCGCACAAAGTTTTACATTTTACAACCCCGACGAATATTTGTTACGCCCATACCACCTTCACAAATAAAAGAATTATTATATATAAATTGGGAAACAGTATTTTCAGCGTATGATTCGAATCTTCCATGGTTGCAAGAATATTAGGTGATTCTACTGCAATAATTTTTCGTTCTCTTACGCAGGAAATTTTCTCCCTGAATATTTAACTTGAGCGCCCAGGCCTTAACAAATCAAGGCTTGTTTCTTAATCAAACCTTAATTCATTTGTAAAATATATTCCAAATTGAATGTTTAAGTTCATGTATTTTCTTTGTTGGGTTCCTTCACTTATGTATGGATCCTTTTCCAATAAGTTGTAATGAATAAAAGCAAATCGCGAGACGAAGGCAGAAATTTGCATTCATTGTATAGTGTTCAGGTACTCAGTTAACAAGGTGGGAGTAGGCACATACAAATCAAGCAAACAAACACACAACAAATAACTTACCAACTTCACATTATCATCTTACTAGTGTACTTAGCCAGTAAAAAAATTACTTTATTCAATATTTTCCTTAAATAAATCTTGTAGATGAGGATGACAAACTGATATTCATTCCAACAGTAGCCGCAACTAAAATATTCTTGTACTTGTGCTCTGGTGAAACTCGTATCACAGATACGGTCATTAAGCATCCTCATGAGCGTCACAGAACTGAGAGGAGGACCAACCAACTGAGCAACAAGTGTATGTTATTAAATGGGGAATGGATGAGGTAATTGATAAACTGCGAAATTTCCTTGTAAAACGTCTAAAGGTAGTCCGAACAATGCAATACGTGCAAAATCTGTTGGAAGTTCAGTAAATAAGTAGTTAATTTCCATTTGTGCTCCCTAAATTACCTACGTGTTCCACTTTTCTTCATTTCTCCTCTTTCTCTCATTTCCTTGCGTCCTCCTGCCCATTGTTCTTCACATCCTGTTCATGGTGTTCCTATCCATTCTTCCTCAACGCTCGCTGCCCTTAAAAATTTAATTACGTACAGCTCCTAACAGTTCCCTTATCACCAGCTCCTTGCTTTGCCCTCAAAATAATCGTAGATACGGGACGTTCTTTCGCTCATGCGTGCAGTATGTTGCGTTTGAGCTGTGCTGTATGTTGTGCGGTATGTCGTGCTTGCAGTATATGTTGTGCAGTATGTTTAGCTCTATAACTTCTACGAAAAACACTTACGGCTTCCTAAATGAGAGATCGTTGCTGGACATTCAAGCATTGTTCAAAACTGATTTTCCTGGCGTTGATAGACCGGGACTCTCCGAATAGGATTGCAATTAATATGGCAGAGATTTCCATGGCCGCGATTTCCGCTGAATTTCCGTAACTTTCATCAAAGTGTGCACGTCTTCCGAGGCTGAAACATGGGATGAGAAGCCACAACACTTAAGCGACCGGAAAAAGTAACGCGTCATCAGCTGTGCCAACAAGCCATCAACACCTCAAACAAAACCTGTTTGATATTATTCCTCCCCCGCGGTCGCGCAGGCGTCCTCACTTTACGAGACGCGCTACGGCAAACGAATATTAATATCCACGTGCTCAGGGCTCGTACGTCTGGTGTCTTCTCGTTCTTCGTGGGGAATTGATCAATGTTGATCAATGTTTTTGGGGGAGATTTTGATCAATGATGATGAATATTTTTGGTGGAGATTTGGATCAATGCTGATTAATGTTTTTAGTGGGAAAATAATATTGATCAATGTTTATTAATGTTTTTGGTGGGAAAATAATATTTATCTATGTTGATGAATGTTTTTGGTGGGAAAATAATATTCATTAATTGTGATTAATGGTTTTAATGGAAAAATTGGTCAATATTGATCAAGGTTTTTGGTGGGGAAATTGATCAATAGAATACATAAAATTTAAAAACAGTTGAGCGCTTTCCAAACTAATTTGCAGAGATTGACGACCTGTGTGCTTAAGCACAACAAAAACTAATCGTTCCATTTACCTATGTCGCATCCTGGCAGTGCTGCCCGGTGATTTCTCCCCGTAGGGAAAAGGGAGAGAACTCAGCCCTAATGTCCCACTCCATCCAGGTGTCGGAAATGGGTACTGGCTTGACCGGCTTGACCGGCTTGACCACAATGTCCCACTTGACCGGCTTGACCACAATGTCCCACTCCACCCAGGTGTCGGAAATGGGTACCGGCTTGACCGGGGGTGACCGTCATTGCGCCCTGGTGTTAATTATAAGGCATTTAAAAAACCAACGCACAAGATGATATGTATCAGGCTTGATTAATTTGAATAAAGCATCCTTTTTGTTTCCTTGTACACATTTAGCGATGCAAACTTGCGTTAGAAATAAAAAATTATCCAGTACGCAGCGTGAGCATTTTTTAAATTCAATTAACTAACACATTACAATTTTTGAAGCTTTTTTTCGGAAATAACATCGTTATACAGCTAAAAATATTTTTGATAATGCTATTATTAGTTGGCTGTAATTTAACAATAATAGGTTGTACCCTAACATATCTCATCGAAATGAGGCACAATACTCGAGCATGCCGTTCCTTTTGCCGGGCATGCAAGAAACAGCCCTCGGAATGCATTCAGAATGGAGTGTAATGTCCTTAGATAGAAAAAATTGTAATAGAATACAGTGCAAAAATGAAAAATAGAATGAATAGAATAGAGCAGAGCCGAATTGAAAAAAGTAGAGCAGAGCAGGAAGAGTAGAGCAGAGCAGTCGAGAGCAGAGTAGAGCAGAGCAAGGTATATCAGAGTAGCGTGCGCAGAATAGATAAGAATAGAGCAAATCAGAATGTTGAAGAGCAACAAGAACGAGATGAGAGGCCCAATACCACTAACTATAGTAAAATATGTGTATGTTTTTGTTTCCATGTCGTTAAGCTAGTCTGACTAGGAAGTTATGAGGCTATGTAACAAGCTGACATAATTATGCAACTATACATGAATAGTAATTTACGAGGTGGCCTGGTCGTTTGTGGATGTCGGACGCAAGCAAATGATGATAAATCATGGTACAAAAACCAGTTGCGGTACAGAAATACCAATGGAGACAATATTTGACAGGGCAGACCTTTCTGCAGCCGTATTGGCGGAGTCAATTTGGCCAATCTCACTCCAAACTTTGCTGGAGGAGCTTGGTGGTCTTCCGTTCATTACAGTGACATATGATGCACAAGGCAGGAACATTATCCAGTAGCGCTATTTCGCCTCTGAACCCTGCCTTCCGTTTCGAATGTAAAGAGGCAAGGTCCACCGAACGACTTTTGTGCCTTCATTGAACCTTCAATTGAAATTACTTACAGTCTTTTAAAGGTATGATGCGTTTTTTTACATTGCTTGAACCTACTCGTATAATACACGAGTCACACACATATTTATTCGAGCGAAACACATAACTCTTACAATTACTATAAAATTTTCTCATAACGTAACCATTAGTTAATGTTACCCCTAATTAGTAAGTTGATTCCGCTAAATTAAATTGTCGTTACAATAGTTAAGTATATCATTTACGTTTAAATAAATATTTCTCGCCGAAAAAAACGCGTGCTGTAGAATATTAAGTTATCTAAAACATGTTGAAATGATAGGATAATATGTTAATATATAGAAATGAAAGGATTAAATGTTAGTATATTGAGATGAAAGAATAATACGTTAGAACATAAGCATGGAAATCCTCTTTTATTCCCATAGTAAATACGAAGTTTTCGCTTCTCAGTTCAGAATGTACATTTTAGCTGACATGCACTTAGATATTTCTTTTCTAACTTTCCGCCTTAGAGGTTGAAAAGTTGGGAAAGAAATGCATATTTTAATTTGAAGCAAGTTGTGCCGCGGAAGCTGAAAGAATAATTGTAGCATTGATTTGATGTTTGAGTTGAGGAACTGTGTAGATTTTCTCAGGAGCTGACAAAGCCTTTTGACTTGAGAGTTATGGAAGTCTATTAGCTCTCGCGCGATCTCATGTGGTGTCTCTTAAAAAATTTTTGCGGGTAAAAATACGGTAAAAGACTTAGGTAAAAACCGGTTTTATGATAATGGAAGCGTCCGAACCCTTCAACGATATCGTGAGATGATTTTTCAAAAATTGAAGACTGCAGCTATTATCTAAGCTAAATTGAGTTCAGAAATCTTTTTAAACGGAAAGTATAACCCTCCGAAGGCCCTGAGCATCGACATGTGAAAGAATAGGTATTCTCAGGTTAGGAGAATACCTATTCACTCGCCAAAGATACTCAGCATGCAAGTCTCAAACAGGCTAGAGTGAAAGCAATTTTCGATTTCCAGTGATTATAGCGTTGGGCAAAATTCATTTTAGGACAAAAAAAATACGATTTCCAGTGATGATAGCGTTGGGCAAAATTCATTTTAGGACAAAAAAAATACGATTTCCAGTGATGATAGCGTTGGGCAAAATTCATTTTAGGACAAAAAAAATACGATTTCCAGTGATGATAGCGTTGGGCAAAATTCATTTTAGGACAAAAAAATACGATTTTCAGTGATGATAGCGTTGGGCAAAATTCATTTTAGGACAAAAAAATACGATTTCCAGTGGTTATAGCATTGGACAAAATTCATTTAAATACGAAAAAATTTAGGATTTCCACTGATGATAGCGTTGGGCAAAATTCATTTTAGGACAAAAAAATACGATTTCCATTGGTTATAGCATTGGACAAAATTCATTTAAATACGAAAAAATTTAGGATTTCCACTGATGATAGCGTTGGGCAAAATTCATTTAAATACGAAAAAATTTAGGATTTCCACTGATGATAGCGTTGGGCAAAATTCATTTAAATACGAAAAAATTTAGGATTTCCACTGATGATAGCGTTGGGCAAAATTCATTTTAGGACAAAAAAATACGATTTCCAGTGGTTATAGCATTGGACAAAATTCATTTGAATACGAAAAAATTTAGGATTTCCACTGATGATAGCGTTGGGCAAAATTCATTTTAGGACAAAAAAATACGATTTCCAGTGGTTATAGCAGTGGACAAAATTCATTTTAATACGAATAAATTTAGGATTTCCACTGATGATAGCATTGGTCAAAATTCATTTCAATAAGAAAAAATTTAGAATTTCCAGTGATGATAGCATTGGACAAAATTCCTTTTAACACGAAAAAATTTAGGATTTCAACTGATGATAGCATTGAACAAAATTCATTTTCAGACAAAAAAATTACGATTTCCAGTGATTATATCATTGGAAAATATTCATTTTAAAACGAAAAAATTTGGGATTTCCAGTGATGATGGCATTGGACAAAATTCATAACATACAAGATTAGCAACAACAACATGTTAGGTGCCAACAAGTCCCTCAAAATTCATTTACTCGACTCACATCTTGACTTCGTCCCCGAACACCTACTTTCAGTCAGTGACGAACACGACAATTTTCCCCGGACATCTCGGTGATGGAGTCACGGTATCGAGGTCGATGGAGTGCAGCAACGTTAGCTGACTACTGCTGGAACTTCACGTGACGCAGCTCAGCGCCGACGCAGTCTGCCGCCAAGAAATTCAAATCAAACAACTTAGATTGTGGGAGAATATCTAGCGTGTTTAAATTTTGCGCAAGTGTTCTATTCAAAAATTTATTCTAACATATGAATTATACGTTGAACTAGATACTACTATATGTTAAATGTGTCCTGTATCTTAATTTCACTATTTTCTTGGCTGATGTCATGTTCATGATTACTCATGCAACAGTAAATTGGTCTTATAAAATATAAATGGGTGATGGCGTATATTTTATAAATGGTGGGTGATTGGGAGAAGTATGTAAGATATCGGCGACTTTTATAATTTATTTAGCACTGTAATTTGTCGTGTGGATCATTGGTCTAATTTTAAATCATTCGTCAAATCACAAATTATATATTATATTATACAACATTGGTCAAATTATATAACATTGGTCGTCATAAATTGTAGCTCGAATCACGTAAAACTGGTGAAATTATAAATTGTTGGTTAACTTGTAAATGTTTGCTCATATTTTATATTGCCAATTAAATTATAATTAATTGCTTAAATTATAAATTTCGGTTTCTGAGTCACGCGAATGCCTCCAAAACGGTCCGCGTAATACAAATTGAAAGATTGTTTCCTCTTGTTTTACGAATTTTTCTTTCTTCACGACTGAAGAATATGAACATAATACGCTCAATGTAATTGTCAACTAAGTGTTCTTTGATGTTTTCACCAAACTTGTTAAAAATTAAAACATTCAAACGAAATGTTTTCAAGACAACTTTTGATATTTTTTTCTTCTTCAATTGGCTCCACAATCGAGATGGACCTAATTTTTTTATTATTTTACCAAATGGGTTATTCTTAATGTAACCCATTATTGTAATGTAATACAATAATTGTCCCCAAAGTTCCTTTCGTGAAGAAAGTTTTCTCATTTTACGGTCCTACTTCAACAGCCTGAACTGACGCTGACCTAAATGTCTTGGCCCCAATCCAACGAACTGAAGAATATCAGCTACCGAGTTCACGCTTATAAAGAACTAAGTTGCTTTTTGAAGGAAGTCAGGGCTTCGGCGGTGGTCGTTGACCTCTAAGGGCATTGTTATGAGGACATTAGAATAGGATAATGGAACTAGTTGACATTGTCTGGAAGCAGCTTTCCCGACTGTTATTATCATTTCAAGGTTGAAATTTGTGCTCATCAATTGGTTTTCAAGAACTGATAATTTACTTACCAGATGTTTTAAGAAAATTTTTCAAGAATTCGAGATGAATTTCCAAAAAGGGATCATTTTTGCTTAAAAATTCGATTGCAAATCTATAAAAGGAGAAAAGATCTTGCCAATGAATCAATCAATTCTTTTCAATTGTTAAAACAAATGCCTTGAGAGCTTTTTTTAAGAACCTTATTAGCTATTTTACCAGTGCACGACTCCCTCCGCTGGGAAAAAACAAAAGACCAGAATCGTGTAACTGAATCAGAAGATCATTGACACAAAATAACTCTAATCGTAATGAAATTATAAGAGATTTTCTTTCCTGCAGTAATCGCTTGAATCACACGGTTATATATTCATCAGTGTTTCATGTTCATTGTATCCATAAGCCGTAGGCTTACATGCCTGCACGGTCGGCCATGATACATTCATGTAATTTATTTATTCGAACGTTGGATCAAAAAGATCATTGATATGAAATAACTATAATCGCAATGAAATTCCACGACATTTTCTCTAAATAATTATGTAGGTATAGTTTTGTTGTAATCATACGGTTATACTTTCATCAGTCTTCCATGTTCATTGATACGAAGTTCTGTTCTGCAATTCTGTCATCTTCTGCTCAAATTGAAAGACGCCATTCCACCAATTCAAGTTTATAAAAGGGCTATTAAAGAGTGTAACTTGAATAATGCATGGGATGTTAAAATTACTGAGGGCGTATTTCATGAAATCTCATAACTTCTGAACTTGAGATTCAGCTCTAACGCAAAGATTAGATAACAATTTTGACGGCTCAACTGACCGGCAGTTTTGATTCACATCAAATTTTGCTCGCACTGAATTTTCCTTATGTCAGTCTTTGAAATGTTTAAAGAAAAATATTCGTAGCGTGATAATAATTTTTATGAATACAAATACTCAGAACCACGTATGAAAGAATCGTTTTTTGTGTGTCATTAGATAACGAAAGAAGACTTTCATTGGAATTCTGGGTTAAAGTCACTTGCCAAACTCTGTACCTATCTTAAATATTTTGCTTAAATCGTTCGGTTTTGGAACAAAATACAAAGAAATCTTCGCTATAGTTTCAGTGGGTGGCTTACTTTTTTATGTTTCTCTTTAGCCCAATTTACATTCTTATTCTAGAACTTTAATCAAATACTTTGCTTCAGATGCTAATTTTATATTAGATGTTCAGAGCCTTTAGAAAATTAAAACATTCGCTTTCTGAACTTCAGAGGGCATAAAGAACATTGATGGATAACAGTTAGTGAACCAATTATCTTTAGAGATTTCTCAAAACGAAGAATTGTTTCACCTTCAGAACAGAAAGTGACAATTTCATAACAAAGTGGGTCTCATTATTAAAGGGCATTGCGCCTTATTAATGTTAAATATACTGCTGTTGTTAAATGTTCTGGTTCCGTATATTTAACTTACTTATTACTGTTTCAAATTCTAAATTCAGAACCTGTTACAGTCATGAATTTATTGTCATATTTTCACGCTACCGAAAAATTTTATTTCTCATTTACAAGGCCTAAAAGTATGCAACATTAATAAACCATGCACTACGGTGTTGTGATTCCCAAGAAACAGTAATCAAGATACACCAATGCCAGAAAATGTAGCTGGAAAAACATAACTTCGCCATGTCTTGAGTCTGGCAAAACACATGAAGCTCCACCAAAGCCTGCAAACAATTGTGGCACGAGCAGAAATCTCTACCGTGATGTGATTTTGACAAATAAAATCCCGCCAGGGAGGCCAAGTCTGGGAACTGCGACGTTGTAATGCGCCTTGTTAGGAAAATGATGGGATCAGGGAAATTGTTAATTAGGTTCATAAAAGAGGCTTTGAGGGCATTTGTTGTATCAATTGGAAAGAGCATTCGGATTAAGCATCATTTGCAAGGTCTTTTCTCAAAAATATCTTGTTAGGCTCGAATGCAGCAAAACTTGCAAAGTATTAGGAATTTTCCGTGCTCTGGGTTACATTCATTACTCGGACTGGAACAAACCGCTGAAATAGTTTTTATGCAAGCCCATGACTCGAAAAGATTTTGTACAACCCGTTTTATGAATATTTCTGTCACCAATAATAGCTTGTTCATGTGAAATTCTTACTCTGTTGCCTTCAAATTGATGGCCAAGAATAATATCCACCAAGCTGATAAACTGGCTAATTTACGTCCTACAATTTTTTTTATTCGCACTTGATTTTTTTTCAATGTATGGTCCTTCTTGTCACTGAGACTATAATTGTGCAGCATAATCTGTCACTACTTAAACATCAAACCAACTTCCTCTTGAGACGCTCGCAAACATTTTTGAATCAATCGAACACCCCTTAAATTTAGCTGGCACATGTCAGATTTTCCATATGAACTTTCATATAAAACCATTTAAATAAGAACTTTGTGTTCATGGTAGAGTACACTTCCTTAACGAAATAATTTTTCATTTCAAGTGCCTAGCCCTAAGTATTGGTATACCTCATCAAAGAATAAAAACCGTAGCGCGAGTCGAATTAGAGACAGGGATGCTTTATTCCAATCCATTTGGTACGTGTCCTTCTGTTGATTCTTTTTTCAAATACCTCACAACAAACGGGGGACACAATTGCTCTTTTTATCGTCAAGCCGATACTCAGTTCAAATACTTCATGAACAGAAAGGAAATTGGGGCCAACTCTCTTCCGCTTTCTTACTGGAAAAAAACACAGGGCTCTGCAGGGTTTCGTACGACCACGGTGAGATCAGTGGTCATGATGGTTACATTTTGGCAATAGTAGTCATGGTAGTCCCATGTTAGCAATACTGGTCATAGTAGCCACATGGTGACCATGTAGGACCACAAAGAAAAAATAATTGTTGGCAAAAATTGCTCACCTTCGACGTGATACCGGGAATTTTGGAAGAACACGGGCCCTCTTTCTCGAACTATACAGCAGCATTCACTTTGAGCTTTGAACATTTATGAATGAGAGCCAATTTATTAGCTGTTCAACTTATGAATAAGTTCCGATCTGAGCAAAATTAAAGAAAAAGTTCATTACAATAAAGGTACATAGCTATGAAGTGCAATCAAATCTTGAACTTACAACCCAGTTGTAAAACTTCTTAGAGAATAATTTTTTTTTTTTTTTGACAGTACATTTATCAAATTTTTAAATATTTCTTGCTCGATAAATCAATACTCGTATTTTATTTTTGGCCACCCGTAATTTTTTTTACTCATTTATATGTACATCTTAAATTAGTGTCAATAAAGCATGTTTGCGTAAGGTTTCTTTAGCATTTAAATATTTCATGCGCTAATGGGCGAAAATATTTTTCAAATATTTCATGCGCTAATTCTAATATTTCATGCGCTAATATTTTTTTTACACCGATCTTTTTTACTCCTTCTTCATATGCATTCTCTCTAAAGGCACCTGGCAGTAATCATTGCTGTTCAACTTGATTTTACCGGCCCAAAACATGGCGGACGAAACCCGTAGACTACAATGTTCTCCTTGATTATACCGACCCAAAACATGGCGGACGAAACCCGTAGACTACAACATTGACTTCTTTTCTCAGACGCAGATTATCTTATGCCGATGCGCAGAAGTTTGCATGCAGAAACCGTAAGCTGCTCAGCAAAAGCCAAGAGTTGCTGCGTTTGTTCTGTGAACACAAGAATAAGTAAAACATGTCCGGCTTTGTGTAGTAAGATGCAGAGCTTTTTCTTCAGGCCCAGTGTATGTCGAGCTCAAATCTGAATATGGTCACTTGTTTTAAAAAGTCATCGCTAGCGAAAAATTTTATGGGAACATTCAAAGAAGTCTATTTAATATAATCTATCACAGATTATATAATAGAAGTTGAAAGCTTTCATTGAGTCAATCTTTATTGCATAGTACGAATAGTGACATCTCATTCACTGAACCGCAAAGTCAAGAGACATTCAGGGGCGAAAATAACTTCAACCTCGGACTAAAAATTAACTTATTCTTTGGTTGAGGAGAGAAGCTCATTGAAGAGATCTCTCCAACTCCATTGAATTATTCTGTTTTAAAATAGTCAAGTCACCAGAACTTCGCCAGTTCAAAATCATCTCGGATTAAGTTAAATTAAATGATAGTTTACGCCTCCCTGACAGGAACAAAAGCATTCCAAAGAGAGGAAGGAGGAAGGTACCATTTAGTATCGAGTTAAGGGAACGCGGGATCTATACAAAATATGAACAGAAACAGTAAATTGAGGAACAAGTTTATGAAACAAGATAAAAGATGAAAAAAGTAGTAGGTGCTGAAAAACAGGACAGCAATGAATCGAAAAAAGATAGTCCGTAACAAAACAAAAAAACCTATTCTATTTCAACAAAACCTTACCTTGAGCTCTAGACCTCACATATTCCCCTGGAAGCACTAATTCCCCTCTATAGGAGCGCTAATAGTTGTGTATGGCCCTCTGAAGGGTAAGAATCATCTGAGTGAAAAAGACAAGGCCCTTGGAATGAGTTACTTTGTGCATGAAATTCCCCCATAACGAATCTCTACGTTTTGAAAAATATTAGTTTTCAGTAGCAATTTTCCATTTCATCATATTATTACAATATACCAACTAGAATGACCAGATATATTAACCAAAACACATGCGCATACAAATAAGAACATTGGAACAATGTAGTAACATCATAGTAACACAGTAACATCACAATATACCAACTAGAACTACTTGACATATTAAATGAAGTACATGCGCACACAAATAAAAACATAGGAACATTGTTCGCTCATTGTTTAGGAAAGATTGGAGCATTATCATGTCGGTGATGCAGCGGGTAGCATTGTTTGTGAAATTGTTAAGCTTTATCTTGTCGACGACGATGTTGGTGCCATTTTTTGTGAAAATTTAAAGCATTTTCTCGTCTATGAGGATGCTGGAAACCTTGCGCCCGTCCAAGAGAAACATATCAAGTTAGAATCAAACCAACTTTGGATCTAATTGGAAGTTTCTCAAGATTTTCCCCCACTGTTCCAAATTCGTCATCCAAAACTTGTTGGCCGATAGCTCAATATATTCTCAAAATAATTATGGTTCGCAATAAAAGAAGATTTGCAGATGATGTTATTTAATCGATAAAAAAAGTAAAGGAAATTCAACAAGCCATTCTTTGCCTTGAACGCAGATCAAGTTGAATGAATAAGGGCGAGAATTTGTGGAAAGCACCTAAAAATCAGCAGCACAGACTCCAGAAAGTCTTCGCTTTGAAGAATTAACTGATTTATGTTAAACCTGATATCTTAAAAGTTTTTATTAGTAAATAGCCGCAAGCTAATTTGTTATAATTTACCACTTGTACCTACGTATACATGTGGTACGTGTTATCAGGTGAGTCATTAAAACAGCACCAGGCTTGAAACAAACTTGGAAGGCTCATCCACGTAAGCCAGGATTAAGATGGAACTCTTGTCCGTTGGCCATGCATTCATTTTTCGTAAGCTTTTTCATTCATTTTCTCTTTTTTCTTTAGGTTCATAGTTTAAAAAAGAATCTCGCGAATTTAAAAATGAATGAAGCGATTGTTGAATTATCATAGTTTATTAAATTTATATTATAGTTTTTGCTATATTTATTATTACTTTTAAGGTTTGTTATAGTTTAAGCAAAAGTCACAAAGCAAAGATGGCAGAACTTGGCCGAAATAAATTTTATTCCTGAAGAAAACATCACAAAAATGTAGTCTTTTGTCAAACAAAAGCACCATTTCAGATGTTATTCTCTAGTAAAGCGTTATGAAAAGCACCAGCTAATAGAATAGACTTGCTCTACTTTTATTACCGAGTGAAAAGCGCTGATAATAATTATAAAGGTAATAATAGCAACCGGTTTTGAATTAACCAAGTTCAGAGATCCATTGACACGTACAGCAGCTCGTGAGTTTTTTCCGCCAAATTGTGCATATTCAACAATTTTTTCCATAATATTACTGAAATTACAAATTTTAATTTCTATTATACTGCTCACGTTGCCAATTTTGTTTTTATCATATTGCTCACGTTTACCAATCAATAATAGCGATAGTGTAGAAAGATATAAATTAAGGTTAATTCATGTTCGACGAATAATTTTCAATTTATCCCTTCAAAAAACAACATGGGAGTGAATCTTGAAGTACAAAATGCTGCGAACCCTCCAAATGCGCGCGTGGAGGCACCCCCATTTGTGCTTGCTCTTCCAATATCCTGGTCTCTCGTTGAGAATTAGAGACGGGAAGTTCCATCATGAAATTGAGTCGATCCTGAGTGTTCCATTTGAGCACAAATAAATTGCGTTTGGCAATCGCGTGCCACCTAACGCTACGCGTGACAACTTCGCCTTCACAGCACGGCTACCAGCTCGCTTTTCTTGCAAATATTTGAACAAAATCAATGCAATCTGGGAAGTGGACGCCGCTGCGTCGAGCTCCGGGGCAGGACGGCGAGAGTTGCAGTCCTGTGTATGGTGGAATGAGAGTTTCTTTAGAATGAAATGTTCCTAAAATATAAATATAATGTTCCGAAATATATACTAACACGTTGCTTGCGCTATGTCCCTTCTGTGGGTCGAACTTAAAGTTCTTCTTGGCTGCCGCGAAACTGTGGAAAATTCCTCGTATTGCCTTTTGAGGTACAGCCATGCGTCGCTTTCGCGCTCTCATTTGTTGGCGCAAATCTGGAGCAAGAATGAGGTATGGTGGAGAGAAGTTTTGTGAATTGAGATACGACAATTGACATTTTTACGTGAGAGCAGTCTGAACAGCACCTGGAGGATACCAAAAATTACCACGTATGTATAAAAATTACCATATATGTACAAAAGTTACCAAGAGGACATGTACTTCTGCTCCGCTTATCTTGCTGTGTTTAAGTTTGTGTGCATGTGGTTGTGAACTTTTTTTTTTTATTAAGTTATTTTCTTAAAGGTGTTCAGGTCTTTAAGCATTACCTCAAACATAAGTAAATGGCTAACTGCTAGTAAACTTCTTCGATGTGAGATCTAACTTATTAAAAGCGCTTCTCACGAAGTTTATAAAACCTATTTGCGAACGGTGAACTTCTAAACGTGTATATCAACTTCTTAGTTGATACGTTAATTTTCGTAACAAATGATTGAGAGAAAAGCATGAATTAAATCATCAAAGTAACAAGTTCAATTAAAAACAACTCACGAGATGATCTCTGACAACATTTCCCTTGAATTTATCGAGCCAACATTCTTTGGAGGGAGAAGATTTTCTGAGAGCAGTTCAAGACTAAATTTCCGTGATGAATTATGATAATATATAGGGCCACTTTTCTCTGTTCTGCCTTTATTTTTTCATGAAAGACCAGTTCTGAACAATGACTCTATTCAGATAACATCAGGAGGCGCTTGTCTCACGCATCAGAAAAGAAAGAAAAAAGAAAAAGAAAAAATCAGAAATCAATTACATGTTGGCTATGTTGGTGAGGCTGGTACGACTGGTTGGGGTTTGGAAGCAGAATTTAAAAGCTGGTATTACTGCTCGAATATACTTCTATCCATCCTAAGATAATTGCAAAATGAAATTACATGATAATATCGTACCGCTTACACTAGGATCTAGTTAAAAAAGGTTGTGAAGTAATTGTTATACTGTTCATTGTGACAGTCACGTTAATGAGCAATTCGCATAATGGTTAACACATTCACCATACGCAGTCAATTTGTTATAGGAAAATTTCCAAATGAATCACAATTGGTTCAGGACAGTTAGCAAAAATAATACCTCTAATTACCACTAATTTAGGTAGATTGAAACTTACATTTTACCTCTGCAGGTCCTAAACTTGCATTTACTACCCGGTAGAATAAGTTCACTTGATGTTGAAATATTTCATCAGATATTAGTATTTCATTTTGCATGGCATAAATTTGCCTGTGGCTGCTGCATGAATTATCCAGGTCACCCATAAATTCAGATATTCGATTGAGGTTTTGTGCATCCCATTCTCGTATATTACTTTCCCACCAGCTGGTTAATAAAATACCGCTGACTAATTAAACTCCAAGTTAAAATTGTTAATTAGGGATATTCTTATACCCTGCGTTCTTGACATAAACCATTTAATGAAACAATTAATTTCATACATCCTGTAACAAAATGATGTCGATACCAATGGGACAAAAATCAGCAGCCAAGCTTTGACACCGAAAGTGTGTACGTGTGACACAAGAAGTGTTAGTCCAAGAAGCGACATGGAGTTGAAGACTTTAATTAACTTTATTCCATTTATGAAGTCCGCTTTATTCTGCATCCGCTCTAGTTTTGTATCCAAGGACGGAGGTTTCTAAGAGCTGTTCAATCATGGTCAGGAATTAGCAGATACCATCTACGCAGTTTCTATAGTGGCTTCATTGAATACTGGGAATATCTCAATTGAAATTTCCCTTATTTTGGCTACTCCTAAAAATTGTCCAAATCTCTAATTTTTCTGCTCCTGTTTGCACGCTATCTATTTAAAATATTATAGTAGAAGACTTTCATCATGATTGCACATGCAAGGGACTAGAGGAGTCTTCGGAGACAATCGATGTTCGAAATCGAAAACACTGAAGGAAACTTTCTACAGAGGTTAGGAAACGCTTCATCTTGCTTCGCCGCCTGCATCATACGACAGAGCACACGACAGTTGTACAAAACAAATTTTTCACCTGACAAATGTGCAAAATAATATAAAAAATCACATAATCTACACAAAATAAAAACTGTTATTGAGAAAATTCGAAGTTTAAATGAGCTAAAGTTTTCGCTTCCTACTTCGTTTGGTAAATTGTCTTAGGGTCTGCCTAGAAACACTTGAATTTAATTGAATGATTATATGAACCTTCGTAAGCCATTGCAATTTTAACTAAATAAAGCGAATTGAATAAGTACACGAATTTTTCACGAAAGAGAGCTTCCAGCTCTCCTGTATATCATATTACGCCTCCAAATAATGTTCTGCGAGGGGCAAAAAATGTCACTTGACTTTAACAATTGGTCATCACACCGCGTAAATCAGTTCTTCCAATTGTACATTTTCATCAGAAAAAAGCAATGAATACATTCGGACGCACATGGAGATATATGAACTGCTGTTCAATCACATATTTATCCATGAATTTGTACCACTGTTTCCATTTTGTATAAATTTCAGTTGTTCGATCACAGAGAAGCTCTACAGTATTCCTGACAGCATGATATCTCCATAGCAACTCTTTTGCTGCTGTCATGAAAGAGAACGTCTTCACAGAAGATCCCAGAACTCGCGCTGCATCGAAACAACGTATTCCGTTATGCTATAAACATCATTATTTGCTCGGCGGAGTTCGTTATCTAGAGCCGCGTCCTGAAAAGAAGCAAGAAAAATACGTAGTGGCTCGCAGACGGCAAAAGGCTCAGCGTTATTCTTCAGTCACATTTTTAGCTTTGTTCCAACGCAGAGCAAGTTGAAAAATACCGAAGTCAAAAGCTAGTGCGAAATTTTCAACCCTAAAACAACAAAAGCTTTGGTTTGGGTTCGAGCTAAAGTTAAAAGCCTCTGTTTTGCAATGATTGAAGCTATAGTTCAGTAATTTTCACTGTAAAATGAAATCTTATTTGAAGTTAACGTAGTTGTAGTTGCTCAGAAAAAGCTGAAATTCACTAGAAATGAACAGCAGTTACATTATTTTGTTTCGAAGTTGCGTTGATCATTTCGACTTTCTTTAACGGGATTTGGGGAATTGATTTCTTCGCGCTTCGTAGTTAAAGTTGGCGTTTGGTACTTGATGAATAATCAAACCTTATCAACAATGTTTAATTTTTTTCTACTATTTACGACTGTCAAGCAGTCAACAATAAGATTTGTGTTCGCTGCGTTTTCCAATTCTGTAGATTTTCGACAGCCACAGCGAATATCGAAAAGTAGCAAGATATCTTTCCTGTCAGATTCGAGTAACATCAGAATAACAATGAGAAAGAGAAAACATGAACAAAAAATCAACACACAAGACGGTTGTGCATAGACACAGAAATGATAATGAAACATAAATTTCCATAAAGATATTGCTACATAAATATTCCTAGCAATGCAACATTAATGTTCGTAATGATAATGTTACATTTATGTAGCATTATAATGTTGCATTTATGTAGCACTATTATTATCATTACGGACATCTATGCAGCATATGGCACTACATAGATGTCCATAATGATAATGCTACCGGTTGCCTATATAGTTGTAAGTTTCGTCCATTGATTTTACCAAATTTGACATGATGCAACATGGTTGACATACTCAATGGAATAAGTTTATGGTTGTATTACCTAGATAAAAATATAACCAATAATGAATTCTTTATTCAAATTCCAAGTATTGGAAATCTCACTGAGTGATGTAATACAAGCTAGATTTTATTTACTTAGGTAGTTACTACAGTACGTGTTCATGTGCTGGCATTCACACTTGAAAGCCGAAGCACCCGGTGAAACGCTTGTAAACTTCAAAGTTGTGATGATGATATTAGCATTTTTTTTTTCTTTAAAGTTGAGGTTGTCTTACAGAGTACAGCTCGTCTAGCTCTACTTGAGACCAAAGCCAGCAGTTCTTCACGCCCAACAGGCTGGCGTTCTGACTGACCTGAAATTAGTGGGCCTATCAAGGTAGAACGGCCCGGTCATTAGTAATTTCTCTTGGTCCATGACCTGCCTTCTTGAGGAGTCTGGCTACCTACTGCCGCTGTTATTTGACTGATTATCTTCAGCTGACCATTAATATCCCAACACCTTCCCCAACCATTAATTAAGACAACGAGAGAGAAAGTGAGCAGCTTGTGAAAAAGTGAGCGATAAGGCAGCGTTTCAAATCGAGTGTTTATAAATGAAAACGCGTACGTGACAGAGAGACGAAGGCTGCGAAAATTAAATCGCAATAACTAAAGTAAAGTTCATCTTAACAATTGCAGTAAAGCATCGCAATAAATTGCAATGACTAGCAAGAAATGTGTTCAATAATGTCAGTCACTTCATTATTCTATTTTGTCTTTTAAGAAAATTTAACGGATTAAATTATTGAATTTACTTGAAACTTATACGTTATTTTATTAAATACTGAAAACATGAATTAGCTATCATTCCAATCTAAAACACCAAGCCCTACCTAGACCGAGGGTACAATGCATCATACTTTAGTTATATTTATTTTATATTAGTGTACACGGCCAGTCAGAAATGACGGGGTTCGATATTTTCCGACTCCAAATCCTCCAGGTAGGGATAACAAACAAATATATTTATCCTGATAATAGTCAGTCGCTATGAAAATATTCTTACAATTGTGAACTGGTGAAACTCGTGTCAAAGATACGGTCATTAAGCACCCTTCAAATCAAAGAAGCTGGTTCTGAGAAAAGGACAACAAACCAATATCTAAACTTATAAATAAATAAATACACCAGGGGTATTATTAGGTAAGATTTTTAACACACGAGACAGAGAAATTGAGACAATGGATGAAGCAAAGTCGTCATCAAGAACTGCAGGAGAACGGCGTCGCGATATTAATATGAACTTCGTGGTTTTGCTGATAACCAAAAGGGAACTATGATGGTGAGCATCAACACAACTCCGAAAACGAAGAGGTTTGCCTTCAGCTCATCATTACATGAATAAGACCCCTCGGTGACCTGAGTTCCATTGAAAATCTGCGACAAAACTGAAAATTTTAATTCACTTCGTGTTAAAGGCAACCTGAGTTTGGCTCCTTGAAGGTTCTTGTAACGACATCGTAAGTAAGGCTTCTTCAAGGTTCTTGTAACGACATCGTAAGTAAAGCTTCTTGAAGGTTCTTGTAACGACAATGTAAATAAGGCTTCTTCAAGGTTCTTGTAACGACATCGTAAGTAAGGCTTCTTGGAGGTTCTTGTAACGACAATGTAAATAAGGCTTCTTCAAGGTTCTTGTAACGACATCGTAAGTAAGGCTTCTTGAAGGTTCTTGTAACGACAATTTAAATAAGGCTTCTTCAAGGTTCTTGTAACGACAATGTAGGTAAGGCTTCGTGAAGGTTATCGTAACGACATCGTAAGTAAGGCTTCGTGAAGGTTATCGTAACGACAATGTAAGTAAGGCTTCGTGAAGGTTCTTGTAACGACATCGTAAGTAAGGCTTCGTGAAGGTTCTTGTAACGACATCGTAAGTAAGGCTTCGTGAAGGTTATCGTAACGACAATGTAAGTAAGGCTTCTTGAAGGTTCTTGTAACGACATCGTATGTAAGGCTTCTTGAAGGTTCTTGTGACGACATCATAAGTAAGGTTTTTTGAAGGTTCTTGTAACAGACACGAAATTCACCAGAACTGACGCACAGCACCTAAGAAATTTTGAACGATTGGAAAGAGATATTCAATTACTACAAGCTCGCACACTGTTTCAAGTATACAAGATAGTACTTGACTATCGTAGAGCCTGTTAATGCTTCATTTCTGCAGGAAAGGTTTAGAAGTTCAACAGACTTCAGTAAAGAATGACCCAAAATTAATATTAACGTAGTTTACATAATATTTTAATGCATTTTTAAATTGCGAATTGAACGTGGTCTTCAGAAACCAGAAATAAAGTTTCATATAACACTCTCCATGCCTACATAATGTTGTAATACCCACAAAACAATTATGAACCCAATTCAATTAAACATGTTCTTATTAATTAAGAGGCAGGCACGTTTTTGCAGAACACTAACGAAAGCATAAACATCGTTCAATGTTTTAAAAAATTGTCATTATGCCTTTTATTATTGATAAGTTATGTTAAGTAATAATCTGTTGATGCTTTGCGGAGTAAGAGTAATATCCTGTTTGTCGCTGCACAAATTTCCTTTATTACAAGAACGAGTTCATGGATTGAGACTGGATTCGAATTTTTATATAAAAATATAAAAATTCAATTTGTTCTAAGGTTTTTCCCAATGTCAGATTTTATTAGTTGTTCACTCGTGAAATCTTATGTTTTTTCTATTTTGAAGAATGAACACATTACTGTACAATACTCTGGAGGAGGAATACGTGGCTCCTGAAAAGGGTCGACATAGAGTAGCTACTGATATTACTGGAAACACCGGCGAAATTCGTCGAAGAACGCTGGAATTTAGAGTATCAGTAACTTCCGAACATGGGATTCACGATATACTCTACACGAATATTGTTTTCGTATTTAAATACCAAGGAAAAAGTAACATCCAATATACAAGCGCAGTGTATTTCGTTTTCTGTGCCTAGTCTGTTCTAGTTTCAATTGATACGAGCTCATTCGGATGACAAATTTTTCACTAACGTAAAGTCTGTTAAATGACTGAGTTTCACGAAGCAAGAATAATTGCTTTCCCCGCTGGAGATTTGAAGAATATGCTTCTGACCAGAAATTAAACATTTTCGCATTTTAATATTTTGAGTTTGCCTTCGAAAACTTCATCAGAAATATTTCTGACATCTTTCGAAAGATATGAAGGAAATGGTGAATTCTTTGATTTAGCCTTCGTAAATTTAAGCATTTATCGAACTCACTGTAGAGCCAATTTGATAAATGTAATTTACAGAGGCTCCGAAACTTTAAAAAATTCATAGAACAATACATAAATAAGTATTTTGAAGCATTCTCAGAGACTATTTTTTTAATAAAACTCTTGAAAATGCAACATGCGTTAAATAAATTCGTGTTGATATTGAAAACTTTACAAAATGTTAACTTCAACATATTTTTCTGAAGTGAAAAACACCTTTTAATACAAATCGCTATTTAAATCCATCAAAATTACACACAAATAAGACCTGTGCCAGAAACAGTGCACATTTTTAAAATAAAAACTTTTTCATCTAATGCACTTTTCATCACATGTACGCCGTCTCTTCAGACACTGAAGTCTCACTCATTAAAAAAATTCACGACGTCTTAAATTACAATTCCTAATTACATCTTTATAAGAGTAGCGAGATAATTAAAATTTGGGTCCTGGAAATAATTTCTGGCAAGCGCCATACTTTTAATTACATCTCAGAAGCAGCGCAGATTGTGTCCGCTACGAATAGCACCGCCGACAGCATTCTCTTCTCCGAACAGAGGCTCGGGACATTTGATTTTGTCAAGTGGACATTGGAATTAAAACTGAAGAGTTATTTATTTGAATGACTTCACTGTCGAAGTTCACAGCTACCATGTTTTCGATCGTCTTCCAAGGAATGCGTTCACAAAGACAGCAATCTATTTTCACACAGGATTTGTGAAGCACAATTTTTTCAGGATTATTTTGGAATCGAAATCGTCAGGTGTTTTTAAATACGTATTTGAACAATCATTGACTACTGAACTCCTACTGAATTCGTATTTTTGCAATACTTTTTATTGAATTTATTAAGTTTGACCTTTCCATTTTAAAAAAGATCTTTCTGTTCATTTGCAAGCAAATCCCTTCTAAATATCCTGACAACAGGCCAGTAATAACATTTTTCGAAATAAATTATAACTTCCTAAACTGGAAAATGAACGAGTAATATTACTATCGAAACTTTTAACTTCAACCTCCTAATTTTATAAACGCTATTATTTTCTCTAATATTATTCTCATTATTGGAAATGCTAACCAGTCGCGTGAAGCGAAATCTATTTACGAGATGGTGACCAAAATGGAAAATCTTCTTCACTCAATATCGACTGATACTCAAAAGAACATTTTTTCGAGTTCTAGGGCCCAGGCTTAGTAATTGTGGCGATATTTATAATTAATTCTGAGGAGGTTTTATAATTCTCGAGTAAAAAGGTGAAAACATAGGCAAATTTCAATTTATCTTGAGTTACGAAACTATTGAAGATCAAGCCACTCTGGAAAAGTCTTAGTTTAAAAGAATAGTGAAGAAATAGGACAAGTAAACCTGTCACAGCTACACATGAAAACGTCCGTGCGTTTGATCAACGTTGAAGCTAAAAAGACCAGGGTCTGTAAAAGCTCAGGGGCCGCATTGTACATAGTGGTAACGGTAGAACCAGATGTTAATTTTCCCCTGTCGACTTGGCTACCCAACGGGCATTTTATGCTGCTCAAACCTGGTGTTTTTTTATTGGATGTTGGACTTAACTCGTTGACAGCGAGGATTAAGCTGACGTTCAATATTCAACTCAAATTAAAGTTATTTTTAGGGGCCAATTTTAAAAATAACGAATATTAAGTAGATCTTGCCATCATTTAGTTTTCATTTAATAGTTATGGAAAATGGGTTTGTGACTACTGGTCGGACAGCAGCATAATGAAAATCCCCTCCGTGGCCACCGGTTGGTCAAATTGCAGTCAAAGTGTTAAATTTGATTTAAAAAAACTGAAAAATAGTGATACTGTCACTCAAAACCAGCACGTGAGATAGCCAGGTCGACAGGTGAACTTTGACTGCCTTCTGTACCGCAACGACAACGTCATATGTTAGAAAATCTGGCTCCTAGTTGCTTATCGTCTGAAAATGTCCCTATTCGAAACAATTTACCAGTTCTGCTTTCACTAGAATTTCACTGGCCAGAACGTTCATTTAGAAATTCACAAAAAAGTATTTCAGAGACCAGCTGCATTTTCCCTCGTGCTAAACATTAATTTAAAATATAATCAATACATTGCAATAAGATAGGCATGAACGAAATAAAGTTACATATGTATATTAACGAAAGAAAATAAAAAATAGAAATAAACGATAACGGCTTTACTGCTCCGTTATTTAAGATTATTTGTTTAGCTTTATTATTTAAAACTGGCTTTCATTCAAGTAATATGCACCAATTATAAAATTTCCACAATAATTTAATCTGAGGAAGTTTCTTATTCTTGCATCAGCTCGTAACTTGTGTCAGTTCGACATATTTTGAATTCGATATAATTTCTGGATAATTTTTCTGTAAACTTTCCACTCGTTATATTTATCGTTCGAACTTTTTCCCCCCTTTTTATCGTTTGAACTTTTTTCCCAGCGTTTTATCGTTCGAACTTATTTCCCACCGTTTTATCGTTCGAACTTTTTTCCCACCGTTTTATCGTTCGAACTTTTTTCCCACCGTTTTATCGTTCGAACTTTTTTCCCACCGTTTACACACATAGTGTTGCTATTCAGTATCTTAGCGTTGAAAATACGAGTAACACTCTCTCAAAACTTTAATACTTGACATTCTTTCTAGAGTTTCGTGGACGTTAATACAATTCATACAAATCTAGGCACAGGAAGAAATAAAAAAGCCGCAATTTGTGATGTTTTCATTAAATAAAAGCCGAGGACTGTGTGCTTTCACAAGTCTTGCATATATGACTAAAATTAAACACGGGATTTCATTATAGCAAACATGCACAGTAATTCCATTCGTCTTTGCCAGTAAGAAAGCTTTGGGAGGTTCTGTTCCCAGTCTAACTTTTTCGCCGGAGCATGCATGTATTTCACCGCTTAAGCGATTTAATTACTTTAACGGCGAAAAACATGCATGTAGGCGGCGAAAAAGTTAAACTGGGTTGGGTCAACATCATTCGATTGTATAGTCGACAAAGTATTAAAAATATGCGGCACTTAAAACGCTGCGGAAATAATTCATATCTTTTTTAAGTTGGATCTTATTGTAGGCAAATTTGAGGTTTTCTATTAAATTACGGAATTTCATTAGAGCCGCGAAAGCTTTGAGCCATTGGACGCATCACTGAGAAGAGCAATTCACTGCAGAATAACATGAATGAAGGGTTCTGCTCAATTCATATCAAGAATTTAGTTCACTAATATTTAAAATTCTATTCAGTTCAGAATATCAAGAATTCTTTTCAGATCAGAATACCAGGAACTCAGTTCAGTTCAGCAAGAAAGTTTAATGATACCTTGCTGCGCATGCGAGCCAGAATGACTCCTGAAATATTCTTCTTTATATAACTTAGGTTTGCACAGATTTCTGTTCCGTTGGAACTTAACGGAACTCTTGCACTGTCTCCTAATGAAAATTTACTCCCATTCACGCGTGAGTCTGCGCAAGAAAATTTACTCCCATTCACGCGGGAGTCTTTAGCAGGAGACGCGGTTGTCCCGTTTTGCATGTCGAGTCCGGCCGTTCTGTCCGGGTGGACAGAACAAGTGCAGCAATTAAGACTATTAAGACAATTAAAAATATATAATTCAGAAGCCTCAATAATAAAAATGAGCACCACATAAATCAGAATCCTCTGTAAAGCTAAAAATATATCACTTAGAATCCTCAGTACAACTATATACGATCATCGCCCATTAAACATGCAAAAATTGGTCGAAGATACGATCGTCACAAGGTAAACTTACGGAAATTATTTCCGTGTACGATTGTCGCTCAGCAAACTAAACTTACATTTCGAATTTAAAGAAAAGTTGTAAAGTTAATGCTCGATTGGCGCCAGCGTTAATGAGCTATACGTTCAAAAATTTTAACGCGACCCGAGATAGAGTTCATTGCGATGAGAACTGATGCTGGCAAACAGTAATTCTAAAAAAAAAGATGTTGGTACAAATGAAAGTTAATTTGAAGACCACAAAGCATTAGTGCTAATCATGCTTCAAAAATTTAAAATTATTGAAGGAAAGGTAATTTCTGAATTCTGTTCTTTCCTTGGCAAATTACCTCGCTCACGTTAACCTTAATTTGATCTACATTAAGCAATATTGAAGACAGAGAAGGAAAATGAAACCCTTACGCAGTTGAATCTAATAATCCTCCAAAAGAAGTGGTGTTTCATGGTCATAAAACTTGGACAGTCATTGAGGGACTGCAAAATTTCTGGGGTCTAGCGTCACCGTTTACTATACGCTGTACATGTACATGACTTCAAAATATCAATGTTTAGCTATCATTAAGAATGCATGTATCCTTATTTCAAAGGTGAACTATCATCTGGAATACCTATATAACCATATCAAAGGTGAGCTATCATCAGGGATGCCTATTTCACTATGTCAAATGTAATTAATCATCAGGAACGCCTATATCAAATGCAAGCGATCACCACTAACGCCTATATCAAAGGTAGGCGATCATCAGGAACGCCTATATCAAATGTAAGCGATCATCAGGAACGCCTATACCAATGGTTAGAGATCATCAGGAACGCCTATATAAAAGATGAGCGATCATCAGGAATGCCTATACACACACCTCTCACGCGAGCAAAGATGTAGCTCCCTGCGAAGGTTTGGGAATCTATCTCGTGGACCTGAGCTTGAAAATTAGCCAAACACTTTGACCGTAATTAGTTAAACTGAAGTTTAATATTCAACTCAAATTTAGAATCCGTTATGATAACCAATTTTGAAAATACCAAACATGAACTGGTTCGTGCCTTTATTCAGCTTATTTAAAGTATTTATGAAAATTGAGTTTCTGACTACTGGTCAATCAGCAGCATTATGAAAACTCCCTCCATGGCCACCTGTGGCACTTGATGCAGTCAACGTGTTAAATAACCCGACGAAATTAATTCATTTAAATAACCCGAAAAAATTAATTCAATTAAATAACCCGACAAAATTATTTCGCTTAAACAGTCAGACAAAATTAATAAATGAAAATAACCGGCATAATTAATTAGTATAAATAACCCGACAATTTCATTGATGAAGCCCTCGTTACGTGAAGCCCTCATTGATGAAGCCCTCGTTACGGTTTCATCAAGCCCTCGTTTGATTGATGAAGCCCTCGATGAAACCGTGCGCTAACATTAAGGGGGTCATCTCAAGATTTTGACTATTTTCAACCGATTCGTTTGTAATTTGGCCAGTATATGTATATGTTGAAAGTAAACTTTTTTTACTCAGGTAACTTTTTCGATTTCGGCCTTATTTTTTACGAAAATTTTGTTTTTTGGTATATTTTTATGAATATTTCAAAAAAGGACTCATCATTGAGTTTCGATGCTAGAACAAAACTAAACACAGTTTCAGAATCCTTGAAGCATTTCTAACAAACTTAACGTAGAAAATTGGATCATTTGGAAAAAAAAATTGTGATAAGCGATATTTTATCAATACAACAATAATACATTATTTTTGGGTTTTGAGCTCTATAATTTTTTTCACAAAATTTGGAAGTTTGCAACTTTATGTTTGTTAGAAATGTTTCAAGGACTCTAAAACTGTCTTTGTTTCTTTCCTAGCAGAAAAACTCTCTGACGAGTCCTCTTTTGAATGTTGATAGGTAAAGGTTTTGGGTATAAGCCATAAACAAAATTTTTGGTTGAAGTGCAATACAATGGACAATTTATGTTATTGAATGTTGTTTTCATTTTTATTTCGATAATCTCCATGCATAACTTCATATTCACACTGTGAATTGTAATTTACAAAAAAAAATAAAAATAATAAAACTTTTTTTTATAAAAATTATGAAATTTTATATTTGTAGTCTGATTCTTATGAAATTTGACTATTATGTGTAGCTTTTGAAAAGAAACACAATTTCCTTTATTCATTTTTTCGATTAAGAACTTATTTTTTTGACAAAATAGGACATATTGTTTTTTTAGTTCATTTTTATTGATATTTCAAATGAATAGAACTCATTGACTTTTTATGCTAGAACAAAACTAAAGACAGCTTTAGAGTCCTTGAAGCATTATAAACAAAGTTACGGTTTCAATTTTTTCATTTTCAGTTTTGTTTTGTTTTTATATGGGGTCGAAAATTCAGGATTTTTAGTCCTCTTCCCCCCCCCCCCCCCTCCACCTGGGATCTAGTGTCCGTAGCGCCACAAAATTTTAGGACCGAATAGTCCATCACGTCATCACGTAAGGGTCCTTTTCCAACCAAAACAAAAAAGCTCACCGGACCGACAGGGGCCTGGCAGGGGCCTGAGATGACCCCCCTTAAAGCAGGCTCCTGCATGCAGCGCAAAGTATTTAATCTTAGTCAGGAAGCATCGGATCCCAGCCTAACTTTTAACTTTGTCTATTGTTTTAAATGATGAAATTCACGAGACAATTACTCACAATATTTACTTTGAATTTACTTTACAAAAATTGTTCGAAATGTGTTCCACCTACATCAATGCACTTTTCAAATCTTGGCCCTAACGACTGCCGGATATTAGGAAGCACGTCTGGCATTTCAGAAATCTCACCAGTAGCCGCTGCAATTCTGGTCACGAGATCTTCCTCAGATCCAATGGGTGCAGCATAAACAAGGCTCTTCTAGTGTCCCCAAAAAAAGTAATTGAGAAATCAAATAGTACTAAAGCAAAATTTTATTATTGTAAACTCTCATAGAAAAGTAGTGTTTGTAACGTAAATTCAACATAAGTATTGAGAGTAATTTTGTATTTTAATTTCATCCTTTAAAACAATAAACCGTTAATATCTCAAAACCCGAATTATTTTCGGAAAATCCAATAAAAGAAAAAGTGTTTCAAGGCCATTTTCTACTTGGTGTGTAAGTTTATACATATTGGTCTGAAACCCCCCGTATAAATGGTCTGAACGGTCTTGTATCTGGATGGAAGTTTTGGAAGCTCATTACAACAGCTCCAAATAAAAAACTTTTGCATAAACTCCAAAATAACAGTAGAAAGAAACTAGACTCTTATGTCTTTCAACCACCAGCGCTGAAGACCAAGGGAGAACGCTTTACAGGCTTTTAATGTTCGGAAAAAATGTCTGCTCATAAAAATTCGAATGGCAAAGCCAGTACCAACAGCACGAAAACTGCGACGCTTTCAAAACGAGTTGGTCAAAGCCGGTTTCTGAAGGGACACCAAGAATTTTTTCCGAGATCACACAGAGGTATTATCTCCACGAAAAAGCTAATGCATGCCATGCAAGTGTTCGGAGACCTCAAATGGTCGTATTCATGCAATGGTACACACGCATCATGGTAAATGCATGTTGGAGAAAACATTCACACTTGGATATTATAGATGCGCATTTGAATATTGTACTTGCGCCTTTGAATATTATAGATATGCTTTTGAATATTGTACTTGCGCCTTTGAATATTGTACTTGCGCCTTTGAATATAATAGATGCGTATTTGAATATTGTACTTGCGCCTTTTAATATTATAGATGCGCCTTTGAATATTATAGATGCGCCTTTGAATATTATAGATGTGCATTTGAATATTATAGATGTGCCTTTTAATATTATTGATGCGCATTTGAATATTATAGATGTGCATTTGAATATTATAGATGGGCCTTTTAATATTATAGATGCGTCTTTGAATATTATAGATGGGCATTTGAATATTATAGATGGGCCTTTTAAAATTATAGATGCACTTTTGAATATTCTAGACGTATTTAAATATTGTGCATGGATTTAAATATTGTATACGAACATAAACATCATGTGTGTTTCTAAAAATTTTGCACGTATACGAACATTACTGGCTTATTTACATTAAAGCGACATTTGTTACATCGTTCATTAAAGGGAACAGTCCTTCATGTCGACAAATTAGATTTATGACATTATCATTGCTACAAATTTGTATTTTATTTTCCTACATTGTATCTGAAAATACTATTAGTATATAAATAGTACTTTTGATTATAGATAATACTATTTGTACTTTTAAGGGAAATTGTACACTATGAACGTGTTTAAAATTTTGAAATGAAATTTGCGTATAATAGATTTATTTAAACATTCTAGAAGAACTTGATCATCATACACGTGTTCGAAAATTACCACTGTTTTCGAATAACAATGGTTTCTTAAGAACAGATGCATAAGCATATTTGAATAGAAGTTTCTTAGCACTGAACGTAAAGTGTAAATCTTAGTTTCAATTTGTGCTACGAACGCAATTAATGTTTTAATACTCCCTGGCAGAAATTAATGCTTTCTGGCATAAATTCGTACTTCCTGGCAGACATTAATGCTTTCTGGCATAAATTAGTACTTTCTGGCAGCAATTAATGCTTTCTGGCATAAATTAGTACTTTCTGGCAGAAATTATTGCTTTCTGGCATAAATTAGTACTTTCTGGCAGCAATTAATGCTTTCTGGCATAAATTCGTACTTCCTGGCAGACATTAATGCTTTCTGGCATAAATTAGTACTTTCTGGCAGCAATTAATGCTTTCTGGCATAAATTAGTACTTTCTGGCAGAAATTATTGCTTTCTGGCATAAATTAGTACTTTCTGGCAGCAATTAATGCTTTCTGGCATAAATTAGTACTTTCTGGCAGAAATTATTGCTTTCTGGCATAAATTAGTACTTTCTGTCAGATATTAATGCTTTCTGGCATAAATTAGTGTTTTCTGGCAGAAATTAATGCTTTTTTCTGGCATAAATTAGTACTTTCGGCAGAAAATAATGCTTTCTGGCATAAATTAGTACTTTCTGGCAGAAATTAATGCTTTCTGGCATAAATTAGTACTTTCTGGCAGGAATTAATGCTTTCTGGCATAAATTAGTGTTTTCTGGTAGAAATTAATGCTTTTTTCTGGCATAAATTAGTACTTTCGACAGAAATTAATGCTTTCTGGCATAAATTAGTACTTTCTGGCAGAAATTAATGCTTTCTGGCATAAATTAGTACTTTCTGGCAGAAATTAATGCTTTCTCGCATAAATTAGTACTTTCAGGCAGAAATTAATGCTTTCTGGCATAAATTAGTACTTTCTGGCAGAAATTAATGCTTTCTGGCATAAATTAGTACTCTCTGGCAGAAATTAATGCTTTCTACCAGAAAAATCACTATTTTTGCAGCGAGAAGGACGAATTTTTTTCTGACACCTCTATGCAATGAAATCCCTTTCTTTCTTTTTTATCACTGATTCCCTCTTTAATACTTTGACTGTGGAAGGTAAAATTCAAGTTCAATATTTGACTCAATTTAAAAGTAAACTGTAGTAGGCCATTTTGAAAATAGCAAGGATTAACCGGATCGTACCTTCATTTTGTTTTGATTATGTATTCATAGAAATTGAGTTTGCAACTACTGATAGGTCAGCAGCATTAGGAAAATCCCCTCCGTGACCACCGGTGGTTCATGTCGCAGTCAAAGCGTTAATTCATACTCATCGAACTTGCATGAATAGCAAGCATTTGTTACATCAGTCCCACTGTTATACAAAGCATCGAATTAGTAGAAGAAATTTATTCAGATTACACTAGATAATACGTAAGTTTAGGCTTCCCTACCCTTATCTATAGTGTTCATAAGAGAAGAATGAGGAAAGCACCATTCACTAAAGAATTAGAGGAACTAGGATTTTATGCACAAAGCGTGTCCTTCACACCCTGCACATCGAAACATCGATTTAGGAAGAGAGTATAATGAAAATGACAAAAAGTTGAAAAATAATGAAAAAAACAGCAGGAGTGAACTGAAATAAATTTTTAGATGCAAAACAAAAAGAAACAATTCTTTTTCAACACAAAATGCCAACCTAACACTAAACTCGGGACCTTACATCTTCCTTTGGCAACACTATCTGAAAATTAAAAACAGCTGAAGTGGTCGAAGTATTAGAATTTTTCACGTATGGACAAATTTTGCAAAATTTCATGATCAACATAGTTGTAACTCCCCTAGCACTTTTTGATAAATTTAAGACTCTCAAAATTTAAATATTTATAACTATCAAAGTTAAAAGATATCACATAGTCCGTTCTCAAGGATATTTAGCTGCTCCTGAACTCGTTCTGTTATTCTCAGAAAAAACTGCCGTGTGACAACCATGTCGAATACAAAAACGAGATCAAAGACAAGAGGGATGAACTCCACTAGGTGATGACGTGGAGTTCCTTCATATGATGCTCGCACCGCTTCCACACTCTTTAAAATTACATTACCAATTTTTATACACCTTGAAATAACTTTCCCAATAACTTGAAATTATAGTCAAAGATTTCGCTCGGCTTGAAATTGCATTCGAAATTTTCACACTCCTTGAAATTACATTAACAACTTTACCACGACTTGTAATTACATTCACAACATTTATCTTTGCACTCAACAAAAATCCTCCTAAGAGAATTCTTCACAAAAAAAATATTGTTATATTTACTCCCTAGACACATCAAAGAGGATCTTCAGAAGGGAAGGTAAAAGACCATGTATGGACTTCAGAAAACGAGGAATCTACGCTCAAAGTGCATTATTGTACAGAAAATCCCGCGAATAGAAACAGCGAGTTAGGAAGGAAGAGGAACAAAAAACATAGAAGTGATAGCTAAGAGATCATGAAATCTAAAGGATTCAAAGTGAGCACGAAAGACAGAAGTCCCGAAGGCCTATCTACAGCTGAGGTGACCTAACAGTATCTCCCCTGGAGCGCCTGTCCCCATAGCATGGGATTGCCAACCGGTGCTGCTATAGCGTGAGGGGTGCTGCTATAGCGTGAAGGGTGCTGCTATAGCGTGAGGGGTGCTGCTATAGCGTGAAGGGTGCTGCTATAGCGTGAGGGGTGCTGCTGTAGCGTGAGGGGTACTGCTATAGCGTGAGGGGTGCTGCTATAGTGTTAGGGGTGCTGCTATAGCGTGAGGGGGGCTGCTATAGCGTGAGGGGGGCTGCTATAGCGTGAGGGGGCTGCTATAGCGTGAGGGAGGCTGCTATGGCGTGAGAGGGGCTGCTATAGCGTGGGGGGTGCTGCTATAGCGTGAGAGGGGCTGCTATAGCGTGAGGGGGGCTGCTATAGCGGGAGGGGGGCTGCTATAGCGTGAGGGAGGCTGCTATGGCGTGAGAGGGGCTGCTATAGCGTGGGGGGTGCTGCTATAGCGTGAGAGGGGCTGCTATAGCGAGAGGGGGGCTGCTATAGCGGGAGGGGGGCTGCTATAGCGTGAGGGGGGCTGCTATAGCGTGAGGGGTGCTGCTATAGCGTGAGGGGTGCTGCTATAGCGTGAGAGGGGCTGCTATAGCGGGAGGGGGGCTGCTATAGCGTGAGGGAGGCTGCTATGGCGTGAGAGGGGCTGCTATAGCGTTTGGGGTGCTGCTATAGCGTGAGAGGGGCTGCTATAGCGAGAGGGGGGCTGCTATAGCGGGAGGGGGGCTGCTATAGCGTGAGGGGGGCTGCTATAGCGTGAGGGGTGCTATTGCGTGCGTGAGGCCTACCACACTATAGCGTAAAACCTACCTCTAGCTAGTAGTATAGCGTGAGGTTAGGTGAAGTTAGATTACTAATGGCAATCACCTATTTTCATACGTTTAATTTAGCGATTAACACTTAATTTGTACATCTCAAACAGCACGTACCTGGGTAGGCGATATATGACGGAAGACCTCACTCTATGGTAGCGCCGCCAAACCTAACTATCCTCTGCCCCAGAGGACTTATATTCATTGAATGAACACTTCACGATACTCCCGTAGGCACTCTGAAAGTCAACTCCTTCCTAGTGAATTGGTGGCTGATTAACTTTTATGAATAAACGAGTATTTCACCATGCTCTGATGGATATTGAAATGCTTAATTCAACTTCAAAAGTAACTGGTTCAAAAACCTGAACTTGGACACCAATCAAATGTTGAGTTAAAGTTATTGTTGTGCCGAATTAAACTTCAAAATATTTTAAAAATAAAAATACTCCCACATACATCGTTGCGTACATACGAGTATAAACATTTCCAAATATTTAGCTAACAGTAAATAATAATAAATGAACATATCTTGAAGTTACAAGCCAAACAACTCTTAGTTGTATCGTAGCAGACCATTAAAAGTATTGAACCATGAATGCTACTGTTGCTTTCAATCAAAGTCAACTCTAATGACAATACAATACTCAAACTCGGAGTTCACACTCTGAGCTCTGCCACAACAATCCGTGCCTGAAACGATATGTTCCAAACCTCAATTTCAGTTTTCCGGGTCGAGCTGTCGCTCCAATTATTTTCCAATCTGGAACAAATTTGAGGACTCGCTGGTTTGTCTGTAAATAAAATTGATTCCACGGGCCCTCCGAGTCTTTGAATTCAACTACTGTACCACTCGGCCTTCTGATTGATTGCTGTTTTTGTGCTGTGCAGAAATAAAATTTCTGGTTATTTTTTTTTTTGAGATTCCGGAGCACTACTGACTGAAATATATTATTCTAAAATTCTTTCATTAGGCAAAAAAAGTCAGTAAAGATAAGCCGAATTGAAAAAAATCTTTTGAACCGGCGAAATAACTCCTTGGGTGTGCAAAAAAACGAAGGTTTGCACTAAGAAAGTTTTTAAAACAACCGGCAGATTGACTTCAGAATGAAAGTAGACCATAATTTTTATAGCAAAGAACATCCCTACAAAAAACAGGTTGAATAAAATAGTGTACTTGCAACGTAGATCCTCTATTGCTTGCTATTTTCTTATAATTTTCAAACCATAAGCGATTACGACCGAAGTGGGAAATACTAGTAGAGAGTAATAGTAAAAATTTGACTTTAGCTCAAACTGTACCATAGGTTTCAGCCGATTAATATGTAATTAACAAACTTTTATTAGATGCCTATAAAATCTTGTTTTGTTATTCAAACCTCAGAAATAATGTTATTATAACGTATTTCCTGGATGATATAAATTCGCGAAATTTTGTTTTTGAAGTAGCTCAAATTATTCATAAGTCCCTGAAATGATAACACACAAAAGACTCACGAAGTATTTACACATAAATTAGCTATTTAGTTTAAAACTCATACCTAGTTTTCAGTCGAAAAATCACTCGTATTTTCTGTGCTAAATACACCGTATTCCCAGAGAGACCGTCAAATTGCATCTTCATCTCAAAGTGTTTCGTGGGAGTAAAAGAACATAAAGAATCAAGTTTTCTGAGCTAGGTAATAATAAAAATCGATGAAAATGTCCGAAAGCGCAATCATGAATACTTAACAGATTGTGCCATTAGGACATCATGAATAATATAATTAATAATGCCACTCTGTCGCCACTGCAAAGCATTTACTCATCATTCTATCGTCATTCTACTAACTGACCAACACTCAAAATATACCATCCCATACTATGCTATTTTACTTCCAAACAAAGTCATTTTACTCCAATGCCAAGGCACTTTATTCCCATACTAAGGCACTTCATTCCCATACTAAGGCACTTTACTTCCATTCTAAGGCACTTCACTTATAAACTAAGGCACTTTTCTCCCAAACTGAGGCCCTTCACTCCCAAACTAAGGCACTTCACTCCCATACTAAGGCACTTTACTTATAAACTAAGGCACTTTTCTCCCAAACTGAGGCCCTTCACTCCCAAACTAAGGCACTTCACTCCCATACTAAGGCACTTTACTTATAAACTAAGGCACTTTTCTCCCTAACTAAGGCCCTTCCATGGTAATGTACCAATGACACTTTCCGTCTACTGTAAGTAGACTGAAAACTCGATAAATTTTGAAATTCACGATACTTAACTACCATCTCGAAATACAAGGATCGGAATAATCGTTCACAAGCATGCAAAAAGTTGTAAGGCGAGAAGGAATAAATCCTGTTCAATAAATGATAAATAATATAAATGAATAATAAATCAGTAGAGGAGCTTGCTCGGCTAGCTGAGTGTGAGTGAACCTTACTTTTGTGTGAACTTTGTGAACTTTTACTCCACATGGTCAATTTATTTGCAAGGGTTCATGTCGTTTATCATGATAAATGGTGTTGTAAAATTTGTTTAAGAACATGTTCCTAGCACCAATATCAACTCTCCTCTCATTGTCTCGTGTTACGATGTTCAGAGAGAACGAGAAAAGGTTCTCAATTCGGTGAAATTACTTGACCGGGGGAGTAGAACTTACACCTCTGAGTCTGTAGGTGTAGTGCTCACCAAGAAAGTCAGAGAAAGCCGACAGTGCAACAACCCAAAGCAATAAATATGGAATGGTGGTCTTATGGAACACACTCCAAATTCAGAACCTATTCCAATGAACAACATCACTCATTTCACTAAATCCCTTCAAAATATAATGTACCCTTCAGTTCCCAGAATGCTGTCATCCCCTGGCGTGACAGAAATCAATACATAGAACGAGTGCAAGTGATAGAAGTACCGCCTGTCATTGCCCAATAAATTCTGTACCAAAGAGCTTCATCAAATGTGTCCCAAAGTGTCATATCAAACATGCGTCTATCATCGCCCAACAGAGCCTGCTTGAAAGAGTTATTTCAAATGACATTGCCTAAGATTTAGATTAGATGTTAGTTTAAGCCTCCCTAACCAGAACAAAGACGTCTCAACGAGAGGAAGGAGGAAGGCGTCATTTAGTATAGATGGACATTAGCGAACGCGGAATCTATGCACCAAGTGCATGGTAACAGGAAGTTGGGAAAGAAGTGTATGAAACAATATAAAAGTTGAAGAAGAAAGTAGTCGGTGCTAAAAGAAAGGACAGCAGTGAACCGAAAAGAAATGGTTCGTAACAAAACGAAAAATGGAAAAGAAGGCCTACCTGGCCTTTAGCTCGGAACCTCAAATATTCCTCCTGGGAGCGCTAATTCTCATAGATACGATAGTTGCATCCCCCTGGGGAGGACGATAAACCATTACTATTTTAACAAAACGAAGGATTACCAAAACTTTAGCTCGATGTTATTGTCTCATTAAGTACCAGAATCCCCTAAGCACTACACAAAATTTCTGCTCAATACTCAAAATACATGGTAGAGTTGAAAACAAGCCTTCTCACACGCGGTGCTCAAAAGAAAGGTGCAATAAGGGGCTCTATTACCCATTCATCTGGAGCAAAGAAAATCATTGCCAATATTTGGGAAGACCTGCAGACCAATAAAGCGTAGCTCCGAAAGTCTGCGATCGCTAGCGGCCTTTGTTTGACATGCGCAGTAATTGGACGGAGCTGCAAGGCCCTTGTACTTCAATTTGGAAATTCAAAAGTCAGATGAAAATTCACGTTATCTTCCAATTTCCGTGTTACGCCATGAAAAACCCAGGAGACAATTTGCAGAGGCTAAATTTGACGTCTGGTATTGTCAAAGCAGCAAATTCAGCTTCGACATTGACGCAAAAAATATTCAACAATTATATTCGATCCCAAAAATAATTGGTGCATCACTCAAGCGAACCTTACGTGAACCCGGGACTTCAAGCAGATGGAATAACCGAGGGGTGGTCGAAGTTGACGCTCAAAGTTGAAGCTTGTGTTTGCGTAGACTCGCTTCAACTAATATCTAATCCACCAAACAGTTGCATCATAATCTGTTGCGTTCACTCCAGTTAACTGCCAAATGGCGGCCTGTCTTATTTCATGAAAGGTAAGGTTGTAAGAAGCAGAGTTTAAAAAACGACATTACCACTCGAAAAAAAATATTATCTTTGATAAGAAGTGTGTAAATGTAATAGCACCGTGATTGTTTGCCCAGTGTGCTTAAGTCTCCTCTAAAAGAGTTGAAATAATTGAAATGTTCATTAACACCGATAAATAAATGAGCAATAGACTAAGTGGTGCTCTTGTGCCCCAACATGCAGTCAACTTTTGAAAGAGCAATCAGTCTCTATTTAGAGAAAGCACGTAAGAAATTATCAACGATCAAGACGGCCACCGAACCAAGTATCTTGAAAAGCTATGATTTCTAACACTGACAACATTTCAGTTACATATCTGAAGAAATTGGGAAGTTTACATGTATTCTGAAAAGAGTCTACGTTTTAGGAATTCACCAATTCCCTTTCAAAAATTTGCTGCCAAAATCCGAACAAGTCGCAGCCTAAACTCAGAGTATTCAACTTTGAATTTTCCAGCAGCCCCGTATTAAATTTGAGACCTTCCATCTCACGCTCTTAGAGCCTCAATCAACGTCCTGAGCATCCATCTTACGTATGACGTAGAGCCAAAGTTTCATCATAAGTACACTCTTAACTATCGACCCTTTTCAAGTCATTTTTCTCGGATTGTGCAAAGATCTAACTTTAAATTTACAGGTAACAGAATAACTGAATGAAACTTATGATCAATTTCTGAAATGAATGTGTGACGAAAGGTCATGTTAGTCCCCTTCAACAAACCCGATGATTTATGCGCACTGGAACTGGTCGCATTCTTACGTTCATGACATGGTGGTCCGAGTTCTCATTCACCGCTTCTGAACATAACCAAAAACCTTGAGACACTCATTTCCTTCATATAAACGTGAAGGAACTCGAAAATAAATCCTTCATTTTACAACATGAACAAATAATACCTGAACCTTAAGATTTATAAAAACGATATGGTTTCGTTACGTCTAGATCAGTGGTTTCCAACCTGTTCGTGCGCGTACAGCTTGTGGTACGCGAGGGCCTTCCAGGTGGTAAGCGAGCAGTTCCTGGGTACTGTACGATTTTTAGTTATTTTTACTTCACAAAAATGTTCACTGCCAAACACAACATACTGTTAGCTAGCAACGATTTGAAACTGTTGCCACACGCCACCCACCTGGTCTCAGAGGCCCACCGTTTGGTTCTATATAGTATTTTTGATGCTGGTTATGAAAACCGTTTGTAATTATTTTTTCTTCCCATTTATGTGGTTAACTTTTTATTTTGAAAATACATTTGTCGGCAAAAACGAGTCAAATAGTCATTGTCTGATGAGGAGAATTAGCCATTGTTGAAAAATAGCCATTGTCTGATGAACTGGCAGAGTTATCAGTAGAGCGGTGCCATTGCATAACTTGCATATATGCACTCAACGAGATATGCAGAATGTTTATGCTATGCAAAATATTACCTTGTGCATATGCAAAATCACATATGCAATTATGCATATGCACGATACCATTGCATATATGCTGTAATGCGAGTGGTGAAATTTGATTTTCCTGTTTTTAATGAAAACTGCCAATTTCTTCCTTTATCCAGAAATTTTCTACATTGATGGGACCTCTCGCATACATACTATCGGTTGCTTAAGCAGCATCACAAGTTTTACCCGGTGCACTGTGTTCAGTACCTGATGCCGAGGTTACCTTCTTGACCTGTTCTTCAGTTGTTAAATTTGGTTGATCAATAAAATACAATAGTGTCCGAACTGAATTTAATGAAGTTTTAAGTTTTAAGAATTGCATGGTGTAATAGTTTTGTACACCTAGTGATAGTTTTCTTGTTCTGTTCTACACATAGACCTACCTATACGTATCAAGTGTTGAAGTGAAAATACAACTGTAAAATTTGTATCAATTCCCAAAACATATGTATTTAGTGAAATAATAATAAATACCGTTGTTGTGCTCTGCTTGTTCATTATAAAATGAGAAAGAACTGAATGAGGTAATCCCTCCAATTCCGGACATCCCACGAATTCCAAAAATTTGCATCGTTGTAGTGGTTTCGCTTCCTGGACTTGCATAAGGACGATCAAATCTGCAATAGACATTTAGTGATCATGTGCTGATTTGCATATTACTGCAATATTTGCTCATTTAAAACCTAATGCAAGTATTAGGTATTCGTGGGATGTCCGGAATAAAGAGGGATTACCTAGAGGAAGATTTTGAGAACTTTTTTGTAAATTTTTTATCAATTTTTGTATTTAAATTTACAGATGTATTGGATAATATGTTAATGATTGAAGAAGTGAACAAATTTCTTTTAGCATTCTAATGATTATCATTATTTATTACTTACACCATGCTCAAAGTACTCCAAAGTGTAAGGAAAGATACTTTCAAGAATGTATTCCCAGAATATGACTTTCAAGACGGAAGTCGGTAAAGTACTTATTGCCGGCAAACTGTAAGTTTGTCATGCAATCTAATAAGTAGGGTCATGACATTGCATACTATGCATATGCAGGAAAAATATACATATGCAAATAAAACTGCATATGCAAATGTATGCATATAAATAAATGCATGTGCATATAAATCTCACTATATGCAAGTGCACAATGACATTATATTTAAAATAATTTATGTGCAGATGGAAAGATACATATATGAAAATCAATAAATTATTCGTAAATATAAATTGCATGCTGGAGATGTATCCTGGAAAGATATAATGACCTAAAAATTAACTTTATTATAGAATGAAATCCATTTTAATAGTATGATATTTAATGTCAAGTTTGAAAAGAGCTTCTATCGTTGGAACTCGTAAAAGTTTGAAATTCAATATTTCGTTGCGCATTGTGGAAACGTAACTTCACTAAGGCTCTTTATAAAGCTAAATCTGCATAATACCTACATAGAGGTCTGAAGAATGACAGTTTGTTCGATGCCAAAAGTGGATAAGGACAAGCGTTTTCGTGACATGGCACGTTAATTCGAAGATTATGAAGCACTTGATGGATATTTGTTCTGTATTCCTTGTGGAAAAGACGCAAGTTTAATTAAAAGTCACTTAATTATGCCTATTTATAATTATTATGCTCATAATTGAATAATTTTTAAATAATGTTGGCGTGGTGAAATTAGGAATTGAAGCTGACCAATCTATCGTTCAACCATTTAATATACAAACAGTAAGCAGTATTAGACGCGCAAAACAGTAAGCAGTATACAAAAAAGGCCACAATTCAAAAAATTTTGATATCTCTGGACGAAACAACCGATGTTGAACAGCGTTGCACAGCTTGCTTTGTATTTGCAATTTTCCCACCTAGTTTTCCACTGGTTAATCACGGCTTGTCGAATTAATGGTTTCCAATCTGTGTAGCAAATTAGGACGTATTATTCGAAATACTTTGACGAAATTAATTCTGTTGTACTATGCTTCGATAAAGATGAAGCAGTATGCGTTGGTGAATGTCAGGAACTCGCACAAAAGGTTCATTTAAAAACAACTCTCACATTTCTTGATGCAAATTTTTCACCAATTGTGTCCTGCACAGAGAAGCTTGAATCACAAGGTTTACCCATAGCCGAAGCAGTCGACATGAGGATGAAAATTGAGGAGGATTTGAGCAAAATATACAAGAGATTCTATGATAAACTGGTCTCAGTGTTATCGAAAAATGAAGGCTACTCATTGATGAAAGATGTAAGTGCTGTCTTGAGAGGAAGTTTATCTAAGAAGACTAAGAACAACCCAACCGAATCAACCAAGCGTCTGAGCCCATCAGACACGACAGCTTTACTTCACGCCCCGCTAGTGTCCTGTGACGCTGAGAGAGTTTTCTCGCAATACAAGACTATATTAGCGGGCAACAAAAAAAATTCAACTTTGAAAATTTGAAATTTACTGTTTTGATTAAGTGCAATCCTCTTCTCAAGAATTAAGAGAATGTCGTTAATTTTTTGTGCTTTCTGTTCTTGTTATTGTATGGGGTGTTCCAGTTCATGTTATAATTTTGGATCTTGGACTTGATCGTACCGTTATTTGTTTCAATAAAAGTATGTACAAAAATACATTTCACTAACCATTCTAATCTCTACAATAGTACCTTTCTCAGCTGTAGGTATCAGTCAAATGCACAACTTAAGTTCGTGCTCGTTCTATATAAAAATAGTAAGAAATCCTAAAACGCACTTGAATTCATTGACAGGCAAATGCCCAAAGTTGAATGCATATGCAAGGAAATCAACTGCATATGCACAAAAACAAATACATAAAACAATAATATGCAATTCAAAAATGCATATGCATTTAGCAATTGCATATAACAAGTGCATATGGACTGAATTTTTTAGTGCATATGGCGCATAATATGCACTGCATATTGTCACAAGCCTACTAATGAGAATATACACTGTTATTGTCAAAATATCTACTGCGACTTCATAAATATGAAAAACGGAGATAATCCTTTTGGTTCAGCATAAAGTTAACCGAAATTATCCAACGACATCTACAATAAGATCACGGAAAGCTAGTAGTTTAAGCTCCATGTCTCATTTAACTTACGAAACAAACTTTTTGTGCTCGCTGTGACCAAGTGGTTGAGAACGCACCCTTCCGTGAAGGTGTCAAGTATTCGAATCCCGGCGCTGCGTGGCGATTTTCCTCGTTTGAGTAAAAGGAAAACTCAAACGCAATACCCCACTCTACCCAGATATCTGAAATGGGTACCGGCTCGACAGGGGTATACCCGTCCTGCTGTTAGTTATACGGCATTTGAAAAAAACAATGTACAAAATGATATTTATCATGCTTAATTGATTAGAATAAAGCTTTTTTCTACATTTCTAGCAAGAGAAGATCTTCCCATGATTATGGATGTCAACTCTATTTTGCATGGCTATCCTGTTGAGGAACGAAGACCAACCAACCAAATTTGTTGACCAACGAAGTAGTTTGTCACTTTTTCCATCTGACATGGAGAATTTTAAATTTGCTCCCCTGGTGTCGTACGATGTAGATAAAGTGTTTTTGCAATAAAAAAGTGTCCCATTGGAAAACGTAAAACGTACATAATTTGATGCAACCACATACGTTAAACCTGGTTTTACTTTGAAATCATGTGAAATCCTATTTTTATGTTTTCTTCATTAGTATCAAATGCGAAAAATTGTAAATATTGAAATCTACTTTAGTGAATCGTTATCTTAGAGTTAAATATTTACAATATCGCACAAATTCCAACTAACTGAAGTCGGTCATTCAGCCGTGCAAGTGCAAGACTTGATCGCATATTGTTTGGATCTAAATGCGATTACTGTGCATACGACACTCCGCAATCGCATACATCTAACCTGAAGTCGCATATTTAATGAGCTCATGATTTCACATGCGCGTGCGCATATGCATATTCATATTGGCACAGCTCTAGTTACGAGTTTTCAAGCTTCTGAGGGAAAGTTCATTTTCACCATCTTCCGTTGAACTAGACATCCGAGGTGTAACACTTGTAAATGCTACGAAAAAAATGAATGCAAATGTTGAGGCTAACAACACCCATCCGACGGCAATTGCTGTTGGAGCAAGTTTAGTACCCATGTCTTTGAAATTCCACAGGTCTACCCTATCGCCTCTGCCAGGCGTATGATTTGACAAGAATACTCGTTTCACTCGTAGAATGGTTTACAAAGGGTCAAAATCGGCGAGTGTATTCGTATGCAGCCGGTTTTTAAAAGGAAAGTTTGAGACGAGTATACTCCATGACTGAAAAAAGAACATTGTGAAAACGTATGTACACGTTTGTACCGGGGACGGGCGTTACCCAGCTGCTGGTGAAGCAGATACAGCCCTCCACTGTCTCTCAAATGAATTTGCATGTTACAGTTTCGATGCCATGGAAGTAAAAGCGATATCTGATCGAATGTGGTTTCTCTGGAACCAGGTGGCACTCCCCCCAACTGTACGGAACCCTAAACGGTTCCCCACAACGAAAAGGTTGGGAAACTAGTCTTAGTACTAGTACTTCAGTAGCCAATTAGCCTAGACATATAATTTTTTAGTGAGGAGGGAGAGGACCATTTACCATAACAGAGGCTTTGAACTAACTGGCCGACATCAATCCCCACCGAGGAGATGATTTAAGATTGGTTCGATATTCATCGTTCAAAACTCGTCACGCAGTTAGGACATGTACTGAAAATTAGCTATAGCAGTTTTGCACCCGATTCGCGAGTTACCGAGAATTCCAGAGGTCGGGCAATGTTCTGTATGGTAGTCATACAACCATATCTGCGCTGAAAAAGCAAATTGTGAATTCCCACTCTCAGAACTTTTATACTCTTCGAGCCGAAGTCTGTCAAATTGACGAGTGTTTTTATCAACGGCATGGCTTTTACGTTTATAAATTTTGAGCGAAGTGCTCGCGTATAATGGGCGCAGTAGAGACTTCGATGGGCTTTTTTTTTCAAACGTCAACTCAAGGAAGTTGATAACTTATCGTTTGAGTTAATATTTTAGAACATCGCCCAGAAGAGGGTCTGTAGTAATAGCTAGGCAAGGTAGAGGAGCGCGGATGAGAAGTCATTTTTTATTGACTCAAAATTTCCAGATTATGTTTTATGGCAGAACGCAGCCATAACGTTGGTCTGCAAGGTTTCCTATAGGCATTAGTCGCCACGGTAAATAAAAAAGGCTAATATAATTTCATATTTAAGAGTAACGAGATACATATTGCCACATCAATGACAAGTTCAAAAACACCTTTGGTTTCAAGTTTGTTCAGACACCACTGCCAAACTTGGCCATGGGACCATTAAAACGAGCCTTAATTTTCTGGAATGCAGGAGAGTCCCTGTATTTCTTAATGTTCGGTAGCTCGAAGATCCTCTTCTGGTATGCTTGAAGATTTGCGTGATTGTCGAGGCAGTTGGGGATGAGAGTCACGAATCGTTCCAAGAGTTCAACCAGAAGGAAGTCGATCCAGGTGATCTGTAAAGCATTACAATATGTAACTACCATACCATTTTTCTCTATAGAAGTTAACAGTAACACGGTACACGTGAATACCGATCAGCGGGACAGGCAGACCGACGAGAATCCTAAACCAGACGAGAATCGTTCCTATTGCCGCGTAAGATACGCGTTCTGTCACTCTAGTTCCAGAATGTTTGCTACGGACTATCAAAACATCACGCGTTTACGAATCACTCTGCAACTAAAATCAGAATCTACGCGATAGTTGAGCCCTCTGGCCCTGCTTGTATGCTTTTGGTCATCATCAGAGAAGAGTCCATTGAAACTACCCGCAGTCAACGATGACTGAAGGAAGCGAAGCCATCGAGGACAGGTTTTTCTCGCATGAAAAAAATCAAAGTAAACACAATGAAGTTTTTCCAACACAATCGTGCGGACAAACAGCAAGTTATGCTTTAGAAAGAATTGCTCAAATGGAACGAAAACTAAGGCAACGCGGGCACGAAGTAAACAAGTCGTGCGAGTGGGTCTACAGCTAAGGTATGTAACGGTATCGCGAGGGCGCCAGTTTTTGCAGCAGCGATTAGACATTCGCAATTAATTTGGACTGAATCAATGTTATGCTCCCTCAAGGGAGACCGAGGACGAAGTAAAATTTAATGAGACTGCTGAAACACAATGTCTCTTCGACCTTTCATACGAGCAGTTCAATAGTCAGGAAATATGTTCATCGCTGATGGGGAAGAAGAAGCTTACTCTTTCTACATATTGGCGAGTTTTCTGCTAGCTCTTCGAGCTAGTAAAATCGAAACTTACGCATTCTACTCTTTTAGCACAGTTCGATCGTAAACCTAATCTACAATTTTCGTTAGCAATGCTGGTAGAGTCTCCAGGAGCAGAGGAAAGAGCAAAGTATTCCTGAAAGGGTTCGAGGAGAATGCTCGACAGAACGGGTCGAACGCTCACCTTGTTACCAAGGATGTAGTTGTTGCTCCCCACAAGTTTGGACAGCTTCGCCACTGTAGCGCCGGAGTTTTCTATGAACGGAGTCTTCTTTGTCTCCTGTAGAGAAAAAGTTTTGTAAAATTTTCTTAACCAATTAAAATTATCAGCTGTGGCCTGAAGCCGACCGAAGATTTGGATGCTACGGGTATGGAAAGATTTTGCAACTAATTTAAGCAACAAGCATAGAATTTAAATTCTATAAAATTTTTTCAAGAAAACGGACAATAGTTTGAACAAGGAATGCAATTCACGTATACCAGTTAGTACTTCAATACGGTACCCCATTGAGACTTTCACTAACTACTATTCTAATCTTATTAAAGATTAGAACCTGTTAATGACATCCTCGTCGCAATTTTCATAACTTGAAATCCATACGGAATTAGATATGAAGATTAATTAATGGCAAAAATAAATAATTACCACGAAAATATGTACAGTCAAATGGCGGTTTGTACTCACGAAGTCTGGATCATAACAAAGCATGACGATGGACCTCCCAACATCGCTCAAAATTCCTTCGGCCACGTCGAGCCGAATCATCTCCGCCTCTGTGGTGCCGACCAGACCGTGCTTGCGCGCGATGTGCTTCGCGATGGCAGAGCTCTCCGTGATCTTCACATCGCCGTCTATGTAGTACGGCAGCTACGAAGTAAAAATTTTCATTATACGACCATCATCTTCGCCTCGACTAGAGGAAACTCCTAAATACGCCGTTCAAAGTTCTATTTCGCGTCTGCAATTAGGAAACTAATTGCAGACAAATATAAATCATTCACTAAGGTTTCAAGGAATTTCGCCCTCCAATGAATCTGGATAATTTAGCACGGAATCTCGTCTACACGATTCAGAATTTAGGTAAGCCGCGTTTTACTCAACATTTAGAAATAAATGTATCTGTACACTCTTACGTCTAAAATTTTTAATCATTTGACGTCTCTTTAAAGGGACAATCCAAGGGGCAAGTCCCTCATATCCGCAGTTCTCTGACGTCTCTGAACTACTCACATTTGGGAATTCCAAGCCCAGGGACTCCTTGTCGCTCGCCCACTCAGTCCTGCTGTACTCGGGGGCGGGTCCCATGCCGTACTGCTTGTCTTCGAACTCCACGCCGGCCTGGAGCAGCGTGTAGCGCACGAACTGCGCCAACTGAAAATAATATTTTAGGTATAGCTCTCAAACTTGGCACGTCGAAACTTCTACGTCGTTAATCTAACGAGTCACGCTCGACTTTCTACAATAACTTTGACAACATTCAGCATCCAAGTTGAACATACAACTAAAATTTTATGTCAAAAATTTTCATATTGGGTAAATCTAGTAAATTGAGTCCATTAAACACCATCTGTTAAAAAAACAAGAGCCGAAATTGAAGGGCAAAAGTACTTTGAAATGTATCGAAAGTGTGGCAATCACGAACATTTGTCATGGCTAGTTAAATATTAATGAATTTCGTTCCCAAACCAAGGTTACAGTTTGGAAAAAACGGACTACTTCAAGCCATCAATTTTACGACGAGCTTTCACGTTACACTTTGTGAGAAATACTAGTTACTCTCCTACTTTGCCACACGACGCAATGCACTAGTTGAGGGAAACTTCATGTCTCGGTTAACCGTTTGACGCTAATCAACACCCGACCACATGGCTCACGATGATACAGCTTCTAGTCGTTGTCAAATATTCGAACATTACAAGCACATTTCCTCCAGTCCGATCAGCACGCCGATACACAGTTTCCCTTCCACTACCCATGCAACAGAGCATATCGAACGAACTTCCTCCGATGATAATGCTATACACCAATGCACGGGAATTCTCTTTGCACATTGCCTCTACTGAAGTTGGAGAGAGGTCGCCAGGATTGACGGAGTTTTGCATGCTGGATCCCGGACGAACGCGCAATAGTTATTTTGGAACTTAACACGACCGAGGAATTCAAGATGGCATTCCTTGTTAGCCGTGAGAAAATCTACCCTTTTAAAAAAAAATATGGGTCCGCAAATCGAGAGGTTAATTTAAATTTAAAATAATTTAAACCTAGCTTTTAAAGCGTGCCGTAAGAAAACCTTAACTCAAAGGATGCTGAAAGGATGCTGATATAAATATTCAGAAACGGCATGAAAGTTTCTATATTCCATATGGAGGTACCAAAATTGTTCCTAAGCTCAAAAGCGAGACGCTGTAGACATGCAGAGCAGGCGAACACGCGCCTCCTAACGTACAAGCTATGGGCAAATTACCAACATTGTTAGTCGCACGTCAGTTCGTAGTAAAGGTGGAGCAGGCGATTCAATTCCTTAATGGCCGCCATGCCCTAGTACATTCTCACGCTTATTTGCCATCTCTGTCGATTCAAGAACACTATAATTAGGAATTTACCTTTAAGGTTACTTTTAATTCAGGTAGTCCGCAGGAGACGGAAAAGACAATAAGCTTTGAAACGAGTAGACAGGTTCAGAATTTCTGAAGTCAAAACGATAAGTTCCTGAAACAGTGAAGAACACCGCGCGAGTGACGTGCAAGGAAATGCAAGATGAAAACAGAGGTAATTGAACAGCACAAATCACGACGCATCCCTCTTGGTGCACAGAGGATAAGATCCTAGTCACCAATTGCAAAGATAGAGGGTTTACAGATTAATTCCATCCTGTTCTGGGAAGGCATCGCTGCTGGAGAGGAGAGGAGCGCTAATGGAATGTTGTTTTTCATACTTCATGAGAGGTGAGAGGCGACAGGAATCATTTTTCAAAGTATTCGAAGAAATATAAAATCGAGGTGGAATTTCTCCCCCACAAAATTTGTACACAGGTTTAGGCATCGGTACGTGTGTAACATTTTCAGCAGCAATATTATCTACTATTACTCTCAGTCCACATGTAAACCTTACAACAGCCGGCGATTCAGCTCGTATTTTCCATATCGTTTATGCAGTGCAGCATTATAGGATCAAGTGCTAAGAAAAGCTTTACACACGTAGTTATCTCCTTTTGTTTGTTCCAGCTATATCGACTAGGATGCACTGATGTGCACAACAAAATGACGATATCGTAATGTTTTACCAGGTGAACGAGAAAAACAAAACTTCATCAACCAGCACTGATCTAAAATTCTGTGTGAACGAGAAAAACAAAACTTCATCAACCAGCACTGATCTAAAATTCTGTGTTAACGAGTCATTCTGTCCCCATCCCTCGATAGAACGATGGAAGCATTCGTACATTCGCTCAACGCCGCACGAAACCAATACCCAGTATGTCTTGTTCTAATATAGTACTTACCCCTCTGATCGCCCAATATCCAAGGACAGGAGCCATGATTTATGAATGCGGATCGATACGAACGACTAAATACGAATGCTTCTGTATGGTACGAAGAGCAGACTTGCACTGAATCGAGACGAGTAAAATTTGTTTATATACGAAGGCGTCGAAGGCGTGCGCTACGCTGATTGGTCCACCGGCTACACGCCCCAAACAAAGGGTCGCTGAGTTCGAGTACACAACACACGAACACAACAAACCAATAGTAAAATGTAAAACATAGCCCTACAATGTCGCCAAAATTACTCAAGTATTATATAAATTGTCATTTTAAAGCCTACTTTGTGATACTTGCATGATACAACAAGTTCAAGGGCGTGCGTTGCTAGGGAGATTCAAGGTCAGAGGAAGTTCGCGCTCCGGTTGGTGGTGCCTAAAAAAGACGCGTTCTCCATCTGCACAGCGAGCGTGAGCAACGGCTGCATTGAAGGCACGTCCAAGCCTGTTGCATTACTACATTTCAAACTGAAGCACCAAGCGAATTGCTTAGGTAGAGTCAACACTTTGACTGTGACACAAGTCTCCTGTGGAACACAAAGGGAATTTTACCAATGCTGCTGATCGACTAGTAGTCACACACTCAATTTTCACAAATACTTCATGAAAACTGAATGAAGGTATGATCCAGCTAATGTTTGCTATTTTCAACATTATTTATGATAATTCATTTTAAATTTACGTTGAATATTAAACTTCAGTTTTAGCAGCCGCACTCAAAGTGTTTAGATATTCATTAGTCCAATCACACGATCTCATAGACTTGAAGGATAACCTATGGAGAGGGTACCCAAAAAAAAGTAAATAGCGTAAAAAATTATCTACTTTGATCGTAAACTAGGCTGACTAATCGATACGTTCTAGCATGAATAGGACGTGGCGAAGAAAATGTAAAACTTTAAATGAATCCCGAAATTTAAATTTTATACGTTTCGTGAACCACCCACTGAAGTCCAAAAAGACAAACATTGCTGCGGTTACTTCCGTCTCTTAATAGATCTCCGCAATTCAAATTATGTTTCTATTAAGTGCAAAACATTTCTATTGGGCTTAAAGCATTTCTATTGGATTTTAAAAATTGGGTGTAAAACAATTATATTGGAAATAAAAACAATGTGAAATAGCCTTCCATCTTCTTCCATTCAAACGCATGAGATGGAAGAGAACAAAATTTACCTGATCGTATGAAAGAGTAATAGAATACTCAGGATATTTGTTTCTAATGGAGTTGTGACTTGAGGCTCAAGTTATCGTGAGCTTCAAAAGTTTAGAGCGTCGTTTCTTTTTGCATTTTTAATCAAGGCAGAAAGTATTTTCTAATTCACCAACGATGATGTGTTTTAAGATCGAACTTTTTTATCGTGGTAGTTCTTTGTTTTCCTCTTTTTCCCAACCAATGTTCTGAGCTAGTTTCTTCCAAGTGCCTACAGCAATGATAAAAATGAAGATGAAGTAGAGTGAGATAAAACAGATAAGTGCTTCATGTCGAGTTCCACTACGCGTCTCACTTGAGAAACACGGTCTGTGCTTTCGGAAATTGGACTGTAATCTTTGCAGTGCCGAATGATCCAAGCTTAAACACAGGAAAACACGAGAAATTCATTTTAGTCTTTTCATTTGATCACAATATATGCAATAACTAGCGATTGTTTCACATAGAACATCAGAAATTCGATGGAAATGCTCCAAACATGAAAACAAGCAAGGCCTAGAATTACTTTTACCCTTTCCAACAGCACGTAATATGAACAATAATTAGCGATTGTTTCAAAACGAGAGTGTGGAATTCGGTGAAAGTCCTCTCAACCGACTCCATTACTTATGAGCATTTTCGATTCATTGCATCAATTTATATCTTTTTCATCACTTAGCTGCCTTGTTTTACTTGGGCAAATCTCAAATGCGATGCTTGTGAGCTCCGTTTGAAAGACGAAAAAATTTTGGCCACAACCTATTATTTACCAATTTATTTATTTGGCCTAATTTACAGTTGTAACGGCCCAAGATTTGTTCATTTTCAAAATCAATTCTACGTTGTATTCAGTATTAAATAATTCATGCTCAGTGTATTTCCGCGTAGGAAAGAAAGGCTGGTAAGGCTTATACGTTGCTTTAAAATTGCCATGCATCATTTCGTTATTTTTCAGAAAAATTGATCTTGTTAAATGAACTAAATATTCCGCTTACAAAACTTGCCTGACTGTGCCTACTTTTTGCCGTTAGATAAATTTTGTAATTTAATTTAGGTCTCTTTCGCCTTGTGTCTGGCACATGAAAAAAAATCAACGCCCTAATTGCAAGTATCATCACTTTGATGCTGCCACTTTTTTCAGGCTAGACCTAGACCTGGTCTGAAAAGCCTTAACTGGCTTTTTCCTCGTCGATGTAATCAAATATGACCTTCCAACAAAATTTTAGCGCATATGAGAATTTTTATCACAAAATTGTAAATCTGGTTGCCTTGAAGCGTTCTTGATCAATTACCTCGTCAGTCTAGCTGGAAATCTTCCTGAGTCAGACATCGAAAATCATAACATTCTCAACTAGTTTACTAAGGGTTCTCTATGAAATACTTCCTTGTTTATGCGGCATTTGCTGCTTCATTCCCTCATTTTCAGCATTTGTGCACAAAATAAACACAGCTCGTTGAGAGACCCAAGTTATTTGTCACTATTCCTTTCAAGAATTGCTTTTCTCTCGAAGCACAATCATAAAATTCATCACATTCACGCTCGCTACGCTCTCAACTCCGAACAACTTGTCGTTCACGACCCCTTATCTAGCACAAAAACTCATAACACCGGACGATAACCACTTGTGACTTATGCTACATTCTATGATAAAGAACAAAGCCGAGCTTTTGTTTTATGTTTGTTAATCTTCTTCAGTATGTATGAGGATTTGAAAATTTTAATTTTAGAGTGTTCTGCTGCTTATTTCTCGCTGGTTTGATCATTACGAGCTAGGAGTCAAATTCTTTCGGTAAAATTTTTGTTGTTGAATATTCTCTTCGAAGATTCATGCATGCGATGGTGTGTTGTGAGCTACGTAGGTTTATGACCATGCAAGTACTGCTTCTCAATCGTATCCGGCACGCCTATAAAATCTTCATCTTGCCTTGATAACGTTCGTAGTACGCAAGACAACATGTGCGTCACCCTTGTGCAACATTTACAGTACACTTGAGCAATATGTGTGGCACACTCAGGAGACAATATCGGCACACTTATGCAACATTTGTGGCACACTTGTACCACAGTTACCACATACCATGGCAAAAGTTTTGACACACATGAGACACAAATAGGCAACAGTCATGACACTCTTATGCACCACTCACGACACACTTACGCAACACTCACGATACACTTATGCAACACTCACGGCACTCTTATTCAACACTCACGACACGCTTATGCAACACTCACGACACACTTACGCAACACTCACGACACACTTACGCAACACTCACGACACGCTTATGCAACACTCACGACACACTTATGTGACGCTCACGACACACTTACGCAACTCTCACAACACAATTAAACAAAAGTTACGACCCACACTAAAGCAATCATTTCAACAGACTTTGGTAACGGTTGCGGTTCAATTACGAATACCCAAAGAACTCTTAAGAAAAGTTTGGCCACATTTAGGCAGAGTTGCGGCACCAGAGGCAACAGCCACAGCGCACTATTGCGCTTAGTCACTCGAGCGTCAGAAAAAAACGAGACCGGCGCAACGACCAAAGGAACGGCAGACAGCGGCTCTGACCTTGGGCCGAGTCTCATCTTCCTTCACTGAAACTGACATTCCTGGCCTCACACCACACGTAAGCTGCGGCTGTGTAGGACCCGCTACCGGTATAGCAGCTGGTATACAGAATGATACAGAGGCTGACTGGCAGGTTAGTATGGTGCGTGATATACAGGCTGGTATGCTGACTGGTGTACTGCTGGTATATTGGTTAGCACTCTGGTCGGTATACTGGCTGGTATGCATGCTGGGATATTGACTAGTACACTGGCTGGTATACTGGCTAGCACACTGGCTGGTATACTAACTAGCATACTGGCTGGTATACTGGCTAGAACACAGATTGGTATACAGGTTAGTATGCAGATTGTTATATCACCGGCCTACAGGCTGGTATACTGGCTAGTACATGGGCTGGTGTTCAAACTGGTATACAAGCAGGCTTACACATTAGCGCAGAAGCTGGTATGTAGACTGATATAGGATAAGTGTACACACTGTTACACATGTTGCTACACGGCCCGGTATATAGAGACTGGTGTCAAGACAGGTATGCAGGCTGGAATAAAGGCTGGTGTAAATGCATATAGAGGCCACTCTTATCACGAATAGTTGTGAAATTCATCGTTAGTTGCTAAAAATCTTCCCATTTGTATTGACTTCGAGCAAAAAATAGCGGATAATCTTCTGCAAGTCCAGAGGCATAGGAAAAAAATTACCGTCTTTCACGCTAAGCGCCGTATATGAAAAGGTTAACTTTCATTCACACGTGAGAATATTTATTAAAGTTGTGGCAACGATCATCATCTTTCATCTTTCGTACTTCACAAGCGCAGCAGAATCTTCAGTTTACTTTAAGCGCAGGCACATTGCATACCTGCACTGCTATTTTGTAGTAATTTTTTCCGTAAAATTATTTGTTCTGTAGAAAATTCAAAGCTGATGAGAGATATTGTGCTTACCCACGTTCTGAAACAGTCGAGTAATTTACTAGTTACTGCGTCAGTTGTACGCTATTTGGACTAATACAGTTCACTAAACTAAATTCTTTATACTAAAATAAAATCTTAGTATTTCAGTTGTGTTCGTCGTTCACTGCAACCGTGAGAGACGTGAAATTCAGTTCACTGTTTTTAAAGACATGACTTTGTTCACATTTCCTAATTTGAATTTATATTCTTACTACATAAATTTATCTCATTTAGAAGCACACATTTCCTAAATCCTTCTCATTCACAAGCATACACTTCTTATACCCTACGCATTTGCATTTACTTGCTTCTTTCTTTCTTCCCGTTTACATGCACATTTTTCCAATTTCTATTCACATTTTACAGTACATCGCTTAATTCTGCCTAAATTATCAACTTCACTTCTGAAAACATTACTAATAGGTGTACGTCCAGAACGCAGTAGATTTATTCATCGTATACGTAGTACATATAAAATGAAGTCAATTTATGCAAAAACTGCGGTGTAAAAGACCAAATACCAGCATAAACTGAAAATTTGCACTGCAACGTTTTTTCACTCAAACTGCCTTCGCTGAAAAACTTTAAGCCATAAACATTCTTTTCTTCAAATTAAAGACTTACCTTCCTTGAATAAGACAGAGTACCTATGGAAGTGTCATCATTTCAGCCCCGTCACAAACACCACACAGCGAAACAAGTTTGTTTGTTTTTCTTCTTGACATTTCCATGAATTCGCAAGTCATGTTTGTGGGGGCCTCCTGAGAAGCAAAAGACTTCAAATCTCATCGCTTGCTGCACAACCCTGACGCAACTGAGCTCTCAGATCGAACCCTGACGCAACTGAGCTCTCTGATCGAACCCTGACGCAACTGAGCTCTCTGATCGAACCCTGACGCAACTGAGCTCTCTGATCGAACCCTGACGCAACTGAGCTCTCTGATCGAACCCTGACGCAACTGAGCTCTCTGATCGAACCCTGACGCAACTGAGCTGTCTGATCGAACCCTGACGCAACTGAGCTGTCTGATCGAACCCTGACGCAACTGAGCTGTCTGATCGAACCCTGACGCAACTGAGCTGTCTGATCGAACCCTGACGCAACTGAGCTGTCTGATCGAACCCTGACGCAACTGAGCTCTCAGATCGAACCCTGACGCAACTGAGCTGTCTGATCGAACCCTGACGCAACTGAGCTGTCTGATCGAACCCTGACACAACTGAGCTGTCTGATCGAACCCTGACGCAACTGAGCTGTCTGATCGAACCCTGACGCAACTGAGCTCTCAGATCGAACCCTGCTGCAACTGAGCTCTCAGATCGAACCCTGACGCAACTGAGCTCTCAGATCGAACCCTGACGCAACTGAGCTGTCTGATCGAACCCTGACGCAACTGAGCTGTCTGATCGAACCCTGCCGCAACTGAGCTCTCAGATCGAACCCTGACGCAACTGAGCTCTCAGATCGAACCCTGCTGCAACTGAGCTGTCTGATCGAATCCTGCCGCAACTGAGCTGTCTGATCGAACCCTGACGCAACTGAGCTCTCTGATCGAACCCTGACGCAACTGAGCTGTCTGATCGAACCCTGACGCAACTGAGCTGTCTGATCGAACCCTGACGCAACTGAGCTGTCTGATCGAACCCTGACGCAACTGAGCTCTCAGATCGAACCCTGACGCAACTGAGCTGTCTGATCGAACCCCGACGTAACTGAGCTGTCTGATCGAACCCTGACGCAACTGAGCTGTCTGATCGAACCCTGACGCAACTGAGCTGTCTGATCGAACCCCGACGCAACTGAGCTGTCTGATCGAACCCTGACACAACTGAGCTGTCTGATCGAACCCTGACGCAACTGAGCTCTCTGATCGAACCCTGACGCAACTGAGCTCTCTGATCGTACCCTGACGCAACTCAGCTCTCTGATCAAACCCTGACGCAACTGAGCTCTCAGATCGAACCCTGACGCAACTGAGCTCTCAGATCGAACCCTGACGCAACATGCAAGTGATGCAACACATCAACCAACTGGTCGTGATGTGAGCCGCCGGTATACAAGCCAGGCAATACTAAAATTCTTCAGTGCGATGAAGTGTGGGGAATTACGTTGGTTTGTATGACCATGTAAGTACTACTTCTCTATCGAATCCGGCACGCCTGTAAAATCTTCATCTTGCCTTGATAACATTCGTGGTACACATCAATACACCAACTTTTGTTTTTGCAACAAACAACACATCACTCCATTGATCGCGATGAGAGGCGCCGGTGTGCTTGGGGGCAATTTTCATAGTGCTGCTGACCGACTAGTAGTCACAAGCTCAATTTTTATATATACTTAAATCAAAGCTAAATGAAGACACGATCCAGTTAATGTTAGCTATTTTCAAAATTGCTCACTACAATGGACATCAAATTTGAGTTGAATATTGAACCTCAATTTAACCTTTCGCGATCAAAGTCTTGACGAAATTCCTTGCACATACCCAATGCTCTTTAATTTATGAACTTATTCTTAGGGAATAAAACTTGCAATTAAAATTCTATTTCTTTTTGGAAAATTAACGTAAATGTCAATAATGGTTGTGTGGTGGTGGCAATCCAGCAGTAAGTCTAAATTCGTTTCGTGAGTAATGATTAAAAAATTGCCAAATGCTAAAGTGCGCTGAGATTTATTCATCTGTTCATTTACTCTTCATCTATTTATTTACTTTTCATCTATCTATTTTTCTTTTATTCGTCATTAATGTTATTTATTTACTTCTGCGTATTTTATGTTTGATTTCGTTCATGCATGTTTCAGTAATGAAAATGTAATTTTAGTATTCCAAAACATAAACTGTCAATAACGTACACATTTACATTAGTTCACTTTTTATCTTAAAAAAAGGATATATAATGTTTTCATTTTATGCTGGTTTTATAGCTGCAATTTCTAATCTGTTGTTAAGCGATCCAAAACAGTTATTACTGAAGATTTTTTAGATTTATTTCTCTTTCGAGCTCCTCATGCTGAGTCGAGATAAAGAGTTACTCAGCTACTAAGAAAGTTTAGTAAACAAAGAAACAACCCGCGAAGTATGGTCTGGTCGTCTGGTCAGAATTTTTACTCATCATCTCCCTGGGCCCAAGGAATTTCGAACACAAGGCCTTGACATCTTTTCCACAATGAAAAAATGTTTAATTTCATCATAATCGCCCTCATTTTTTACAAAATCAGCCAAGCATTACTATGAATGCCGAACAGATCATTGTAAAAAATTTCTAAAACGTATTTTTTGGATGCAAAATCAAACAATGTAGTAAGTGAGACAATAGATAAATACTATTTTCCATGTATTCCAAAAATAATCATATCAATTCGAGTTTTTAGAATACCACTAATTAAGTTCCAGCCCTTCATATTTTGTTTCCTTTCTCATCCTATACTATATAAAAACATAGCGGAAGATAAGGTCGAGCAAGAAAACAGTGAAAATAAATTTTAAAAACACATTAAATACAAAAAAAACACTTTTCAGACAGAGGTTTTAAAGAAGTATTACCGTATCATAGATAATACATAAATGTCTCAATTCCCACAATTTAGGCATGCACTTAGTGTCCGACGTATAGAATTTGTATAGAATTTTTGTATCAGAAGCATATGTCGAAGTCACGCATATCATTTTCCTTTCCGTCACAACGCAGGCGAAGCGCCATCGGCACCATGGAGACACATTTTGGCTTCCTGTCACCGCGCACATCACAACGCAATAATTTCCTTGAAATTGCTCTTCAATGTGACTGCGTAGACTACAATTTTCAGTTATTCCCGGGTCATTTTCACCAAGCTACAACGTGCCATTATTTCGATTGCATTATGATTCATACTTGAGGTTCATAATTTAGGTTCAGTGGCGTTCGTATGTTTAAGAATAGAAGAAATTATCAGCTCTAATAATTGGAAACTTTAGGTTTTAACGAGTCACTGTTTCTGAATTTACGGCTAGGTATGTCTAATTTCTGACTCAGAAAGTTAGTGACGAACGTAGGAGGTCATACCTGAGATTGGGACAAATAGCTACGCGTAAAAAAAGCATCATCACTGATGGGAACGAAAACTACAAGCAGAATAACTAGTGATCCTTCTTTGCATAGTACCTACACCGCAGATCGTGCTTCAACGCTAATTTAAAAGCTAAGTATTTCGAATGAATACTATTAAGCCGTGAATATAATATAAAGAATCTGACAGTCATAAACAGTACTTCAAAAACTAGAGATTTGGTCATTTTTTGCATCCATGGAAGATAATATTGTCCTGTTGGGTAAATTTAACCATTTGTAATCCGTTTATTTTAGTCACAAAATATAAACATTGAGAAGAAACCTCAATCAATGGCAAAATGACCGCCATCTCAATAACAGCTGACTAGCGTTCTTCTAAAGCGAATAGGGTGCTTCTATAGCACGAGATCTACCTCTAGCTAGTAATATAGCGTGAGGGGTGCTGCTATAGCGTGAGGTCTACCACACTATAGCATGAGATCTACCTCTGTACTATAGCGTGAGGGGTGCTGCTATAGTGTGAGGTCTACCACACTATAGCATGAGATCTACCTCTGTACTATAGCGTGAGGGGTGCTGCTATAGCGTGAGGTTTACCACACAATAGCATGAGATCTACCTCTGTACTATAGCGTGAGGGGTGCTGCTATAGTGTGAGGTCTACCACACTATAGCATGAGATCTACCTCTGTACTATAGCGTGAGGGGTGCTGCTATAGCGTGAGGTTTACCACACAATAGCATGAGATCTACCTCTTGCTAGTACTATAGCGTATATAGGGTTAAGTTAAGTTACTAATGGATATTACTTATTGTCATACATTTATTTTAGCGATAAGCCCTTAATTTGTACAACTCAAACTGCACCTGCGTAGGCGGTACATGGCGGTAGACATCACGCTGTAGTAGCACCGACACAGAATAGAGGTAGTGTAGTAACCAACGAGATAACGGCCCACTCGACAGCGACCAATAAGGTTATGACAGATAAGATAACAACCAAAAATAGAACAAAGATGGCCGATATTTAAAAAAGATAAAGTGTAGAGTAACCAACTGAATGAGGGTGTAGAGAACGGTGATCAAATTCCGGGTGACTGCAAACACTGCGACCAAAAAAATAGAGACAGCAAAAATGGACACCTATACGATAAGGAAAAGAAGGAATAGGATAAAAATTTTCATTTGTTTTGACTTCGAGCAAAAAATTCCGGATAATCTTCTGCAAGTCCAGAGGCAAAGGAAATGAAATTACCGTCTTTCACGTACCTAAGCGCCGTATCTGATCCTTTAAGCACATGAAAAGGTTAACTTTCATTCATACGTGCGAAAATTTATTGAAGTTGTTACAATATAACACTTCAGAAAAGTTTTTCGTGTGCTACATGAGACCCAAATGTAATAGAACGGAAGCAATGCGGATCATTTTGTAATTAAATCTACAAATGCGCTCTCATTGAAATGCTTGTTTTTATTTTGAAGATATTCGAAATCATACACACTTAACGAAATTATTCCCCGTGTTCCTTCGCTGCGACTGCATCTTATTGAAAGGCCTGTGTTTTCAGTTATATTCTATTAATATATTCTTTCATCCGTTCAAATCTATAGATGCTCTGCCGTCATTGCATTTCTTTAGAGGATGCGACAGCCAGATACAAAGAAGAACGAGGCTCTCGGAGTCTTGCTCGGCTAACGCAAATCATTTCAATTATCAGCGCGTCTTGAAACTGAATTCTTGCTTTCATCTCACAGTCACCATACGTTATTGCCCACCTGTGCTGTCGTGGACACCTGCACAGTGGTTGACATCTGCTTAGTTTAGCATTCAAGTTCAGTCAAAACGTAAGCGTCTCTTTTATTCAGACATGAGCCCTGCGTATATGCCCGTGCTTCCCAACTCTGTTATTCATAAGAATTGAAAACCGTCCTCCTTACGTTCAAGGACTGCACTCTTTCAAAGCAGTGAAAGCAACAATGGTCAATTTTAGTTTCCGCATATTCGTTGAATTTCTCTCAACTTCAACCTCCCAAAAATACCGGCAAGCTCTACTTTGTATCCGACTAATAATTAAATATATTTGTCACATTCCTGCTCCTGTTTTCCCTACCTGACATTAATGCAGTGTAACCGCTTACCGCTAAATTGTCGATCATTCGAACATTAGACCATTTCTTTTACTCCTTGAATCCGCCATCAAGTCCATCAGTGCCTGCGATTTGGGAAACCTTCAACCAGTTCACTGGCGCCCCATGAGCTCGACACTTTCAGGCAGAGGCGCTTCCTGCATGCAGATTAATTGCAATTGGCATTCCTCTTGGACGCATCTCAAATGTGTGGACCTCTTCGGTGAATAAAAACAAGAAATGCGAACGAGTCTTGAAACCGTATTCCTGTCGAGTAATAAGCGCGCCGTGCCAATCAAATGCAAATTAAGGCCATTTACTTCTCGAATTGTTACCAAGCGACGCATATATCACTATATCAGCCCCCATTTCGCATATCCTCTACCTGCCGCCCTCACATTCATAGCTGGACAATTCGAGTAACATAACTGGAGTTCGAGTGCGCCAATATATTCTAATATTGTTTGATGAAATGAGATGCGCCTCGGAATTGAATACTGTTTAATGAAATGATATATGTGTAGAATTTGAATACTGTTCAATGAAATTAGATGCGTTTCGATATTGAATACTATTTAATGAAATTAGATATGCTTGGACACTGTTCAATGAAATGAGATATGCTTCAAAATTGAATATTTTTTAATTAAATGATACACGCATAGAATTTGAATACGTTTTAATGAAATGATACATGTTTCGGATTTGAACCCGATTTAATGAAATGACGTATGCTTCAAATTTCACAACTGTTTAATGAAATGATATACTGTACGCTTCGAAACGCTCGATAGGGAATTCTCTCCTTGCATTAGTCGAAATAAGGCATCACTTGGAGATTGTGTTACGGAACTGCAAAGTTTTGTGACTCGAAACAACGGACTATGCACATTTAAACCGGAAGCCGAAGCTCCATTTCTATTTAACAATTCTTAACTGCATTCAAGATTTAACAACGAGGGTAATGGAAAAAGAAAGTCTTCTAAGAATAAATAATACGCATACATACTAAGAATTATTATTGAAATAATGATCAATGGAATTTATAGCGTAATAGATTTAGAGGGATAAAAACCCACGGAAACAGATAAAAAAAAGTTTGAAACTCCGAATTTTTCATTTCATAAAGATGTGTTCTATGTGAAAATATTTTAAAGATATTATATATACATACATTTTGAGGACACTGTAGAGGTGATAGAGCATGTATAACTTGTACACACAAGAATTTAAAACTTTGAATTGTGTAATGCTAGGGTAGATCGTGTGAGCAAACCTTTTTTTTATGACTCGAGGGTAGATCGTGTAAACAAACATTTTGAGTGTAGGATAGATCGTGTAGACAAACATTTTGAGTGGAGGATTGATCGTGTAAAAAACATTTTAAGTAGAGAATAGATCGTGTAAACAAACATTTTGAGTGGAGGATAGATCGTGTAGACAAACATTTTAAGTGGAGGATAGATCGTGTAAACAAACATTTTGAGTGGAGGATAGATCGAGTAAACAAACATTTTGAGCGGAGGATAGATCGAGTAAACAAACATTTTGAGTGGAGGATAGATTGTGTACGCTTACTTTTTAGGTGGACGGCAGATCGTGTTAGCAAAGTTATTGATTAAAGGCAAGAAACGCTCGATCGTAGTGGCATAGATGTAAATCTAATAAGTTCAATCAATGAAAAGAACGATAAATTTTAGGAAATTAAATATCATGAAATAAAACTCAGTTTCACCTGGAGCGAATTAAAAAAAATTGGGTGAAAAATCGTCAACTAAACGGTGAGTACATTTTAAAGGGGATATCCTGTTTTGAGCAACGTAATTTATACATGCAAACTTCAAGCAACTCATTGGCATCGTGATAAGCCTCACACAAAGCTCGACGTCACACACACTCCACAAAATTCATACGGTGCACTCTGGCTTCACTCAATATTTCGCTTCTATTTGCATTGATTAATTCTTAAGCCTTATCAGTCAAGCCAAAATTTTGAGTACAAGTACATATCCATTCTAACGTTAGACCATTATCCCGACACTCTTGTTAGGATACAATTTATAGTAGGCATGGATATATGGAAACCGACGCTACGCAGCAAGGTAACCGGCTCTGCATCGGGGCGCGAATCGTGAGGGGATGAGGGGTGCACCACATCAGCAGATGGGAGGAGTACGTAAGGGGTAACGGCTGTGTAAGAAGCTAGCTCGGAAAATTACACATAGTATTACACAAGGACAACTTGATTGTGTAGTAGAGAAAAACTATGTATTAAAATTAATTACCAACGGGAAAGGGAACTGTGGAAAATATGAACCTGAGCAGAATATGTTAGAGGGAAATGCGCGTGGCAATACCAAGTTTGTGACGCAAGGGGACACGTCAGAGGTGACGCGTTAGAAGCACCAATCGCGAGATGCCACGTCACTAACAATTTGAGCGGGTAGCCGCACCATCTACAATGAGCGTCCTTTGTGCGGCGGGGGTATTTAAGCAGAGCAAGCGCGGGGACCGGCCTATTTGATCGGTGTAGTGGCAAGGATGTAGGCTTCCTGACGACCAAAGGGGAGGTGAGATGATATTCTGTGTTCTGTGCTAGGAGCGTCTTTGTATTTTTCAATACCATATTTTGTTACAGTCAAAATTCGGGTACAAATTAATTCTGTGGGTTTGATTTCAAATCATTCTAGAATTGTTCACGTGATATAACTTCTCACAAGGCTTGAACTTGTAGATTTTTCTCAAGCGGGGATTAGAATGCCCACTAGTTAACAGCATTTTCATTGACTCATTCGACCTTGTTCTCAAAAAGGGCGCTTATGATTTGTTCTTGTAAAAAGGGGAGAAAATTAATTCTATGTCGGGAATAGCCACATTGTCAGTTGAAGCTTCATGTCAATTCTCAGAGGGGGATATAACGTTCATGTCTCGGGGAATAGATTACTCAACCCCCGCTTACTATTCACAGAGGCGGGTTGGGAAAAGCTGGCCTACGCGGCTGCTGAGATAGCGGAGACGTGGGCTGTGAACGCTTAACATCCGAGGGCCTGTAGCGACACAACCGGCTGAGCGTTCGCAACCTTGAGGCGGGCAGCCAGCCTGGCATTCAACGCCAATGACGAAGCCTGGAGGCTGCGTTCGAGCCTCGACAGGCCAACGACAGGGTATTTACTCCAGTTGTAATTTTTGAAGAATGAAGGGAAGAAGAGGCACGCCGAACAGTGCAAATCTTTGGTTGGCGCGCAGTGTTTAATATGAATTGTGCTGGCCAGGATGTTCAGGTATATGTTTCTAATTTCATGTTGTTTGTGCGTGAATCTCCGGGTTGGCAATTGCCAAGAGAGGCTGATTTGCGTTAATCATGTGATCGTTCGCTGGCGTTCAATAATTTTATAGCCTGAATCTCTCATTTCATGTGTCATATTCAATCAACGTGTTCATCTTAATTAGAATGTGTTTGAATCTTCGCCGTTTGTCTATGTAACATCATTATGCCGGATAAAACTATCATGTCGCAGATCATTAACACCTTGCCTGAGGGCTCTGGTGCGAAAATGAGTGTTGCGATAAAAACATGTTTACTTGTGCCAATTTCCCTGTGTCAGCTCCATGTGTTCACTCAAAATTAGTTGCGATAATAAGATGTTTACTTGTGCCAATTTCCCTGTGTCAGCTCCATGTGTTCACTCAAAAATAAATGTGTTTAATCTTGAGGCTCATTATTCTCCATGCTTATATATATGGATAACGTGCGAGCACAAAAGTGTACATTATATTTATTAGTGGAGGTTGGAAGCCCTCATACGTTACGTGCTTAACCAGCATTGTTTCGTGACACTCTTTCCTGTTAGCAACGGAGTTCAATGCTCGCAAGGGAAAAACCGTCTTGCAGCATGAGCTCCTGCGCTTATCGCGAGCTCATATCTTATCTGGAGTGCCGTTTGAGGGCTCGAGAGCAGCACTAGAACCTTCTCGATTTCATTCAAACATCCCACGGGCAATTACTTTCTCTTTCTGCGGAAGTTTCCTCGTGTAATTCTTTAAATTTCTACTGAAAGTTTCCACGTGCCATTACTTCAGACTTCTAAAAAATGCTTCCACGGGCAATTACTCTCCTGTTCCAGTTGAAGTTGCCACGTGCAATTCTCTATATTCCTACTGAAAATTTCCACGGGCAATTACTTTCCCTTTTCAGATGAAGTTTCCACGTGCAATTCTCTAAATTTCAAATGAAAGGTTCCACGTATAATTATATTCGTTTTCCAGCGAGTGTTTCCTTGTGTAATTCCGCAATATTTTCGACGAAAGTTTTCGCATTCAAATATTCAAGATTTCTAGCGAAGGTTTCCACGAACAATTATGTTACGCTTCTAAGAACAAGACAAATATTTGAGTACTATGTAATTACCAGAAGTTCCTTTATCAAAGGATGTTAACCAACACTTGAAGATTTACATCGATTGTCAACCATCAGTGCTTCAAATTAGCCAAGCTGCAGTGAAACGTACGTTGGTTGAACCTTAAACTGCGCTAGAACTTAAGTTCTCAAAAATTTCCGAATTTGGTTTTGATGTTCAGACAATTGTTTAATGAACAACGCAAACTTATTGTGAGTGATGAATGTAGCATGCTGTTTCTACTTAATTGTTCTTCTTCAATCATGGTAAATTATATAAATTGTACCAGTCTTTTCAGTTACTCCAATGTACCCGTGAGAAATTCCCGGGTTAACGAAGAGGATACGACAATGATATGAGGCATGAAAGGGACCCTGAGTATGTATCCGAACACCTGTTTATCAGTCGACTTCTTTAGCTGGGCAACGCTGCCTCCCACAGACTTCTTTTTTCAGCCTTTCTAACATCAGGAAATTGACGGAGTAAAACCATGCCCGGAAATACGAGTAATTTCGAACTATGTAAAATATAATTTCACGGACGATCAGACATTAATTTTGTATTTTACATCGTTTCTGGGCCTAGTAAAAGCACTACTAAAGTTATGCTCTCAGAAGGGCTTTTTTCCCACCTGTCAAAAAGTGCCTCGCATATTTTCTTAATCATGGTAGCGTCATGGGAACACTGGCGCTGCGGAGCAAATTTCGGTCATCCGAAAACAATGATGGTTTCCCTATCATCGCCGGTCCGTTAAGCTTGAGTCGTTTCATTTTTCTTTAGAGAAGTTCTGAAGACCAGTCAATCATTTTTAGCGGGCTGTTTATGTTGCTTTATCATAACCGGTCCATTGACGATGACTATGTAGTTTCATCGGTTGACGTACTTTTCGTTATTACCGGTAAAGTTAGGCGATTGAAATTTTCGCAATTTTCTGATAATGCCCTACGCTAACACTGTTGACCGGCAGTTTGTTTAAAATGAGGCACGACGAAATAATATAAATCTCCCATCAACAAAAAAAACCGTCTTCTGTCAAAAATTCCATCACTGAAGTCCGAGAACTAAGAGTGCATTTAAGAAAAATGATTTTGGAGCGGACTATAAATGATGACAAATTATCGCTGTGCTGATGAATGTAATTGGCGCGGTATTTCTTGAGACACTCATGTAATACGAAAATAATCTCATTCCGCAAGATCGACTTGATGTGCGACAGAAGGAAAATGGAAACATCGTCTCACGAATGGCTGGTTTGTGGTGTTCTCGCACGAGTTCCTCTGAGCTCTTGCTCATCCCATTAACACTTTGACTGCAACGTGAGCCCCCGGTGGTACACGGAGGGAATTTTTACAACGCTGCTGACCGACCAGTAGTCACAAACTCAATTTCCATAACTACTTAATCGAAGCTACATGAAGACACGATCCAGTTAAAGTTTACTATTTTCAACATTGCTTCCTACAATTGACTTCAAATTTGAGTTGAATCTTGAACTTCAGTTTTACCCGCAGCAGTCAAAGTGTTGAGATTATTGCGGGAAAATCACAAGAAACCGGTTCCATGAGACGCATTGTTGGTAAATTTGATTGATTTCTTAAATTCTTTCGGTAATCAAAATTCTTAAATCTTAAATTCTTTTACATGGAACGCTCATCACTATCGGTCAGTTCAGCGTCCTGTTTTATTGATGCAAAAATACACCTGAATTCGATGGTTCCTTCGATTTAAAAGTCCACATCTCAGATTTGTTGCTTTGGTGATGACTTGAGTTTTAGTCCACATGTATAAAGTAAAACGTCCCTGGGAATAATTTTGTATTTTGTTTTTCTGTACCAAATATTTACCTTTACCCTCGATTTGTCTATCAATTTAGGACCTTTATGTTGAGAGATATTTAAAGTTAAAATTGTTAGCATTGCATTTTAAGTATTATTTTTCAAACTTTTTTCCATTTGCTTGAGTGAAAAAATTTTTAAAGACGTAGTTCTAATTTTTGATCACTCAAACGGGAACAGTCTCGGGATTCAGTCCCTATTCCGTCTTAAAGCGCAAAAAAAATTATATCAAGGGTACATAACGTAACCGGACCGTCAAACATGACGGCTTCGATAATGTAATTATATCTAATCTAAAACACTTATCGCAACGTACTCTAGATAGATTGAATAATAGATTCAAGTATGGGAACGGAAAATGATTCAAATAACACTATGATTTTAATGAATCAGTCAAGGCTTGCAATACCTTGACGCAAAGTGCAAAGGAATTTTTTCCTGCTTCTATTGCTTGAATTCTGGTCTAAAAATACGTACAGCTAAATTAACAGAGTTGTTGCATTATGTTGTTCGACCCTCATCATAGAGTTAGTCAGCGTCAAGGTCGTACTTACCATCTAACTCAAGGAGAGATGAGCAGAATTATAATGAAGACGTACAAATTGGTGATTGGAATATTAGTATTTTTTAATACTTGCTTTTAATTTCTAAAAGACACAAATTTTCCAGAAAAGATTCGTTGCAAATTTTCTGGAATAGAAATTATTCTTCACTTCACCTACTTTTACTCTGTAACATATAACGGTTTTTGTTATACCTCAAATTTCATTCTACTTTTCCTAGGTAATGAACAAGCTCTAACTTAAAGAAGACTCAGCGGATCTTCTGTCTCAGAGAGAAAGAGCAACTCCAAGAAAAAAGGTTAACAAAAATGTACTGCAGGAATAAAAAATGTGTCCAATACAGAGCATACGTATATTGCATCCACTTTTCATGCTATGCAAGTTACATTTTAGTTAATGATATTCTTGAGTGTAAGTTTGAATATTGCCGGCCGCTCAAACTAGTGGGATTTATACATCATCTAAATTCATATTTTTGGATGTTGAAAATATCATTGCAGTTCAAAATTCGATAACAGCTTATGTACATGAGAGGCAAACGCCTCTAAATGAACAACAGAAATAAGGGGAGTAACGAATGTTTAAAATTAATGTATGGAATTGAGTTTCTGTAAATTGAATGTTTCAAGGTTCTTCAAGACGGAAGTTCATTTAAGTTTTTGATTTTCTCTTCATTAATGATATTTTGTTGAATAAACCAGATAACTCGGGCAGTTGAAAATCAACTCAACTCCAGTTACTAGTGACTTTTAAAAGATATTCAAAGTGCGTCATGACCATTATTATTAAATTCGTTTAAAATGAAACAGTTTGTATTGAACACGAATTAAATCAATTTTTTACAACACAGAAAAACTGAATTCAGGAGAACTATGTAGTGAAGTATAACTGACTCGCTTTCATTTGAACGCTTTATTTTGTAATTGGAATTTTAAGAAGAGGGCTAGAAATTTCAAAATTGATGTGATTCTAAATTTATTCGAGGAAAAATTTACCGTTTTAAATGTGCCATTTTTCTATACGCTCAATTCTACGTGAAAGAATCACGTTAAAAGCCAAAAAAGCTCCATAAAACTGCTGAAAACAATCCAACAACTAGCAGAATAACACCTACGCTATCAGTAACTAATTACATCTTATATCTTATATCTTAAATTTCACGAAAACAAAAAGCTATATCCTTGAGAATATACAGGACAGTATTGCAAGTCATCAATTCTCTAAAGTGAACAAAATGGCTGCACGGTTGAATGTCTAAAGAAAGGAGGAAATGTGGTTATAGAATGGTTGGTGCGTTTATTAAATGTGTGTTTCGAGGCTAGTAAAGTGCCGGTTGATTGGAGTAGCGCGTGCGTAGTTCCGTTGTACAAGGGGAAAGGTGACAGGTATGAATGCAGTAATTCTAGGGGTATAAGTCTACTGAGTGTCGTTGGGAAGCTGTATGGAAGAGTGTTAATTGGAATAGTGAGAGTGTTGACGGATCGTGTGCTTGCTGAAGTACAGTGTGGTTTTAGGTGTGGTAGAGGTTGTGTGGATCAAATGTTTGCTGTGAGGCAGGTGAATGAAAAATACTTATTAAAGGGAAAGGATGTATATTGGGCATTTATGGATCTAGAGAAGGCGTATGACAGAGTGGATCGCGAGGCTCTATGGCAAGTTGTAAGTTTGTATGGAGTGGGTGGGAGACGGTTTAATGCGATCAAGAGTTTCTACATTGATAGCAGAGCATGTGTGAGAGTAGGGAATGAGGTGAGTGAATGGTTCCCAGTTGTGACAGGTGTGAGACAGGGATGTGTGATGTCGCCGTGGTTGTTTAATTTGTTTATGGATGGTGTGGTGAGAGAAGTGAATGACAGAGTGTTGGGAAAAGGTGCGCAGTTGGTGGGACGAAATGGTATGTATTGGGAAGTGTGTCAGCTGTTGTTTGCAGATAATACAGCGCTTGTGGCTGATTCAGAGGAAAAACTGAGGAGACTGGTTGCAGAGTTTGGTAGAGTGTGCGAAAGGCGGAAATTGAGGGTAAATGTGAATAAAAGTTAGGTGATGAGATGTTCAAGAGGTGGAGTGTTTGGAACTTTGGATGTGAGGCTGAATGGGGAAGTTTTAGAGGAGGTAGAGCATTTTAGGTACCTCGGGTCGGATGTGACTGTTAAGGATAGTATGGAAGTAGAAGTGAAGCATCGAGTGAGTGAAGGTTGTGAGACATTGGGTGCAATGAGGAAAGTTTTTGAATGCAGGAGTTTGAGTATGAATGCTAAGAGGGGACTGTATGAAAGTTTGATTGTGCCAGTTTTGTTGTATGGAGCAGAGTCCTGGGGGTTGAGAGCAGCTGAGAGGAGGAAGTTGGATGTGTTTGAGATGAAGTGTTTGAGGAGCATGTATGGAGTAACTAGAAGAGATAGGATCAGGAATGAGTTGGTTAGGGGGCAGACGGGTGTTATCAAAAAGTTGAGCAGGCGAGTGGATGAAAGAGTGCTTGGATGGTTTGGGCATGTTGAAAGAATGAATGTTGAGCGGCTGGTGAAAAAGATATATATGTCGGAAGTGAGTGGTCTTCGAGCGCGAGGTACACCACGGATGAGTTGGATGGATGGGGTGCGACGTGCTTTGTATGAGAGGGGTCTGACTGTGGACGTGGCGAGAGGGATGGCTGCGGACAGAAGTGAGTGGGGGCAGTGTATAAGGAGGTAATTTTATTTTTTGACTCGTTACTGGAAGCTGCCCGCGTGTGATGGGGTTGACCTGTCATGTGCGGGGGGAGGGGCTGCACTCAATGAAGCGGTCGGAGTAAACCAGCTGTGGCTGTCGGGCCTGACTGTGGAAGGTGGTTGTGCTGGGCTGCTGCTGATCCTGGCAGTTCAGGTGCGGCCAGTGCTGCCTCTCTCGCCTCCTAGTGACTAAGTGTGGTGATTGTGGCCTGTTGTCGGCTACCCTCCCATAGGGAGTATAAGCCCGGTATATGTATATGTATGTATGAACAAAATGCACTGCAAAACACGACTGTCATTTTCTTTCAAGATTGTCGAAGAGCCGCATAGAATCCCTTGGCACAAGACGCAAAGAGTTTTTAAGCGCTCCCAGAACTCGAGTTTCATACCAGATATCTTCTTAATTCACTCACGAATCATTCAGTTGTTGGAGGTAAAACTACTGGAAGGAACTCAAAAGGCTCTCTAGCATTGAGCTGAGGGTTTCTTTCAGGAAGTTGACTCGAACGGAGCAATCAAGACTTTCTAGGAGCACGAGCACCCTCCGCTGGCGATCAAAGCCAGGTCTGTGTGGTGAGTGCATTCAAATGGAGACATGAGACGAAACTTGTCCAATTTGCTGGCACAAGCGTCCAATTATTGGCCCTGCTTACGATTTCCTTGCTTTATCCCTCTGTTCTCCTTAAACAAATGGCCACATGCGTGTCTTAATTAAGGAATAAAGTGTGACAATTTGTCCCAAAATTGTGAATCTGTTCAGTGGTCAAAATTTTATTTTTACGTCTTTGATTTGAATTTTGCTCTGTACGAAGAGAAAAATTGTTTAAACTTCTTAAAACTTTAAAAGACAATGTTTCTCTCGTTATGTGTAACGTTGGATCGATTTCATCTTGGCTGATTAAAAAAAAATGATAACCAGTATTTTTCAAGTCTGAATTCTGATCATTTTGAACATTGAAAGGAGGTCGTGGATTTTTAAGAAAAAATTAGAAAGTTCTTGATTCAGTTGAACTTCTATGCAAAATTGATTAGTTTTTGACAAAGAATAATATCGCCTTGAATATTTTCACCAAAAGGCCAGCGTCGTCGAACATGACGGGTTCATTAATGAATCGAGTCTGGGGATCCGTCGCAAAATGTTTCAATTGAACTGTTTAAAAACGCGTCCCTTCTTCATTCGATTCATCCTTTTCGTGCCATAAAAACTTGCTTTCACAATTAATATAAATACACTATCGTAAACGATCCTTCACAATTATTGATGGCGTAAGATAACCTTTGAAGAAGCTCTCAAACAGTCAATTGTGTTGATAACTACAGCTAAACATGAAGTTTACTTGAGCAACTGAAAGTGTCTGAAAAACGTATTTGTGATACAGGCTTCATTGCCTCTAGAATTTTCCGTGTATCAACACCTCAAAGGCATACAAAAAACAAGTCTTTTTACACTATTCAACCTGTGCTGTCAAAAATAACGCTACCATTTAAATAGAGTGACTCTATTACATTAGCTACTACCCTTTTATTGCGTCAAGCTTTTGTTCCCCGTTAATTATTCAACAACAGAACAAATATTTTGCACGGTATCGAGCAAGCTGCCTCGAAAATAATTCGATGAAGCACTTTAATCAATTTATCAGGTTGGTAATTATTTTCTAGAATTGTTGTTTTATTACGTCGGCTACTCACATCTGATTGACTCGAAGACTTCAAAGTATACCCTTTCGCTGTACCCGTGTACTGTACCCGTGTGCAGTACCCGTGTGCTGTACCCGTGTGCTGTACCCATGTGCTGTACCCGTGTGTTGTGCCCGTGTGCTGTACCCGTGTGCTGTACCCGTGTGCTGTACCCGTGTGCTGTACCCGTGTGTTGTGCCCGTGTGTTGTGCCCGTGTGCTGTACCCGTGTGTTGTGCCCGTGTGCTGTACCCGTGTGCTGTACCCGTGTGCTGTACCCGTGTGCTGTACCCATGTGCTGTACCCGTGTGTTGTGCCCGTGTGCTGTACCCGTGTGTTGTGCCCGTGTGCTGTACCCGTGTGCTGTACCCGTGTGCTGTACCCATGTGCTGTACCCGTGTGTTGTGCCCGTGTGCTGTACCCGTGCGCTGTACCCGTGTGTTGTGCCCGTGTGCTGTACCCGTGTGCTGTACCCGTGTGCTGTACCCATGTGCTGTACCCGTGTGTTGTGCCCGTGTGCTGTACTCGTGTGCTGTACCCGTGTGTTGTGCCCGTGTGCTGTACCCGTGTGCTGTACCCGTGTGCTGTACCCATGTGCTGTACCCGTGTGTTGTGCCCGTGTGCTGTACCCGTGCGCTGTACCCGTGTGTTGTGCCCGTGTGCTGTACCCGTGTGCTGTACCCGTGTGCTGTACCCGTGTGTTGTGCCCGTGTGCTGTACCCGTGTGCTGTACCCGTGTGTTGTGCCCGTGTGCTGTACCCGTGTGCTGTACCCGTGTGCTGTACCCATGTGCTGTACCCGTGTGTTGTGCCCGTGTGCTGTACCCGTGCGCTGTACCCGTGTGTTGTGCCCGTGTGCTGTACCCGTGTGCTGTACCCGTGTGTTGTGCCCGTGTGCTGTACCCGTGTGCTGTACCCGTGTGCTGTACCCATGTGCTGTACCCGTGTGTTGTGCCCGTGTGCTGTACCCGTGCGCTGTACCCGTGTGTTGTGCCCGTGTGCTGTACCCGTGTGCTGTACCCGTGTGTTGTGCCCGTGTGCTGTACCCATGTGCTGTACCCATGTGCTGTACCCATGTGCTGTACCCGTGTGCTGTACCCGTGTGTTGTGCCCGTGTGCTGTACCCATGTGCTGTACCCATGTGCTGTACCCATGTGCTGTACCCGTGTACTGTACCCGAGTGCGGAGTCGGGCGCTGTACTCGTACGCTGTACCCGTGTGCTGTACCCGTACGTTGCAACAGTGCGAAATTAATAAAAAAAAGGTCATATTAAATTATATTTTAGCAACAAAGTATTTGACTCGTCTTTCTGCACTGCATGGAAACCTAACCTCATGTTTCCACAGCGCGTACCTTCAATTAACGGGAAAAATTAGTAATTATAAGCCAGTGTAATAGCCCCTACAAAAATGGCAGGATTCGTTATTGTTCAGCCAAACACGTAAATTCGTGTTTTATTCAATTGAAAAAGGGAAGAGAGCTGATGAATTTCCCAATAAATAAATTGCCATTCACTTCCAATATTAATTTGCGGTCGAAATTCAGAGTGTTGGGAATAAATTGGCTTGGTGTTCCTAGGTACAGATAAGTCAAGCTACCAACAAACTGCGAATTATCATAAAGATAGAAAAATAGTTCTCGTCTGGCGCTTTTATTTCTTTTCTTCGAGCATCGAGCTGCTGTTTGTGGCCCATGTTCATCCATCACAAAACTGGCGAAAGTCCAGCACTGGAAGCTCAAAAAATCATCAAATGCGTTCTTCTTGCAGTCGATAAATTGCACCTCACAGCATTTTTATGTAGAAATAATTCACCCAGATAAAAATGTCATCACATTAAAGGGGTGCTGTAATATCATCCCTTTGAACTTGTCGGGTCTTGCAGATAAAATCCATTCACATTTAAATACATTGTTCAAACTGATCCCTTAAATAAGTTTGCAGCACTCACATACATCAGTTATACTTAGTTATCTATGAAGGCAGCGATTAACATTTACAGTTGGTGTCGTAAGCATTAAACAATGGAACAATGGAAACGTTCAGCTGTGTGTAAGCTCCATTGGGCGAACTAAAGCCTAGCCGTTATTGCAAAACCTCCCAAGTATCTTAAACAGTCAGTTTACAACGTTTGAAAGCGTTTGCTGTATGTTGTTAAGACTGCAGAACCAGCCACATGCCAAGAAAAAGATAAAATTCGTAAGCCTCGCTTTCTAGCCGGTTTCAAAAATGAGCGTCAAGACCATTCAAACTGTGACGTTACCGACATTGCCTAAGGAAAGGATGTCAGCATCATGATAATTCATCTAGCCTTCTATACGCAAGATAGGAATCATATCCTTATTAATAAGAAGAAAGAGGTTTGAATGGAGAGGTGCAAAAAAGTTTTTAACAGGCGAAAGATCAAAAGATCAGCGAACTCAACGGACATAAACTTCACATCCGAAGTAGTGTGCAAAGATAATTTAAGGTACGGGGTCATACAACCCTTCCCTTGAAAACTCGACTGGACCCCAATACTAGAAAGATTTTCCATTCAGAACCCTGACACGTCTTCTCGTCTCTCTACCCATCTGAGAGTGATTCTAAAATTTCATCCACCCAATATTCCGAACCGAAAATAAACCAGAGGAACGATATCTAAGTTAGTTACCTTTCATTTGACCTGGGACAAAAGCTCTCGCAGTTTCTGGAGCTCTATTGTGGCATTAGCTCCCTCAGAGTACAAGAAACACTATAACTGTGAAAGATTTCTAGACAAACGTGTCGCGCCGTTTCTCATCTCTATCGTAGAGAATAACATACTGCAAAATCTAAAAAACTAAAGATCTAAACATCTTTTTATCTATCAGATAAAAAGGAGAACAAATGGAGAAATGAACATTTTTATTATATTTTAAGTTTACGTTTTGAAACATTATAATTCCGAACCGACCTATTGGATATATAATATGCAACATTTCATTGTTTTACCTTGCCTAACTCAAACTACAGGATCACCCGTTTGCCTTGAATCTACTCACTAACACATTGAGGTTGGTAATTCCTACTTTTTGAAGCAGATAGATGTATATTTCAGTTAAATTTTTTCAGTCACGAATATGATGGCGTTTCGTTCGGTAGCATTGTGATTCACCGGGTTTCTGTATCGTATTTTTACTAGTTAATGCAAAGGCCTCACACTTTGCCGGCAGAGCGCAGTCACAAATAAAACTGCAATTATAATGAATTGCAATCTTGTGCAGAAATTGCGTAGCTATTAGTTACTATTAAAACGATACAAATTTCTTGTTGTGCATATCAGACCACCCAACCAAATAGCAGCAGACAAAATGTACCGCTCGGAGGCTTGGTAGAACAGCAGCGCTCCTGTCGGAAGACGACTCCGTTCAATTTGGTTCACTTTGTTCACTTAGTTCGTTCAGTTGATTCAATTCTCTCGTTTACTTCTTTCACTTCATATCAGTTTTATGTTCCTTTCAACAGGTTATCCGTCTTATTTCGCTACATTCTAAACTATGTTTTGTGGCATTAGGTTGCTGTGCACAGCGTCTGGTGTGGTTCTATGTAGTTCGATACGCTACGAGAAGGGATGAAAGAAAAGAAAAAACTGTCAGATATTGTTCGACATTTTAACATCAAATGAATGAATTTAAACGTAAAAAATAGTAAATCTTAAAAATCAAAGTTGAAACGTATTACCTTGAATTTTTCTGGTTTTGAATTTAATTTGAACCTACATTCCCTAAGTGAGGTGACCTCGGGTTGGGTGGCGCCTCGACCTGTAGATTCCTTCCGTTCCCAGTAGAGCTTGTTTTTGGAGAACTGACGCTCTTAGCTCGTAGTTGTTTGTGCTCGGAAGCAAATTCAGCGACGTCGGGTGACGTAACTTTCACCATGTTGGGCTCTAACCAATGTGTCACCTCCATTCTCCAATTGTTTAGTTGACTGCTGTCTGCATCTTGACCCTAGTTTCCGTGTGGCGTGGCGCAGTTCACTCTGGCAATCTCTTAACTTCCTGTGTTTCATTCTATTAATTTTCTAACACACAGTAATTAGTATTTTTTTCAATTTTTATTGTGTTGTGTTCCACGCACCAATTTTCATCTTTGCCCACTCTATAATTACAATTTATCTAATTGAATTGTGTAAGTGTCAAGCTCTACTAATAGAGGAAGTCGTAGAAAATCGCATCTGAGCGCAAGGCTGATTAAATTCTTATCTCAAATTTTCATCGAATGAACCTCAAACTATGTTTTTCTTTTCGTATGGAGTGTGCTTCCTCTCGCTGTATTTCCCTTAAAATTGCTTTTTTCTTGTGCCTGAACGAATTCCACTAAAGACTACCTTTCTTTAGGTGAGTTAATCGCTTAAGTGTCAAGATTAAAGTGTCAATCTGGTCCCAAATTGAAATCTAAATCCAATCTAAACTGTCTTCTTTCAACGAGCAGTATCAGCGTCACGGGAATACGGTTCAGTTTTCTCACTCCGGATCTGCTACTTCTCGGAAAAGCCTTGAGCTTCCTGTATCTGTGTTAGAGTTAGGATTATTCATAGCACTATTGCTTAACTGGTATTTCGGTCGTACATTCGAATCCTTGTTTCCTGTAAATCTAACTGTGCCTTTACCAGTGCAGTTGTAACGTCACTACGGTATTGCTCCGATTTTATTTCCTTCGTTTTGGGTCTTCTACTCTAGAAAGCCACCAGTTTCCAGTCGGTTGGATTATGTTTATAATATTCTAAATTTATTTGTCGAAATTTTAGTCCTTCATCGATGTTCATTCCAAAGTTTCACCGATTGTTTTTGGTGCCGCAGCATTGATAGACGACTATTGTGGTCCTGTGTTCTGACCCTTTCCACCGCGTTTGGTTCTTGCCAGAACGTTCATTTTAGCGCCGGCAGCTTCAAAGCTTGCGCTGCATTCGTTGATCTCACTGGCAACCGGCGCAGGGCTTGATAAGCTGTCTTGCACCCTGGAATACCTCGGGATCGGAAGATCTCTTTGTCGCCCTCCACATTAGTTTTCGTTCAACACTGTCATCTATATACATTGATTTCTGTGTTCCTTGCAGACTGCGGTCTGTTTTAAATGTAACATTCTTTTTAGTTCAAGGAACTTAGCACTTTTTGTCTGTGGAGAGAGACAGTAAACTTTGTTGGAAGAAACCTCAAATTTAAATTCGTATCTAAACTTAACTCGTATCGCGGGAAAATTTTGGCTATTCAATCCTAGTACGATTGCAGCTTTGTTTCGCTTCGGCCTATTTCTATTCGAATACCTTTAAGTCACAACTGACACTAGTGCGTACTCTGTGCGGTTATATCCGATTGTCACATTAAATATAGGTTAATTGAATATTGAAATTTGTAATTCAATACTTTCTTTCCCTGATAAGATAAGAGTTTAGGTTCAGGCACTGAAAGATCTGGATAAAACAGTTTATTTCCAATGTAGGTGATACAAACACACCATTGTTTTTCAAAATATTTCAATGTAAACATCTTTAAATAATATACACGCATGAGTATCGTAATACCCATGTCAATAGGCGAAACGTGATTGAGAGAAAACTGCGAAAAATCTATTCCCTTAGTTGCGTAGTGTAGATGTGATGACACAAGTAAAAAAAAGAGGAAAGGGTTCCGTAGCGCTCGCCGAGAGCTAGACACACTCATACTACTGGCATTGCCAGAGTGCTCATTACGGCATGTGCGTACTAGTGCTCTAATTCAGGATATTTTCCCCAGTAAAACTGTCCAGGAATAAACTGCGGCGGCGTAACTTATGCGAGAAACTTCTTCATGAGCAAAATAGATTCGTTGTCATGAACGCCAGATTCTGCGAATAACATTTCCCACTCCTATTCTAAGGGTGTTAAAATTGCTTTAAGGTCTTGTACTCGAGTTAAATTCTTTGCTCTTCATCCGTGAACGCGCAAAATTATTGCGTCAATTTAGGTATAGTCGACCACATCGATATGGAACGCATTAATAGTTCTTTGCATTCATAATTGTTTGTAAAACTCGCCTCGACATCAGAAGCAGTTCCTACAGTGGCATTTAAAGCCGATGTTTTCTATGATTTTGCTAGATTAAATTTCACCTGCACAACATTCCATTTAACGTGTTTATTTGCATTTAGTGATTTTTAATTACGCACTTCTTACCATTTTTATTTAGTTTCATGTTGTATAGTGACGCTCTTGGGAGATTTATGGAGGTTCCGGCTGGGAGATTTATGAGTCTCGCTCGCTCGGAGTTTCCGGCGGAACCGCCTATGCGCGTCTGGTATTTACAAGCGCCGGATAGGTCGGAAGCGCGCCTACTGCCGGGCGGAAGTTCATTGTTCGAACTAGACTTAAGAGCAAGCTGTGTGAACTTGAGATCAGTACAATACCAGTAGTCCTGCTGTTCGTTTTGCTATCCTCTTGCCTAGTTTACGGCTAGGCTAACCGATCTACAAGTGCTGTCCAGTAAACCTTATATCTTGCTGAAATTCCAAGATATTACAATTGACGACGAGGCTTCGAACTTGCGAAGTGAATTTGAACTTTAAAAGTGCTCTGAAATTAAGATGGCGTATTCTACAGTCAGCTGCCCTCCGTTCGACGTGGAAGTAGAAACAGTGAGTGAATTCTTGGAGCGCTGGAAAGTACAAAGTGCAGACGTTCTTCAGAAAGCAGGAAATAATGGCGGTAAAAAAGCTAGTATTTTAATCAAAGCCTTGCCTGTAAACATAATTACTGATCTACAACGAAGAATTAAACCTACGTTACTCACTGAGGCTACATATGAGGAACTTGAAGAAAAATTAACACAGCAATTTGAAATTAAAAAATCCATCGTCGGTGCATCGGTTACATTTCTAAATAGAAAACAAGGTGCTAATGAATCCATAGAAAGTTATGCTAAAACGTTAAATGACTTAGCATCTGCATGCAATTATGGTAATTGCTGTCGTGATCGTTTATTAAGAGATGCCTTCGTGGCTGGGCTACACTCAGCGCAAATTCTCAGCGCGGTTCTACAGAAGTGCGATAGCAAGTCCTTCAACGAATGCGTTGAACACGCAAAACTTATCGAACAATTAAGCTCCGACGCTCAAGATATCATTCGTGAGGATTCATCTTCATCGTATTTCACTACAGAAAAACTCCCGCCGAACTACATATGCATTCGCTGCGGAACCAAGCAAAAGCATCTTGCAAAGAATTGCTATGCTTTGAAATTGAAATGTCACACATGTGGAAAATTAGGCCACATCTCTAAGGTTTGCAAATCTACAACTGCAGCTCGGCCTCCTCCTGCTATGCCTACACGAAGGGGACCTACACAAGGAAAATTTGACGCAGCTCGCACTTACACAGTGCAGTCGGGAAGAAGCGGTTGCTGTGGCAACGTTGGGAGAGAAGACGTGTTAATGAAGAATTCACGGATGCCTCTACAGAAGAACGAAGCTGTGTTGCAAAAACCTGGGAACGAAAGTGGTGACGGTAATCATCTACATGAGTGTTCTGATTATTCCCCAAATGATTCTAATTTTTTAGAGTAAACACCACTGTAATTCCCGTCACTAAAGAGCCCACTATGATTGCATGCAACTTAAATAGTAAACCTGTTGAATTCCTGTTGGATAACGGCAGTGCCGTGTCAACTATACGTAAAAGAGATGCAATCAAAGTTGGTGCTGTGGTAAATCCTACATGCAGCAAAATTCTCGGGTACAGTGGTGTCTCGGTAAACCTGCTTGGTCAAGCTTCAATAACTGTCATGTACCATAATGTTAGTTTTAATCATAAGTTTCTCATTGTGGAGGATGATAGAATCAACTTACTGGGCCGAGATATTTGTTCTAAACTAAACGTAAACATTGTCATTCCTGATAAATACGACTCCATAAATAAAACGGATTGTCATAGTTTGCCGAAAAGTTTGTCGTTAAAATATGACGAATATTTGTCATCTGATTCACAGTCTAACGTTAAAGAGACAGTTCATCTTGATGTGATGCCTAATGCAGTTCCTGTATTTTGTAAAGCACGCCCGGTTCCTGTAAGACTAAGAGACTCTGTCAAAACCGAACTGGAACGCTTGCAGAGTATGGGCAAAATCACAAAAGTGTATGATAGCCAATGGGCATCTCCTACCGTTAATGTTCTAAAGTCTGACGGCAGTGTGAGAATCTGTGGAGATTTTTCAGCTTCCATTAATAATTTTCTGAATCCAGTTCAATCTGTACTACCTGTTATTGATGATGTCATTTCTCAAATCGGAGACGCTAAGTTTTTCTCAAAAATTGATTTGTCTAACGCGTTTTTGCAAATTCCGTTGGACGAAGAATCAAAGAAAGTTACGACCATTAACACCTCTGAAGGTCTATTCATGTACAATTACTTACCTTATGGTCTACGTGCAAGCCCCGGCATTTTTCAAGCATTCATGAATAGGACTCTGTCTGGCATCGATAACATCATTGTGTACCAGGATGACCTCCTCATTTTGACCTCGTCATATGATGCTCATTTGGAAGTTCTTGACAGGGTCCTGTCTGTCCTAAAAAACGCGGGAATTCGCTTAAATCTGTCTAAATGTGCCTTTCTAACTGATCGTGTGTCTTATCTAGGGTACGTTTTCGATAAGAAGGGTGTTCACTCTAACTCTGAGAAAGTAGAAGCTATTCTCAATGCTCCTGTTCCTAAAAACCTCAAACAGTTGCAAGCTTTCATCGGATTGTGTAACTTCTACAGTCGTTTTGTACCCAACTTTTCTAATGTCATGCATCCTCTGTATTCGCTGCTTAAGAAAAATGTACAGTTCCGGTGGACTCCAGAACAGGACGAGAGTGTCCAGAAAATTAAGAACATCTTTCGTTCGCATAAACCTCTAAAGTTGTTTGATCCCAACCATGAAACTCTTCTTGAAACTGATAGTTCGGGTTATGGAGTTGCTGCCATACTCATGCAACGCGTTAGTCCTTCTCATGATTGGTGTCCGGTTCAATTTGCTTCGAGATCTCTGAATAGTGCGGAACAAAACTACTCTAACATTGAAAGGGAGAGCCTTAGTGTGGTTTTTGGCGTGGAGAAATTCAAGAAATTTCTACTTGGTGCTAAGTTCATTATCCATAATGATCAGAAACCTCTTTGTAAACTTTTTGCACATGACAAGGGTGTACCTCTCAACTGTTCCGCTCGAATTCAGAGATGGGCTCTTAGACTCTCCCAGTTTGACTATGTTTTCAGATATTCGAAAGGCAAATGTAACGTAAATAGCGATTGTCTCAGTAGGCTGCCACTACCTACGACTGTAAGGGAGCTAGAACCGTACGAAATGATTTTTGCTGTGAACACTCTTGATAAAACTCCTGTCACGTGTGAAAATATAAAAACTCATACTGATATGGATAGCGAACTATGCCAACTTAAACAATACATAAAGTTTGGCATGCCTCCTAAACCTGATCCCAATTTTTCAAAATTTAAGAACCTGCTACCTCAGATGACCATCATGAAGGGTTGCATACTTTATAAAGAACGGGTTTTTATTCCCAAGTCACTGCGTAGTTTAGTCCTTGAAACATTTCATGATGGACATCCTGGCATTTGTGGCATGAAATCGTTGGCCAGATCTGTTATTTGGTTTCCCGGAATGGACAAAACTATTGAAGACATCGTAAAATGTTGTCCCCAATGTCAATTAAATCGAGCAAAACCTAAGTCTAGAAATGTAGAATGGCCTACTCCTTCTCGTCCTTTTGAACGCATTGATGTCGATCACTTTTTCTACGAGAATAAAATTGTTTTCATTGCTGTAGATGCATTATCTAAATATATTGAATGTGAAGTGGTACCATCCACGAGTGTGTCAGATACTGTTGATGCGTTGAGAATGATTTTCAGCAGAAACGGGTTGTGTGATGTGCTCGTAAGTGACAATGCTTCTAACTTTTCGTCTCAAGACTTCAAAGATTTTCTTATTTCCAACGGCATTGAGCACCTCACACCTCCGCCCTACTCTCCAGCAAGCAATGGTCAAGCTGAGAGGGGGGTAAGAGTCATTAAAGACTTGTTGAAAAAACTATCTTCTTCCGAATCGTTCAAATCCCGTCTAGCGAAAGCATTATTTCAATCGCATTGTATTCCGCATAGTGTTACAAAAATTGTTCCCTCTGTTGCGCTGAACAATCGTAAATTTTTTACTTCCAAAGATAGAGTTCATCCTAAATTTTCTGTGTCCAGGTCTAAGCCTATGTATGTAACTCAATTTGATGTCGGGGATCATGTTCTCGCTCTGAATTTAAGAAATGGTCCCAAGTGGTTGAAGGGAATTATTGTTAGTAAAGTTGCCGTTAATATCTTTCATGTTCAAATATTAGCATTAAATGTAATCTGGAAGAGACATTCAAATCAGCTGTTGCACAGTAGTTTGGAATCTACCGGGAGTGGAGCAGCAGAGACTCCTGCTTTTCAGCCTGTTAACAGCTCTCCTGAGCAAAATGAACCTCGTAGTTCAGGCAGAATAACCAAACCTGTAATACGAATAGGTTGTTGAGTTCCTCCTTCCCTTTGTCACATATTCATCTAAAGGGAGGGAAGTTGTTGTATAGTGACGCTCTTGGGAGATTTATGGAGGTTCTGGCTGCGGAGATTTATGAGTCTCGCTCGCTCGGAGTTTCCGGCGGAACCGCCTATGCGCGTCTGGTATTTACAAGCGCCGGATAGGTCGGAAGCGCGCCTACTGCCGGGCGGAAGTTCATTGTTCGAACTAGACTTAAGAGCAAGCTGTGTGAACTTGAGATCAGTACAATACCAGTAGTCCTGCTGTTCGTTTTGCTATCCTCTTGCCTAGTTTACGGCTAGGCTAACCGATCTACAAGTGCTGTCCAGTAAACCTTATATCTTGCTGAAATTCCAAGATATTACATTTCATTTGTTGCATTTTTGATGCGATATTTATAAGAACAGAAGTGTGTCATCTCTGATGAATGGCTGTTACTCACCCGTGTCGGTCGCACCTATTACTATGTCTCCTCGTCTTCCTCCGCTGACGAAATGTCTTTCGATTTCCCTTCCGCTGTTCCACTATCTTTTCTTAAGAGGTTTAAATTCCACCTTTGCGACCTGTTTCTCTATGGTACACTTAAGAAAAACATGACGCGTTTAATTGAACGGACAATTTTCGACCACGATGCAAGCCGCTGATGGACGCGAAGGGAATTGTCATAATTCTGTTCACCGACCAGGGGTCACAAACTTGATTTTCATAGGTGCTCAATCAAGGCTAAATCAAGTTATACGGTCTATTTCATATTTTCTATTTTCAAAATTGCTGACGACAATGGACTTTCAATTTGAGTTGTATATTGAACTTCAGTGCAGCCCCTCGTGGTCAACATATCAGTAAATCACCTGAATCATATTTATCAAAGTTAAATTAGACAGGCTCTCAGGATGTATAATTAACACCGTAATTTTTTCTTCAGTTTGTGAATATTTGTGGTTATTACCTAAGAAACAATTCAAAACGAAAAAAATGCTTCGGCATAAACTATAGTGCTTTCGATATTGAATACCCAATCAACCCAAGATTTACTCAAAAATTTTCATTGCGAGAAATTTTGAAAAATGAGAGCCAGAAACTTCAAAAAGTTATGCTTATTACTATTTATCGTGCGATTCTTTCAGAATTTTCACGAATTTTGAAAATATTAGTATCAGTGCCCAGATATTCATTGAACGGAAACTATCATTTTGTTGATACAAAGCGATAATAATCCCTCTTTAATGGTGTATGTTTCTGCATAATCTATATTTTAAAATCCTTGCCCCGACTTGAAAACTTTATTAGGCTTTCAAGTCGGGGCAAGGTTTTTAAATATACATGTACATGTAATCAGCTTCCCATTGAGCTCTTTGATTTATTGAAGAGTCGACTATATTCGCATCATTAATGCAAATCAAGGACGAGGAGGGAGTACAATGACAAAGGTGAAAAATTAACTCATGTTTCTTTTTCCTTAAATTTTCATATTTCATTAAAGTACCAAGAAATTGGTTTGAGGTGCAAGGAAATAAATTCTATACAGAGTCATGTATGAGCATGCAACTATGATCGCGAAACACTTGATTCATTGTGTGCAGTTTTTATACATGTTATTTTTATGATATTTTTCTTTCATACACGAATAGGAGTTATTAAATAAGGTTCAGAATCGTGGTTCAGGTATGCGTCTTAAATGAATATTTTTTATTGGTTGACTGTTCAACCGGCTCGCAGCGTGAGCTATTAAAGCTAAACGACAATTTATTCGATAATTTATAGGGGTCCAAGAAACTGTGACTAGTTAATAAAAGTCATTTTATAGGTGACGAGAGAAAATTTATGTTGAAAACACCTGAGCTCGAAAAAAGTTACAGTTACCAACTCAATCATTTTTTGTTACAACAATCGAAAAGTTTTCATGGGTGACTTTTATATGTAGGTTCACATCAAAATATGAAGACTAGCCAACTTATATTTGTTTTTAGTTGTATTAATTATCATTAAATACTCACAGCTAGAACTTGTTCTACACCATTGGCGTGAAAATTAGACATTTTCATAAATGCAGTCGTCGAGACATTCTCTGTGAACACCCATGACAATCTGCTTACTATTACAGAAAATATTACAGCGGCCTCAATCGAAACAATGCAACGCTCTAGCTGCCTCTCGATCTCTCCAAAGTGTTCGATAGCATCGAATATGAACGACTTCTATGAAAAATATGGAACGCAGAAAGCGACACATAAGATACTGAAAGCTACTTATCAAATCGATTTCAGGCAACTCTCTTAGATGATGAATTTTCACCATTCATTCAAAATAATTTGGTGTTCCTCAAGGCTCAATCTCTGGACCACTGCTGATTTCTATTTTTCTAAACGATTTCCTCAATGAACAATTCCCCCAATCTTTCTGTACGTAGATGATTTTAAAATTGCAATAAATTTTCTGATTTTGCAGACCAAAAAAAAGCTTAAGCCCTATTGAGTAACCTGTAATCATGGTATAACCAAAATAGTCTCAAACTAAATGTAAACAAAATACAATGGGTTACTTTTGAATCGAAAGATGCAATTTAAAATCTTTCGAATCTGACCTCTGCGGTAGATAATGACGAAATTAAACAATTAGTAAAAGTTAAAATTTAGACATTGGGTTCCATCAAAACATGTTATTTAAACCTAACGTTGAGAAAACTTGCAACAAAATTTACGGAACTTAAATGCTCTATCATCCTGTGAAAAGTTTACTTGACAAAAAATCTAGATTATTATCCATTCTAATATTAGGGTTACGAGTCTGACTATTGCAGCCAAGAATGGGGAGGTATACCAGGCAGCATCTTATAAATCAACTGTAGCTATAAGAAACTGTTTCCATTTCATTTACATACCACTACGCTATTCGTTTATTTCATCTTTACCTGGGTTCAGCTTTTAGGGTATGGCAGTCTCTTCGCAATAATGTGTAGAAACATCTCTAGTTATGCATAATAATGTGTTCAATTCCAAGTTTGTATTCATTGAGGAACTTTAAATAGATGAATATTCCCCAAATTATTAACCATATATGATGGGAAAACTTTGCGAAGTGCAGCTTCATCATCAGTTCAAAAATTGCAAATCCTCACATCTAAAATAAAAGATTAAAATGAATAACTGTTAATGACAGTCATTAGAAGAAACCGCAAAAATAAAAATTTACAAGAGAAAAATAAAATATAAAGGATATCCATCTATATAAATTTGTAGCGGGTGTGAACTGTCGATTTGTTGAGGGCCGGTTTACGTTTCAAAATTGGTAAAGACTGAAATCCAAAGCTCAAAGGGTTTTAAGCAGAGACTAAAATTTTGAAGCCGGCAGAATGTGAAGGGTTCTGGAAATGGTGATTACCAGAAATAATGACTGATGGTTGCACTGAGAAATTACTGTAGGTATGCAACCCACGCGTATAATGAGCTCAAAGAAATCACACTTTAGATCCATTTCTGAACACTGTGGATTCTTTGGACTTATCTACGTATCATTAGTGCGATGTGGTGCGAAGATAATTTAAGGAACGGGATCATGCTACCCCTTTCTTAAGAACTCGGCTGGATACCAATACCAGAAAAATTTCCATTCAGAAAGCCTGACACGTCTTTTCGTCTTTCTTACTACCTCAGAGTGATACAGACATTCTAAAATTTCTTCCACCCAATATTCCGGACCATAAACAAATCGGAGGAACGATATCTTGTAGTTAGCCACCGTTTATTGACCTGAGAAAAAAAGCTCTCGCAGTTTTTCGAGCTCTATCGTGGCAATAAGCTTCCTCAGAGTACTAAAACTTGTAACTAAAAGAATTCAAGACAAACGTGTCACGCTATTTCGCATCTCTGTCATAGAAAATAGCGTACTACAACATCTCGTTGTTCTACACGTCTGAGTGAAATGGAACTGAACGAATTAGTGGCCCGACTGTTGCGAAAATAATTATAGTAGGATGTGTTGTGTTATTTGGCCGGCCAAATTATTGTCTGTTTTACTCATCAGTAGGATATGTCTCTTTTATGAGGGTAGAATTTAGTTGTGTTAATTGTAGTCAGAGCAGTACCAGGCTATGATCATATGTCGCATTGTACTTCGGTTTCACACAAGATGGTTTACAAGGTATTGATAATAATATAGTTTAGTAGAGAAAATTTGCGTATTGAGCCTACACCGATGACTTGAATCTCTCAACAGAAGGACGCGAACAGAAAATCGCGAAGCGTAAGTTGAGTGTCTGCGACTCGATGAGTACTTCCATGATTTGTGTTCTTGTAATTTGTAATCATTAATTTCCATGCTTTCTTGCATTTTCGTTGCTCGTATTCTCGTGTGTTTTTTTTTAACGTGGAGGTCATGCCAATTCCTCAAACCGGTGATTTTAGTGTCCCTTGTTAATGCAAATTAACGAGGGTCTAACCTTGTCTCGTGGCGTTAATGTTCTGGCAATACAGGGTGTCCCAAAAGAAATGCAGATCAAACTTTGAATTGATAAAGCTCCCTGTTTACTCCAGGGTATGAATAAAACTCGAAAGTCAAAGAATAAATATTCCTAATAATAATCAATGTATCATTAGCAATGAATGTCTTTTAATGATAACATGATGAAAATCCTCCAATTCATTTTAAGCCCCTTTTCCTTTATTAGCATTTTACCAGATGGTATCTTTGCTTGGCGATCTTCGGCCGGGGAAATGTTGAGCGAATAAGGCCTGTACACTTTTAATGCTTCTAGTCAAAATCCAGGTTGCGACTACAAACACTTTTTGTTCTTTTGTTAACTGCATAATGAAGGGTATTTGCGAGGAAACTTGATCTAGCCGACGTATTTTATTCATGCAAGTAGTGTTATTGGTACTGATTTACATAAATAACAAGTTGGCCTTTACAGAACTAAATTATCAACAGTAACTGCAGAGCTCCATCAATTCGAAGTCCGGTTTGCTTTTTTGGGGACACAGTATATTTTGCCAGGTAACTAAAATTATCCAACTAAATCATCATGCCAAAAATTATTATGCCTGTAGAAATCCCATTGTTGTATGGTTCACTGAGATAATTCTGGCCAAACATGCAGAATTTGTAGCTCAAAGTTTTTACTTCAGTGATTTTTAATGCAAAAGATCCCCGCCCATCTTCTTAACAACCGAAAAAGGCGTGATACTCTCGACTCGGTCGTCGTTAAACAAATAGTAAACCATACCATCAGAGAAATAATTCATCTGGCTGTTCCCCTGCTGAGTTTTTTCACACAACTTTGTTTTTTGGACCCTTCAACTTTGACGTTAGGATAATGAAAGTCTTTTAATTCACGTCCTTCATAATTGGCACACCTAGACAATGAATTTACTTGGGACTTATTCACGTGACTATTCCTTTCTTAAACTTCAGCAGCTACACGCTCAATATAACGATGGTAGAAACACAAAAATTTGCCCTATGATGGATATTTTATATCCCCGTGACAAAATGAAGCATCATAGATATAATCATGCATTCATTCAACGGGCAACAAACATTTCGACATCTTCTTTCAAACCTAATTCCTCCCTCCTTCTGTTTGACAGGAAGTATGCACGAACTGTGTTCAGTATAGTAACTTATAACATCTGATCATCGTAAATTTTAACGTACAACATCTGATCATCGTAAATTTCAACATCTTTCTGGGCAAAATGCCCACTAACAGTGACTGAAGTTGTAACAGGCAGTTTATTAGAAACAGTCATTGAAATGTCAAGAATCAACCACTGTACACCTATAAAATAACACATAAAATAAATAAATGTAGACTTAAAATCAATTTCGTCGTGGTTTCTGCCACTCTCACATTTTGAAGAATAAACATCAGCTGATATTAAAGCAATTTTTGTAGATTAATGATTCCGAAAACAAAAAACCTGAGTCAGTCTTTTTATAACAAGAACTATACTAAAACTAAATCAAAATGTATGAAAAAATCTTCGTTCATTTAAATTACGGTAATTCCACATGAAATCCTTAATAATCGTTTATGAATTTAAGAACTTCTGCATTTTATCAATTTTAATAATTAATGTCGTTGAATTTGAATAATAGACAACTGAAAGTATGATAGAAAAACGAAATGAGGTGGAGTGGGGTGAGGTGAGGTGGAGTGTGGGTGTAGTGAGGTGGAGTGGGGGTGAAGTGAGATGGAGTTGGGGGTGAGATGAGGTAGAGTTGGGGTGAAGTGAGGTGGAGTGGGGGTGAAGTGAGATGGAGTGGGGATGAGATGAGGTGGAGTGGGGGTGAAGTGAGGTGGAGTGGGGGGTGAGATGAGGTGGAGTGGGGGTGAAGTGAGGTGGAGTGGGGGTGAGGTGAGGTGAGGTGGAGTGGGGTGAGGTGGAGTGTGGGTGTAGTGAGGTGGAGTAGGGGTGAAGTGAGATGGAGTGGGGATGAGATGAGGTGGAGTGGGGGTGAAGTGAGATGGAGTGGGGATGAGATGAGGTGGAGTCGGGGTGAAGTGAGGTGGAGTGGAGGGTGAGATGAGGTGGAGTGGGGGTGAAGTGAGGTGGAGTGGGGGTGAAGTGAGGTGGAGTGGGGGTGAGGTGAGGTGAGGTGAAGTGAGGTGAGGTGGAGTGTGGGTGTAGTGAGGTGGAGTGGGGGTGAAGTGAGATGGAGTGGGAATGAGATGAGGTGGAGTGGGGGTGAAGTGAGGTGGAGTGGGGGTGTAGTGAGGTGGAGTGGGGGTGAAGTGAGATGGAGTGGGGATGAGATGAGGTGGAGTGAGGGTAAAGTGAGATGGAGTGGGGATGAGATGAGGTGGAGTGGGGGTGAAGTGAGGTGGAGTGGGGGGTGAGATGAGGTGGAGTGGGGGTGAAGTGAGGTGGAGTGGGGGTGAGGTGAGGTGAGGTGGAGTGGGGTGAGGTGAGGTGGAGTGGGGGTGAAGTGAGGTGGAGTGGGGGGGTGAGATGAGGTGGAGTGGGGGTGAGGTGAGGTGGAGTGGGGGTGATGTGAGGTGGAGTGGGGGTGAGGTGAGGTGGAGTGGAGGTGAAGTGAGGTGGAGTGGGGGTGAGGTGAGGTGGGGGTGGGGGTGAGGTGAGGTGGAGTGAGAGTGAGGTGAGGTGGGTGGGTGGGGGTGAGGTGAGGTGGAGTGGGGGTGAGGTGAGGTGGAGTGGGGATGAGATGAGGGGGATACCAGACCACTGGACTGATTTTGGGGAATTCAGCCCTGTCAGACCGCTGCACAGATGTTCGAGAATTTATGAATCTGTCGCTTTACCATTTTACCTGATTTTCGTTTTTTTGCTTAGTACCTGAAAGAAAGGGTCAATACTAAAAAAAAACAATCGTGGTCTCACCTCATGGTTAGCCATTACAAATGTCTGTCCCTGCACGTTTAAATTGACTTTGTGTGGCCTCAGGTCTGGCGGGTTAAATAAAGAGAGAACTTTAAATACTATTGAAGATTTGGTTATCTTTCTTGGTTGTCGCATCATTAGTATGTACGTACGCCAAACGATCTTATATTTTCCATCATCAGCGAAGGCTTTCCGTTCATTAGAGTAACAAAAAACTAACCCACCAACGAAATATCAGCTGACATGAAGCAGAAGTGGGCATGAGAGACTTGGCATCCCGCAGCTACAAGAACAATACAATTTTAACTAACAAAACTCCAAAATACGTACTCGTCTCGTGAACATTGACGATTGCAACTTGGGTGTGTGTACACACAGTACACCTAAGCAGAAGGCAGCCGAAGGGAGCACAGCTTATGTACACTAGGCCGTCGTTTGTGCAGGGGACGAGCTAACTACTAGCAACAACTAGCAAGGGAACGGATGCTCAGAGCGCCGCGATGTTGAAACGCACGAAAGATTGCGCGTTAATTCCGTTAGGCAATTGACTTTTAAGTCCGAAATTGGCCATGCTCACAGCGCCACGATGTTGAAATCTTGTTGTTGAACGCACGAAAGATTGCTCGCAAATTCCGTTAGGCAATTGACTTTTACATCCAAAATTGGCAAGCTCAGCCGCCAAGCTACTAAGTTTTATTTTAAAAATCTACTTTTACCTCATGAAGTAGTGTAACAATGGGCACAAACTAAGTGCCTGTTCGTAGAGAGAGAGAGCAAGCAACGTTCATCATTTGTTTCTTGTCAGCCCGAAAACACAATTCGTCAAAAGTTTGTACAACTACAAAAAATTAATACCATTTACTTTTAATTGAATCAGTATAGTTAACTTTAGATTTGCAACAAGCTTATGTAAACAAGCCACAAACTCTATGAAAGAAACCCTGAATGGACCAGTGTTTTTTTTAATTAAGCAAAAGATCTACTGCTGCTATGGTGCAAAAGTAAATATTTCAAGGTTTTGTCAATTAGTTCCTTCATGGAGACAGTTGACTGATTGACTTTCTTTTTTCGTCGGGCCAGTTCTAAGAAATTTTCCTCGATGTATATGAAAAATGCTGTTTATTTCAGAGCCTAAACATGGAACCTTTTACTTCATCGCATTTTATAACCCATAAAACATCTTCTGATACCCGCGGCCAAATTTAATGAGTTCTTGTTAGTACAATTCCACTCACTTTAGCATTCACGTCAGATTATAAAAATTTCCATGTACCAACCAAGCAGCTTGTATCGACGTCTAATTTGAAATGTTATACTTCAAGTAACGAGACCTAAGCCTAAGATACCTTCTCGTAATAAAATGCGCTCAACTATACCTTAAAAAAACGAAAAAATCTGTATCTCGTTAACGAGCTTTTTGCTCGTGCACGAAACTCAACGGGCACTAGGATGGTCATTGTAGGCGATCGTAGGTTGAGTACTTAATCTCCTTCATGTGAAACAAATTTTGTATGAATTATTTCAAATTAAATATACCTTCATCATGAATATTTTAGATTTAGATTAACAAGTTTACAAAATAAATAGTAAGACTGTTTCTTGTTAGCAAAATTTACACACAGTTTGTGCTATAACTCTACGGAAACCAGCTCCCACATTTAACTTACTCTGGAAGAAACGCGCATTCTAAAATCTCGCCCCTTGAAACTTTTGATACAGCAAATGCCCATTATTGGTACAGAAATACAAATTCAACAAGGCTAAAACATAAAATTTAGCTCTACTTTTTTTCGTATGCAGTTTGTGTCAACGAGATCTCGCAGAATTCGACCACGCAAATCGCCGTCCAGGTTGTGATGCACATTTTCAATTCCGATGAGAAGCTCAATTTAGATTTTGAATATCTCTGCGTTAAGCAAGCCTTATTTCATTAACACTCGAATCAATTTGGGCTTAGATGAGCACTCTGGTAAACGAACAAGAAAAAATTGCATTTGACAAAAACTCGAGTAACAGTTTTAGTCGATAAATTTTACCCGGCAAGGTGCCTCGTGTTCTCGAAAATAATTTCTGCCTGATTTAAAAATATCAGCATATACTGTGCTTAAATTGTTTTTTCCTTCATCTCTGAGTACAAGATTGCTCAATTTTACAGAAAGAACAGCATTCAATGTGACTCAGTTTCATAGAAAATGCAATGATTGCCTACACAGGGTTATGGTCAAATGAATTTCATATTTTCTTTTCTAGTTGTTGCTAATTGTGAGCTTCCGAGGCTAACTAATACATAATACTAAATAACGCCTACGCTACAGCATGAGATCTTTTCCTTACTCTTTTATTTATGAATCATACAATAAATTTACAAGCGTACCGCTAGATAAATGATAATATTTACAACCTGCCTACTCCGAAGCGAAAGAAAAACAAGATCATGTACAGGAAATCAACGCTAAATACATCCAACGAGAAATATCCGCTATAAAATAACAGCTTATAGAAAATTAAGAATAAATTCAGAGCAAATATAAAAGTTCACCATCCTTATTTTCTCGAAAGATAAATCAGACCTCAACACATGTCTTTTGAAAACGATGCGGGAGAATGTATCTTCAACTAAATGGTCGAAAGATCCGTACTTCGACAAGTTTCATTAGATTCCATGTTAAAATATGAAATAAAGGAAAAAATTTAAAAATATATTTAAGACCAGTTACAAAGCGTGGAATAACGATTAAGAACGGACTTGCCCATTTTGAACAGCAACTTTAAATTTCGCATTTTGGTAAACAGCAACATACATAATTTTTCTTAGGACCATCTAAGTTCATATACTGCGTCTGTGCATTCTATGCGACCATTGATTACACGCAGACTCCAGTTTCAGAGTTACAGTTCTAACCTCGAAAAACCATCTGACAAACACGCAAAACAGAAACATTTCCCCTCTCCCAAAAAAAAAAACACTTAAGGACCTACGATGTAAATAAATGCTCGTCTCGTGAATAATAATGAGCTAAATAAATTAAGTACTAGAAGGCTACGGAACGAGTTAGTTTGGTTACAATGTTGCTTGTTATTTATTTCATAGAGTTAGTAGACTAGACAAATATCGGGCGAAACTACGCCTCAGCGACTTGTAGAGACTAGCACAAATGATTTCGAGTACTATATTCACATAAACATTGAATATTTAAATGGAGAGCGATATTTAACGGTGGAGATAAGCGGTTATTTCATTATAATCTAATGAGATCAATATTTTCATGACTATCTAAAACACGACCATTACAATACAGCTCTGGTGGCCATACAAAGTGCTGATTACAGTGTCGGGGCACCTGATGAGTTCAAATAAATCCTGGTCTAGTGGCGACGGCTAAAGGACAAAATTAAGTATACAGGATGCGACAGTCAAACTTGCATTTTTTGGCTTCCACAGCTTTCTTGGAAACGCAGGATTGACTGCCGCACCCCGTACATTGTCATGACTAGAACTTTTCCTCATATCGTCTTCTAAGAAAAAGTTTTGATGAGACCCAAATCATTAACATTATAAATATGTTAAGCCCGTGTCAAGAGTGCGGAAGAGAAAAATACGCAAGAACATTGTTCTTTCCTAAACACACGTAGTTCAAGATTTTTCGTCTTTATAATTCGGATTCTATTAAACAAGATACAGATGAATGCTCTTCCGATCTTTCCCTTTGTAACGTAACTAGAATATTGTTTCAGCAATTTGACAAATTGTTAATCCATTTGAAAAATTACCCGCGCTTTTGACCGAAAATGCAGAAACAGAACAATTTACACCGAAATCTTTTGAACGCGACAGTCCACCTCAGCCAACGGTGGTGCCCTAGTAACTCGTGCAAAAAGTATAACTACTTAAGTATCTCTGTATGGCTTGTGATATCGTTTAACACCATTTCGCTGGAAAATTTTCCGCGTCTTTACGCCATTATTCATTCTATATATTATTAGATTATACTAAATCTTAAATTTCCAGTGGAGTGTACTAATGTTACGCTGACCTTCGAAAATCACGTGGAATAATAATGATAGCCCATCGTGATAAAATATTCTCAGAGCCAATCTGTCCTACACTTTGAATTTCGTTTACCAAAAATAACAATGTAAAGCGTAAATGCAAGTAATGTAAACAGTTTGAAAATCCACGGAGGACTACTGCCAAAGTTTACAATCGTGAATAGTGCAATCGTTAAATTATGAGTTACAGTTTACCAAGGAATGGAGATCAACTGCGGCAATAAAATAATCATTTTCTTATCTCTAGAAGTGTAAAAGTAGTTATTACAACATAACACTTATGAAGTTAATGCGAATAGAAAAAATAGCGATGCCACTACAAATTACCTTGTGGAGCAGCGTCGATATGAAAAATTTACACCAATAAAACACAAATAATGGAATGTCAAAACTGGAAAATGGCCCTTAAATTCCACCGTTATCGTCGAATTTACACACAATAATCTAATTAGAAGCTCAATTAAGAAAATGAGTGGAATGACTCCCACCTATGTAAGAAAATAATGAAAATTATTTCACTTACCATGAGTGAAAGCGTTCGTAACAAGTTCTGCCAATAAACTGTAATTTTGAAGTTTGTTCTCAAAATTTGTAGAAGTTCAAAAAGAACAATTTTGATAGTCAGTAATGTTAGTGAAAACAAGGTAATATATTCGAGCACACACATATTCTCATAGCAATAGTTTCTCGATTGAGTTAGGTAAAAATACCAATAATAAATAATAAACTTAGCATACGACATTAGATGACTAGCGGTAAGTAAAAGACTAGATTTACTGAGTAGATCGAGGAAATTAAACTTAAGCGTAGCGTTCTTTTGTTTCAAGAACAAAACAGATAAATCGCAAAGAAGAAACCTAAGTGAAGTAAGCATCGAAGAAATGCTGTCAGAAGCCATCACTTGCCCGACATCGATGGTGACCTTACATTTTTCAAACCAATTAACAGCGACGTTGAAAATAGCTAAAAACACGCTTCTGAATGCCCAGGCAATTCTGATACTGATGCTCTCCCAGACCGTTCTGAGGAGAACTGAGGTTGACACTGACAGCGTGTTATGGGTGGTGAAGAGTCCGTATCTGAGGTGGCTGAACGCGCGTGGGTTGAGAGGAAGGTGCGGGGATGCGCTCACGGCGAATATCACCAGCGCAGCGACGGCCGTTCCAGAATCCACAGACCTGAAGAGACAAACAAATAGAATTAAGCGCGTGCGAATTTGAAGAAACTGCAGGCAGCACAAAACTAATTGGGGTAATACAAAACTATTATGCATTGATTTTTAGAGGGGTTTCGGAGAGAAATTTTTTACCTGTTATAATACATTCAAGATAATAAAATCCAAAACATTCTGTATTTGGTATTGGGAAGCGATATTTGAAACCGAAACTCTTTTGAAATACTTCGAACGTCATAACACAAGTGAACGTTGTTACTTTCACCTATCATGTGTCCAACTTGAAACTCTTTTTAAAGTAAGATAAATTATTGTTTAAGTGCAGGAAATTTGTCATGTCTTACTGAAAACCAGGATTTTTTTGCACCTATTGTTGCTTCGATTTTATTTTGCTATGTAATCCATTTGGAACTTTATTTGAATGTTTCAGGAGCAGGATTATTTGCTTACGATAAGTTTCACGAGTTTCTTTTTGAACCGAATACATGATACGTATTGATAAATTAAAGAAAAATGTACAAATCTTATGTCGATTATCCAGTACACGCTCTCAATTGAAGCTGACGAACACTGATATCCCTACTTATGTAATATCAAAATTTGTTCATTCTTTTACTGAGGGTACACTGCACACACCTCACATCACATACACCTACAGCTTGATAGGCTCTAGCAATACAAACGTGAAAAGAATGCAGTGTTTCAAATTCATAAGTTCCTGAGCCAAATTATATTAAAAGAGTTAAACGTAGGAACGCACAGAAACGTACTGCAAGTGATAATATTGGACATTATGCAAAACTGAGAATCGAACCCATTACTTTAAGCCAATTTTAATAAAAGAAGAACCTCAATTTATTCTCACTAAGTCAACGGTTGCATTGTACTACAAGACGTCTATCACCGAGCTACATGGCGTCTATTACAGTGCCGGAAATATAAAGCCATTGTTGAAATTGCGCACGTTTCAAGTTTCATATTCATACGTTTTGATTTCAAGTTTCATATTCATAATTATTGAGTTTCAAGTTTCAAATTTATGCTTATTCTTGTGAATTTTATTAAATGTATTGAAAAGGGTTAACTTGTTCGCATTCTATCGAAACATATCATTTTCGAACACAAGCAGTGACATTAACTCTAAACAAATGTGAGAGCAACGTAAATCCCATTATGTTTTAGTATACACACAATGGAATTATAAACACTAACGTTTACTCAGGCAATCATTATAATAACACTTCTATTAACTTTTTTATCCAATGTGAACAGTGTCGACCTGACATCACAACTAGAAGAGAGTCTTCCTAGTTAGGTCTGCTGTGTCTTCATTCGGTAATTCAGAATGGGTTTGAGATGAGTTAGAGAACCTAAAAAAGCGATGGCCGAGTGTGTTCTTATATTCTAACGACAACAGATACAAAATCCTACCTACACTCCCAGGATGTAACATCCCTTTCTTCCCAAAACTTGAGATGCAATCACTATTTCACACCTTGCAATGCTCCACCGATTTACTACCAAACTTTTGGTGGTAAATCGATGGAAACAAAAAAGTACTAGTGTCTATTGGAATATGAGCTGTAGAGTTCATGCGTTTTCCTAGGTATCTACATCCGATGACTCTTCGTTAACTTTTCAACGAGCGTGTCAGAAAAAACGCATTCTTAAATAACCAAACGGGAAAATTATTCTATAAAAACATGAAAACAAATATTTTGGGTTATGAACTACCAGAAACTGTGTCAATGTAAAAACTTTTGTCGAATGCAAAGATGCTAAGTAAAACAAGAGCTTTGATGCGAGTGCATTTTGCTAAGTTTGAATTTTTTCAGCTTACCGGTCAAATTCATGCACTATTTCTACACAAACAGTTTTTTCCTCTTGAGTAATAATAGAACATACACTGTTTTCATCAGCAAAAACATAAATAAAAATTTTATTCACTCATCTACTGCTTATCAAACACTCTGGCAATGAAAAATTAGATAAAAAATAATGACATTTTTGATAAAAGTCAAACACTGAAAAATTCAAATCAATCATAAAATATTTTTCAATGTCTCGGAAGTGGTACAAACTTGACGTTTGAATAAAAAAATCACGCTCAGTTTACTTATGAACCGAAAAATCCAAGAAAAATTACCATAGATCAAAACAAACAAGCTGCGGTTAAAAATGAGTTCATTCAACAAGGAATTAAGTTATATGAACAAAACAGAACAATTCCACTTTTCGAGCCAGGAACCCTGGTAAAAATCGCCGCCCGCACAGCGCAGTTCAGCGCAACAACGTTCGTATGACGACGGTAGCTTAACACTGTGACTGCGGCTGTTTGAACTGGAGTTCACCATTCAGCTCAAATTAGAGTCAATGATTAATTATGCAGATAACTTCACTTGATAGGCCGTGCCTGCATCTAGTTATAATTATTTAAGGCAGTTGAGTTTGCAACCACTAGTCTGTCATCAGCATTTTGAAAAATTCCATAAGAGGACACCGATGGCTCACGTCGCAATCAGTACAAAATAAGAGTTATTTTAATAATCAATAGTGATAGATAGTGCCTTATTTAGTTTAGTTATAGTGATAGATAGCGTCCTCATTTAGTCATAATTATTTAAGGGGAATTGAGTTTGAAAAAATCCCATCAGCGGACACTAGATGCTCAGGCCGCAGTCAAAATGTAAAAATGGATGACAGTGGCTGCAGTGTACAAACTGCACCGCTTCGCGCAACGCATTAGTGCAGCTGACAGTTGAGTGGAAATTTTTGCGCAGCCGCTTCGCAGCGACGGCGCTGTCAGCCACGAGAATGAAGCGATGATTGACGGCGGCAATTTTTAACAGGGAAGTGAACGAAGACAACTAAGCAGCAACAGAATTCAGAGAGCACATCAGCCCGAGATAGCAATACGAGCTCCTATGTCCAACCGATAAAGAGTGATGGAATGTGATGCCGATACGTATGTTCAACAAGCTCAAAATCGGTGAAAAATCTTCAAGCCAAAACAAACGACCGGAAAGAGCTTTGAGCAGGAAAGCGTTCTCAATTTCTCTCAATATATCATACGATCGATGCAAACTATGTTTGAGTCTAGGAGAGAATTAAGGAAATATACGAATGAAAAGTCTGGTCCAAATAAGAAAGTAACAACACTCTGAGTCGTCACGAGTAACTTGGGAAATCAAATACAGAAATAAATCTAAAGTTGCATTGGATTTTAGGTTTTGTGCAGCACATGAAACTCGGCCAAACAAAGAGAACCAAAAGACCAAAACGAATACAAAGCTGTACAGGATTCCAGGAGCTGCGGCTCATAAAAATCAAACAAACGGAGAGAATCTAAACACCCAAATAAAACTAAAGTTGCATTGGATTTCAGACTTTGTGTAGCTCATAAAATTCGACCAAACGAAGATCATCAAAAGACTGAAATAAATATAAAGTTGCATTGGATATCAGGTTTTGTGCAGCGCATAAAACTCGACCAAACGAAGAGAATCAAAAGACTGAAATGAATATAAAGTTGCATTGGATATCAGGTTTTGTGCAACACATAAAACTAGACCAAACGAAGAGAATCAAAAGACTGAAATGAATATAAAGTTGCATTGGATATCAGGTTTTGTGCAGCGCATAAAACTCGACCAGAGGAAGAAAATCAAAAGACTGGAAGTGCAAGGAACCAGACGGGCGAAGGAGTAACCAATGAATGCATCCTATGAGGAAGGAGCCTGGGACACCCGAAGGCAGCGGCTGTAGAACACAGTCTCTGAAGCACCACGTGACAGAGACGTGCCACCACGTGACAGAGACGTGCCACCTAGGTGCCCCACGTGACAGTTACCGAGCTCTCGCGCCACTCTTGCCATCTCGCCATCCTGACGAATGCCACGAATGTGGCAACTTGCCACTCGTGCTACAGTACGGCTCCTGAAAAAAAAAATGCTTTGATAACGTGGAAATTTTTTTCTTACCTCTTTCGTTTTATAAACGGACTCTAACTTTGTGAGTTTGTTTATCTTTCAAACAAGTGTAAAAAAGCCACACGCTTCATTATTAAATAATTATTATTAATATTTATGATTCCCTAACATGTCAAAGGCGATCTCAAGAGAGCGAAGAGAAGGGACCAATTGCTATAAACCGTACAATAACTCAAACCGATGCACAAGATGTGTTCCCACACGTGTTAATCTGCCCATTTATAGAAACTCGAAGTTAATAAGAACGAAGAAGAAATGATTACAAAAAGATTGCAAGAAATTCCTGTAAATTGAAATCAGTAAAGTGGACACGAAAGATGGAACTACCACGTGCCTGTGAGCGACGAATTTTAACTTGATCCATATTACTGGGAGGCGCAGACTGAGAACTAGAAAGAGGCTGCAGCCCGTGCGAACGTCGGACGGATGCGATTTTTGCGAGCGCCAGTCAAGAGTTAGTGGGTGAGTGGAGAGTTGGTGCCACATAAGTGGTAAACTTTATGAGTTGATGACTATAGTATCGGCAGTCTCTCAACTCGTACGCCGTGCGTTACCAGTTGCACGTGCTGGTACCTGTGTCTTGGCGATATTCGTACTGTTCGTCTGTGGGTTGTTTCCATTTTAAGCCTTCGTGCTCTAGTGCCCCAAAGTTTGTTAAATCGACAGGCCTTAAAGCGTAGTTTTTCGTAAAGTGCGAATAACTTTCCAGGTTCCCGTTTTTACCTGTACTTTTAAGCCAATTTCAACTCGTCAAAAGAACTTCTAAATAAAAGTAAAATCCCTACTTATAAACTTAACATCATTTTAATAAACAATTGAAAATTCCTAAATAATATATCATACATGCAACTACCATACTGCATTGAAAAGCTGAATATGAAAACGCGGAGAAGAAACTTTGAAATATTTCGGAAATGCTCGTATTTACTTGAGGTGAATCACAGATAATCGTCTGCCGGCATTTAAATGTGGCTAATAGTCCTGACTAGTCCCCATTGAACCAGAGTAGAAATTCCCGGTCACATGCCCGTCTACAGGTATGGAACTGAACAGTGTCTCCTCAGAGGGCGCAGTCCCCATAGTACAAGAATGACAAACCCAACTGACCTAAACCTATTGCCCATCCAAGTCCCCTGAATGGAACATACACTACAATATTATTCTTACCTAATTATTAAAAAGGTAATTCAATATTATTGTGTTGGGCCAACGCGAGAAAAACAAGAATAATGAGATGGAGAAGAATTGTTTGAGAAATTTAACTAAAATATAACGGTTCTAACGCGTCAGACGTCAGTAACAGAAGCGTGTATATTGGTGCTGACGTGTGGGAAGATTTTATTGACATGTCACAAGCTTACATGCTAGTATGAATAACAATGTCAGTTTAGACCGTTTTTGTCGTGTAAAAATAAAACTTAACCATGATTCATTGGATTACGGCCGAAAACATCGTTTAACCAACAATAATGACGCACCTGACGGTTTTGTTAAAGATTCCAACAGAGACAGTCTGATCAGTCAACGATTACTGTCCTCAATCTAATAGCAAAAATGTATCTCCGATAATCCGGACAATCTTCCGCCAGTCATTTGAACGACTGCAAAAACGTACCTGACAACGACAATCCGGACAATCGTCATCCACAGAAGTCCAGTCTGTACGCGGCGTCACGGTCACAGGCAGGTGACATGCCAGCGGCACTGCGTCTTCTGACGCCGTCATGTTCGCACTGCAAATTTTGTACTCCGCTTAGTTGGATAGAATTTCTGAACGCCTTAGTTGGAGTGAAATTTTGAAAACTCAGCTTGGTTGAATAGAACTTTTAAGACCTCGCCTTAGTTGAAAAGAAATTTTCAAACTCAGCTTAGTTGAAAAACGAAGTTTCAATTCGGTTCAAACTTGGTTGAAAACAACCTTCGTAGATATTGAATACTCTTTTACGTCCTCATTCAGCCTGTCGGGGTACGAATTACACACATACACACGGAGGTAGAGCTGCGGAGAAACGAGGATGGGAGTGATGATCATGATGATAATCATGATGACCCTGATGATCATGATGATTGTCATGATGATCCTGATGATAATAATTATCATGATAATGATGATCTTGATCACCATGATCATTCAGATGACGATGGGAATTACCAAAAAACTTTAAACGATACGATAGCGGTCGTCCATCCAACTCAAACTCTAGCCAAAACTACATATATTTTCAAGGGTCACTGCGAGGCAGCTGACAGATGATTTCGTAAACTGTTGTTGAAAATGAAAAGCTAGAGAGAATGACAGAGCAAAGCTGAGAGGAACTTCGCAACACGTCAGAACTTTTGTATCCTCTTCGGTGCAGCCTCCGAGGCAGCAATCAACATTTTACGAGTGTGATAATTGGTAAGGAGCAAATAGTATTTAATCATAAATTAAAAATTTATTTTGTCCACCTAAATTATCCACTACCTTGATTATAAGGGGCTAGAAATCAACTCCTGATAGTCAGAAGTAAGCGATCAATTCCTGACAGAGAGGAATAGGCAATCAATTCCTATTAATGAGGCGCAAGCAATAATTTTTTCATGGTACGAGGCAAGCAATCGATTCCTGATAGTATGAGGCAAGCAATCAATTCCTGATAGTACGAGGCAAGTAATCAATTCCTGATAGTACGAGGCAAGTAATCAATTCCTGATGGTATGGGGCAAGCAATCATGGATTGAGCCAGACCTATGGGGAGCGCAGGGGTCAAATTGAGGGCACCGAGGGCAGCAGTCTCCAGGGGCCCGAACGGGGAAGTGGCAGTGGGGAGTGGGGCACTCCACTGGCCAGCAGTCCACCTCCCCCAACTGCACAAATTTCAGCAATTGTTAAAGATGTTTATTAAATTACAAGTTAGTTTAAGCGACCTCAATAATAACCTAACATTCCTTTCTAATGAAACTAGCCGTTACGTTAAGCTGGTTTGGCAGTCATAAGTTTCCAGGGGCTGTAAAAAGATACTAGAGGCATTTAGAACTTTCAACGGGCAATCAAAAATTCCCAAGCAGCAGTCAATTGTTGCTCAAGGCGTTTAGAAGTCCCGAGAGGCAGACCGAAGATGCTAGAAGCAACCAGAATTTACTGGAGGGAGGTAAAATTTACTAAGAAAAGACAGAAGTCACTAGAACTTGTTAGAAATCATTAAACTCACCATTAACCTACAAATGAAGGGACAACACTCCACAAAAAACTTTTCCTAAAACTCCGACAAATCAATATGCACAAACTTTTATCATGGCCCCCAACTCACAAGACACTCGCAAGTCTGGCACTGGTAGATCCACTTCTGGCCGCTGCGGAAGGATACGTGCGGCATCTCCTGGTGCTTGCAGGCAGCCCTGGAATCGCAGTGTGGGCAGCACTGGACGTCGAGGTGCGGACTGGAACAGTCGCACAGAAACTTGTCGCATGTGACCAGGCCGGAGTTGCACAGGCACTGAGAACACGGAGCGTGCGGAGGTGTCCACATCTCGCCGTGGTGCCGCTCTCGGCCGTCCAATATGCAGCCTGCGTAACCAAGTGGGATTATTAATGAACTATTTGAAACATCAAAGCTTAAGGAATTTGTGGTTCCCCTTTTGTTTGTCCCTCCATGCAGCCTGCGTAACCAAGTAGGATTATTACTGAGCAATTTGAAACATCAAAGCCTTGGAAATTCGTGTTTTCCCTTTTGTTAGTCTCTCACCCGCCTGTGTAACAAACTAGGATTAATAAACGATTCGAAACTTTGATGCGTCGAATATTTTGACTTAAAAGCAGCCTGAGCGAGCAATATTGCTCCTTGTAAATTTTCTGTAATATTTCGAAGACGTATAACGTAACACGTGAAAATTGCTTGCGAAAATTTTTGAATAGAAAATTATACAGCAGGCTTGCTATACGAGATGTTTTTGATATATAAGCTATGAAAATCCTGATAAAAAGGTTTGATTTTTGATATGGAATATTTTTATTTCCATAGCAGTAAACACAGAAGTTACTAATTTTCACATTCGTGAGTGTGCGTGCTTGTGAATCAATTAAATATGATTCACAGGAATGCCTGCTTCTACAAAATTTTCATTAAATTGGAGAGTTCTCAGCAGGAATCGCTACCGCAATAAGATGGAAAAATCGCAATTCACACACGTACGAATTTAATGTTTATTTTATTAGTCAAGCCCTTATTGAAGATTCATTTTCTTTGTACCCTTTTAATAGACATTGACACTAAATCGTTACAAAATAATTACTCTAGAGTTATTGTTCTTTATGACTCATAATGCAACAAATATGAATTGGCAAGGATATTATTAAATGAACAATTAAACGTGGTAACATGTGCCAATAATAAAATTATTTTCATGCCAGAGCAGGCAACAAAATGCTGAAAATTTTTAGCAATTTGAATGTTAAAACGGAGTAGACGAACTTTTTTGTAAAAATTTACACTACCTGGGATACCGAGCGCTTGATTTATTCTTGTTTTAGGATACGGGAAAATGGCATCGCGAGCACCCTTGTGCAAGATCACAGGTCAAGGAAAAGCCAAAGTAATATTTATTTTACGAACCCAAGCTATCGGACAGGGTTGTTAAAATATCTCATAAATTTCGATAAAAAATAGCATGGGAAACAGCACTCCGCAGCGAACCATGATGTGAGAGGCGAAGCGTATAATTCGAAAAGTGATGCATTTTTATGTAGAAAATGGTTTTCTGGTTGGGCTTGTATTAAGTAGAATTTGGGAAATGTGACCTTCCTATTGGCTAAAAACATGGAAGGTAAGCTTCGATAGGAGCTGGGATGAGCGTAGGAAATTTTTAAAGCAATAGTGTAAATTGAGCGCAACCCAGCGAAGCGCTGTATGTGTTCCTCGGAAACATTTTTAGAATAAATCTTGGGTAACCGAAATTAAATCTGAGTCCCATGGATTGTGTTTTAATTGTACAGCATTCATAATTATTCACACTGTGATACTGAATATGTCCCAAATTTATCATTTAGTGCACGTGTCCTGTTTTCGAGGAGGCAAGCAAACCATTAGGAACACGGTTTTGGAATAAGTAATCAATTTGGGAACAAACCTATATAAGTATTCAAGGTATATTTCATTTATATAATTTATTGTGCAATATTGTTCCATATTGATGTGTCTCTTATATTATTCACGCGCTGCTTACAATGTATGCACATTTCTATGTGGAGGTGTGCCTTCCCTTCATCCGTAATTTCTTCGCTTACGCAAGTTGAGAAAGGGCGAATTTTTTCCGGGACATCGCAACGGAACATACCGTATTAAATTCAGTTAAGATTAGAACAGATTCTAAAAGTCACTAAGTTCAACACGAATGTTGGAAAATGTTAGCAACTCAAGAGTAGATGACCCTCATATGAACTTTAACTTTAGGACGGGTCATTACCAGCTCTGGCTACGTTATATCAAAGCAAGGATCCCACACGCGTGCACCCGCTTCTTTAACTCACTCATAGAACAAGATTCGTGAGACAGCGAAGCAAGCGTAGAGTTTGTTTTGACGATCTCGGTGGCTTCAATCGAGTTTTGTGTTTTGGGGACCTTCGCGGTTTTGGAAAGGCCACTTTCTGCTACCGTGTGACTGGAACCGCCACTTTCTGCTACCGTGTGACTGGAACCGCCACTTTCTGTTGCTGTTTGACTGGGTCCGCGACTTGCTGCTGCCGTTTGACTGGGTCCGCGACTTTCTGCTGCCGTTTGACTGGAACCGCTACTTTCTGCTGCCGTTTGACTGGGTCCGCGACTTGCTGCTGCCGTGATATTGAAATGGCTGCTTCCTGCGGGCGAGGTGTTGCAGCTGCAGAAGAATCCACCTTGAGTGTTGACGCACGTGGCCGACGGGTGGCATGTGTGGATGTTCGAAGTACATTCATCTACGTCTGAAATGAAGTGCTGATTTCAGTTACACAGCACCGATATAAATTTATGAATCTATGTAAATGAAGATTAATGAGGAAAGGTTAATGGCGATTAATGAGTATATGATGATAAAGATTAATAAGTGTATTTTTTTAAGTTTAATGAGTATACGTTAATGAAGATTATGAGTATTTGTTAATGAAGGTTAATGAGTATATGTTAATGAAGAATAACAAGTATATGTTTTGAAGATTAATGAGTATAAATTATAAAGATTAGTGAGTTTATATTTATTAAAATTAATGAGTATGTGTTAATGAATATTAATGAATATATATTACCAAATATTACTAAATCTATTTTAACACAGCTCACCGAACCTACGATACCATATATCATGTTACTAAACCTGGACTATTGTAATGAAATACTTTATAACCTCATACGTACACTCTATAAGCTCTAATGTTCTTGATGGGCAAAAATAAACATCAGCTAGCTACGCAATTTCTATTACTCGTTTAAATTAACAAATTTTAAGACAATTTTTCACTCAAAAATTGTCTTCGCAAATAACAATGATGAATTCTTACGCGCATCATCCCCAACAATGAAATAAAAAATATATGTTAAAAATGTTGGTAATTTTTCCATTCAGCAAATATTTCGAAGGAAAAATATTTCCAAAGGCTACTTGCCGTAGTTGACCCGTTTCAGTTGACTTACTTAATTATCAGTCACTATGTGCCCTCATTAAAAAACGTTGTTCAATGGGGTAACTACTTCCATAGAAGATAAAATTCATATCCACTCAGTGGCGCAGCCAGCTTTGGGGGGGGAGGTTGACGTTCAGGATCTTTATCATAAATTAAAATGGTGACTGAAACTGGCCCCAAGCTCAACATTTTGGGAGGGGCCCGCCAGGGCCTCCATGGCTCCCCATGGTTGCGCTGCTGTAAATCCACTTATCAGTATGCTCATCGTGCTCTTAGTCTACGAGAATTAATGCATTCACGTGAAGTGTGATATCTGCGTTAAATTTGTCATTACAGACACAAAAGTTTCAATTTTACGTAAAAACAGTCGGAAGAATTCATTTTTTTTGCTCCTTCGTCTCAACAAAATAGCCGTCTTCTCAACAAAATTGCCCACGTCCTCAGCAAAAACAGGTACTAAATCTGTGAGAAATATATCTGTAGATAAATCGTTTTAAAAGACATATTAGTGCTGAGACAGTCTGCACTAGCCCGTTATAGAAAAGTGTCAAAAATCTATTAAGGTTTTTATTATTTATTATTTGTCATTTATTATCATTAGGAGGCGGTGTATCATTCTTTATTCGTCAGTTGGATGAACCCTGCGACTCCTCGTTGACCACCACCCAACATCGGGAGGAGATGGGTATTCAGAATTTACTATTATTCACAGTGCAGGACAACTGTGAAATTGCGTCACCATCACTGAGGTGGCTATAGCACAGATTTACTAGACTTTAATATGAAGCTGGTAACAGCTACTTTAACGCGACGACGGAGTTGAAAACTTTAATATGACATTATTTGCAGCTACTATAAACAGCATACCCCCTCAAGGGAACAGCTGCTGTGAAACAGCGTCCAGTCTCGAGGAAACAGCTACTTTGAAACAGCATCCACTGTCTAGATAACTGCTACTTTAACTCTTATCGACCCACGTGCTTTCTGAAGGACATTAAAAAATCACTCACATCTTTCCCATGTCCTGAATACTTCTATGAAAACTTCACACCCTACTGGGCATCATGAATGGTAATTTAAGGGAAATTACTGCTGCATTTCGTTCTTGAGCAAAACAATTTGGCCGTTACTGGGTTTAACACTTTGACCGCAACGTACGCCAACGGTGTACACAGAGGCAATTATCACAATCCCGCTGCCGAACCAGCAGTCACAAACTCAATTTTCATAAATATTTAATCAAAGCTGAATAAAAACACGATCCAGTTAATGTTTGTTATTTTCAAAATATCTAACCACAACTGATTTTAAATTTTGAGTTGAATATTGAACTTCAGCTTTGCGGTGAACGTGCTAAAAAGCGTCCACTGCATGCCGAGATCCACAATGTACCCGTGCACACGAGCCCGTGCGAGTTGTCTGAGAGCAGCGACGTGAAGCCAGGCAAACATGCGCAAGTGTACCAGCCCGGGAGGTTGACGCAGCGAGACCGCTCGCCGCATCTGATCCAGAGACAACACGAGTGAACTGTTTTAGGGCTTGAAAATGAATAATCATTAAATGCATAACTATATAATCATGTACAAAGTTAAGGTAAACTCAGGGGGTACAAGGAGGCACTGTGTGTATATATGTGACTGACGGCGTCCAGTTACACAGTGTGAATTTACAAAAAAGTAATAGGGCGCGAAAGAATAGGTACCGAGACCAGGATGGGAAAAAGAAATGAAGTAAGATAGGAATTGGTAGCGAGACTAAGATAGGAATTGGTAGCGAGACTAAGATAGGAATTGGTAGCGAGACTAAGATAGGAATTGGTAGCGAGACTGAGATAGGAATTGGTAGCGAGACTGAGATAGGAATTGGTAGGGTCCTACATGCCTTGTATTCCAGTAAACGTTACACTTGGGACCAACTTTACCTATCCTCGCAACGTCTACAAGTGTAGACAGCGGTTTACCTATGCAGGTTGAGGGCGCACTCGTCGACGTCTCTCTCGCAGGCGCTGCCCGTGAAGCCCTTGCGACACCGGCACTGTCCTGGTGCTACGCACACGCCTCCGTTCTTGCATCCTCCGTCGCACTCCGCTGCCCCAGGAGGGATTTGAGACAATTGGAAACTCATCATCTATAGAGCCGCGCATATGAGAACTCATTATTTTATGCCATGCGTATGAGAAAAGGAACACTGCTTGACTTTATAACTATTTCCTTTGTAGTTTCCTGTCCTTATTGCTATTTCATCGGTAGTTTCTCCTTCATTATTTCACTAGTCATTTTCCTGTTCTTTATTACAATTTCCTTTGTAGTTTCCAGTCCTTAATTAGTATTTTCTCAGTTGGTTCCTATCCTCTATCACCATTTCCTCAACGGTGTCGTGTCCTTCATTACTATTTTATAAGTACTTTCCAGTCCAAAGTAACTATTTCTCCCACGTACGATTTTTGTGAAAAAACTCATTTTACACACCTTCTTTGCTATTAGGATACATAAATTTGCGCAACATCTTGGAATACCGTAATGTAAACGACTTAATAAGTACATTTTAGAAGTGCTTCCAGAAACATTTGCAATGCATTCAGAAATTGGTTCCTAGTACATCTTACATTTCTATCTGGGTCACAGGGATAAGAAAGTTCAAATATGAAAATAAAGTAGTGGAATAAGAAATTTAGCAATGGATTAAATATTTCAAATGCCTAATTTTCTTTTCAACAATCAATTAGTTGGGAAAGATGCATTTTAAATTTCACGACCGAAGCTCGAGCAAACTTTTTAGCAACAAATAAATCAACATTCAAACATCTAATACCAGAAAAATGCAGACTATTTAGTCCCAAATGCTACTACTAAATAAATAGAGTCTGGAACTATACACTGCAGATTCCTTAACAGTCGAGATCTTCAATGCTAGTTAGACAGCTTTTGATAGATAGTTTTATACTGCATTGGAATCCACATCACAATAACATTGTCTTATTTGATGTTCTCTTTTGAAACGCAAGTCCACATTGCAGACACATGGCAAACCTAAAGATGTGTACGCTCGGCAAACTACGTTCAACGAAGCACAAAAAAATTAAAGGAATTTCGCACAAGCGTCAGCAAACACAAAAACAAGCAAGCGATTCATTTTAAAACATAAAATTGAAACCTTAGTGACCTAGTCCCGACAATCCACTCACGTGCGCAGTTTATTCCGTCGCCAACGTATCCAGGCATGCACGTGCACGTGTGGCCAGGCCGCGAGTTGGTGCACAGCGCGTACGGCGAGCACTCGTGTGCTCCCGTCGAGCACTCGTCGATCTCGCGGCAGCTGAGAGCGTCCTGACGCTCGTAGCCAGCGTTGCACTCGCACTGTGGGAGAGATGCTGTCAAACCGGATACCCAGCAACTGAATACTGAAAATCCCGCAAACCAAAGAATCGGATATTGAAAATCTCAGATAATTAACATCCTAAATAACGGATACTCCGCATAATGAATACCCTAGAAACGGATACTCCGCATAATGAATACCCTAGAAACGGATACTCCGCATAATGAATACCCTAGAAAACGGATAATCCGCATAATGAATACCCTAGAAAACGAATAAACCCCATAATTAATACCCTAGAAAACGGATAATCCGCATAATGAATACCCTGGATAAAGGATACCCTGGATAATGAGCCCCTTAAATAACTGATGCTGTAAATAACGAACAACCGGATGATGAGCACCCTTGAAAACGAATACCCATGATGATCAACGTGATGATGTCACATTATGACAAAAAACTGACCTAATGAAAAGCGTTTACATAAATGATACAATTTCCCTCGAATATTGCACGGGCTGCGATCCAAAACCTTACGATAGGTGGCTATCCGCGCAGTGAAAACGATAGTTTTATAGTGTACTTTTACGCCTTCATGATCACTTTTCGTATTCACATAAACTTTTACCCAAATCTGTTTTAAACACCTATGATATTATGATAATGGTATTCTAGATCATTTATTGCTTCGTCATTTTTTATACTGTTTCAGTATGAAACACTAAGAAAATAAAAAATAAATAAAAAAACTGTGAAAAAAAATTAAAAACTAGTTAAAAAACATTTGTGCTGTAATGTGTAGCCAAAGTAACTTAAGCTCCCCTAGCTACTCTATTTTCTATTCTGACGTCTTTTTCAACTCAATTGGAATTCGCACTTCATCGTGGGTAGTAATCGCGTAGTGTAAAGAGACCTTGAAATGTAAAATCACAAATGCATGGTGAGAGAATATTGTCTATCCACACATGTGGATTAAAACGCTTCCGCTACTTCAACAGATATGACTAGTCCATTCAAATTTAGCAGGGGATCAACTGTTCACTCAGTTGCTAATTTTTTCACTTCAAAATAGCCAGAAACAAAAACAATTTCCAAAAATACCCAGTTTTCATTTGAATCGAGAAGAGAAATATAATTTTTTTGTAGTGACTTCATCGAAACACGACCGTGAGTTGCAGCGTAGGATTATGTTTTTTTTCAGTGGCGCTGGCGGTTAAGAATCAGATTTTGAGCTAGGAAGACTCTAGATCGATTCCAGTTCGATACGCGAGGTATTTTTTAGAAGAACGCAGCTCCTCTGATGGTTATAACAAACGGAAAGAGAGGTATGAGAGAAACTCTTCTACCCTCCGAACTTGCTCACCCGCTCCCTATAAGAACCTGAAAAGCTTTTTGTACAACCCTGTCGTAATAATGGCGCAACCTAAAAGTATGTTCCTCACCAAAAGAAGTGTCATACCGTGTAGTTGCCAGGCGTGTTGACGCAGGTCGTGTGATCCTGACAGTAGTGGCCGCGGTGCGCCCCCACGGCGCTGCACTCGTCGATGTCTGTGAGCATCAAATTCGTAAGTGCTGGAAAAACAATTCTGAGCAAAAAATTAAAGATTTAGTTTTTATTTTGATGGATTGCAATAGGCATGCGAGTGCCCTCTGGTGTTGAACGTCTACGTTCATGATGCTCGTGTACGAAAATTAGTCCACAAATATTCTAATAGTCTGTATATAATGACAACGATAAAACTGAGAATACGAAAAACTATCCAATCATGGAACCCCATACCTGTAAAAGAGACGTTGTTTTATCATATGACGAACAAATTGTTTCTCCTAAGCGGTGATAGATGTCGGTTTTAGTGCAAATATTTACTCATTCTCCTCTACTCCAGCTCTGGTGCCTGTGCGTGATTAAGGACAGCGTCCCCCTGAGGAATCCATGTTTTTCGAGATTTCTTGAGAAACTGGGATTTTTGCATCTATAAGAAGTGTAAGAGGTCAGGTACATCCTGTGAAAAAATGAGACTCGTACGTTCACTCGTTCGCCCGCTACGGGGGTTTGGAGAATGGAGGGAGGGGAGGGGGAAGGGGTATTTTATCATGTTACACCTCCTCCTTGGCACTTTCTTCACGGCGCGACGTTGCTATGTCATCTCCTATGTCTCTGGATTACTCTATAATGATTTCATGGGTCTAGCTTGAACCAAAAATTTGATTAATGTCTGATGGAAAGGAACTCAATATTGAGCAACTCGACTCATTTTTTTTTTTCTATTTAATCATTTCGAGTGTGAGAATGAACTTTTTATTACTAGGCAAACGGGAAGAAGATGAAGCTGAAGTAGCTTTTATAATTGTAAAAATCTATTCTAAAGTGATGCGCGTGGAAATAAGATCTCTCTCTTTGTGATTAGAAACAGGTAAAACAATACCAAAACGAATAAGACAGACCTATTTAAAGGTCTAGAATCATTTCATAAGTGAATATGGCTACCAAAAGAGGCTACACAATAACAATAACTTTTAGTCCAGGTTATTAAAGAAACAGAACAGTATTGCTATGATACACATTTTACCCTACCCTATAACAAAATAGACTGATAAATATTCTTCTTTGAGTTACACGAATATTCTTGTGCGTGTGTATGCTCCATTAATAATTTGAACACAGCCAAACGCCATTTAACATGCCATACTTCATTGCAATGGTGTAATGACTAACGAAACTTAACCTACCCAATATTGACTCTCTTAAAATGAACAAGAACTCATTTTCACGAGACAACAACAGCTAGATCACAAAATTATCATTACTGAAAACCGTCATTATCTTGAAGCTGTGCAAGTTATTGCTACTAATAACCGTAATTATCTTACTCCAGTAGAAATTATTACCACTGAAAACCATAATTATCTTTTCCCTGTGCAAGTTATCACGGCTAAAAACCGCAAACATTTTGAGTCTGTGCAAATTATAGCTGTTTACGCCATAATTATCCTGAACTTGAGCAAATTATTGCCATTACAAGCCAAATGGTCTTGAAATTTTGCAAATTGTTACTACTAAGAGCAGTAATAACCTTGAATCAGCGCGGATGATTGAAACCCGTAATTATCTCGCACCTCTGCATATTATTAACGCTGAAAACGATAATTATTTTGATCCTGTACAAAATATTATGTTTAAAATCCGTAACCATCTTGAACCAATGCAAATTAAAAATTGTAATCATCTTGCACCTCTGCATACTATCACGACTAAAAACTTCAATATCCTTGAACTAGAACGAATGATTGAAAACTGTACTCATCCTGCACCTGCACAAATTATCACAACTAAAAACCGTAAGCATTTCGCACCTGTACAATTGCGGCCGTCACCAGAAAAGCCGTGCTTGCAGTGGCAGGTGTAGGTGGTCTGGAGGTTGACGCAGGTGGCATTGGGGTGGCACGAGTTGCCCGCCTTGCAGTAGTCCACGCCGGGGCAAAACTTGCAGCACTCGCCGGGCTCCGAGAACTGCTGCTCGGGAGGACACGACAGCTCCGGACACGTCGTGTCCGGGTCCACTCGCCTGCACTGCATCTTGCCGTCTCGACACTCGCAGTCCACGCACTGACGGGGCGAGACCGTCTCGCCGTGCTCGTACACCTCGCCCTTCAGTGAACATTGCTCTGCGAAAACGATAAGTTTTAAAGTTTTTTTGTGTTCTGTGATATTTTACAGAGATTTATGAAATTTATTATTTTTTTGTGTTCGGTCAAATTTAGCGGGAAGTTTTTGTACCCTGTGATCATTTAAAATTTTTTTCGCGTTTTGCGATAAGGTACCAACACTGTTTGTGTTCTGTGATAAAAGACCTACAATGACATATTTCATGTTATGAGATACGGGACCGAGCTTTTTCGAGTTCTGTGATAACTACCAAGTTTTTTTTGTGTTTTTTGTTGAGTTACCGAGCGTTTTGAGTTCTAAGATCAGTTACTATGCTCAAAAACCAACTCAACAAATACAAAACTTTAAGTGAACCTACGACATTCTTTTATGCTCACACCTTAGTTTGAAGCGTATGCAAAAGTGAGAGCGTATTCCTGAGAACTTATTAGGATATCTTCGACTGAAGCAGCCCAGATACTGCCCATGGATGTTAAAACCAATTGTTGAATATCAAAAGCATTCATTAAAAAAGGTTTGGAATTCTTCTCCTCCATCTACTTCTGGGTTAATCTGTAAACGCGTTATTTTCAGACTGTTACAACAGCGTCTCCATAGCGAGACATTCCATAAATTCTGTTGAGTACGCTTCAAACATCTCAATTTTCACAAGGTAAACTAAATACTGCGTGAATTATTTCAATTTATTTCCCCTCGCAGAGCGCTCGGTTTTTCTCCGCAAGAACATTTCGTCAACGCGGTTACGAAACTGAAAAACGTCATGGCTGGCTGTAGTGTTGAAAAGGGGAAAAATTGGAGGTCCCGCTGAGATATATCGGGCAGAAAAAAAATTAAGTATATGGAAGAACCATTAAGAGAAATAGGGGACAGGGGTGAGAGAAATTAAAAACTTACAGAGGCGAATATGAATAGAAAAAAAGAGGTTTTCGTAAACAGAAAATTCCGTGTGACAAAGTGACAAATAGAGCATTAAATGCAAGACTCCAAGTGACAAATAGAACAAAGTTAAATGTAAGACTCACTGAGACATATGGTACGAAGGTAAATGTAAGACTCACTTAAACGTATGGGACAAAGGTAACCGTAAGCCTCACTGAGACGTATGGTACAGGAGTACACGTAAGCCTCACTGAGATAATTGGGACAAAGATAAACGTAAGCCTCACTGAGACATACGGGACAAAGGTAAACGTAAGACTCAGTGAAACATATGAGACAAAGGTAAACGCAGGACTCACTGAGACAAATAAGACAGTTAAAAGTAAGACTCACTGAGACAAATAGGACAGCACTCCCCCGAAGTGTAGACTGGATTCTTGCAGGTGACGGTGGGGCAGGGCAGAGGCCGGCAGCTCACTTCACCGTGCTGGCCACAAAACATTTGCATAAATTAACACTTTGTCTGCGACGTGAACCACCGATGGTACACGGAGAGAATTTTCGTAATGCTGCTTACCTGCCATTAATCACAAACTCAATTTCCATAAATAATTAATTAGAGTTAAATGAAGGCACAATCCAGTTAATGTTAGCGATGTTCAACATTGCTTACTACAATTGACTTTTAATTTGAATTGAAAATTGGTTTTTAGTTTTATCTTCCACAGACAAAGTGTTAAGAGGTTTCTTGCGATGGGCTAAAATGAATTGCAACATTCAATTCAAGTTAAAAGTCAATTTCAGTAAGCAATTTTGAAAATATCAAACATTAATTGGATCGTCCCTTCACTTAAATTTCATGAAGTATTCATATAACCTGAGCTAGTGATTGCAGGTCGGCCAACAGCATTATGAAACTCCGATCAGTGACCGCCGGTGGGTTCCTTCGCTGAAAACGTGTTAAGAATCCTTAATTATTGTTTGGCATCGTGTCGACTAGGTTTCTCTCTTTTCTAATTTACAATTATGAGAAAAACTCAGACATCAACTCTTTGAGTAACTTTAGAGATTTTATTTTATTCTTCAAATTACTGGCACAAATACATAGGTTTGGATGCTGTTGCTCCTGGCATTGTTATCAATAAAAATATGGTTTCTTTCTTAATGATAAAGAAATTAGTGTACGCTGAAAAAATTAGTTAGGCAATTTCCGGTGTTCATATTTTACACAAGTTACCTGTTTAAATATATTAAAGATGAAAGTGAGTTACCCAAAGCTTGATTTCATAATGGAACTTCATAACAGAAATAATTTTACAATAGTAATAATTACTATGGATATATGCAACCTAAAGAACACTTAAAGTAATTTTACACCAGAAATTAGCTATAAAAAAGAGTGTAATTTAATTACAAAAATGAGCAACTAATAAAACACAATTTCACAACAGAAGTTAGCGATGAAAAAAACGTAATTTCATTACAGAAATGAGTTAGTGAAAGAACATAATTTCAAGACAGAAGGGAGCAACTGTCATAATTTAAACATTGTATTTACCACAAGTGATACAGCAGTAAATTGTTTCCTAAATCTGTCAATGAACACGTATATTGTAATCTCACAACGGATGAGAGCGACGCATTAAGCGTAATCTCACAACAACAGCCTGTACAAAATGCCGCACTCACCACACAGGAGCACACCTCGCACCCACTCTTCCAGGACGCTCCGTCTGGCCGCACCGTCCCGTTCACACGACACGACTTTTGGCAGTCGCACGACTCCACCGCAGCCAGCCGCGCTTCTGACTCCGACACCTGAGGACACCACGTTTGGCAATCACCGCCCTAAACTGGAAATCACCGATAGATAATAGCGGCTATAGACTGTGAAATGGGTACCAGCTACCACAAGTAAAATTCAACCCTGACCGGACCTGCAAACTAGATAGAAAATATTCAAACCTCTATAGCTTATGTAAGGAGCTAACTTGCGAGGCAGCGCGTGGAGATGGTCTTTTTTCCTGGCCCAAGCGAGCTGAACTATACACACCATGCCAGTACTAAAGTAAAACGTAACATACCTTAAAACTACAACTATGCCGCCACGCGGCGATGATAGGAATGATACTTGCTTTATGTACAGAAATGACGAACTAGGAAATACCGAAGTCACCGATGAAACGTCTTCGTAGCGTCTTCGGTGGTGAAACGTCCTATATAATAATAATAATAATAATAATAATAACAAGACTGTGAAATGTGCTAATTAATAAACGGCCATGCTTCATTTCAAATAAATGCTAGCATATTTTTCAAAACGGCTTCATGAAGCCACTTCGATATTTTTATTTGTATGATGTTTTAACCACCCTTGGACGATATTTTTATTTACTCGATAGTTTTAATTGAACCATATTTTCAATTGTACAAGATTTGTACGGTGCTTGTTCGATATTTTTATCAGTAAGGTAGTTTTACAATGCTTGAACGATATCTCTAAAATATATTGGTCCGGTTTTTTTATACAATTTTTTCGCTGGCTGATTTTACAAACAGCCACAGTGCTTTGAAATTGAATTTTAAATTACAATTCGTTTAATTCAATACACAGCCTTTCTATCGTCAACTTGAATTAAAAGATAATAACAATTTCAAAGGCATGGGTTTAAACATGAAAAGTTTTTTGGGAAGAAAATGTCAAAAGTTGCACAGCCAAAATCTCTAAAGAGATTTGTCTGCTTGTATTTGATACAAAAAGGGTTATTTCCTAATTTAAACAAGGTCTTTCTTAGCCACGACATAATTAAATTGTTCATATCAAATCCACATTATTCAAATCCATAGCTGGATAAACACAGAAATTTGAAGCGTTGAATTTATAACCTCACATTTTCAATGAAATGTTTCCAGGGTTTGAACATTTGAGAAGTAAAAGCCCTTATTCACGTTGTTCTTTATAGTAAAAATTAAATCACTTTACTTATTTCAAGCGTTGTGTTCTGTTTTAATTGAACATTTCATACTTTACTTAAGTTTCTTGTTGCAGCCGTTTATGCTTGTTTTAGCTTCCGCCAAAACGTTCAAATTCATTGACCAGCGCATACGGCCTGCTGACATCACTTGTATTTTTGTTTTCTGACCAAATGGTATACCGACTTCCGAGGCTTTTCGACTGGTATCCTGGATACCATTACGCACCCTCTCTGCCAGAGCCTTGACCAGCGCTCTGGTGGCAGCCAGCTGGTCAGCGAGGTGCAGGAACTGTCCACAAGACGGACAGTCGGCGTCCGCGTCGGGGCACTGGGTGAGGTGACCGCTGGCGCCCCCCACCACACGCACGTCTTGCAGGGCGCCCTGAGTACATGTGATGTGCAAGGTTAACCTTTCAATTTACATAGGAAATTCACACTTTTAATAGAGCAAGGAAATTTACAACATGAAATACAGCAAGGAAATTTACAACATGAAACACAGGTGAATCATTCACCTTAGTTGTCAGATCGAACATCCTTTTATCAAACACATGTCCCGTCGTATGATACGTAACTTGCATCTAACATATCAACCAGAAGCTTTTCCTAGGAACTTTCAAGACTCAACTTGAAAGCTTAGCATTCGAGTCTTTGGTTACAAAACACCGCTTCGAAATAATTAGGCAAACGCTTTGTTTGTGTCAGAAAAGCGATCTGCAAATTAGATTCAGTTTACATAAAGGTAGTAAAATAATTTAAATGCTATTCATTGATATCGGTACGCAAATAAGAAAAAATTTACATAGTAGTACACATATGTACCATCCGCAGTTAACGTGTCAAAACGGAGTCTGCTGCGGCTTAAGCCGGAGTTGAATATTAAAGTCAAATTCAATTCAGAATCAATATTCATAATAGAATTGAATAAAAGACAAACTAAGACGCGTCATTTTTTTGTTTCATTATTCTTGGACGTATACCTGGAAAAATGCAGTTCTGATCATACGTGAGTCCAATGCGTTTTGAGAATCCTCTTATTGACCACCGGTGTGTCATGACGCAATTATTGTGCTGAGATACATAGGATGAAAGAAGATTCATCATGTTTGCGTCTAAACTCTATACTTGAAACTAACAGAGAAAATGCACTGGATCTAATATGTCAGTTAATGCTTGTAGAAACAGAGTTTTCGTCAATCTACAACCGCAATTGACTAGCCAATCTAATAAAACCTGCGTATTCGAACCCAACCCAACCTAACCTAACCTAGCCCAGCCTAACTCGCACCCATACGACTCTCACCCACTCGAGAAACAACACCCACATTTTCGAAAAGTTTCAAATGACAACTCACGTTAATTACGCCTCGTCACTGAAAAGCGCCACTAATTAGACCATCAATCAGCTCCTGAACGACCAAAACGCTCTACTGTTCTGCTTTTTGTTGCTCAGCGTGCGTCAAAAAACCTGGGCTTGTGCCAGTTTCGCTCGAGCCAAAATTTTCCGCTCTACTTCAGAATGGACCGTCCGTCGGGATATTTTTCCCAAGATGACGGTAATTAATTTCAGATACCTTTTTTGAATCGACTAATATGTTTTGGGGCTTGTTGATCTTACTGGAGGGGGAATAACATCAATAACTCATTCACTCGTAAGAACTGTTGCAAATATGTACATATTTATGAATTTTCACTGCTCCTTTCACCACGTTTTACTGAATGCAGTGTGCGTATGCGCAATAAATATCCGATACATAGTCAAAAGTTTATTTGCTACTGTGACACAACAGCAACGCTTCTTAAAATTGAACATTTTATGTATTTTTTCAATGAAAGCAAATTCAGCGTAAGCGTATACAAATTGCAAAGCGTTAACATGATATCGATAAAAGTGTTACATTATTGCCTCATAAAGCATCCAACACATCCAGAAAATTAGTTTTAAAAAGATAATGGTAATGAGAATTGCCTTTATTTGGGATCGGGATATACATATATATATATATATATATATATATATATATATATATATATATATATATTTAAATATACTGTATGCCAAAAAAATAAACCAATTCTAAATTACTATATATCAAAAACTACAAATGTAACAAAAATTTTGAAAATTACCTATTGTTTACCAACCGTTTTGGCATCTATATAAGAAATTTAATAAGGATGAATGAAAGGGTACTTTTTAAGCCAGTTTTTTGGTGACAGACACGAAAAGTATGCTTGCGCTGACAGTTAGTAGGCAATTCCAAAACTCCGAGAAACCTGTGGAAATAGATTAAATAGAACGTGGTGGAGGTTTTTTCCTACGGGGGAATTGAATATTAGGTTACTACTTGAAAGAATTTTTTTTTAATGCTAGCTATATCTTATTACCAATAAACAGTTGCAAGTAACTTTTAAAAATATTTTCAACAGAAAGAAATGTGAATTCAAAATAACTTATGTAGACATACTTTTTATGTCTGTCAACAAAAACATTGCTGTAAAAATACCCGTTCATTTATCCTCCTTAAATTTCCGATGTAGATACCGAAAAAGTTGATAAGCAATACGTAGTTTTCAAAATTTTTGTAACATTCATAGTTTTTGAGTTATAGTAATTTAAAATTAGGTTTGGTTTTTTATGGTTCATACGGTATATCGCATGCTCGTATAATTGTGAAACTTCCAGAATGATAGCAAAATGCCTGAGTGTGTATGGATGTAACGTTCTGTGTCAGGACACAAAAGTGGTTAAAACCTACTTTCAATAAATAGTAATAATAGGAAGGGACAAAATATGGTAAAATCCCATTCATAATAGTAATGAAAATTAGAGTACAAATGTGATGAACATTCCATGCATTATTGGCATAGTAATAATGATTAGGGTAAATATGTAGTTAAAAATCCTTTGTATAATAAATAGTAATCATGGTTAGGAAACACAAGTGGTGAAATCATTTGTTTAAAGGTAATGATGCTAATTAGAGCACAAATGTGTTAACAATCCCTTATAGCGTAGTAATAATGATTAGGGCACAAATGTAGCAGAAACTTTATGTGTAATAGATTCAATAATTAAGTTATTTGTGAGATAAAAATTCCGTGTGATAAGAGTACCATCTCATGGCAGTGAAAAACACCTTTGGTAGAATTACCTCAGCGACGACCAAATATAGTCCTTAACCGAAGTTGTAGTTAACGGAGTCTGTTATTATTATTAATCCCATGTTTTATAGTAATAGTAATTCGAGTACACATGTACCAAAAATCCCATGTAGTATAGTAATAGTGATAAGGGTGCAAATGATACCATGACCCACCAGTAAAACATTTCAAGAAATAATGTACGTCTCGATTATCTTTTCCATGCACTGGAGACTCTGGCCTAGGTACAAAAGATCTCAATGACGAATAAAAGTGTCCAAAGTATTTGTTATAACCCTAAATAACTACCTTATTTACTAAGATAATCGATTAATTAACTGTTTAAAATTAAAATTAAAATAAAATAAAAATTGCTACATATTTACTGAATGTCAGTTGATACTCCTGCATTTTGGGTACATGAAGCAGTGAACATACTCACTCATAAACTATATGGAATTATTGAGTGAATCTCATTGAGCCGCACAAGCCAAATAAGTAGTAGCAAGGAAACTTACAGTAATGTCACATCGATGACATTAGCGAGATAAATTAATTGAAAAAGATTAAATAAATCTTCTGATGATTTTAACACTTTCGAAATCCTATCTTCAAAAAGAATTTTCAAATAATAAACCCAGAAACTCACTTGCATTTTATTAAGCGCGTTCGAAAAAACCAAACGATGACCTAAAGTCATTCGTCTCCATAAACAAAGCACACAGACCTCGCGCGATTTCATTTGGAAGTTACTTCGTAAACCGAACGTCGGGTGCCAAATTGGAGCTTCTGGAGCCATTTTGGCCAAACGAGTTACTTGCAAAATTGATGCAGAAACGACGTGCCAACGACGTGCGTGAACGCTATGATCGTCGCAGCCCCGAATTACACGTCATCTAATACATCGGAGCGACCGCAGGCTGAGTAAACACGGCGTGTGGCTTCACGTTATAAGCCCGCAATTGACGTTGATCCAAATGCATACAATTGAGGGTTTAGGCACGGCTAACAGATGCGTTGGTTGTTGTCTGCAAAACTGCACTGGGGCGATAGGGTGACTGCCTCGCATCACGGGATCGATTTAAACACTCAGTGTCATGGCGCGCTTCATCAAACTCAGTGTAGAGTCAAAACATGATATTTTTAACCGGTTTTTACAGACTTAATTCATTGTAAAAGCCTCATCACTTATTTTATTTTAGTCCATTTGATTTAGACTGTAACAGAATCAACCAGCCAAGCTGGGAGACGTTAAGGGAAATCAAAAGCACGAAACTAGAGACTTTTATGTCATGGTCTAGACGAACTGATGACCGTGTGTAAACAGAGAATGATTGGATTGGAATATAAAGCGGCTTCATCAATTATTTATTACGATATGAATTGGCCTAGAAATTAAACGAGTTGCTGAGCCTTACCTTTGAAGGCTTAATTTCCTGAAGTAATAGCAGCGGTTGCTCAGGTTATGTCAATAGATTGTGAATAAATTATGAGATTCCGAGGGGAACTGAGTTTACTCAGCGTTAGCAGCTCGTAACCTACAGCGTTGTGGCCCCTCAGCGTTGAAATGTCCCGCATCCAATCCCCCATCCTCCATTCCCCCATCCTCCACTCCCTTATCCTTCGCTTCCTCTATCCTCCACTCCCCCATCCTCCACTCCCTCATCCTCCACTCATGTCACGTCTCACACCCATGAAACCACGCTTCACGTCCCATACTTATGTGGCGACCAGTCATGTCGGTGTCTTATAAAGATACCCCGGGCTGAGTTACCAACTTCACAACATCACAATCAATTTTGCAATGGGGTCATTTCACACAAAACAATACTCACCATTCGTCGCTGGATGCCCACTAGTGTACCCCGTCACGCAAGCCTACACTTGAAATGCGCGAAAATAAGGCAACGTTTTGTATTTTGATGTAATGTGCAGCGCGCTTAGAACGAACTTTAGTGATGTTTTTGAAATTAACACCTCTCGGACATGGAAATTTTCCCTCTGTCTATACAGGATGATTCATTTTTGGTTCATTCTTTCAACGTCCGCCATAACGACGCGCGAACAATTGATTGTGTCAATTTCATCGCAACAAATAAAATTAATTATGAAAAATAGGAATAATTTTTAAAAAGACTCAGATACACAACAATGAACTACATCAACATATTTTGATGTGAGCTGACTGACATTTCTGGAATTACGGATGAAAATAAAAATGTTTGATAGCTTTTACGTCACTCTGAAAATTTCTCTGCATTTCCGAAAGATACTTTAAAATCGGCTTTTTACAAAATCTGCGCAGCTTTGCGTATTGATTTATGTAAGATCACAAATTGAGCAGTAACCATGAATTCTGATCATTTGACGTACATTCGTTTTTTCTCGTATGCGAGTCGGATACGATACCCCAAATTACATTTATTTACATATATCAGACCTTAAAGTCAGAAAGACTCAGGAGCCAGTTTTCAAAGACGCCACCTATTCAGATAAAACAAGTTCACCGTCGTAGAGCGACTTTCTAATCACAACACGCATAAGCAATCAAATCCAAATGTTAACAAGAAAATTGATCGTTTAACTAATGTAATCTGATTTTTTGACTAAGGGAGAAAAACAATAACAGAAAGTAAAGAGGGGCTGACTGTTTTTAAAAATGTATATTTTCTCAAGCGCTTAATGAATGATATAATTTTTAAAGTGTTTTCAGCAAAGTCTAATAAATTGTACACGTATGCAGATACTTTTGAATTGCACATTGTCAACAGAGAATGTCTGACTAGAATTCGTATCATTACAGAGCGCGCACTTGACTAAGCTCACACCCACTCACCTTAAATAAGAAGTGTTTGGAATTGCGCTGCCCCAAGTACAGAGTTATTGGCTCATCCTCGTAGTCCAAGGGTGGCCCGACAGTCGGCAAAGTCGGTCTGCGGGTCCCTGAGTCGCTCAGGTGAGCGCCTCTGAAGCTCCTGAGCATATCTGACGGCGGTGATGCCTCTGTTACGTCGTCGTACGCAGGGTCCTCTGCAGGGGAGTTTTGCAGGGGGAGGGAACCGTGTTCGAGGACTGAGAAGTCCGTCATGGGCGGCGGTATGAGGCGTCGAAACACCCTCCGGCAGTCCACCCACACCTCCATCTGGCCCCCGGACACCACCACTGCCACCTGCATGGAAGCGAGTCCACACAAATTTTAGTCGTAGTCACTCCCCCATCCACCACTTACCCATTATCCATTCCTCATTATCCATTCCCCATTATCCATTCCCCATTATCCATTCCCCATTATCCATTCCCCATTATCCATTCCCCATTATCCATTCCCCCATTATCCATTCCACCATTATCCATTCCAACATTATCCATTCCCCCAATATACATTCCTCCATTATCCATTCCCCCATTATACATTCCCCCACTATCCATTCCCCCATTATGGGGAATGGATATATTGCAGCAGTCCCCAGTTTCCGCGGGTAATAACGGTGGCCAGGTTAGGTTGTAAGTTGCAGAATTATAAAATCGACTTTTCTGCTCAAGTCCATTTTTCTCCTTCCAAAGAAATATGAAAAGTGCAATTGTACACTAAAATTTCACTTCGTATGCTTATTTATTTTTAAAAAAGGTTGCGAAACAGATGAAATATTGTTCCTTTATACTCGTATGGGAATAAGCAATTAACCTAGTTTACGCATTTGTCCCAACTTGCGGGGAATATGTTAACTCGACTGCACCCGTATCAAATTTTGAAACACCAAACTTGCGTGTTGTTAAGTTGAACACTTGTTGAATTTGAAGTGTCCCTAAGTGGCAAGCCAATTTCGAAAAATAATTCAGATTTTATTTCGATCAATTAAAGCAAACTGGGTGGCTGTTATACTGCAATAAAAAATTTATAGAACTGTTGTTGATAAGAAATTATACGAAGACGTACGAAAAAAAAATCTCTAAGTGAGTGAGAGAACAGATTTCTTGGGGAAACTGCACCAATGATCGCAGTCAGGACGTCGAAGAACAAGGTAGTTAAACCTTAACCATTCGAAATTTTTGCATATTATCCCTTTATTCCAATCACCGTCAGTAGACAAGCTGTTGCGTCAGGTTATCATCGACATCAGGAAACGAAAAAAATTTCACTCGGCCGTTAACTTGAAAGAAGATATTTCGATATGAATAAGGCAAGAATTAAAAAATAATGGAGCTTTCAATAAAAAAAGAACTTCAAAACCCATGTGGATGACAAATGATTTGGTGGTACAGTAGCATTTCTTCCATCTACATAGAATAGCAGAAAAATGCAGAATGGTCGCTGCAAGAGAATTTTTAATACGACGTAAAAGTTGTCACAGCGAATAATTTTATTTACCCGGTCAATGAAAAAGTATAAATTTCGAAGCACCAGTGTAAGAAGAGGAATTGTGCATTTCAACATGGAGTTGGAATTGCAAAATGTTCCCTAATTCTGGGCAAGGGCATGGGAAAATGTAAGCAATGAAATGGATGAAGGTGTACGCATTTTGAAAGACAGTTTACAGCTTCCATTCAAGATCGCAGCATTTTGAACCATAGAGTGACTATAACTTTCTCCCTTACAAACGACGGGCCTACAACAAGTCTTGTAATTCCTTGATGTTAGAAACACAAATCCATTGAGTTATTTTTCCTGTTATTTTTTTAGAATGTGGTCCTCATCTGAGAGTGGGCCATAGAAGCCTCGTAGCTTTTTGGCTGACAATCCTGATATTATTGATTGTAAAATTTCAGTTCAATCTTATGTCCAACACATAATAATTTCCATACTTGCAGTAAATAAATATTTCATGTCTCATGAATGAAATGGATGCAGCTAGACCCTCAGATTTCTCTGGATTTTGACAAAAAATTTGGCAAAAAGTAAATTATTTAGTAATCCAAATCGATTATTACGGGAATGGGCTAAGCTTCAGTCATAAATTGAAAATAATATAAAAGATCAGCTTTCTATTTTACTGTCACTGCTTCTAGAAAAATGCCACTTCTCTAGCACTTCAAATAACTGGAATACTTCAAAATCTAGCACTATTTTTCCTTTCAACTGCTCTATTTGCCACTCTTTTTAGCGCATCCTATCAAGACAATGGTTCAAGCATTAAAGCTCTACTAAAACTCCCATCTATCACCTAAAATGAAATTGGAGAGCAAAGCCATCATAATTTTACAAACTACGAACACTCATTTTAATTTTTCGACACTTTAAATGGCCTTTTTTAGCCTAAGCTTCTTTTTATAATTTCCATAGCCAGGAGCCCAGCCTCAAAAATCCTCCACAGCATCTCATATCCCACAACCGTAAGCGGTTTGAACCTCCTAAGTCAGGTCTTTATGGTGCTGTTCTCGTACCTTATGCCAGCGGCGGTCCGCGAGTCTATAGGGAAAGAGCTCGACGTGCATCATGCCGTTGTGGACGTAATGCAGCCGCAACTCGTCCTTTCTGCCGGAAGATTGCAGTTCAAAAAGCCGCTGGAGGCCTTTAGAAAAAGCGAGGATGGTGCCCGCGTTGCGCTCTTCCTGCTGAATGGTGGCCATCACCGTGAACTCCCGTGACGTCGACAGGATGGAAGAAGTACGCAACCTCACGGCCTCTGGCAACTTCAGTAGCCGCTCTTCTCCTGCACAAAATGAAATGGAACTTCCTTGAGTCAACTCAAAGCACGCTGAAAAAATTGGGTTGTAGAAGCTATGTTGTTTGCTTGACACCAAAATTGCGTGGGTAAAATACTACTAAAAGTTATTGATAAATTATCAATAAAAAGATAAATTATAGGACAAGTGAAGAATATACTATCGGACACTTTCCAGGGTTGTACGTCATCTAGTTTCATTAAATACATAATGCGTTTCAAAAAAAAGAAAATATAAGAAACGTATGTAAGACTGTTCCGCAAATAACTTAGCTACATTTTACTTTAGTTCCAAGAAGAGTAGTTTTCATTGTTTTGAACGGTTACCTATATTTTTCATGTAAAATATAGCAAGACAACATTTGTACTGGGAAATATTTTCAATCTATGCTCTTCAGCCATAATGATTGTAATATGGTCTAATTTCTGGGTTTTTTATTGCGAAGAGTGAAAATCAACGTAATAAATTAAAACTATGGAAAATAACGAAAGGTAAAAAAGAAGTAGGTTTAAAATACATGAAATAAACTATTGATGAACTTTAGGTTTAAAAAAATTATAGCGAAAATAGAGGAAATAGGGATTGTGGGAGTTGAGTAATGAATTGTGTTATTATGTCATTAGAGTTAATGAAAAAAGAGTAATTAAGAAATGTAGAAACTGGAAAATAGGGGGATATGAAAATAAGGAAATTAGGAATCTGAGAATCAAATTATTACAGGATGTAAAAATAGAGTCATTAGGGAGTAATGAAATTAGGGGAGCAAGAAATATGACGTTAAGGTAAATAGATAAATGACGCAAATAGAGATAATTGATACATAATATATATGAAATATGCTGAAAATAACCATGTACATGCACAAACATGGAATAGTGAGAATAATGATGAAACTAGATTATGAGGGCAATTTTAAATTACAAGCAGGTGAAGCAAAAGCGATAGAAGTTGTGCAAAAGCAATGTTTTTAACCCTAAATTATTCCCCACATGTGTTGGAAATAACAGCATAGAAACAGTTTCGTTTGGACCCTATTCAAGTCTTTCACGGTTTTTCATCAAGAGCATTATCTCACCATCAACTTCTTTGACTTTGATTTCACCCTTTTTCTTGGTCCATCTCGAGTACTCTCATTCGTCCGCCACCAGCTTCTATAATTTTGATTTCACCCATTTTTTAACGTTCCATCTCGAGTACCCTTATTCTTTTACCACCAACTACTCTGCTTTTGGTTTCACCTTTTTTATTGCTCCATCTCGAAATACACTCATTCGTCCACACCTAACTTCTTTGACTTAGATTTCACCCTTTTCCATCGTTTGATCTCGAGCACGCTAAGCAACTCAGCACTAAGTCGGACCCTCTGCAGGGCTGAGATAGTAACTTCTGAACTCCCTGCCCAAGATGTTGGTGAGCGTAGAGAAGAAGCGACCATGCTAATATAATAACCAAGCGACTTAATATGGACTGCCCTCGTAAATGAAGTCATCAAGGCTCTTAACTCTCTGGAACCCGAGCCCACGCACTTAACTTGTGTACAATTTTAGCAGTATGTCACTTAACAGGAACAGTGGAGGCTTCTAACAGTGTTCTCACCCTATTTGCCCAATTTTAAGTGTTTCGCTCAATTATAAGTGTTTTCGCCCAATTTTAAGTGTTTGTGTTCAATTTTAACAGTGTTTTCGCTCAATTTTAAGAATGTTTTTGCTCAGTTTTAAGTGTTTTCGACCAATTTTAACAATATTTTCACCCGATTTTAACAGTGTTTTTTCGCCCAATTTAAACAGTGATCTCTTCAAAATTTAACAAAGTTTTAGCCTAATTTTAACAGTGTTTCGCCCATGAGGGTAGTGGAGGCTTTCTTCGTAACAAAAACGGTCATCTGCATTCAGTCGTTCCATCTGACCATTTTCTCTCATTAAATGCATTAAATTTTGAAAATTAATATCAATCGTGACAAACGATGAAGACAATTAACTGAAATCCAGTTTCAATAGCGATGAGCGAATAGTGAATTTCCGGTGTTAATAAATTGGTTTAGGACATTAAAAATTAATTACGTTCATGATTAGCGAGCTAATAGAAGTGGATTATTATAGAACAAACAACACTTTAAATAAAGAAGGGTAATAATTTACACCGTAATCAATAGCTTCTTAACATCAATAATCTTTTTTATGTTGAATAATTTTTAAACATCAACAATCATTTGCATAATCAATAGTTTTTAAACGTAAATAATAAAAACTCTAATTAAGAGTTTTTAAACATCAATAATCACCATTATAATCAGAATTTTTTAAAACATCAATGTCCATTATTATGATCAATAGTTTTTGAACATATATTATCATCACGATGACCAGTAGTGTTTAAGCATCAATATCACTGTGATCAATCGTAATACGAGCAGACTATCTAGCTGAACTATGGATCGAAGACAGAGGCGGCAGTGTGTGTCTGCAAATATATTTGAACAACCGCGTCATGGGGAGTGGCTGAACCCCTGGACTGCACATAACGTTGAATTAAAGCCATAATGAACAAGATTGTTATGCATTGTGCATAACAGTAGACTTAGTATGGTAATTGTAGACTTGAGATTCGGCATAGCGAATGTTACAGCGCAAAATAAATATGATGTTACCGTGCGCACTTTAATATAGGTTAAACCTCAACATATCTGTGAAGGACCTTGCTCGTGACGTTTCATTTGGTGGCTACTTGCAGACTTGTGAGGATGTGACGCTGGGACATCTGCGGTTGAACGTGTAATTAATCCTATTTTTTATTTTTTTTTTACAGTAATTTCACTTATTAATTGTCTAAAGTAAACGTGAATTGTCAAACCAAACTGAAGAACTCTCGGTATGTAGGAACTGTGGCTGAGGTAAGTGGATTATGTACATATGTGGGCTCAGCCAAGTTCCGTTTGTACAGTAGGTATAGGATTCTGTTCTTTTGTACGTGACTTGCTTGGTTGGTTAGTTAGTAAATAAACTTCGGTGAAATTCTGCGAATAAACTTCATTCATAGTTATTAAGTTGTTGAACTATATTTTTCTTATTTTCATTAATCGATTTATTTGTGTATTCCCGCTGAGGTGGAACCATTCAGAAGCTTCTTAGTTACTTGTTTATCAGAATCCGGTGTATTGGTCTTTGTGAATAATTCAGCCAAATTATTTATTTCGATTATTGCATTCCATATTTGAATATTATTGCTGTTATTCCATCTTCCATTTCGTTGTATACTTTGTCTTATCCGTCAATTGTTATTTCTGTTGATTAGTGTTCTTGCATTATTTCGGCCTTAGGAAGCAGATTGTCATTATTTTTAGTTTACCTGGTTTATCTTTTGCTTACAGACGATGTGTAAACACCCCTGTGTTTCCCGCCCACGCTCCATTTCTGGGGCTCTCCTAACTATTATCGTTGCGTTTCCTGATTTTCCTTATGTTCTTTTTACCACTATTTTTTATTCTGTCTTCCCCCCTGTGTAATTTACGCCGTTTATCTGTTTCTGTTATAAATATACCTGAACGCTTTTGGTTATTCTCCTGCATTTTTCTTAAAGTCCTCTGGTAATTGAGAGAGCATTATCCTTTTCCCCAATTCGGCACCCGCTAACAATGATGCTTACGATCACAGTCATGTTTGGCGAATCGATCATGACAAGTTACGGTAGATGACATAAAATATCCGACGCAAACTTTTCATCACAAAATTGTGTACAGGGTGACGCAGAAGTTACTTTACCATTAGAAATGAAATATCTTTTTCTTCCAGTAGATTATTTTTGATTTTTCATTTCAGAATTATAAAGTTATGTTATTGGAACTTTAAATATGAATAAATTCACAGCAGAAGAGGGACTGAAGATTATTGAATTTTATCTTGGAAATGGACGCTCAATTATTGGAACACACGTAGAGATATGCTAGTAAACTTTGTTCGCACGTAAAAGAACAGGTGTACGTAAATAAACCTCGAACTATCCAGCATCTTAAAATGCCTTACAAAGAGCGCGTGTTTGCGAAGCTGAAAAGGGGGACCATTTACGTGACATTATTTTTCAACCATTAATCAAAATCAAATTCCAAACTTTAAACTATGTATTACAAAAGAATTAATAAAGTACACTCATTTACAAGAAGATATTTTATTTTAAAATGGTAAAGGGACTTATGCACCACCCTGCATAATCTAATGGTGATTTGTGTCGAAATCTAATTTTATAAATGAAATGATTGGATTATTGAAACATGTTGAATTAATTTTTTCTAATAAATTATTATTCTTGTTATCATTATGACGATGTATTAATTGCAAAAGAATATTTAATTCATAACGCATCGGCCTCATTTTGGCATAAGAAAAACAGTGCATTGCTTGATCAAGAAAAGTTGAAATTTTGACTTCCCAAAATACTGAAAAAAAGACAGTGATGAGACGTGAGGTTACCTACAAGGTCCGTCTAAAATTCATCATTGTATGAGGTTGAAACTCAATGTAAATAAACGATTAATTTTCAATCCAACTTTCATTTTTCATGGCTCTCGGATAATTTTTTTAAACAAGTTTTGCCCAATTTCCAGTCTTAAATTTAAAAATAACTCAGGACTTAGTATATCAAATTCATCGTTTTCCTCGTGAAAAAGTATTTTTTTGAGACTATAAAAAGTTTACCTCAAGCCGCTGGTGAAACTTAAGAAAATGGGAAAGGAATCGCTCATCAAATTTGGGAAGAACTGAGGATCACTGACTCCATTCGGGAAGAATTGAGAATCACTGACTCCATTCGGGAAGAATTGAGAATCACTGACTCCATTCGGGAAGAATTGAGAATCACTGACTCCATTCGGGAAGAATTGAGAATCACTGACTCCATTCGGGAAGAATTGAGAATCAGTGACTCCATTCGGGAAGAATTGAGAATCACTCGTCCCATTTGGGAAGAATTGCAAATCACTCATCAACTTAAGAACAGTTAGAATAGACTATACACGGGAGCCACCACTGACCCTGGAGGAAGACGGCCGGAGCGAAGGGCCTGGGACCCGATATCAGCGTGAGGCCTCTGTAGCTCGTGTTCCACAGCTGCAGCGCCTCTATCAGGTCCACGTGGAGCGCGCTGTCTGCCAGGCTCCCCTCCACTCCATCTGCAACAGGAAAAAGCATGGAATTTAACAGGAAATCCGGAATACTGGAAATCTAGAAAAGCGTTATTTGTAATGAGATTTTTACCCTTAGAGTACGTGAAGCTGTTGATAACAAAGTGAGTATGGAAACTAAACGGCAATTGCCAGAGTACGAATAAAAAATTTTTCGGTTGTTGGAACCGTGAAATTAAAAGAATTTTTAAATTGGATGAACATACGCGTTTTGATGTGAGATGTTCACAGTTACGCGCACGAAGATGTAAAGAAAAATGATAGTTTTGAAAAATAAAGAAAAATTGCTATACCATATTTAAAATTTCAATAACTTTTGAAATATATGAAATAGGAGACTATAACATGAAACATCCGAAAGGACAGAATTCAATGTTTTCTTAAGTATCTGGTATACCCTTCAAATAAGCATAAACTTCAAAGGTGCAGGAGAGATCACTGTTATCAGCAAACAGAGCACAACTGACTCTTCAACAACGCAAGTTCATCGTCGAAGAAATGACGAGAATTGGATCCATCGTCGGGACTCGACGGAAATTCTTCATGGAATACCGATTCAAGCCTAACAACACAACGATTCAGAGGAACTACCAGAAGTGGCAATCCCAGTTAATTGTGGGAAACATTAATAAAGGAAGATCTGGAAGAAAGTTCCTGAACGCACAGCGGAAAATGTTGAAAGACTGAGAACTCTAATTCAATAGTAGGGCCAGCAAAGTGAAATAAAAATGAAAAAAAAACTCGTCTTGTTTCCAAAAATACCAGTTTTATTTCCCTATTCTGCCTGTGCGAAAGGTTATAGCAATTTTAAAAGGTATAATTTTTTTAGTAACCATCCTGTACATACTGTATCATCATTATTAATCTACTCAAGAAACGAAAAACAGTACAAAACATCTTCTAATTCAATGGTTTTCGAAGGCTTCAAGAGAGTACAATTATCTTTGTAGATTGATCATTTAAGATGCAAATAATTGTTTTCTTAAAAAAGTAATATGTAATTCAAAAAGTAAAGTAACTAAAAGTTTTTTAAAAGTAATTAAAAAAAGTAAAAAGTGAATGTGAAAGAAATTTATTTTGCTTTTGTGCTTAAAATACAAGTAATTCATTTTATATTTTTCCAATTTACCATTGTACCATTTTTCTTATGAAGAGGAAAAGATTTTCATGTTACCGTAAAATTTTAAAAGAAGCCCAATGCCACCGTAAAAAAATTAAACATTCAACAGAATATCTGATCGTGCGCTGCTAATTTATTCGAAATAAAATTCATGGGTAAAATTCAAAAATATACTTCAGGTCTCGAACGAGCGGCGCCAAAGTTGAGATAAACATTGCTAACAAGTTTCCATTTTTTCTTGCATTTCGTGTTCGAAATTTCAACTCTCATTTTGCTATAACTCCTTTTGTTTGTGTTTTTCTACTTACGATTAAGTTACTAGATTGAGAAGCTTGAATTACCCACGCCTCGTAATCTTTCGGTTGACCTTGTTTTAACTCTGTAACTAACAAATGCATGCACAGAGTACAATGGGAATTAATATGTTGGTAATTTTATTCTATTAGCTAATATACCTTACCAGGGCAAGAATATCTAGAACAACCTATGAAAAACAAAATACGAATTTTGTTTTTCTTATCAGTTAAATTTACCTTTTAGAGCCAATCAAACAAATTCTTACAAATCCAAAGTATAGCTCGCTCTAGCAAAACAACAGCACAATAGAGCGGAATACATCATTTCTTGCAATACATCTGATGGGCAGGAGATGCAACACAAAAAATCAATGTCATTTAGAAGAGCAGCACTTAGGAGCACAATAATTCGACCTTATTTAATGAGCATCACGTCACAGGACAATAACTCAACGTTATTTAGAAGGGCAGCACATTAGAATACAATAATTCTACGCCATTTAGAAGAGCAGCAAGTCAGAGCACACTAATTTGACGTCATTCAAAAGAGCAGTACTTTAGAACACAATAATTTACCGCTATTTAGAAGAGCAGCACGTCAGAGCACAATAATTCGATGCCATTTAGAACAGCAGCACGTCATAACGCAATAATTTGACATCATTTAGAAGAGCAGCACGTCAGAGCACAATAATTCGATGCCATTTAGAACATCAGCACGTCATAACGCAATAATTTGACATCATTTAGAAGAGCAGCACGTCAGAGCACAATAATTCGATGCCATTTAGAACAGCAGCACGTCATAACGCAATAATTTGACATCATTTAGAAGAGCAGCACGTCAGAGCAAGCCAATTCCACGAAATGCGGTCACACTGGACCCTATTTCTACATTATTACCTCAATAATACATCCCACCATTGACACGGCTATTATGATACCTATGATGGCTTCTATACCAATTGAGCTTGACTGGAAAACCTACGCTAAAACTAATTTAAAGATCTAGTTCATTGGACACAACTGGCTTTCCTTTTCTCCTCCTTAACGAACTGTGCACTCCCACTAAGGTTCACTGCCCCTGGTGAGTGATGGGCTCATTGCGTGACTGAGGGCGAATTAGCGTTGCCATCCTTCATCTTCTGGACACGAGGGGACTGTAAAAAGGTCAATGCTTGGCAGTAATTTTAGACTTGAGCTTCTCGAATGGAGTTCTGGGTAAGATGAGGTACGCGAAAAACATCAATGAGGTTACGGATGGATCGTGTGGGAGAACGGGTTTTTGGATGTATTGTTTTGTAGATGATTTTTTAGGTTCAGAACAGTAAGGGTCTGGAGAAGTAATTCACTGGTCAGACGTTTCTGAGTTGAACAAAGTTGGATTAGCTTAGGACGATTATTGAGTCTAATTTATATTACAGGAACATGATTCATACAAACTGTCTTTTCAACGTTTCACCTCAGTTCTGAATTTCTACAGCTATCTAAAATTTAAAGTTGGTGTTAATTATGAAGCAAGAAATCCTTTTCCTCCTAGTTAGTTATGAGCCGTCAACTTTCCTAAACAAATGTTTGTTTTTTAAAAGATGTTTTTTAAAGATTCCCTGTTTTTTAACAAGAATCTTTTTGAATTTTATAATACAATATCTCATTACAACGTGCGAGTGAAAAAAGTGCATAAATGTTCATAACCACTTGCTTCAGTAAAAAAAAACTTAATACGAGTACATTTCTGAAGCTAAAGTCCATGATTTTTCCTTTTAAAACCAATACCTGTGATCCAGGAAATCGTAACCTACGCGTTAGCCTCTGTTCCCTCTCTAGCTACAGCAAAACAATTTCCAAGGGAAGACGAAACATTTCTTGAAGTCTGCTTCGTTTCCTTGCCTCCTTCCATTCTTCATCTCCCCCAGAGGAGGTGACAGAAAAAGTGCTCATCTCCACAAGTACTGCAATTCTAGACAAATGATCCCGAGACAAAACGAGGGGCCGCCGCAGTAACGACAGATAAAACTGGTCTCTTTAAGCTTTTCCTCCCGTGTGAGTCCCGTGGAAACTTCTACTCGTGAAGTGGCGAAATTGCAACTAGAGAGGATGTATTAGACGCAGACTCTTGATGGTTGCTAAAAATTGTAGAGACAAGGCAGTCCTCTTGTCAAGGGAGGATTTGTTGGACGTAAACTCTTGTCGTGTGCAAAGGATTGTTGAGATCAGACATTCGCGGGTACCAAGAAAGGATTTGTCGGTAAAGGAAGATGAGACGGATAGTAGCAACGAAACCTGAACCTAAGACCAGTGAACTTATTGGTGACTTACTTGACTTATATGAAAAATTGATAAAATATGGAATAATGACTCTTTTACACGCGAGAATTTTTGAAGTCCAAAATATTGGCATCTAGCACGCATAATCGGGAATCCCGAAACTTCGAAAATCTTCGATTGATTAATTACATGTATCACTCGTTTCTGAGAGGCAGAGGGCAACACCAAGAAAGTAGGAATAAAAAATATGTGGTAAAACATTGTACATCTGATATTTTCAGCAAATTTAGGTCACAAACACAATGAGCAACAAACTCTGTCAATCAATTAGATTTCTTTCTTACAAACAAAACGTATCCAAACGTTAATTACATGTTAGTTGCTACCGGTTGTTGCGACGTCACTGAAAAAAGTTTCCATGACAACTTCCTGGATGATAACATCCAGTTCCTAACATACACGGAAAACCAACTTAGAGAGCATGCTACTCAATGGAAACTTCCAGGGTCCAAACATGGAACAAAATCTTAACGATGTAATTTTTATCAGTTGAAAGAAACTTTTTGCAGTCTCCGAGATTCTCCATGACTCAGCAAGATGACTCAGCGCCTTCACAAAAAGGCCTAAGCCAAAAACGGTCTCAAAAATTTCAAGAATTTCGAGGAAAAACTTAAAGGGATTCAACATTATCGCAAAGGAAAAGGACTCACAATTAGAGAACTCGGTTAAGTCTTCCGAAGTAATGCCTTTGGAAGAGTTATTTTAAAAAAAAGGTAACCACCCTTTTGTAATATCAATTAACTGATCAACATCTTGTAATGTCATTAAATATAGACCTACATTTTGTTATATCATTAAATAGTTGAGCACTATTTTGTACTCTCTTTTGATTGCCCACCATCATTTCGTAGTATGGTTAAATAGCTGACAATCATCTTGTAACATCATTTAATACATGAACACCCTCTTGTAATATCATTAAATAGCTGACCACCATTTTGTAATATCATTAAATAGCTGACCGTCATCTTGTCATACCATTAAATAGCTGAGCACTCTCTTGTAATATCATCCATACAGACAGACGCGCCTTAAAACTGGTCTTAACAAACATTGATCGAAATTGAAGTAGAATAAATTATAATTATCATTTAACATCAAGATTGTGCTATATAATGGTTAGCATAGTTTCTTTCGCGTGTGTTGCTCGTTTGCTATCAAGTCAGTAACAGTTTTTCAAGACATTGCGCAAATATGAGTGTCAAAATACATTGCCTTTTTAGTCACCCAGATCGTTTTCTTGGAAATCTTTAATACAGATATGATCAAGTAGGGCATGGATTTAGATATGATGTCCATGAGGACATCAACGAGGTGGAAGCTCTGCACTAAGTACTGTGGTGATGGCAGACTGCTGGTGTTTGGAACGAGATTGTCGTCCTGCTCACCATTCCTGATGATTTAAGATACGTTAACTTGTTCCTCAAATTTACTTCTAAAATATTTTGCCCAACGATCCGAATTTATTTTAAATTTCGATTTGTTCATGAAGCTGAGATGCTGGCAGGACTGCTGTTGTTTGTGTTCAAAATGAGATGTTCAAAGAAGCATAAATTTTCTCCTCGAGTTTTCTATGAAAATTCTTTGCCAAAAGGTAAAATTTATAATAGAATTTTGTTATATTCTTTACTTCGTTTTGCACTCATTTCATAGCTTCATTTCATTTAAATCTTAAATGTTTAAAAAACTTCCTCAACGGATTATATTGTTTTATTCAACTAAAATTCTATCGGCTTTTGAAATAATAATCATGCTCACTCTTAACATTCAATAGAAACAAAATGGAGACAAAACTGGATCTGATAAAGAATTGCTGAAGTTATTTTCGAACTCTGTTGGTGGAACCACTCCTGAATTGGTTGAAATATTTTAGGCACTAGACAAAAAATTTTTCGTCACCCAATGTAAAAGACGTTTATCAAAGCAATTCCAAATAATTTATTATAGCATACCCTACTCGATATAAGCCATCATTTTCTATTAAATGGTTCAACGAGATTACAATTTTCGTTTTGGGATCTTCTTCAGAAGAAATAAAAGAGCTCGAGAGTTCAAAGTCAAGAGCTTAATAAAAGAGCTTTCGACTAAATGCGATGGCAGTGAGGCGTTTACTAGCAACGCAGTGTCGCTGAAGTGATGAAATTATTGACCACTTGTAAACACATCGCGGTGTGTGTCGGCGTGAATTTGACAAAGTTTTTATCGACTATCGTGCCACTGCTACCGATTAAAATATTTTTTAACAAACTGACTCGATTTCACTGACATTTTTAGTATTTTATTTCACTTGGTTTGTGCCTTGAATAGAAATTTTATGATACTAGCATCTCTCTGTCCTAGCTTTGTGCAGCGATTTAAGAGTTTAACTGAGCAGTAGAAACAGAACAATGATTTTGTGGTAATAGTTGATAGGTGCTTTTCGAAAACAAAGTGATTTTACGAGCAGGTCGAAAGCAAGCATTGAAAGTTTTTGCTGCTGTAAAATGATTCAAGGGAAGCTGAAAGTTTGAAAGTCTAGGAAAGTTTTTAAAATTGAAAGTTCATGCTGCTGTAAAATGGCTCAAGGAAAATGAAACCTTTGAACTCTATTTTTTCTTCAGTTTTGACAGCCTCTCATGACCAGCACTTAGCAACAAGTGAACATAACTCTGACCAATCTGATGTAAATTCTCAGTAGAAATTTTCACTTGGACCAAATTTCAGTCATTTTAGGGCCGGCAGGCATAATTCTAAAACTATTTAGACTACCCCAATCGCTGATTATGTGAGGGTACATGTGAGGGTACATCGCAGTGGCCGAGTGTATAGAGCGCTTGCGTTCTATGCTTCATGCCCAGGTTCGATCCCTGTGAGCGGCAGTTGGCGTGAAAAACGCTGATGCGGCAAATCAGGGTCGTTGCCTGCAGTATGGTCACTGTCCTCAAGGAATGTTACCTGAGCACTAAACGAGAGAAAATGAGGCCTAAAGCTCGGGCGTGACTAGGGGCCTGGGGAACCCCTATCATGTACATTCCCTGTAAAGTATCATGTAAATGATGCTAGCCACCCTCTACTTGAAAAGAGGAAAAGGCTTGGTATATACCTAATATATACCTATACATTTAAAAAAAATGTTACTCCGAACGGAAAAAATTCTAAAACGTACATCATTCATAATTACCAGTAAAATGACATAAAATCATAACCCAAAATTCCACCCTGAATTTTCCTTTTGCGCTAGAAGTTTTGGAATAGAAATAATTAACTCAAACACGGAACCTCACCGCTCTTCTCCCCCTCAATTCGAGCCTTCTCCTTCGGCGTCTTACCTAATAAAATATTCATCAGGCGTCCATTAGTTCCTTTTCGAGTCCCCTTCCTTCAGCTATTTTTAAATTTCAGACAGATAATCTTTTTCTCACGACAGCTTTCCAGTGATTTATTTAAACTCCTGAGAGAAAAATGTGAGAGAGGACACAGAATATATCTTAACCTGGAGAGTTAGCCCCATTCAGCTGTCGACAATAACAAACACTTCAAATACTCTCGAGTCTCAGAATATTGGCTTCGGATACCAAAAGAAAGAGCCGGATTGGGATGCTTTTGAGGATGGATCTGCTTTGAAAAAAAAAACATAATTTGGTTCTACGTTTTTCTTATGTATGACTGAATCAATTAGCAGTTAAACTTTTATATTTTTCGCTTTTCATTTATAGATGAACACCAGGTTATCAAAAAGTGGCAAAAATAGAAGGTAGCGAATTAGGGAGCCTAAATTAGCTCATTCAATCGAGTGATTACTTACGCACAATGTTTCACAATGTTCAATGTTCCACAATGTTCAATGTACTTATCTTCTCCAGCATTTTCATCGGCCCTGAATCCAATCTATTTAGCGTTTCCTTATTATGAATCCACCTTACTCAGAAAATTCGCGGTAGCAATTTTTCGCGTTAGTAAGCGGTAGCGTTAGTACATATTTATGAAATAATTTTTCAACTAATTTTAGACGATCCTGTTAATACGTATTTTTGAAATATTTTTGCACTAAAACTATTCTGTCGAGTAAGAACATGTTTTTTTAAATATTTGTGCTTTAATTTTTCACGGTAACGTTGGTATACATTTTTGAAATATATTTTGCACTAATAATACCCGGTTGCGTCAGTACATTTTTTGCAATATTTTTGAAGCAATGCAACACAGTTGCATTAATAGATATTTTTGAACTAATACTACACGGTCACGTTCGTGAGCACAGAAGGAAAATTTAACAATTTTCAAAGCTACTCGCAAAGCATCAACACAAAAACATGCCATCGCGAACGGCACGCTCAGGTTGTAAAGCAGAGCATCGGATGACAAAGCTGAGTCCTAATGATCAATACTGGGTGACTTGAGCTGTACAATGAGTGTCTGCGAAGCGTCACCGAGTATGGCTGTAATAACACACCTGCCCCTCAACAGCAGTCGTTTGTAGCTTAGATTGCGGCAGTCGTATTGCTTTATTGCTGCAGAGTTGCAAGTCATATGATGTACTGCAACACTGTCGTAAATACTACAAGCGATGTCTCAACTTTTCACTGTCTTAGAGAATTTTGAAGCCCACTCCTGTAAACCAGATTAATACATTTTATTGCCTGACAATATTATGCTCGAATGTGTTTTTTAAAATTCCCTGTCGGGCGGAAGTTTTTTCCTTATCCTGATCTCAGTCCTGGATTAACAATGATAATTGTGCGTTAGTGTACGAGTGTGTACGCTACGGTGTAAAGAGTAATTTCACACAGAAAAATGAGAACGAGGAATAACGTTCAACGCCAACCAAAAATTTAAGCTTAGCATTGAAAATCATTTTACTGTATTTGCTCATTTGTAGAACTATTGCTTTTAAATGACATTTACCTTATACGTTAGTAAATACTACAAGGTAAAAATTTCGTTCTATAACAGTTGAAAATCTCACTTTCAGGTCAATCAAGAGAAAGATTATTCCAAAATTGTATGGAATGAGCGAGCACCTTCTAATGTCATACAAAATAGCAATCCCCAGCTAGCCTCACAAATACAGCTTACAAATATACGTGGTTAAGTTGTTCATCCATGTGGGTGAAATACGTTTGATAGTCCTAAAGTACCCTTGTAAATCGTACTTGGTCTAATGCACATCAAAATGAAGTACATTATTGGAGATAAAATGGTAATTGCTGAGTCGGAACAAATAAAATTAAATTTTTATCCCAAAAACTCATGTTTTATCTTTTTCAATAAAACCAATTACCTGCATCATATTTTTAATAACTTCACTGGCAACAAAAGTATTATTTCGAGCCAATAGTAACTGGAAATAAATTCCATCTAAAGTTTGTGCACCTCTTCAATCAATGTACGAGAAGGGCAAAATTCCAACTGAAATTCACACAATCAGTAAGCCTCAAACCTAACACGAATGTGTAGCACAAGAAAATACTCCTAATAAATACTTGAACATCAAAACGGCCCCACACAATCAAAAATATTTCGTCTTTTAACCATTAGTTGAAAATCTGAAGAAACTACAAAATTGTGACAGAAATTCAAGAGCTAAGACACGAGAACTAAAGATTTCCTGGTGAATGATCAGAACCGAGCTCGATCGAAACGTCAAAGTACCATTATTCTAGAGGGACACGACACAACGTCCTGCTAAACAGACTATAAAAAAGAAGAGAACACAAGTAACGGCTTTGACGAATTTATTCTCAAGAAGCGTGCAGCAATTGTGCTGAGGACGTATTCAATTTTGAAAGAAATAATTTAGATAGTTACAAATCTCAGAACTTGAATTTGTTTGTAAATAAAAGTCTAAATACACTAGTACCCACATAGCCTTTTGAGAGTGAAACTTCCAGCTCTTTTTTGGACGGTACGGACGCGTCTAACTTTCACTTAGGAATGAATCGAGTTACTGAAAAAGTTTACTCGCTTTTACTGCGTCGTAAAGTTATTCATCGAATTACCTCCGAGTTCAAAAACTGAAATGACACAATTCAAAAAGATGGAGCTCTCTCTCTCATGTCCGGGCTTGTACAGAAACAGAACCATTTAAACAGAGTCAAAGCGTTATCGCTCAAGCAATGATAGTAACCCGGTACTAATCCGGTAGATCGAGCAATTTAGTGAGTGTAAAATAAGTACAGCACCCTATTATTGTGATCTAAATCCGGCTTCATTTGAAAACGTTCCTATGTTAAAAGATAGAGTCTCACACAGCGAATTAGGCTATAAGTGCTCGTCAATTAGCCGTTCTTTCGTCTCCTCTTTCCTCATGCGAAAATTATTATAAATAATCACAATGTAATTTCACTGTTCATAAAACCTTTTTTCCATCCAAGGGAAAATTTTAGTAGCAAAATTTTAGAAGAATTTGTGAAATAGGATTTCAAATGACGTTGCTTCGAAAAACATAATTTCTTCGTCGACGCTGCACGTCCGGCCCTGAATATCAAAGCCTGGCGATCTAAAAACCGCGTTGTCGAGCGCAGGTGGGGCTGGTGCGTTGTCATAGAACATCATCGAAGATTAACTCGACTTCCATTATCATCTGATTATCGATTGAGCTGATCGAAGCTCGTAATCTAGATACATATTTTATTAGCCGCCACAGTTATCTGGAAGCGACCGATTGGAATATCTATCGAAGGTATCAATTACTCGGTCAGGTGTACAGGTCTCGACCAAATGATTTGAACTTAAAATGAAGCTTTGGGGTAAATTCAACCGTAATGACGACAATTGTGGGTTTGGAAATCCACGCATTTTATATTTTTTCGGCACAAATTATTCACAGCTCGACGTTGACGAAGGGGCACGTCACAATTATGTGCGACCAGTTCATGATTACGAACAGCAATAGAATTTCCGTGTACCTTGAATTTATTTAGTCACGTAAAATGGTAAATACTAAATAATACGAAAATCATTTTTAGGAAATGGGGCGATACCAACATGGCAGAGTGTTGAATTTATTTGGTCACGTAAAATGGTGACCTGTGAACAAAATAATACTCAGATCATTTGTGGAAAAAATTGGCGAGACCAACATGGCTGTGTGGTGACACAGTGACGCTTTTGAGGCGCTCAGCAGCCGTGGTCCAACACATGCGAGGCACGAAGGAAGTGTTGAGGAGCCATACAATTTAAGGAAATACTGAGTTTTTTTTGTCGGACAGAGAATGTAAGTATTTAACTATCACCGCGACGAAATTAGGGAATTATGCTTTTATCGTGGTCGTCGTTGCTGATAAAGCAAAAATGAAGCAGCACCTGACAGAATGCTGAGTGTGTGCGTGAACTGACTTTGAATAAATCTGACTGAGGGGGCTTACGATTCTCGAAAATTATCCCGTAGTTGATTGTACGATGAGGAGTAACTACCGTTCATAAATAAGTTTTCCAAAACCACTTCATATGGCAACAATTCAGTGCCCCTTTGCCATTTCCTGAAAAATTAGAGAGGTTAATTCAGAAAACGCTCGTCAATTGTTATTTGGTGGAAATTTCGTTAAATCAATGCAGGCTTCGAGTGTAAAGTATAGGATACTAAAAAATTTATATCTGCTAAATAAAATAAGCTTTAACTAACATGATATGGAGCTTAAGAAGCATTTAATAATATTGAGACGTTTTGGTGCTGCCAACACTGCCCTCTGTGTCAACATTGGAGACAACCTGTCGCGATTCTAGTGATTATCTTCCCAGGGATGCTGAAGTTACTCACTCACTAATGGATCACAAATCATATCGATATTCGTTTACTTTTTCCAGACGTTGTAGCAATAATTCTCAAGATGAAAAAAAAATATTTCTACGGAGTATTTTATTCATTAAATACATATGAATAAGATGCTTTAAATCACGAATTTTGCACATCAGTCGTGCAACGATCGTACACCTTGACTGCGAAATTTTGTCGATTTTTTGCAAAGGATTTGTGACTGTATAACTTCTTTACATTCTTCAATCTATTAGACTTACAAGTTGGAAAAAGTTTCAAAATAGAAATAAAACGAAATGAAATTTTATTACAAACTAGTTTAAGCTTCTCTAACCTCTTAAAACGCGTTTGTATATGTAAAGAAAGACAACATCTAGTATAGAATTAGGAAAAAAGAGAACCTTTGAACATAAGTAATTTCACACACAAAGGGTTCCTTGCGCATGAAAACTTCATGATTGAAAAAAGTTTGTGAAACAAGATAAAAGTCTAGGGAGAAAATTATGAGTACTGAAAAATGGCAGCAGAGCATTAAAAAACTTTCCGTAACTGAACAAATGGCTATTTTATTTCAACAAAAGGATAATCGTCTAAACTTTCAACTCGGGACCTGACATCTTCGTCAGAAAATCATTGATACGATACATTTATAGTAGTGTGCTACTATTTTGAATCTTTATTATTGTTAGTTGCGTTTTGTTTGTTGGTAGTTGCGTTTTGTATACTCTGGAAAGTGACATCCACGTGCGACCTGTTACGCGTAATAGCGAGAGCATGTGGAGGGTTGCCCACGGTCTACCATGGGGTTGCCGCGGATAGGTTGGCAGAGTTAGTTTTTGGAGCCTGTAGAGGTCGGTTTGGCTATCTGTGTACTCCTCCGTGTATACTTTCGTCGGTGACTACGTTGTGCGTGATATGGTGGGTCTGAGCAAGGACAAGTTAATAAAGGCTAACGTCCGGTGCTAGAAGATTCCGCCATAAGATAGTCGCCAATGTATGAAGCAGGATTGTATAGTTTCATGTAGCGCAGTCACGCCGACCGGTTTTATCCTACGTGGTATGTTTTAGAGTGGAATACCCTGAATGTGGATACCAATAAACGTAAGTTTCGCATTTTGTTGTTTTCCATGAAAGCCGGATTGAGAATAGCGCCACAAGTTTGGGTCTGAAAATTACCAGGAACTGGTGCCAGTTGTCAAAAGAAGTTCGGTCGTAATTTGCGTTCGGGTGTGTTTTGGTAAACCCTTTTGTTGGCGACTGTACCGAAGCCTGGGACGGCTCTGGAGTTTGTTGGCTGAGTCGAGCCTTGGATGCTCCGGAGATAGGTTGATAGATTAAGACGGATCCTGGGGTGCATTGAAAATAAGGTAGCAGCGCTTCGACCCGTGCTTTACGTTGGCTAGGCTGGTGCAGTGGTGGTCGCGCAGCCCAGTGTATATGTATAAATTCCGCGACCCCGCGAGCCAGAACTACCACACATTCACTAGTTGAAATATAGATACAATATTGAAAGATAAATACAATAACTGTTTCCAGTGCAACGTACACAATGCACTTTACATACCCCACGCTGTATACCACGCATACCACACTCTGCATACCACCCAATATACCAGCATACATCTGGACACTGAGACACAAGCCCAATGTGGGCAGTGAGACCCAAGCCGAATGAGGGCAGTGAGACCCAAGCCGAATGAGGGCAGTGAGACACAAGCCCAATGTGGGCAGTGAGACACAAGCCCAATGTGGGCAGTGAGACACAAGCCCAATGTGGGCAGTGAGACACAAGCCCAATGTGGGCAGTGAGACACAAGCCCAATGTGGGCAGTGAGACACAAGCCCAATGTGGGCAGTGAGACACAAGCCCAATGTGGGCAGTGAGACACAAGCCCAATGTGGGCAGTGAGACACAAGCCCAATGTGGGCAGTGAGACACAAGCCCAATGTGGGCAGTGAGACACAAGCCCAATGTGGGCAGTGAGACACAAGCCCAATGTGGGCAGTGAGACACAAGCCCAATGTGGGCAGTGAGACACAAGCCCAATGTGGGCAGTGAGACACAAGCCCAATGTGGGCAGTGAGACACAAGCCCAATGTGGGCAGTGAGACACAAGCCCAATGTGGGCAGTGAGACACAAGCCCAATGTGGGCAGTGAGACACAAGCCCAATGTGGGCAGTGAGACACAAGCCCAATGTGGGCAGTGAGACACAAGCCCAATGTGGGCAGTGAGACACAAGCCCAATGTGGGCAGTGAGACACAAGCCCAATGTGGGCAGTGAGACACAAGCCCAATGTGGGCAGTGAGACACAAGCCCAATGTGGGCAGTGAGACACAAGCCCAATGTGGGCAGTGAGACACAAGCCCAATGTGGGCAGTGAGACACAAGCCCAATGTGGGCAGTGAGACACAAGCCCAATGTGGGCAGTGAGACACAAGCCCAATGTGGGCAGTGAGACACAAGCCCAATGTGGGCAGTGAGACACAAGCCCAATGTGGGCAGTGAGACACAAGCCCAATGTGGGCAGTGAGACACAAGCCCAATGTGGGCAGTGAGACACAAGCCCAATGTGGGCAGTGAGACACAAGCCCAATGTGGGCAGTGAGACACAAGCCCAATGTGGGCAGTGAGACACAAGCCCAATGTGGGCAGTGAGACACAAGCCCAATGTGGGCAGTGAGACACAAGCCCAATGTGGGCAGTGAGACACTAGCCCAATGTGGGCAGTGAGACACTAGCCCAATGTGGGCAGTGAGACACAAGCCCAATGTGGGCAGTGAGACACAAGCCCAATGTGGGCAGTGAGACACAAGCCCAATGTGGGGAGTGAGACACAAGCCCAATGTGGGGAGTGAGACACAAGCCCAATGTGGGGAGTGAGACACAAGCCCAATGTGGGGAGTGAGACACAAGCCCAATGTGGGGAGTGAGACACAAGCCCAATGTGGGGAGTGAGACACAAGCCCAATGTGGGGAGTGAGACACAAGCCCAATGTGGGGAGTGAGACACAAGCCCAATGTGGGGAGTGAGACACAAGCCCAATGTGGGGAGTGAGACACAAGCCCAATGTGGGGAGTGAGACACAAGCCCAATGTGGGGAGTGAGACACAAGCCCAATGTGGGGAGTGAGACACAAGCCCAATGTGGGGAGTGAGACACAAGCCCAATGTGGGGAGTGAGACACAAGCCCAATGTGGGGAGTGAGACACAAGCCCAATGTGGGGAGTGAGACACAAGCCCAATGTGGGGAGTGAGACACAAGCCCAATGTGGGGAGTGAGACACAAGCCCAATGTGGGGAGTGAGACACAAGCCCAATGTGGGGAGTGAGACACAAGCCCAATGTGGGGAGTGAGACACAAGCCCAATGTGGGGAGTGAGACACAAGCCCAATGTGGGGAGTGAGACACAAGCCCAATGTGGGGAGTGAGACACAAGCCCAATGTGGGGAGTGAGACACAGCCCAAATTTTGTAGGAAATTTTGTTCCAACCCCAGCTATGAAAGTTGTGTGATGTGATTTTCAGAAATGCGACATTCTGGATCTCTGCTTCTATATTTTCTTGCAGAAGTTCAAAGAAATAACAGTTTTTCGTATTTTCGAACATTGCTCAAGGGTATTGATTTTTTCGCTCAAGTCACAATAATCTTCGAGAAAATTTCTGATAAGCAGGCTCAAAAAAATCGCATAACAAATCAGGTACGTTGAAAAAACTCGAAGCAAACGCAAATGCGCAATTGGGACCCATGTTATTCAGAGGCGCATAGCTTTCGATACGCACGCTAACAGGCAGTTCACTTTCCTCATACTCAAGCTCGTTGCACTAAGTGGCCACTTGAAATCGACCGGAAGGTTCACATGCGCCAGTGAAGTGTTTCTTGCGCAGTTGGCCTATTGTAGTTACACGTTTTCGAGGAATATCGCCAATTAAGCCGTCGCTTGTGACACCTCCGAGTGATCATTAGTTCAAGTCTTGAAAGCGACGGTCTCACTTAAGCCAGGCAATGCGACAGCCGCGACCAACGATTTGTGCCCTTCATGTGAGGGCCCGTGTGTGAGACTCGTGTCTACATCAGGCAAATGCGCATCAAGGTGTTCAAATTTGCGTCATTCAATTGAAAGTCCACATGCGAGACTCGCCTAACAAAGGGCGATGAAACAAGTTTAAAAACATTAGCAGTGCAACATCCTCGCTACGAATCAGAAAAAACTAGAATGATGCAACTCGCAGACTTTTAACGTTTTGTCTTGGAATTTTCGAATTTAAAACATAAACTTTGGTCAACAAAGACCGTTAAAACAGCAAGCAATCAGAGCCAGATCTCGTTTTAGGGTCCGCTCTGTCGGTGTCAGCACTTGGAGTTCAATGTCCATTCCCGTCCGTGCAAGCCATTCGAAATAAATTAGAAATTTCATCTTCGAAGCATAGTAGAATAGTTTGTACAAATGCGACATGTAGTGAAGTTCAGCAATCGTACAGTTAAAGAAGGAATATAACTTCTGTGTGGCTTTAATTGCCTTAGACTCCGAACACCAGCACCTTAGACAAAGGTCCTCCAGTTCTACCCTTGGAAACGCTGAGAATGCCTAATTAAGATCGAAAAATTCTTTGGCCATCCAATGTGGGCATTTGAAAGCTCACAATTTCGATAAAAAATTTTCGTCAAAATCAGTGAAAAATTTTTCTTTGATAACTTGATAATGTTTTAATTTGCAACTGAATTACTACCGTACTACGAGTGAGGAAAAAATTCACTCATAACATACGTAATTAAACATTTCTGAGTCCCATGGTCTCGTTATCATTTACATTTTGAACCTTGTTTTCTAATTTGCATAGCCATCGTCCATTTGTGCGTGTAAAACACTATGACAATTTTAACTTTTTGAAACATTCATGAGAAGAGTTTCAAAGGATTCTCCTCAAGTCACCGATCTCATAAGTCAAGGCGCTGAGCACCGCAGTTTCTTACGCAAGTCATTTTAGGCTCCAAGTTTTCAGTGGAACGAAACATGTTTTGTGGGAACATAAGACTCAAATTCCGTGAAATGGCATACTTATACAACCTAAAGAACGAGTATATCTTTATCGTTTTTTGCAATCGCTTAGCAAACATTTTATTTCAAAAAATTGTTACGCAAACATACTTGATTTCAATACAAATTCTATAATTAACATACTTGTGAAAAAAAACACCTTCATCAGATCAATTATTTCGCTACAGAATAGCTTAACTGCACATCCTCACTAATTATGAATCATAACGAGAGTCATTTTGCTATTAAGCAAACAAGAAGCAAGGCAGGACTTAGTCCCCTTCTTTAATCCCAGTCAAAGAGCAAGTCATAACTACTCTAAGCATAAATAGCAAAGACCGGCAAGGGGTAGACTCCAGTCCCTCGGTGCTAGTTGTTTATTTTTATACAAACAATTGCATGTGTCGTGTACAACAGAGATGAAGCTACGTTGTACTGATGTTGCATGTAACATTGCTAACCCACGGTTACTTTAACATTAACGGAAACTGTCTCTAGTTACCGCCATTAATGTTGCACGTAATGGCGGTAATGGTAATTAATGTTGCCATTAATTTAGAACATTAATGTTGCACGTAAGACTTCAAATCCACGGTTACTTTATCAACATTAGCGGAAACTGTCTTTCTTTACCGCCACAGCACTGCCCAAACATCATTGAAATGCATTTTTATTCGCATTTTAGATTTAATCGGAAAATATGTTTGAAATACATATTTATTATCATTTTATATGTAAGTGCAAAACATGTTTAAAATACATATTTATTGTTATTTTAGATGTAGGCGCAAAACGTCACCGAAATGGAAATTTATTTATACTTTAGACCAAAAGAAAATCCAAAAAGAATTCCGAAATTAAATTACAAGTTCAGCTATCGTGGAAAACTCTTCATGAGCTGCATCGAATCACGGTTCAAAATATCATTTGTAAAAAGATCGAGTTCAAAATTTCAAAATTTGCACATAAGATCCAAATTTATAAGTAAAGGAATTCAGACAATATACACGAAAGATTTCTATGATAAGATTTAGAGATGAAACGTCGCACGTGCTGGACTTGTAGAAATATTAAATCTAAATACTGCTCTCTGAAAAGAATGTACGCCTTTAGGTGCGAATCCTAAAAATGACGTTAGCAGCTTTAACTTAGTTAAGAAATTGCTCACATGAGGAACATTCCCTTATAAAAATAAAAGCAAAACAGAAAATTATAATTCGCGGCACATAAAATGAACACTATAAGTCCTAGTAACAAAAACACATTTAAATTTTCCAAAATTCCACGACACGAGGTAGTGTGGAAAAAGTCATAAGGAGACTTTAAATATTCAGCGATCCAGCAACATTAGCATTTTTCCAACCGGATATCTAATATAACAGTAAGAACAGAAATACATTTAGAACAGTGTGTTGAACTTCCACAGCTCTCAGTAGTTTACACATCTCCTATAACTGACTCCTATACAGACAGGCTATCAATATCAAATCGAAGATGCTTGGAGATGTCATTCTTAAATATTGATGACGTTCCTATATTTTAATTACATCTTTTTAAAAATACGAATTTCTACTCCGTGTGAACGAAGATTGCGACTTTTGTTTCGATTCTACGGGAGGCAATGAAAAACACTTGAATTCGGGGAGAAAAGTGCATTAGGGTATAAATAGACAGAATAACTTATTGGACTGATACAGCATCAAGTTCGTGTAATCTGGGGGTCCAGGTTCAGAAATTGTTTTCTCTTGAATAACGAAGAGCACATCATTTATGGAAAAAACGCATGATGGGACTTGAATGAAAAAAAATCATCAATTGAGCATGGCATTCTAATATAAAAAACACGTTAATTTAAGCAGTCAACTAAGTAAGCACTTAAGAATTCAAATTACAAAATGGTGACGTATAGCAAACGAGTGTATTTATGCAAAAATGTACAGCATGGAGGAAATAATTTGCGCATGAATAAAATGAAGTTGGTAACACCGAAACGTCGTAAAGTCGTACAAGTCCATAAATTCTATAAGTCAACAAAGTCAACAAAATCAACATAATTAAGGTAGAAAAATTCCACAGAGTTAAAATCAACGAAGTTAAAGTAGCATCAAAATAAAAAACGCTCGAACAAAAAAAGTCAACAAATCAACATATTTAAATTAAAAAATCAAATAAGTTAAAATCAACAAAATCAACTAAGTCGAAGTCGATGGCAACAAAGTCACCAAGTCAAAGTCGAAGTCACCGAAGTCACCAAGGCCGGCACGTCGTAAACTCGCCCGTCACGCACACGCGCACGCCGAGGCGAGTATTTACGACAGCTTCCCAGAACGCGCTGTGACCTCCAGTGGCGCTGCCCAGATGTAACAATAAAACAATAAATAAAAACGGACTCAGAAACACGGAAGATGAAGGGATCCGTCGCTATGGACACCGTCGTCAACACACGAGGTTTTTGCGAGGCATTGAGTCTCTTTTTAAAGCTCGAATGCGAGGCAAACTCAACACGTGGCTTTCGTTGTGAAGTTATTGCGTGCCAAGAAACGTTCAGTTCGAATGTACTTTATTGGAAATTCATTTCGTGGAATTGAATTCGTTCCAAAGTTTTCAGTTATTGCACTGCAAACCAGAATAGGGATAAGATGAGTTTGTTTTAACGACAACGATGGTTTTCCAAAGCGAGGGAGGATGAAGGCAACATTTATAAGGGGTTAATAAAACGGAAGACTAATAGTCAAGGTGTGCTCTCACTCAAGATCCCCTGCGCATTAAAACATTAAGTTAGGAAGGGAGTTTATAAAACAAAGAGAAAGTTAAAGGAGAAAGTGATGGATGCTGAAAAAAATAGTGAATCGAATAGAAAGATGGTTCGTAACAAAATGAAAATCTATTTCATTTCAACCAAAAGGAGGCGCCTGCTTAACTCTCAGCTCCTGCCTTCCGGCCAATGTGAGAGTTTTCTTTCCAGAATTTCACAAGGTCACATTAAAATATTTTTCCGGAATCTAAACAACAGGAAATTTTCAAATGAGTTCAATAAACAACTATATCATTTTCCTCTACGGGACTATAACAACCAATACAGAAAAACAAAAGAATACCTGCATGATAGAAGAAGGAGCATCCAATATGAGCACCTCCATAGGTCTAGACTTTGCGTTGGGCCTTAGAACTGTTCGAGTTGGAAAATTTTTATTTTTGGGTATAGGGATTGGAAGTTTCTCGACCAGGCAGAGGAAACTGAGCCTTTAGCTACACCTCTAACTGTAACTGACTTCTCTGACTGTAATTCTGCACCTCTGATTGTTACTGAACACCTTTGATACTAACCCTAAACCTCTTAAGTGTGACTGACATCCCTGACTGTAACTGAAATTTTTTAGTGCAACTTTTACCTCTGACTGTCACTGGACGACTGTGTAACTCTACATTTCTGACTATAACCGGCCAACTCGGATTGATGGAATGATTTTATTATAGTAAAATCAAAATAAGCGCACTAAAATAAGCTCACCAGATAAGCGCACCAAAATAAGCGCACCAAAAAATGGAAACCAAAATTTGCGCACCAAAAAATACGAACCAAAAAATGCCTTTCAAAGGCCTAGCAGCGGTAGGCTCTGATCAACAAGATGTCACTTTCTTGTTCACTTCAGGTGATGTGCAGTTCAGGTGGTGCCGAATTTAGGTAGTGCCCATTTTTGGTGGTGCCCATTTTAGGTGGCGACCAATTTAGGTAATATCCTATTCGTACAACAGGACAGAAAGAGTTGAAGTACTTCTTTGCAATGCCGTTGTGCCAGCTTTTTTTAATTTTATTGCTCAAGTTTTCATGTTTAGTTACTTGTGTAAATAGTAGGTAAGGTTGGATAAATGGAGAACGTTGACGTTGCTTTAAACAGTCAAATAGATAAACGCTCATGAAATCAAGTCACGATGGGCTGACGAACAACATTTAATTATATTCAATAAGTTCATTAATTCAGGTGGAATCAAATGCATCACGACATTCACTCTGTGATTCATTTGGAACTAAAGTCAACCATCGTTCGTTAATTAATATGGCCTGAAATATTCATATAAAAAATCTAATCCTATTATATGGATTTTTATTCTAATCCGGCATGAACACTTTGACTGCGGCATGCAAAACTAAAGTTACATTGAACTCAAAAATGAAGTCGTGTTTTAGTAGGCAGTGTTGAAAATAGCAAGCATTAACTGGATCGTGCTGTTATTTAGCTTTGATTAAGTATTTATGGAAATTAAATTTGTGACTACTGGTCGTCCAGCAGCATTATGAAAATTCCGTGTACCACCGGTTGCTCATGTCGCAGTCAAAATTTTATTCATCGAGTTAATTTTTTTCGAAATTCGCTCGTCCAAAAAAATTAAATAGAGTTGCATCAATAAAGCGAATGCACGCTTAAAAACCCGGCTCGTGATAAAACTAAGACAATTTCATTACAAATTTAGGTCGCAGTTACACTGCAGGAGCATTGTGAAAAAGGCGCGAATTCGATACCCATCCAACTGCCCGCGTCACAACTGCTGCACTGCGTTATGATTAATTTGGATACGTCCGCTTTGTACCTTCATGACAAAGCACTTCGCAATAGTCAGGTTGTTCGGAGAAAAAATGCACAAAGGAGTTTAAGTGGAAAAAAAATTCTGCGAATAGCCGTTCTAGTATATTGCAAACCTTTAATATCTTTAATATCGTTGAGTTTAGGGGTAAAAATATTTTTCAACGAATAGTCGTTGCAGGGCTTCACCTTCGCCGGGTTTAATGTCATCGTAAAAATACCGGCGATTTATGACGCCTTGCAGCGTTCGGCGATGAAATTTAATCATTCGCATTCTCAACTAAAACAAACTTTGTATAAAGTGTCGCAGTTAGGGAACAAAAATGAATAAAAAGGTCACTGTGAACACTCTATGAAAAATATTAAAATTTCAGATGTATTCCGAAATCAACCTGTACCCTGCAGCTATGAAAGCTTAGAAGCTGTGAGAAAATATACAGCTCGTCATGCCAAAAATTAGTTATAACAAAACTAGGCGTTCAATGGCAGGTTCCTTTAGGCAAATACTAGACAAATACTTCAGGCAAATACTACACAAGTATGTGTTCAATGACATGTTCCTTTAGGCAAATACCTTTGGAAAATATTTCACCACTATGCGTTCAATGGCAGGTTCCTTTAGGCAAATACACTCTGAAGACAGGACTCTAGTGTAAACTACTGTCTTCGCACAACAACTTGAATGATTACTTGAGAAAAAAAATAATTTCAAGAGTAACGAGTTAAGTATTCACATGATGGTCGAAATATTCTCCGTAAGGTGCTTCTAAAATAGAGCGAAACTAAATTTAAAGCAATATACGCGTTAAAAACGGAATAATTAGACATTATTGCGTTTAATAAAGGTATCAACGTTGAAAGCGCAGATTTTAGAATGAAAAACGCTCTTTGTAATATCACTGACACAAGGCTTATTCAAACATAAGCCTCTGGCTTAAATGAGGTTATTTTTGCTTGCTGCTTTGCAGCGTATCTTCATTGGACACAAGCCCCTAATGATTTGGAGAATTTTTTTCACTTTCCTAGTTATTTCAACACGAGCCAATGATGTTTCTTACCGCCTTGCCGGAAATCTTCTTTCTACACACGCCGTTGAAACTTTGGAACAATTTTTACACTATCTTGCCACAAAGTTATTATCAACACGGACCACAGGCGTAAATGAGGTGAGAACTTTCTTTGCCGCGAACTTTCTTTCAACACAACCCACCGAAGATTTCGAACAAATTTTCTTTCCTTCCACGTACGACAAAGCTATTTTGAACTCGAGCCACTGACGTAAATGGCGTTATAATTCGTTCACAGGCTCTCGTTACGCCTGAACGATCCTGCACAGACAAGCTAGTGGGCCGGTCAGACTTGAGCAATTTCTCATGTCTGGTGACAAGCCGTCGGTGCCATCGACCCGGTCTCTTAGAGGAGCATAGGACGGCCGCAGAGTTTGTGCTCAAGTGTCCAGACCTTCTTTTGGAGGCCGTCGCAGGGTGTGAAGTTACGGAAATTTCAGGGGTGTAGTTAAAGCTTGAGGTCTACATCACTATAGCATGAGATCTACCTCTAGCTAGTGCTATAGCGTGAGGGGTGCTACTATAGTGTGTTAGACCTCAAATGTGGTATATCGCGAGGTTACGGTAAGTTACGAATGGATATAACTTATATCTATATATTGAATTTAGCGATAAACACTTAATTTGTACATCTCAAACAGCACCTGGGCAGGCGATATATGGCGGTAGACCTCACGCTATAACAGCACTAATTTCAGGTTCTTTGTTGAAGTAAAATTTTCTGTACTTTCAGAGTTACCTATGCAGGAAGTAATTTTGTACAACTTACAGAATGGAGGCTAAAAAATACAGTTTATTTGAATATTCACTGCAATGAGTAACGCGCTAGTTTTTTCAAGCAATGTCGCACAGGAGGCAACCAGACGCCAAAAACTTAAAGCAAAATGTCAAAAGAAGTCCTTTCAAAAAAATCTATTACCCACATTTAAGTTTACCACGGCAATGAAAGCCCACCTTATTGGTAGATTTTTTTTAAAGTTGAAATTAATATTGTCGGATTTTTCAAAAAAAATCCTTACTAATAAAATCGGAAATTTTCAACCTTCTTTATCTAGTATCTCTGCTCACACGTTATGGTAATGAATAAATAAGATGGGATATACTTCGTGACTCTGATGATACCACAATGTGAATTCTCTGCTCGAAGATTCTGCGTGAATTTTAGTAATTTGTCTTAGAACTTAACTGGAATTATTTTGAAACGGGATTTCCTCATCAGTTTAGAACATGAAATTTCATTTTTTCAAATAATCCCTCATCATTAGTATTTGCTTTTACAGTACATGTTCACTCTTAAGCCGATATCTAGGACAAGGAAGGAAAAATCACAGTTAAACAATTTAAAAAAAATTAGCAATTCTCCAAACTCGGTGGGACAGCATTTGTGGTCTGACCGTGGTATGGTTATTGAAAACCAAAAAGTTATTTTCGCTACAGTTCAGCCTAAACTCTTTTCGCTACACCTCAGTCTAAGCTCCTAATTCCATTTCTCTTAGACCAGAGAGTTATTACCGTTACATTTCTGCCCAAAACATGACCATTTTCAAGGACCAGGAAGTTATTAAACCTAATTAACCCAAAACATGAACCCTCCTCAAGGATGCACAAGTAATATCCGTTACATTTTCTCCAAAAAGATGACCCCATTTTTGAAATACTAAATAACTATAACAGTTCCTAGCTGAAAAAGAAATTACAATCGGAAGCAAAGTTCACATCGCGACCACAGAGAAAGCTACGTCAATTTCGACGCCGCTGTGACTGAGCAGAACTCACTCCGCGCCAGCGCTGCTCCACTTAATTCCGCTCTTATCGCTAAGTGCAGAGCGGCATAAAGAATACGAAGTCTGCTTTTACACTCACTCGAGCGTTATCTAGGGGAAAGAGCAGTTGCTGCTCCGTATTGATGACTCAGATCATGTAAAGATGTAAGGCTATTGGATCGATTGGAATAGGTCTCGTTAAACCCAGCGATTTCATTGTACATTAGCGCCAGCCTTGGTAACACGTGCCGTGAGACACGCGTTTTAAAGCGAGGTGCAAGTGTAAACAACGTTTGGGGACCATTGGTACGCGGTGTGTGGTGTGTAGGGATGAAGCTTTTAGCCACTCAGAAAATGATAGAACGTACAACTCTCAGTCATGCTCTTTGATGACACCAGACTAAGAAATGAATTTATAATGACGACAAATGTTGTTGTCATGTCTTTTTTTATATGCAGCAACGTTCTATTTCGAAACTTCAAAAAAATAATTCTCTACGCTATACGCTTTGAATTCCGTGTCCTTTGAAGACCTCGACGGTGTTTTACGAATTGTAAAAGAAGCTACACAAACTTTGATTTGTATGAGGGAGCGAGCATATTGTTTTCAAAAGTACTCTTTAATACGAGAATGCCTAAAACGTCTATTCAAGCTAAGTAAAAGAGGCCAAAAATCTTGACATTTTTAAAATCATCTAGAAATATTTATAGGTTTCAAATTGTGGAAGATTTGAAATTTGCAAAAAAATAAAGATGTACGTGCCGCACGCAAGTGCGTTGTAACGAAAAAGTCACAAAAACACTTAGATTTCTACCAGTAAACCGAATCAGCATTGAGGGCTACTTCAGTTTCGAGGTTTCTATGGCAACATATCAGCAGAGGAAGAAACTCCCTAGTAAGTGATTGTGCACTACAATTACCTCTCAGATGAGCCTGCCACTCAACAGTTATTGTGCACGTTAGATACAAATTAGTTGCGACTGATGAACAAGCCACCGATGATATACGTCGGGATGACTTCACGAGCTCTTTACGTCAGGGTGACCGAGCATGAAACTTTTGCTCCACGAGTCAGCCAACACCGTGGTTTAATTTAACAATACGAACTAACACAACGTGTGCGACGCAGATTCATGACCAACATTAGTTTAGGTTGGTTGGTAAAATATAATTTCAATGGATTAATCAGCCGTATTTCCTTTGTTTAAAAGCCGCACCAAGTACACCTCAATGACCATCGAAGCTTAAACAAATGACAAATGTTTTTAAATTACCGCAAATGTAATATCCATCCTATGAGTCCATGTCGCAAGCTCATGAAACTTTTCTAAATTAATAATGAACTTTCTCCTCACTGAAATTCTATGTCCTTATTTATCCGAGGTCATTTTTTTAAGATCAGGTCGTTTTTCCACATCGTCTGACAATTCTATCCAATAAGTCTGGATGTTTTCAAATTTGTACTTTTTCGCTTAATTTTCGTCCAATACAAAGTGCAGTTTAAGTAATGAATTCGACGCACACAACCTTTAGTAAGCTCTTCGGAAAAAAATGCATGCCCAAATCAGAGTAATTCGTGAATTCTTGAACCTTGTGAGATCCATGCAACTAACGTCCGTGAGTAAAGAACCGTGAAAAATGTCTCAGTCAGGTATTTACGAATAATTGTGTAATCTGTCATTATTTTCCTCCATTTTCATAACCAGAAGAACAAAAAAGCGTTAAGAAATCATAGGGATATTTGACAGGACTTTTTATTCTAAATGACGAATAAATCTTTTCGCCATATTAAAAAAAAAATTCAAAAGTTTTCAAGAGTTTTTGAACAGACGAACGCGAACCAGTTAACCAAGAACAATTTAGTTTTTATTAAACCAACAAAACAATGTTTTGACTTTTACGAAGAGTTCCACACGTCTTATTAATGCATTGATCACAATACTGATGAAATATGAATCAACAGATCAATGAAGAGATTTTATCCCTATCAATTTTGCCTCATTTGTTCCGAATACTTTAACTCGCAATGCGATCATCACTTGTTACTTTATTCATTTATTAACATTTGTGTGCAGGGATATGAGAATATGTACTTGATCGATGGGACAACGAATACCTCCAAGAAATTCGAACCGAACCATTCAGTAGAGATCATTCTGGAGTGCTTCTCTGCATCTACGCCGAATTAATGCATGGCGAATGTAATTTATTTCAGCATTTATATTACCAAGAAGAACGACCAGTCGTCGATAACACGAAGACGCTCACTGCATACAGACATAAATCTGACTTGTGCATCAAATCATGCATCGTTTATCGCCTAATTCTTTGATCATCAGACCGGGACGGTCGAAAATTCATTATAATAGGGCGCTCTCAGCGAGCTCCAGAGCTCGCCCTCTGAACGTCTCGTTATGACAGATAGAGATCAGGTAATTGAGCATGGAATGAAAGGTTAATTAACTTATATTTTATTTAAGATTACGGTCGAGGCCGAGTTCATTTAGATAATGATATAGAGGTGGACTCAGCGCAGTTGTTGCTCGATAACGAACACAACTTATAATTACTATTATTATTATTACCCTCGTATCAGCTTAAGACTCTCTAGACACAACAAAAATTATCAAAAGAGAACAAAAAAAAAGGACTTCGAAGTGTTTATCCACTCACTCGCGTTTCAACCCACGCAAAAGCAAATTAAAATTATCAGATTTTTATAGAACTTCGTTGAGAAAAATTTGTCAAGTTTTGGCGCCTTATTTTGATACTATGATGAAATATTGATGGTGATGTTGAGTTGTTGATGTTCATGCTATGAAAAAACACTTTTACTAGCAGATTTAACTCGCACCTATACTTCATAATCCTGTGTCCCTGTTTCTTTTCAGGGCGGGTAGTAATTTGGTTAAATGTTATAAACTCTTCGACCATACTTTCTCCTGCTGTTCATTTCACAAAAGTGTCATATATCGGCAGGAAGCATTAGTGAGCGAATTAGTTCAGTCTTTCTGTCGCCCTTTGCCCGAGTTAATTCTGAATTGAAAAGTAAGTAATTTTTCGTAATTAGTTGTATTTAAAGTGAAGCATTCTCTTCTTTAGATTTGCATATGAGAGTATAAAATTACCTCATTCCACTGTTATTCATGCCTTGCACAGCCAAAATTATTGAAAGATATTCAGTTTTTACTGGCAGGCAACACAAAAGTGTTTTATTTATGTTTTAACTCTGCGAACAAATGACCAAAATTTAGCAAGTCAAATGTTACGTGATCACATCTTTTAAATTCGAAATGGAACACATCGATGAAACTCACAAAGGAAAAGCAGCAATGAAAATTTTTCCAATAGTTAAAATCAAAGCTGAGATTTCAATACCGAATTCACAAATTAATATTTTCCACAGAACGACCATGAAGTCAACGGATCACCCAAGAAAAATCGAGCTAAAGAACTCAGAGCGAGCTAAACAATGCACACCTTTTAAGTGAAACGAAAGTTAAGTAACAATTACATCATTTCTTGCAAACTGCACATCATCCATCAGAGTGTGGCCATGATTTAGCGCTTCATAAAGTCGCTCGTTCCTCCTCAGTTAAAGTCGAGTCATGTTTACTAGTCCGGAAACTGCAGTCATTTCCGAGACAGTGGAGCAGCTGTAAATAACCGAATGTTCATCTTTACGCTTCCAGATCAATACGGCGGTCGATGACTGTCGAGTTAAGGACATAAATAGTAATTACATCCCGTTTGTCTTTGGTTGGGGAACAAAAAGCGGACAAAAAAAATTTATGTTTATGCACAGCGCGCTCTACAACCCGTTGAACATCAGTGTAAGTTGAACTTGTGCATACCGACTCCCTTCTTACTTCTGTACTTGTGCATACCGAATCACTTCTTACTCCTGTACTTGTGCATACCGACTCACTTCTTACTCCTGTACTTGTGCATACCGACTCACTTCTTACTTCTGTACTTGTGCATACCGACTCACTTCTTACTCCTGTACTTGTGCATACCGACTCACTTCTTACTTCTGTACTTGTGCATACCGACTCACTTCTTCCTTTTCTACTTGTGCGTACCGACTCACTTCTTACTTCTGTACTTGTACATACCGACTCACTTCTTACTTCTGTACTCGTGCATACCGACTCACTTCACACAATTTCTGGCGCGTGAGAAAATGTTAGGCCAGCTCACGCAGGTGAACGGCTTATCAACGCCGATATTTCGGAAGTACCCGCATCGTTGCTTGTGACGCGAGTGACATTCGGAACATCAGCTTTACTAGGGAAAAAAATGTTCTTTACCTCGAAAATTTTAAAGAAATTTCCAGCCTTCTCAAATACGAATGTACTCATTTTACACTACTTTTGACGATCTTGAAAAAAGTTAGATTTCATCATTATTAAAACGAATGAAAAACATACGATACACGTAAATTACATAGACTGTCCTCGAGAACTTTTTATACGGTACCGATGTAGTCCTAAGACTAATAAGCAAACTATGCAGTGTATAGTTTGATAGGTACGGATAACTCTTAAAATACGTAATAAAACCTTTCTCTTCGTTATTAACACTTTTTATTCAACGCGGTCATCTTTAACAACAATCACAAGCTTTTAAAATTTTAGAACTCTTTGTTACACTACACTGAGCGTCATGAGGCGTTTTTTCACATTGAAGACAACGTTTCAGCGCTTTTGTGGTTGTGGTGTGTGAGGAAGCGCAACCTGCAGACTCTAGAATGGATAACACAGGAAAAAATCGATCGGGTTAAGATCAGGCGATAAGGAAGGCCGCGTACCCTCACTCGAAAGCTTGAAAAAATAATACTGCCCCAACTTGAATTTTACTGAACGCGAAGTACGAGATGCAGTGAAGACTGCTCTCTGACTTAGAGGGAGGTCACACTTTGAATGAGAAGAATGCAACTCTGTGAACGAAATATGTAGAAGCCACTCTCTTAACGAGATCAAAAATAATGTTTTCTTCAGAATGAGACGGAGGCTAGTCAATCGTCTGAATGAAATGCAGGTTACATATTTCATCTGCGTGAGATGAAACATATTTTCTTCATGTGAATGAGAGAGATGGTTGCTTTCTTCAACTGAAAGGATTGTAAGCTACGCTCTCTCTCTGAATGATAAGGATGTATTCTGTGAATGAAATAAGTACCTTTTGAAGGAGATGAACGCTTCTCTTTTTATCTGAATGAGATGGAGGCTACTCTCTGAATGAGATGGAAGCTACTCTCTGAATGAGATGGAGGCTACTATCTGAATGAGATGGAGGCTACTATCTGAATGAGAAGACAATACTCTCTGAATGAGATGGAGGCTACTCTCTGAATGAGATGGAGGCTACTCTCTGAATGAGATGGAGGCTACTCTCTGAATGGGATGGAGGCTACTCTCTGAATGAGATGGAGGCTACTTTCTGAATGAGATGGAGGCTACTCTCTGAATGAGATGGAGGATACTCTCTGAATGAGATGGAGGCTACTCTCTGAATGAGATGGCAGCAAGGCAGACGCGGCAAAAGGTCGCTTCAATCAATAGCTTAAAGCAGCCGTGCACCACCTGCACCGGCCAGCTGGGCTGCTGTCCAGCTGCTGGTGTTGCGCCACCTGGCTGCGTTGTGTTGCAGTGTTGCAACACTGTCGTGGTGCAACACTGCAACACTGACGGGGTAAAACACTGTAACACTGTCATGGTGCAACACTGCAACACTGTCGTGGTGCAACACTGCAACACTGTCGTGGTGCAATACTGCAACACTGTCATGGTGCAACACTACAACACTGTCGTGGTGCAACACAACAACACTGTCGTGGTAAAACACTGCAACACTGTCGTGGTGCAACACTGCAACACTATCGTGGTGCAACACTGCAACACTGTCGTGGTGCAACACTACAACACTGTCGTGGTGCAACACTACAACACTGTCGTGGTGCAACACAACAACACTGTCGTGGTAAAACACTGCAACACTGTCGTGGTGCAACACTGCAACACTATCGTGGTGCAACACTGCAACACTGTCATGGTGCAACACTACAACACTGTCGTGGTGCAACACAGCAACAGTGTCGTGGTGCAACGCTGAAACACTGTCGTGGTGCAACACTACAACACTGTCGTGGTAAAACACTGCAACACTGTCGTGGTGCAACACTGCAACACTATCGTGGTGCAACACTGCAACACTGTCATGGTGCAACACTACAACACTGTCGTGGTGCAACACAGCAACAGTGTCGTGGTGCAACGCTGAAACACTGTCGTGGTGCAACACTACAACACTGTCGTGGTGCAACACAACAACACTGCCGTGGTGCAATGCTGGGACTTAGTCAGGGAGTAACAGTGCAACTTTTCACAAACTCTAAAACACAAAATTTCTTTGAGCGCAGTCCATTTCCTTTCCATTTCCTTCCTTTCCTCTGATTCTATCTCATTATAAGCAATAGATTTGAAGTTTTTAGTTCTTTATCGTAACTGGAATTTTTCTCTCACGCTGCCGTGTTCCCTCCTCACCTCGATAGCTTTTCCCTTCTAAAAGAATAGCTTTATATCTTTGAACCTGAATAGTTTCGTGAACCATCTTCTATCAGCCCAAGAAAACTTAAAACCTTTTTAAATTACTGTTAGAATTAGGATGCACTTCCTGGTATAAAACATCCTTGAAGAAAGAAAAGAAATAAGGGAATTTTTCACCTGTGATTGAAATCTTCAACCGCATCGACTACCGATATCGTGCAGCAATAATCTGTCTAAAAGTATCCCAATTTAAAAAAACGCTCTAGGGAGATCAATTAATCTTTTTTCATGAAGCTTTACTAATTATTCATACGAAAGGTATTCTAATTTCCTGGAAAATGCATTGGGAAGTACATTTACTTTTTTTACATAGCTGAACTAATTAGTAGTTCGGAAAATATTCCAATGTCCTTAAAACGCACCGCAAGGTTCAGCCCCTTATTTCTTGTGGCTCTCCTTTACCGACTCATCTCCCTGAATATCACAATCAATTATAACAAAGTTGCCATCGGACTCTATCGTGTTCTATCTAATAAATTCTTGATAGATTTGAAAGATTCAGGAACATTTCCTGGCACAAGAAACATTTTGAAAATATTCTTATTCATGGAGCCCGTTTCCGTAATCAAGCTAAGTGTGTTTGTGCGTAAACCCTAATTTTGGGAAATGTTTTCCCGGTCATTCATCTCCCGTTCTTTAAACAACCTTTTCCTACTTTTTATCACACTTGTGGGCACAAATCTATCTAGAATCGCTAACATCTTCTATTCGTCTCTGTGAATATATCCTGCAATGGAGGCCTTTAGAAACATACGGTACCAATTACCGCTTGTAACAACGTCAGAAAGGCCTATGAAAATAAATGTACGCATGAACTCCTCAAATACTTAGCAACAAAACATAGCAAGTGAGTAGAAATACGTGAGTAGACTAAGTCGATTAACATCGGAGATATAGTGTCGCAAAAGTCACTTCATTTTTTTGAATATGCTTCAAATCCGTATAAAACTTGAAACTTTATTGAAACGTAGGATGAAACTTAAAGATTTTATCTTCCATTTCGTCTGTAACCTGTTTTTATAGGTGTATTAGATGTCGTGTAATAAATGCTCAAAATGTTATCTAGAATGTCTGAAAACAACACTCAATAACTCCGTAACTTGCATATAACTGCCCAGGAATTTTGTCATGACTAGTTGCAATATTCAAGACTATTTATGGTTAAAATAGTCAATACTGTAGTCGTGACTGGAATCGTCAAGGCAATAGTTATTACTGGAATCGTAAAGATTGCAATCATGAATGAAAAAGTCATGGTTGCTATCGTGGCTGGCATTTGTATGAGCATCATTACGGCTGAAACAGTCATAAATGTTATCATGACTAGAGTAGCTACTATAGCTGTTCTTATGACTGGTAATAGCCGTGCTAGTGTGCGACAGGAATTGTCGTGACTGTTTTTGCGACGAGAATAGTCGTAAAAACAAGACTGCAAGAAGTGGTGTGTGAAAAAGGGTGTGTGATACGAAGTGCAACGGTAAAAAAAACTAAAAAGAATCCAAAAATACAACAAAACCAATAAAAGCCCTTACTGGAAAAAAACATCATTTTTTCCTCACTCGCTTACTTGGCCTGTGTGACTGTAAACTAGGTACCACATCACTACACACAGACTGAAAATTGTCGTTTAAACTTTCCATTCAATTAATAATGATTAAAATTTGACCAAATATTCTCCTACACAAAACCAGCGAAATCAGAAAGAAAAATAATACGCTTTCAAATTTATCATATTAAAACAGTTCTCTTTATAGAAAAACAACTGCGATTTAAAAAAGTTCTATTATTTTTACATGGTCTGACTTAAAGCAAAAATTTGATGCAATACTAATAGAAAACTCGCTCTAGTTTCTCTCTGGTCGGGTCGTCTTCTGGCTGCCGCTGTTGCTTATTTCCGTCTGGGGTTCCGCAGGGGATATTGCAGTGGACATTGCTTCGTCTGTGGTTCCGCGGTGGATGTTGAAGTGGATATTGCATCTTCATCAGTGGTTCTGCAGTGGATATTGCAGTGGACATTGCTTCATCAGTGGTTCCGCAGTGGATATTGCATTGCCAATAATTCCACAGTGGATAGATATAGCAGTGGACATTACATCATCAGAGGTTCCGCAGTGGATATTGCAATGGACATTGCGGGACAGGAAGTCGGACAGTATCCGGACTCCTCTATCCCAATCCTCAGCCGTTCCCCCAACTCCCCAAGCTCCCCCAACTCCTCCGGCGTGGGAGCCCAGTGCCCGCCAACTCTCATTGATCTCCTATGCCCTCGAGAGGGAGGCAACGCCGCGAACCTGCACGAGCTGAGACATTGCTTTATTTATTCATTGATATATTCCTTAACTGAAATGTTTATTTATTTTCGCACTGATATATTTACGAACTAAAATATCTATTTACTTATTTATTTATTCAGTTATTTATTTATGTATTTACGTACTGGAATTTTTATTCGCGTATTCGTTCATGTATTTATTTACTTAAATATTTACGCACTGGAATATTTATTCGCTTACTTATTCATTCAATTATATATTTATGTGTTTCTTTCTCTATTCATGAAACTTTTGTTTATTCGTACTATATCGGAATGTTTTTCTGGTCACATATTTTGGCACGCATCTCACGTGAACTTTCCCTTCCCTAAATTCATGCATGCAAAAAAATATTAATCTGCATTTCGTACTTTTTCAGCATTCACAGTAAAAATCGGCTGAGCATTTTTTTGCCTGAGCATTTTTTACCTAAGATATTTAATATTAATCCGTTCTTTCAACTTTTTTCGTCTTTGATGATGAAAATCCATTAAGCATTTTTTGCGTTAGGTGTTTCATAGGACCAAAAAATTTGAGCGAATCTTCAAGCTTATTCGTCTTCATGAAGTAATGTTCCCTTTTTTCACGCTGAGGATAAACTCTAGATGACAACACATCAAGAGCTATTTTTTAGGGAAAATAAAACCAAAGATAATGAAATGAAGAATAAATTGAAAAATAATTCAAGGGATAATGAGATAGAGAATAATATGAAGCATAATACAAAGGAAAAAAGGATAATATAAGGCATAATGAAGTAAATAATAATATAACGAAGAATAATACAAATGATAATGTCATGAAAACAATATGATGGAAATCAAAATAATGGATGAAATAGAGGCTAATAAAATAAAGCATCATAAAAATTACGAAAATAATGGACTTTTTGGTGACTTCATTTAAACAAATTATTTAAGGCCGCAGCCAAACAAGCTTAGTGTTTTCACAAAAAAATTACTAACTTATTGTCCACGTTAGTTTTCCCAAGCCCATTCGGTGAAAAGATTGGTCTTGTAAGATGGATCTTTCTGTAAAAAATTACAAACTTCATGAACAACTTAGTGTTAATCAAAAAGAATTCATCCGAAAGTTTGGTAAAATAAAATTTTTTCCAACGAAATAAATTATTGAGATAGAAAAGCAACAAATTGCTGAACCATCGTTCGCTCTCAGATTCTTTAATTTACCTCCAGGTGCGGGAGAACGAATTGAAAAATTATCTTCAAACAACAAATATATTTAAAAAAATTAATCAATTGCATATCCAAGATGATATTGACAACAATGAGCATAGGCCTATATCCATGGCGATATCGACAACAATGAGGATAGTTCTACTCGTATATCCACAATGATTTCGACAAAAATGAGCATAGGTCTATGAAAAAGATCCTTACAGAATGATATCCAAATTTGCGCATTACGGTACATCCACACACAGGCACAACGAAATGTAATTTACGAATTTCAATAAATTTGAAGTTTCGATAATTAAAATTACCTTCACATACGTGAGACACAATTTTGACATTTTAAAAAGCTCAAAGTTTAATTCATCATCATCATCCATGGAAATAATACGTTAATTACAGTTGGAAAACTAGAAGTACCCATAGCATCAAAGCCTACAGAGGAACTAGATTTTTCAAAAAGTCTACGGATTCTACTCCTGATATTTCATTACACATCCAGTCGCACCCAACCGTAATCCGCAAACCTATTAACACGTAGACTCGTATTTTGAGAGGAAAATTCTCGTAACCAAAACCAACCATGGGAAATTTTGCAATCTATGAAAATTAATTAATAAATCACTCATAACAAGAAACTAGATTTATGTACCAAATTTACAATAGAAATATTGATATGAATATTAACCCTAATTATAAAAACAAGAAGCAAAATGAAAAACTTTGAGTAAGTTTAAAACATGAATAGGTTCGGTAATTCTTTGAACGCCCTAATTATTTTAGGGCGTGTATAACGATTTGTCGACTCATAATTGGCATATTAAAATTAATTAAATTAATTAATTATATACTATTTCTGTACTAAAAATATTTCTTTCCGACTTGTACATTATTTTGGAGACGTCTCCTAGCAAAATATACACATGCATGCTACAGATTAGAGGAACGCGAACAAATTATCTAAAAAATAACAATGAACTATGGAAAGTTCAAGTAAATATGCAAGAAAGATTCAGGCAGTTACGCTGGCATAGCAAGACCTCAAGTCTGCGTGGCAGGAATTCTTTTTCTCATTTTTTCTCCTTCACTGAAAACGCTGAATAAATAGAGAATAAACGGCTAAAATGAGAGAACAATGAAGCTTTTCGATTTAGGAATTTAAAAGTACTTTTGAACGTACCCCCCAAGAAACGTTCATTTTCAAGTAAGGTTCTATAAATTCAGTAAGTTAAAATTTAAATTTTGTTGGTTTTTAAACCGAAACTGCGATAATAAAAATAATGTTTGATCTTCCAAGTCCTATCTCAGCCCTCCCCCTGCACTCGTCACTCACACACACACACACAGACACTCATACCTTCCCCACTCCCCACACAACGCAGGCCACACACACACCTGAGGTGCACCTCACACACATCCCATACACACCCATCACATCCCACACTCTCCCGCGCACCTGATGTACACCAAATAAACCTTATACACCTCCTACATTCTGCACATCCCCACACGCTCATTACAAACCCCAAACGTCCTCCACACACCTCTGCACACTCCCCAAATTCTTTCCTCACTCACACGCTCCCAACACACACACACACACGCTCCCTTTTGTGGGCTGAGTGGCGACAGAACTGCTGAGTCATGGTCGAGAAATTGCCGTGAGAGGCCTAGGTTTTATAACCCGTCGAGAAATTAAGAGGAACGTAACACCTTCACTTTTATGTGAAGAAATCCAGCATAATTACTGGGTAGCAATTCAGGTGTTGCCTGAATGCAGCGCCCGGCACGAGGCGTGGTCTCTTTTGCTTCTATTTTCGTGATGGGAAGTTGGTGAAATTGAGTTCATGAGACATTAACTGCTCTGCGCACCGCGGGTCAGATTTGCTCAAATGAAACTAATGGCTGAATTAGCTTATTTTAATAACTGAATAGAGTAAACTACTTAACTAACTTATTTTAACAACTGAATAGAGTAAACTACTGAATTAACTGCAGCTAACCAATGAGTTAACTCATGTTAACTATTGTATAGGCTTAGGATGAATACTGAATTATATTAATAACTGTATTAACTTAGGCTAACTACTGAATTAACTTTGGCTACATGCTGAAATAACTTAAGTTAACTACTGAATTAACTTCACTAACTAATGAATTAACTTAGGTCAACTACTAAATAATTAACACTGGTAAACTGCAGAATTAACTTTAGTTAACTGCGGAGTTGAGAAAACTACTGAGTACTGAATTTGTACACTTGAGCACCGTATGCAATTTACATAATAAGGAACAACTTTTAAATCCTTCAGTTTGATTTTTCCACAAATAGAATCCATATTGCTGTTGTATACTTCATATCATTGCACTATTCAGAGCAAACTTATTTTACTACACACTTATGATGAACCAGGAAAGTGTTAGCCCTTAGCTTTCCAACGCTGTAATTCCGGTCTTTTTTATTCGTATACGGCTTAACAAAATTAATCTTTTTCAGAGACATTTAGCTGAGTTTCAAGAACATATCTATACTTCATGCTGTCGATATTTGTACGCCGTCGAGGTGATTTCCTATGTCCGTTTGGAAACTTTCAAAACAAATCATGTCATTATATCCCTTTTTTTGCCTCAAGGAGCCAGGCATTTATACCCCGTGCAGTTTGCTGTTCATTTATTCATTCTTTGCAGTGCAATCTATTTTAATCCTTGATTTTCAGAACAGGCTGGTAGGTTCGATAATTTATCTCTTTGATGCTATGTTTGCTTATCCTATTTATTCACAGTCGGTCAGATTCATTACCTTTTCTCAGTAGTACATTGTAGTTTTCCATTTACTTCCAGTATCATTTGCCAGGTTCTCTATTTTTCCATTTTTGTGCTTTGTATTCTTATACTATTTTTTCTTGGCAATTTGCCAGAGTTTATACTTTTCCTCAACGGTGCAGTGTATTTTTATCTTTCATTTTCAGCAGAGTATGTCAGCTTCTCCACGTTCCCTCTGTGATATCGTGCATTTTTTTTTTTTGTTTGCTTCCATTGCAATCTGTCAGTTCCTAAACTATTCCTATTTGGTGCCCAGTTTTCTAACCTTGTTTTTTCTCAGCAATCTGTCACTTCATCAATTTTTCCTTTACGGTACCGTGTATTCTAATCATATTTTTTTCTTGTTGTCTGTCAATTCCTAAATTTTCCTCAACGGGGCGCGTATTTTTTTAATTGCTTTCACAGCAGTTAGTCAGTCACGCACGGACGACACAGTCCGCTAATTGAAAGCAACTAAGGAGCGGCAGGCGTGCGTGCAGGCACAGGCAGCGTCGCTGGTGCTTGCTGGGCGAGGTGTTGGTGACGGCCTTTTGTTTTGTCTCAGTTGGTGACGGCCTTTTGTTTTGTCTCAGTTGGTGACGGCCTTTTGTTTTGTCTCAGTTGGTGACGGCCTTTTGTTTTGTCTCAATTGGTGACGACACTTTTCTTTTGTCTCAATTGGTGACGACTTTTTTTTGTTTCAGGTGGTAACGATCTTTTCTTTTATGGGTGACCACCTTTTCTTATGCTGGTGACGGCCTTTTCTATTGTTTCAGGAGTGTTGGTGACGATCTTTTCATTTGTTTCAGTGAAAGTGTTGGTGACGACCTATTATGTTGTATCAATAAAAGTGCTGATGTCGACCTTTAACTTATAAATTTATTTCAGCTGAAGTGTCGGTGACGAACTTCTCTTTTGTTTCAGTAAGAGTGTTGGTGAGAACTTTTTCTTTTGTTTCAAAAGCGGTCATATTTAGCATAAAAGGAATTTTTCAATGCCTACTAAGTCTTCCTTATTAACAAAAAATACAGAGTCTAATTGCGAATCTTTCCGAAAAAACTTTTGCTTTAACGAGCCAACAACTTTCTACGCCTGACTTTTCAGTATCTGTCAATTGGATAAGTTCTTTCCTACGAGATAAAAAGTTCGCAATCCAATTTTAAATCATATTTGGAAACACTTCAAACATTTTACACAGCAAAAAGCTCCTTTTATTTGAAATATTCAATAACTTTATCATTTTTGATGTCTTTGTCTTCATCGTCAATCAACGTCCATATCGTGCTTATCATGACTCTAAAATTATTTTATCTATTGGAAATCAACCATTAAGCTCCTCATAAATATTAGATTAATTAAATCATGAGGATGAAAATGAGAATGATGGCAATAATCTGATTAATGGAAAGAAAATTATGTTATTTACCACTCAGGGAAATGCTAATTTTCTCTTGTAATCTCGTTAGTAATTTTCTTTGAAAACAACATCGAGCTTTTACTCAAGGAGAAGGGTAGGGTTACACTTTTCTCGCCTCTGTTATTCGAGGCGTGCAGAGTAAGCAAGAAATGCCTAAGTAAGTCGGCTTCATATGAAGACTGGTCTTTTCTGTCACAATCTTAGCAGAGAAAATTAAGGCAAGAAATTCACCCCCAGACTATTTTTTGGGGGAAAAATTAGCGTCCGGAGCTCCTTCACGAGAGTAGTCTTGCACAAAATGTATACGTCGGGACATGAATTCCTGCTGTAGCGCCTCTGTATCCGACCTCAAAGGTTTGTGCCTTACGTCTCATTAATATTAAAATCTATTCGAATTACTCATACTGCCAATGATGTTATCATTCACACGTATTAACAGCTACATAAATAATACACAGCAGAGAGCGATATGTTAATCGCTGAAATCCACGCAAATTTTTATTATCCACGCCACGAAATTATTCTTAGAAGCACGAGGCCGACGAAGAACAATACCTAGACGACATCAAGTTGAATCTCGTCAATAAAATCAAGAATGAAAAAATTAATAAACAGCAATGCAAGGACGACACAAAACTGCTTGAAATTCTAGGCCATATAATATACTTCATAAGCACCAAACTGCGCGTCGTGAAGTCTACGGAGACTCAAATTAAGATTTCACGTCTCGACAGCTTTAAATATTTCTCTTAAACTCGTCGCCTGAGCCATGCATTTGCATGCAGATCTGCTGCGAGACGAAGGTCACCTTCGCCTCTTCTGTCTTTTTTGAAGCAGAGAAAATTAAGGTAAGAAATTCACTGTCTCAGGATTTTATTTCACAAAAATTATTGTGCTGAGCTCTTTCACGAGAATAGTCTTGCACAAAACATAAAAGAGAGAGTCTCAATTTCTAAGTAAGCTTTGGCTAACCGTTGTTTGGAATAGCAACAACATTAAAGTAAAAGTCAAGCTGCATCAGTAAATTTGCATCAGAAAATATTCTGGAATGAACCAGGTATAAATTCGTAAAACCTGTCTCCAATGAAACAGGCGGGACAACTTTTGAAATACTCCAGACCTTTTGAATATTTTCTCACATTTAACGCAAGTATTCATTGGTCTTGTTGAGTTGTACGATGAGGAGACAGTGCAGGGTATTTTTCATGCAACCAAACTCAACCGCTCTTCTTTTATGCAAAGTATACCAAGAAGTAATAAAAAAGATGCCTAATTCTTCCAGGTGACCAGTGATCATTTTCGATGGTCTCTAATTATAATTTTCAGGCAAATGAAACGGGAACTGTATCAATATTACTTTGAATGATTGCAGCACCAATAAAATAGTACTGTTTTACGTAATATTTTACAGAATATTTTATCGTATTATTTTAAGGTACGGAATGATATCACACAAGACGTTGATAAAATCTTGTTAACACGAGCGATGATTTCCAACATTCTAGATTTTCTAAATACTAAGTATGAATGAATGGGAAACTTGCTGATAACCTCCTCTAAATTACATATTTTTAGCCAATAAATTATGTTTTTCTGTTAAAATGATACGAAACGAGATTTTTGTACGAGACCGATATTGAAGTGAAACAATGTAGTGAAACCCCAAAAGGTGAAACCAAGCGTAGTGACTATGACACTTGTGTAAAGACCAACTAACACACACACACACACACACACACAGTGCGCTACATTATCTGTGATGAACAATCAGGAAAATTCTGTTGATATCCTATGGAAACAAGGAAAAAATGATCAATTCAGTGGTTTAACATAACCGGAAAGCAAATGGCAACCGTCGTGAGGTGTTTCGGACACAATTTCGCAGCTGCAGGCTATTTCACGTTGCGATAGTCCAAAGAAAACTTATTTTAAGAACATTCGATAAATTTTACAACACTTTAAGCTATATAGCAGACAGCATTACGCAAAATGTGATAAATCAAGCGAATAAATCAATTTCAATGTGAATGTCGCGTTCAATTACTGTTTTTTGTTCCTATATTTTCGTCAAACTTTTAAGCTAGTTCCTTTGCTTTTCATTTAAAGCGCGAAATGAAACAAGTTAAACTGAGATTGTAGACAAACTAATATTACTCTGAAACCAACGCGAGAGACATGTTCAAACACAAAGTTTTCACAGAAAAGTTGAGCACAAAACAACCAAGAAAACAAGCTAAGAAAACAATTCATTTCGGGACACTGTGCGCAAAACCCGCGCCACTTCTCAAGAAAAGCAATCTTTCTTCGCAACCACCGCAGCCTGTCCACAGCGCCTGCACAAACCTATCCGGGTGCAATATCAGGTTACCCAACGCATTTGTCCGCCAGATAGAGACAAACTCTGCGCCATAAACAAAAGAAATAAAAAGCGCAGACTGAGCGAGTGTCTCGTGTCCAGACTAGGAGCCGCTCGGTCGCCGGGGTGTTTGTTTCTTCATCTTTTGCGACTTGAAATCATTGATCAATAACTAGACTTGGCGCCAGGCGCAGGCATTAAATTTTTTGATGACTCGATGTAAGATTAGTTTTACAAAATGAACAGTCCAACTTTTAGACTTGGTACCAGGTGCAGGTGTCAAATTTTCTTTATTAAAATAACTAGATTAGCGAAAATAATTGAATCGACTGAAGTATTTCAATCACCGAAAAGAACTCATCCAAGAAAACTACTTAATCGACAAAAATAACTCTATTAACGAAAAGAACTTGACCAACGAAAACTGCTCAATCAACGAATACATTGAATCAACGGAAATAACTCAATCAACAAAAACAATTCAACCAACGAAAAGAACTCAACTAACGAAAACTACTAAATGAACAAATGTAATTGAATCAATGAAAGTAATTCAATAAAAGACAATAACTCAAGCAACGAAATTAAATCAATCAACAAAAACAATTGAATAAACGAAAATAATTCAGCCAGAAGCGCATACCTCAGGAGCATATTGACAAGGGTGCACGCGCTATAGAATGAGATGAGGAAGGACAACCGCCGGCTCGGCGGAAGGACCTCTTCAGAAATCGATTACTGAAGGAATGCGTTTAATTATTGACTACAGGACACTGACGCACGGCGAACTACTAAAAGAAATCGATAAAGTGAATTTCCCTTTATGTTAATTTTTTCTCAAGGAAAATAAGGTCACGTATTTGCTAAGTGATGGACAACTATACGGCTTAGGGAATCAAAATTCTTGAGAAGTCACTGGTACAAATTTATTTATACTTCTCTATTAATTTAAGAACACGCCAAATTTGTTTCGTTCATTCTTCACACTCGAGTAGCTACTATAAATTTAAAAAATATTGATTAAAGGTATAATTTTGACTTGCTAGATGGGATGATCAAGCAAATTAAAACGCATTGAAAATGGATTTTTAAGTGTATTTTACTTCAAAAGAACATAAAGAGAATGAAACTTTACTCAAAAAAAATCTTTGTTTCAAACGTTACTCAGCAATAAATAACGAATAAAACGTACCCTAATGGAAGACTTAACAGTATAACTTAACTTAAAAATAATGAGATTCCTAAAATCTTTCGTCACGGAACTATGATGTAGATTATCACTCACAAAAACAATCATGGTTTAAAAATCTATTAACAAAGAAAACTTACAAAGGAAGTTTGATGAGGAATAAATTCTTAGACCAGGGATCCGGGGCACTTAGACAGGGGTTCAGCAAAATTTAACGAATTTAACAGCGGATGCAGTTAAAGTATTTATTTGCAGCTTTCGATGAGTGTTGATATTTTGAAACAGTGCGTACAATGTATATATACATACACTCCTGAGAGGAACACATGTGAAGGGATCCTCAGCTTATTTTTGTGTAATAAAAGTGGTCCTTGGTAGGAAATATTCTGAGAACCCCTGCCTTAGACTACATTTAATTAACAATTATTACAATACTAACTGAAATGATCAAGCGAAATAACATTTCATTCACAGTAATTTCAAGACCGTGAAATTCCAGCGTCTGATGGGAATAGTTCCAAGAACGTTGAACCTGTGGTGGCAGATCACCTACAGCCAGGATAGATCCTCCACAAGAAAAATCCAGTACAAGAAAAATCATCTACACCCAAGGTAGGTCCTGTACTAGAAAGATTTTGTAAGAGAAAGATCATCTACATTTAGTGTAGATGCCGTCCAAAAAGAGCATCTACTCGTACATCCAGTGTAGATCCTGTAGAAGAAAGATTACCTACAGCCAGAGCAAATCCAGCGCAAGAAAAGTCCTGTACGTGAAAGATCATATGCATTTAGTGTAGATCCTGTGCAGGAAAGATCCCTTTCATTCAGTGTAGATCCTGCGCAGGAAAGATCATCTACATCGTACGTAGATCCTGCGCAGGAAAGACCATCTACATTCTTTGTAGATCCTGCACAGGAAAGATCATCTACATCCTATGTAGATCCTTCTCAGGAAAGACCATCCTGGGAATGTAGATCCTGAGCACGGAACTTAGCCAGCAGAAGCAAAGAACGCGATCAAACACTTCTCTAGCCTTTTGCTGGAATATGGATACAGCACGAAATCCGTGCAACAGCCATCGTGCAGGGACGTTTGTGCATCAAAGAGGCCCAAACGAACACGCTTCATTTTACCTCCGTGCCGTGAGACCCCAAAGAAGTTTGCTCCACATAGCGCTGTTTTTCACCAACCCTTGCACACGTGATCACAGCCTCGAGGCCGCGGAGAATCCCAAATCAATGGACAGGAAAGAATAGCGGAACAAATGCCTGGCATCCGTACGGCCACAATTAATAATCTTAGGAACAAATAATGTTGCGACAGATGGGCAAATAACAGCTTCTCCTCAGTAACAGCAGACGATCACGAGGGTCGGAGTGTACAAGGGAAGTGATGGAAATAATATACCCTATGGACAGGGATGTATACCCTATGGACAGGGATATATATACCATATTGACAGGGATACATACCCTATGGTCAGGGATATTTACCCTATGGACAGGGATATATACCATACTATGTATACCCAGAGGGAGAGCAATATATATTATGGACAGGAATATATACGCTAATTTGTATACTCAAAGGGGGGAGTAATATACCTTAAGGACAGGGTGAAATAGCCTAATATACCCAAAAGAAAGAGTAATATGTCCTCAGACATTTGCAATGGCAGTCTGGTTGTGCCGGAAAGTTGCCTTACTTGAAATATTTTACCTTACCCGCGCAGAGTGTCGGCAGCCTATAATTGATGTTCCAAAATGTTTTGAGTTTTCGTAACGGAAGCGCACACGTATGTTTGCAAGAGATGTGTAGTCAAGAGAACACAATTTCCTTTTTTGCGAGGGTCGCAATATTTCAAAATCAACACTCTAACGTAACTTTTTTACATTGGATACCACTTTCTCCCAAAGATCCTAAAGCGGCGCGCCAACGGCAACAGACAACATTGAACCTATAAACTGACCACAAATTCTCTTAGAGCCAAGAACAATCCCTATTAAATCCTATTCCTGAGCATTACGATGGGTTATTAAGCATTTCACTACGCCATAACCAGAATACTTGTGCTGCGAAGACTGGAATTTTGCTTCACGCGCTGGTAAAACGTCACCACACGTTCCCATTGCACACCCCTCCGTTCAGCCTCACCCCCAATGACATAATCTGGCGTCATGATGCGATTAATGACCGCAGTTTCATTAGTAAATCGATGCCACCTGGACCTCGTTGCGAGATCCCTCATAGACAGGAAAGTCTGTTCCGCAATCATTCCAGAAGAACGAATTATTTTCGTCACAAGCAGGAAAATGAACTCACCATATTTAACAATCCGTGTTGCAAATAAAAGTTGACGGGGAAATTGGTTCAGATTTGAGTATGAATTTGCTTCTATGATTTTAATTTGTTCCAGAATTGACTGTAAAATTAGTTCCATAGTTTTTAATTTGTTCCAAAATTGACGGTAAAATTTGTTACTTACTGAAAATATGTTCTAGAATTGGTAAAGTTTATACCTCAGTTAAAATTTGACGGTGTAATTAGTACTGCAGTTGAAAATTGATCCAGGATTGTTGAGGAAATTTGTATCACAATTTAAATTTGTGCCAGAATTTACTGTGATTGATGCTGAAAGTTGTAAACTGTTTGAAAATACAAAAACATAGCGCACAAAAATTACGGCTTACTCCACAATTGAAAGAGATTCTTGTCGACTACTGAAAATGTTGAAACGAAGGAATCTCCTGAGGCAATGAAGAGCATTAATTCAATTAAAATGGGATGTTTCGCAACAAAATGTTGAAACTGCGGAAACGGATGTTGAAAAAGACGATGTTGATCAAGCGGATATTAAAAGAGAGGATGGTGAATGAAAGGATACAGAGAGAGTGGATTTTGAAGCAGAGGATGTTGAAAGAAAGGATGCTGAATCCAAAGATGTTGAAAGAGAAGTGTTCTCAATAGTAAGGTTGAATGCAAGACTTAAACCAAGTTCAGGCATAAGTGTTTCGTAAGCTGTACGTTAAAATTAGCTGCGTCTGTTGAAATTAAGCGAACATGTTTGTACCTTGACCAATAGTTAATCATGTTGAGAAATTAACGGGTAATTTTCGGGGTTTTGCAATTTAGTTGGGAGAATAAAAAGCGGAAAAACAGAACTTGGCAACAAACGGGCTATTTTAATGGAAAACCAATTTCAACAAGGAAGAGTGCATTACTTCCATCAACCCACAAACATTTATCAAAAATTCCGGGTAAATTACTACAGTAAAATATGTGCACTTGTATTTGTTCTACAGAGAACCGTTGCCATATTGGCCTACTTTTAGCCAAAATACTCAGAGTTTGTGTCTTTAATGACAAATTTTAGTGAAAAAATGACAACTCGCTAAATATCTGCCAGAGATGCACGGTTTGCCAGATGCTATCATTTCCACCTACCTATTCATGTTGGGAAGTTTTTTAATGTTAAGAACGCTTTTTCCCGTTAAAAACACTTTTTATTGTTATAAACGCCTTTGAATGTTAGAAACACTTTTTTATGTCAAGTACATCTTTAAATGTTAAAAATCTTTTTACGTTAAAACGTTTTTTTGCGTTGTAAGCGCTTTTTAATGTTAACAACGTTTTTTCATTTCGAAAACGCCTTTTAATGTTAAAAACGCTTTTTTATATCAAAAGCGCCTTTTTATGTTGAAAACACTTTTTATATTAGAAGCTGAAAAAGTTGCAAGCTTAAAAACGATCCGATGTTGATGCTACAACCGCGAAGCTACAAGCTGAAGGCGATATTGAAAACTTTTCAATCGTTTTAGTAAATAATGATCATTTTAATAATGTTCAATAATGATCGAAGCTTGAGAATTTTGGCTAGAACAAAAAAGCCAATATGGCAACACTGAGTCAAAGTGGATGCTGGAGTCAGTCCTACGAATAATTATAATTATCCAAGCTAGAGAATTTTGACCAGAAAAAGGCCAGTCTAGCAACCCTACACCGAAATATATGCTGGAGTATCTGTTGAATAATTTTCAAAGTGAAAAAAGTTTTGACGAGAAAATTCCAGTCTGGCAACACTGGGCCAAAATAGATGCTGGAGTCCATCCTAAAGTCGTCCGCAGCTCGGGTGGCGTGCGTCTCGGTCGTCAGGACTGGCGCTTTCTTGTTCCGTCAGGCCGGATTATTGCTGGATTATTGCCGGCAATCTCATGCGCACGCGAGAGGCGCGTGTCCGCGCATGTGGACAAGCCAGAGCCCCGAAATATCCTATTTTAATTGGATTAATGCTCTTCTTTCCCTCTGGAGATTCCTTCGTTTCAGTGAAGATCTCATCTCTGCGCTCTGATCGGTCTCGTCTACTTTCTTTTTCTAGGTTCCATCTTTTCAGACTTCTTATGGGAAAAAGGTGTTGAGGATACGCTTTTTATCCGCTGACGTCTTATAGATTAGAAATAATGGGGTTTCTAAATCGTTATATCTGAATGGAACTTCAGCAACAGATAAAAACACTTCTCCGATATGGAAAAGAGTAGATGAAGACTATAAATTGTGCTAAAAGATTGACTGTACTAAAGCTATTGACTACTTGTACTTGAAGAGTAATTGCAGCGAGTGAGGGACGAGATTTCTTCACAAAGAGCTGCCTCTTTAGAAAAGAGTTATCGTTTCTCAAAAAAGATGGACCTTCTTTGATAAGAGATGGTCTCCGAAAAAATTGATCAATCGTTCCTCAAAAAAGTGCCGCAAAAATTTCGACTGATGTCTCCTAAAGAAGAACTGGCTCTTTAGAAAATCTGTTCTCTTAAAAACGACTGGTTTCTTCCAGAAGACACTGCCACTGCGAGAGGAGTAAATACCCATCAAGTAAAAAAAATTTCAACTTCCAACCTAAGCTCATAGCACTCAACAACATCAGCACTCTATAAAAATTCAAGTCTATGAAAAATGTTTGCAGCGGCTGCCCTAACGAATAAATTTTTCCACGTGACATCCAAACTCCTCAGGTTTGTGCTGCTGAAAACCTCGACAATGTTTGAAAATTGATCATTTGTGCGGTGCTGACGCCAAGTGTACTGGTAGCCAGCCACGCTACAACGTGCTCTGATTTCCATGATTACAAATATATTTAACATTTTACCAGAGTCGGTGATGCGTGACACATGATCCAGCTTGCAACAGAGCACACTGTAATTTATACAAAATTAGGTATAAAAATTACACAGTGCAATATAACAGAATCATCGCCCAAGTATTTCCTCCGGCACTAAACGTGTATCGTGCAGCCACATTATCATGGTCATTTTTTGGACCGGTTCTGATAGTATTTCTGGCGCATGACTGCAATAATTCTGAGACATTTCTGTCTCCGACATTGCTGGAATATAGTTAACTTTTAGGTGCCTATCTTTTTCTTTGTGAGCTCATGGAAAACAAGTTAATTGCTAGGGTGCATTAACAGTATAATTATTTTTATTATTACAAACAAATCTGCAAATAATGTTCTCATTCATGTGTCACCTTAATGTTCGCTTAAAATATCTGATGCTGATGCTATGGATAAGTGCACTCGAGAAAGAAAAAGAAAATGCAAGAAAAATAAACTTGATCAACTAATTTGACCGATAATATCAAGTATGACTTGCTGAGAAAATAACTTGTAGTTACACTATGTAACTTGATGAAAAAATAGCCTGTGTAATAACACACTTATACAATTTTATCTTCCAGGCCAGTGGATCCAGCGGCATGACTTCGATATTGGGCTTTTTTCAAAAGGATAAAATAGCTAAATTGCCCATTTTATGGCTAAAATGAATCCATTTGGTCTTTTCAATCTAAATGGCAAATTTGCTCACCAAACGCACTCCGCATGTCTGCCCCCTGCTGAACCCTCTTAAAGCCAGATTTATTTTTAAACCCAAATTCATTTTTAAAAAAGCCTAACTTGAAGAAAATTTTAACAAGCAAAACCGACGAGTGAGGTAAACCCAAATTTCGTTATTACAGAGACCTTGCGGCCAAAAACATTTAAAAAAAGCCCTAACTTACTAAATTTTGACAAACAAAAATTAATATGTAAGGCAAGCCCAAGCCTCTTCGTTATGAGTGCCTTGAAGCCAAATTAATTTTTAAAAAAGGCCTAGCTTGAGGAGAATTTTGACACGCAAAAAGCCACGGGTGAGGCAATTCCTAGCCTCTTCGTTACATGTGCTTTGCAACCAAATTAATTTTTAAAAAAGACCCAACTTGGAGATTTTTGACCAGTAAAAATCAACATGTGATGCCAACCCCAATTTTTTCATTACGGATTCCTTTCGGCCAAATTCATTCGTGAAAAAAGCCCTCACTTGTGGATTTGAATCATTTTGATGTGGATTGAAAAGGCCTAAAAGCCCAAGCCTCCTCGAGTCGAGTGGAGCTACTGGCGCATGCGGTCGCAGACACTAAGGCCTGAAGTACAAATTACAGCTCTCATTTATTCATAAGCGCTGAGGAGCATCGTGCGGTTAATTATTCGATTATACGCAACGCTCAATATAAAATATGGTGGAATAAGTCACCGTAACTCGTAGGGATGGGTACAAAGGGCTCGTATTACCGCTCATGATAAATGGTTTGGTTTCATACAATGATCTCATCGATAAATTATCATCAAATTGTAGGACATTACGCCAAGCTCTGACACGCTGCCATGTAGCGTGTGAAGAGGGCTACCTGTGTGTTGTGTGCTGTGTGGGTGTGTGTTGTGTGCACTGTACTGTGTGTTGTGTGCACTGTACTGTGTGTTGTGTGCACTGTACTGTGTGTTGTGTGCACTTTGCTGTGTGTTGTGTGCACTGTACTGTGTGTTGTGTGCACTGTGCTGTGTGTTGTGTGCACTGTACTGTGTGTTGTGTGCACTGTGCTGTGTGTTGTGTGCACTGTGCTGTGTGTTGTGTGCACTGTACTGTGTGTTGTGTGCACTGTGCTGTGTGTTGTGTGCACTGTACTGTGTGTTGTGTGCACTTTGCTGTGTGTTGTGTGCACTGTACTGTGTGTTGTGTGCACTGTGCTGTGTGTTGTGTGCACTGTACTGTGTGTTGTGTGCACTGTGCTGTGTGTTGTGTGCACTGTGCTGTGTGTTGTGTGCACTGTACTGTGTGTTGTGTGCACTGTGCTGTGTGTTGTGTGCACTGTACTGTGTGTTGTGTGCACTTTGCTGTGTGTTGTGTGCACTGTACTGTGTGTTGTGTGCACTGTGCTGTGTGTTGTATGCACTGTACTGTGTGTTGTGTGCACTGTGCTGTGTGTTGTGTGCACTGTGCTGTGTGTTGTGTGCACTGTACTGTGTGTTGTATGCACTGTACTGTGTGTTGTGTGCACTGTGCTGTGTGTTGTGTGCACTGTACTGTGTGTTGTGTGCACTGTGCTGTGTGTTGTGTGCACTGTACTGTGTGTTGTGTGCACTGTGCTGTGTGTTGTGTGCACTGTACTGTGTGTTGTGTGCACTTTGCTGTGTGTTGTGTGCACTGTACTGTGTGTTGTGTGCACTGTGCTGTGTGTTGTGTGCACTGTGCTGTGTGTTGTGTGCACTGTGCTGTGTGTTGTGTGCACTGTGCTGTGTGTTGTGTGCACTGTGCTGTGTGTTGTGTGCACTGTACTGTGTGTTGTGTGCACTGTGCTGTGTGTTGTGTGCACTGTGCTGTGTGTTGTGTGCACTGTACTGTGTGTTGTGTGCACTGTGCTGTGTGTTGTGTGCACTGTGCTGTGTGTTGTGTGCACTGTGCTGTGTGTTGTGTGCACTGTGCTGTGTGTTGTGTGCACTGTGCTGTGTGTTGTGTGCACTGTACTGTGTGTTGTGTGCACTGTGCTGTGTGTTGTGTGCACTGTGCTGTGTGTTGTGTGCACTGTGCTGTGTGTTGTGTGCACTGTGCTGTGTGTTGTGTGCACTGTACTGTGTGTTGTGTGCACTGTACTGTGTGTTGTGTGCACTGTGCTGTGTGTTGTGTGCACTGTGCTGTGTGTTGTGTGCACTGTGCTGTGTGTTGTGTGCACTGTGCTGTGTGTTGTGTGCACTGTACTGTGTGTTGTGTGCACTGTGCTGTGTGTTGTGTGCACTGTGCTGTGTGTTGTGTGCACTGTGCTGTGTGTTGTGTGCACTGTACTGTGTGTTGTGTGCACTGTGCTGTGTGTTGTGTGCACTGTGCTGTGTGTTGTGTGCACTGTGCTGTGTGTTGTGTGCACTGTGCTGTGTGTTGTGTGCACTGTACTGTGTGTTGTGTGCACTGTACTGTGTGTTGTGTGCACTGTACTGTGTGTTGTGTGCACTGTGCTGTGTGTTGTGTGCACTTTGCTGTGTGTTGTGTGCACTGTACTGTGTGTTGTGTGCACTGTACTGTGTGTTGTGTGCACTTTGCTGTGTGTTGTGTGCACTGTACTGTGTGTTGTGTGCACTGTGCTGTGTGTTGTGTGCACTGTGCTGTGTGTTGTGTGCACTGTGCTGTGTGTTGTGTGCACTGTGCTGTGTGTTGTGTGCACTGTGCTGTGTGTTGTGTGCACTGTACTGTGTGTTGTGTGCACTGTGCTGTGTGTTGTGTGCACTGTACTGTGTGATGTGTGTTCACTGTTCCCTTTACCAATTTTACTGGTTGGTCCCGTATTTGTGCTGGGACCTAAAACTGCACGTTGCTTTGCTTGTTTAAATGTAAATGTAAACTTGGTAAACGAGCGAATAAAAAGTGTGCAATAAATAAAATAAGCTAAGCAGTGCAATAACTAAATAAGTGCAATAACTAAAGATTGCAAAAATGACCGTGAGTGCCGTGTGCCGGCTGGTCCCTGTGGGGGTGACGTGTGGCTGTGGGGGCGCTGTGAGTGGTGTGTGCCTGAAGTGTGCCGAGTGCGGCGGCTTCACCCACCTGGACTGCTCTGGCCTCCCAGCCTACCATCTGCTGCGCCTGGAGCTCACGAGGACATCCTTCGTCTGCCAGACCTGCGTGACGCCGACGGTTCTTAAGACTTCTAAGGAGAAGTACGACGAGACGGCGAATAGACTGCAGGCTGATTTAGCTGCACGGGCGGGGCAGGCCGGCCGCCCAGCAGCGGTGGCTACAGCTGTGCCGTCTGCGCCCCCGGCTGGTGATGGGGTGGATCCTATTGATCCTGGTGACCCCGCAGAGGAGAGTGTGCGTACGGAAGCGAGGACAGACCCTGAGGAGGTGTCGGTTAGTGGTCCTGCAGAGGTACGTGCGCAGAGAGAGGTGTGTAAGCACTTCCTCAGCAAAAAATGTAAGCACGGTCGAGGGGGTGAGAAGTGCCGTTTCGCCCACCCGAAACTCTGCTATAAGTTTCTAAAATTTGGTGGCAAAATGAGAGGGGGCTGCAAAAAGGGAGAGAACTGTAGATTCTACCACCCGGCTATGTGCCGTAAAGCTGAAGGCGGGGAGGAGTGTACCCGCAAAAAATGCAAGTTCCTACATCCCTCCGGCCCGAGTGCTGAGGCTCTCTCAATTGGAGCAGGAGCCCGTAAGGCGTCCTCCTTGCCTACAAATAAAGAACGGCGACGCGATGAGCAGCCGGCCTTGAGGCGCATCGCGTCCGCTCCTGATGAGATAGATGCCAACCTTGACCCGCCGGAACCAGCTGGCGCAGTTGGTAACCGCAGCCGCGGTACCCATGACGGGGAAGCAATGAACTTCTCGGCTTTTTTAGGGTTACGCCGGCAGGTGAGCGCCATAGAAGAGCAGTTGTCCCGGTTACTGAGCTGGAGGATAGAGCGACCTCCGCAGGCGACACGGCCCGCAGCTTGCAGCTGCCAGGCTCACTGGTAGCGGGGGAGGACAACGCTGCGTTCTTGTTCTTGAATATTCAAGGTTTGAGGCCCTACAGGCAGAAGCGCAAGGTGGAAATGTTGAGGGAAAGGGCCTTGGCTGTTGGTGCGGGGCTGGTGGCCCTTGTTGAGACCCACCTAAACGAAGAAATCCTGGACGCTGAAGTTAAAATGGAGGGCTTCTGCCTGTTCAGAGCTGATCGAACAGCTGGAATAAAGAAGGGGGGAGTTGCATGCTATGTCAGGAATGACGTCTCTCGACATGCTACAGTCCTCTCTGCCGGCACAAACTCGGTGGTGGAGCACCTGGTCTTGTGGTTTGCCGGCCTGGGCTTGGCGGTGGTGATTGTTTACCGCCCTCCAACTTGTCAACAGGCTAACTTTGAGCAGGCAATTAGCCTCATATCCTCGGCGCTCGAATCTCTGCCACCTCCACTCCCCAGAATCGCTGTTATGGGAGACTTCAACTTTCCAACCATGTGCTGGGAGTCGGGTCATGCCTATGGGGGAACGAGAGAGTCAAGAGTGCAGAGCGAGTACCTCTGGAACTTTATGGAGAGTTTAGCCCTGGAGCAATACGTCCGCCTCCCGACCCGACTAGACAATGTCCTAGACCTGTTTCTAACAAACGACGATGAGTTTGTCAGACGGGTTGAGGTTGAGGAGACTATTATGTCCGACCACAGATGTATCCTCATATATGGTGACCTTGGCCTGGAGCGGCAGACAGCCTGGGACCGAGGAGCATCGGGAGGGTCGCTTGACTCTCTCAATTTTATGAGTGATCGCGTAGACTGGACTGGCCTGTCGGGAGCGCTGGGTGACATTGACTGGGATACACGTTTGGCTGGACGTACCCCCAACGCGATGTACGACGAGATCCTCGCTGTCTTGTCCGAGGTCTGTCCAAGATATGCCCCAACACGGAAGATTGGGGGGATAAACCCAATACCTAGGGACCGGAAGGTACTAATGAGAAAGCGCTCAAAGCTGCTTAAAAGAGTTGGGACGTTGGCGCGCTCAGGGACCGCCAGTGATGGCATCCTTGAGAGAGTGGCTGAGATCGAGAGGCAGCTCGAGGCGTCACATGAGGAAGAGGCAAGATCCTGTGAAGATAGAGCTATCGCCGCTATAAAAAATAACCCTAAATACTTCTACTCGTACGCCAGGAGGAAACTTTGCACAAAGTCGGTTGTGGGACCGTTTCGAGTCGACGGACGGAATGTGTGCACCCCTGAAGAGAAATGCGCTGTGATGCGCGCACAGTATGAGGCGGTATTTAGTCGGCCCAAGTTTGGGGAAGACGATGGCGGCTGGGGCCCGAATGAATGGCCGGGTACCACACCGATAAACCTCGTGGACTTTGAATTCAGTGAGCGAGACGTTGAGGAAAGCATTGGCGAGCTCTCACCCTCGTCGGCGCCGGGTCCAGACAGTGTTCCGGCTGTCCTCCTATGCAACTGTAGAGTTGCCATCAGCAGGCCTTTGTTCCTGCTCTGGAGGGCATCACTGAGTGCGGGGTCCATACCTACCAAACTCAAGCTGGGAATTATTACCCCCATATATAAAGGTGGCGAGAAACACCTACCCCGGAATTATAGGCCGATCACGCTGACCTCTCACATTATAAAGATCTTTGAGAAAATAGTAGTGAAAAGGCTGGTGGGATATATGGAGGATGCTGAGTTGTTCAACCCGAGTCAGCACGGGTTTAGAAGAGGGAGGTCCTGCCTCTCACAGTTGCTCGAGCACCAACGGCACATCACGGAGGCCCTCGGTCGTGGTCATGCAGTGGACGCTGTATACCTAGATTTTGCTAAGGCATTCGATAAGGTAGACCATGGGATCTTGCTTAGAAAGTTGAGGGCTGCTGGCGTTGGTGGCGACCTGTGGAATTGGATCAGGTGCTTCCTTACTGGCAGAAAACAAGTAGTGGCCGTTGACGGATGCCGGTCAGCCGAGTCGCGAGTGATAAGTGGAGTGCCCCAGGGCTCGGTGCTTGGACCACTTTTGTTCCTGGTCCATGTCAGTGATATTGACGCCGGATTACTTCACTCCTGCGCCTCATCATTTGCGGACGATACAAGAGTTTTTAAGGAAGTGGCCAGCAAGCAGGACTGCGAGGCCATGCAGCAGGACTTAATCAAAATCTACGAATGGGCCGAAGTGAACAACATGTGCTTCAATGAGAGCAAATTTGAGCTCCTTCGTTGCGGTCACCATCCGGATGAAACCTTCCCCTACACAACTGCTGGTGGGGTGGTTGTGGAGAGGAGGTCATCAATCAGGGATTTGGGCGTGATCGTGGAGGACGGGGGAAGCTTCACAAAGCACATAGACTCGGTCTCAAAAAAGTGTCGAAGTCAACTCGGATGGATCCTCCGGACGTTTCGTGCCCGGGAAGCAGCGGCCATGATGACCTTGTATGGAGCGCTGATTTTGCCCCTGGCCGAATACTGCTGCCAGCTGTGGAGTCCAATTGCGACGGGGGAGATCCAGAAAGTGGAGGCAATTCAGAGAACGTTCACGTCGAAAATCGTCGGAATGGAGCGGTTCAACTACTGGGAGAGGCTCCAGAGGTTATCACTGTTCTCCCTGCAGCGACGACGAGAGCGGTACCTGATAATTTACACCTGGAAGATGCTGGAGGGATTAGTACCAAACTTTGTTGACCCGAGTCTGGCGTTGAGAATTAGACAACATCCCCGATTAGGGAGGTTATGTGTCGTTCCGCCATTCAACAACAGGGCCCTAGCCAGCGTGAGGACGCGCCATGAAAGATCTTTTTCGGTCATTGGCCCAAGACTCTTCAACTGCCTCCCAATCGAACTGAGGGAGTCCCGTGGGAAACTGGCTGCCTTCAAATCAAGGTTGGATAAGTTCTTGGCGTCGGTCCCGGATCGACCTCCGATACCGCACTACTACCAGCCTGCGGCGGGCAACAGCCTCCTGCAGCAGGTGGCGCAGCTGCGAGTGGGGGAAATGTAGCAGCGAGTCGTCGTTGAGGGCGGTGCATCAGCATGGCCCGGGCCTGTCGGGCCCGAACTACATCCCAGGAATCCCAGGAATCCCAGGTTGTGTGCACTGTACTGTGTGTTGTGTGCACTGTGCTGTGTGTTGTGTGCACTGTACTGTGTGTTGTGTGCACTGTGCTGTGTGTTGTGTGCACTGTACTGTGTGTTGTGTGCACTGTGCTGTGTGTTGTGTGCACTGTACTGTGTGTTGTGTGCACTGTACTGTGTGTTGTGTGCACTGTGCTGTGTGTTGTGTGCACTGTACTGTGTGTTGTGTGCACTGTGCTGTGTGTTGTGTGCACTGTACTGTGTGTTGTGTGCACTGTGCTGTGTGTTGTGTGCACTGTACTGTGTGTTGTGTGCACTTTGCTGTGTGTTGTGTGCACTGTACTGTGTGTTGTGTGCACTGTGCTGTGTGTTGTGTGCACTGTGCTGTGTGTTGTGTGCACTGTGCTGTGTGTTGTGTGCACTGTACTGTGTGTTGTGTGCACTGTGCTGTGTGTTGTGTGCACTGTACTGTGTGTTGTGTGCACTTTGCTGTGTGTTGTGTGCACTGTACTGTGTGTTGTGTGCACTGTGCTGTGTGTTGTGTGCACTGTGCTGTGTGTTGTGTGCACTGTACTGTGTGTTGTGTGCACTGTGCTGTGTGTTGTGTGCACTGTACTGTGTGTTGTGTGCACTGTGCTGTGTGTTGTGTGCACTGTACTGTGTGTTGTGTGCACTGTGCTGTGTGTTGTGTGCACTGTGCTGTGTGTTGTGTGCACTGTACTGTGTGTTGTGTGCACTGTGCTGTGTGTTGTGTGCACTGTACTGTGTGTTGTGTGCACTTTGCTGTGTGTTGTGTGCACTGTACTGTGTGTTGTGTGCACTGTGCTGTGTGTTGTGTGCACTGTACTGTGTGTTGTGTGCACTGTGCTGTGTGTTGTGTGCACTGTACTGTGTGTTGTGTGCACTGTACTGTGTGTTGTATGCACTGTACTGTGTGTTGTGTGCACTGTGCTGTGTGTTGTGTGCACTGTACTGTGTGTTGTGTGCACTGTGCTGTGTTTTGTGTTCACTGTACTGTGTTTTATGTGCACTGTGCTGTGTGTTGTGTGCACTGTACTGTGTGTTGTGTGCACTGTACTGTGTGTTGTGTGCACTGTACTGTGTGTTGTGTCGCGCACACTGTATACATGTGCTCTGTACAGTGTATTCGTGTGCTTTGCACACTCTTTTATTATACTTTGCACTGTATTAGGGTGTTCTGCATGCAGTATTCTAGTGCACTAATGCACAGCCCCGTAAACAGTTTTGACACCGTAAATTGTTTAAAAGTCCGGCGCCTGATCACACATGAATTTATGTCACGCACACTATTTTTATGTACAATATTGTCATATACAATGAACTATTGTCATGTACGCTAATGTCACGTACACTATTGTCATATACAATGAACTATTGTCATGTACGCTAATGTCACGCACACTAGTGTCAAGTACACTATTTAGCATCATGTACAGATGCCAAAACCAGACACACGTTAACTTCCCACTCCGCGTACGATACAAGTTAACGAGAGGTAACTCAGGAGTGGTATGAAGCTATCCAGCACCAAAGAAGGGGTGTCGAATGCTTTTCCAGACCAGAATACTCGAATTTGACAAAATTCTGTAAATTTTAAACTTTTTTCACTAGAAACTTTCATGAGGAAGAGTTTACCGTGAAAAGCCTGCAAATGTTAAATTATTAATTCACATTGAAAATTCTGAAATGGGACTGAAGTCGTTATTATGATATTGTTATTAATTCATCTCGAAAATTATGAAATGCGACTTAAAAAAATAATATGAAATTAATATCAACTCATACCGAAAATTCTGAAAAGAGGCTGAAATTATAATTATGAAATAATTAATAATTCATCTCGAAAATTATGGAATGCAGCTGAAATTATTATTATTATGGAATTATTATTAATTAATACTGAGGGGGCTACGCGAGGCATCTATCGAGGTGTCGAGCCAGGGAATTGGAGCACATCGGACCGCAATCACGGTAGAGGAAACAAGGTAGGGTCAAACCAGTCTTTTTTTGCTCGACTGTGTGGGTTTGCTGACGTCCCGACAACGAACCAATAGCAGTGCTCATATTGCTTCTGGTAGCACTGCTACTCCCAAATCTGTCTCCACTATTGGCCTAACGACATGGCGTTTTGGTGAAGTCACAAAGTTGGTTTGAAATAAAACCCTTCTATCGGCTAGCCGAACAAGAAGAAGAGTATTTTCCCCCATTGAAATGACCCTACCTTGTTTCCTCTGCCGTGACCGCAATGCGCAGCCTGCGTAACGGTGTCGGTTTTTGTCTGCGCTCAGAGGAGGCAAAAGGAAAATGGAAAAATTTCGTAATTTCATATTTTCATAATTGTATAATTTCACATTGCACATGAAGAATATTGCGCTCAAAAAGTCACCAAATTTAAACAGTAATTCATCAACATTGGAAGCATGTTTCGTTTTTAAAATTCATCTGATGATGAGGGAGTTTTTAAAGATTCTTTTAGGATTCACATTTCAAAATCCCCATTCATAGATTTAGTGAGCGCATCCAGAGACCTTTATTGCGTCACGGCACACTGATTGCGCCACGGTGCATCGATTGCGCCACGGCACATTGATTGCGCCACGGCACATTGAATGCGCCACGGTGCATTGATTGCGCCACGACACATTGATTGCGCCACGGTGCATTGATTGCGCCACGGCACATTGATTGCTCCACGGCACATTGATTGCGCCACGACACATTGATTGCGCCACGGCACATTGATTGCACCAGGGCACATTGATTGAGCCAGGGCCCATTGGTTAAGACTTTGATCTTTTATTTTAGAAACACAATGATTTCTTTTTTAAACTTGAAATGGAGCTGGACTCCGAAACATTTTCTGAGTAAAGACGATTCATTTCATCGGAATTTTCTTCATTTGTGAGTTTCTGGTGTGGTTACGACAACAGCAGACCAGTGACGTGTCCAGATATATTGATTGCCGCTCCCGCCTCATCTGAAGGAATCTAGCGAGGCACTCCGCAAAATAAAAGGTCACTGGCACAAGGCCGCTCCAATGGCCTTTTGTCTCACTGAACCGTGAAATTGTGAAGATGTGAAGTTGTGAAATTACGAAACTATGAAATTTTAAAATTATGTAAGTTTGAAATTATGAAAGTTCGAAATTGTGAAGTTGTGAAAATTTGAAATCGGGAAATTGTGAACTTAGGAAATCGTGAAATTGTGGAATTGTGAAACTTACCTAAAAATATTAAGTCAAAATTGGTTGTATCAGTAATGAGATAAATAATAGTTGGAAAAATGTGAGTGGCAGAGGATATTTTAATGAGGCCATAAATGATACAAAACTTAAAGAATCAATGTAATATTATTCTAAAAAACAAGTTATAAAAAGAGCTTCTTCCTGAAAATTCCTGTTCGAACATATTTCGACCTGCCTTGTTCCCTCTTTGTTCCCTCTTTGTTCCCTCGTAGACGTTTTTGATGAAAGTGCGTTGCTCCTTTGTTAGTTGCATAACGATCGGCTAAGCCGCTTGAAAATTTATATTTACAGGTCAATTTTCAGGCGAATTGGACCTTATTTATACTCAGACCTAAAGCTTTGTAACCAAGGATACATATCTCTGTGTGTGATGCAACAAATGAAACTGACATATCTTAATTCCAAAGTTATTAATATTTAAAGTTGGGTTTACTTTTTCTGATACATACAATATATTTATACATACGGTATATAATGTACATAGGTGCATATATACATATATATATTAATGAGTGTTTGTCTATGTGTGTGTTAGAACTATAGGTTATTCTAAGCCTATACTTTCCGTACAACCATGGAACTCAACACGATTTCCCCCTGAACATGAGCCTACCCACTCCTCCCCTTCAGTCGGGAATTCGAATAAATTTTGCATTGGGCGTGGCCACTCGGAGGGATAATGTGTGGCGGAGGGCTCCCCTGGCGAGAGCTCTATCTGGGCCGGCAGGCGCCATGTCTTATGGCCACAGAAACCGGAAATCCGGCGAAGCAATTACCAAAAAGCGGCTTAAGAACATCAGCTGAAAAATAAACCACAGAAGCCCACGGGATGAAATTTTGAAATTTTTAGTTTCGCTCAATAATAGAACTGAATGGAGGAAATTTTTGAATTTTCAAATTTTGCTGAATGACAGAATCACACATACGAAATTTTGGAATTTTTTTATTTTGAACTTTTAAAAGACCACAGGAGCAAATGGGACGAAATTTTGGAGTCGCTATGAATGACTTGATAGCTTTCAGTCGTGGGCGCGCAAAACAGAAAACACTGGTGGGACTGACATGAAGAAATGAGACACGCATTTTTTCGTTGCACAGGGTGTGGCAAATCAAATGCAAGCGTTTCGAAAGCCTATTAGGAAAAGTAAAACAATAGTTACAGAATTATTTATAGTTTAATTTGAATGAGTATATGCAATGGAGTTTGTGTGCTCACTTTTTGAAGATGGCATCAGGAAGATGGAGGTGACCACACACACATCTTACCATCACCTCCACAGCCGTTGCGCGCGCCTTTCAAAACTCGGTCATTTGATGTGCCCCACCCTGTAGATAGTTAATTAATTCACCATGGATGCAGGATAAAGTTCAGCATGCGACATATTTTTTTCCAACAGCTCCTCATTAGTTGAAAAGCCGATGCGGACATACCGAGGAAATTGTCAAAAGTGAGTGAAATTTATGGTACCAGAAATTGAAATTTACGGTACCAGAAATAAAAATTTATGGTACAAGAAATTTCACAAGTCACCTTACTAGCAAGTAAATTAATTGGGTCTGGCTTAACTCAGAAGCTCTCCTGCCCCACTTCGACATCGCATGCGGTAATGATAGTCGATATTGCAACTTTTGATACACAAAACCTCCTTGGGGTATCGGATGAAATAGCAACGGTTACGTAACAGCTGCGAAGTTGAAGCTGAGTGTTACGAATGTTACGAAATGCTACGAAATGTTACGAAATGCTACGAATGTCACAAGCTTAAAAAAATGCTGCGAATGTTGAAAACTTAGGAAATGTTACGAATGTCACAAATTTACGAAATACTACGAACGTCACGACATGTTACAAACTCTCAAAATGTTACGAAATGTTACGTGTTTATTGGTGGGGCATACGGGCATGGCGTGCCCGGCTGTTTACGTGGTATTTGCGGGCTCATTAGAGAAGGTAAACAGGGCTGCTGCCCGCCCTGTTTACACGGAGCGAGGGGCGCTTCGAGAAACGGGATAGAAACAGAGATCAGTCGACCTGCCTGTGTGCTGTGTTGTGTGTTGTGGGCATGTAATTTGTACTTAGATTTAAGGGAAATAATTTTGACTAGTTTGGTAGCGGGGTAAATTTGCCTCTCCTGGGGCGTTCGGTAAGTTTGTGAATTTTATTTCGCTGAGGGGCTTAATAACTCGGAGACAATAAGGTAACTCCAACAATTTGAAAGTTCATGTGTTCTCTTTGTGGGTGAGAGACTTAAGATGCATAGTAAGAAAACATGAGAGGGTATGTTTTACTTACAGAAGCGATGATTGATTCTTTTGATGCAATAAAGAAAATTAAACACAACAGCAGTAGAGATATTGATCGAAGCCCGGCTAAAACCAACAGGTTTTGCTCCTGAATTCAAATTTTTTGGCTCACCTATAATATTGTTTTACATTATGGCAACATTTAAAAAACTCTTCTCAGCTCATCAGTATAAATAAAACAGTATTTATGTTTTATTTCTCATCAGTGGCTCAATCAAAATCTTTTGGCACACCAGCATTTTTATTCTATTTAAGAGCTGTGTGTTAATTGTAGACTTTTTTGGCCTCACCAACGTACGTATGAACAGCAGAGGATCGATTGAAGATTTTGCGACTCACATTCACTTTTGTTCTCTTTAAAACCAGTGTCTCGATTATAGGCATTTTCATTTACCAACAGTTATGATTTTTTTTAATGTGGTGTTTCGATTAGATACTACAAGCAGCACACTACGTCGTGCAGTCTACACACCGAGGATTTGATACTACAAACTACACCCTATGCTGCAGGTATACGTCGCAAGCAACCGACCACCCAATAACGGCCTTCAGGCCACACACTGCAGTGTAACTGACCTCCCACGACTGGTATCAGGAACAACATTGACCTCCCACGACTGGTATCAGGAACAACATTGACCTCCCTCAACTGGTACCAGGAACAACATTGACCTCCCACGACTGGTATCAGGAACAACATTGACTTCCCACGACTGTATCAGGAACAACATTGACCTCCCACGACTGGTATCAGGAACAACATTGACCTCCCACGACTGGTATCAAGAACAACATTGACCTCCCACAACTGGTATCAGGAACAACATTGACCTCCCACAACTGGTATCAGGAACAACATTGGCCTCCCACAACTGGTATCAGGAACAACATTGACCTCCCACAACTGGTATCAGGAACAACATTGACCACCCACGACTGGTATCATTAACAACATTGACCTCCCACGACTGGTATCAGGAACAACATTGACCTCCAACGACTGGTATCAGGAACAACATTTACCTCCCACAACTGGTCCCTGGAACAACATTGACCTCCCACGACTGGTATCAGGAACAACATTGACCTCCAACGACTGGTATCAGGAACAACATTTACCTCCCACAACTGGTCCCTGGAACAACATTGACCTCCCACAACTGGTATCAGGAACAACATTGACCTCCCACAACTGGTACCAGAAACAAGATTGATCTCCCACAACTGGTACCAGAAACAAGATTGACCTCCCCCAGCAGGTACTAGGAACAAGATTGATCTCCCACAACTGGTACAAGGAACAACATTGACCTCCCCCAGCAGGTACCAGGAACATGATTGACCTCCCACAACTGGCATCAGGAACATGATTGACCTCCCACAACTGGCATCAGGAACATGATTGACCTCCCACAACTGGTATCAGGAACAAGATTGACCTCCCCCAGCAGGTACCAGGAACATGATTGACCTCCCACATCTGGTATCAGGAACATGATTGACCTCCCCAGCTGGTATCAGGAACATGATTGACCTCCCACATCTGACATCAGGAACATGATTGATCTCCCACAACTGGCATCAGGAACATGATTGACCTCCCACAACTGGTATCAGGAACAAGATTGACCTCCCCCAGCAGGTACCAGGAACAAGATTGACCTCCCACAACTGGTACAAGGAACAAGATTGACCTCCCCCAGCAGGTACCAGGAACATGATTGACCTCCCACATCTGGTATCAGGAACATGATTGACCTCCCACATCTGGTATCAGGAACATGATTGACCTCCCACAACTGATTCTGCAAGCAAAATTGGTCATCGTTCAATCAAGTTCATGTGATAACTCTACATAAAGTCTCACATTTTTTCCATTTGCAACTAGAAAATTCTACCGGCGAAGATCTGCAGTTTTCGTAGCGAAAACCTACTTTCAAACTTTTGCTTCTCCGAGAAAATAAAAATCGCGCGTAGAGTACACATCAATTGCGTGTTCTAAATTCCTCTTAAACAGACACGTAAGGACCAAATTCTAATCGTTTCTTCAAAACGAACACCCGTATCAAATTTTGTTTGAAATAAGAAAGCGTTTTTGTGTAGAACAACAGAAGTTTCTATTCGTAGACTCACGCGACAGAGTTCCGGTCTTTTCGACAGTTGAAAGTTCGCTCTTCTTTTCTGACTCGCACCTGCTTTCCGCGTAGACGAGAGGCTTCTTTGCGAGTAGACAGTATATCTACCAACGAAGGTAGATGAGAGGCTTCTACCCGAGCTGTAAATATATATATATATATCATACAATCATATGCATGTATAATATATATTTATACATAGTAAAATTGTCAGTGAGTCTACCGGTTACAGTAAAAAAATTGTGGCTTGCAACAGACATTTGTGATAGATTGCATCTTATAGAAAATCTGATTCCAAATAAATTCTAAGTGAATTAAGTTTATTGATTCATTTAGTTACAACATATTTATAACATTGCCCGAATAATTAGAACATTGCACTTTAAATAGCGTTATAGCAATGTGTGTATGTCGTTAGACTGGCTGTAAAATGATCCTCACTCGACAGTCGCGCTTCTCCGTTTCCGTAACTGTTAAAAAACTCGACAAGTTAAAAGGATAAGATGAAAGATTTTAAGTTATCAAAAGATTTGAGCGACTCGAATGATGTGGTATTTTGGATGAAGTTAAAAATATTGTTCATATTTTGAACGAACTTAAAAATTTAAATGATTTTAAATTCATGTAAGATTTTAAGAATTTGAAGGATCCGAAAGAAAGAAATGAAAAATTTCATGCACTGAAATTAGATGTGATCCTTCAATAGCAAACGTCCTGCACATGGGCGTCATTTTTTTGATATTCCATCAATTTTCCTCCGTTTCAAGGAATTGGACTTACATTTATGAGGAAGAATATTTGAATCAATGTGAAATAGATTTTACAAGTGAAATAAAATCTACACAAACCAGATTAGCAATTTTTTAACACACACACACAACATCACAGAAAATTGAGAAGGAAATCATGCGGAGTCATTCAATAACTTTCGTTCAAATCCTTTCAAAACTGACAGTGCTGTTCTGACCAAAAGCCTCACGTCACTGCTGTGTTGCCAAGTTTGGGGTGGGGTCTGAAGAGGCTAGAGCGGAGGTTCTTAACCTTGTTGGAGGTAACCCCACAAGTTCCATGCATTCATTGAACCCTTCGTAGCTGGAAAAATACAATGTTCTTTTTTCTTCATATTCCAAACATTTGTATAAAACTACATACTGTATTAGTGCATAAATTGTACCATCCTGAACCCAGGGGTTCGATCAAATCCAGGTTAAGAACCGCTGGTCTAGAGACATCGGCGCAGTTTGGCGCCGGCGAAGGCAGGTGTGTGGCAGGAAGTGAGGCAAGGGTGCGTCGTGCTGTCCACCGTGCTGTCCGCCGTGTTTTCACCGCGCTGTCCGCCGTGCTGTCCACCGTGCTGTCCTCCGTGCTGTCTTCCGTACTGTCCTCAGTGCTGTCCGCCGTGCTGTGTGCCGGGCTGTCCCCCGTGCTGTCCGCCGTGCTGTCCACCGTGCTGTCCGCCGTGCTATCCGCAGTGTTGTACGCCGTGTGGTCCGCCGTGCTGTCTACCGTGCTGTCCGCCGTGCTGTCCGCCGTGCTGTCCACCGTGCTGTTCGCCGTGCTATCCGCAGTGCTGTACGCCGTGTGGTCCGCCGTGCTGTCTCCCGTGCTGTCCGCCGTGCAACGATGAACGATCTATGTGCGAACATCAGCAGTTTGCCATGGGATCAGAACGGTTCACGTCTTGTCTCACGTTTTTGAAAAAACAAAATTAAAATTTGAATTATGAAGTTCTGAAGAAAATGCCACTTATTTATGTGAATCACTTTGAATTTTAAAATTCATTATGTAGCGAGCAATAATATGGCACAAAATTCCCATTTTAGTTGCCTCATTTTTTTCAAAAGCCCAGAGAACCGCAAATTCCCAGAATTTTACATAAATTTTACATTACAAAAAATTAATCTTGTCAGATTAGCATAGGTCTCTGGAACAATAACATCAGTAAGAATCAATACAAGTTTCACAACACTTTCCTTAATATTGTTCATAGAGATTTATTTTTGTCGTATTTTATCGTTCTCTTCTGCCATTCCTTGCCTCCATCTCCACCCCAGCAGATGCAGGCCACAGATCAATAAAGAAATAACTTCACAGTCGTGACCCAAGTCCATAAATAAAGTCACGTGCGTCCCCGGCTCGTTCGGAACATGTCAGCAGCATGTCGTAATCTCGTCCAGGAACATTAAAGCGCAGTTACTCGATCCTTCGAAGAATACGTGCAAATTTTTCTATTATTTATCACAGGATATTCGATCAACAAAGAGAAGCTGTAATGGAAGAGAAAATAGAAATAGAAGTGAGAGATATCAAGCATTGTGCTTCAGTTTCCGCGAAAATCGCGAGACGCAGATTGGTTCAAAACATCGACAAGAAATCAACCATGAATATATGCAGTAATTCCTAAGACATCAACTACTATCAAAACTATCAACTAATTCCCAATCTAATGTAAGTATTTTGAGATACAGTCCAGAATCCTTACTTGGTTACGAAAAACTGGTTCTTTTCATTGGTTTGAATTTTTTATTTGACTCGTCCATGAGTTGGTTGTGGAGCGTTGCGTCAAAGTGTGAACCTCAAACAGCAAAATGCCGACGCTCTCACCATCACAGATGTTCACGTGTGTTGTTACGGCTAAAACGATACAAATTTTGAGGCAGACCATCTTTGAAATGTAATCTATGGGTAAAAATTATAATTTTGAAATTCTATGCCATCGCTGATGCTTTTTTCAATGCTGCCAGTCAGGAAAGTTCTGTGAATTCGAAGACTCGTCAGTGAATTTCTTGCTGAATGTTGTTGCATGGACATATGCAAAGTTAGATAGCATCTAGAAGCACTGACACCCTTCCGAGAGTTTTTTTTTCGTGACAATAACGAAGCCAATCAATAAAAAATGAAATAAAGAAGAAAGAAAAACATATATTTCCGATGAACCTAAATGATACAATGAACATCATTGGTTTTTAAATTTTCTCATTATAAAGATCCCTAAACCAAAATTAAAATTGATTCAATTTTTGATATGAAAATTTATGGGTTTTGTTGACGAACTATTTGCTATGGAAAAATATTTCATGTTGATGTTGATGAACACCAGGAGGATGTGATGCCATTCGTTCAGTTTGTTAACACTTTGAGGGCGATTGGTCCAACTGAAGTTTGGTATTCAACTTTAATGTGAAGTCAATTGCACTAAGAAATTTTGAAAATAGAAAAGATTAACTGGATCGTGATTTGTTTAGCTTTAATTGAGAAGTCATGAGAATTTAGTTTATGACGACTGATCGATCATCAGCATTATGAAAATCCCCTCCGTGGCCACCGGTGTCGCACGTTCCTGTCAAAGTGCTAACCAGCATTCGTCACGTTAACTGCCGCGTTGCGCGCCTTGTTCGTTCACTGATGGGATTTTTATAACCGCTAAGAAAGTGATTACGAACGGTCTTTCATGTATGAATGAGCGGTCTGTCATATATTGAGAGAGGTCAGATTATTTTAAAATGATTATCAAAATTATTATTTCAAAATGCATGACAAGGTTTGAAAAATACGAAAAAAGGTCTTTCTGAGAGCATATCCATATTGAAATTCAGTTCAGAGTTAAACATGTTAGAATTATCTTATTTTCAAGTCATATTGCAAACCTACCCAATTTAAACTCGATGTTTTTATGCAATTTCATTTCTGATCTTCCAAGGTCGCCGAGACTAAATCAGAGTATGCAGGGTACTCCTAAAAATGTATCTACTCTTTGACTGCCCACTACTCATACATTTCATTTTGGCGTAGATATTCATTGGCGTAGATACAAATCCACTGACTTAAATCAAACAAAGTGACATTAAGCTTAAGAGAACTAAATGCCATGAAAGAAAACTCAGTTGCACTTGAAACAAAACAAAAACACATGAGGATGAATACATCACTTAAAGGATGAATACATTTAAGGGGACACCCTGTATTAAGACCTCTAAGTAATAACCAGCACGTGTCACTGAAGAATGACCTCTAGGAGAGGTTAAGGTTTCACTAGTGTACACGGCCCGTCAAAAATGACGGGTTTCAATAACGTTCGCTAAAGCACGTAAATCATGTAATTAGGTCGTATCACAGATGCAGTCATAAAACACATCACTCCTTGAGGCAATGTTATCCCTTGTAAATCCTTAAAAGCATCACAAAGAAATGGACCAACCAATAATAATATAATAATGGTATAATAATATTATACTCAGGTCGGATCACAGATCCAGTCACTAAATACATCACTCCAAGCAGCAATACTCTCCCTACGTAAATCCTTAAAAGCGTCATAAAGAAACTAAACAACCAATATTAATATAATACTATGATAATGATAAAATAATATAATAGTCAAGCCGTATCACATGTATGGTCATAAAGCACATCCCTCTAGTAGCAATATTCCCTTTTGTGAATCTTTAATAGCGTCACAGAGAGACGGACCAACCAATTATAATACCATAACATAACAACCATAACTGTTGGTAAGTACAATAATGATATAACAGTCATGCACTATGATCCAGTGGATGACTGCACCATAGACCATGTCCTTTATTGCACTGGCGGAGCAGAAGCGGCGCAGAAGAAGCCCTGTAGAGGCACGGTAATGGATTGCATCACGGAACGAAGTCTGAGGGCGTCATCTTTTAGTCCGTGTTCCTCGCGAGGCAAGAATAGAAAAGAAATAGGGTTTCATCGACCGACCTCGAGCATCTCCGTAAAGTGGCACCTATGTGATGCTATAAATAAGTACTAAGTGTGTTGTGCGAAATGTAAGACAGAGTGCGTCGTGTAGAGTAAAGAACAAAGTTTGGATCAATACAAAGCTCATTATATACAATGTAACTCAAGGTACGTTGTACATTTAAGTACAAATTACATAGGTTCTGTGAAATGTAACACAGAGTGTGTCGTACAGTTTAGTGCAGAGTTCAACATACATACAAAGTAGGCAGTATGCAATGCAGCATTGGCTGTGTCGTATATTCAAGTACAAAGTAGATAGTACAAAGTGTAGCACGAAATGCAAGCACAATAAGTACAAAGTGTGCTGTATTTAATATCGCACTAAGCAGGGAGTACAGAGACGGTTGCATGATAAGTACAAAAGTGCATTGTGTGCAATTTAGTACAAACTCTTCGAAGTACAAAGCAAGCAAGGAAAGGCAGCGCTGAAGGAGATGATGCAACATCTGCGGCGGCTTTCAAATCTAGCTGTTGTGCGCACGTGTTGGGGGCAGGTGTGTGTGGCCGCCGGGTGCAGAGTAACTGTGGGGAGAGTGGGGTACCTGTGTGGATATTACGGAGACTGTTTGGAGAGTAGGATAACGATGGGGAGAATGGGATAGCTATGGGGAGGGTAGGATAACTATAGGGAGAGCAGGGTAACGGTATGAAGTGGAGTAGCTGTGGGGCGCTGTGAGTAACACTGACAGTGCAGCCCGTGAACTGACTTTAAAGAAGTGAAAATGGACAAAAACTGATGAAGAGTCCCAAAATATAGTCAAAACTGTGATCAATTTCATCCAGTTTCATTGATGGAAAGATGTGTGGCGCTAATTGGTCGATTTACTGTAAATCTCACACTTATGATAAAAATACAACGTGTGTGTAGGACCACTACTAATGTAGATTTATCGGAGTTCAAAATTCCGGAAATTCAAAAATTCGTCATCTAAAGTTGGACACTGTTGAACCTGGATGTTGTGTCGGGCATTTGATGCCCTGATGACTTGATTTTTAGACGTCCCAAACAATGCCTTGATGTCTGGAAGACTTAATGCTTAGATGTCCCATTGTCTTGATGTCTTGATGACTTAATGTCTCAATGCCTTGATGTCTCCATGAAATATTGTCCTATGGTCTCAATGTCTTCTTGACTTTACGTCTAAATGCTCCAATGATGCGATGATTTAATGCCTTGATGACTTAATGCCCTAAAGTCTCTTCGCCTGAAAATTATGATGTCTTAAAGCCCCGATGTTTTTCTGCTTAAATTTTGATCCACGTAAAGGCACAAAGTAAAAACAGCCCTGGAACGCCACATCAGAACTAGAATATCCACACCTGAACTGGAACATCCACACCAGAACTGGAACATCCGCACCAGAACTGGATCATTTCCACTAGAACTAGACACCCCAGTACCTTCACCTCGTGCCGCACAACGAATCGTTCACACGCGTCGAGGGACCGGCCCGGCAGAGCGGAAGCCATTGGAACTATAATGGGTCCTTCCAGCTCACAGGACTCGTCCTGGACACGTAGGAACTGCCACGCAATGTCCTCCATTATCCTTTGATGGCGGAGGCAATGATGCGGGAACACGGCTCTGCACTTTCTCACACCGCTCGCCATCGGTGCTTTGTCGCTGTGGCTGCCGGCTTCAGGTGTTGTGTGAAAGGTAAAGTTTACCCAGTTCATCGAAATTATGCCGCACGGGTCAAAAAGTGTGCACCAATGTGAGCACAGTATTGTAATCACGGATGCCCTAAATTATATCACGGATGCCCAAAGTAAATCCACAGATGAACAAAATTATGCTATAGATTCCAAAATTTGTTGACCTTAAATATCAGAAACCGTTAACCACTGTTATCTGAAACTATTAACCACAAATATTCGACACCATTAACCACAGAGACCTGAAACTGTTAACCACAGATACCAAAAACCGTTCAACACCGATACATGTAACACACATATGCCCCACAGACGCCCCAAACCTCACACAATAGGGCATGTCTAAAAAAAGCGTTCGGGGAACAAACTTTCAATGAATAAAAGCCCTTAAAAAGTAAAAACAAGTCGAATTCATCAAAGTAAAATTCAGATTCATGTACCTCGTGTTCTTGTTTGTTATGGTACAGTTTGTCAGATGTCACACCTGTATTTCTTCAGCCATTAAAGACTATTAATAACCGATATAAGTGACAATTGAACAATATTATCATAGATTGGCCCAATATCCTAACTCTAACATTAAAAAAATAGTTTTCGCAAAAAACAAAAACATTCACTCTTTCAAGCATGACATTTCCATAAGCACAAATTTCTATGACAAACTTCAATGTTATTCGAGCACAAGATGCTGGTGAGCGACGTTATCTTTTATTGGGAGAGATCTATATTTGAAGCGATTCTTCATTTCAAGTTTAAACATTTCAACTCCACTGAACTTCTCCAGAAAACTCGGAATTTTCACAGGTGAGAATAGATTTTGGAGTGATCGTCGTGATCCAGTCAGCGGATCTTGGGAAAGACAATTGGAAAAAATCACCTTATGTAAAACAAATATCTTAGGGATATTTTGTTCTGTCCAAAGTGAAAATATCCCCGTACATAATAATGTGCGGTCTGCTGCTTGCTTGTTTGCTTAGCGCCTTGCTTGCCTACTCTCTCGCTTACGTAGCTCCTTGCTTGCTTGCTCTCTCACTTACTTGGGGTCCTTGCTTGCTTGCTCTCTCACTTCCTTAGCTCCTTGCTTGCTCTCTCACTTACTTGGGTCCTTGCTAGCTTGCTCTCTCGCTTACTTAGCTCCTTGCTTGCTTGCTCTCTCACTTACTTGGGTCCTTGCTTGCTTGCTCTCTCACTTACTTGGGTCCTTGCTTGCTTGCTCTCTCACTTACTTGGGTCCTTGCTTGCTTGCTCTCTCACTTCCTTAGCTCCTTGCTTGCTCTCTCACTTACTTGGGTCCTTGCTGGCTTGCTCTCTCACTTACTTGGGTATTTGCTTGCTTGTTCTCTCACTTACTTGGGTCCTTGCTTGCTTGCTCTCTCATTTACTTAGCTCCTTGCTTGCTTGCTCTCTCACTTACTTAGCTCCTTGCTTGCTTGCTCTCTCACTTACTTGGGGTCCTTGCTTGCTTGCTCTCTCACTTCCTTAGCTCCTTGCTTGCTTGCTTTCTCACTCACTTGGGGTCCTTGCTTGCTTGCTCTCTCACTTCCTTAGCTCCTTGCTTGCTCTCTCACTTACTTAGCTCCTTGCATGCTTGCTCTCTCACTTCCTTAGCTCCTTGCTTGCTCTCTCACTTACTTGGGTCCTTGCTGGCTTGCTCTCTCACTTACTTAGCTCCTTGCTTGCTTGCTCTCTCACTTACTTAGCTCCTTGCTTGCTTGCTCTCTCACTTACTTAGCTCCTTGCTTGCTTGCTCTCTCACTTCCTTAGCTCCTTGCTTGCTCTCTCACTTACTTGGGTCCTTGCTTGCTTGCTCTCTCACTTACTTGGGTCCTTGCTTGCTTGCTCTCTCACTTACTTGGGTCCTTGCTTGCTTGCTCTCTCACTTACTTGGGTCCTTGCTGGCTTGCTCTCTCACTTCCTTAGCTCCTTGCTTGCTCTCTCACTTACTTGGGTCCTTGCATGCTTGCTCTCTCACTTACTTAGCTCCTTGCTTGCTCTCTCACTTACTTAGCTCCTTGCTTGCTCTCTCACTTACTTGGGTCCTTGCTGGCTTGCTCTCTCACTTCCTTAGCTCCTTGCTTGCTCTCTCACTTACTTAGCTCCTTGCTTGCTCTCTCACTTACTTAGCTCCTTGCTTGCTCTCTCACTTACTTAGCTCCTTGCTTGCTCTCTCACTTACTTGGGTCCTTGCTGGCTTGCTCTCTCACTTCCTTAGCTCCTTGCTTGCTCTCTCACTTACTTAGCTCCTTGCTTGCTCTCTCACTTACTTGGGTCCTTGCTGGCTTGCTCTCTCACTTCCTTAGCTCCTTGCTTGCTCTCTCACTTACTTGGGTCCTTGCTGGCTTGCTCTCTCACTTCCTTAGCTCCTTGCTTGCTCTCTCACTTACTTGGGTCCTTGCTTGCTTGCTCTCTCACTTACTTGGGTCCTTGCTGGCTTGCTCTCTCACTTCCTTAGCTCCTTGCTTGCTTGCTTTCTCACTCACTTGGGGTCCTTGCTTGCTTGCTCTCTCACTTCCTTAGCTCCTTGCTGGCTTGCTCTCTCACTTCCTTAGCTCCTTGCTTGCTCTCTCACTTACTTGGGTCCTTGCATGCTTGCTCTCTCACTTACTTAGCTCCTTGCTTGCTCTCTCACTTACTTGGGTCTTTCCTTGCTTGCTCTCTCACTTACTTGGGTCCTTGCTGGCTTGCTCTCTCACTTACTTGGGTCCTTGCTGGCTTGCTCTCTCACTTACTTGGGTCCTTGCTTGCTCTCTCACTTACTTGGGTCCTTGCTGGCTTGCTCTCTCACTTACTTGGGTCCTTGCTGGCTTGCTCTCTCACTTATTTGGGTCCTTGTTGCTTGCTCTCTCACTTACTTGGGTCCTTGCTTGCTTGCTCTCTCACTTACTTGGGTCCTTGCTTGCTTGCTCTCTCACTTACTTGGGTCCTTGCTTGCTCTCTCACTTACTTGGGTCCTTGCTGGCTTGCTCTCTCACTTACTTGGGTCCTTGCTTGCTTGCTCTCTCACTTACTTGTGTCCTTGCTTGCTTGCTCTCTCACTTACTTGGGTCCTTGCTTGCTTGCTCTCTCACTTACTTGTGTCCTTGCTTGCTTGCTCTCTCACTTACTTGTGTCCTTGCTTGCTTGCTCTCTCACTTACTTGGGTCCTTGATTGCTTGCTCTCTCACTTACTTGTGTCCTTGCTTGCTTGCTCTCTCACTTACTTGGGTCCTTGCTTGCTTGCTCTCTCACTTACTTGGGTCCTTGATTGCTTGCTCTCTCACTTACTTGTGTCCTTGCTTGCTTGCTCTCTCACTTACTTGTGTCCTTGCTTGCTTGCTCTCTCACTTACTTGGGTCCTTGCTTGCTTGCTCTCTCACTTACTTGGGTCCTTGCTAGCTTGCTCTCTCACTTACTTGTGTCCTTGCTTGCTTGCTCTCTCACTTACTTGGGTCCTTGCTTGCTTGCTCTCTCACTTACTTGGGTCCTTGCTAGCTTGCTCTCTCACTTACTTGTGTCCTTGCTTGCTTGCTCTCTCACTTACTTGGGTCCTTGCTTGCTCTCTCACTTACTTGGGTCCTTGCTTGCTTGCTCTTTCACTTACTTGGGTCCTTGCTTGCTTGCTATCTCACTTACTTGTGTCCTTGCTTGCTCTCTCACTGACTTGGGTCCTTGCTGGCTTGCTCTCTCACTTACTTGGGTCCTTGCTTGCTTGCTCTCTCACTTACTTGGGTCCTTGCTTGCTTGCTCTCTCACTTACTTGGGTCCTTGATTGCTTGCTCTCTCACTTACTTGGGTCCTTGCTTGCTTGCTCTTTCACTTACTTGTGTCCTTGCTTGCTTGCTCTCTCACTTACTTGTGTCCTTGCTTGCTTGCTCTCTCACTTACTTGGGTCCTTGCTTGCTTGCTCTCTCACTTACTTGGGTCCTTGATTGCTCTCTCACTTACTTGTGTCCTTGCTTGCTTGCTCTCTCACTTACTTGGGTCCTTGATTGCTTGCTCTTTCACTTACTTGGGTCCTTGCTTGCTCGCTCTCTCACTTACTTGTGTCCTTGCTTGCTTGCTCTCTCACTTACTTGTGTCCTTGCTTGCTTGCTCTCTCACTTACTTGGGTCCTTGCTTGCTTGCTCTCTCACTTACTTGGGTCCTTGATTGCTTGCTCTCTCACTTACTTGTGTCCTTGCTTGCTTGCTCTCTCACTTACTTGGGTCCTTGATTGCTTGCTCTCTCACTTACTTGTGTCCTTGCTTGCTTGCTCTCTCACTTACTTGGGTCCTTGCTGGCTTGCTCCTACCCTGTAAAGCGAATACCTGAACACTGGAAACCGAGCGAAAATATCTGCGTTAAATTTTTGGTCACAATCTCGAATTTTACATTATAGTTCATCTACATTGTTGAAATTCAGTTCAAAGTCACCTCAACACACAACTACAGGAATCAACTGAACAAATTTCACGCATTTGTTATGTTTTTCAAAAACTTTCCCGCAGCAATTGCAGCTCAAACTTGAAAAAGGCATTCATTTTCTTCGGCGGATGTACTGTAGTAACAAAAATAACCTCCATCAAGGCCAGACTGGAAAGAATGATACAGTAGACTGATTTAAACGCAGAGTGAGAGACTAAGAGAGGTTGACCAATTTTATAACCCACGGAGTTCAACTTCAGTTCGCTTAAATTTATAGGTGCCATTTTTCACTGCTTGCTGTAGAGCGTCGCCGATGATTAGCGTGCATTTTGACGTCTCTTTAGCACTGAGAGAGCGCGTGGAAGTAACCATTAGTTTCTATAAGGGCAACCATTCATTTCTGCGAGAGCAACCAATAGTTTATGTGGGAGCCACCATTAATTTCTTGGGACGTGCAATTTGGTGCGTAATGAAAGGACTCTGAAAAGTTGGAGGGCAAATTTTATTCGTCTTAAACCCACGTAGAAATTAGCACGACTCCAGAGCACTGAAAGCTGAACTGTTACTTGTATTATTATTTCACTTTATTTTCAACCGTAGATATATTGGTGCTATATGATGCGTGGTTGTGAGGTAGTTCTGTTGCCTGTGTTGACTGGCGTGCGTACTTGTTATCATTAAATGTTTTTTAAGCATCAATAGTTTCCTTGATGTTAGTAGTATTTTAATAATAGTATTTTAATAGTATAATAATTGTTCAGTATGGACTTACGCGAACGCAGAATTTACGCACAAGGTGCTTAGAAATAATAAATCGTGAAAGAAGTATATGAAACAATACAATGGTGGAAGAAGAAAGTAGTAGGTGCTAAAATACAGGACAGCAGTGAACCGAAAAAAAGATGGTGCGTAACAAAACAAAAAAAAACATTTCAGTTCAACAAAAAAGGCCTACCTACCCTTAAACTCGGGACCTCTCATATTTCCCCAGGAAGCACTAATTCCCACATATACAAGAAATGTATCTCCGTGATTGGTTTTCAGAGCGGGTCTTGTTCTTAAAAGTTGAATTGGCGTTAAGAATCGCCTAATCCCCAAAATCGCACATCTATCAAAAACTTTAAATTAGCGATATCTATTCTTAAGCGACAGTTGAACATAAAAAGCCCAGCTTAACATATACTCCACAGATCTTCATCACAAGCGTACTTTAGTTATTTTCGTGATTATTTTATTACTATGTACTGTTACTCATTTTTTTTTAATTTTTTTCCTCTGTGTGCATAAGGGGATTTGCGTATTTTTAATATTGATTCTTACATGCTCCTCGTTTTTTAATTTTTTGTTCTCATGTGCATATAAGGATGGGCATTTTAACAATATTTACATTTATTTGTTAATTATTTTTTTTAATTTTTTGTTCGCCTGTAGGTATAAGGGGATTGTCGTATTATTGATTTCCTATTTACTTGATGCTAATATTTCAATTTTTAATTCTCATGGGCGTATAAGAGGATGGACGTATTATTGATATTCTTATTTACTTGTTGCTCATTTTTTTCAATTTTTTATTTTCACTTGCGTATACACGTGGCTTGTCCAGTGTTATGTGAATGGGGCGGGTAGGCTTCTTTTCCAGCTTTGATTTTGATCAAACACGAGAAATCAGTAATTTTTAAAAAAATGTTTGAGAAGAAGTACATATCTCAAATGATTTGAAGGCGAAATTAATCCTGTTGAATTTAAGAAGAAAATAAGTTCCCATTGAGAGTAATTATAATGCTTCTTTTTTATTTCCTCCTCAAATAAAGTGTTAGTTTTGTTATATCAAGGAAAGACTAAAAACAGTTAGGCTAAGTAAAAAGTATTAAAATTAGAAATTACCTCATGTAAAGACTAAACATAAATACTTCAGTGAATTCTAACAACTGAAATTAGAAGTTATCTCGAGTGAAGATTAATATAAAGCAGTTCAGTATGATATAAAGTACAAAAGTTAGAAATTATCTCAGGTAAAGACTGAAATAAAATAATCCTGAGAGCCTGAAGTCTAAAAATTATGATTAATCTCATGTAAAGACTAAACTAACCAATAGTTCAGAGGAATAAAATCCCATAAAATAAGGATTCATTTCAGACATAGAGGATTTAAAAACTTTAGTAGATCAACAATTTATAAAAAATTGCAAATCATTTATGATATAAAATTCTGGACAAAAAAAGGCTTGAAATAAGTTTCCAACAATGACCTTCAAGTGTTATTCGAAAGAATTTTAATTTTCTTATTTGACGCTTCAAATCTACAAGTTTTACACGGAACTATTTAATTTTTAAGACATCATCAAGCAAACTAATATTTCGAAAAATTGCTTGAATTTCTACAATCGTTTCGATATAAAAAAATTCTGGGCATGTTACACTTGTTGCTTTTCCTTTTTCGAATCAAAACAATGAAAAACAGGAAAAACCTCCCGATTTCCTTCTTTTATTACTAAATGGCGCTTGAAGTCATCGCATATGTTATGCCATTTCCAGTTCGGCAGCTCCTCTCAACACAAGCGTCATCGGCCAGACGATTCTATGGGGCTTATGTTAATGCATCACACGCACCTCGTATAGATTGATGAACCATACACACACCTCGTATAGATTCATAAACCATACACGCCCTCACTCATAAACACGCACTGCACATGAATACATCAGCCACACATGCCACACATGAATACATCAGCCACACGCACACGCACAAAACGAATGTATACCTCAACCACACACATACACAAGATGTATGAATGGAATACATCAGCCCTACACGCACACACACAACCCATGAATACGACACACACAAAAAAGACGTGTGAATACCTCAGCCACACATGCAACATGTTTGAATAAACCAGCCACACACACACACACCACACATGAACACACGACCCCCACACCACCAGCATGATCCATGCCCAAAAGCAGCACAGGCAGCTCGGCAGAGACATCTCCAGGGCACACAGATGCAAATGAGGGTAACTCGATTTGCCCGTGAATGCGAGCACACAATACAGAGACGGGCTTTTTATTGACCTGAAATTCATGAGGAGATTAGCTTTGAGAATAAACGGGGAGACGGTCACTGCTAACGATGAGGTGTCATCACCGTGTATGTTGATGTGATCACCGTGGATGCTGATGTGATCACCGTGTATGTTGATGTGATCACCGTGGATGTTGATGTAATCACCGTGTATGTTGATGTGATCACCGTGTATGTTGATGTGATCACCGTGGATGCTGATGTGATCACCGTGTATGTTGATGTGATCACCGTGGATGTTGATGTAATCACCGTGTATGTTGATGTGATCACCGTGGATGTTGATGTGATCACCGTGTATGTTGATGTGATCCCCGTGGATGTTGGTGTGATCACTTTGAAGGTTGGTGTGATCACCGTGAATGTTGGTGTGATCACCGCGGATGTTGGTGTGATCACTTTGAAGGTTGGTGTGATCACCGGGTATGTTGATGTGATCACCGTGGATGTTGATGTGATCACCGTGTATATTGATGTGATCACCGTGGATGTTGATGTGATCACCGTGTATGTTGATGTGATCACCGTGGATGTTGATGTGATCACCGTGTATGTTGATGTGATCCCCGTGGATGTTGGTGTGATCACTTTCAAGGTTGGTGTGATCACCGTGAATGTTGGTGTGATCACCGTGAAGGTTGATGTGATCATTATGTATGTTGGTGTGATCACTGGGTATGTGGGTGTGGTCACTGGGTATGTTGGTGTGATCACTGGGTATGTTGGGTGTGATCACCGTGTATGTTGGTGTGATCACTGGGTATGTTGATGTGGTCACTGGGTATGTTGGTGTGATCACTGGGTATGTTGGTGTGATCACTGGGTATGTTGGATGTGATCACCGTGTATGTTGGTGTGATCACTGGGTATGTTGGGTGTGATCACCGTGTATGTTGGTGTGATCACTGGGTATGTTGGGTGTGATCACCGTGTATGTTGGTGTGATCACTGGGTATGTTGGTGTTATCACCTTGTATATTGGTGTGATCACCGTGAATGTTGATGTGATCATTGTGTATGTTGGTGTGATCACTGGATATGTTGGTGTGATCATTGGGTATGTTGGTGTGATCACTGGGTATGTTGGGTGTGATCACCGTGCATGTTGGTGTGTTCAGTGGGTATGTTGATGTGGTCACTGGGTATGTTGGTGTGATCACTGGGTATGTTGGAGTGATCACTGGGTATGTTGGGTGTGATCACCGTGTATGTTGGTGTGATCACTGGGTATGTTGGGTGTGATCACCGTGTATGTTGGTGTGATCACTGGGTATGTTGGTGTTATCACCTTGTATGTTGGTGTGATCACTGGGTATGTTGGTGTTATCACCTTGTATGTTGGTGTGATCACCGTGAATGTTGATGTGATCATTGTGTATGTTGGTGTGATCACTGGATATGTTGGTGTGATCATTGGGTATGTTGGTGTGATCACTGGGTATGTTGGGTGTGATCACCGTGCATGTTGGTGTGTTCAGTGGGTATGTTGATGTGGTCACTGGGCATGTTGGTGTGATCACTGGGTATGTTGGAGTGATCACTGGGTATGTTGGGTGTGATCACCGTGTATGTTGGTGTGATCACCGTGTATGTTGGTTTGATTACCGTGAATGTAAACGACTGGAATGTTGCGTTTGATCATTCATGTGTCAGAAGCATAGAATCGTATGTTGTTGATATGAGATCATGCTTTCATTGTGATGGAAATAAATCTGTAGCTTTCTACTAAATAAAGAGCATTTTTAAATAGAGTACCACGAAGTGAAGGTATTTATAAAAACTCATGTAATGGAGGTTCCCCTCTTGGCTAAGGTGCTGAGAGATTACGTGTGGTCGCTTTTCAACTTTTCTTTAATTTCCTCTCATAGTTTTATAAGTTATTGAGGAATTTTCAAAACTCTTTTTAAGAAACGCTATAGATTTTTTCTTTGAATTACTATCAGCTCTTTACGTTTACTTCACCCTGGAAAAAGAAGCTGGCCGTGTTCATTCCATAGACTACAAATATGGGCATGATATAGGACTTCACTACGAACATCAAGCTGAAAATGAGAAGTATGTCAATTCATAACGTGAGTTGGCTACTGTACTTCTCGAACAAAAGCACCGTGTACCTCTGCTAAGTTTATAATACGTACAGAAATAAAATTGGTGCTTCATATGTAAATCAGGTATTAGAGCGACTATAGAAATTTGCAAATAATTACACGACATGATAAGCTATCGTTAAAATTTTTTTAATTTGAGTATAAACCATTTGAGGCCTTACAACTGTGGTTGATACATAAATTATTAAAAAAGAACCTTTGTGTTTTTATGCATTTAATCTCGTTTCACGGTCATCCTAGTTAAGTCAATTAAATATTTACTAAGACTTATGTTCTCTTATAACATACTTGAACTGATATATCCCATTGGCTCTGACTAGAGTCTAGATCATTGACCTCTGATATAGATATATTATTTCTTAGTAACAGATCACTGATTGTACGATTTTGATAATACACACCGACTTTAATTGACTTATCCAGATCTACAGGGTGCGGCAGTCAATCCTGAATTTTTGAGGAAACTGTGGAAGCCTAAAAATGCAGGACTGACTATCGCAATCTGTATAAGTTCAATAAAGTTTCGTCAATGTTCTTGAAGCCAATGTTTAATTATACGAACTCGACTTATAAAAAAGGACTTATAGAAAAAATAAAATCACAGACTTGAATTTAAATTTGTTAAAATATGAATTAGTTTTATTTATCAAATTTCCGAGATGAAAAATAATGAAGCACATTACCATTGTGTTACCCTTTACAAATTTCTGTGACCCTTTTTATTTTTTGTTGACTCGCTTGTATTAATCTTTTTTAGATTTGGTAATCTTGTTTGCTAACTTTTTCCATTTTTTGTCAACTTTTTTTTATTTTTTGTTAACATTTTTTATCTTTGTTAACTATTCTGTTAACCCTTTTTAATTATGCTTAACCTTATTTAGTTAACCTTTTTTCGAACTTGAGCCATATTTCTTCGGAGCTCGTACATCAGAGCAAAGTAAGATGCGTTAGTTTTAAAAGAGGTACTTGCCTCTCCAACCGCTGCTCGTGAAATATATCTTGGGCCTAACTTTTCATTAAGATGTAAGTGCCGCGCCTTAAACTGAAGTTCAATGTCCAACTCAAATCAGAGTTGTTTTTAGAGATCAATTTCGAAAATAACTAACATTATTGAGTAGATCTTGCCTTTATTTAGTTTTTATTCAGCATTTTTGAGTAGATCTTGCCTTTATTTAGTTTTTATTCAGTAGTTTTGAAAATTGAGTCAGTGACTGCTGGTCGGTCAGCAACATTATGAAAATCCCCTCATTGACCACCGGTGGTCACGTCGCACTCAAAGTATTAAAGTTTAAACGTGAACAAACGTTGATAAAAAGAATTAAAAATTGTTAAACAAAATAACTTTGCACATTTAGACACTTTTTATTCTCTCTCGAACGTGATCAAACTTCGACAAACATGAAGCAACAACTGCAAAAAGAACAATTTTACCCAAACATTGGATTCACGAAACTTTTAAACTATTTCGTTTTAAAAAGGATGAAACTTTACTCAACCCAGTGTCTGAGTTCCCAAACCGTAGAAGCAAACCCCGGTAAAAGAAGGGAAGAAATGCGAGGTTCTTCAATACGTAAGAAATGTAGAAGTAAACTTTCTTTAACAAGTCCGTAAGTAGTCATGAAAATTTATCCATGAATTTGAAAGCTAAAAAATCAAGAGCTAAGGTGGACTTGGAATTTACTAGATGAATTTGAGTAGAAAGAATGGAGTGTAAAACTGAACATGGAATTTACTGGATGACTCTGAACATTAAGAAATCAAGTTTGAAATTTGTTATGAACATATCTGAGAAAATTTAGTTCCAAAAATTTCCATTCTAAGCATGACATGATTTTTAAATTGAATAAATACGCCAGCCATACAACCCAGCACACCTGCGCAGGTATGACTCACCAGTCGCCGTAGCGGCACAGGTGTGACGAGCAGATTTTTGCAAGTCAAACCGCCACTTGCGTACCATGCAGACATGTGCTGTGCGTATATATCCACTCACACTCATTCACATAGTACACAAATACACAAAGTCAGAAACAGCAAGCGTCTCGATACACAAATCCACATAGTACACAAATCCACATAGTACACAAATACACATAGTACACAAATACACATAGTACACAAATACACATAGTCAGCAACAGCGTACGTCTCTAAACACAAATATACATAGCACGCGAATACACATAGTCAGTTACAGCGAGCGTTTCAGTAACTTGAAAACGCAACCGGATTTCATAGTTTAATGTCTTCAGAGTGTTCAAATGCACATTTCTAAGCCAAGCACTGTTGCATATTTTGCGTTGGTGCAGATATTTTGCCGGAAAAAAGACTATTTATTTAAGTTGAAGAAAATTACATTTGACTTAAAGATAACTCACTGACGCTGAAAAAAAGCAACGATCTTATCTATCGAAGTGAAGTTAGCCCGTTCCTAAACCCTTGCAGATGTAATTCCAAGATTTGGGCATTGCTTAAAAAAGAATTAGGAAACACAGCGGTACATTCATTAGGAATTTAAATTTTTTAGTGCCCAGATTTGGGCATTACTCAGAAAAGAATTGGGCAACACCGAGACACACTCATTTAGAATCTGGAATTTTTGAACAGTATCACCTCTGCTGAACTTCGATATGAGGCAACGAATGGGGGCATCGTGTACGTGATTGTATGAGAAATCATGCCTTAAATTCTCTTCTCACTTTTATCACAGATTGGCAAATCCAGTGAAAGTTCCTATCAAGCTTTCTATTGGATTTTAAAATTGATTTCGCTTCTGTGGATGATTATTACGACTTAAGCGAAGATATAATAAAATACAATGAATAAACAAACAGGGAACGTATTTTTGAGGAAATCGGTGGTAATCATCGAATTTTGTTGAATGTACCATTAAAATTCAGGGGTAATCTTTGAGTTTCAAATGCATTATTAAGTGCAGGCGAAAAAATCTTTTCAATCAAAAAATTATTATTAATGAATATTATATATACCGCTAGGCCAAAAAGTCTCCCGTTTAAAAACTTTATTATAATCAATTTCATTTTTCATAATCAAATTATCAATAATCATTTACCTATTGGTTTGGACAGCTTGTGTTCTACCTGGTATTGATTCTGTAAGTGTCCGAATCCTCAGATGCTCTAATTTTAGCCCCAAATCTCACAATCCAGCACACTGTTCATAGAAGAAGGAAATAAGGAAATAATACTGGATGGAATATAAAGTGTACCGCAAAAGTTTCAAGGTATTTAGATCTGGATATTGACGGGGCCAATACATGGGCTCAAATAATCCCACATGCCATGAAACCCCGCCTTTAAAATCTTGACAGTGTAAGTATGAGTACTGTCGTCTTGAATCATCCCACGATTTTCAGAAAATTGAAACTCGAATTAAATTTGTTTTACAGTCTTCAATAATTATTTTGAAAGAATCCTTAGTTAGTTCATTCGAGAAAGTGTTTTAGGTAGTGCTTTGTGCTCATTTTCAAACTGCGTTTGATACGAGTTAATTGCACAAAAAAAATACTTTAAACCGTAAAACTGCATAGGACTGTAAAGTAAAAGATATACAAAAAGGGTCCATCCTTTACGCAGTTGTTTGCCATCACTCCTAAAGTCTCGACTCATCGGACTACACTACATTTTTCCCGTTCTCCACAGTTCAAACACGAGGATTTCTGACAAACACCTAATTTTTTGGTGACTTTGCAGCGACACCAATAGCTTTCTACGGCCAGCAATTAAGTGAATTAGCTTAAGGAGTTTTTTAATTAATTTTCTGCCATGCACAACGTCGGGACTCATTTGAGTTATCATTTGAGAACTCGTACGAAGATCGCCAGTTTTCGGTTGTGTTGATGGGCAGCGATCGCTCTTATCAATAATGTTATGCCTTCCACACTTGTCTCGAGATGAACCGGTTTTTCCCTCTTGTTTCTATACTGCCATTACTGTTCTCATGTCCATAGCAGCTGTGGTACAGATACCATGGGCAGCTTTTCCACCCGCACAGAAACCAATAGCGCATCTTTTCACCCACGAAAGAAATGTCCCTTCCTCAGGACTTCATTTTTACGTTCAAACGAAGTCTTGAACACTAATCCCCCTTAAAGATTCTCCGTGATGTATATATGTACTTAATATCCATACACAGAGTTTTGCCATATGAGTTTCTACACGAACAAATGAATTTCAATACAATAAAGAGAAAAATAAAAAATGTATTTAAGCCCAGGGACTTTTCAATTTTTTTAACAGACATTGTAGAAGTAAGCAAGAATATATAATGTTCGGAACAAAAGTAGACCAAGTTAATGAAAACGGAAACGAGCAGATGAGAAAAAATTGAGGCAGAGCATGAATGAAAGTGATGGAAAGCAAGAAGTACAGTAAAAAAGTTAAGAGAAAAGTAAAAAACTGTATAGGGATGGCAGGTAGAAATTGATATGAAATTAAGTAATGGGGATTACAAAACAAAGAAAAAAGTATAAAAAATTAAAGGAAATGTTACGAACTAACTCACGGTCAAATATGTTGACTTCTGAAGTGATATGGGCTTGTGAGGCAGTGAGGGCTTGGGACTTCAAAAAGACCCATTAGGACTGACCCAGTCAACAATTAAGTTTAAAGGTCAGGCCACGACGGAGGCAGAGTAGTCTTTTACATCTAATTAAACCCCACCTGGTGGTGGTGGGGTTGAGGTGGGGTTGTGGTTGTACACCGCCATGTGGTGTGGTGGAGTTGTGGTTGTACGCGGCCACCTAGTGTGGATGGGTTGGGATGATGAGGATGTGTGAAATAACCGCAATAACTGCGTTAAGGCTCATTATGAAACCAAAAATAAATTTAAGCACTCATCACAATGATCATAATGCGTTGGCCTGATTACTTTCATCACTTAATTTGCGGTGGTCATTTCCTCACGATTGCATGGATGGCATCACTGCGCCCCTCAGAGGGATACAAATATTGTATCGGTGGGAATTGGCCACCCCAATGTGAGGTAGTGAGCTGAAGGTAAGGGGGGCTTTTCTTTTATTGAAATAGTGCAGGTATTTGTTTTGCAATGGACCGTCATTTTTCGGTCCATTGCTGTCCTATTTCTGATAGCTACTACTCTCTTTTCAAACTCAAATCGTGCTTCATGAACTTCCTTCTCAATTTACTGTTTCTATGTGCAGTGCATCTTGTGTGTGAGCACACCTCTGGCATTTAGATTCAGCGTTCGATTAACTCGATGCTAAATAGTACTTTTTCCTTCGTTCCATTGAAACACCTATGTTGTCAGCGAGGCTTAAACTAACTTATCTATTCTAATTTAATCTAATCTGTCAGCATTGCAGAGATATGCACACTCCGATTACGAATGAAATTTATCTGATTTTCGAGTTTCGATAAAAACGAGCGTGCTTTGTTCCGTGAACATCGAGTTGAGCTGAGTCATTTGCAATTTAGAAATGGAGACTGCACCAGCCATGAATAACACTCGAGCATTGAGACTGAAAAGCAGATTTAATACTGGAAGATAGCTATTCACGCTTAAAATTCTAGACGTTAATAAAATTCATTTAGAAAATTGTTCACGGTGGCAAAGTTGCAATCGAGGTAGAGGAAAAGTCAGCCTCTCCAATTTAAAACAAAAAAATTTCAATGATATATGAAACAAATGATGTTAACAAACAACCATCTTGGAATCGTTTTGACGGGTGCAAGGATATGTGGAACCAATGATGTCAGCTTAAGACGTTCTTGAAATCCCTTTGATGAACAGAGTTCCATGCAGACGAAGCATCACACGACTGCTGTGAGGTGATTTGATTCAAAAAATAAGAAAAAGAGCACCAAAATTGAGTTGCTCAACACTAGTCACTCATTCTTCAAGAGTTTAGTGGTCTCCATGTACGGCCCGTACACCAAATCTGGCACCTCCAATGTGATCAATCCGGCCCGCAACAGCTAGTGGCTTATTGTTTTGATAATTGGGATAAAAAACACAGAATATAACACCTTGATTTTGAAATTTAAACGGTTTTGGTCCTCGGAACTTCCTGAAGGAATCAGTATGGCCCTTAGGCTGGAAAGTTTGGAGACCTCTCAAAACAACGCTCGGCCTCACACCGCCAATGGTGCTTCTGAGGAGCTGCGGGAGTGTGGGTCATTACACGTTAATTAACTGCGGTGTGACCCACCGGTGGTCATTGAGGGAATTTTTATGATGCTGTCGATCTACCAGTAGTCACAAGCTCAATTTTTATAAACAATTAAAGCTAAATGAAGGTACGTCCAATTTATGATGATCATTTCTAAAATTTTTCACTAAAAATGACTTTAATTCCAATTGATTGTTACCACTACAATTAAATTATCCGCAGTTAACGTGTTGAGTTACCTCACACTCCTGACACGAGTCCGTTAGACTTTGATTTGTTCCTTACAAATCGCGAAAAATCCATGCGAGGACGGAGTTATTCATCTCTTGTAGAGCTTTCAGCCCCCGCGCCGCGCATCGGGTGAACAGAAAAGCGTTCAAAATTCAATTGTAACATTTGACGCGAAGGAGCTCTACGTGAAAGAACTCTGCAGTCGAGAAGAAACAGAGCTATTTAGACTGATGATAAAGAAATATTGTCTAACATAAAAGTGCAGCAGTATGAAGGCGAAGAAACACAATTGTACACTAACACAGCAGCACATCACACAAAAGCAGAGGCGTACACCAGCACAAAACCGCAGAAGTACAACGGTACAAAAGCACAGAAGTACAACGGTACAAAAGCACAGAAGTACAACGGTACAAAAACACAGAAGTACAACGGTACAGAAGCACAGAAGTACAACGGTACAGAAGCACAGAAGTACAACGGTACAGAAGCACAGAAGTACAACGGTACAAAAGCTCACAGAAGTACAACGGTACAAAAGCACAGAAGTACAACGGTACAAAAGCACCGAAGTACAATGGTACAAAAGCACAGCAGTACACCAGCACAAAGACCCAGAAGCACAACCAGCCGCCCGTAGGCGCACGCGCCAGCGTTCGGACGCTGCCACCAGCTCTACGCCGCCAAAAATCTCTGTCATAAATTAATAAGGAAGCTCGGGGCGAAGACGTGCAGCTCGCGCTAATATAATTAGGCGGGCCGTGCGAGGCTGTGTGGTGCGGGGGGGCCTATGTCCTCGACAGGCCTGGCTCTCTCCTGGCTTTTGTGCGCCCTCTCTCTCTTTCGTTTGATTTACTTTTGTTTTTGTGTTTTTTTTCTGTTTCTAGTTCTGGTATCTCTGTGTTACTTTTTCAATCTCTGTTTTTTTCACTCGCTTTTTTAATTTCTCTCTCTTTGTCTATTACTTCCTTCTCTATTTTCCTCTATCTCAATTTCTTTTCTCTTTTTCTCTTCTTTTTATTCAGTATCCATCTCTCCTTATCCGTCTCTCTTTCCATCTTGCTCTTCCTCAATTTCTACGTCTCACTCTGTCATATTCTTTCATCCCCTCTCCCTCTCTGCTTTCGCTATGACACACTCTTTTATTCCTTTTTTATTTCCCTTTCAAAAACTTCATTTTCATATTCTCATTCTCTTATCCAGTTTCTTTCACTCCAACATAGCACGTTTCTCTTCATCGTCTTTTTTATCTTTATTTCGCTAACGCTTAAAACGAAGCCCCATTTTCACCACGAAAAGATCTTGGTTTACATAAAAACTCCGAGGAAATCCTGCGTATTTTTTTAATTCAACTGCGAAATAAGCAATAACGGAAGCCATGAAGCCATGGATGAATATGCAAGGTCAGCTGATTATCTCAGTGAAGTCCCATTTGAAATGAAAATAAATGTCAACAAATGATTAAATTTTGGAATTTCCAATTTTAACAAAACATGTGAAGCCACACTGATCGAGAGACTTGACGTGCAACAAATAGAAAAAGTTCTAAAAAAAAATTAGCAAAAAAGGAACACACAAGGAGAAGGCATGAGAAGAAGGTAAAATAAAAAGAGGGGATAATAACGCAAGAGAACCAAAAAGAGGGGATAATAACGCAAGTGAATCAAAAAGAGGGCATAGCAACGCAAGAGAGTCAAAAAGAGGGGATAATAACGCAAGTGAACCAAAATGAGGGCATAGCAACGCAAGAGAACCAAAAAGAGGAGAAAATAACGCAAGTGAACCAAAAAGAGGGGTTAATAACGAGATGAGCAAGCACCGGTCACGTAATTAGAGGGGAGCTCCGACCCTCGAATAGCAACCCTCACGCGACATTTATAGCCCTGTTAAAAATGTATACGGCCGGCGCAGGCATTATCTCATCTAGAGGCTAATGTGATTTTGCTGGTTTTGTGAAATTGCTTCCATGGATGAATTTGAACTTATTTTTTGTGGGCGTTTGCGTATTGCTGATGCGCCGCTGATGCGTGATGCTAAAACGCTTGAGTTTATAGTAAACCTGTTTTTTTATATAAATTCTTCAAAATTCAGTGAAACGGAAAAATATATCTATCGGTGTAAACCATGAGATGTAAACCATCTTACAGTTAATTTATTTTCAAATGAAAAAGTAGATTAAAAGAAAACTTATTATATGAGAGCCATCATAAATGAAAAGGAAGAAAGGAAGAAAATTTATTATATAATAGCCGTCATAAATAAAAATGTTTATAGGAAGAAAAGTTAGAATGAAAGAACCATTTTAGATCACAATTTGCTACACACAGTTTTTAAATGCTAATAATTCACACTTATCTAAAAATAATTCTAATGAAAAGTGAGTTGAGCCTGCGCAAAAAATAATGTTAAAAACGCCTTTACAAAAATCAGTAATGCGCTCCAAGTAGATTTAAATATCTTTAAGGGTCAGAAGCACGCGCCTGATGAGGAGGGCTTTTAGAGAGCCGCCTATATTTTTTATTAGAAGGTAAATTATAAAAGTATGAAGAATGCAGATGCGATCGAAAGCGCTATCGAAAACATTGAAGGCAACTCTTATCTCAACACCAAACGGACATGCAGCTGATAGCACCATGTTCAGTCAATTTTTGATGTATACAAAAATTTTTAAAAGTTTCATGAGTCAACTTTTGATGTATGTAAATATTAATGATGTTGAACTGGAAAAAAAGCTGCTGATGCACGGAACAAAATTATCTTTACCATGAATAGAAAACTTCAAATTTTTACTATCTTTTAGCAATGTGCGCATGTTTCCCAGCTAAGAAGATGCATAGAAGTACACGCAGTTGAACTCGCCATCGAAATGATAAGACGTTAGCATCTAAATTCGCGAACGGAAATAAAACTTAAGAGACATATCAGCACCCAATTCAAACACGAGCCAATGTGTAGTCATGTTATCCTCTAGTAGAAGCCAATTAATGGAGGAATATCCTCCACCACGAGCCGATGTATAGTCATGTTATCCTCCAGCACAACCGAAGTATAGTCATGTCATCCTCCAGTACAACCGAACTATAGTCATGTTATCCTCCAGCACAACCGAAGTATAGTCATGCTATCCTCCAGCCCAACCGAAGGATAGTCATGTTATCCTCCATCATAACCGATGCAGGAACATCCTCTAACACAACCCTATGTAGAAAATCAAGCTCTCCCCACCACCCACTCGCGGGCTGCCCACCCCCGAGCGATCAATAAACACACAATTAACGGGAAACAAGTGTGCACGGACCAAAAAATATTAACATCAGCCCCTCGTGACTCAGAGGCTAGTCCATGCCGGAGATGTGGCAGTTACGATGCACAGGTCAATGAGGAGTGTGTGGGAGCCGTGCACAGCGGGGGTGGGGTGTGTGGTACAGGTACAGAACGTTGAACACATCACGTGGTACCAGCGAGGTACCTAGAGTCAAGTGCAGTACCAGTGAGGTACCTGGAGCTACCAGTCAAGTGCAGTTTCAGGGAGGTACCTCGAGTTATTCATTTTAATTGGTGCCAATGAAGCACCTAGGATTATGCATTGTATGTGGTACCAGCGAGGTACCTGGAGCTACCAGCCAAGTGCAGTTCCAGGGAGGTACCTCAAATTATATATTTTAATTGGTACCAATGAAGTACTTAGGATTAAGCATTGTATGTGGTATTCGTGAGGTACCTCGAATTATACACTTTAATTGGTACCAATGACGTACCTAGGATTATGTGTTATATGGGGATACCAGTGAGGTCTCTGGAGCTGTACATACATGGGATGTACCTGGTATCAGTGAAGAACCTGAAGCAATTGATCCCTGACGGTACCAGGTAGTAGTAACAGGAACAAGTACATGGTACCTGTAAGGCTTCATTACCTACAGGGAAATGCCTAGTACCACAACAACTGGAAAACGTACCCTATTTTTTATTTATGGCGTTGTTATAAATGTTATAGGAAGGAGAGTAGAAAGTCTTATAATCTATTTTAAACGAGTGAAAATTCACCCAACGTATTCGAGACGATTTAAATTCCGAGCATATAAAGTCAGCTTGAGTTGAATTGAAATCATTTTGTTGATGCACGTGTTTAAGAAAATCATTATTTTATTAAAGAAATTCAATGAATAAAATAATTTTGCTCGCACTCATCTCAAATTCTCACTCACACATACCCCATACATCACACACCCACACACACACACACACACATACTCCGCACCCCCACACTCATTTCACCCATACATACCCCCACACTCCCCCACACCTCACACACATACGCTCCGCACACACCCACACCCTCCACACCCCCACACACACCCTACACCCACTCCTACATACACCCCCACACCCCCACACCTCACACACACCTGGCGCACCCGGCACGCACAAGACTGACAGCATCGAGCACGACTGACGAGCACAGCTGTCGCGCACCGATGCTGACGATCACTGACGAGCAAAGCTGTCAAGCAGTAATATTAAAAAAAGAACAAAAATGACTAAAACTATCCAGCGCCACTGTCGAGCGCCATTAAAAACTTTGACATCAAAAATCAAGTGAAATGATTTATATTTAATTGCTATTTTACGTGTTTATGCATGTTAGTCTGCGTTTTGCTCATGTTTAGCCTGCATTTGGTCTACGTTTAGCCAGTGTTCAGATCAGACTAAGCCTGTAATTTGCTGCATTTAGTCTGCATTCAAAAGACGTTTAGCTCTCGTCAAGTCAATATTTAGCATGCATCGAAACTTACGTTTAGCCCTTGCTTAGCCATTGCTTAGCCTACATTTAACTGACATTTGGATTACGTTAATTTTGAATTTAACCTGCATTTAGCCTACGATTAGCATGCATTTTCCTTGCATTTAACCTTCCTATATTTTGATTTTAGTCTGCATTTAGCCTGCAAAATACCTGCATTTGATAAGCAAACAAACAAACATCGACATCTAAGGATTCTTTATTTCCAATCAAGCCTGATATATATCACCTTGTACATTGGACTTTCAAAGGCCTTATAACTAACGCCAAGACGCCACGACGCTTTCCCCCGGTCAAGACCGGTACCCATTTCAGGCACCTGGGTAGAGTGGGGTATTGTGCTTTGAGTTTTTCCCCTACACCCAACGGAGAAAGTCGCCACACAGCGCCGGGATTCGAACCCTCGAAACCTCGAAGGGCGGGTTCTTAAACCACACACCATTTGGCCTACACGTAGTCTTCACTTGGCCTGCACTTAGGCTTCATTTAGCCTGCACTAGCCTCCATTCAGCCTGCATGAGCCTGCCTCAAGAGCCCCGGAGAGCAGGTATTCACGACGCCTGCCGCTGTCTGCACGATAAGAGCGACCAGCAGCGCCAGATTCGAAGCAATCAATAGCGCCGGGACTTGTCAGGATCTCCGGTGTCCTGCTTCTCGCTCTATTAAAACCAGCGCAATACTACGGCAGTTCGGCGCAGTACGACAGCAGTTCGGCGAAGTACCAAGGCAGTTTGGCGCAGTACTACGGCAGTTCGACGCAGTACTACGGCAGTTCTGCAGATTACCACGGCAGACAGTGCGGCGCAATAATAATAATAATAATAATAACAATAATAATAATAATAGCAATAATAATAATAATAATAATAATAATAATAATAATAATAATAATAACAATACACCCTCGCCCCGAGGCGTTATATCCTTGCTGATATGCATTAACAAGAGAATCTCGGATTGGATGGATGGCACACCTCCATACAAACATACAAATGGTAATGCAATTTACCCGATTAAAACATAAACCCAACATAACATAACAAAACCCCACAATGAGCCCGCAAAAATTGAAATGATTGCAGGGTTTGCTATGATTGAGTGACAGACAGACTTACATTTCCATGACCCACTTTTTCTTAGGGCTTTTCTATGTCCTTGAGCCAGGACCTGTTCGCTGAAAATGCCTGGGACATGATACGACTGGGAACTTGTGGCATTGTACTCATACATTGAGATCCCATTTCACGATAACTATGCAAAGAACACGCAATTACAAACTAGTATACCTTGAATATGACACTTCTGAAATCCTGACATTGGCTGGCCAATTTACTCCTGCGACTACATATATTCGCATTCTAAAATGAAACATACTAAAGGACCGCAGATCTTGAATACAACAATTGTACTATGAGCTAATTCGAAAAGCGCACAATTATTGCATCCTATACACAATATTGTAACTATCTAATGCTCCGTTTGGGTGCTTATTCTGTTAATTTTTTATCCCTACATCAGTAGTAAAAACACGGGAAGACAAATTTCTGAAAACGATGGTTCTTCTTCTTTTTTTTCACAACGACGGTAGTAAAAGTAAAAGAAAGTAAAGGAGATACATCAGGGTACGTAATGTATTGTTTCCCATGTCAGCATTGTAGATTTTCAGTCATTAATTCAGCTGATAAGCCGTGATATTTCAGCATGCCATGACGTATCTGTCAAGAAAATGTTCATTCTAGTTAGCTTCCTATATTTTTTACTCATTATCAACATGCGTTCACTTTTTTCGACGATGTTGACTCTATCTTTACTTATGAACACTACACATCTTTACATGCTAGACTTTCATTATTATCATTTCCAGTTCAATAACATTATTAATAAAGGAACGCTGAATAAAACTTCTACTTCCGACGTGTCTGCTCATAATGTATACATATTTGCTATGGAGAGACATGCCAAATTTGGGTAAATCAAATATGAGCAGGGAGGGAGGGAGGGTTGTAACAAAAGATGTAGAATATAATGCAGACACCATAATATGCACAAGCATAATAGATGCTAAGAAGCAGGCTAAAATTCCCTGAGAATTCACGATGGGCTACGCCCATCTCACTCGAACTGATGAAGAATACAGAACTGAAGTTAACGAGAACTTAGGAATGTGCACCACGGAATGTGTGAAGTGAAACGACGTGTTTGAAAATTGCCAGCATTTGTTTTAGAACTACATATCAACTTACTGCAGGCAAACGAAACTTGTTGTTCATTAATTCTCCTATTGGCTCGAAGTGAATTTTGTTAGCAGTCATTCGATGTCAGGATTGCTTAAACCCGTAATTTGTATGAACACTCTTTGCTAGTTTGGCGTTAATTGATTTATGCGCGTTAACGAGTCTGCTGTTATTTTTTGCGTTTTATATTCGATTTATATTTTATATTCGGCTTTTCGATTGATCAAATTGAGAGCTCTTTGGATTATGCTGTCATTAGATTCGACCTTTGTACGCGATTGTAATTTTGCCATTGTGCGTTTTTTAGAACGTGAAGTTGAAGGACATAGAGCGTGATTATCCTGATTGTGAAGGCAATCGTCATAGACAAGGTAAACAAAAAAGATTGTGAAGGTAATCGTCATAGACAAGGCAAACAAAAAAGATTGTGAAGGTAATCGTCATAGACAAGGCAAGCAAAAAAGATTGTGAAGGTAATCGTCATAGACAAGGCAAACAAAAAAGATTGTGAAGGTAATCGTCATAGACAAGGCAAACAACAAAGATTGTGAAGGTAATCGTCATAGACAAGGCAAACAAAAAAGATTGTAAAGGTAATCGTCATAGACAAGGCAAACAAAAAAGATTGTGAAGGTAATCGTCATAGACAAGGCAAACAAAAAAGATTGTGAAGGTAATCGTCATAGACAAGGCAAACAAAAAAGATTGTGAAGGTAATCGTCATAGACAAGGCAAACAAAAAAGATTGTGAAGGTAATCGTCATAGACAAGGCAAACAAAAAAGATTGTAAAGGTAATCGTCATAGACAAGGCAAACAAAAAAGATTGTGAAGGTAATCGTCATAGACAAGGCAAACAAAAAAGATTGTGAAGGTAATCGTCATAGACAAGGCAAACAAAAAAGATTGTGAAGGTAATCGTCATAGACAAGGCAAACAAAAAAGATTGTGAAGGTAATCGTCATAGACAAGGCAAACAAAAAAGATTGTAAAGGTAATCGTCATAGACAAGGCAAACAAAAAAGATTGTGAAGGTAATCGTCATAGACAAGGCAAACAAAAAAGATTGTGAAGGTAATCGTCATAGACAAGGCAAGCAAAAAAGATTGTGAAGGTAATCGTCATAGACAAGGCAAGCAAAAAAGATTGTGAAGGTAATCGTCATAGACAAGGCAAACAAAAAAGATTGTGAAGGTAATCGTCATAGACAAGGCAAGCAAAAAAGATTGTGAAGGTAATCGTCATAGACAAGGCAAACAAAAAAGATTGTGAAGGTAATCGTCATAGACAAGGCAAACAACAAAGATTGTGAAGGTAATCGTCATAGACAAGGCAAACAAAAAAGATTGTAAAGGTAATCGTCATAGACAAGGCAAACAAAAAAGATTGTGAAGGTAATCGTCATAGACAAGGCAAACAAAAAAGATTGTGAAGGTAATCGTCATAGACAAGGCAAGCAAAAAAGAAGAGTTGACAAAATAAAATGACCGCAGAGTGCAAGGAAAGAGTGTGCACATATATGTACTCCACGAGTACCACTAAATTTACACATTCTTTATAACATGCTTGTGCATAAGTTTCCATGTCCCGTTTTCCAATTGTTCCAATTGTTTGAATAATGTTTGTGGGAGGTGAGCCAATTCCTCCACACGAGTCTAAATTCGATGCAATACGAGCATCGAATTAAGTCCCATGATGGCTACACAGATGTCAAGTTCGCTATGTCAACAGTTTTCTAACACCGCGCCTGCGCGAGTCACTGCAGTAATTCCGTCAGCAAGCTCCACTGATCAGAACCGAACCGCAGTAGGTAGATATACAGAAATGCTCACTTTTGACCCACTGCGTCTTCTGGCACCAAATACTGCTTTTGTGTACGTATTATTAACGGGACAAAACACCTATAGACTGCTATCGATCTTTGTAGCTACCTGAGCTATTGGCACAGTGTGATGCTCTAAATCGAACATAATTAAAGTGCCTTATTGCAACGAACATCAGAAAACCACTGGAGACTCTCGCCGATTTTTGCAAGAGCGTAGGATATCAACAAATGAAGGAAACAATTTAGTCACGAAATTAAATGTAGCTTTTTTAATTATTAATGCTATTATTGTATTTAATTCAACCATATTTAGCTCTTTTATTCAATGATGCTATTCATATGTCTTATTTTATTTAGATATATTTAGCTTAATTAATTATTAATCCTATTAATATACTTTACTGTATTTAAAAATGCTTCACGATTTTAATTGTTGATTTATCAATATATTTAATCTAATCGTTTACTATTTAGCTCTTTCCATTATTAATACTATTAATATATTTATTCTATTATAATTATCTCTTTTGATAAAACAATGTTCTTGAATAAATGACTCTGAAGCTGCTGTACAACATGGCGCTGTTATGATCTTGAAGTTATTATAAGAATGTATGATGAAAATAAATTAGGTAACGTGAATTTTAAGTTTGGCTTTATTGATCTTATTGGAAAATAATGTGTTTATCAACCTTTTAAACGACCTGAAGACTCTAATTCCCTTGAACAAATTATCTGAATGCTGTCATTAACGTTAACAAGTGACGAAACTGTTTGAACAGCCCAAAATAAAAACTTTGTTCCATGACGAACCTAAAGAAACAACTTCAATTCGTTACTGAAATTGAATAGCTAACCTCAACAAATGAAATTTAGCATAATGTTTATAAATTATTCATGTTCATTTTCTAAAGTCAATTCAACACACACTGACTTAACTAAAAGTTTTAAAATGTTATATTAAAAAATCCAATCCCCAATGGAAAACGTGAACTTCATTCCTCTCTTGCACGATGCCACAATATAGTATACACATTTACACAATAAGTCCCACTTACTGTTACGGGGATCTAAGTTTTCGTAAACAAGTTTTCTTTCGGCTGTCAAAGTCTTCGTTCTAGGAACGAAAGCGTTTCGTAGCTGAGGAAAGAATAAGAAAATTCTTCGTTTCAACCTTTGGCTTGATATCTGATGTTGATTGAGTAGTTAACTGAAAGCTATTGTTTTTGCTTAAACTCTCACTTACGTAACGGGAGTGGGAAAAAATCTCCGGAAGAACAAGTCTGGCAAATGAGGTACGAATAATTTCGTACCTCATTTCAAAATTTCGTACCTCATTTCAAAATTTCGTACCTCATAATTTCGTACTGGCAAATTAGAGAAGTGGTTAGGTTTGGTAAACAATCAAAAGAAATGCAGATTATTTCATATTTCAGCGAGCTTGGCGACAGAATTGGCATCTCTCAGCCCCTCAGAACAGGCTTAGCACCAGAATTAGCGCTTCTCAGCATCTCCTATCAGGCTTAGAACAGGAAGCGGCCCCTCACATTGCTCATCACCAGAAATATCATCTCTCTTAGCATAGCTTCACGATTAGAATCTTTCGCATTGATTATCACAAAAAATAACTCTTCTCATAGAGTTTAGCACTAAAATTATAACATCTCCTAGGAATTAAAAACAAATTTAATACCTCTCAAAAGGATTAGCTTAAATATTTATACCTACTAACGCTAAAATTAGCCCCTCTTGTAGGAATTGGCGCTAAAATTAGCCCCTCCCATCGGGACAAAATTAGCACTTCTCATAAGGATTAGCATTGAAATTACAACCTCTAATGGGGACTATCCCCAAAATTATCACCTTCTAGCATTTTTCATGAGCCTTAGCACGAAATATCAGCACCTCGCATGTGGCTGAGAACCAATGCCCCCAATTTTTTTGAGTTCTCTCCGTTTTATTTTCACGGTCCTCCTCCGGGCGCGCAGGAGGCGGTAGCATCGAGTGGTGGTGGTCGATACATCGACGCTGTCACGGTCTCCAGTTTTTAGGTAAAATAATTTCAATAAAGGCGTTTTCTCATCATAAAACGAGGCGCTTTCGAAGCTACCAGTCACAGTGTGGGGGAGATACTTGTTTTTAACTCATCATTGGTCATTTTAGACGTGGATAAAATAGCGCGCTTCCGTAGCTACCAGTCTCATGTATGGGATGAATATTTCTAATTCAACTTTGGTCATTTGAGGTGTAGTTTCTGTTCTAGCTCTACTTCTGCTCGAGAAAGAAAGAATGCTATTTTATTTCAAGAAAACGTTTGTACATGAAATGCATTTATTCGATCATTTAAATTTTAAATATTTCTCAACATAAAGGTACTAAATCGTTAGACTGATGGGGTTAGTGACTGTTGGTGTTAATCTGCATCTTGTGTCTTCTTTAAAAAATTTCATAGTTCCTTCCCTTTTTTTATGTGTTCAAGAGTTTTGTTATTAGAGTTATCATGTGTGCGATGTTGCTCGTTTTGATATTCTTTTTTGCAGTAAAATTTGACAAAGAAATACCAGACCTAACCATGCACTAAGCTTTTCGAGAAACACTCAAGCAAAAATGTGTTAATATTTTTGCTGGTTTTCTTCATGAGCTCTCTTTGTTCTGCACATAAACTGGCTTTGTCAATCAAGTCACGTTGCCAGTATTCTATAAGTCAGACGACTAAAAAATCGAACAGTATTCAGTAGCAAACAAATTAAAGTTAAATATAGTTACGGCATGACAGTTTTAGGAACAACATGAATTGAACAAAGAAAATATTTTACTTATAAATAGGAAAATTTTGTTACCTGTAGCGGAAAAACTTGAGCTCCAAGGGTGCATTAACGCACCTATTCTGTCAGCTCTTATTTTGAGCAGAATTTTACGCTTCAATTGTTCATGTATTCGCCGCCACGAATGATAGGGAGAGAATTAAAAAAAAAGATTAAAATTCTACTGGCACGATGTTTTTATTTAAGCAACTCCTCCCATAAATGATAAAACAGGCAATTTTAGTGGAATAATTCAAACATTACTCAAAAAATATTTCCACGGCAGGGAAAGTTTTAGCCACAGTACAGTTGCAGGATTTGTTTCTTTTCTAGCCAAAATCCTAAAAGTAAGCCCTTTCCAATTAAAACTTGATTAACAACCCTTTTCGCTGGTGAAAAGCAAGGCTTGAGAGATTTTCAAAATATTCTTTTTTAAAAAAGGTCGCGTATGAGATTTTCGGGTTAAATGAAATTTCAGTGTAACATAACTGATTGTGGTTACATATTTCAGTCACAAACGGCTGGCTTTTTATAAGAAGTGTCAAATAATTTTTTTCTATGAAAATTGCTCGCAAACTGAAATATTCTTACCCAAATTTGTCCTTTCTTCAATACTTGTTAATGCGTAATGCTTTAACACTCCAAATACGAGTACAAATAATTCAACTAACAACACTCTAGCACTTAACGACTCTAAATTTATGGTTTTTATACTTTAATTCCGTCCTAAATTGAAAATAGGTTGATGAGCTTTGTTCCTTGCTCATCACACCATAATTTTCCCGCAGCCTCCGCAACGTAGGTCGCTCTGCCTTGCAGCCGTGCAGCCCAGCCAACAAATTTTCTTAAAAAATCAACTAGTTCACGTTAAGAAATCTACGAGTTCTCATTGAAAGTTTCCGGAAGCTTTTGAAAATCAATAAATTGATAAAGAAAAACCATACCTAATAACGAATAATCCTAAAAACCAATGAATTGTACAAAAAAAAACGATGAAATTAAATAAAAATCAACAAATTCACATAAAAATTAACGAATTATCGTAAAGCTGCCTGCATCAAATGAAAGTTCAGCGAAATGGTAAAATTTAATCATACTCATCTTGAATATTTGTAAACAAAATATTAAATTTTAAACAGTCCTGTACTTGTTCCTTCAAACTTTGTGCCATGGACAATTATTGTTCGGCCGAACCAATGATGCTTATCATTGGTTCTAGTAATGGAAATCATTGGATCCAGGGGTGTTAATCATAGGTTCCAATGATGTTAATTATTGGTTCCAATAATGGAAATCAATGGATCCAGAGATGCTAATCATTGATTCCAATGATGCTAACCATTAGTTTCAAAGAGGCAGATCATTAGTACCAATGACGCTAATCATTGTGTCCAAGCAATAATGCTAATTTGGAAAGCACGCTAATCGAGCGTGACTCATATAGTTTCAGCGCGTGTAGGTGTCCGGTGTGTGGGCGTGTCTACAGCCGCCATGTAAACGCCTGCACTGAAAAAAAACAAAATTCGATCTTTGAAAATTAAACTAACTTTCCATGACGTAGTTCAATGACGAGACCTATTTTTCCCTGACGTAGTTTAATGACGAAACCTACTTTTCCCTGACGTAGTTCAATGACGAAACCTACTTTTCCCTGACGTAGTTCAATGACGATACCTTTTTTTCCCTGACGTAGTTCAATGACGAAACCTACTTTTCCCTGACGTAGTTCAATGACGAAACCTACTTTTCCCTGACGTAGTTCAATGACGATACCTTTTTTTCCCCTGACGTATTTCTATTACGAGACTTTCTTTACCCTTGAAGTTCAATAACGAGACCAACTTTCCCTTGAGGTAGACAACCACGGTATTAGACAACCATGCCTTTACTCCCACGTCGCTGCATAAGCGCAGATGTGCGGATACGGGGTGGTACGAACGTGCGGTTGTGCGGATACGCTCGAGCGCCGATGTGCGGAACAACAGATGAGTCTGCGCTGAAATTTAAACCATTGCGATGCAATGCGCGGCAATTTGTGCGGCCACACGAGCTACGGACTGTGAAATTGACGTCCAGATCGATATCGTAGGGAAATTTCTCACGGCTGCTGCGGGATGAAATTATGCTTTTTGTGACGCTCGGTAACAGCCTGGGAAAATGCTACCAGGTCAAATTTAATCGCTTGTGAACCATTTTTTTTACAATTTACAATAATGTGACAAAAACAAAGGTGCATTTGAAAACATTTCTGTCGCAGAAAACATAATTTTTTGGTATGTTAATTCGAATAGGTATTTGAAACAATGGTTGTATATGAAAATATTCATGAGGTAATCATGGATAACATGATCAACGTTTAAGTGATGTGAAGAAGAATATATACGTCGTCTAAATGAGAATTCTTGTCTAATTATTTTATCATGAGCAACTAAAAACTCAAGTTTGTTCAATTAACTATATCAACGCTGCTCTTTGGAAAACAAATTTCTACCGATTAAAAAAAATTAGCCTGATTTTCAAATCAAAAGAGGGTAGCTTTGAGATCACCCTATGTTGATGGAACTTAAGTTTTTCAATGCATACGTTAAAAAATATTTCAATGCATGTTTCGACTAATAGGGAGATCGTCACGCTCGTCTAAAGTCGGAATGTATGGGTTGCACTGAAAAAGGCCCGTTTTGACTTATGAACTGAATGAGGAATTCTTGCCTTGGTTTATAACACTCAAAATTAGGACTGTAAATATGATATTTTAATGAGCACATTGCTACTCTAATCCTTTAATAAGCAGTTGTCAAATGATAATGTTCGATTAGCCCGGCAATTAGAAGTTACCTACTCTTTGCACGAAGATTTCGGGGCCGAATTTCGAAGTATTTTTCTATTTGTTGCTATTGTGCCCTGTTTTTCTCTAATTTTTTCCCAAACGTATATGATGATCTGTTAAATAAATTTTACGGACTTTGCACTTTCAGTTTTGAGGTGAAACTAAATTTACAGTAGGCTTTGCGCAAGTAAATTTTCTGCAAAGGATTTGAGTGAATTCAGTACGTCAATATACATATAATCCTCAATGAGACGTCTATGAAAAAAACACATACACTGACAGCCTCACGTTCTTCTATCAGTGTATATTTGAGCTTCTTATCACATGTTCGTTGCTCTAAGACTATTTGAAAATTCGTTAATAAGCTTCAAACATATTAAATTGTATATATTCTACACTTCAAGGTAAGTCAGTTTAATTTTACTCTAAAAGCAATGCCCTTACAAAATGTCATGTTCCACTTGAAGATAAAATATTCCTTGTAGACATACGTCCTTACTAAAAGCGGCCAGCGGCCAAAAATACTGGCATGACTTCATCTTAACACATTGACTGCGATACGACCCACCGGTGGGTCGTGGTTAGGTTTTTCCTGCTGCGAAACGACCCATCGATGGGTCGTTTTGAAAAATTTTAACAACCTTTCTAAAGTAATGGTATTTAACAGGCCCGGTTAATGTTTGATATTTTCAGATTTGGTTATCACTTTTGACTTTAAATTTCATTTGAATATTGAACTTCTGTTTAACCTATCGCAGTTAACGTGTTAAGAAAATAACCATGCACCATAGCACGAAACATTGAATTCGAACTTCAAAAGTGGTCAATTTTTTTACAAACAACTAACTATAGGAAGAGGTCCAGATAAGGCCTTTCTACGATATAAAGTGTATGACTTTGGGAACATGTTTTCTTAAATGGGTATCAGAAGGAATCGTACCTTTATTCGCGAGACTCATTAGTACATCCGCATGCGCTGCTTTAAAAAATACTAGTTTACTACTCTAGACTTTCAATATATTGTTTGCTCCTTACATGTCATTTTTTATTGGTTAGAAGGTACTTAGGAGAAGCAGGATTTGAAAAATGCGTGTGTTCAGCACGTACCAAATGAGGGTAGATAAAAAACATATTTGTGTTCGCGGATACATCTAAGTAATAGCCTGAAATCTGAGAAATCTCCTGAAAGATAACCTAGTCCTAATCCCCTCGTAAAATGGAATTCTTCGAAATGAGTTGTCACCAGAAAGCGCAGAAATTTTAAACGTCTCGAGAGATTACGTTTCTGGCCAGCTTCCAGAAGTGCAACTGATGATTCAATTGTTGGTCTCGACGGAATTTTAGTTTTAGGTCTCGACGGAATCGATTACCCTCCCGACATAACCAAGAGATAGAAGAGGGCAGCGCGTACCGCTCAAAACTATAATAAACGGATCACTCCTAGTCTGTTTGATATACCTCGGTGAGAGCTTGAAGTTGCATTATCTGCACATTTTTATCAAGTGAAATCCGACACACTGCGTAGAAACGCCTCAAGTTTCTTTCTCCACAGAAAAAAAATTAAATTCACCAGAAAGAAGACCGAGCACCCTCACGATATAATCGATCCCCACCTCATTTAAAACCAACTCCCATTACTCACCTGCCTGCCACAAGCAGAAGCAGATGCAGAAGAAGCCCAGCAGCGCAGATCTTTTCATTCGAGAAGATGAGATCGCTTGAAACTTCCCATCTCCTAAAAGGGAAATCTCACTTGGTCGAGGGAACATTTGTCCTGACCGACCATTACGAGGGTAAATTTTAGTTTTTCTTAAGTGAGGGGAAAAGGACATGCTGCCCAAGTACTGGCAAAAGCCGGCCATGTTCGCTCTCATGAAGACATCATTTCTCTCTTCATCACATCAAGATATAGACCATCACATCAAGGTATAGACCATTACGTCAAGGCGCAGACCATCACTTCAAGGTACAGACCATCACACCTAGGTATGGACCATCACATCAAGATGCAGACCATTTCATCAAGATGCAGAACATCCCACCAAGATGCAGACCATCACATCAAGGTCGGCCTGCTGCAGTGCAGACCGGCAAAAAGACTTTCCAGCAGTTCACGGCCTTCACCAATTTTGCACTCGTCCTCTGTATGTTGCTTGCTTCAAACCCATTGCGCGATTCATTTTCTAAGGCTAAACCGAAGATAATTAGTGAAAAGCTTCAAATTTTTATTTAAAATCAAGCACGTTGCATCAGCAGTAATAGTACACGTTACTTTTTCACTTTTTAGTAAATTGATTTCTGATTGAAGGAAAGATACCCGCACGAAAGAAGGAAAGCTGAAAATCAAAATGGAATGCTCAGTAGAAATTAATTTCCTTCCTATAATGACGTCCCACCGACAATGCTCAGATGTCTCATGACATAAATACTTGTAATAGCCGTCTAAGTAACAACTTGATAGACACCGCACCAACGAAACTTTTTTTTTTATCCAGTTAATCCCAAGTAATGATAATAAAACTAGAAACTTCACGGAAACAGTTTAATTTTCTGGCATCTAAGAACACTGGTCACTTTAGCAACGAACAAAATTCACTTCTAGCCGACGCTCACTGCAATAGGATGGACACCGAGCCAACTAACTTGACTGGAAACCGCCGGCGCGATAAACACCTCCCCGCACGCACACGCGCACCCACACTCTCCAGGCTCCGGTAGAACACTGAGGCATCTGGAAGGCCTACTCGCCTGCTACCCTCACGGCCTCACCAGCCACAACTCGGAGATCAGGATTGGACTTTATCTTGTCCTTTTCCTATTTATTTATCTGTCCTTTTTCTATATAATCTAAATTCTATTTATCTATTTACTCTTTTTTCTGATGGACTTTATAAAAATGGCTTACTTAAGTCTTGTGAACTTCGGGTATAATCGTAACTTCCTATAGACTTGAAAATTTTCAGGAAGAACACGCGTTTGTCTGGATGGTTTCAGGGATAATTCGCTTTCATCTGATTGACTTGAAGGATAATTCGCTGTAGTCTAGATTATTTTTGGAATGATTCGTTTAAGGCTGATGTACTGAATGAAAAATTCGCTCCAGACTCATGGATTTTAGGAATAACTCGCAATAATTTCGCAGACTGTAATAACACCTCGCTTTAATCTGATGGATTTCAAGGATAACTCGCATTAATCTCGTGGACAACAATAATATCTTGCTTTAGATTGGTGGACCAGAAATAACTTGCATTGATCTGGTGGGCTCCAGGAATGACTCGGTATAGTCAGGTAAACAAAAATGAAGCTTCGTTCAGGAAAAAACTCGTGATTTTCAGGCGAATGCAAATAACAGGTGTTTTGAAAACAGATATTTGAGGTGAGCCAAGGTTCTAAATTAGAATAGAATATAATACATAATTAGAAAATAAATTTGGCTCGCAAACTATTTTCCAAGTAAACTAAACTAAGTGAATTAAATTGATACGTGGTTAAACGTTATCAGATGCATGGGACAAATAAAAATATGACTACGCAGATGAAATGCCCTATCCGCTTGTATTGCCCTTGGAATATTGATAAAATACATCTAAGTTTGTCGCTCAGTCATCGACCAGACAGCGCACAACACTGATCACTGAGAATAAAGTGTCGTGTGTATAGTGCTTTATTACCTGGGGACTGTGGACTGAAAAGCTTAGTGGATTTTAGTTACAAGCTAAGAAAATAACATTCAAATACAGATTTAGAGACGTCCTGTTCTGAAATACAATTCTACGAAAATTAAACTCGTTTCTTAATAGTTCAGCGAAAATTTTCTCCATCGCCTTTTCAATTCGAGTCTATGAGCAGAGAGTTGAGTTGCGCGCAGGAAAATGAGTGAGGGATTATCTTTGCCCCAAAATTAACGACACAAAGCGCGTCACGATTGTGAATACAGAGCTGATGCATTTGAATGAACGCCAGAATATTGTAAATTTAAGGAGTGTGGCAATACATCACGGTAAATTGAAAATAATTTTTTAAATCATTCCTGGTTTCTTCACCTGTAAGATTGCATTTTGCTGTTTGGTGATTTTTCATTTGTATATCTTCTTCCTCAGCTATTCAATAGCCAGCAGCGAGAGCGAATTTCAAAGAGAAAATTACTGTCACGTAACTCACATTTGAGACACTGAAATTCATTTGAAAGCAGTTGCTCCTGTGGGACATAGATGACTTAAATAATGATAAATAATTTTCCTTGTTTTCTGTGAGTTCGTACTGAGAGAGTAAATTACAGTCATTTGTAAAGCATCAGCTTAGTGCAAAAGTAATGGCCGATTTTTAGAACGGAAGTTTAGATTTAAATTTGTTAATTACTCACATTCTGTTATAAGTGTAAGAAATTTCTAGGACTAGACCAAACAATTATCTTTCAGATTATCTCCGTTCATATTTTTGATAGATATTGGCATCCATGTTTGTTCCACCTAAGGATTACATAAGAAATGTTTTGCTATACCAATATCATAAAGGTGTTGACGCAAGTGCGCAAAATCTATTTAGAACACTTATGGAGATGATATGGTGAATAAAAGAACTTTCAGGATATGGTTTCTTAGTTTTCGAAGGGATGATTTCGCTTTAAGATATGAGCCAAAGAAAAGTTGTCCTAGCTCACTTGATTACGATCAGTTGAAAATTCTTGCGTCCGAGAATACTACTGTCACCACCAGGAAAATTACAAGACAGACACGTTCCCTACAACCTACTTCTGATTTCCATTTATTCAGAGGGTTACATTTTAATGGACTTAGATTAACAAGAGAAGAGATTTAAAAAGAGTTTAATTACATTTTGATTCTAAGCCTACAGAATTTAACAAGCGAGGCATTTATAAACTGGTAGAAATGGGGAATGAGGTTATTGAAAGCAATGGAGAGTATGTTAATGAATAAATATTTCCATAATCATTAGCTCATTCATTTTTACTTAAGATCTTCAAATGGGACAATACACACTTTTTCTCCAGCCTGATAGCACTGAAAACTTTTTCTTTGAACTAGCGGCCAGAAATGACAAACGGAGATATGGTAGCACAATGAAAAGAAATATCAACTATTTCATGGCTTTAATTAACGGAAAATTAAGAACACCTTTGCTATAAAACAAAGGACCGTACTGTCTTTAATGATTCAATGATTCGAAATTAAGAGCACTTTTGCTATAAAACAAAGGGCCGGACTATCTTTTTTCTTTTTGGCTAAATCCATAATCCCAAACTCGAGGAGCTTCTTCAAAGGCAGTTCGAGGAACGAAGCTCATCCATTTTGGGAAGGGAAGATTGCCATCAGTCCCGTAGCTCCCAGCAAACAAATCGAATCCTTTGAACAAGCCATAGACTCGGTCTCTGCAAGAAAAGCCCGATTTATGCCTTCCGTTATAAAGGGGGGGGGGGGAGAATATAGCAAAAAACAAGTCTACGGGATTCAAACAGAACAATTTGTACCATTTCTCTCAGACAGTTTAGAGCTCCTCGATTTGCTTCCGCTCTCATTGAAACAGAAAATCGATTTCGAAGACCGGGAGCACTGCCATCTTAGATTGTTTTTTGGTCTACTTATCGCGTATCTATGACCGAAAATTTGTAAGCACGTAGTCTATTATTTCAAAACATGCACTCATTTCATGAAGCATTGAGAGTAAGTGGCAGAGTTATATCGAGGGAATTTTTACTGCATATGAAATGGTTTTCATAATTTTAATTTATTTTAGAGAATGACGAGCTTCATTTTATTACTGAGGTACTGTCATAAAATGATTGGTACTCATTGAAGCTCCTCGAGAGGATGCAACTACTGTATCTACGTGAATTCGCACTCTGACGGAGACAGATGTGAGGTCCCGAACTGATGGTTAAGTAGGCCTTCTTTTTGCGGAAATAGAATAAAATTTGGCTTTTGTTACAGACCATCTTTTTCAGTTCACTGCCATCCTTTTTTCAGCACCTACTACTTTCTTGTTCGACTTTCATCTTGTGTCATAAACTTATTTCCTAACTTGCCGTTTCTATGCGCAGGCGTTCTTGTATGGGAGCACACCTTGTGAATAGATTCCACATTCCTATGACTCCATAATGAATGGTGACTTACTCCATTCTCTCATCGTAACACCGTTGTTGTGGTCATGGAGGCTTCAATCAACTTCTCTTATCAATTATAGCACAACTTGAAACGAGCCACGATCACTTTGATTCCATACCAAATGATGTCCTACTTCTTCCTCCCTTTGGAACACCTTTGTTTGGGTTATGGAAGGTTGAACAACCTAATATAATCTAACACTATGCGACCATTTATCGATAACTCGTCCTGCACTCACAAAACTAATGCATCGCTAAAATATTCTGAAAATATTCTTACAGCAATATCATTTTCAAGCGTTCAGGGAATATAAATTAATTATTGTCAGAACAATGATGTTCATCCTTCACGTATTTTAAACTAGGCGTCTTTGTGAATTAATTGGACAGTCATTAAAACTTTGGACTAGGAACCGACTAGTCGTAAAACCCAGCGGATTTCGATAAAATCGCGGAATAAGAGAATTGGCTGTACGCATCGGACTGGTTTTCTACGCCTCTCAAAAACGTCTACTCTATTACCGTCATGAATTTTCGCGTAACAGTTTGTCTAGGGGCAAAGCATTATCATCCAGGGGTCCAAAAATATCCCAAGTGTGCTTTTTGGGGGGGTATTTCGCGTGTTTCCAGCAACGATGTCACTTTTTAAAGCATTTCTGCATCTCGCTTGTTGGTTTCAATGAACGAAATCCGAAAATGGAATTCTAGGGGTAGAAAAAAATTGTTCATTTTGTGTATGCATAGATACTCTTATCATAGGCGTTTATTTCAGGAATGAGTACTTTTCGTCCATGTTACATACAATCACTACGTTTTCCTTCAATTGCTAGATATGCTATAGTTGAATTCCAAGCTTAGAAACTCTTTTAGAAGCACAAGCTCATAGAATTTAGTGAAAGAGAGATGTGAAGCGAGATAGCTTTAATCAATGCCAGAGTACTTGTGCGCTAGTAACATTTTTCAATATTCTTATAACACACCAAAATATTGATGAAAATAGCTTTATCTTCTTTTTGAGCCAGGTTTTCGAAAAAATGTTGATAACGAATAGTAATAAAAATAACAATGATAATAATGAAAATGATAATTATTCCTTTGAGCAAGGACATTGGGCCCGCTTGGGATCTCCCCCAATGAACCCTTCAAGTAAGATAGGCCGCTCGATTAAAGAAGCTCCCACCAAAGTCCTGTCCAAACAGCGCTGTCCTGCGGAGGTCGTGACTTGAATTCCAAATGCTGGCGGTGCTACAGGAAGTACAAACACTCCTTGAGATAAACAAACTTTTGGCACAGTAAATAAATATCTATCCAAAAGAAGAGGCTCATTTCCGTTAATAAGAACATGCATCTGATAAGTTTAAACTAAACGCCATCGGTGCAGGCGGATGTATGATACAAACACTCCTTCGATAAAAAAATACTTTTAGTGCAGTGAATAAATATCTATCTAACAGAAGAGGCTTGTTTCCATTAACAAGAACATCTGATAAGTTTGAAGTTGGATGAACAGTTTTGGTTGTTGAATCCCGGATTAATAACCGGCTTGAAATCTCGGTACCTTTATACTTTAACTTTATTTGTATTTACATATCCTTGTAATGTTTCTTACTTTTATTTAAAGTTTATTCCGATCAATAATTTCATTATCATTACTATGATCCATGAAGGGATTAACTTTCAACGTTAAAAATTCACTTGCGGTCCAAAATTGAGTGAGCAATTTACGCAACAAAAATAGAGTGCAATTTCGAACTCAAAAATATCCCACTGGTTTATAATAAATCAGCAAGGGGTCATGCATAAAAACGAGGATTGCAATCAGGATTAAAAACATTTCAATATTTTCATAACGAATGTACTTCAACAAGAGCAATATCAAAGTAGTTTACAACAAACAAGCAAGGGAACAAAAAAAATCATTACAACGATTAAAACGCATTAATATTTTCATCAAAGAAACACAGTAACAAATAATCACTAGCTCAAATTTCGGTGGGTAAGAAAACGAATAGTTGCAACCTAAGCAACATCTGCCGTATTATTTCTAGTGGACGGTACAAGCCAAACCGATGAGCTGGGAGCAGAGAAATTAAAAATCCCTGTGACTCATAAAATAAATCAAACGACATCATCATTACTCTTTTATAAAGGGTGGCTCGAAAAAAACGCATGGACTACTGATACTACGCAAGTCAAATCCATGCGTTCATTTTGCGCCACCCTTCACAACTGGCATTCGTCAGACACACGATCCTGCGTGTGCGTTTGAGCATGTGGCTGTTGACTGCATAGCTCAGCAGAACACATTACGAGTAGGCAGAGTAAATACACAGCATAAGCTGTGTGCTTAGCTGTGGAAATATAATAACGATAGAGAAATACATCAACCGAACGAAACTCAACGGGTTCTAACCACCCACTTCTGAAACTCGTAAGTTGCTTATGGTCTCTGATGTGTTATGGCAGTTTATGGTGCAGTCTCTCACGTGTTGTGGGAGTTTTATGGTGCAGTCTCTCACGTGTTATGGCAGTTTTATGGTGCAGTCTCTCACGTGTTACGGCAGTTTTATGGTGCAGTCTCTCACGTGTTATGGCAGTTTTATGGTGCAGTCTCTCACGTGTTATGGTAGTTTTATGGTGCAGTCTCTGATGTGCTATGGCAGTTTTATGGTGCAGTCTCTGATGTGATATGGCAGTTTTATGGTGCAGTCTCTCAAGTGTTATGGCAGTTTTATGGTGCAGTCTCTCATGTGTTACGGCAGTTTTATGGTGCAGTCTCTCACGTGTTATGGCAGTTTTATGGTGCAGTCTCTCACGTGTTATGGTAGTTTTATGGTGCAGTCTCTGATGTGTTATGGCAGTTTTATGGTGCAGTCTCTCACGTGTTATGGGAGCTTTATGGTGCAGTCTCTCACGTGTTATGGTAGTTTTATGGTGCAGTCTCTGATGTTTTATGGCAGTTTTATGGTGCAGTCTCTGACGTGTTATGGTAGTTTTATGGTGCAGTCTCTGACGTGTTATGGTAGTTTTATGGTGCAGTCTCTGACGTGTTATGGGAGTTTTATGGTGCAGTCTCTGACGTGTTATGGTAGTTTTATGGTGCAGTCTCTGACGTGTTATGGTAGTTTTATGGTGCAGTCTCTGACGTGTTATGGTAGTTTTATGGTGCAGTCTTTGACGTGTTATGGTAGTTTTATGGTGCAGTCTCTCACGTGTTATGGTAGTTTTATGGTGCAGTCTCTGACGTGTTATGGTAGTTTTATGGTGCAGTCTCTGACGTGTTATGGTAGTTTTATGGTGCAGTCTTTGACGTGTTATGGTAGTTTTATGGTGCAGTCTCTCACGTGTTATGGTAGTTTTATGGTGCAGTCTCTGACGTGTTATGGTAGTTTTATGGTGCAGTCTCTAACGTGTTATGGTAGTTTTATGGTGCAGTCTCTAACGTGCTATGGTAGTTTTATGAAAAATAAAACAAAATTAAAAGAATAATAAAAGCAAAGACAAATATTTAAGCAAATATGACTGGGAGGAGAGGTAACCAATCATTACTAATATAAGTGTAACAAATATGTAGGACATATTGCTGAACGTAGCTGGAGAAGTTAGTGGATGAAGGATAGTTCGTGACTGTTCGGACGCAAAAACAAAATTTTTTGAAACGCCAAATTGTTCGTCCGAATTCGGACGAACTCGTCCGAAGAGATGCTGCCAGTGTAACCACTTCCTATGTATTCCATTGTTTTAATCGTTCGGACGAATTCGGACGGACAATTTTTCGTCCGAATTCGGATTCACTGTCACCATAGCCTTATGGCACAGTCTCTGATGTGTTATGGCAGTTTAATGGCGCGGTTTGGGAAGCGTCGTGGAGCTGTCCGTGACTCAGGTATGACGCAAGAATTATCTTATAATAAACAGGCTATATAAATTTGAGTACGGTAACTACGGGTTATTTATTTGTTCCCAGTAAGTTACCGAAAAATTACCGGCGAAATATCTACGTGTAACTCTCTAAATGCCCTCGAATTCCTCACGAGTTGCTCACGACTGACCCACTAGTTACCTACGATATAATAACTCGTGAATCACGATTTGTTTACTATTTACAAACGAGTAATTTAGAATATTCTTACTAGCTACCCATGAGTAACCCACTAGTTGCCCATGAGTTACCTACCAGCTACCCATGAATTACACACCAGCTACCCATGAGTTAAAAGTTTCTCACCACCTTAAAACCATCAAATTTTTTCTCTTAAACCATAGGCTTGAATTACTACCTGTGTGCCTACAAGCTATACATGTGTGCGTGACAGCAGTTTGATGTCGATAAAAATGAAAATTACTAGAAAAAGGAGTAACTTTAATATTGAAAAACACGCGTCCCGAAAATGATTCCATTCACTTCCACCACCGTTAAAAGCTTATAAAATAATGCACTCGTCGAAGCGAGGTTGATTATATGGACAATTGACGAACGACACACTGACCTGGCCAATCCAAAACGTGAAGACCAGGGCGACCGAATGACAGCAGCACCTGACGCGATGTTGACTTTGGATCACTAACCTGTTGAAAAATTAAGTCTCTTAAATGCCTTATAAATTTCCCATTGTTCGTTTTGCCAGGAGTACAAGTTACACGAGTTCCGTTAAAATAAACCGTATCACGATGCCCGCTAATGTATACTGTTGATGTTGAAGTTAGAGTGATATGTAACTGAAGAACGAATGTAATGTAACTAAACTGTAATGTAACTGTAAGTGTAATGTAATGTAACTGTAACTGTAATGTTACATAAAATCTAACTAAACTAAGCTGCCACTAAACAGCAGGCCATCTAAATTGCAACTGCGGAACTAAAACTAAATTGTGACTAAATACTGCACCGTAACTAAAGAACCTACAAACGGATTACAACTGATCAACTGAAATGACAGACATACTAACTAACATTCAGACATATCGTAATGTGTATGTAAATAACACACAGTGCGTATCGCCTATGCTGAAATATGCATTTTTAAGTAGTTTCCTGTTGAAAAAAAATATGTTACGAAAATATTTGCTAATGTAAAAGAGAATACGCACATCGAACATCACCTATATGGTGGAAATAAAATTGGTTTTTCTACTCGGGTTAAGGCGAATGCATGAAAACAATATCTGGTGAACAGGCTCCAAGAATGGACACAAGTCGGAATTGTCCAATTGAAAACTTAATTTTGCACTAACTTCATTGACACTAACCTATTCAGTCAAATTGGGTAGCTGAATTATCAATTACCCTCATTATTTTAAACTGGAATAAAAATTCACATTCACATGCTGATCAGAAACTCTAAACTGACAGAGAAGACATGGATTAACGTTTGTAGAACACAGACTTTCTCTAATATAAAAATCAATCTATACTGCAATTAAAAAGTGGGCCAAGAAGTCAGTTTCAACATTTTTTGTTTCCGCAAAACTACACAAGCTTTATCGCCCATCTCAGTAATGATTACCAGATTCTTGTTAAATAACTCGTGTACTAAACCTATTCAACACAAATATGTACCAGACAGTGAGGAAATAAGATGAGGTTTTGCTAATCGAACTACCCTCTCCAAACCCCCAAAAAATATTTCTATACATAAGCTACATGGTTCTGGCTGCGCTTTGTGTAAATCTTTTAGTTCATTTTGAACACAGTTTTACAGACTGCAATTAATGTTACGATCGGAATCACATCCTGCTTTCCAATAATTTAAGAATTTGAATTTAGTTTCCACTTAAACACCACTTACTCAAGCGAAAGCATGTGAAGTTCAAACGTTTCAGACCTTATTTGTAAAATATAAGGAAATATATTAAAGTATAAATAGGGTCAAATCGCTGTGAAACAGAGGTAGGCATTTCCTTTACTGTACATTTACGCACAAAATATTGACGTTATTTTTACCGGAAAGGATGTAGGTGAATGAGTTCGCGCACGTGGGCGCAACTCGTTCACACCCTGGCTCTTTAATTAACGGATCCGCTAAATCTAAATGAGAGCGGATCAGGCGGCTTCCGTTCCGAGCCAGCTGCTGCTCCGGAAGTTAGACTCCGCAGTCCCACTCGGACACCGGCCAGCGCCCGCACTCCGCCTCCGTCGAGAATTCTTTTGTTTTATGCCACATTCAGACTCGAGTCGGGCTGGAGCAAACTCTCGCTCAGCCTTGAGGCTTCATAGCAATATCTTTAGAGCTCTATTCATCTGCCACTAAAATGAGGTGGTCTTTCTTGAATTACTTTATCTATTTACCTATATCAAGCTTTGTGAAATCAGCATCTTTAAAGCTATTTTTATCTGCCACTAAAAATGAAGTGATCTTTATTACGAATAATTCTACTTTTTTAGCTGAATCGAGCTTTGTGAAATCAACATCTTTAGTAGCTACTTTAATCTGCTGCTAAAAATCAGGAGGCCTGGTTTGAATAACTCTACTTTTTTAGCAATATCAAGCTCCATGAAGCACGGCTGCATTACTAGCTACCTATTCACTTGATCTATTTAATTAAAATTGCTACGCAAAATATGTTAAGGTAGTCATGATGACAGGGAGTTATCACGTTTTATCCACCAGTCATAACAATTCACCAACTGCAATCAGTATTTTACTGATGCATTGCCACGAGATGTGAGGAGTAATCCTGGCGCTGTACACTTTTACCGCGAAGGGTAGAACTGAAGTTCAAAATTCAACTCAAATTTAAAGTCAATTATAGTGAGCAATTTGAAAAATAGCATACATTATCTGGATCGTGCCTTCAGTTAGCAATGATTATGTATTTATTGAAATTGAGTTTGTGACTGCCTGTCGGTCAGCAGCACATGAAAACTTCCTCCGTGTACTTCGGGGACTCACATCGCAACCAACGTGTTAAATTCCACCTCAATTATTAAATTACACTGGATCCTTAGCATGGTTCTGGTCCTGGATCCTTTTCATAAGATTTACCGCTAGCTAGTTCTTTAGCGTGAGGTCTACCAGGCTATGGTATGAGATCTACCTCTAGCTATAGTACTATAGCTAGAGGTAGATCTCGTGCCATAGTGTGTTAAACCTCTGATGATAAGATGCCTATGGCATGATCTCATCCCTTCATAACATTTGATTCATCCGCAAATGAGCGCTCGATGAGAGAGGACCTGTGCTTTGTTTAGTATCCGGTGATTATTGTTTTTTGCATCGTAACTTCATGAGAATAAGTTTTTATTGGGTGAAATTTTATCAGGACCTGTTGAATAAATACAGTAATTGTTCTAGTCTCCTTACGGAAGTGATAATTTGTGCTCAAAATAATTTTTTAATAAGTAATAATTTTAAGTAATAATTGGATTAGGTAATGAAAAAACACGTCCGACGTGTTTAAGAAGGATTCAGTAACGTCAATTACGGTGTCATGGGCTCAAATTTTAAGAGACTCTTGATTTCTACATCTGAAATGTGTTCTACAATTGAGAACCTTCGTAAACAGAATTATGCAACAGCATTTTCGTGCACGTTGGAAACATCTCCCAGTTTGTTAAATAACATTTGTGACTTTTCTTCAATTTTCACGACACCTACGAATTTAAAGCTAATAGAGTAATTTTTTTATTTACATTCTAAGGCTATCGAACTCTCGGTCATTTATATTCAAATGACTGCTCACGCCTCAACAATCTAATTACCTCTTAAGTCACTTCTACGACCATCTCTTTATTCTTCAAGTCTCTTTTTCGACTATCTCATTACTTTTCAAGTTGCTTTCTCTGTCATCTCACTACTTCTCAAGTCCCTTCCTCGACTATCTCATCACTTTTCAAGTGCCTATCTCAACTATCTCATAACTTTTCAAGTTGCTTTCTCTGTCATCGCATTACTTCTCAAGTCCTTTTCTTTTTCATCTCATTACTTTTTAAGTCCTTTCTCGATCATCTCATTGCTTCTCAAGCCAATCTCTCGACTATTTTACAACTTTTCATGACACTTTCTCATTTCTCTTGTTCCATTTCAACACACTTTCCCTTTTATCTCGTTCCTTCTCAAGTCACTTCCTCAGCCATCTCATCACACTTCCAATCACTCGCTCTCGTTCCTAGCACCCAAATACTTCGGAGCGTATCATCACAGAGCGGACCACTGGCCCCGGCACAAGTCGAGGATCACGCAGCTATCCTCTTCCAGAAGCCGCATAATCGCTTGATTGCGGCTCGACTTACAGCACGAGCTGGTTGCATCCCAGGAGCCTTAGCTGTGTCAGCACAGCCATGTTTTTGTGCGCATTTCCATTATTACTATTATTGTCACTATTACTATTACTATTATTATATACGACGTTTCACCACCGAAGACGCTACTAAGGCGTTTCATCGGTGTATTCGATACTCCCCAGTTCATCATTTCCATATACAAGTCGGATATCTTTCCATCCGCAGCACTCTTTAATTGCGAAGGAGATATCATGCTCTGTACTATCTGTTGTTATTTTAGCTACGAAATTATCAGCAGAAGAATAATATTCCATGGAATTAACGCGTTAGACATCACATCAGCTTGCGTATTTTTTTACACGTTTTGTTGCTGCGAAAAAAAAATCACATTGAATATGTTTTTATAAGTATTGGTTTTATAGGCTTATTTTCACAGGTATCAGTCACTGAATGTTAAACACTGATTTATGTATTAGATATCGACATTATATATTTTATAGATATTAACTTGCGCATCATTGGAGATATAGCTTGCAAAAATATCAGGAGTAGTAAAATTCCCCTAGAAAAACTCAAAAACAACAAAAGATTAATATCAGTATCTAAACTCGTACTGATCATTAAGTGAGGTATAATAAATGTTACAATAGTTTACCTGTTGCGTAGGAAATTTATTGAAAATGTTTAAACAAATGTTCTGTTTGCTTTCAGCGCAGATTCCCGAAAAACTCTAGGGGAAAGAAAATGCTAATAAAATCAATCATTTTGCAGTTGTTTTCTGATTCCTGCTGTTTTGTTTGTTTTCTGTTCTTTATCTTCTCCATTTTCCTGTTTGATGTACTAAAAATCTGTAATTTATCACCGATCGCGACAGTATTCGTACTTAGTGTTAATCATACTTTGCATTTTAGAGAACTGATGATTGAGCTGGTCTACGATACGTTTCCGATTTTTTCTTTCATTGAATAAAAACATTAATTTTATCATCCTTTTTAATACAATATATATATTCATAGTTATCGAAGAATTTTGTTACCCTTGACAACTACTGCAAAGAAAAAACGTAAAAAAATTCTGAAAGAAATGAAAGTCATATCATAATGTATGAAACAGGAAATGTTCACCGGGAGACCTAATATAATTCAACAGATAAACTTAGTCAGAGAACCCTGGGTATCATGATTGGATCACATAAACAGAGAGGTATCGGTCAAGAAATTTTCTGGAACAGACTTCATATGAAAGAAGCTGACTCGTAATTGCTAGAAAATGACCGTAATGAACTTTGATAACCTTGCGTTGTATGTAAGAATTTGATTCATGTTCGTAATGTTTCCATTGTTTTAGCCAGTTTCATTACTGCTTCGTAGATACCTAACATTTCACACAGAAGCTGTCGTATGTAGGTGTTGATAGAATTGTAATTCCTGCTGTGAATAAGGAATGTTTAATAGAGCTCCTCAAAATTTGTTAACATTCGGATTCCAAATTTTAATTATGCTAATAGAGTTACAGAATTAGAGCGTATTGAAATAAGATGTGTGTATAATATAAAATTAACCAATAAGGAACGAATGACATTTTATTAACGTCTGAAATGATTTGAATGACTTATTAGACAATATGAAATCATCAGGAAACTCTGGGGGAAATTTATGTATCTCTTTTTTGACTGCTAACTGAGCACTGAGGGAGTCAAGAATATCTAACGTTCAACTCTGCTTCATTTCTATCAAGTAAAATTTATTTTCAATACTGAACGTTACTAATATGTGTACAATTTCATCCGGCTCATAAAAAAAATTCCCAAGAGTCAAACCAGCTGTGGAAGAGTATAAGTTTTTCTAGAGAATTTTTCGTACACACGAATACTCGAAATAGTAAAGAACAATGCAGAAAACCTGGGAAAAATCTTTACCTTAGATAAAATTATCTAGGTTTAAAAAAAAAATTCAGTAATATTTAGATTAACGAGTGTAATGATTGCACAAAATATCAATGGGGGGGTGCTTAAACTTACCAAACAGGAAGCAATTCACACAGCCGGTTTCACTAAGCTACATCAACTGAGACTTGTTGAGTCTGAATTGATAAACATGATTCCTTAAATGCATGTTTTCAGGCGAGGGTTTCACATTACAGCTTGTGGAAATTTTTAGTTCTGCATAATAATTTACACAAAGTTAGGCGTTGAAATTTGGCCTTTGGTATCATTCAGAGCAGAGCTTGGACGGTAACAGTCTACCAATTGAACCTCAAAGCAAACCAACAAGATTACCAGAGTTTTATAAGTATTCAGCATAATTAACTGTAGGACTTGTTCAGATTATTAAATAACGGATGCAAATAAATTTCTTGCTTTGAAATTGAATTAACGGAGCGATGTCTCCAGCAGAAGTGGGAGAGCGAAAGGGGACTTTTTTTAGCAACGTTCGTTAGAATTGACTGTTTTTTTTCTGATTGAATGGCATTTGTATTCAATGCGACGTATTATCAAGCGCTGCAAGGTTTCGGATTCACGTACTTGCGTTCCAGTCTCTACAATGGGAACTTATGGCACGTTCACACGTGTGAATGTGTGTGTGATACTTCCCTGGGTATAAGTGGGGTAGGGAAGGGGCGGCAGATAGCAGGGGCAGAGAAAAGGAAGAAGCAAGTTCGAAGGTCGAGAAAGGGGAGAAGGATTGAGGTCGGGTAGCGGAGAAGAAAGAGACGGATCGAAATAGAGTAGCAAAAAGAGTGAAAGAAACAAGCACCGTTCATCTTCATAATAATTTGAGACCTGAAATGCGTTGAAACCAATTGGATTTTGAGTATTCGTGAACGTAAAAGTCTTAAATTGACAGACATAGAAAACGAGAAGAAAAAAAGAAAAATGAAGCAATAGGGACTGAAGTAGGGAAATAGGGGGAGAATATAGGCGAAATAATACAGAAAGACGTGGAGAAGGAAGCTGATGTGGAGAATGGGGTGAGGGTGGGATACAGGGGTGAGGGTAGGGTAAAGGGGTGACGGTGGGGTAAAGAGGTGAGGGTTTAGTAAAGGGGTGAGGGGAGGGTACAGGGGTGAAGGTGGGGTAAAGGGGTGAGGGTGGGGTACAGGGGTGAGGGTGAGGTAAAGGGGTGAGGGTGGGGTAAAGTGATGAGGGTGGGGTAAGGGGTGAGGGTGGAGTAAAGGGGTGAGGGTGGGGTAAAGAGGTGAGAGGAGAGGAGGGTGTGAGATATCCAAGCTTCCTGCCACACACCTGCCGCAGCTGCTCAAAAAACTGCCGTAACGCGGCTCTGCCGTGAGGGTACTGCATGAAAGGTTCTACATTTAAAACCTATCTCTGTTTTTTCACAAAAACTGCAAACATGATATATGGTGATGTGCTCTGAAGGGTTATGGCAAAATGTTCTTTACAGTACTTGTGGCGAAGTGCTTTTTTGCCATTTATGGTGACGAGCTCGCATTTTATTTATGGTGATGTTATTTTCTTGTTATTTTTATGGCCCAGTACTCTCCATATGGTACTTATAGAAATACTAGTGTGCACGACCCGTCATAAATGACGGGATTCGATGTGTTGCTATCGAGACCTGTACAACGTTATTGGACTAATACGTGAATTTAACAACAAAGGGTTGTCATAATATACTCAAGAGCGCCAGAAGTGATATGATAATTTGGACCACACAAGCCTAACAAGAACATTTTAGGGCGTGAATAATAGAAAAAAAACATCAATGTCCCATAAGAGTTTCATATTAGAAAAATTCATATTTTCTCCGAAATCTGATGCAAATGTCTGCAATTGGTAAACACGTTCATTTATATGTTTCTGACTGAGGTAGACTATTTTGTACCAGTATTATTAGCATCGAAATATTCTAAATTTGTGACTTGATAAAAAACAATTTATAGAGTTCCAAAATTTGAATACTAGTTTATACGTAGGAGTGAAAATGTAGTTCTGAATGTCAACCTCGCTGCCAACACAGCATCATTTTAAACCACCCGTTTTACTTTCAACAAATTCCTCACATCGCAAGTCCCTGAGCTCGTATTTTAGTGTAAGTGTTCACTAAAAAGTGTTTTCAACTATGCATCGGTACTGAAATTCTGTTCTCTTTTATTATTGTAGTTACATCTGCCGGATGTCCCACAAAAATGGCCCCGACTTCTAAATTGATTATACCTCTGATTTAAATTAACATATTTTAATTGTCGTTTTTTCACAATGTAGTACATTTTGTTTTCTTTGCGAATAGTTCAAGTTTTTGATAATCCATTGAATAACCACTTTACAATGATCGATTTACTGAAAGAGGTAGAAAAACTAATAAATTCAAATGAAAATTTTAAAAACGACACTGGTGTTCTTCTTCATTTATCAATGCCTACTGTTAAAAAAAATCACAATGGTGTCTCCTACATACCACCAAGTTTGTATCACCTCCATCATTAATAATATTCTTCGACAACGAATTGAAGAAGTGTCTCAAGAACTGAAAGAAAACGGTGAAATAATCCGCAAAACTCTTCGACCTTCGTTAAAACAGTGCAGAACCAGCGTTTGAGTGATCAGAGTTGACGTCAAATTTTCGCTGTTCCCTTTACCAAGTTTTTACTGTCCGCGAGAGCTCAGTGTTCATTCGAGTTGCTCCATCGGTCGTAAAGTGTAAACACGTCGCGATGTTGTTATACGATCCAACTGTATTGCCGAAAAGTGCGTTTGCGCAGTGTGTTATTTGTGAGTGATCTGTTATAAAAACCGGTCAAGTTAAGCACCAGTACTTTCGTACCTGGAACAGAAACCAGGGATATCATGGGCCCTGGCCCAGGTGGTGACCGCAAAGGCGGTACTAGTGCAAGCGTACAAGGGAAACCAAAAAACAGAACGAAACCTTGCCTCGCAAAAGATACAACGAAAACTGAGAGTCATTCTCGCAAGCGACAATCTACTTCTCTTCCTCCAACATCAGTGTCTTCAAAAAAACAAACTGTTGCTGAAGATAGTGACCGCTCAGTTATGAGTGGTATATTATCAGACTCGTGCGAAAGCCTCACTTCGGGGCGACCTAACCCAGCCCCGGTATCAGTCAAGATTACCGCCCAAAGCCCCAAAAGTGCTCGACTGAACCTAAACGCCGAAGAAAATTCAGATAAAATTCCAAGCTCAACTCGAAATGTGCTAATAACAAGCATTGATCCCAAAATTTGCCTTGCCACGATAAATCCTTTTCATCTAGCTAAATCCATCGATAAACTATGTGGCCCAGTAGAAAAAGTGACTCATCAAAAAACGGGAGCGCTACTAATTACAACCGAAACCCTAACCCAAGTCCACACGCTCCTAGAAGCCACCACCATCACGATAAACGGCTCTACAACTCCAATCTCCACCACTATAGCTTGGTCAACGCACTTCTCATACGGTAAACTCTTTGCCCCAGAACTGCAACAAGAATCCCTTTCATTCCTCCTGACTATACTTAAAAGAAAAAAAAAGAAAGAAAAACAGTATATTTCCAATATAGATGGTACAAAAGTACCATCATTGGTTTTTAAAATCTCTTAAAATTAATACACTTAGATGATACACACACACGAGTATTGTAAAACTCGTGTCACTAGTCGAAAAGAAATGATTGAGGGCAATGTACTCCTAATCTTGCTTAATCTACATTTGATAATACATGTAATGATAATTATAAGAGACAACACCATTTCATGGACGATGCATTTTCATTGTGAGGTGAAAACACTTTTGACAGTTTACATGTACATGACATAAAACTTCGCAATTCTTGACGCCAGGAAATAATACATGAATCGCTTGTTTCGGCCAATGGTCAAAAGTGTCATTTTAAGGAAGCATGAAAAAAAATATATATATATATAAATATACATCCGTATATATATATATATATATATATTCATACATATATATACATGTACAAATACACACATACATATACATGTATACACGTACACATAAGCATGAGGACCAAGAAGATTATAAGTTTTGTATTTCTAATCCAACAATTTTAACATAGCGGTCATTAGTTAATAAACATTTTATTTAAACAAAAAGTGGATGATCGCACAACAAATGTATAGTTTTTACATGAATGCTTTACAATAATAAAGAGATGACGAGTTAGGTAATGTTACAAGTTGAGAGTGAACAGAAAGAAGACCATTATCTCTAGTAAAATGCTAGTTGTCTAGTACACACATGTGTGCACATATACACGCAAATATATACACATACACATGCACGCACATACTTACACCAAACTCGTAAGGATACACAAATGCATTTTTATGCATCGAGGCAATACATACGCATTCTATTTAGTGTCATACGCATAGCGTGCACACGTACACATATATACAAGTAAGCATGTGCGCGAATATCAGCGTAAACCAGTCAGTATAAACCAGAAATTCCAAACGAGGGAAACGGAGAAAATATCTTTTATTATGGCATGAATTTTATAAAATTTTGTACTAAAAATAGTGGCACAAAACAGTCTACCTAAGTCTGAAACATGAAAACGCTTGTGGGACGTGAATAAGAAAGAAAACATTAATGTCCTATAAAGGTTTCATGTTAGGAAAAAAAATCACATTATCTTTGAAATATGGCGCAAATTGTCGGCAATTGATAAACAAACATAGGTATCACATTATTATAAGCATATAACTATAAGCGTAATACTGCAGTATAAATGGATGATCACACAACGAATTTATTGCTTTTTTTACATGGATGCTTTACAATTTCATATTAGAAAGAAAATCACATTATCTTTGTAATATGGTGCAGAATGTCTGCAATTGATAAACACACACACACACATAGGTACCATGACGGTCTAGTTTGATGCTTGCACAGAAATGGAGAGGAATGACATAAAATGCAACCTTCGACTGGTTTATCTACTCTAGTGCACACAGGTGTGCGTGCACATATACACACCCATATGCCCACATACACCTATATATGTACACACATATTCAAGTAAGCATGTTTTCAAATGGCAGCGTATAGGCGATCAAATCACAATACCTACGCATACTTTAAAACTGTTGTGTGATATTTTGTACTATAAAACAATAAGCGAGGGAGATTTTTGAGCAATGGAGATACCAGGCAAATGAGATTCGACAGTACTTATTTTGTGTGTTCTGTAACTAAGAATTATTCTTGGGACACAAGATGACGAGTTATTTTGGCTTTAAATTCTCTCGGTCTTTGAGGGACTTTAATACTCAGGGGAAGTTTGTTCCACAGTAAGGCACCTGATATGGACAGAGCCTTCTGCCGTAAGTGAGATGAACGATAGCTGACTAAGACATTATTGTTTCTATTCGGTTTTTGATTGGTTACAGTGGGTGGATGGAAACACACTATCTCAGCATTGCTCTGAGGAAGATATAACGAGGAGAATACGTATTGGGCCTTCTGCATGAGGAGCTTTTTTTGGATAGGAATCCAGCCAATTTTATTGAGGAGAGGGGTTACGTGATCACTTCTTTTGAAATTACCGTTGCATACCACCTTCGCTGCAAAATTCATGCACTTTTGTAAGTCCCTTTGAAGGTATTTAGGTAAGTCTCCCCATACTAGGCTGCAATAGTCAATGCGCGATAACACAAGGGATTGAATTGCTAATAATCTGGATTTTTCGTCTAGCATACTTTTTATACGATGAAAAAACATTAAAGTTCCGTAGAATTTTTTGCAAGTAGTCTCAACGTGAGATTTGAAGGACATATTCCTATCGAACCAGATTCCTAGATTTTAACCTTTTTCTGATGCATTTATTTTATCATTTCCAACTGCAAGAGTAAGATCTGAAGTTTTTTTAATTGCATCTTTGGATCCAAAAATAATGCATTGTGTTTTATTAGCATTTAATTTAAGACCATTTCGGTCGTACCATGATTTCAGTCTAGTCAGTAAAGTTTCGGCTTTAATTTGCGTCTGTGGTATTTCCGATACAGAACTTGTTATTGCAATTTGAACATCATCTGCATACATTGAGATCCGTGTGTTAGAAGGCATTGGAGGGAAATCATTAATGAAAATAGAAAACAGTAGCGGACCAAGAATGGATCCTTGGGGAACACCAAAATTGTTTTGAATGAATGGGGGCAATTTGTTTTCTATGCGGACTGCATGAGATCGATTTGACAAGTAACTTTCAAACCATTGCGTGTCTATTCCCAAGTTTAGTATTTTACGTAGAATTCTATCATGTTCGACGCTATCGAACGCTTTAGAGAGATCGAGTAGCAGCAAGAGTGTTACATTCTTTTGATCGATGTCACTGTATATTTTTTCAGAGATATTGAGCAGAGCGTATTGAGTGCTAGTATTTCTTCTATAGGCATATTGATTTTGGTGGAGTAGATTTGACTCGTCCAGGTGAAACGACAGTTGATTTGTCACCACTTTCTCTAATAGTTTTGACATGACAGGCAAAAGACTGATGGGCCTGTAGTTTGATGCTGTATTTAGGTCACCACTTTTATGCAACGGTCTTATAATGGAGTGTTTCCATTGGTTTGGAAACATGTTGGTTACTATTGATGTATTAATTATGAGACGAATCCATGGTGCTGTAACAGGGAAACTGTCTTTGATATATTGAAGACTGATACCATCATGTCCAATTGCCTTTGTGTTTTTTAGTGAGTATAATATATTTTGTAACTCCGGTAAAGAAAAAAGAAAAAAAAGTTGTCGGAATCCGAAAGCTCTTCGCAGATCCCAAGAGGGCCGCAGTTCCCCTGTACGTACTAGCGTTCCTAAGCCAAACTCCTCCGGACAAACTCCAAATAGGATATGTAGAATACGCAATCGACAAGTACTACCCCAGCCCCCTCCGCTGTGGACAATGCTGCCGTTATGGGCACTCCAAAGCGAGATACTCACAAAAGGATCCAAGCTGCAGCCATTGCAGTCAACGAGGTCATGCCTATGAAGAATGCCCATCATCAAATGACCACCCCCCCCCCCCCCCCCCCCCGTATGCGCCAACTGCAAAGGCAACCACTCAGCCATCTCTCGATCATGTCCAGCATATGAAATTGATAGCAGAACATGCAAACTCACTACTGATGAAGGCCTAAGCTTTGCAGATTCCAGAGCGAAGGCCAGAGACGAAGGAAACGCAAATATCACAAGCACAATTCGTTCAAAAAATGCTTCAAATCAATCAACATCCCCTCCAGATATAACTTTCACCCAAACATTTCCCACACTCACTCAGCTCATGCAATGTAATGATGATCTTCCCCCTACCCCTGGAAACTGCTTCAACACCACAGCGGTCCCCTCGTACAACAGTAGAGAATCAACCAACTCTCCTTGGATAACTCAAGAGTAACAAAGCCGCCCAAACCCCCGCTCTCTTCGCACCTCCGAGGTAAACCTCAACTTGAGCCAGCCTCTACTTTTACCTAACCCCCATGCCACTTATCTCTCAGCCCATGCCCAGTCACTTGTTTCTCAACCCAACGCAAACACTCAGTATCCCTCATCCCAGCTTCACTCATCCCATCCCCATCCATACCAAATTCACTCATCCCCACCCGACTCATCCCCAACTGACTAATCTCCGCCTCTCTCCTCCCATTCTCACCCTCCCCAATCGCACTCATCCCAGCCTCAATCATCCCAACCACGCTCATCTCAGCCACACTCATCCCGGCTTCACTCATCCCAGCTTCACACGTCTCAGCCTCACTCGTCTAAGCCTCACTCGCCACAGCCTCAATCGCCCTCACTCAACACGCACCACTCTCAGTCTTATCAAAGCTACATGCCTCCAATTAACCAACTCATCATCCAACTTCTGCCAATAATCATACGTCTCTTCCTCTCCACACAAATTAGCGAAAAAGTAGAATGCTTCACGCAGATAGGTCAACTCCTGAAAGCGGACTCAATCGTAAGCGAATCCATAGCTCAACTAGGCCATTCATCTCTATTTCAAAGATGCTAAACCTAACCCTTATGCAATGGAACGTCAGGTCATTCTTTGCAAGAGCGCCACACCTCGCAAAACTAACCTCAGAGCAGTATCCAGACATTATATGTCTTCAAGAGATGTCACGTCGTACAAGACGTGAGGAAATTTGAAGAATTTTGATAAATTTATTTCGGCAACATTCCGCGGATCCGCGCTTCGTCCGCAAGAATGACGCCAACGTTTTATACGAACGAAAGAGTAGTATGAAAGGGAGAGTGAGACCTACGATTAGAATATGTGGTGACAGCATGGTGAAGAATGTGGATAGGTTTGTGAGTATGACTGACCGTAGTGGATGTACGAGCATGAGAGGAAAGGGAGTGAATGAGATTTGTAGGCATGCTGAGGAAGTGATAGATGGAATGGATGAAGGGATGGTTGTACTGCAAGGAGGTGGCAATGGATTGCTTGAATGTGGGAGAGAGCGTACGGTGAATGCAATTATGAATGTTGTTGAAAGGGCGCGAAAGAAGAATGTAAGAGTGGCTGTGACCAGTCTGCTGAGAAGGCCTGCATGTGGTGAGGAGTATGAAAGGGTGCGAAAGGAGGTGAATAGGGAAGTGCATAAAAGGATCATGAGTATGAAAGCTGAGAGTATGAGAAAGCGTGAAATGGGTTCCAGCTTCCTTGATATGGATGACCTGATCCAGAGTGGGTGTTTTCGTGGAGATGGAGTCCACCTTACTCAAGAAGGTGAGATGAAACTCTCCAGGAGATACATCCGGTGGATTGGGTGTACTCATATTGTAATGGAAGGTGGAACTGGATGAATGGAAAGCTGTCAGAGCAAAAATGAAAAATGTTGTGAATTGTCCAATAGTGTTGTAAGGTTTGGATGTATAAATGTGCGTGGATGGAATGCAGGAAAGTTAAATGACCTTGTAGCAGAATTTGAGAATGGAGATTTGGATTGTGTTGGTGTAGTAGAGACCCAAATGCGTGATAGAGTCAGTTTAAAGTGTAAGGAGAGTAAGTACTACATGATTGGAAAAGGGCGTGTAAGTTGGCAAAAAAGAGGTGGTGGAGTTGGTCTCATTGTAAAAAATGCTCTAAATTGGAAATTAGAAGAAATTCCTGTTGGAAATGAACCTGAGAGTGAAGATCTGTTAGTAATAAAGTGTGAAAGAATGCATGCCAGAGAATGTGTTATTGTGGTTGTATGCTATATGACAACTGATGGTATTTTAGCTCATCAAGAGAATGTAAAAAAGTATGAAATATTAACAAGAATTGTGCAAGAGCATTGCAGATGCCCTCTGATTTTGATGGGTGATATGAATGGCCATGTTGGTATACTGGGTGAGCCTGTGAATGCAAATGGACAAAAATTGATTGATTTCTGTGATGAGAATGAACTTGAGAACCTAAATGTAACAATAGGAAATGGCTTGCATACATGGCAAAGCAGGGAATGTAAAACTGCAATTGACTATATGATAGTGAATAGTAGAGCAAGAGAGTGTGTCAAAGAAATGTTTGTAGATGAAGATGATTTTGATATTGATAGTGACCATAAAATGCTTGTACTAGAATATAATTGGGGTGGAAAGGAGCCGATGCAGAAGGCCAGCAGAGTAAGAGAAAATTGGCGTATTAAAATGGCAAACTGGGAAGAATTTAGAAATGAATTGAGTAGATGTAACTGGAACAGGTGTGGAAATGTAAATGACCTAAATAAGGAGATTGCAAGAACCTTGTATGATGTGGCAGAGCAAAAGATCGGTAGAATGAAATGCAGGAAAAGTACAGGGAATGCTAGGTGGTTTACGAGTGAGATAAAGGAAGAACGAACGAGAAGGAAGACTTTAAATAAAAAACAACGCAGTATGAGGAAAATGTATGAAAGACGCAGAATTACTGAGGATGAATGGCAGAGTGTATGGAATGAGTACAAGGACCAGCAGAAGAAAGTAAAGAGAATGATCAATGAGGCTAGGGTTAAAGAAGAGAGACACCAAGTTGAAAATCTAAGAAAGAAAGGTCTAGATGGAATAAAAGATTGGTATAGGTTTATACAAGGTAATGATAGAGGTAGTGAAGTTCAAGTTGATGAATTAGTAGTCAATGGTTGCAGTGTACAAGATAGGATGCAAATGGTGAAAGCAGTTGAAGAATACTGGGAGGACATTGGTGGAATGAATGAGCAGGTTACAGATGATGAACCAATAAATTTTCTGATAGATGAACATGAACTGCAAATGGAAGACGAAATCACTTGTGAAGAGATTGTAAGTTTTTTGAAGAAAGTGAAAAATGGAAAGGCATGTGGCCCTGATAAGATACCATATGAGTTCTATAAATGTGGAGGAGAGAGTGTAGTCAGTATGTTGAAATGTTTATTTGATGAGATATGGAAGAGTGAAAGAGTACCGGATGACTGGAACAAGTGTAATGTAGTTCTGTTGCATAAGGGTGGACATAAGAGTATGAAAGAACTTAAAAATTACAGACCAATTGCACTGGGTGACACCGTATGTAAGATCTTTTGTGGTATTTTGAATGAGAGAATGAAAAATTTAGTTGAGGAATTAGGAGTCCTGGGAGAAGAACAGAATGGTTTTAGGCAAGATAGACGGGGGGAGGATAATCTGTTTGTAGTGAGTGAAATAATTGAGCGAATGAAGAAGGATAACAAGAAGGTATATTTAGCATTCCTGGATATTGAAAAGGCGTATGACAGAGTGGATCGGGTTAGGCTGTTTGGAACTTTGAGAAAAGTTGGTTTTAGCAGAAAAATAGTGAACATTGTACAGAGTCTGTATGAGAACACAAGTGCTATCTACAGGTTAGGAAATTTGGAAACAGGGCAAGTGAGGAGTGTTAGAGGAGTGAGACAGGGCTGTACTCTGTCCCCCCTGTTGTTTGGATTGTACACAGAAGAATTAGCAGTTCGACTGAGAGGGAGTGGTTTAGGACTGAAAGTTGGTAATGAGAGACTGAGCTGTTTGTTGTATGCTGATGATGTGGTTGTGGTTAGTGAATGTGGTCATGAACTACAAAGGATGCTTGACATTGTGAATGGATATAGTACAGATTTCAAGATGAACTTTGGTGCCGATAAAAGTAAGGTCATGGTTATAAATAGTGATGAGACTGATAGAGACAGACTGTGGAATATTGGAGAAATCAGAATAGGTAGAACAAAAGAATACAAATATCTAGGTTGTATGATGAGTGAAGATGGATGTACTAGAACTAAAGGTGAGAAAGTGGCTAAAGCAATGCAGTGGAGTGGACGGTTAGGTAGTGTGGCCAGATACAGAGCAAACAAGTACGAATGTGTGAGAGGAATGTGGAAGTATGTTGCTGTACCTAGTGTCATGTATGGTATGAGTGCTCTTGCCTGGAATGGAAGTGATCTTGAAAAGCTGGATGTGATACAAAATAAGGTAGGACGTGTAGCATTGGGTGCTCCGAAATGGACAGCTACAGAAGCCATTAGAGGTGACCTAGGGTGGAGCCTATTTTCAGAAAGAATGATGAAAGCTGTGCTGAATTATAAGGTGAGAATTGAAAGAATGCAGAATAGCAGGTGGGTAAGGCGAATCTTTGAATGGAATCTGAGTGTAAGCTATTGGGAGAAAGTATGTTGGGGGCATGCAAGGAAACTCAGTATGCAAAAGATTATTCATGTTAGAATTGGGAGACCTGTGGATGACTGGAGTTTAATAAATGTAGGAGGTGTAGGGCCTGAGTGGGACTGCAAGAGGTGGAAGAAAGAGATTGAGAGACGAACAAAAGAGTATGGATTGAATAAGTGGAAGCTTAGCATGATGCGCAAGCCTACACTTAACTGGTATATGAAAAAGAAAGCACCTAAGTTTGAGCTGTTCTATGATGGTAGTTTTGGAAGTCAACTCTTGTTTGCTGTGAGATGTAAGTCATTGAGTGTGAACAGACGTACATGGAGATGGAATGAGAATAATAACAGATTATGTCAGCAGTGTAATAGTGGAGTAGAGGAAACAATTGAGCATTTAGTGCTGGAATGTAGTAAGTATGAGCAAGAGAGAGAGAGTTTTATGAATGTGGTGTCTGAGCAGTATGGAGAGAATGAGTGGAATGCCAGATGTGCTGAAGATGATTGCGGTATGAGCTGTCTTGCTGGATTGGATCAGGAGTGCAATTTGAGTATCATCGAAGCTATGAAATTGTTTCTTGTGCGTGCCTGGAGTAAGAGACAGTGACTGGAATGAGCCAGTCAGGTAGAATGGTCAGTAATGACCCAATATGCCTGGGGATGGTGTTTTGACGCACTGGCTATCCCAGTGACGCCATCCAATGGCAGCTTGTGACGAGGATTGGTAAATCCTGAGTAGTTTAGTGGACAAGTCTGGTACCAGGCGCTGAACTCTTTGTGTGATAACTGTGGAGGGAATTGTAGGCCGTTACAAAGGCCCCGACGCTGTCGGCCCTCAATTTCAAGTTCAAGTTCAAGTTTGTTTGAAGTGCGTGGGAGGAACAGGTTCCCGGATAATCTTAAGTTTCTGAGTCGTTTAGGAAGTGAACTTGAGTGGGAAACTCATTTGATTTACGTGTTACCTCGCTGGCTATATTTTTCGGGTGTTTTCACACGACTTGTGTTCGATAGCGGTGAACGGCCGGTTTCTGGAGCATTCGAGGATGCTTCCGGCGGCCGGCAAACCCACCTACATTGAGTCAGACTAGCCGTTACAGTTCGGTAAGGTCTGGTGTTTTCTTTCGGTGTAGCCAGTAAGCTGCAGTGTAATGCTGGGAATTAGTCAGGTTCTGGTTTAACGGTATTTTAGCTGAACACTGTGATTTTACTAATGAACTTTCCTATCTCTGTTTCACTGCTCTAAGTGATTTTGTGTTAATGTCCAAATGTTTTTTTTGCTCAGCAACATTTGCATAATAGCCAAGCCATGTAAGCTATGTTGTCATATATAATATTGTAAACAGTGTCATGGGCAGTAAATGCAACATGGAGAGACTGACATTTCAATGCTTTTTAGTTTGACGCAGAGGATTACTTGAAGTTTATTACATTTCATAGATTAACACAAGATAGCACAATTTTATATTTATTTGATAATACAAACCAACCACTGCTTCACTATTGAAAGATTTGTGTACTGAAAATAAAAACTATGGTGATTCTTCCATGGATTAGACATCAGTTGTTGATATTGAAAAATTCATGGCACGTCGTGCTGGACTTGTACCAACTTGGGAACATGATTTTCTTGCCTTTGTATTATTTACGTCGTGCCAGACTTGTACCAACTTGGGAACATGATTTTTCTTGTCTTTGTATTATTTCTTGTCTATGTATTATTTATAACATTCATTAATAGAAAGATGTGAAGCAAAGTAAATTAAATTTAGTCGATTGGCTTCTTACCTATGAGCTGTGCTGGGCAAGTTGCGCCAGTCAGCAAGGTGGAAGCCTAAAGTTACGGCATTCAGTAGACTGAGAATAGGCGCAGAAATTTGAGACCACTAGCTCATATGATTTATGTTTTCAAAGCGACGTTGACAAACGTGTACTTGCCTCTTTCATTTTTTTATAATAAAATTTATTGATAATGGTTGATTTGATGACCTGAGTGACTTGCCCCTGCTTTAGAAACCTAATTTTTGCTGTCTCTTTTCCACAGATAGGGTAAAGAAAGCCAGAGTAGGCACTTATTTTGCAGACTAAAATAAGCTGTCACAGGTCTAAACTGAGGGACCTTTCCTCATCGTCTGTAAGTATTTTAGAGTATCCTCTTTCAACTTGTGATGTTACCTAACTCGTCATCTCTTTATATTGTGAAGCATTCATGTGAAAACTATAAACTTGTTGTGCGATCGTCCACCTTTGTTCAAATAAAGTGCTTATTGACTAATGACCGCTGTATTAAGATTGTTGGATACGGATGTACATTCATGTATATAACTTTGTGCTTCCTTAAAAGGACACTTTGAACATTGGCCGAAACAAGCGATTCATGTATTATTGCCTGGAGTCAAGGATTACGAAGTTTATGTCATGTACATATAAACTATCAAAAGTGTTCTCACCTCACAATGGAAATGCATCGTCCATGAAATTGCGCTGTCTCTTATAGCTATCATTACATGTATTATCGAATGTAGATTGGGCAAGATTAGGAGTACATTGCCCTCAATCATTCCCTTCGACTAGTGACACGAGTTTACAATATTCGTGTGCGTATATCATGAATGTGTTCTTTCTAAATGTGTTACTCGACTAGAGACTTATTTTTCTTCCCTGTCGATGCAACGGAAACCTTTCTTGTTTGTGAACTAATTTCCCAGCCTACTGTTCCTGTGCACCTTGTGCGTAGATTCCGCGTTCCCCCAACTACACGCTAGATGGTGCCTTCCTCTTTCCTCTCTTGGGACACCTTTGTCGCGGTCAAGGGACGCTAAAACTTTCTTATATAATAATACTAGTAATAGTAATGCGAATTGTTGTTGTGCTACGTCGTTAGCAGGGCGGTGAATTCTCTTTTTATGTGCTACTATTCTATGGCCTCTTATGTCCCACTCAGCTATTTCTCGTGTACCCTTGAGGTGTGAATTTACTTTCTTGTTGTGCGGTGCTATATACATCAGTTAATCATTCGACTATGATCTTGAATTAGGCTTCTCTTGTCATGCAATTCGTGGTCCGACTCTGAATCATACCTTTCTGGGCAGATTCACGGAGTCGTTTGGATAAGAAATAAAACCGAAGAAACCTCGACTTATTTTGGGATCCTTGCGCCTACCGTTCTATGTTGTGCCGAAGCGAAGATAGCGAAGATAGAAATTCCGCTAGCGCACAACATTACAAGAGACCCACCTCGCTCCTGGCGTTCGCTTCTCTCTTAATGGTTACACTTAGCCCGCTGCTCGTTGTGAGCGGGTGTGTGGGGGAGGCGGTGGTGTGATGGTGCTCGTCAAAAACAAGCAACCGCACACTATCCTCACCATAACCACATCCCTGGAGGCATGCGCCGCACGAGTTTTTCTTCCTAACTTCCCTATCACTGTCTGTTCACTCTACCTCCCCCCCTCACTACCTCTCACTGTTCTACAAGCCGAACTTCCCCTACTCCTGCAACTACTGCCACGCCCATTTCTTATATGTGTTGACACAAACGCCCATCATCCATCATGGGGATCCCCACAGGCTGACTCCAGAGGGGACTTCATCAATCAATGGCTAACCGACAACAACCTATGTCTCTTGAACAACAGCGAATCAACATATCTAAGCCCATCTGGTATATATACCCACATTGACCTGTCTATTGCCACCCCAGAGGTGGCACCACTGCTGATATGGCAACCCCATAGCAGCCCCAATACGAGTGACCACATGCCCATAACAATAACAACTGCCCTCCCAACTCCCCAGACGGAACTCGAGAGATGGCAGCTGAGAAAAGCCAACTGGACAACGTACCGATCGAATCTCGCTCTCCCCACCGAATTTTTCTCACCAACACAGGCTTGCGGTGCTATTACGACAGCCATAATGAAGTCTGCCCTGGAAAATGTCCCGACAGCAACCAGAACCAAACACCCTTCAGCCAATTGGTGGACTCCGGAATGCGCTGCTGCACGCCGAGCCAAAAACAGAGCACTGACAAGATACAAAAACCACTTAGGAAACATGCCACTCTGGATCGCATACAAACGCGCCAGAGCTGTCTTCCGATCCACAGTCCTCGAGGCGCGTAAAAGTAGTTGGAGCACTTTTTTGTCCACAATGAACATGAGCGCAAACAGCACCACTGTATGGCGGAAGATTCGTGCCTTGTCCAACAAAGCTCCGGTGAAATCAATCGTACTGCAAATAAATAACTCCACCACAGCTGACCCAAACGCAGTCTCAAACGAGCTAGCTACTCACTTCGCCAGGCAAAGCAACGGCAAAACTCAAAATGCAGCATTCGAAGCACACCAGAACACAGTTGCAGCCTCGCTCCCCACTTTTACGCGCAGACCTACTCCCTGGTATAACTCAGGCTTTGAAATGCACGAACTAAAACGAGCAATTTCCACCTCCACATCCAAGGCTCCCGGCGCAGACAGAATCCCTTTCTCGTTTCTACAACACCTCAGCGACCACCAAACACAGGGTCTGCTCAACTTCTACAACTACCTCTACGACACCGGTTTCCCTCACCAATGGAGAGAATCAATAATCATTCCGATTCTCAAACCTGGCAAAGTAGCAACTTTGGCCACATCTTACCGCCCAATCGCCCTCACAAACTGCCTGTGCAAGGTGATGGAAAAAATGGTCAACTGGCGCCTGCAAGCACTCCTAGAACGAACATCTTTCTACGACCCGTGCCAGAGTGGCTTCAGAGCCGGGCACAGCACTGCAGATGCACTAGTAAGGCTCGAGACTTCAATTCGCGAGTCCTTCTTCCGTGGGAACTTTTGTGTGGCTGTCTTCCTCGATATAACCAAAGCCTTTGACTCTGTGTGGCATCATGGCATCCTTCTGAAGCTTCATACAATGGGCATCGATGGCAACATAGCTTGTTTTATAGCCGACTTCCTGAAACTGAGAACTTTGAGAGTCCGCATAGGAGATGGGCTATCCTCGTCCCATCCGCTGTACGCTGGTGTCCCGCAGGGATCTGTGATAAGCCCTACACTTTTTCTACTGCTCATCAATGACCTCTTCTCAAATATTCCCCGAGGCATGGAGCACTCGCTGTTTGCAGATGATGGCGCTATGTGGGTGACCAGGCACTCTCTACCAAACGCAGTTGCGCAAATGCAGCAGGCTCTGCACAAGATCGAAGAGTGGAGCAGCAAGTGGGGACTTTCTATATCCCCTACTAAAACGACAGCCATCGTCTTCACTCTGAACCGTCCTAACTCTATACCCCCACTTTTGTTGAATAATACTCATCTCTCGTATGTGAAAACAGTAAAATTTCTCGGAATGACCCTCGACTCCCACCTCACATGGGCGTGCACATTTCTAGTCTTGTCTCGCGAACCCAAAGTGACCTCCGCCTCCTCTCCATCATTGCAGCCAGGAGGTGGGGCGCTGATTTTTTCACTCTCCGCCAACTTTACAACACACTGATCCGCTCCAAACTTGATTATGGCTCTTTTCTTTTCTCCACTGCTGCACCATCACACTTGGCACACCTCGATCGAGTGCAATACGCCGTGGCAAGGGTGATGTTGGGGGCTCTGCGCTGTACTCCGACCATAAAACTCGAAGCTGAGGCAGATCTAACTCCTCTCCATGTACGACGGCGGTAATTACTCTCTGGATACTGCTCGCGTATTCTTTCCATCCCCAGGCACCCAACTCGCTTACTCCTTCTAAACTATTACCCGTTCCTGTTTTATAGCGTCATTCCACGCCCACTACCGTTCCCTGGCAGAGCCCTAAAAGAATTCAAGTCACTAAGCATGGAATTTTCTGACATACAGGTTGTCGTGAAATAAAAAGCAAAAACCTTTAAGCATGTTTTAATCAACTAAAAATCAACTTTAACATTGAAAATACAGATTGCTTCGTACATCTATCCTAAACGCCGGTAGACAGGATACACAACGAAGTTTTGATATTTCAATCTTAATATGACATTCTTCCCCTCTGACGTTAATCCCATCTGACATTTTAATCACCACCCATAACGTTGAGGCTCTTGTCTCTCTCGAGTGGAGCGTCGCAAAACCGGGGTGTTCCTTTCGGTATGGTCAGAATTTTTCATACTCGGCTGGTCCTCCACAACAACCAATTGCGGGGCTTCCTTGTCCACTTCGGTTGCCTCAACGGGCGAGAAGTTAGGTGCCTCACTTTGGCGATTTGGCTATTAGGAACAGGGTGCTAAGTCTTTCAGGGATACAGTGTTTTCACAACCGTTCGGATACTTGATGTGGGCATACGCCGGATTCGCCTACACAAGTTCCACTTCGTCCACCAATGGCTCTTCTTTGTGAGTCCGACCGAAACGGCGCAGTTGTACAGGACCTGGGGTCATAAGCCAGGATGGGAGTGATGTACTTTGACAAGATCGTCTTGGGAAATTTAAAAATCGTTCATGTGGCGTAGTGATGTGAAAAAATTACATCGTTCTCATAATTCAGTCATAGCTATGCAAATATAACGCACAATGCATCACTACGAGACTCGCTACGCAGGCCGGAAAGTGCCGTTCACTGCACAGATGTTGCCCTACACAACATCCCGGAAAAATGGTTCTTTCAGGGGCAAAAATACGACCTTACCAAGCAAAGTGCCTGCAAGTAGGAAACCTACATCCTCTCACTCACAAGATTCTAATGCTCAAAACGCAGGAGGCTTGCTAACCGCTGCCAGTAACTCCGTCAGAGAATGTGTGTCACTTTCCGAAGCAACGTCAGTGAAGACTATGCAACCAATATCGCAGGACGAGGGAAAACATATCTGCCAAACCTCCAGCAATCATTTGAAGGTTCGAAGCAGTGAAGTCTCAGCCGCAGCACCACAACCAACTGCTGCTCCTCATCTGAACAAGCATAACAGCGTGCCAGCTCCCCAGCTCTGCGTCAACAACAACGCTCCAAACTGTCCGCCAGCGACGGGGACACAAACGCCATCTTCATCAGTGGTACAAGACAGAATAGTTGTAATTAATAAGGACATTTCAAGCGTGGTAGACTCTCCTCATTCTCCAGATCATATGTTCGATAATATTCGCGCACAAACCGATACTGGCAGTAAATTACCCCAGAGCGCAAGCTGTGAGAACAAAATGAAATTTCCAGTACAGAGCAATAGAAAAAACACTGTTACTTCTTTAAATGGCTACTTGCACCCGCTTCAAATCACAAGCTCTCAAAAAATTCATGAAATTATTCACAATTTGTCTCTAACAGCAGCGTTTTTCAATAAATCCCTAAGACAACGTGAGCCTCCTAGCCCGTCGTCGATTTTCTCTACAGTATCAAACATTCAGAACTTAACCGAGCAACTTTTTGCTTTAAATTCACATATAAGTTCTCATGACCTTGCAACTGTGGTACCTGCTAGTATCTCTTGTGAAGTCGACTCCAATTGTCGAGAACCTTACGATACTCTGCTGCTAGGTGACAATATCCTGAGCACGATCAGAAGGAAGGACATCGATCGCTCTTGCTGGATCAAAACTGTTCCATCTGGGCGCTTCGACGACCTTCTCCATGCTATAAATTGCATACCTAGATTTAAAAATTATATACTAAGTTTTGATTGTCTCTGCCACTCTCCCTCAGACCTTGCTCGAATCAAACAACAAATTGTAAGGAAGTACGCACTTTCTACTATTTATATCGCAAATGCTTGCAGTGCGAAAGAATTCAACAAAGCGATGAATTTCTGCAAAAACCTGGGTTTAAACTTGATTCAATTTCGAACTTACCCAGATAATGAAAATAGTGACGCACTCAATAACATTCAATGGCCTCGCACCCAGGCAGAAAACTTCTGTTTTCTTGGACAACTTGCAATGAAATCAACATTGCGAATCACCGTGCCATATTGTCCTCATTTTAACAAATGTCAAGCAAAAATTGGAATTGTAGGTCATTCCAATGAATCGAAAACTTCACGGAAAGAGACAAATAGTCTCACTTTAAACTTTGGAAAAGAATATAAGCCTATGCACATCGCTGCACATGGTACACCAAATCCTTCAAAATTGATTGCGTCATCAAGCAGAGCTCTGAGTAACTCACCCACCCACATGAGGAACATGAATAAGCCTGAGCCTTTCCCTGACTCGATCTCAGACAAATATAATGTCAGTACGAAAAATAAATTTGCGTTACTTGCAACAGACACAAATAGTGATTGCGACATGCCATTCTTTTCAACCAATTCTCAACTTTCTAGTGAGTACGCAGGAACCGAGGAAATTCAAGCTAATAACGGTATTCAAAACTATTCACAAAAAAAATCAAATCATTCAAAAAAAATCTGTTGCCTCTGCCAGGCCTCCGTTGAACGATCAAACCGATACTGCTACCGCAAAACCAACAGTGAATCAAATTTGCACACGCGTTGCAAACACACTGGACGACTTGAAACGATCGCTCAAAATGGAGCCTGCTTACACTGTAGGGGACGGACACTGTCTCCTCCACGCCGTAACGACGCAGCTTGCTTCACAACAAAGATCGAAATGGGATAATACATCTCTGAAAATAGCCATCAAAACTGAGAGCTCCAGAAACAAGGACCAGTATGCAAAATTCGTTGGCAAGAACAGTGGCAGTTTCGAACAACTCATCGATAAATACATCAATAGAAAAGTCTTCGATCACGCAGTTGGAGACCTCATACCCCAAATACTTTCTAATGTGACGAGAACACCAATTCACGTATTTGATGAAAGAGAAAATGGGATTTGGAAGACGACAATCTCCCCTACATCAAATGCTCTGATAAACTGTCCTCCGGTAAACATACACCGGAAACAGGACCACTATAGCGCCCTCTTGAAAATGCGTGATGAAAATCGTGTTGCTCCCTCCCCCATCTTGTGACTAAATAACAGTGATCAAATTGAATTTGAAGCTGAAATCACAAACAATGAACGCGGCAATAAAGACCTAGAGACGAATACCAAATGCCCTGCTAGACCTAAAAAATGCAATAACTCCACTAAAGATCTGCCTATTGAGATAAATAACATCAAAATATTACACATAAATGCTCGCAGTCTCAATGGTAAAATGGATGACGTACGAGTAATGTTGATCACTAACGATATCGATATTTTATGCGTATCTGAAACATGGTTCGATTCACGAGTCGAAAGCTCATATCTCAGCATTGCCGGGTACACATTGTACCGTTATGACGGAGTCAAGAGTAATAGAGGTAGCGGTTCATGCATTTTCATCAAAGATGTCTACTCTACATCCTTATTTCCGATAAAAGAAAAATGCGAAGACATAGAAATGGTTTGGCTCAATGTTCAGGTAAACAAACACAAGTCTTTCATTATCGGCAGTCTTTACAGACATCCGTCAGCATCTCTACGTCCAACATTAGATTTCATTGAAAATACGTTTAAATTAATCTCTGCAGCCAAAAAATCTTTCTATGTTTTCGGAGATTTTAACGTAGATCTGACAAATAAAAACAACAAGCTAAGCAAGATGCTGCACAGACTTAATCTTTCTCAAATGGTCCAAGAACCAACGCGAATTACCAACGCTTCCAAAACTCTTCTTGACCTAGCAATTACAAACAATCCCCAAGCAGTACTCAGCACAGAAATCTTACCGTCCTTTTCTGATCACCATTCGGTAGAATGCCAAATAAATATTGCAAAAGAGAAACAGAAATCTAGTTACATTTCATATCGCATGAAAAACCACTACTCCCCTGAAATATTTCAAGAAAAGCTATTAGACAGATGGAGTGAATTTCAAGGCATGGAAAACACCGATGATGTCAATTTACAAGTTTCGCTTTTCAACGAAAATTTCGTATCGGCTCTTAACGAATGCGCACCTTTCACTACGAAGAAAGTTAAGCCAAGAATTTCTAAATGGATAACAGATGAGATAAAACGGTTGAGCAGAGCTAAAAGAAATTTGCAGCGTGAGTACAAACTGAATAAATCAGACAGTACGCGTCGAAAATTATATAAAGATCATGAGAAGATCCTACGAAGAAAAGTTAAGGAAGCAAAACGGGACTACTTCCACAAAGAACTCTTGGCGGCAAAACAAAACCCAAAAAGAACTTGGGAAATCATTAGAGAAGTTGCTCAGTATAAAAACTCGGAGTGCAAAAGCACTTTCGACAACCCCTCAAAAATGGCTAATGACTTTAATACTTTCTTCTCAAAAGTTGGCGAAGATGTTTTCAATGAAGTATCCAGGACAGTTTCAGACACATCTACAGGAGCAAATCTGAGCGATGTATCATCCCCAAATAGTAGAAACAAATGGAGACCAAAGCCGGTTAGCGTCATAGAGTTACGAAAAATCTTATACTCACTAAAGAATACCAAAGCGACTGGACATGATGGCATAAGCCTCCAACATATAAAAGACAGCTTGCCTGTCACAGCACCCCTCATTCGTTTGATAATAAATACATCTATAGCCACAAACAAGTTTCCCGACCAATGGAAATTATCCATTATTAAGCCATTACATAAATCTGGTGATATCGACATAGCGTCAAACTACAGACCAATCAGTCTCCTGCCTGTTATGTCCAAAATATTAGAAAAAGTAATAACAAACCAGCTCTCGTCTTACATAGACGAGTCACATCTACTGCATCGCAATCAATATGCTTACAGAAGGAATACCAGTACTCAGGACGCCCTGTTAAACATAACAGAAAAAATTTACAATGATATTGACCAAAAAAAATTAACTCTCTTACTATTGCTTGATCTCTCCAAAGCTTTCGACAGTGTTGAGCATAAGAAACTTCTACAAAAAATTTCAAACCTCAGAATTGACACTCAATGGTTTGAAAGCTACCTACTAAACCGCTCTCATGCAGTGTGCTTGAATAACAAAATGTCATCATTCATACCAAACAATTTTGGCGTTCCTCAAGGTTCAATCATCGGCCCGCTCTTATTTTCAATTTTCATCAATGATTTCCCCACCATGCCGGCAAACACAAAAATCTCAATGTATGCTGATGACGTACAAATTGCCATGACAAGCTCAACAGCAGATTTAAAAGAAACACAAGCCAACGCTGAAAACCTTCTAAGAAACCTTAAATTGTGGTATGACCATAATGGCCTCAAACTTAACGCAAGTAAAACGCAATGCATTATTTTTGGATCACAGAATGCGACTAAAAATTTACCACCATTCAAGCTAACATTTGGAGACGATACAATTGAACCAGTAGAGACGGTAAAAAATCTGGGTGTTTGGTTTGACAAAAATATGACTTTCAATTCACACGTCGAAACAATGTGCAACAAAATAAACGGAACCTTAATGTTCTTTCGTCGCATTAAGAACACACTTGACGAAAAATCTAGGTTGTTAGTGATTCAGTCTTTAGTTTTATCGCGCCTGGACTACTGCAGTCTTGTATGGGGAAATTTACCTCATTATCGTCAGGAAGAGTTGCAAAAATGTCTAAACTTCGCCGCCAAAGTGGTGTGCAAAGGAAATTTCAATAAATACGATCATGTCACCCCTCTTTTAAGAAAACTCGACTGGATCCCAATACCGAATAGATTCATGATCCAAAAAGCTCGACGAGTGTTCTCCTCTCTGTACCTCCCCCAAAGTAATGCAGAGGTGGTAAAATTTTTTCCATCTAATATCCCAAACAAAAAACCAAATCGGAGGAATGATGTTTTAGTCAGTTACCGTTCATCTAGCGTGGGACAAAAAGCTCTCTCAGTTTCTGGAGCTTTTTTGTGGAACAAGCTTCCCCAGCATATCAAAAACTCTAAAACTGTAAAAGAATTTAGAGTAAATGTGTCACGTCATTTTGCATCTCTATAGACCTGCAGCATTTCGGTGTGAATTTCCCATTTACCAGAAATTTTAATTTCCCTGAAATTTCTGTTAGAAAATTAGAAACTATTTCATTTTACGTTTGCTAAGCCATTCGTGCATTCATCTTAACTATTTCTGTCGACAATAATGAGCACCCCAGCCGTGAGTTCAATACAGCAGAATGAACGTTTTTTTCCATAATTAGGAGTATTTCCTCATTTTTATTTTGTTATTTTTTCTTCTCTGTGTTAATATTTAACATCCGTATGGAAAACATACTCTGAAATACATTTTGTGTGTACACCAATATGCAGGTTTATAAATGTGAGGATTGTGCAAAGTTTATAATGAATTAAATTTTGGCTAACGTTGTCTCGTTATTTCAAAATCATTCTCGAAGATGTTTTCAATCGATTTCGGCTGAGCTGGGGGGAGAGGTTAATTTAAGCATTTTCATTTAGTCTTTTAATATTTTTCCTTGCGTTCAGTGCACACCAACACTAAACTTTAAAATCGAAAAAACTGTTAATTTCTGTTATCAAAATTATCACTTTGGACCATTGCTTAATCTACTTATATGTGGAAAATTTTGTAAATATTCTCCACTTAAATGTGATATCCGGCCACAATGTTACTCCATTTTATCCCATGTACACATGTTTGTATAATGCTGAAGAGTTGTGTTGTTTCTTGACTGTAACCTGAGTTTTCTTAAAAATTTCTATGAAGAAACTAAAAATCAGTTCATTTTACGTTTTCCGAAGTCTTCTTTTCCTTTTAGTTATTTTTTTTTCGAATAATTTCTTAGGATTACAATGAGCTCAACTGTCATTATCGGTGTAATAGATGGTAGGTTGTTTCTATCCTCTTATTTTATATTTGTATTTTTTTCTTATATTTCATTCTCAATAAGTACATATATTAATATGTGTGTGTACGTATATAGGTATATATACATCTACATAAATAGATATACATGTTTCTATTTCATTTCTTTACACAAAAACCATCCGGTTAATAAATTTTATTGCACTAGCGAAATGATTCAAAAATAGATCTCCCACTTACACCAGAGGACGTCTCTGTGAATCGGATAAATGACAAATACAATTAATGAAATTAATCGTAATTTGAGCGTATGAATCGTGGTAAAATTATCTTTCTGTCCAAATGTTGTACAAGCAAATTTTTGATGTTGAGTATATGTTTGTTTGCGCATTTCTGCAGAGAATATCGAGAAGATATGATATATGATATATATTGAAGATATATGTTTTTTTTAGTTTTTTTTTGTTGTTGTTGTTCCTCAGCGGTAACTTGAGTTTTCTTAAAATTTCCTTTAGGAAATTAAAAAACCATTCCATTTATACGTTTTTCGAAGTCCTTTTCTATTCCTTATCTTTCCTCAGGTTATTTCTTACGATTCATCAGAGCTTGGGCTGTCATTTTAAATATTGAAAGAGTAAGATTATTTTTCATGTCTATTAGCATTTTTCTTATATTCGTTTTCAATACGTATATATATGAATATGTGTGTTGGTGTGTGCGTGAGTATGTACGTGTGCGCACGCAAACATAAATGTTTATGTATCAGTGTAAAGATGCACACGTTTCGCACACATATATGCGCACATGTACATATATCGGTTTCTATTTCTACTTTTTGCATAAAAAGCAAAACCTCAAGACACATTACATTTTACCTAAAGCTCTGCGATCAGTTAACACTGCACCAAATTTCAGAAATAAACAAATTGATTGCGCTTGCTTTATGATTTATAAATCGATCTATCACGACCCCGAAGGGCATTTCTGTGAACAGAAGAAATGAAAAAGTATAAACAGACAAAGGAAATAAAGCACTCGTGCAAAAATTATCTCTATGTTTGTATGCCGAACAAGCCATGCATTTCAATTTTGAGTGTAAGTTTGTTTACGCATTCCTAGATGTGCGTGCTGTGTTGCGCGATGTTCTTTACAAATTATTTCGAGACTATCTTTTTCTCAATACTTGATTGTCATTTACGGTGTTGTTTCAATCTAGTACGGTGTAGCGTTTTTTTTGTATTTTTCCTACTTCGATGATCTTATAAATAATTCGAAAATACTAAAGAATTCTTCGAAACTCCCAAGTTCTTAGTTGAAATTATCGAAGTAGGAAAAAGGCAAGAAGCGCTGTACCGGAATCTCTTGGAATATAAAATATCCAAGAGATAATATTTCTCATTTCTCATTCAACTACCCTTGACAGAGTTAAACTATTAGCACGACCCGTATGGTTTGTCTATTAGTACGCCTCGTATATTTTTTCTATTAATATGCCTCGTATGGTCTATCTATCTGTACACCTATGATAGTATTGTCTAATATTACATCTCGTATAGTTTGTCTATTATTATGCCTCGTACGGCTTATCTATTTGTACACCTCGTATGGTTTGTCAATTAGTATTCCTCGTATGGAACTTTGTTAGACTATTAGCTCACCACGTGTGGTTTGTCTATTATAGTACGCCTCGTATATTATGTCTATTAATATGCCTCGTATGGTCTATCTATTTGTACACCTCTGATAGTTTATCTATTAGCACACCTCATATAGTTTGTCGATTATTATGCCTCGTATGGCTTATCTATTTTTACACCTCGGATGGTTTGTCAATTAATACTCCTCGTATGGATCTTTTGTTTTAGGACGTCTTATATTACGGAACTTTTAAAAGCCAATATGTTGGCATATGATATCTCATGTGACAACTTGGAAATAAACGGTTTTGTTTGTTTTTGTTTGTTTGTATTGTAGACGTAGATAATAAAGAGCGTATCGAATGGGGAGCTTGCGGTAGAACTGATTCCCATTCTTGTTGATCTACGCCATGAGTCTTAATGGCCAATTGAATACATTTCCAAATGATGCCGTTATATCTTTCAATTTAGCTATTCCCGGTTGGATGATATGGAGTTGTCTTACTAGTTGCAACTCCTCGATTGATGAGGTATTCTCGGACTTCACGAGATAGAAATGCTTGCCCACGATCAGAATGCACATAGTTTGGCATTCCGCACAAAGAAAAGATGGTGTCTAGACACCTCACGACAGTTTGAGATGTCATACTTTAACAAGGGATTGCGAAAGGGAATCGGGAAAATTCATCAATGGCTGTAAATAAGTATTTGTTCCCGGTACGCGATGGAATTGGCCCCTTAAAATCAATACTTAATCTCTCCATTGCATGTGTTGCTTTTATAAGAATATGGTCCGATCGTGGCTTATAAAAATTCGGTTTGACTTCTGCGCAGATTTGACAGGAAGAACATACGTTCTTGACATCATCAGTTGAAAATGGTAAGTTCCTGCTTCTCACGAAGTGTAGCATCCTAGTAATTCCCGGATGACAGAGACCATTATGAATTTCCACAAGGCGTTTGCAACCGGACGTTGATGCACAGAAGGCGCGAGTAAAAGCATCGGGGGCAACGTTCTTTTTGCCTGGTCGATATCGGATGGAGTAACTGATATTAGCGAGTTCTAGTCTCCATCCTTGTATTTTATCATTCTTGATCTTTGTCCTTTTTCGGTTATCCAGCATAAATGCTACCGACCTCTGATCAGTAATTATAGTGAAATGGTGACCAGATAATATGTGAGTCCACTTCCTCACAGCTTCGATAATGGCAGTCGCCTCCTTTTCGACAGCCGGGTAGTGCTTTTCACTCGCATTCAGCGTTCTGGATAGAAAAGCGATCGGACGTCCCCCTTGGTTCAAGTATGCCGACACGGCAACGTCAGAAGCATCACATTCCACAACAAAAGGAAGCGAATCGTCTATGCCGCTTAGTGCCGCTGTCCCAAGAAGCCTCTTCAAAGTTTCAAATGCGGTGATGGCCTCTTAACTCAAAGGGAATGTTTTAGCCTGGTACAAAGCTCGAGCCTTGTCGGAGAATCCAGGAATCAATTTTGCATAGTAAGCAAACATGCCAAGTGTTCTCTGAAGAGCAGCAAAAGTAATGGGTGGCGGGAGCTGGTACAGAGGTTCTAGTCTGTCCGGATCTGGTTTGATCAAACCGTTTTCCAGTCTATAACCGATTAAGTTAATAGATCTTGCAGATGTCACCGTTTTTGATGAATTAAATGTCAACTTCCTCCGCTTGGCAGCAGCCATAAACCTCGCAAGATTCTTATCGTGTTCCTCTTAAGAGCGTCCAGCAATAGTAATATTGTCAAGGTACGGAAATGCCCCATTTAGATGCTCTTCCTCAACAAATTCATCAATAGCTCTTTGAAATACGGCTACTCCATTCGTAACCCCGAACGGAACTCTCTTGAACTAGTACAACCTTCCATTTGCCTCAAACGCAGTAAATGGCTTATCAGAATCACGGATAGGGACCTAGTGATAAGCACTCTTGAGGTCAAATGTTGAGAAAACTTTGTACTTTGCCAATTCATTCATCATGTTTTAAATTTTAGGTAGAGGATAGGCATCCAGATCAGTGTATCTATTGACCGTAGCTGAATAATCAATGCACAACCTTTTCTTATGGCGATTTGTTTCATCTTTTGCAATGACCACCTGCGCTCTCCAGGCTGACGTGCTCGGCTCAATGATACCTTCAGAAAGGAGATGACGAATCTCTTGAGCGATGAATTCGCGATCTGCTCGGCCAAAGTCCCTAGACTTGGTTGCCACTGGTTTTACCCCTTCCTTCATATTTGCAAATAGGAGAGGCTCTGACACACTAGCAGCCATTAAACAACATGAACCATGATTGGAAATTCTGAGTTACGGCTTTTCCCCGCCATATGTTATTGAGACTGATGAATGTTGGCTCTAAAAGTCAATGCCAAGCAGAATATCGCTACAAAGATCTTTTACCACCCCAAGACTAGTGTGGGGGTACTCACGGTTGTTTAGTTTCAGATTGACAGAGCACATTCCCGTCACGACAGCTGTCGAAGATGAAGATGCAAGGGTAATCTCCTGATGTACTGGCTCAACACATAGATGTAGCCGACGGGCAACCTTCTCGTTGATATAACTATTCGTGCTTGCAGTATCAACAAGCCCTGAGAGCGATGTCCCTTTTAGCAGCACTGATACCGTAGAAGGTTACAGGCCTTACGGGGCTGCAGCGGTAGTCGAGCATTTTTTGGGAGAAACGATAGAGGCCACGACGTCTCTAGTAGTCCTGGAGCGGCAAACCTTTGCCCAGTGGCCCACTTTACCGCATAATGAACAGTTGGAATTTCTTGCTGGGCACTTGTTGCGAGGATGAATAGCCCCACCACAGAACCAGCACTGTTTCTTCGTAACCGCAGAAGTCACTGCGTTGTCCTCAGTCTCCTTCCGCGAAGTAGTTATACTTTCCGTAACAGATGACTGGTTGCAAGCGTTGGCTTTCATGGCTGCAGTAAACTAATCCGCTGACCGATACGATTCCGAATTACGCTGTGCAAGATCGAGTGCTCTGGCCGTATCATACGCTTCGGTGAGAGTCAGAGTAGAGTTTTCCAGAAGACGTTAGCGAATGATAGATGATGAGAGTCCATTGATAAAGGCATCACGAACGAGTTCCAGTCGGTATTCTTCTGCTGATACAGGCGTTAATTTACAGTTCTTGCTCAATCTGTGTAATTCTTGAAAGAATTCATCCAAGGATTCAGACGCCTCTTGTCGGCGTGTAGCAAGAAGATGCCTAGCGAAGATAAAGTTCTTCTTTTTTACGTACAACTTCTCCAGTACCGCAATAGCTCCATCATACGTGGACTCATCAGCAATATAATCATACATTTCGGCCGATACATATCGGGTTAGGCAGCGAAGTTTATCTGGTGCTCTCTCTCCGCATTCTTCTAGGAAGTTATCAAACGTTCGTTTCCAATGTCGAAACGTCTTCTCGGCCGCCTGTGAATTTGGATCAGCGTTTAGTATCTCTGGGCTAAAGATCCGCTCCATTCAGACAAGATTTTTAGTTGATTAAATTGTCGTGAAATAAAAAGCAAAAACCTTTAAGCAGGTTTTAATCAACTAAAAATCAACTTTAACATTGAAAATACAGATTGCTTCGTACATCTATCCTAAACGCCGGTAGACAGGATACACAACGAAGTTTTGATATTTCAATCTTAATATGACACAGGTCATACCCATGTCTTGCAGATATATCCGCCCAACTATCCCAGTGCATAAATCATTAGCCTTCCAAAATAAGAACTCTCTATCCAATGAACAGTGGAACCAGGCATTCAGCGATCTGACAGAGCACAACTACCCAAACCGCATCCTTATCTTCACTGATGGCTCCGTACAAGACAACTCTGCAGGCTGCGGCATATACTCTGAAACATTCAACCTCAAAGCGAAACTCCCCGATCACTCCTCTATCTTTACCGCCGAACTTTATGCCATCTACTCTGCAATTAAGTTTATCTCCAAGTCAGAAAAAAGATAAGTTATTTTTTCCGACTCTCTCAGCTCAATCTACGCTTTCCTATCCCATTCGCCACCAAATCACTACCTTATCCAGTGGATTCTCGGAGAGATGGCCTCGATGCAACCAGACCAGGTCTACATTGAGTGGATTCCTGGTCACGTGGGTATCCGGGGCAATGAGCTCGCCGATCAACTAGCAAGGGATTCCTTGACTCTGCCTTTAGTCGCCAAGTTGCCTCCCAGTGGAACAGAGATTCGCAATAAACTTAAAACACACTACTGCCAGGTGTGGCAAGTGGCTTGGCGCAGACTTCCTCAGACTGTTACCTGCATGAACCACTCCCTAAATAATCCAGTTCCATCCTGCCTGCCCAGACAATTACAAGTCTCATATACTCGACTTAGGCTGAACACTTGCCTCAACACTCATGCTCATTTCTTTACCAAATCCCCTCCTCGCTCGTGCCTTATCTGCCACGATAATATCACTCTGAAACACATATTCATCGAATGCCCTGCATACGATCATCACCGCGGTCACCTCCGTCAAGCATGCCTTGAGAATAATCTGCCCTTCTCATTGACCTCAGTGCTGACCAAGCTAATTTCACCAAAGCTGGTGGTCGACTATTTGAAGAAGACAAGTCTTCTTGGCTCTATATGAAGCAGTCCGCAAAGTGGCCTCAAGCGCATTGTGGGCGCCAATACCAGCATCGGGTGACGCGCCATACTCTAAAAAAGTAAAAAAGTAAAGTCATGTGATTTGTCCAACATTAGCATACATTTTTCACGGGCCGTGTTCACTAGGCCTCTTCAACTTTCGAGAGATTTATTTTTTTTTGTTTTGTACGGCCTTTCTTTCATTTCACCTTCATTCTTAATTCAAATAAAGAGGGTGGACTGTTGAGATCTAACTTCAGTATATATATTTATTATTATATATGAGTTGTCGCAGTCGCCCATTAAATTGCTTCCATCCCGTTTTCTATGTTCGTGTGTTAACCGCCTTTGTAGAGCGATCGAGCTCCTTCCTTCTTGTTCTTGCCGCCGTGCTCGACGGACGTACAGCACATGTAGTTCCTAGATTACCTACTGTGTTTCTCTAACCCACACTCATACTTATAATCGTTGTCGTACTCCATTATTCCAAAATGGAAAGAGGCCTCTCTGGTCTAACAGGTTATGGGCCCAGTAGCCTAACTTTTGATGGCAATGACGAAAGGTATGAGTTGTGGGAAGTGAAATTTCGGGCCTACCTAGACTTGAAGTCGTTGGATGCCGTCCTTGAGGGCGAAGAATCAAGTCTGGATGTTGAGAAGAACAAGCAAGTGTTCTCCGAGCTCGTGCAAAGGCTCGATGATAAAAGTCTCTCATTGATTATCAGAGACGCCTATGGAGATGGGAGAAAATCCATGAAGATTCTGCGTGATCATTACCTCGGCAGCAGTAAACCGAGAATTATTTCTCTGTATTGCGAGTTGGCTGCGCTGAAGATGAAAAATGGCGAAACGGTAACCGACTACTTACTGCGGGCAGAGACAACTGCATCCTACCTGAAGAAAGCCGGCGAAAATATCAGCGATAGACTGATTATCGCCATGATTATCAAAGGATTGCCAGCTGCCTACAACGCTTTTTCTACCGTCATCACGCAAAGTGACAGTAAAGAAATGGACTTCATGAAATTCAAATCGGCTCTCAAGAGTGAAGAGGAAACAAAGAAGACCCGATAAGGCTACAGTGAAAGTGAAGAAATAATTATGAAAGTGAAAGATTCTAAAATTACTTGTTACTTATGTGGTAAGTCAGGTCACAAGAAATATGAGTGTAAAAGTCACAGTGCAAAGAAAAATCGATGGTGTTCGATTTGTAAAAGTGCATCTCATGATGCTAATTTTTGCAGAAAAAGAGATACCGCGAAAGCGATGGCTACTGTTGACACCGGCAGGCCGCAGCCGAGACGGTTCAAGAAACGGTTTGCGAAAAGTCAGAAATTTCTTGAGAATTTCTTGAGTCCTACTTTAAACTTTAGTCCACCACTCGTAACTTTTGAAAGAATGCACCTATTGACTTCAAATTACTCTCAAACGAAAGAACAAAACATTTTCTACAACTGTGTGATAAACACATTCAAAAATTTTTTCTGAAAACTACAGAAATTCTTCGATAAACCTGTACGACTCACGCGCCGTCGAAAGACCCAAGTCCACTACTCGTAACTTTTGAAAGAACGCACCTATTGACTTCAAATTACTCTCAAACGAAAGAGCAAAACATTTTATACAACTGTGTGATAAACACATCCAGAAAAATTTTCTGAAAAGTACAGAAATTCTTCGATGAACCTGTGCGGCTCACGCGCCGTCAAAAGACCTAAGTCCACTACTCGTAACTTTTGAAAGAACGTACCTATTGACTTCAAATTACTGTCAAACGAATGAGCAAAACAATTCCTACAACTGTGTGATAAACACACCCAAAAAAAAATTCTGAAAGCTACAGAAATTCTTCGATGAACCTGTACGACTCACGCGTTGTTGAAAGACCTAAGTCTACTTCTCGTAACTTTTAAAAGAATGCACAGTTGTAGAAAATGTTTTGCTTTTTCGTTTGAGAGTAATTTGAAGTCAATAGGTGCATTCTTTCAAAAGTTACGAGTAGTGGACTTAGGTCTTTCGACGGCGCGTGAGTCGTACAGGTTCATCGAAGAATTTCTGTAGTTTTCAGAGAAATGTTTTGGATGTGTTTATCACACACTTGTAGAAAATGTTTTGCTCTTTCGTTTGAGAGTAATTTGAAGTCAATAGGTGCATTCTTTCAAAAGTTACGAGTAGTGGACTTAGGTCTTTCGACGGCGTGTGAGTCGTACAGGTTCATCGAAGAATTTCTGTAGTTTTCAGAAAAAATATTTAGATGTCTTTATCACACAGTTGTATAGAATGTTTTGCTCTTTCGTTTGAGAGTAATTTGAAGTCAATTGGTGCGTTCTTTCAAAAGTTACGAGTGGTGGACTAAAGTTTAAAGTAGGACTCAAGAAATTCTCAAGAAATTTCTGTACTTTTCGCAAACCGTTTCTTGAACCGTCTCGGCTGCGGCCTGCCGGTACTGTAGTTGACAAAGAAGTGAAAAGCTCTTAAGGCCCGTCTACACTATCAAACACCTCGTCAATCACGAACACACCAAAACGCGAACAAAAACACAAACTTTTCCGAATCGTGTCCAGACGTCCAGACTATACGCTTTCAGCGGAGAGAAGTTGTTCGCGAGCAACATGTAAACAAACAATACTGCTTCCCAAGTAAGTTTTGTTTAATTGATGTATATAATTGGTAAATTTAATTTGTTGAGAGGTAGTAAACATAATTTATCTGTGTGGACATGCGTGAACAGAAAATATTAAGAATCGCTGATATATTATGAGAATATTTCGAATACTATCAGTGTGAGAGTGGTAAGACGGGATCAGCTGATGTCCTTGATCTTTTTCAATGCTCTTCATGAAGTTTAAATTTTTGGACTTGAGCTTAAAACTTTAAAATATGCTCCTACTCTGCCTAAAAAATATTTTTTATTTACTTTTTGTAACCAAAATTTTCTATAAGAGGTGAAAAATGCTCATATTTTTCATTTGGTCATAAAATATTCCTACAATATTTGAAGTAATTTACCAAAGTTATTTAATATTTTTCTGTTTAATTAAGCCAACAATTTATTTCAAAAATTCAAAATTTAGTTTATGCATTTTATTGGTGTCGTAAACTATATGCAGTATCTTTACTTTCTGTGCACATTTTTGAAGCATCCATTACTCAGTCAAGCATACCAGAATGTATTTCTACTATTGCGCAATAAATTTTTGTGTGCTTTTCTGTGGTATTTTTCTGAGAACATTGTTAACACCTAGATCTCTTATAACTATTAAACATATCTAAGAAATAGTTCTAAGGGAAGAATCTGAGAACTCAAAGCTGAATGTCAAGCAGATCATATTTATATTGAAGTTTTTTTTGCTTGTTAAGGACCATATTTTTTTAGTTCATAATCATTTATGTCAGCACCTGCTCACTTACATATTTCATGAAAAGTATGACTGTGGAATGTAAGTTATCCATGTGTATAATTTTGTGTATAAAATCTGTATAAAAATACAATCCATGTATGAAAATATATATTGAAATATTATACGTATATAAAAATCAAAAGTATAATAATTATTCTGAATTATTGTTGGACATCTCATGTTGATTATAAATAATTTGCTCCTATTCAGGACCTCCTAACAATTATATTCCACAAATTTGGATGCTAGTACATAATCATTTAAATGTGTTCCTCATGTATGGATTATTTTTTTACAGGTGGCTGCCATGAGGTCATTCATGCACTTCTCTACAGTATTTGACAAGAATATCAAAGCAGTCGCTCTCTATCATACCTGAAGCTTGTGAGGCCATCTATACTCTACTTAAGGATGAAAGCATGAAGGTATGCATCCCATTGCAGTGTTGGGTTCAAATATTACTTTGAAATGAGTATTGTAATGTTCCTCAAATAGAAAACTAATTTTTCTGGAATATTGGAGTCATTGTGAAATTTGCAGAAGGTTGAAATCTCTTGAAATATGGTAATGAAATGAGTTAAGTGACCCACGTATCATCATAAATACGGTATTGACTTGGTACAATAGCAGAGCTGAGCACTATGTTTTTGCAACACTGTCTGGTCTTGAGGTGCTACTTAAATTGATGAACTCTTGCACAAAAAAGTAGTGGTGTGCAAAGTACATATATATATTTCAATTGTTCTCATAGTTGATTGTAACCTATTACAATTAGAACTACTTTGACAATTACAATTAGAACTACTTTACTCTTCTCTAGAGATTGCATGCTACTTTAGCATCACTATGACGGAGTGAGAAGAGGGCTGGCAGCAGCGGTGGGCGCTGCGGTTTCCTTGGGCTGGCGGCAGCGGTGGGCGCTGCAACTGAGCTGCTCCGCGATGTGGTGCTGCAGTGCCGCTTTCATCTGTGGAGGCTAGACTGCTGCTGCTTCCTAGAGCTGTTATGAACTATGGACTGCCTCAACTACCTACATTGGCATTGCACAAATAGCGTCCCCGTGAACTTCCTGTGGACGACTGCAGCGGTACCAGAGACTTCAGAACGATTTTGCTTTTGAGGTGGGTCAAAGTGACATGTAGCGCTGGGTTCGGTCGACCTTTTCTTCAGAATTTCTTATCAAAAATGTTAATCCTCCATTCCATCCCTTTCCATAATTTCTGTGTTGGTTGGATTGGAGTTTGGGGTCTTCAATGATAAGGGATTAGGTTTTATGTACACATGCTAGTATGCCAAGAATGATCATTTTAAACATTTTCTGGTATATAAACTACTCTAATTATCGTAATAATATTTTGATTTAGGTAAGCTATAGTTCTATCTACAAGGAATTTTGCAAAGTAAACGCTGCTATAATATCGCCAATGTTTTAATTTATGAACAGCTAAATTATTGCCTTTCTTGAATTATAAACTTAACTTCTCTCCGCTTGACATAATTCATTTCCTTGGGACTTGTTTGACGTTAATGTTTGTTCACAGCCCGGGCTCGACCCTCCTATTCGTTTGTGCCCGTGGGCCAGCCGTGGTCCTGTCCTGCGCTGCCAAACCTTCCTGGTTTGGTTTTCCACGACTGGCGAGGGGCATTTGCGCTTCTGGTGTAAATGATTCATGACTTGACAATAATATCAAATTATAATGCATTGGTGTCTAAATACCTTCCTTCACCGACCATCATATCATCATGCACTTCATGATTATCATATATATATATAATCATATATTTTTTCAAATACTTTATGATTATCATCAGGATACAATGACGGTTACCCGGTCAAGTCTGTACCAATTTCCGACACCTGGGTAGGGTGTATCTGAGTTCTCTCCTTCCCCAACGGGGAGAAATCACTGCATGGCGCTGGGATTAAAAAAACTGACACCTACCCATGAAGGGTGCGTTCTTAATCACTTAATTTTGTAAAATCATGTAGTCCTGTATTCAAGCAGGGGGAAAAAACAGTTGAATATTTTTGTGTATTATCCCAAACGTGCAAGACATTGATCAGTTCCCAAGAAGATGATAAACTTGTTCTGAATACAATTTTGTAGATCCATTACCTAAAACCATGTTAGTTAAAGAATGCATTTTCATGAAACTGATTAACATAAGGATAACAGTGAACCCAGAACAGAAGTTCTCAAAGAGTAAGTATGTGAATTCATTTTATTCAATATATACAATGAAAATAACTGCATGAATATAAACAGTAAGTCAAAGGTTAAGGCACCAGAAACATGTCATAGAGATACCTTTAAAGGTGAAAATTTGCAAAGGTGACTTGTTGTATGCACAGATCTTGAATATCTAATCATCCATTGACAAAAAACCATGATTAAACAAAATGCAGTGCTATCTAAAATCAATTCACCAATAAAGATTCAATTTCTAAACTATTTCAAGCGTTTTTCAGAGGTTGTTCATTGTTTCTTTCAGCTTTGATTGCAAGTTTGTTGTTCCCCATACCTTGCACTATTTTTATTACCAATGAAGAGAACATATATGTTACTTTGAGCCTCCTTAACCTCAACAACGGTGTTCCAAAGAGAGGAATAAAGTAGGGATCATTGAGTACAAACACGTACACAGGGTTTGTGCAATGTTTAAAAATCCACTAACAATAATAACATATTTCTGTAATAAGTAGTCAACCACAAGCCATCTAATTCTGACATGAAACTGATGAAAAGTATATGGCAATTAAATATTTCTTATAACAATCATCACTATACAACATAACTTACATTCGGCTAAATAATTAGCGAACATTTAGCTCAATGGAAAAATCTGAATAGAGATGCGCATCCCTTAACCACAGCCTCATCTTATATTTTGTACGCAAAGTAACATCACTGCATAGAGCGAAATATGATAGACTATGATGCTTCGCTTGACGTGCACTCCGATTGATTTTTAATGCAGCCTTAACTAATTCTCGGGTATCAAATTGTAGGGTTTACTTCAGCTTGAATTAAGTTAGAGACGTGCTTAATTTATACGTCTCCTGTATGGACACAAATGTAGCGTAAATCATCACAATACAGCATAAGTGTCATTCTGGTAAAAAATTGGTGAACATTTAGCTCAATGGAAAAATATGTCTTAGAATTATGGCATTTATATACCACATATGTAATACAGAAAATTTGACTTGTCAGTGACTAATATGAAAAGTTTATTAAAGCAATGTTTAAATACCCTTTGGTATTGTAATTGTTAAATAATCATAACTGGGCATAACAAAAGTATAACTAGCATATAATGTAGCATAATGAAAGTATAATTTGTAATTACTGGTCAAGCACATCATTAGCAAGGTACAAAAAGACTAGAATTTCATCAATCCAGCACTTCACTCATTTCATCATCTCAACATTATTTCAAGCATTGCAGGAATATTTTTTTAATACTTCATGCACAATTGATTTGCATAGGTACTACAAAAGTAAATACGTACATTTTGTTTAAGCACATCAGGATGCTAATGGAACAAAATTTTCCACTATACGAATATGATTGGCGCATGTTCATCAGTTGAAAAATTTCCTTTGTGGAATTGTGATCAACAAAAAATTACACAACAGCCAAACCATTTAGACACGATGAAGAAAGGGCATCCTGCTTTATTCTCTTTGAAATTTTTAACCTTCACTATTCAATTCATGTAGAGTATAACCAAAAACATACCCAACACAAGTCTGTTTAGAGACTTGAGTTGGGAGAAGAGTACCACCAGAGAAAAGGACCATAGCGATGGTGGTAGGGATTCATCCGATGTGCTTCAACTTGAAGGCAGGGCCTTTGTAACAACCTGTAGGGAAGGTAACCAATTCGAGGAAGGCCCGTGGATAGTCTTCAATGATTTCCATTGTTTCTTGGATGGCAATGGGCTTCCTAATCTGACGGAAGAGAAGAAAATAATTAGCTTATTAACCATAGGTGGCTTTCTAAAAATCATAGAAACTCTAAATAATTATAAACAACTTGGTATATTAGAATAACATGCTGGAGCAAATTAAAGTTCAATTTTTTAAAAAAATTTAAATTTCAATCAAGCATAGATGAAGCTCATCCAAGTAGTTTTTGTAGAGAGATGTGACTCAGCTAGAATTTTGCCAAATTTAAAGCACTGGAACTGTCACAGGATGTTATAAGTTGACAATCATTTCCAATAGTATTTGTAACAAATAATATTAAGAAAAAAATGTATCCAATTTACAACCTGCATAGAATGCTGGCTTGTTGAAGTACCAAAATTTTAGTTCAGAAATAAATTTAATAATTTATTTTTATTCACACTTTTGCATTTCTTATTTTTTATTGTTACATGCCATGAAAACTAAATACTTATGGACTATATTTTTAAAATAGTGCTTCCATACATACAAATCTTACTAACCTCAATAGTCATGAATGAAGTGAGGAAGGAAAATTTTACAATGCAATGCAATACTAACCATTGTTGAAGATTCTGAAGACCCAGCTCTGCAGTTCCATAGTAGAGACACCTAATGACATTGAGTCACCAGTGCTCATCAAATGCTCTGAAGCACTACAGGGGCAAGAAAACTGCCTAAGGTTTCTTATTTAAATAATTTTTTCTATAATTGATTCTTCTACACAAGCATCTTTTATGCAAAATCGCCAAATGTTTGAAAACTATCTGGAAAATACACAAAAAGGGATAAAGCATTTGGTTTAATTTCACAGACTGCGCCTATGACACATGACAGTTAAGAAACAGCCCTAAATGTTAATTATTAGTTACAGCAAAGTCTACACAAACATACATCTATTCAATATAATGATAATTGATGCTTATACTACAGCATACACTTTACCATTAAGAATGCAATGTTGGATGAATTCACTTTTGTAGATAGATAACAGAATTCTTTGGAATTAAATTTGAGGAATAATAGTTTAGAACAGCTGATTTATTCAACTTTTCATAGGGCCACATTCATGACATAACAAAGGAAAACAATATATTACCCAAAGTACAAGAATTTAAGCCAGATTTAAATAGAATTAGCTAATATCATAATTTTAGAAAAAGCTTAAATTAAAGGAATTCACTTTTGGATCCATAAGCAAAAGCAGTTAAAATTTTTAGAAGCTTAACAAGTCCCAGCATGCAATTTTTATAAATGCAAAGAGAAACATAAATGAGAGGAGTTTAGCAATGCTTTTTCATAAAAATATTTAAACTCTAAACATATATGTAAATGACTCTACATACAGCTATAACTTTTTTACCTAGTTACTAATTTTTAAAATAAGTTGCAATTATGCTTATTTAAAACTACAACTATAAGTTTGTAAAAGATTGCATAGTTCTCCCTGATAATTTTTATATAATACAATTTTTAATCTGAGGACTTCATTTTAATTAATGTAAGCATCAGGGTATAAGAGAAATACAGTATTTTATTGAAATCAAAAAATTCTTACCAAGAAATACAATAAATAAAGGCCACATATTCTGCAAATGAATTTTTGTGGCAATTCTATCATCATATAAGTAGCTACCATTGTTGAAATACTACTGAAATATTTTCAAAACTTCATTTAGATATCAAAATCACTAAACTTTGATAATTTTATGCATGTTCAGTTTCATTTCAGAGAGGTAATATTTCAATTACATTCACATCAATTAAATCCAAACCTACATACATACTCAGCCATATCTGAATAAAATGAAATAACCACGTAACGAAGTTCATTTTGGTAAGTAAATGTCCGTGCCACCCTACAATCAACTAAATTTGCACCAAAAATATAATTAAATCGTTAAAATAGGAAAAAAACAAATAATTCACTCGCAGCAGAACCACCTTCCCAACACATAAACAAGCGAGTGTTCGCTGTTTGATGGAAAGTTCGTGTTCGTGTTTTCCAACACGATGGAAAACACAAACACACCGAAATCTGCGAACTTTTCATCTGTGTTCGTGTTCGCGGACTGCCGAAAAACACGAACTTCGGGCAAAAGATTGATAGTGTGGACGGGCCTTATAGCTCATTTTACACCTACGGTGTGGAGCGACGGTATGGAGCGACGGTGGACTTGCTATAGCTCCGCCCACGAGAGGACTGAGCGTCATTGCACACCGACTTGCTTTTACATTGCCGCTCAACACAACGCTCCTTCCCGAGAGACAGAAATCGCCACGCAGGGCTCCCCATCCTGGGTTTTCCACCGAGATCTTGTTTTTTCGATCCATCCTGGGTTGCTAGGTTTAATTAATTTTTGATCTATTGCTAAATATATTTTTTTCAAGTCAGACAGTAACTTCATCATTAGGTTAACATCGGTTAGGTTAAAGGTTAACATCGGCATCTTTGGGATGCTTTATTTCCAATCAAGCCTGATACATATGATCTGTCGCAACTCCAGCCTGCTCCTCTTGTATGTCCCATGCAAGTTAATTAATATCTTGTAATATAAGGGACTGGGTCAAAATCAATTCTTAATTGACCTAAAAGAATTATATAAATTAAATATGACAAGCAGGCAATAATGGATTGCTTCCCCTTCCTGGCAACAAACGCGTATGTCGAACATCCTTAATGTGTTCGTTTATCTTTGCGAGCTGCATCCGAAGTCACAGCGACGGATTCGGAGCGCACGTGACGTCGAGGCCTTCGCCGGCTAACACGTCAGAAGACAACCACCTATGGAGTCGGCAGCACGTGCCTTGTGCGTTACGACTTCTAAACCGGTCCTGCTTTCGGGCATCTGAGAGCCCGGAGAGCCGGCTATCATTGAGGAAGTGTTCCCTGGACAACTTTTCTTCGAAGTTCAGGTGAGCAATCCTTATTTATTGTCTTTGCTTGTCATATTATCATTTAACTTAATGCAGAAGAGACTATGTCAATGCCAGGTTTATCTGGAAGTTGGCGCTTAGGTGGTTAGCGCGACATAGTTCTTTTTTTTCGAAGAAAAGTTTTTTTTATATAAATCTTAATATTTGTTTCCTTCGAAAGTTACTTTTTTCGAAGTCAAGTTTAACGTAATTGTAATCTTCGCAACTTTATGAGGAAAGTGATTTAATCTTCGAATACTTCGAAGAAAGTGATCTAATCTTCAAATCTTTGTTCTTTCAACTCAAAATTCATTTATACGAAGAATTTCTTAAATTATAAAATTCTTCATTTCATTTGAAAGTTCGCAGTTCTGATGTGCGCAATTCGTTCGTCAGCTGCTAAGTAAGGCTGGAGTTGCTTCAGGAATAATCCTGGTGACTATATCTTTTTGTTTCTTCTTTCTCCAGTTTAAATAACTGTTTTTCATAAAAAAAAAAACTTAAAATAAATGTAATAAATTTTCCGTAATTAGGAAAATCTTGTTGATTGCCGAGCTTTCCGGGCTTGAGGCCGGGGTGGTTCTCTTCTCATTTAGCTTAAGGTGCATTTTTTTGTGTCGTTTTTTGTGCAAGGTACTATTGTTCGTATTACTGGCTCCCTGTGCTTTTGGAAGCTAGTCTCTTGTTTACCTTGCACAATTAGAATTTTCTGATTGCACTTTTGTGTATTAGTATGTAAGTAATAAATTAAATATATTGAAGCAAAAATTTAAAAATAGTATTTTTGCGAAAAATTTAATTGTGTAACCATTTATAATGTGATCAAACTTTAAATTGGTGGGGAAGAACCTTTTTGTGTATTCTATGTGTCCTTTTTTATTTTTTCTATCTATATAATATAGGGATGTAACCGAATTTGTCCACTTAAAAAAAGTGTAGACCTTTATTAGCTGAACTTTTTTCTAATAAGCCTATTAACTATTTACTTATTACTTTTTTTGCCAACGTAACATGACTGAAACGTTTAACGCCTTAGCCCTTAGCATGAAAATGCGGGGAGTAAAATGTAGTATTACCGCTTTGCGAAAGAAAGTGCTAGCTCCTGGCTGTGCACCTTCTCTCCTAAGGGAGGCTATTCCTCAGTTGAGTAGCCTTCTAAAGGACTTTCGCCATCTCTCTTCTATTCTACCTTCTGACCTTGAGGAAATTTCTGAGGAGGAGTTAGTTAGACGAGCTGAATATGAAGTACAAATTGTTGAATTAATAGCTGAATTAAAAAATTCAGTTTTTTCGGCACAGGTATCAAACTCTAATGATACCGCGCCTCCTTCTGAGGCTAGTAAGGCTTCTGTTGTGGATGTACCTTTAAACATTTTCCGAGCTCCTCAGTTAACTTTAAGAAAGTTCAGTGATAATGAACACTGTCCTTTTTCTTTTCTCCATTTTCAGGAATCTTTTCTTAATGCTCTTCAAGCTTATCCTAATATGCGCGAGGAGCAAAAGTTTATATTCTTAAAAAATCAATTGCAGGGAAGAGCCCTGAGTCTGGTTGAGGGACTTCCCAATGAGAATTGTTTCCAAGCTGCTTGGGCTTTGCTCAAGCAGGAATTTTTGAACGCAGACAAACTAGTTTCTCTTGCACTGGACGAATTAATAAATTCTCCCAGTGTCTTTAGCTTTGCAGAAATAGGGACTTTTCTTTCTAAAGTTAAGTTTCGTCTACTTGAGCTCTCTAAGCTTGGAGTAAATTTTCGTAACGAGAAATCAGGCAATCTCTTGTTTTCTGCTATAATTAAAACCAAACTGCCTGACTTTTTTTTGTTAGAACTTCTTCGTTACTGTAAAGCTAGTTTCTTCTCTTTAGAAATGTTTGAGAACGCGCATCATGTGCTGTCTCTGTTGGAAACTAAATCCAAACCTAAGAAATGTCTCTCCCTTCGCAATGATAGGGTGGAGGAGAAGACTCGAGCTGAAACTAAGTTTAAATCTTCTCCTGTATCTTCTAACCTTCCTAACGTGAAAGTGTGCCGGTTTTGTAAGCAGACCGGTCACACGTCTTTTTCTTGCCGTAAATTTGATACTCACGAAAAACGCGTGAAGCAAGTAGGCGAGTTGCAATTGTGTTCCGTATGTCTTAGTCACAACCACGTAGCTAAGTCTTGCCCTGCAAAAAGCAGAGGCTTGCCCTTTCATTGTTCGTTATGTAAGGCTAATACCCACGTTAGCCCGTTATGCCCTAAGTTTGTAAGTTTTTCTTCTCTTGCCGCCTCATCTTCTTGACGGTTAAAGGCACGTTTTCGAATGTGCCCTGTAATCGCTCTTTCTACTAAAGTTAATAATATTTCTAAACGTGTAAATTTCGTCATTGACTCAGGAAGTCAACAAACGTTGATTGACCTGAATACCGTTAGTTCTAATAGTTCTAACGATGATTTGCAGCAAATTACTGTAAACACGGTTGGTGCCTCTGTCCCGTTGCGGGGCAAGCACATTAACGTCGAGCTCGTGCTTCCTGACTGTGAGAAGCATGAGCTTGATATTTTTGCAATGCAAAATTTGCACCTACAGATGGGGATGAAGGGTTTGAAATCTAAACTCGAGCTCCTTAAGACTAAGCTTCCTCTGTCTACTTCCTTTCCTGAAGTCGTTGATGACAATATTCAAATCAACGGCATTCTGGGGGTTGATGCTCTTCAAGCTTTTCGAGTGCTTGAATTGCAAAACGTCGCTGGCTATAAAGTTATGCGTGTAGCTAACGGTTTTTTACCCTTCGGGGATCTAAAATGTTATAAATCCTCTTTTCCTATTGTGGCTTCGGCCGCTAAAAAGCAAGACGGTGGCTCGCCTTGTTCTGTTGTTTCGCCTAAGAGTTCTTCTCCTTCTGTTGTTTCGCCTGACGTTTCTTCCTCTTCTTCTGCTCTGCATAAAGTTTCTTCTTCCTTGACTATTGCAAATAACCAAAAAAAGCAAACAAAAAAGAGTAAATCTAAAGCTAAGCGTTATCATGGTGTGTTGGAGGCATTTTTTGAACCTCCTAAAGTTTGTTCTTCTGCCTTGGATGGAACTGAGTGTGATGTGCAGGCCGGTCTTGATAGACTTCTAGACTTAGAATTAATAGGGGTGCCTGCTAAGGAAGTGGAGAATGATAAAGAGTTAAAAGACTTTAAGAGTAGCGTAGTTTATGACGAAGGCCGCTATTATGTTCACATACCTTGGAATCGTAATATACTAGCGAAAGTGCCACATAGTTTCGGGTTGGCGCGCTATCTCGCGCAGAAAGTTGCTGCTTCTAACTCTCGTAAAGGGATAGAGAAGCAATATAACGATGTCTTTCAGGAACAACTCGAGCTAGGTGTAATTGAGCCTCTCTCTCTCGAGAATTTAAATGTGTGTGAGCATAAGTGGATACCACATAGGCCTGTCGTGAGAGAACACGTTACCACTTCCAAGATACGCCCAGTGTTTAATTGCTCGCTCAAGCGAGGTAAATTGCCTAGTCTAAATGAGGCCTCATACGTAGGTCCTAACCTCATGAATGATTTGCTTGGCTTGTTGGTGTATTTTCGCTCTAATTCTGTTGTTGTGCTATCAGATATTTTCAAGGCTTTCCTTCAAGTGAAGTTAGCCAAAAATTTTGACCGAAATCAGTTTAGTTTTGTTCTCTTTCAAAATGGGGAATATAAATATTTTAGGTACACAACCTTGTTATTCGGTTTTGTCGCTTCCCCTTACATTCTCAATTTTCTTCTCAAACTACATGCTAAAACTATTAGTGATTTGGTGGTTAGAGACATCATGTCTAACAAACTGTACGTTGATAACCTTATATTCACAACTAATAGTCCCGAGCTTGCGCTTGACACTTTTCAACGCGCAAACAAAGCTTTCAAAGAAAGCGGCTTTCCACTGCGTCAATGGCAGTCTAATAACTGTAATCTTCTGTCTCAGATTGACCCTTCTCTTTGTAGCTCCAGTGAGCACTCCAGAGTGTTGGGTTACAACTTTAACTCTTCTTCTGATTCTCTTTCCATATCTGTAAAAAGCTTAAATCCTTCCTGTAAAACTCGTAGAAGTATGCTGTCAGACATTGCTTCGTTGTATGATCCGCTAGGAATTCTGTTACCTTTCTCTGTTAGAGGAAAACTCATCTTACGTAAATTAACACCGTTGAGACTAGGCTGGGATCAAGACGTTCCAGATGATATCTGTAAAGAATGGCGTAATTTTTGTCAGGAATTTTCTCAATTGCATGAATTTGAGTTCCCTAGGATGAATCTTGTTGAAACTGAGAAAGTTGACCTCGTAATTTTCTGTGATGCTAGTGAAAGAGCTTTTGGAACCTGTATGTACGGTGTCCAAAAAGAGCGCAGCTCACTTCTTTTCTCTAAGGTTAAAGTTTCACCTCCTAGGCAACGAACTCTTCCTTCTCTAGAACTTCTGGCTGTGTATCTTGCGTACCAGTGTCTTGTTTCTCTGATGAGTGACGTCAATTTTCCCTACACGGTCTCAAGTGTAACTTTTCTTACCGATTCCCAGGTTACCCTGGCTTGGTTATTGAGTGGTAAGCCTCCCCGAAAGAATATTTTTGTCAGTAATAGAATTAAGGATATAGACAGCATGCGACTAACGTTGGAAGGTACAACTAAAGCTTCTTTTCACTATGAATACGTTCCCACCATGTACAATATGGCAGATATGTTAACTCGAGGCATAAAAGCATCAAAGTTTCTCGAGAGTAAAAATGTATGGTTAACAGGTCCTGACTGGATTCGTGAAGGTAAGGACCAGTGGCCCAAGGGCCACTTGGGATGCATTCCCCATCAATTTATATCCTCTGCATGTATTAATGTTAATGTTGTCCCTCCGTGTAAAGCTCCTATTTTGGAGATTGAACGCTTCTCCTCCTATCCTAAGTTACTAGGTACGGTTGAGAAGGTGTTTAAAGCTGTCGCTATTTTTCGACATGCAGATTTGGGCAATGCAAAATTGCGAGCTTTCCTGTTCCTTATTTCTTCTATGCAAAGTATACACTTTGCAGGCGAGCTCGAGGCCTTGAAAAACAAAAGTCCTCGGCCGCCGCTGTTAGTTAGAACTTTAAACCTTTTTCTCGATTCGCACGGTATCATTCGTTCGAATAGTCGTATTGCGAATGCTGAGGAATTAGACTATAACACTCGCAACCCCATCTTGCTGTCTAGTTCTTCACATTTGACTCATTTACTAATTTCGCACACTCACAAACTTCTTAACCATCAGGGGCTCGACATCACCGTTCAGAAACTTAAGTTAGACGGTTATGTCGTGCCACGCTGCAAGCGCACAGTTCGCGGCGTCTTGGCTAAATGCATTGTATGCAAGAAGCTAAACGCCAAAGCTTTTTCCTATCCCGATCCTCCTGCTTTACCTGACTCGCGTACTAATTTCGTGAGGCCATTTGCCACAACTGGCATGGATTTCTCTGCCCACTTTTGGGTATTAGACCCTTTTGGTCACAAGCAAAAGGTGTACTTACTGTTATTTACGTGTTTTCAGACTAGGGCTATTCACATTGAAGTTCTTCCATCTATGACTTTGGAGGAATTTTGCTTTGCCTTCATTAGATTTACAAACGAAAAGGGCATTCCTAACACTGTTTATTCTGACAATGCTAGAACTTTCACCGCCGCTCCCGATCTTCTATCGGAAGTGTTAACTTCCTCTTTGTATGAAGAGCGGTTTCGACCTTTTAATATTAAATTCAAAACTATCCCTATCTATAGTCCTCAATTTGGAGCGATATGGGAACGCCTGTTCAAGTCCATAAAGGATTGCATATATAAACTTTTTGGACGTAGCACTTATTCTTATTCTTCCTTCATTACTGTTATTTCTGATATTTCTCTTAACCTTAATCGGCGTCCCCTCTCTTACACTGAGATGGGGGACTCGATTCTACCTATAATGCCCCTTCAATTTCTTCAGCTTTATCCTACATCTAATTCTCTTATTCTGTCCGATGAGCTTCCGGACTTGGAGACTGACGATGTTGAGCATCGCGAGCATTTGCTTACTCTTTTGGAGAGACGCGATGTCATGGTCGCTAAGTTCAGGGAGCTTTGGTATTCTCAGTATCTTGTTTCTTTGCGAGGTCCATATCCTCTGAAATCTTTACCTTTGCAAAATAAATTATTATCTGTGGGTCAAGTGGTACTTGTAAAACACCCGATAAAACCCAGACCATTTTGGGCCTTGGCTCGCATCAGTGCTTTGCTTCCTGGTCGCGACGGCAAAGTCCGTGTTGTAAGAATTATAAGGGCTGATAATACTGAAAGCGCCATCAAAATCTCGTTACTGTACCCACTGGAGTTAGTTGTGACCGATCCTACTCCAGAGGAGGTAGGAGATAGCGCAGACGGGAGTGGTTCGGACGCGGAATCATACCCTCGTTCCGAACCTCCCGCGAGGTTTGAAACTCAAAGGGGTAGTTCTACCTCTGAACACCCTAGAGTTCAGCAGCTTAATTCTTCAAATTCTTTTGATACGGATTCTTCGGTCTTGTCCGAAGAACCGGTAGTTACTCCTGCTGACCGCCCTCTTAGGCAAGCGGCGCGTCAGCAACGTAGTAAATTAACGTATCTTATTAAGAAAGGGCATTTGTAAACCCTTTCAATTATGTGTTATGCGCAGCTATTATTACTTGGTCCTTTACAGTATTGAGCTGGAAGGACATTGCATGTCTTTGTGTATTTCACGGAATTTTCAAATGAAAACTCCGTTTTTTCTTTTGCCGGGATTGTGTCGCAACTCCAGCCTGCTCCTCTTGTATGTCCCATGCAAGTTAATTAATATCTTGTAATATAAGGGACTGGGTCAAAATCAATTCTTAATTGACCTAAAAGAATTATATAAATTAAATATGACAAGCAGGCAATAATGGATTGCTTCCCCTTCCTGGCAACAAACGCGTATGTCGAACATCCTTAATGTGTTCGTTTATCTTTGCGAGCTGCATCCGAAGTCACAGCGACGGATTCGGAGCGCACGTGACGTCGAGGCCTTCGCCGGCTAACACGTCAGAAGACAACCACCTATGGAGTCGGCAGCACGTGCCTTGTGCGTTACGACTTCTAAACCGGTCCTGCTTTCGGGCATCTGAGAGCCCGGAGAGCCGGCTATCATTGAGGAAGTGTTCCCTGGACAACTTTTCTTCGAAGTTCAGGTGAGCAATCCTTATTTATTGTCTTTGCTTGTCATATTATCATTTAACTTAATGCAGAAGAGACTATGTCAATGCCAGGTTTATCTGGAAGTTGGCGCTTAGGTGGTTAGCGCGACAGATCTTTAGCATTGGTTTTTCAAATGTCTTATAACTAACCCTATATATAGGACACCATGACGGTTCCCCCGTAAAGCCGGTACCCATTTCCGACACCTGGGTTGAGTGGGGTATTGTGCTTGAGCTTTCCCTTATACCCAACGGGGAAAATCTCCGCGCCAGCGCTGGGAACGAACCCGCGATTAACTGAATTAACTTTAACATTAACTGAAGTAAATTTAATAATGCAGTTAATAATTATTGTTTCAACACCCTATGCAAATGAATATCTGATTCAAAACCACGCCTATCGGATGGGGTAGAACGTGTTCTATCTGTTTCTTGACATTAAAAACGCGTAATGAACGAGTATCTACGAACTTGCAAGCCCGCCCAAGCCAGGGATAGCCGTCGCTCCACTTCTGTTTCTTCGATTTGCTTGGCACGTTGCAGTGAGGTGACGCGCATTTTGATCGTAAAACTGGTTGTGCATTCTTTTAAATGAATGCCTAAACATTAATTATTTTAAACATTCAAATTTTCATATTTTTGCCACACTAGTATTCAAATTGGCGAGCCCTTCGAAAACGATGCCTAAAAAGTGGTAAATGCAATCTTTCAAAGAAGAATGGTTAATGGAAAGAATGAAAAACCTGTCACGGTTGGAAGCCTAAGCTGAAATTGGCACGAGATGTCATCAACAGAGCATGTCACCAGCGTAATGGAAAGCGCCTTGCACAACAGAAAAGTCGACTTAATATTGAAATTTGCGCTGAAGAAAAGAATTAGGATGAAATACAGGAATAAAATCAGCATTACCATCATTGTTTCTACTGACGGATGTTAACTTTTACTTATTTCTTATTACAACTACACTTCTCCATTTATTTTTAACGAATTTAGGTTTTTTCATGTTCAATCTAGGTTTATCTAAAATTATGAACATATTAAGTGTGAGCCCTGATCGTCAGTATTGCTCTTGCACTACTGACAGAATACTTGGCAGAACAATTTGCAGAATATTTACAGAATATTTTGCAGAAGTAAAAAGCTAATATTCTAAAAACTTTAATACTACCCAATTACCTTCAAAAACACTAAAAAAAGAAATAAAAAATAAATACCAACTACTAATTTGTAGGTGTATTTTTTTACTTCTCCTTTACTTTCAATAATCTTCTAATGACAAATGCCGAATGTTTTTCGTCTACTTGAAGTACTTTTCCTAAGAGCCATGCACACTGTATAATTTGAATTGCACTGTAATTAATTTTACGTTAAGATACGCTGTGTATGTTTCTTTGATTTTTTGAATAGTGAGAGCTGTTTCCTATCTTGGCCTATCAGTATTTGAATTTTCATTTTAACCATTAAAATATTATAATTGTGGAAGTGAGATGCTATAATTTTAAAGGCATCTTCTCTGGACACTCTGTTTTTATACTCTGCGAGCTTAACGTTCCATAAACATGGAAATTCTTTGCATTTTTCGATAGGAGTTTTAATTTCTTTTTTGCTCCATAATATGCAAGCCATGACTACACATGCTCTCTATGGTCTCAAGAGAAACTGAATGCTGTTGACCGGCAGTGCACACCGCCAATATTTAGCATGCAGAATATTGCCGCTCCTTACCGAGAGCGTGGCAATAAGGGTCATTTTGCTCTGCTGTGGGCGGAGCTTATTTGGCTGGCGGGATGGAGCGACGGTGTGGAGCGCGAAGACACCGTCAGTGTAAAAGGGCCTTTATTGTTTAAGAGTATCAACAGACTCAGAAAGTGCTTCTGTTGTAGACAGTGCAAAGTTACTGGTGGATTGTGGAGCTACTGCTCACATTATTTGTGATAAATCTAAGATTGTATCTTTAGATGAAAGTTTTGACCCTAGAAATCATTTCATTGAATTAGCAGATGGTTCTAGGATGAACAATATTGTAGAGTGTAAAGGTGATGCGAGAATTACCCTGACTGACGCCAAAAATAGGAAACACAATGTTCTTTTAAAAAATGTTCTTTGTATTCCTAGTTTTAAGCAGAATATTTTCTCTGTCCAGGCTGCTATTGATCAGGGTGCATCATTTAATTTCAGTCAAAACGCCTCAAAGTTGTTTGCTTCAGATGGGAATGCGTTTAACTAATATTTAAAAATGTGGTAAGCTGTATTATTTAAATTCTGTAAGCTCTGTTGATTCTATTAATGCTGTTGGTGAACACACTTTGGAGGAGTGACACAATATTCTTGGGCATTGTAATGTAAAAGATGTGTTGAGCCTAGAAGGTATTACTAAAGGAATGAAAATTACCAACAAGCATAATTTCGATTGTGAGATCTGTGTCCAGGGTAAAATGTGTCAATATAGGAGCAGAGACCCTGATGAAAAGTCAAGAAAACCTTTAGAGCTAGTCCATAGTGACCTAGCTGGACCTATAAGCCCTACTTCTTTTGAGAATTCCATGTATGTCATGTCTTTTGTGGATGACTTTTCAGGCCTCATTTTTGTGTATTTCCTCAAAAGTAAAAGTGACACTGTTGGGGCATTTAAAAATTCTTGGCTGATTCTGCTCCATTTGGCTCTGTAAAAAGAACAGATAATGGCACAGAGTATTCCTCAAACTTGTTCAAAGCTGTTGTCACGGAGAACAAAATAAAGCATGAATTTTCAGCTCCGTACTTTCCCCATCAGAATGGGACTGCTGAGAGATCTTGGAGATCATTGTTTGAGATGGCTAGTTAGGTGTTTGTTGCTACATGCAAATTTGCCAAATAAATTGTGGAATCATGCTGTAAGAACAGCTGCTTACATTAGAAATAGGTGTTTCAACAAAAGGACAGGCAAAACTCCTTATGAGATGTTCGCGGGAAAGAAACCTGACCTCTCCAATATGCACATTTTTGGTTCAAAATGTTTTGCCATGGTTCAAGACCCAGGAAAACTTGACCCTAGGTCAGAGCAGGGTATTTTTCTGGGATATGACCCGTGCAGCCCTGCCCTGCTTACATGATTTATTTAACTGAAACTTGTCAAATGAAAAGAGTCAGATGTGTCACATTCTGTGATAAAATTTCTAGAAATGTGGTGGGCGAGGATGAGTTCATTGCTGTAGATAACCCTGCTGAGTTGAAACAAAGTGAGAAGGCTGACAAGGCTGAGGCTGAGTTGAAACCTGGGATTGTTCCAGAAGTGATTCAAAATTAGTGATGTACCGATACCATTTTTTTGGCCGATACCAATACCGATACCCATTTTTTGGCCGAAACCGATACTCCGATACTTTAAAATACCGATACTTTTACAATCATCTAACCTAATAATACGTATTTCGTTTTATGTTTGTTTATGTATTGTTCGGTGTCCGCTTCTTAAGAAACATAGGATGTCTGAGTTTGCGGTATCATGGATACCGAATTCCTCAGTGTAACATTGAAAGATCGTCTGTGCATGCACTGATAAGTTTGAAATTTTATCAGGATAGGTTAGTAGTATTGGATAAGTTGTTGTGATCGCCGTAATTTGCCCATTTTTCCTAACCATGTCGCTTTTATGCAGCTTTCAGGCCGTATTGAATAATTAAAAGACATTAAATTAAATATAGTAATTTTGAGAATAGCTGTGCCCGAAGTAATCATTTTTGAGTTATGGTGATTTGTCACTGGAGGGGAACTCCGAGTCAAGAGAGCTTTGTATGTTCTTGTACATATGTGCTCGGCATTAAAATTTTAAACCTACCCGATTTTCCGTTCTACGTATTGGCAACAGTAGACAACGCATTAGTGGTGTAGGGCCTACAAGAATTGCAGTTTCCGATTATGATTAATAAAACTGCCCATGCTATGTTAACTATATTGTTGAGAAAAATAACAGAATGAAATCCATTCAATAGATATGCGTTTCTAATCGTATTGCAACGTAATGTAGACTAGCTACAATAGCAAGTGGCTCCAAAAGTGGACCAAAACAATAATTTCTCCAAAAAAGGGTTGTCATTTTCGTGTAATTCATACCAAATACGAGTACATACTTTGGTGAAGAAAAAAAAATAGTAAAATTCGATAAGCCCCGAAACCGAAAATATCCGCAAACACGCAACCATCTATAAGATGAGGAATTTAAAAACAAAAATTTCAAGGTACTTGATCATATTTATTAGGAATACGTTTCGGAGTCCAGATCCATCATCAGTTCGTAAATGTACAAATCATTGTCTGCAATAGAAGAAAAAAAATGTTGGATACAGTCATTAAAGGCAATCAAGAAAATAAAAATAAAATTAAAACATGTCCCAGAAAAACTAAAATCGACAAAACTATTATTTAGTTACAATTTGTAATGGGTAGAAACTATCAGAACTGTTGAGGGCCGGTTTACGTTTAAAAATATGTAATGATTCTAAAATTCTGAGTTCACATGCAGTTGAAGCCGAATCTAAGATTTTGAAGTCCGCAGAGGATATTGGTTGGTTGCATTTTACTGCGTGATTACGTACTGCGGAGTGTGAGGAGTAGGCTAATTAGTTCCCCGCACGGAAGCTTTGACCAAGGCATGTGGCCCTGATAAGATCCCATATGAGTTCTATAAATGTGGAGGAGAGAGTGTGGTCAGTATGTTGAAATGTTTATTTGATGAGATATGGAAGAGTGAAAGAGTACCGGATGACTGGAACAAGTGTAATGTAGTTCTGTTGCATAAGGGTGGACATAAGAGTATGAAAGAACTTAAAAATTACAGGCCAATTGCACTGGGTGACACTGTATGTAAGATATTTTGTGGTATTTTGAATGAGAGAATGAAAAATTTAGTTGAGGAATTAGGAGTCCTAGGTGAAGAACAGAATGGATTTAGGCAGGATAGACGTGGGGAAGATAATCTGTTCGTAGTGAGTGAAATAATTGAGCGAATGAGGAAGGATGATAAGAAGGTGTATTTAGCATTCCTGGATATTGAAAAAGCATATGACAGAGTGGATCGGGTTAGGCTCTTTGAAGTTTTGAGAAAAGTTGGGTTTAGCAGAAAAATGGTAAAAATTGTACAAAGTCTGTATGAGAACACAAGCGCTATATACAGGTTAGGAAATTTGGAAACGGGGCAAGTGAGGAGTGTTAGAGGAGTGAGACAGGGCTGTACTCTGTCTCCCCTGTTTTTTGGATTGTACACAGAAGAATTAGCAGTTCGACTGAGAAGGAGTGGCTTAGGACTGAAAGTTGGTAATGAGAGACTGAGCTGTTTGTTGTATGCTGATGATGTGGTTGTGGTTAGCGGATGTGGATATGAACTGCAAAGGATGCTTGACATTGTGAACGGATATAGTACAGATTTCAAGATGAACTTCGGTGCCAACAAAAGCAAGGTTATGGTTATAAATAGTGATGAGACTGATAGAGACAGACTGTGGAATATTGGAGAAATCAGAACAGGTAGAACAAAAGAATACAAATATCTAGGTTGTATGATAAGTGAAGATGGATGCACTAGAACTAAGGGTGAGAAAGTGGCAAAAGCTATGCAGTGGAGTGGACGATTAAGTAGCGTGGCCAGATACAGAGCAAACAAGTATGAATGTGTGAGAGGAATGTGGAAGTATGTTGCTGTACCTAGTGTCATGTATGGTATGAGTGCTCTTGCCTGGAATGGAAGTGATCTTGAAAAGCTGGATGTAATACAAAAAAGGCAGGACGGTTAGCATTGGGTGCTCCAAAATGAACAGCTACAGAAGCCATTAGAGGTGACCTTGGGTGGAGCCTATTTTCAGAAAGAATGATGAAAGCGGTGCTGAATTATAACGTGAGAATTGAAAGAATGCAGAATAGCAGATGGGTAAAGCGAATTTTTGAATGGAATCTGAGTGTAAGCTATTGGGAGAAAGTGTGTTGGGGGCATGCAAGGAAGCTTAGTATGCAAAAGATTATTCGTGTTAGAATTGGGTGACCTGTGGATGACTGGAGTTTAATAAATCCTGGAGGTGTAGGGCCTGAGTGGGACTGCAAGAGGTGGAAGAAAGAGATTGAGAGGCAAACAAAAGAGTATGAATTGAATAAGTGGAGGCTTAGCATGGTGCAGAAGCCTATACTTGACTGGTATTTGAAAAAAGAAGCACCTAAGTTTGAGATGTTCTATGATGGTAGTTTTGGAAGTCAACTCTTGTTTGCTGTGAGATGTAAGTCATTGAGTGTGAACAGACGTATATGGAGGTGGATTGAGAATAATAACAGATTATGTCGGCAGTGTATTAGTGGAGTGGAGGAAACAATTGAGCATTTTGTGCTGGAATGTAGTAAGTATGAGCAAGAGAGAAAGTTTTATGAATGTGGTGCTTGAGCAGTATGGAGAGAATGAGTGGTATGCCAGATGTGCTGAAGATGATTGCGGTATGAGCTGTCTTGCTGGATTGGATCAGGAGTGTAATTTGAGTATCATTGAAGCTATGAAAATGTTTCATGTGTGTGCCTGGAGTAAGAGACAGTGACTGGAATGAGCCAGTCAGGTAGAATGGTCAGTAATGACCCAATATGCCTGGGGATGGTGTTTTGACATACTGGCTATCCCAGTGACACCATCCAATGGCAGCTTGTGACAAGGATTGGTAGATCCTGAGTAGTTTGGTGGATAAGTCTGGTACCAGGCGCTGAACTCTTTGTGTGATAACTGTGGAGGGAATTGTAGGCCGTTACAAAGGCCCCGACGCAGTCGGCCCTCAATTTCAAGTTCAAGTTCCCGATGTTCGCCCATTCTGTTATAAAAATTTCGTGACGTCATGCCGACGTACGATGATGTGCACTGCACACAACTGTACAACTGTTAAGAATAAATCAGAGAGGCTCGCATCTCCATCGGAAGCGTATCTTTGTACCAGAAAAAAGAAGCAACCTTAAAATTATACAATTCTGGTACAAGACAAGGATACGCTTTTGATAGAGAAGCGAGCCTTTCTGATTTATTCATACAGTTGTACAGTGGTATGCAGTGCACATCATCGTACGTCGGCATGACGGCACAAAATTTTTATAACAAAATGGCAGAACATCGGGTTTGAAGCTTCCGCACGCGGAACCAATTCCCACAATTCTTACGTATTCACGCAGTTAAATGCACCGTACCGATATCCTGTGCGGACTTCAAAATCTTAGATTCGGCTTAAACTACAAGTGACTTCGTAATTTTAGAGTCGCTACATAATGTTAAACGAAAACCGGCCCTCAACAATTCTGACTGTTCCTACCCATTGCAAATTGTAATCAAATCTTGTCGATTTTATTTTCTCTGGGACATGTTTTGATTTATGTTTTGTTTTCGTGATTTCCTTTAGTGACTGTACCCAACATTTTCTTTTATTGTAGTCATAATGAATTTCACTTTTACGAACTGATGATGGATCTGGACTCTGAAACGTATTCCCAGTAAATATGATTAAGTTCCTTGGAATTTCCCTCGTTTTTAAATTCCTCATTGTGATGTGCTAAGCACAGTCAGTAGCGATAGGTTGGAACCGGGGTAGTAAATAGGTGAACACTGAAGCACAAATTTATTTGCACGCCCCAACTGGGCTTCCACGAGTTACAATCACAAATTTACTAACTTAATGCGCAAGGATTCAACGCCACCTAACACCTTTAACAAATTTACAAAGTCACGAGCAAAAGGATAATCCCGCGGAACTAAACTATAGCGAGATCAAGAGCGTGCGCAAGAGCGGATAGGAGCGGTCGGAACGTGGGCATAGCAGATCCTGAGACAGGAGATACAGCACTAATTAATGCCTATGGAATATACAAGGATACAACATATTCGTTTTCAACAAGACACTCGTTTCCACTAAGACATTATTCCACCTACCACGGCCACACTTACCCCGAGCATCAGCCCCTCCGCACCAGTGACAGAGACCAAGTGTCCGCAAACCACTCCCCCGAAGGTCTATTTTCCAATCTTCACTATAGTTCTTTATTTTATGTACACCGCAGGCTTTCAACAAAACAAACAACTCTACTTGATTCAACACTAAACAATACACATACACTGTAAGGGAATAGAATTCTAATCAACACGCTACAAATCCCTCCCCCTAAGAATTCTAGTTCTTGACAGGGTATCTTGAAAATAGGTCAGCCAAAAGGTTATCCCTACCTCTTACATATTGGATATCGAAAGAATATGCTTGCAGGCTCAGGGCCCATCGCATTCTGCGACTAGTTCTGTTTTTGTTTTCGTTGAGCCACTGGAGAGGTGCATGATCAGTTCTCACAGTGAACTTTCTACCGTAGAGATAATCATGGAATCTTTCAATTGCCCACTTTATAGCGAGACATTCTTTTTCTATGATGGGGTAATTTTTCTCCGCCGCGTTTAGCTTCCTGCTGATAAACGAAACGGGCCTCTCTTCTTCATGAACCCTCTGAAACAGAACGGCTCCAAGTCCCGCATCACAGGCGTCAGTTTGGACTATAAAGCTATCACAAGGATTGGCTATATACAATGGTACATGTTTAACTATACATTCTACTGCTGTACGAAAACTTTTACACAATTCCGGCGTCCATACAATTACATCAGCAGCAAACTTTTTCAAGGTATCATTCAAAGGCGCAACAATTTGTGCAAGGTTAGGAGCAAATTTCCTATAAAAGTTAACAAGTCCTAAGAATGAGCGCATATCCTTTTTGATGATCGGCCTAGGAAAATTCTTGACCGCTTCAATTTTACATGGATCAGGCAAAATTACATTATGACCGATAATTACTCCTAAAAATTTCACCTTGTCCGTAGCAAAAGTACACTTTCCAGGATTAACAGTTAAACCTGAATCTGACAATTTTTTTAAAACACATTTCACATGGTACAAATGTTGATCGAACGATTCGCTAAATATTATTAAATCATCAACAAAATTTTCTACGAAATCTTTACAATCTCCCAGAACAAGACTAATAATTCTATTGCAAATGCCCGAAGCAAATCTTATACCAAAGGGTACAACAGTGAATTCATATTGACCGAAGTCAGTAACAAAGGAGGTATATTTTGTTGAATCTGGCGTTAACGGTATTTGTAGAAAAGCTTTTGTTAAGTCTAACTTCGTCATGAATTTAGCTCCATACAGACGTTCTATTACAGTTTCCATACATGGCATTGGGAAATTATCGACATTTACAAATTTGTTCAGGAAACGAAAATCTACTGTCAAACGAATACTAGAGTCGGGATTTTGCACCACAACAATAGGAGATGCCCACTGGCTAGAAGATTTCTTTATAATACCCAAATCAAGCCATTTGCTAATCTCAGCTTTAACCCGGTCACGTAAGTGGAACGGAATTCTATATGGTCTACACGACTTTGGGCTAACATTTTCAGACACTGTAATCCTATACTGCATAAAATTAACTTTACCTGGATCATTACTGAAAACTTTTTTATTAGCAGAAATTAAATCTTTCACTGCCTCTGCTTGCCGATCCGATAGGTTAGTTCCACGTTTCCATTGTGCCTCTCTACAAACCTGTTCAGAATTACTCGATTCTTTGCTATGAACGGAAATCTCACCCGCAACAGCAACACAAGAGGTATTTACTTTTCTATCTCTAAATAATTTAAGCATATTTATGTGGTACATACGTTCATGGTCATCGATCCTTACAAGATAATCTACTGAATTTATTTTTCTTACGACCTCGTACGGTCCTTTCCATTCTGCAATTAATTTAGAGTTACTCGTGGGAAGCAATAGTAACACCTTATCACCGACCTTAAATTTCCTTTTCCTACAATTACGATCGTAATATAGTTTTTCCTTTGCTTTGTTGACCGATTCATTTGCATTTGCCAACGACATATATTCACGTATTTTATCACGCATTTCTAAGACGTAGTGAGTCACGGGAAAGTCTTCGTCGTCGGAATCTAATTGCAATAATCTCTCTTTGACTAAAAATAATGGACCTCTAACTTCAAATCCAAAAAGGAGCTCAAAAGGCGAGAATCCCGTAGTCATTTGTGGTACTTCCCGGTATGCAAAAAGTAAAGGTTGAAGGTATCTATCCCAAACCTGGGGTTCATCCGCTGCTACTTTTTTAAGCATCTGCTTTAGAGTCTTATTAAAGTTTTCACAAGTACCATTACAACGAGCATTGTACGGTGTGGTATGAATGCTCTTAATTTGAAGTAGCTGATTAAATTTTAACATAACTGCTGACATAAATTGGGTTCCCTGATCGTGGAGGATTTCATTAGGCAAGCCTACTCTGCAAAACATTTCCATGAGAGCTTCCGCCACGGTGCTGCTATCTATTCGCTTTAAAGCTACTGCGTCTGGGTATTTAGTGGCTAAATCTATCATGACCAGCGCAAACCTGTTGCCTCTATGACTTTTCGGAAGAGGTCCGATAATGTCTACGGCCACGCGAAAAAAAGGTTTACCAATTACTGGCATTTTTACAAGAGGTACCTTACTAGGTCTGTTTATCGAATACTTTTGACATTCTACACACGATAAACAATAGCGCCTAATATCAGAGTAACATCCTGGCCAAAAAAAATGCGCTAGTACCCTATCTTGGGTTTTCCGAATGCCCAAATGTCCTGCACAAATCGCATCGTGCCCCAACTGTATTGCTTTATTTCGCAATTCTACCGGCAGCAAAATTTGTTTTAGCACATCCCGGCTATTCCCTTTCAAACAAAATTTCGTCAATACCCCATTAATCAGTTCAAATCTGGGAAAATCAGTCTTTATCTCATTAACTTTAGAGAAGTACGTTAACAAGGTTTTATCTCGTTTTTGAAGCGCGATTATCTCTTGGGTGTTTATCTTTCCCAGGTCAAAAATTATTTTGTTTACATTTACTTTTGTAAGGGGTTCAGGTTTTCCTTCAATAACCCGTTGTTGCCTAGTTTGTACAGCACCCACCGAATTTACACCGCCTAGCGACTCTACAGTATCTGCAGCACATGCACAGGTTGCTCCCGGAACGTTTCCTAGCAAAACATCGAAAGGAAGTTCGTCCAAGCAAACTGCATCGGTAACACCCTCAAAATATGGACATGACAAGTTTACTTTTACCTTTGGAGCATTAATCGTTCTATTATCAGCGAACTTTACAGTTACGTTCTTGCCTGAGAGGTCTTTAGCTTTAACTAATGAACGCTTAACTAACACTGTCGTAGCGCCAGTATCTCTAAGAACCTTAACTTCATGTCCATTGCAGGTACCGTAACAAACTGGTAAATCATTATTAAACAGAAATTGTGATTTAAAAACTGCGTTTACGGACAAATTTTCATCTAGGTCACGCTTTTCAGCCTTACCATTTTTGCAGAGGTCGTTCCTTTTCTCTGCTGCTTTCTTTTTCTGCATACAGTCTTTCGCAAAGTGTCCCTCTCGTCCACAAGAGAAACATGTTGGTTTGCTGGTTAGCTTAGGGTGCATTGTCTCTTCCTTTTCAATATTTCGTGAGGCTGAGAACTTCGAAAATTTGGAGGAGTCTCCCAATCTTGCCGAAGAATTTTCATGTTTGAATTTACAGAATTTCGCGACGTGTCCCCATTTCCCACAAATATGGCATGACTTGTAGTTGGGGTCACGTGTTTTGAATGGAAAATTTTCTTCAAGTATCTCTTTCCCATGGATAGCTTGATAATTGTCTGCCATTTTGATGACTTTGTCTAACGTCTTATTAAAAATCTCATGCTCCCGCAAGTATTCAGACAAATCTCTACTTGCCGCGTTGAGCATTTGGTCTTTAATTACCAGCTCCTTCAGCTTCGTGAAGTCTTTCCCGACTGCCGCTTGTTCACAAAATTTTCCGAAATCTTCGGTTAGGTCCAAGGCAAATTGACGATATGATTCACGTCCTTGCCTCCTAGTCCTAAAACGATCTTCGTAGTCATAAATAGTGAACCCAAAAGCTTCAATTATTTGTTGCTTCACACACGAATACGCTGAGTCAGAAGGAAGGGAATTTATGAAGGCCGCCACTTTCGAATTTGCAAAGCCATTTTGCAGTGCAGACATGGCAACTACAGCATTCCATCTGTTTGCCTCCTTGACTCTTTCAAAAGTCTGCAGGTAGACTGCAACATCATCGCCATCTCTGTACGATGCTAGTTTAATGAGAGATTTCCCTTCCGCAGCATTCGAGTTTTCTCCATTGGAAGACCGACCTTTCGCCGTCTCCAACTCAACTTCAAGTTTGAGAACCTCTCGCTGATGTAGCCTCTCCTCTCTCTGGAGTTCCTCCAGTCGCTTCCTATCCGCTCTCTCCCGCTCGTCTGCTATTTTTTTTCTTCCTTGCTCTTCTCTACATATGCCCTTAATTCGGATCCCTCGTAACCGAGACTTTGACCATCTTTAATAAATTGTGAATCCATTATTTGTTACTGGAATTTTACTTACCCCACCGGTTCTCAACGAATGATTTATGTTAATACTGCTTGGTCAAGCCCCCATTGTGTGATGTGCTAAGCACAGTCAGTAGCGATAGGTTGGAACCGGGGTAGTAAATAGGTGAACACTGAAGCACAAATTTATTTGCACGCCCCAACTGGGCTTCCACGAGTTACAATCACAAATTTACTAACTTAATGCGCAAGGATTCAACGCCACCTAACACCTTTAACAAATTTACAAAGTCACGAGCAAAAGGATAATCCCGCGGAACTAAACTATAGCGAGATCAAGAGCGTGCGCAAGAGCGGATAGGAGCGGTCGGAACGTGGGCATAGCAGATCCTGAGACAGGAGATACAGCACTAATGCAGAAGTCCAGCAGAGTAAGAGAAAATTGGCGTATTAAAATGGCAAACTGGGAAGAATTTAGAAATGAATTGAGTAGATGTAACTGGAACAGGTGTGGAAATGTAAATGACCTAAATAAGGAGATTGCAAGAACCTTGTATGATGTGGCAGAGCAAAAGATCGGTAGAATGAAATGCAGGAAAAGTACAGGGAATGCTAGGTGGTTTACGAGTGAGATAAAGGAAGAACGAACGAGAAGAAAGACTTTAAATAAAAAACAACGCAGTATGAGGAAAATGTATGAAAGACACAGAATTACTGAGGATGAATGGCAGAGTGTATGGAATGAGTACAAGGACCAGCAGAAGAAAGTAAAGAGAATGATCAATGAGGCTAGGGTTAAAGAAGAGAGACACCAAGTTGAAAATCTAAGAAAGAAAGGTCCAGATGGAATAAAAGATTGGTATAGGTTTATACAAGGTAATGATAGAGGTAGTGAAGTTCAAGTTGATGAATTAGTAGTCAATGGTTGCAGTGTGCAAGATAGGATGCAAATGGTGAAAGCAGTTGAAGAATACTGGGAGGACATTGGTGGAATGAATGAGCAGGTTACAGATGATGAACCAATAAATTTTCTGATAGATGAACATGAACTGCAAATGGAAGACGAAATCACTTGTGAAGAGATTGTAAGTTTTTTGAAGAAAGTGAAAAATGGAAAGGCATGTGGCCCTGATAAGATACCATATGAGTTCTATAAATGTGGAGGAGAGAGTGTAGTCAGTATGTTGAAATGTTTATTTGATGAGATATGGAAGAGTGAAAGAGTACCGGATGACTGGAACAAGTGTAATGTAGTTCTGTTGCATAAGGGTGGACATAAGAGTATGAAAGAACTTAAAAATTACAGACCAATTGCACTGGGTGACACCGTATGTAAGATCTTTTGTGGTATTTTGAATGAGAGAATGAAAAATTTAGTTGAGGAATTAGGAGTCCTGGGAGAAGAACAGAATGGTTTTAGGCAAGATAGACGGGGGGAGGATAATCTGTTTGTAGTGAGTGAAATAATTGAGCGAATGAAGAAGGATAACAAGAAGGTATATTTAGCATTCCTGGATATTGAAAAGGCGTATGACAGAGTGGATCGGGTTAGGCTGTTTGGAATTTTGAGAAAAGTTGGTTTTAGCAGAAAAATAGTGAACATTGTACAGAGTCTGTATGAGAACAAAAGTGCTATCTACAGGTTAGGAAATTTGGAAACAGGGCAAGTGAGGAGTGTTAGAGGAGTGAGACAGGGCTGTACTCTGTCCCCCCTGTTGTTTGGATTGTACACAGAAGAATTAGCAGTTCGACTGAGAGGGAGTGGTTTAGGACTGAAAGTTGGTAATGAGAGACTGAGCTGTTTGTTGTATGCTGATGATGTGGTTGTGGTTAGTGAATGTGGTCATGAACTACAAAGGATGCTTGACATTGTGAATGGATATAGTACAGATTTCAAGATGAACTTTGGTGCCGATAAAAGTAAGGTCATGGTTATAAATAGTGATGAGACTGATAGAGACAGACTGTGGAATATTGGAGAAATCAGAATAGGTAGAACAAAAGAATACAAATATCTAGGTTGTATGATGAGTGAAGATGGATGTACTAGAACTAAAGGTGAGAAAGTGGCTAAAGCAATGCAGTGGAGTGGACGGTTAGGCAGTGTGGCCAGATACAGAGCAAACAAGTACGAATGTGTGAGAGGAATGTGGAAGTATGTTGCTGTACCTAGTGTCATGTATGGTATGAGTGCTCTTGCTTGGAACGGAAGTGATCTTGAAAAGCTGGATGTGATACAAAATAAGGTAGGACGTGTAGCATTGGGTGCTCCGAAATGGACAGCTATAGAAGCCATTAGAGGTGACCTAGGGTGGAGCCTATTTTCAGAAAGAATGATGAAAGCTGTGCTGAATTATAAGGTGAGAATTGAAAGAATGCAGAATAGCAGGTGGGTAAGGCGAATCTTTAAATGGAATCTGAGTGTAAGCTATTGGGAGAAAGTATGTTGGGGGCATGCAAGGAAACTCAGTATGCAAAAGATTATTCATGTTAGAATTGGGAGACCTGTGGATGACTGGAGTTTAATAAATGTAGGAGGTGTAGGGCCTGAGTGGGACTGCAAGAGGTGGAAGAAAGAGATTGAGAGACAAACAAAAGAGTATGGATTGAATAAGTGGAAGCTTAGCATGATGCGGAAGCCTACACTTAACTGGTATATGAAAAAGAAAGCACCTAAGTTTGAGCTGTTCTATGATGGTAGTTTTGGAAGTCAACTCTTGTTTGCTGTGAGATGTAAGTCATTGAGTGTGAACAGACGTACATGGAGATGGAATGAGAATAATAACAGATTATGTCAGCAGTGTAATAGTGGAGTAGAGGAAACAATTGAGCATTTTGTGCTGGAATGTAGTAAGTATGAGCAAGAGAGAGAGAGTTTTATGAATGTGGTGTCTGAGCAGTATGGAGAGAATGAGTGGAATGCCAGATGTGCTGAAGATGATTGCGGTATGAGCTGTCTTGCTGGATTGGATCAGGAGTGTAATGCGAGTATCACTGAGGCTATGAAAGTGTTTCTTGTGCGTGCCTGGAGTAAGAGACAGTGACTGGAATGAGCCAGTCTGGTAGAATGGGCTGTAATGACCCAATGTGCCGGGGGATGGTGTTTTGACACACTGGCTGTCCCGGTGATGCCTTCCAATGGAGGCTTGTGACAAGGATCGTAGATCCTGAGTAGTTTAGTGGACAAGTCTGGTACCAGGCGCTGAACTCTTTGTGTGAAAATTGTGGAGGGAATTGTAGGCCGTTACAAAGGCCCCGACACTGTCGGCCCTCAAGTTCAAGTTCAAGTTCAAGTTCAATTAATGCCTATGGAATATACAAGGATACAACATATTCGTTTTCAACAAGACACTCGTTTCCACTAAGACATTATTCCACCTACCACGGCCACACTTACCCCGAGCATCAGCCCCTCCGCACCAGTGACAGAGACCAAGTGTCCGCAAACCACTCCCCCGAAGGTCTATTTTCCAATCTTCACTATAGTTCTTTATTTTATGTACACCGCAGGCTTTCAACAAAACAAACAACTCTACTTGATTCAACACTAAACAATACACATACACTGTAAGGGAATAGAATTCTAATCAACACGCTACACTCATCAAGTTGAGATTAAAGCAATCAACTGACCCGTTCAGATGTATTCAACTATAAGATTGTTCGTGGATGTTTTAAACATCTTAACATCGAAGAAAAATACAAGATTCGTTATGAACGGCAATATACTTGCTAAATTAACATAAATTCTTAGCTTCGGAATATATGACGATTTACAAGCCAAGCTACTTTTATATTAAATTCACAAAAACTTTCAAATGCACCTTCAACTTTATTAAATTGGTTTGATTTTGTTAGCCTGTCACATACTTTAAGAAGTGGATATTAGGTCAAACTATTTAGGTTTTAGTCGTAAAAGTATAATAATTTTATGTCGCTACAGAGTATAGCTATTCATGCTACATAGCTTTCAGTTATGACCGTACGTGACTCATCGGGAATTCAAAGTAGTGAATTCAGTTAGCGGGCCTGATTAAATGCTATAATTCAACAGTTACCTAACTAATTTACTAGGTATGAATAGGCTCTTTGTTTGATTACAAGTACGTACAGCCCGTCAAAAATGACGGGATTCACTAACTTTCTTTGAAAAATATTCCAGATGTAGTGCCCAACGAATGTATCCATCCTATCAGCACCCGAATGAAAAATATTCTTGTACATGCGCGCTGGTGAAACTCGTATCACAGATACGGTCACTATAACTCTCCTTATGAGCGTGACAAAAAAATGGAAGAAGCGGAATCCAAATAAACCAAAGGTATTATTAGATAGTAGCAGGACCCGTGGAAATTCCATGGAAAATGTCATTGTTAAGCTAGGTGGACCCGAGAAAAAATTCTGACAGTATTACCTAACCTGTGCTAACCTAGCCTATCCTAATCTGAGCTAACCTAACCTATCCTAACAAAACCTATCCTGATAAAATGTCGAATATTTAAATGCATGGAAACGCTATCTTTTCATGTTACACTGAGGAATTCGGTATCCATGATACCGCAAACTCACACAACCTATGATTATTAACAAGCGGACACCAAATCGTAAATAAAAACACAACGGGTATTATTAGGTTACATACTTTTACTTTCATAATTTAAGACCTTAATTTTGATGATAAAATACATAATATTGGAAAGTATCGGTAAAGTATCGGCCGGATTTTGCCGATACCGATACCACTAAAAATAGCCGATACTGCCGATACCGATACATCGGTACATCACTATTCAAAATGAAACTCATTCAGATGCAGAGCCCACTAGAAGATTTCCTTTGAGAGGAAAGAAGCTCCCAGCTTATTTAAAAGACTATGTTGATCCAGATGAATTGGATATCACTAATAATTTTGTTGATTATTGTTACAGAGTGAGCAGTATCCCTAAGTCTTACTCTGAGGCAATTTCATCCCCAGATTCTGTTGAGTGGAAACAGGCAATGAGCACTGAGATGGCTGCACTAGCCAATAATGAAACGTTCGAACTTGTTGAAAAGCCAAAAGATAGATCTGTTATTGGGGTACGATGGGTCTATAGTGTTAAATCAGGACCCAATGACCTGGAAACTTTCAAAGCTTGTTATGTAGCCAAAGGATATTCCCAAGTAGCTGATGTCGACTTCAAAGAAACCTATTCTCCAACAGCACGTCTAACTTCTGTTAGAATGCTGATGGATATTGCTATGCAAAAGTCATACATTGTGCACCAGATGGATGTGTGCACTGCTTATCTTAGTGCAAAAATAGACTGTGATGTTTTTGTAGAACAGCCTGAGGGATTTGTTGAATTTGACAAAAATGGAGAGAAGTTAGTCTGCAAACTCAAAAAATCTTTATGGCTTAAATCAAAGTGGCCGTAACTGGAACAATCTCCTGCATCATTTCTTGTTGAGAAAAATTTTGTTCAATCTCTCAGTGATACTTGTGTCTATGTGAGGGAAAGCAACTCTGGAAAAGTGATTATTATTGTATGGGTTGATGATTTAATTTTGGCCTCTTCTAACGCTGTTGTATTGAGTGAAGTAAAGTGTTCGTTGTCAAATAAATTCAAAATGAAAGATCTTGGACAAATTTCATATTTTTTAGGCATTGAATTTGATGTGAAGCATGACTCAATTGAGATGAAGCAGTCAAAGTATGTTGAGAAAATTTTGTCAAAATTTAGGATGTCTGATTGTAAGCCTAAGTCTATTCCATGTGATCCCAGTGCCAACAAGCTTGATGTAAGCTCTGATTCTAGGAATTTGTGCGATCCAAAACTGTTCCGTGAGATAGTTGGCAGCCTGATCTACTTGATGACTTGTACTAGGCCTGATATTTGCTATGTTGTTATTTTACTGTTGCGACATTTAACTTGTCCAACAAATGCTCATCTGAATTTGTGTAAATTTGTGTTGAAGTATCTTAAAGGTACTATTTCATACGGTTTGAAATTTGTGAAATCTGAGGACCCCATGCAAATTACTGGTTTTTCTGACTCCGACTGGGGTGGATCCTCTGACCGGAAGAGCATATCAGGATATGTGTTTAAGTCATCTAGCAACAGTTCACTGATATCTTGGAAGTCCAAGAAACAAAATATTGTTGCTCTTTCAAGCTGCGAAGCTGAGTATGTTGCCTTGACCTATGCTGTGCAGGAGGGAATTTTTCTCAAGCAGCTTCTGTGTGATATGGATGGATATGATGAACCGGTTGAAATTTTTGTTGATAATAGAGGTGCTATTGACCTAGCCAAAAACCCTGTTCATCATCAAAGCTCAAAACATATAGACATAAGATTTCATTTCATTTGAGCAATCATTCAAGACAATAAAGCAGTTTTGAGCTTTGTTCCTTCAGAGGAAAACATAGCTGACATGTTTACAAAGCCTGTTACAAGACAGTCGTTGCTTAAATTCAAAGTGTGTGTTTAATTCTTAGTCACTGTCTGACATGTTTCCAGTTTAGCTTTGTGTAGATCAATTTCAAGAAAAGGTAGAACTTTCTTGAGTACAATACTCTTAACGCTATTGCGGACTATGCATTATTGTGCGTTATATTTTTTTTTTGTATCGTGCTCAGTGTAATCTGTTGATCTACACTGATGATTTTTTTTTGTTGTTTTTCTGCTGTTCAATGTTCAATGAAAGATCTGAACGTTAAAATGTTAGCTCTAATTGATTACTATGTGAATTGATGCATAGTGGGATGGAATACTTCAGTTGGAGGGGGTGTGTTGAGGTCCATCTTCAGTATATATATTTATTATTATGTATGAGTTGTTGCAGTCGCCCATTAAATTGCTTCCATCCCGTTTTCTATGTTCGTGTGTTAACCGCCTCTGTAGAGCGATCGAGCTCCTTCCTTCTTGTTCTTGCCGCCGTGCTCGACGGACGTACAGTACATGTAGTTCCTAGATTACCTACTGTGTTTCTCTAACCCACACTCATACTTATAATCGTTGTCGTACTCCATTATTCCAAGATGGAAAGAGGCCTCTCTGGTCTAACATGGACTAGTAACAATAATAACAATGCTTCCTCCCTCAGCAGAGACAAAATTATAATAGAATGGCTTCCCAGTCATGTCTCCATTAATAGCAATAAAGCAGCAGACAGACTAGCATGTAATCCTTAAGTCTGGATATCAATGTTAATCTGTAATCCTAGCAAACTTGAGCTGTAAACTAAATTCAAAATGCACTATGGCCAACTTTGGCAGAGAAACTTTACATCACAACCTCCTTTCATCACCCATCTTAACACTTTGACTGCGACGTGCGCCGCCGGTGGTACACGGAGGTAATTTTTATAACGCTGTTGACCGACCAGCAGTCGCAAATTCAATTTTCATAAATACTTAATCAAAGCTAAATGAAGGCACAATCCAGTTCATGTTTGGTATTTTCAAAATACTATACTACAATTGACTTTAAATTTGAGTTTGGCATTGAACTTAATATTTAGTAGTTGCAGTCAAAGTGTTAAACCACACTTAGGTTCATCAATCCCCACAAACTTTTCTCGCTACAAACAAGTTATTTTCACATGTCTCCGATGACAAACATGCATCCTAACGCATGCTTACTTCATCAAACAGACTCTTCGCCCATTTTACACTTTCTGCAAAAGCAACATTACGCTGGAACACATATTCATACTGTGCCCAATACACAAACCATTTCGTGTTCCACTTCGAGCAGCATGCCTCTCCAAATCTCAGCCGTACTGTCTTTTTTCGCTCCTCTCCGACCCTGGCACCCGAAGGATATTGAATTACTTTATTTATTGAAACATTATTTAAGGTAATGATTTATTACTCTTTCAAATTTTTGTCTGGTTTTTTGGAAAGTTCATAATAAGGAACAATATCAATATTGTTTTAAAAACTTTTTATTTGAACAATTATTTTTTTTAGAAGTAGTAGCTTGTACTGGAAAGAACATAATTGCCTAAAGTGTGGATTTAGATTAAATTGCATCTGAGCATTCCAAGAAATAATGGGTGACATTGTTTGCTTGTTGTAGTTGTTGAATTTTTGTTGTTCTACAAACATTGCTGATATATGCAAAGAATGTGTGGTATAATTCCGTAGCATAAAAGTATAGGAGTAGGTGTGAGAGCTCCTATTCAGGAAGTATGAGTATATTGAACATGGTTAGTAACCTGCATGAGGCCCCTATACTATTAAATGGCATAAAGGAAGAAGCCAAAATGTGCAATAGGAGAGGAGCTGGGCAGTTTTTGGCTAGATAGAGGATGTGTGAGTGTAATTCTAGTAGTGCAACAAATGTGAAAAATAAAAGCAAAGGGTGTTTTGGGCATTTGAGAATTTAGATAAGTAGATGTTACAGCTGTTCAGAAAGTGTTGTAAGAAGTGCTGAGAGTGTTGGTGTGAACAATAAATTGCCTGAGGCTATTAGGAGCTTTCATATTGGTAGTATAGCCTGTGTTAAAATGGGAAATGTTATTAGTAAAGGGGGTGAGATGTTTGTCAGTGGTATATAGTATAAAGGAGATGCTTTGCTGTAAAGTTTGGCCCACAAATTATTTTCTGCAATAATGGAGGAACAGTGTCATATTTCAATTTTTTTGGCAGGTTTTAGCTCAAATTTTCTTAAATATTAGAATAAATAGGCAACTCATTACCCATTGCTCAGCTACCTAAACCCTCGGCATGAAGCACGCACTGGTTATGGTGCCAAAGTTGACAGATGCTGAAGTGGAGCAGCTGTGTTGCAAGCATGACTTCATCAAGCAGAAAACTGCAGCTGAGGACAGGGGACAAGGTGAGACTTGGTTCTGGTCTGGTATGAGGTAAATGTTATTGATATTACGGTTGAAAACTAAGCCTGTGTGGTGTGAAAATCAAGTCAAATGGTATCAAGGTAAGAGCTTTCCCTACTGGTTCAAGGGTAAGATCTACTGTTTACATGAAATGTAACATGTAAGCAAAGAAAAATAAATTATAGGATATTGTGTCCTAAGAATCTTGTTAGAGAAAATGAACAGAATTGCTCATTGTATATTTCTCCTTAACACGTTAACCGCCACGTGTACCACCAGTGGTACACAGAGGAAATTTTCATAATGGTGCAGACCAACCTGTAGTCACAAAATAAATTTGTATAAATACTAAATCAAAGCTAAATGATGGCTTGATCCACATAATGTTTGCTATTTTCAAAATTACTTACGACAATTGGCTTCAAATTTTAGTTGAATATTGAACTTTAGTTTAACCCATGGCAGTTAACATGTTGATCATTGCTTTGACATAGGCTGTATCACCAATTCTGATATAATGGAATTTCTAAAGTCATACAGAAGATGAAACAAAGTTTGAATATAATGCCATTTGTATATACATTTTGCTCTTAGAGTAAACCTCATCTTATTGATATTCTTCTCATCTGATGAACCATACCATGAATGCAATGTTACGGATTTGAAAACTTTCATCCCTCACGGGGGTTCAGCTATTGTCTTACACAGCTTATGCATGGATTCTGCATTTCCGCAACTCCATATTAAAAGGCTGCCTTCTCCTTCCTCTCTTTAGAATGCCTTAGTTGGGTTAAGTAGGCCTAAACTGATAACCAATCAAATTTAAAAACTTTTAAGGAAACCGTGATATTGCTTTGTTAAAGATGACATTGAGGTATAAGAAGTTGTGTTGAGTATTGGTCTTGGTTCAGTGTAAAACTTCCTCCCACAAGGTTAAGAAAGGCCGTCATAATTGAGAAAACATGTCTTTCTTTTAATTGTCTTGTTCATGATTTATAAATTGGTGTATACTAATTTTCAATTCAAACTTACACAATGTCATTCAAAAATATAGGGAAGTGCAAAGTTCACTTTTTAATGCAAGTTTTATTGGATTTGCAATTTTTGTATCAGTTGTAAGTACTATTTATTTGAAAGACTTTTTTCTGAATAATTGTAATTTACATATGCTGATGCAAGCAAAAATATGACTCTGTTCATGTAGATCCTCAAAGCTTTTGAGGTGATAACTATTTAGTTAAAATAATTATATTATGTTCATTGCTGAAATCATTATTACTAGACTAGTGTGCACAGCCCATCAAAAATGATGGGATTCAATATCTTTCTTGAATAAATTTTTCAGATGTGAATGTCAAACAATTATATCCATCCTAACAGTACTTGTGATGAAAATATTTCTGTCCTTGTGCGCTGGTGAAACTTGTATCACAGATACGGTCATTAAACTATCCTTATGAGCGCGACAGAGAAACAGAAGAAGCAGACTTGAAACAAATAAACCAAGGGTATTATTAGGTAGTAGCAGGACTTGTCGAAACTCTACGGAAAATGTCATTGTTAAGCTAGGTGTATTGAAAATATTTCACTACGTGTTTTGTACCTTGACGGTACTGCTATTATGTACATAGAGCTCCGGCCTGGGACTGCCTGGCTGAAGCTAAAGTGGGCGGCTGGTCAGTTGCGTTAGTGCACTTGTCTACAAGCAGGCCAATAAAGCTGTTTTGCCTGATGTTCGTAAGAGCCCTGTGCCGTGCTTGCTGAAATCCTATGGCCTCTTTCATTATTGAACTGTAGGGATTCTCTTGTTTTGCCGGGGTGTTATAGTCGGCGGGAGAGTTACGATCTCACGTAGAGAGACGGCTACTGCAAGACACGCCCTGAGGCTGTATGTGTCAATGTCGTATTTCCGTTTTAAATATAATCCTTGTTAAATATAATCCTGTGCCGCACCTTAACCTAGTATCTGAGCCTAGCTATTTAGCCTGAGTAGCTAACCCCTACCTGGTTGGCATCCTGACGGGTTGGCTTCCTAGTGGTGAGACAAAGAACAGGCGGGTCTCGCAACATAGGTACACCCGTGAAAAATTTCCATCAACATTACCTAATCTATGCTAACCTAACATATCCTAACCTTTCGTATTCTAACCTATCCTGACTAAATCTATCCTGATGAAATGTTAAATATATCAATGCATGTAAGGGCCATCTTTCAATGTCACACTGAGATATTTGGTATCCGTGATACTGCCCACTCAGACATCCTATGCTTCTTAAGAAGCGCCCACCAAACAAATATATAAATAATGTGAGAAATAATGGCCTCAAGCCCGCACACAATCGAGTTAAGGAAAGAACGAGAAGTTTCGCAAAGATTTAAATTTAGAACGTTTAATGACCTGCAACGGCAGAGTAACATAATTCAATTGCGGTCAGCGCCTTAACAGCGAGACCTATTAAGGTCGCAGGCAGAGTATGCCGTTTAATCTTTGTTAGAGAGTTACATTTAAAATTTATAAGGATACTTGTTTATTGCTTTAAAATGGGCAAAACAACCCAATTAAAATTGACAGCGATGGTAGTTAATTTCCGTTCTACCACTCCGGCAAGGTTGAAGGGTAAGCCAGCTCGGAAAGGTAGGTTCGTAGCTTCAGGTCCGAAAGGCAGGTTCAGAGCTTAAGTTGAAGGATTAGGTGAGACAGTAGTAGCGTCAAAGTGGCAAGACACCGTCACGCAGGGAGATCGGCCGCAGAAGGTAGACGGCCGCACCTTCAAAGTGATTCTCAGGAATCACTCTCGACACCAGGGAGTGGAACGGATGGGCCACCAACACTCAGCACTAGCTGGAAGACAATTCAAAATTAAATGAACGAAAAACTGAAACCAACTGAGAACTCGAAAACCAAACGATAAGTACTAAAGAATGAGATTGAGTGCAAATTTCAACAGTAGCCTAAAAACAAATATTTCAGTTTTAATTACCTAAGTTCAATCCCTCAATAGAGCAGACTGTTGACAATCAAGGGGAAGAACCGGAGCTGCGACGATAAGAAGGACTGCAGAAAAGAATTTACTTAGTATTAGAACAAGGACTAACGACCGATACCAAAAACTGACAAAACAAGTCGACAAGTTCAAAGAATTTCACAATATACGACTAATTAGACTGATTATACAATAAATAAACAACAATACACGCCTGAGCTTATAAATGGCACTCAGTGTAGGAACTTTTAGGCGAAGAATTAATTATCAAGAAATTCAGTAGAAATCGGTAGTAGGAAAGTGTCCATGACGTGAAAGATAGTAAGTATAGTAAGAGGTTCAAATGCGTTAGAAATAAGGTAAATGAGTGCAGGTCAATACCAGGTCGCTGGCGCAACCTAGAAACTAGCAGAACCGCTCTCTTATAAGTTAATATTTAAGGTTACCGAAGTAACAATAGTTAAAGGCCAACTGGCCAAGTTAATTGCCAAGGACACTTAGAGAATTTAAGCCAAAAGTAAGCAACTTGAATTAAAGAAAGAAATCGTTCACACAAACAAAAATTCATTAAAGAGAAAACAGGCACAGGAAGAATTATTAGAAAAATGAATTGCCCCAGTTCCAGCCAAGTACAGCCTCCTCCATCACCGTCCCGTCTCAAGAGGTGGAGAACGCAGCGTATACCACGACGCAGCCCGATGCTCCAACGTACTCCATCCAACGAAGGCCCCGAACAAGCCTCCTCCAAGCAAACATACGATCCTTACACTGGCGTCATTAAAAACTGAGGTAACCTTCCACGGTAAGTACGTGAAGGGAATTGAAAGTATTCTAAGGAGTTTCAAAAGAATTGTAAGGAGTTCAAAAGCATTCCACCAAACCTCCTGTCACAATGACCCACTTCAGCTTCGACCCGACCGGAACAGCCAACCTCAGACTCGCAGAACAACGCTCCCGACAGACGCACACAAGGCGCACAATTTTGAGGAATTATTTCCGATAATAAACACACAACGGGTATTATTAGGTTAGATTCTTTTTTCACACCTACAAAATCACTCTAGTTTTTTATGCATTATAAACATACTAAGAGTGTTCATCATTGTCATTATTATTATGCAATTTCTTTGCATTTCAACACATTAAGAACTGTTGCTGGGTTTATTATCTCGAATGCAATTTTTCTCAATGAGCTTGTGTCACTTGCAGGTGATGGTCCAATGTCTGCGCACCATTTAGGAAAAATTTGCATCAAATGTGAAGTTCTTGATGCTGAGCTGGAGGCCGTTACTGTGAAGGATGAGCCAATTGACTGGCATCAGGAACCTCAGGTGCTGTTGTAATTGGGGGGTTGTGGTGTTACTTTTTGTAGCACAGACTTCATTCCTCTGTTGAACAAATTATTTTATTTTTTCTTATTGATTATAGCCTAATTATATATTTGCATTCTCTTCAGCTTTGCTAGTAAATTTAAGCTTACTATAAAATATTAGTAGTAAGCTTAAGATAATTCTGTTGCACCTAAGCATCAGTTGTACTTGTAAGCAAGTTTATGAGTTATCTCTCTGAAGGACATGTGAGTGATTTTGTTATATTATTACTTGCTTGTTGAATAACTATTTATTTTGTGGATATTCATTTGTTGTTTGCTTTGCCTAAGTTCATTGTTATTTGAATTTCTTCTTTATTTTTGAGCTACAGAATTACTTTTATTATATGTTCACATTCAAGTTAAATGGTATAGAATGTTTTTTTAAGGCGGCCCTCCGCTAAAAGTTGAATGTTGATCCGAATGGTGGGAAATTTGGCCAGTATATGTATTTTTGCGGGAAAAACATATTATTTGTGTAACTTTTTTGATTTAGGCCTTAGTTTTTCCAAAAAATTCGAAATATTAGTTTTTTCAATCATTTTTATACATATTTCAAAAAGATAGAAGTCAAAAAGTTTTTATGCTAGAACAAATTCAAAGATAGTTTTAGAATCCTTGGAGCATTTGTAAAAAAGTGATAGTCCGTTTATTTTATATATGAAACTTTTTTTGTATATGCGATATTTCACCAATATATAAAATATACTGAATTTTTGGTTCTGAAGTATGCTAAAAAATTTTAAAATGTACAAATTAGAGAAAACACTATCAGTATGTTAGAAATGTTTCAAGGATTCTAAAACTTTTTTTCTTCTCAGCATAAAAACTCAATGACTTCTATTTTTTTGAATGTTAAAAATAAGTAACTTTACAGGACAGGCCAAAAACAAAATTTTTAGTCAAAGTGTGATATAATGGAAAATTAATGTAATTGAATGCTGTTTTCATTTTTATTTCGATAACCTCCATGCATAACTTCATATTCACACTGTGAATTGTAATTTCCATGAAAAAAAAATTTCATAAAAATTATGAAATTTTTTATTTTCAGTCTGGTTCTTATGAAATTTGACTCTAATATATAACTTTCGAAAAGAAACACAATTTCTTCTATATATTTTTTTGGTTCAGGCCTTAGGTTTTCAAAAAGAATAGAACTCATTGAGTTTTTATGATAGAACAAAAACAAAGACAGTTTTAGAATCCCTGGAACATATCTAACAAAAGTATAGCAAATTTTTTATTTCCCATTTTGTTTTCTTTTTATATGGGGTCAAAATGACTATATGGGGTCAAAACAACAGCTGCTTAACATTCATTCTTACAACATGCCCAAACCCTCCAAGCACTCTTTCATTGAGCTGCCTATTCATCTTTTTTCACAACACCCGTCTGCTCCCTAACCAACTCATTCCTAATCCTATCTCTTCTTGTTACTCCAAACATGCTCCTTAAACACTTCATCTCGGCTGCTCTGACCTCTCAAACCCCAAGACTCTGCTCCATACAGCAATACTGACACAATTAGGCTTTCAAACAGTCCCCTTTTAGCACTCATACTCCTACATTCAAAAACTTTCTTAATTGCACCCAATGTCTTGCAGCCTTCACTCAATCGATGTCTGACTTCTACTTCCATACGATCATTCACAGCTATGTCTGACCTGAGGTAACTAAAATGTTCTTCCTCCTCTAACACTTCTCCATTCATCCTTGCATCCAATGTTACAAACACTCCACTTCTTGAACATCTCATCACCTTGTTTTTATTTACATTCACTCTCAACTTACACCTTTTGCACACTCTACCAAACTCTGTAACCAGTCTCCGCAGTTTTTCCTCTGGATCAGCCACAAGCGCTGTATCATCTGCAAACAACAGCTGACACACTTCCTAATTTGCACCATTTTGTCCCACGAACTGCGCACCTTTTTTCAACACTCTCGCATTCACTTCTCTCACTAGACCATCAATAAACAAAATTGAACCACCTCAGCAACATCACACATCCCTGTCTCACGCCTGTCACAACTGGGAACCAATTACTCACCTCATTCCCTACCCTCACACATGCTCTGCTATCAATGATTGCATTCAACAGTTTCCCACCCATTCCATACAAGCTTACAACCTGCCTTAATGTCTCACAATTCACCCTGTCACACGCCTTCTCCAGATTCATAAATGCCCAATACACATCTTTTCCTTTCGCCAAGTATTTCTCATTCACCTGTCTCACAGCAAACATTTGATCCACACAACCCCTGCCACTTCTAAAACCACATTGTTCTTCAGCTAGCACACCATCCATCATCACTTTCACTCTTCCAATTAAAACTCTTATAAAATAAGAATGATAAGCAAGTAAGTAATTAGTTCTTGAGAGAAAAACATTGATAGTAGACCTTTTTTGTGAAAATCCTGATCCGAAATATTGTGGTAATGTCATTCACGGATGCATGTAGTGAATTTTGTCATTATTTCTTGTGCACTTATTTTTTTAAACAAGTACTGCAACGTAAGAAGCTTGCAAATTTTGTTAAATTTTCACCTTGTATTGAAGTATTTAGCGGCTGTGAAAGGAGAACGGGCTTTTCAAATTGTACTTCTGCTATTGACATTTCTTCCGTTTCTTCACTATTTATATATTCCTATTATTTTTTGTCTTTTACACTAGAATGTATTTGGTGAAAAATAAGGTAAACACAGATGCTCGATTGCACAAATTTGTTCTAAAAGTAAATGGGGGCACCAAATAATAAATTTTTGCTGTAACGTAAGCATTATTCTGCTATTTTTGATGAATCCTGTCCGGTAATAAATGTATAAAGTTCTCCCTCACAGGATAGTTCAACACCAGGCCCTCTTGCAGTTACTTTCAAGAAAGAGGTAGAGGATGACTGCGCTGAGGCACGTTCAGGGTGGGCTAAAGCAGAGGACAAGGTGAGGGAGGGCAGCTTTGGTGCGTGCAACACAAGTGCTATTCATCAGAGACGTGCTGAAGCATCTCAAGGGAGTGCTGACTCGCTACCATCAGATGTGTCTGGTAGCGGCAGTGGTGTCGAACCCACACCTCCTGACGGACTCTTGTTACAGCCCTTACTGTGTGAACATTGTGATTACTCCACTGGTAAGAGGGGCTTTATGAAACTGCACCTCCGTGTCATGCATAAATTGGGATGTTACTATGAGTGTAAGCTGTGTGATTACTCCACTAAGTACATCAGTTTTTTGAAACGACACGTATTGAAGCAGCATGATCATGAAAACCGGTTCAAACGTCTGTTTGTGCGTTACCAATACCTTGGTGTGAAAATGATGAGAGAGCATCGACCTGAAAGACAAGGTCAGGAAGAGCTCGAATGCAAATTCTGTGGCTCTTTTTTAGTCACTAAGACTATTTCAGAAGCCCCTAAAAAAGATACATTAGACAATAGTATGGTGTACAAGTGTGAGGTGTGTGAATATTCTTCAGCAGATGAGGCAAGCTTGAAGCAGTGTTTGTCTAGTATGAGAAAAAAAGGACATCAAATAAGCAAACATTGTCAAGGTCAGCTTTACATGCGTGTGAATGACCATTCCCCAGCTCATAAAAACGAACATAAAGTACGCCAAGCTTGCAAAGGTGGTAAAGGTCTGCTGTTCAAGTGTGAATTATGTGACTATTCCTCTGCACGTAAGTGGAGCGTTCAACGACACCAAGCTGGCAAACATGGTGGTCAGCAGTTCACGTGTAAATTATGTGACTATAGTTCTACCCTTGAAAGCAATTTAAGGCTACACAAAGCAAGCAAACATGGTATAGGTCATATATTCAAGTGTGAGTTCTGTGACTATTTTTCTGCTGTGAAAGGTAATGTTGAAGTACACCTAACTAGCAAACATGGAAAAGGTCAGCTGTTTAGGTGTGAGTTTTGTGACTATTCCTCTGCATTTAAAAATAGCGTTAAACGACACCAAGCAACCCAACATGGTGGTCAGCAGTTCAAGTGTAAGTTATGTGACTATATTTGTGCCTGTAAAACCTATTTGAAATTACACCAAGCTAGCAAACATAGTGAAGGTAATCTGTTCACTTGTGAGCTCTGCGAGTATTCTTCTGCGCGTAAAATCAGTATGAAACTACATCAAGCAAACAAACATGGTAAAGGTCATTTGTTCAGGTGCGAATTCTGTGCCTATTCCTCTGCTCACAAGAAAGGAGTCACACTACACCTAGCCAGCAAACATGGTAAAGGCCTGCTGTTCAAATGTGAACTATGTGACTATTCCTCTGCAATTGGAAATAACGTTAAACAACATAAAGCCAGCAAACATGGTGGTCAGCAGTTCAAGTGTAAGTTGTGTGACTATAGTTCTGCCCTTAAAATCTCTTTGAAACTACACCTAGCAGGCAAACATGGTGAAGGTCATAAGTTTAAGTGTGAGTTCTGTGATTATTCCTCTGCTCGTAGAGATTATGTAAAACTACACTTATCCAGAAAACATGGTAAAGGGCAGTTGTTCAAGTGTGAATTATGTGACTATTCCTCTGCACGTAAGAGTAGCGTTAACAAACATCAAGCTAGCAAACATGGTTGCACCAATTTGTTTTCTCTCTAATAGTGTTAATACCACACCTAAAAGTTGTTAAATATTGTAGTTTTTCTGTGTGGTCAAAGATCTTACGAGTTTCTTGCTCAGCAGAACGCAACTTTTGTGTCCATAGGAATTGATGTTCGCAAGGGGAATATGTGATGTCCCTACTAAAAGTTTAGCAGGCCTTGTTTTTGTTTAAATGTAATGTTTTCAGTTTTGTTGAGGACCATCTTCTCTGGTTTACTGCAGTCCTGTTTTCAGTATCTGTTACGCCTTCACCTTCTTTCATAAACTTCTCGTGCAACAAGCTGTTCCGATGAACCATGTGCATAAACCCTGCATTCTCGTAAGTCCTTGCTAAATGATGTCTACCTCTTTCCTTGCTTAAAACCACTTTATAATTAAACAAACCCAAATAACTCATCTGATCTAACGTCTCTGTAGCGTTGTTATTAGTAAAATTCATTTCCCTGTTAACACAGAATTCTTCGTTTTGTGTACTATTCTGCGCAACTTTGACAAATCCAGGAATATGGTTTATTGAAAGAAACGCAAACTATGAAGTGAAATTAGTGGAAATCAAAGGTTCAATTTCTATTCCAAAGTGTTCATCTTCGCATGTTTGGGACATTTGTCCGACTTGTACTGCTGATTCTTTTTTCTTAAATATTCCAGGAGTAACGCTCATTCTTGAATTGTTTCGTGTTCTGTGTTTGTGTGAAAATGTACATTTCTTGTAATATACTCCACTGTTTGTCTATTAGTAGACCACGTATAGTCTATCTATAAGTACTCTGCGTATAGTTAGTTTGTCTAATGACGTCTTATATTAAGAAATTTTTAAAAGCCAATATGTTGGTCATGTATCTCATGTGCCATCCTTTTTGGAAATAAATGTTTTTTTTTCTTTTTCCTTTATGAGATAGAAACGGTGTTCTCATGCATTTTAACCCTAAATCTGGGTATGATAATTAACTCTCTTAGGGGGAAAATATGAGGTTCTGAGCTATCTTTTAGGTGTGTCTTCTTTTGTTGGAATAAAATATGTTTTTGTTAAAGCACATTTTTTTCTGGTTTACTGCTGTCTTTGTTTTCAGGGCCTCTGATTTTTTCTTCAACTTTCATCTTATTTCAACCTTATTTTTTAACTTATTATTTCTTTTCGCTGGAGTTCCTCGTCGGAAACTCTTCTTGTGCATAGAATCCATGTTCCCTCAACGCCATCCCAAATGATGCCTACATTCTTATTTTCTCTGGAACGTCTTCATAGCGGTTAGGAAGGGAGTCTCGAACAAACTTGTCTCAATTCCGAAAATTTGTTGTAAAAGCTTGTCATTTTTCTCAAAAATTTTAGTATGGCAATTTGATTGCATTCCCGCGTGTATGTATGTTCATTTGTTTTAGACATACGCCTTGTGCTATGTTTTTATATTTTTTACCAACTGTTCCTTATTTCTTGAAAATTTTGTAGGACGGTGTTTAGGGCTGTACTGTTAGGTGTTTCATGTTTTTTTTGCTTTATCTAACATGGAGCAAATATTTTTATTCCACAGCTTGTGCTTGATTTGATGCTTTGAGGCATGCATTAAAATATTTTTAATTTTACTACAACTAAGTGGATATAAGTAATTTTATATTGAGGAGTTCCTATAATCTAACACATTCTCTTTTTTATGCTCTGCAGAAACTTGGGTTTTGGTTCACAGTTCTTTTTATTGGTGAAATATTTACGTAAGCCTTGTGCAACGGCCGCTCTTCCTCGTGTCTGACTATTGGGAATCTTTTGTGCCAGCCTTATTTTGGGAAGAATTTGAAGACAAAATTTTGTTGTGTAATAATCATTTTTCCTGAGTTACTAGATACCAACTTATAAATGTGTACACAGGAAAAATTTTGAACCATTTAGTATTCCAGGCGAAATTATTTACTTCCACCCATTATACCTTCAACAAAATCAACTACTACTGCTGCTGCTGCCTATGCTCTTGTGTAAATGTAATAGGAGACTATCCGTCAAGGCATTTTCCAGTAGTATTGACAGTATTTATTTGCTTCCAGCCCAAGTGTTTGAAGGAAGATATCCAAGAAAAAAGATTTTAATTTATTTCTGCCAATCAAATATACAACCCCTTGACGCAGCTGTTTTCCAATTTAAATGGTTTGTCTTTCAATAACAGGAAGAGGTCGTTATTAACAGGTTACGACTGAAACACTAAGCTCTAACTCACAGTTATCTTTTGGACTCGGAGGCACTCGGAGAGAGAGACCCATGTGCGGGTGGTGTGGAGTAGAGATCCTAACCGTGAAACATATTATGGAGGAATGTACCGCGCTGCAGCCAACAAAAGACCGGATACTAATACAGCCGGAGGGAATGCTAACGCAAACAATTTAATACGTGGCGTAGGACCCATCCGTAAAGTGCTGGAGTTTGTTAAGGATATAAATGTGTTTGGAAATCTGTAAAGGTGAATAAGAGCGGGAGGGAACTGTTCTGACTCAACGAGCACTACCATTAGAACTTTGATTCAAGAATCGGCTCGACTTTGCTCGAGTTGAGCATTTCATCCAAGTGGGATGTGGTGGTATGAACACACACCACCACACAAGCTTGAAAGCGCCACCTCACAGCCTCGAAGCGCCAGTACTAAACGACCAAAATCAGAGCCCAAGTTTGGCGCTGGGGTGCCGGACCAAGCTTTATATGCAGCCTGCCTCGAACAGTCAGACAACGTCAATAGAAGCCAAAACCTCAAACCACAAACTCAATTTTCAACCAACACTAAATAGTCACCCTCCAAATAATCATTGATCATTCCGTCCTTACCCACAACATATTCATAACCTTTCAGTAAAATATCAGACGCCAACCTTACATGTTTCTTATGTCCATTTTTGAGGTGGAGCGTCCCGGGAGGGACATGTGGTGGATACGCCGGTAACAAGGCTACACAGGGCCTTTGTTGTAAATATTGTAATATTGCATAAAGAAAAAAAAATCATATGAATATATATATATGTATAATTTGTTATAGTTGAAGTGTATATTGCCAATTTTGGTAATACTCATGGGAATCACACATTTCTTTCTGTAACCTTGTATATATGTTATTGAGCGGAATTTGAGAAAAAAAAAATAAAAGAATTGGATATATTCTATTCAATACATATGTACGGGTATGTATGAGTGTATGTACAGTAGTAATATATGTAAATCATCAATTTGTAAATATTCATAGCAATCATCATACATATCTTTATGTAATATATTCCTCAATTTGTGCACATATAAAAAAAAATGTATAAAAGAAAAAAATTAGAAAAAAAAAATTGTATATATGTATATGTGTACATTAATAATGTTAGTTTGGAAATACCCACAGCAATCATCATGCATACCTTTATGTAAATTATTCCTAAATCTGTGTAAATGTGTGTATATAGCTAACTAGTTTGCGAATTAGTCGGTTAGGGATGGGTGCATGAGATTACCTTGTAGATTTAACTCAGCCATTAATGTAATATAAGGGTAATATGTATATATAGTTACACCTTACCTATAATATTAGGTAGTAGCCACATCGGCACCATATAACTTGTTAATTTGTAAATACAAAGCCTTGAAAGGTTCCCTTATCTCATACCCCAGGGAAACCTTATATTTATAAAGTACGTCAACAGGATCACCAAATTATGCGCTTTTTTCCGCGTCTCTTCCATCTCCTACTATCCTCTTCCCTTTCGCCTTCTGTTTCTTCTGGCACACTCTGTGCCGAACTCTCTTTTTCCTCTCTTTCCTAATGGCATCGCCCCCCCCAGACAACGTGGATAGAAACCTCCGTAAGTTTAACTCAAGCCTAGACGGCGATAAGCGGGCACCTCGTCTTGAACAATCGGAGACCTGGACGGCCAGAGTTAGGCTCCAGCGAGGCCTATATAAACAGCCGCGCAGCCAGCGCAGCCTCAGTACACTCAGCGTCCCTGATATTCACACTAAGTCTCGACGCTCCGCCAGCACCTCACCCGTTGCCTTCACCGCCTCCTTGACTGCCAGCCGCCACGCCTTGTTACTTGCTAGACGCACCAGTTCCCTGCTAGGCCTCTGGTACTCCTTGGTCGGAGACACTCAGCCAGCAGCAGCCTCACCGGTCTGCTTTCGTCCTCCAACCACGCAGGGTCTTGCCGACAACCGTCGGTCCGCCAAGACGTCATCGGTTGCTGTATTACTCCACTGTTATATTCCCTTGTGCCATTATTGTCGGCGATCTTCATAATAATACGGCGTCTATTCCAGTTGTCTTTTCCTCACCTTGCCGGCTTCGTTTGCACCTCAGGCACTCACTTCGGGCAGAGATATTTCACAAGTCTATCGATATTCACAAGTCAATAGATATTCACAAGTCTGCCCGGAGTGTAAAGCAGCCTGAGGGAGAACACCACACTGGTGACCCCAGAGTGACCCGGCAGGTTGAAGCATGGCTGGGAGAGATGCCCGGTTACTCGCCTTCAGTGGTGACATCAAGGGATGGCTCCTTCACTGCGATGTTTTTCTCGCACAAATCCCGAACCTGGACAACGCTTCGAAGTTCGGGGCGCTCCTAGGAGGACTACCCACGCACATTGTATCCATAGTACAAGAGATACTACTGAACCCCCCGGCAAACGGTAAATACGACGCATTAAAGGCGGCGTTGACGCAACGTTTCGTGCATCACGACAAAGAAACAAACTACAATGCCATCGCTAAAATAACGCTGGGAGACAATACGCCTTCCGAGTTGCTCATGGAAATGACGCGTCTCAACAACTGTAGACAAGCTCCGCTACCCCCATCAGTCATCCGCTGGATGCACCTTTCGAAATTGCCAGTGGAAGCACAGCCACTGATTGAAGCTTTAGAAAGAGGAAAAACGGACGAAGGGTACAGGGAGATTGCCGATCAAGTCACAGCAAGGCAATCCGCGTGTCGGTCTTCAACTGCCGAGCCCCTCACCGTAAAGGCTGTCAAGCTATCACCGTCTCCGACAGTGTCAAGAGCCGAATTCGACGCAGCTATGAAGGAGATAGCAGAACTCGAAGAAATGTTAGGAAGGGCGTTACGCCCGCAAGAAAATGTCCATCAAGCAGACAATTGACGGAATCAAGCCCCGGCGCCCAGAAACGTCCAAAACGCTAACAAAGAAAGCAGGCTCGAACAAGTTTACTGCTACTACCACCGTACCTTTGGCGATCGTGCAAGAAAGTGCACGCAACCGTGCAGCTTTGCGGGAAACGACGGCCGCGGAGGATGGTAGGCGCCCAATCTTTCGCGCAGGCAAGAGCAGGCGAGCTGTTGTACGTTAAAGACGCGAACAACGTCCGATATCTGGTCGATACTGGCTCGGCGGTCAGTCTAATCCTGCCCGACGGAAAAAATTAGACCAGACCCCCGTCCTACGATCTGCTAGCAGCCAACAATACTCCAATAACTTCATACGGGACGGCAGGAAGAAACATTCAGCTCGCCCCTCAATTGTTCGTGAGATGGGATTTTGTAGTGGCCGACGTTGGTCAACCTATTATAGGCATTGAATTCCTACACGCGAATAAAATCAACGTCGACGCAGCAAATGCAAGATTGTACATCCAAACCACACAAACTGAAATTCCTTGTGAGCGAGCAAACTTGAGTAGCGCTAAAATTCACAGGATCGATCATCAAGCATCGCCGGAGTTCAACGACATTTTTAAGGAGTTTGCCGAGATACTGGCGTCACACGAACGCACTCCTCAGGCAGGAAGAAAAGATGTAGAGCATCACATCGAAACGGTCGGCCCACCGGTGTACGCGAGACCTCGGAGACTCCCTCCAGAAAAACTCGAAGCAGCACGAGACGAGTTCCAAAAGATGTTAGATCAAGGCATCATCAGACCATCAAAAAGCGCATGGTCGTCTCCTATGCATATGGTCCCTAAGTCGTCCGAACCCGGGGCTTGGAGAATTTGCGGGGACTACAGGCGACTAAATGCAGTTACGAAGCCCGATCGTTACCCCATTCCGCACTGCCAAGACTTCCACTACAAGCTGCACAAGAAGACAATTTTCTCAAAAATTGACCTCGTAAAGGCTTATCACCAGCTAGATACCGGTGAAAGCCGAAGACATTCAGAAAACGGCAATCACCACGCCGTTTGGCTTGTACGAGTACACTGTAATGTCTTTCGGGCTCCGGAATGCTGCTCAAACGTTCCAACGTTACATCGATGCGATCACCAGAGACATGGATTTTGTCACTGCATATATAGATGACGTTCTGATAGCATCTACGTCCACCTAGGAGCATAAGGATCACTTAAGGCAACTGTTCCTTCGTCTGCAAGAAGAGGGACTGCAAGTGCACCCAGCAAAGTGCATCTTCGGAGTGCCTGAACTAGACTTCCTCGGGCATAGAGTGTCAGCTCGGGGGATCTCGCCGCTTCCACAGAAAACAGAAGCCATCTGCAACTTCCCACGACCGTCAAGGATAAAAAAACTTCGACAGTTTCTGGGAATCGTCAATTACTATCATCGATTCCTTCCAGCTGCAGCAGAAAAAATGCAATCCCTCACTGAACTAACGAAAGGCTACACACAGAACTCGAAGAAAATCATCAATTGGACACCTGAACAAGTTGCAGCTTTTGCGAGATTGAAAAACGAGATTTCCCAGCTCACCATGTTAGCACACCCAGCTCCCGAAGACAAGACAAGCCTAGTTACGGACGCCTCTGCCACCGCGGTGGGGGCGGTCTTACAACAGGAAATCGAAGGGGAGCAATTACCAGTAGCCTTCTTTTCAAAGAAGTTGGACGACACGCAACGCAAATACAGCACCTACGACCGGGAGTTAATGGCTATTTTCTTGGCAGTCCAACACTTTAAACATTTCTTGGAGGGCCGGAGTTTCGAAATCAAAACGGACCACCGACCACTCTGCTTCGCTCTTCACAAATCTACGGAGGGCAGCAATCCACGCGTGGCCAGGTAACTGTCGTAACTCTCGCAGTTCGACTGTGAGATCAACCACATCAGTGGCAAATCCAACACTGTAGCGGACGCTCTGTCGCGTGTGGTGTCAGCAATCCTACCAAATGAACCTTCAATCGACTACGAGGAAATAATAAAGGAACAGAATGAAGATCCAGAATTAGAAGTGCTCCTGAATCCAGCATCGAAGAGTGCTCTGAAGATACGACCTATCAATACACACGGCAGCAAAATACCCCTGTGGTGCGACGTGTCCACCGGCCAGGAGAGGCCGTACATCCCCAAGAGTTGCCGAAAAACAATATTCACGCATTTTCACGGAGCCAGCCATCCTGGAATTCAAGCTACGCGAGATCTCCTGAGACAACGGGTAATGCGGTCCGGCCTCAACAAAGATGTCGGCAAGTGGACACGAGAATGCAGTCCGTGCCAAACGAGCAAGATTGCGAAGCACGTCAAAAGTCCGCTTGGAAAAATGCCAGTTCCAAATGAAAGATTCCAAACCATACACGTGGACATTGTCGGACCGCTGCCCGTATCGCAGAATTTCCGGTATCTTCTTACGTGCATAGATCGTTTCACAAGGTGGTGCACGGCTACACCAATGATGGATTGTACGGCAGAAACGTCGGCCCGTGCTTTTCTCCATGGTTGGGTGTCTTCGTTTGGAGTTCCGATGACGATCATCACGGACCAAGGTGTACAGTTCGAATCGATTCTGTGGAAGAACCTCCTAGCAGCTTTGGGCACAAAGCGACACCGGACTACAGCCTACCATCCACAAAGCAATGGCTTGGTGGAAAGGCTACATCGACGACTGGAAGAAGCCCTGAAAGCTACTGTGACCGACGCAAACTGGGTGGACGCTTTGCCCCTCATACTTCTTAACATCAGAGCCACACCACAATCAGACGCCAACATTTCGCCGGCCGAAATGGTGTACGGGCAGACGTTACGCCTCACCGGAGAACTACCTGCAATGAAGAACGAAACTCTCCCAGCGGGAGAATTCCTGCAGAGGCTACAAGAAACAATGACACGATTACAGCCAGTACTCCCAAGGCAGCAGGGGCCTACAGATATCCATGTCCCAAACGCCTTGCTAACGGCGACCAACGTTTTCGTTAAACATGGAGGGGTCAGAAAACCATTGCAGAGACCGTACGATGGCCCTTTCGAGTTCTACAAAGGACCCGAAGTACTTCACCATAGACATGCGAGGAAAACCTACCAATATAACAATTGACAGGGTGAAAACAGCGCACTTACCCGACAGCAGCGAAACAGAAACGGAGCACGTGGAATCAACAAGCACGAAAGTATACGATGTCTACGAAGGAGTTCCCTTTCCCCAGACGGTGGTGTCTCCTAAACAAGGAACCATAACAAAGTACGAAAGAAGAATCAAACCTTCACTGAGATACTCGGAAACTTAAAAAAAAACGAGGAGGCACCTGTGGTGGTATGAACGCACACCACCACACAAGCTTGAAAGCGCCACCTCACAGCATCGAAGCGCCAGTACTAAACGACCAAAATCAGAGCCCAAGTTTGGCGCTGGGGTGCCGGACCAAGCTTTGTAAGCAGCCTGCCTCGAACAGTCAGGCAACGTCGATAGAAACCTCCGTAAGTTTAACTCAAGCCTAGACGGCGATAAGCGGGCACCTCGTCTTGACCAATCGGAGACCTGGACGGCCAGAGTTAGGCTCCAGGAGGCCTATATAAACAACCGCGCAGCCTCAGTACACTCTCAGCGTCCCTGATATTCACACTAAGTCTCGACGCTCCGCCAGCACCTCACCCGTTGCCTTCACCGCCTCCTCGACTGCCAGCCGCCACGCCTTGTCGCTTGCTAGACGCACCAGTTCCCTGCTAGCGCCTCTGGGACTCCTTGGTCGGAGGCAGCCTCACCGGTCTGCTCTCGTCCTCCAACCACGCAGCGTCTTCCCGACAACCGTCGGTCCGCCAAGACGTGATCCGTTGCTGTATTACTTGACTGTTATATTCCCTTGTGACATTATTGTTGGCAATCTTCATAATAATACGGCATCTATTCCAGTTGTCTTTTCCTCACCTTGCCGGGTTCGTTTGCACCTCAGGCACTCACTTCGGGCTAAGATATTTCACAAGTCTATTGATATTCACAAGTCAATAGATATTCACAAGTCTACCCAGAGTGTGAAGCAGCCTGAGGAAGAACACCACAGGGATATAAACTCATCCTGAACTCTGAGTGAGATGGCCGAGCGCACTGTGCTGATATCCTTGACTCTCTGTTGAGAGGGGGTTCCAGCATGGGTCAGGCGCTCGGCCAAAGTGAGGGCGGGTAGCTGGAACCCCCCACCGTGGGGCCTTAGCTACCACTAATATAAGTGAGCTTCTGATAATTCCCTTTCACCGCCAAGTTCAAATAAAATCTTTGTTAGGCTCCTAATTCCTACACCTCAACGCAGTCAATTGTCTCTTGGTGGAGATGCTTTTGAGGAGTCCCCAGAATAAAGCTCACAACGATGATAATGGTGGCGAATATAAATAGAGTATGAAGCTAGAACATCTGATGTGCAGGGAAGACACTGAATCGCCGTCCCGTGAGATGGATGTGTATTTTCAGTGAAATATGTGGAATGAGCAGATCGGACCGTCACTCGGTGTGAATTGTAATTAAAAGAAAAATTTAGTGACTGCTGTTGCCCGATTTGTTGGAGTGGAAATATCAGAAATTGCCCTCCTATGACCTTCGTTCTGATGAGGTAGAGAGAAAGAAAAGAAAATAAACGTTTATTTCCAAGTTGCCACATGAAACACATGCCAACACATTGGCTTTTAAAAATTTCTTAATATAAGATGTCCAAAAACTAAAGTTCCATACGAGGCGTACTAACAGATAAGCCATACGAGGTATATTAATAGACAAAATATACGAGGCGTACTAATAGACAAGCCATACGTGGCGTGCTAATAGTCTAACTCAGTCAAGGGGTAGTTGAATAAGAAATGAAAATATCATCTCTTGGATATTTTATATTCCAAGAGATGGCTAACAACTTACAAAGAATTCGAATACAACTAAAGAATTCTTCGGAACTCCCAAGTTATTAGTTGAAATTATCGAAGTAAGAAAACGACAAAAAACGCTATACAGTTGACACTTGAAATTTGAATCCTGGAACGCGATACAGTGTGAGCTGCTGAGGAGCTAGCGAATTTCAAAGTTGCTGCTGTTAATAAAATTGCGAAGCCATTAATGTATAAATTACGAAAATAACTGGTGTATTTACCAAAGTGATAACTAAGTAGTTTCTGACCGAAGTTGTCGTTAACTGAATTTATTATTATTTAAATAAAAACCCTTTATGTGATGTATGTATTATTCAAAATAATAATTTTTTGTAATGAATTTCATGCAATAACTTCTTTGGAAATGAACCGTCTTCCTTATTTTCATGGAACTGTTCCTGTATAAATGTGTTTCCTTGTCATTTTACTAGAAAATTTTTTTATGGCCTTTTCACGTTTTCTTAGTTGCATCTAAGAAAATACATTTTTATTGCCGTGCGGAAATGCACTTTTATGCTCTACATAATTAGTTTTCGTGATGTAGAACCGAGTATTAAAATTGACAAAAAGGTTCAGCGCTTATGGAAACCCTTAAATTTTTACAGAAAATTCGTTTAATAATATTGAAGTTTCTCTGATTTCTCACTAGAAATGGCTTGTCATAGCTGTGTGGTTTAAGGACCTGCCCTTCCGTGAAGGCATCGAGGGTTCAAATACCGGCTCTGATGGCGAGTTTTTCCGTTGGGTATAGGGGAAAAATTCCAAGCACAATACCCAGTCTATCCAGGTGTCTGAAATGGGTACCGGTCTTGACCGAGGGAACGCGTCATGGCGTCCTGGTGTTAGTTATAATTGCTCGTCGTAGCTGTGAGACTAGCGAACTCCCCTCCGTCCAGGCAGACCCTGGTTCGAGTCCCGGCGCTGGTGGCGATTTTCTCTGTTGGGTATAGGGGAAAAATTCCAAGCACAATACCCCACTCTACCCAGGTGTCTGAAATGGGTACCGGTCTTGACCGGGGGTAAGCGTAATGGCGTCCTGGCGTTAGTTATAAGGTATTTGAAAATCCAATGTACAAGGTGATATGTGTCAGGCTTGAAATTGGAAATAAAGCATCCGTAGATGCCTTCATTATATGAAAATCCAATGTACAAGGTGATAATTTCAGGCATGAAATTGGAAATAACGCATTCGCATTCCGCAGATGCCGTTGTTTGTTACAATCCGTCTTCGGCTTCGGCACAAATGACTAGGCTATATCTACCATGCCAGAATGCATGCCAGAGAATGTATTGTTGTGGTTGTATGTTATATGACAACTGATGGGATTTAAGCTCATGAAGAGAATGTAAAAAAGTATGAAATATTAACAAGGATTGTACGAGAACACTGCAGGTGCCCTCTGATTGTGATGGGTGACATGAATGGCCATGTTGGTATGTTGAGGTGACTTCTGTTCCGAGCGGTGTGCACGTGTTTCTGGGTCCTCCGACGAATATTGTGGTGAATTAAAGTGAAGTTGCTAAAAACTGGTATAGTTTGTATATTCACGTGAGTAAAGTGTGTGACTTTGTATGGAGTGCTCGTGAGAGTAGTTTTTTGTTGCGTGAGAGTTGAGACTGAGCATTGGACTTTGGTGTGGTGACTTGCAATTTTTGACTGAGGTGTTTTGACTGGTAGTTAAGCTTTCTTTGCATATAAAGAGTATAGTGTTTGACATTGTAGAGAGTGACTGTGAGTAGTAGGAAACGTTTTTGTTTCTTTTTTTTTTTTTTTGATAACTTGATTTTCAGTAGATTTGGTGAGTGAAGACTCCTTCTGCCTGTGAAATTTGTACTGAGATAGAAGTCTGTGTCTGAGGATGGCAAGAAATAGGACTGGTCGTAGGAAGGGAGGTGCAAGTGGAATGGATGAGGAGATTGAGTGCATGACTTGTGAAGAGTGGGTAGATATAGATGCATGCAAAGGTTTGAGAGAGATGAGTCGGAGGAAGTTGAATGATCTTGTGTTTACGTGCTGGAAATGTTTGAATGACGAGAGAAAGAAGTTGGAAGAGGAGGTTGAGAGATTGACAATTCTGATGGTTGCTTTAGAGGCTGATTTGAAGGATGAAAGGAAGTTGAATGAAGGAAAGAATGAGAATGGTGCAAATGCAGTGAATGAAGAGGTAAATGGTGGTGGTGCAAGGAGTGCAAATGAAGTGGATGATGGTGCAAGGAGTGCAAATGAAGTGGATGATGGTGGAAGGAGTGTGAATGCAATAAATGAAGTGAATGGTGGTGCAAATGTGCCAGATGAGAGTAGAAGGATGAATGAGCATGATGAAAGAAGTACGAATGGGAAGAGAGTGAAGGAGCAACCTGTTGATATGCCACATGAGGTGCAGGCGCCTGTAGTGGAAGTGAATGTAAGGAAGATGGATGGAAAGAGTGATGTGAGTGGAAGAGTTGAACGAAAGAGTAGTATGAAAGGGAGAGTGAGACCTACGATTAGAATATGTGGTGACAGCATGGTGAAGAATGTGGATAGGTTTGTGAGTATGACTGACCGTAGTGGATGTACGAGCATGAGAGGAAAGGGAGTGAATGAGATTTGTAGGCATGCTGAGGAAGTGATAGATGGAATGGATGAAGGGATGGTTGTACTGCAAGGAGGTGGCAATGGATTGCTTGAATGTGGGAGAGAGCGTACGGTGAATGCAATTATGAATGTTGTTGAAAGGGCGCGAAAGAAGAATGTAAGAGTGGCTGTGACCAGTCTGCTGAGAAGGCCTGCATGTGGTGAGGAGTATGAAAGGGTGCGAAAGGAGGTGAATAGGGAAGTGCATAAAAGGATCATGAGTATGAAAGCTGAGAGTATGAGAAAGCGTGAAATGGGTTCCAGCTTCCTTGATATGGATAACCTGATCCAGAGTGGGTGTTTTCGTGGAGATGGAGTCCACCTTACTCAAGAAGGTGAGATGAAACTCTCCAGGAGATACATCCAGTGGATTGGGTGTACTCATATTATAATGGAAGGTGGAACTGGATGAATGGAAAGCTGTCAGAGCAAAAATGAAAAATGTTGTGAATTGTCCAATAGTGTTGTAAGGTTTGGATGTATAAATGTGCGTGGATGGAATGCAGGAAAGTTAAATGACCTTGTAGCAGAATTTGAGAATGGAGATTTGGATTGTGTTGGTGTAGTAGAGACCCAAATGCGTGATAGAGTCAGTTTGAAGTGTAAGGAGAGTAAGTACTACATGATTGGAAAAGGGCGTGTAAGTTGGCAAAAAAGAGGTGGTGGAGTTGGTCTCATTGTAAAAAATGCTCTAAATTGGAAATTAGAAGAAATTCCTGTTGGAAATGAACCTGAGAGTGAAGATCTGTTAGTAATAAAGTGTGAAAGAATGCATGCCAGAGAATGTGTTATTGTGGTTGTATGCTATATGACAACTGATGGTATTTTAGCTCATCAAGAGAATGTAAAAAAGTATGAAATATTAACAAGAATTGTGCAAGAGCATTGCAGATGCCCTCTGATTTTGATGGGTGATATGAATGGCCATGTTGGTATACTTGGTGAGCCTGTGAATGCAAATGGACAAAAATTGATTGATTTCTGTGATGAGAATGAACTTGAGAACCTAAATGTAACAATAGGAAATGGCTTGCATACATGGCAAAGCAGGGAATGTAAAACTGCAATTGACTATATGATAGTGAATAGTAGAGCAAGAGAGTGTGTCAAAGAAATGTTTGTAGATGAAGATGATTTTGATATTGATAGTGACCATAAAATGCTTGTACTAGAATATAATTGGGGTGGAAAGGAGCCGATGCAGAAGGCCAGCAGAGTAAGAGAAAATTGGCGTATTAAAATGGCAAACTGGGAAGAATTTAGAAATGAATTGAGTAGATGTAACTGGAACAGATGTGGAAATGTAAATGACCTAAATAAGGAGATTGCAAGAACCTTGTATGATGTGGCAGAGCAAAAGATCGGTAGAATGAAATGCAGGAAAAGTACAGGGAATGCTAGGTGGTTTACGAGTGAGATAAAGGAAGAACGAACGAGAAGGAAGACTTTAAATAAAAAACAACGCAGTATGAGGAAAATGTATGAAAGACGCAGAATTACTGAGGATGAATGGCAGAGTGTATGGAATGAGTACAAGGACCAGCAGAAGAAAGTAAAGAGAATGATCAATGAGGCTAGGGTTAAAGAAGAGAGACACCAAGTTGAAAATCTAAGAAAGAAAGGTCTAGATGGAATAAAAGATTGGTATAGGTTTATACAAGGTAATGATAGAGGTAGTGAAGTTCAAGTTGATGAATTAGTAGTCAATGGTTGCAGTGTGCAAGATAGGATGCAAATGGTGAAAGCAGTTGAAGAATACTGGGAGGACATTGGTGGAATGAATGAGCAGGTTACAGATGGTGAACCAATAAATTTTCTGATAGATGAACATGAACTGCAAATGGAAGACGAAATCACTTGTGAAGAGATTGTAAGTTTTTTGAAGAAAGTGAAAAAGGGAAAGGCATGTGGCCCTGATAAGATACCATATGAGTTCTATAAATGTGGAGGAGAGAGTGTAGTCAGTATGTTGAAATGTTTATTTGATGAGATATGGAAGAGTGAAAGAGTACCGGATGACTGGAACAAGTGTAATGTAGTTCTGTTGCATAAGGGTGGACATAAGAGTATGAAAGAACTTAAAAATTACAGACCAATTGCACTGGGTGACACCGTATGTAAGATCTTTTGTGGTATTTTGAATGAGAGAATGAAAAATTTAGTTGAGGAATTAGGAGTCCTGGGAGAAGAACAGAATGGTTTTAGGCAAGATAGACGGGGGGAGGATAATCTGTTTGTAGTGAGTGAAATAATTGAGCGAATGAAGAAGGATAACAAGAAGGTATATTTAGCATTCCTGGATATTGAAAAGGCGTATGACAGAGTGGATCGGGTTAGGCTGTTTGAAATTTTGAGAAAAGTTGGTTTTAGCAGAAAAATAGTGAACATTGTACAGAGTCTGTATGAGAACACAAGTGCTATCTACAGGTTAGGAAATTTGGAAACAGGGCAAGTGAGGAGTGTTAGAGGAGTGAGACAGGGCTGTACTCTGTCCCCCCTGTTGTTTGGATTGTACACAGAAGAATTAGCAGTTCGACTGAGAGGGAGTGGTTTAGGACTGCAAGTTGGTAATGAGAGACTGAGCTGTTTGTTGTATGCTGATGATGTGGTTGTGGTTAGTGAATGTGGTCATGAACTACAAAGGATGCTTGACATTGTGAATGGATATAGTACAGATTTCAAGATGAACTTTGGTGCCGATAAAAGTAAGGTCATGGTTATAAATAGTGATGAGACTGATAGAGACAGACTGTGGAATATTGGAGAAATCAGAATAGGTAGAACAAAAGAATACAAATATCTAGGTTGTATGATGAGTGAAGATGGATGTACTAGAACTAAAATGGAGAAAGTGGCTAAAGCAATGCAGTGGAGTGGACGGTTAGGTAGTGTGGCCAGATACAGAGCAAACAAGTACAAATGTGTGAGAGGAATGTGGAAGTATGTTGCTGTACCTAGTGTCATGTATGGTATGAGTGCTCTTGCCTGGAATGGAAGTGATCTTGAAAAGCTGGATGTGATACAAAATAAGGTAGGACGTGTAGCATTGGGTGCTCCGAAATGGACAGCTACAGAAGCCATTAGAGGTGACCTAGGGTGGAGCCTATTTTCAGAAAGAATGATGAAAGCTGTGCTGAATTATAAGGTGAGAATTGAAAGAATGCAGAATAGCAGGTGGGTAAGGCGAATCTTTGAATGGAATCTGAGTGTAAGCTATTGGGAGAAAGTATGTTGGGGGCATGCAAGGAAACTCAGTATGCAAAAGATTATTCATGTTAGAATTGGGAGACCTGTGGATGACTGGAGTTTAATAAATGTAGGAGGTGTAGGGCCTGAGTGGGACTGCAAGAGGTGGAAGAAAGAGATTGAGAGACAAACAAAAGAGTATGGATTGAATAAGTGGAAGCTTAGCATGATGCGCAAGCCTACACTTAACTGGTATATGAAAAAGAAAGCACCTAAGTTTGAGCTGTTCTATGATGGTAGTTTTGGAAGTCAACTCTTGTTTGCTGTGAGATGTAAGTCATTGAGTGTGAACAGACGTACATGGAGATGGAATGAGAATAATAACAGATTATGTCAGCAGTGTAATAGTGGAGTAGAGGAAACAATTGAGCATTTTGTGCTGGAATGTAGTAAGTATGAGCAAGAGAGAGAGAGTTTTATGAATGTGGTGTCTGAGCAGTATGGAGAGAATGAGTGGAATGCCAGATGTGCTGAAGATGATTGCGGTATGAGCTGTCTTGCTGGATTGGATCAGGAGTGTAATGCGAGTATCACTGAGGCTATGAAAGTGTTTCTTGTGCGTGCCTGGAGTAAAAGACAGTGACTGGAATGAGCCAGTCTGGTAGAATGGGCTGTAATGACCCAATGTGCCGGGGGATGGTGTTTTGACACACTGGCTGTCCCGGTGATGCCTTCCAATGGAGGCTTGTGACAAGGATCGTAGATCCTGAGTAGTTTAGTGGACAAGTCTGGTACCAGGCGCTGAACTCTTTGTGTGAAAATTGTGGAGGGAATTGTAGGCCGTTACAAAGGCCCCGACACTGTCGGCCCTCAAGTTCAAGTTCAAGTTCAAGTTGGTATACTTGGTGAGCCGGTGAATGCAAATGGACAAAAATTAATAGATTTTTGTGATGAGAATGAACTTGAAAACCTGAATGTCACAATAGGAAATGGCTTGCATACATGGCAAAGCAGGGAATGGAAAACTGCAATTGACTATATGATTGTGAATAGTAGAGCAAGAGAGTGTGTCAACGAAATGTTTGTAGATGAAGATGATTTTGATATTGATAGTGACCATAAAATGCTTGTGCTTGAATACAACTGGGGTAGAAAGAAGTCAATGCAAAAGGTCAGTAGGGTAATTCATCAAATATTGAACAGAAATCACGTGTGTCTAGAAACAACCTTCATAAATCGGTAACTTTTGCTCTGAATAACTCTTGCGGGCCTCAAGGTTATTCTTGAACAGTTGCTTTCTTGTTCTGTGATGTCGCTTGAAAGACAACGTAGATTATTGAAATGTATTTATTGTTCTAAAAATCGAATTCTTTAATAACATAATTTCATCAATATCGAACATGAATCGAACAAGAATTTTGATTCGAACAGGATGGTTTGTCAATTAGTTCTCTTCGTATGGAACTTTTGTTAGACTATTAGCACGCCACGTATGGTTTGTCTATTAGTACGCCTCGTATATTTTGTCCATTAATATGCCTCGTATGGTCTATCTATTTGTACACCTCATGTGGCCACTTGGAAAATAAACGTTTTTCTTTCATTCTTTTTTTCTTTGGTGCACTGGATTTTCTTGGAAGTGCTCGCGGTGGCACATCGGTTAAGGGATCGGACTTGTATGTTGGAGTTGCGGGTTCGTATCCCGGCGCTGGCGCTGCGTTTTTCCCCGTTGGGTATAAGGGAAAGCTCAAGCACAATACCCCACTCAACCCAGGTGTCGGAAATGGGTACCGGCTTTACGGGGGAACCGTCATGGTGTCCTATATATAGTGTTAGTTATAAGACATTTGAAAAACCAATGCTTAAGATCATTTGTATCAGGCTTGATTGGAAATAAAGCATCCCAAAGATGCCGATGTTTGTTTTGTTTGTTTGTTTGAAATAACTGTCTCATTACTTATTTTCAAGATGCATTTGAATGGAGAGTTATCAAAATTTGAATATGATGTCGATGTTTCATTTGCAGTGTTTGTTGAACCATCATTGTGATCATCAACCTGTGTGACCTTTTTTGGAGTAGAGTGTAAAGCACTCGTCAATGAATTATTATTGATGCTTGCATCAATTTTCTTGGCAAGGGATTGATCATCAGTAAATGTAGCCAGACGAATCATTGATGATCTTGAGGGCTTTGGAACACCAGCAGATGATTGATAGCCCCTCACCAGAATTCCCATCTTCAACTATTCAATGTTATTATCAAGCGTTAATACAATATTTTAATGAAATAAAACAGGCGTTCAATAGATCGATTCAGTTATTTAAAAGAATTAAGAATCGAAAAGCTTTGTTCGAGGCATAAATTCATGATTTTTAAGGAATTTTGATTCGAACACCTTTGTTCAGTATTTAATACTGACATGAAAAAGGAACTGAATGTCGAACATGGAATAATTATCAAGTTTTTGGCGGAAAAGAAAAAAATACAGTAACAGAACATCATATGACAACACTACTCTCTAGTTATGACGGGAGGTTGACGGTGACCCAACAACAATTAAACCGTCGCAATTTTCCCGAGGTGCGTAAGATTTTTCGAGTGAAAAAATTCGACCAATTTGTAAGGGTCGTACAGAAAATGCGTTCGCAACAGCTGGTAGCAGTTTGCAGCTCACAGAAATGAGTTTTTATCACTAAAATAGGAGTTTTAGATGTAAGATCACTGGCACTGAGCAAGTTTGGATGCTTACTAAATTTATTACGCGCATATTTCCAAAGTTGTTCGATAATCAGTTCAGTTCGATATTTGATGAATTACCCTAGTGTGAAAGAAAGTTGGCAGATAAAAAAGGCAAACTGGGAAGAATTTAAGAATGAATTGAGTAGGTATAACTGGAACAGGTGTGGAAATGTAAATGACCTAAATGGTGAGATTGCAAGAACCTTGTATGATGTGGCAGAGCAAAAGATTGGTAGAATAAAATGTAAGAAAGGGACAGGGAATGCCAGGTGGTTTACAAGTGAGATAAAGGAAGAACGAATGAGAAGAAAGACTTTAAATAAGAAACAACGCAGTATGAGGAAAATGTATGATAAAACAGAATTACTGAGGATGAATGGCAGAGTGTATGGAATGAGAACAAGGACCAGCAGAAGAAAGTAAGGAGAATGATTAATGAGGCTAGAGTTGAAGAGGAGAGACACCAAGTTGAAAATCTAAGAAAGAAAGGTCCGGATGGAATAAAAGATTGGTATAAGTTTATACAAGGTAATGATAGAAGTAGTGAAGTTCAAGTTGATGAATTAGTAGTTAATGGTTGCAGTGTGCAAGATAGGATGCAACTGGTGAAAGCAGTTGAAGAATACTGGGAGGACATTGGTGGAATGAATGAGCAGGTTACAGATAATGCACCCATAAATTTTCTGATTGATGAACGTGAACTGCAAATGGAAGACGAAATCACTTGTGAAGAGATTGTAAGTTTTTTGAAGAAAGTGAAAAATGGAAAGGCATGTGGCCCTGATAAGATCCCATATGAGTTCTATAAATTTGGAGGAGAGAATGTGGTCAGTATGTTGAAATGTTTATTTGATGAGATATGGAAGAGTGAAAGAGTACCGGATGAGTGGAACAAGTGTAATGTAGTTCTGTTGCATAAGGGTGGACATAAGAGTATGAAAGAACTTAAAAATTACAGACCAATTGCACTGGGTGACACTATATGTAAGATATTTTGTGGTATTTTGAATGAGAGAATGAAAAATTTAGTTGAGGAATTAGGAGTCCTAGGTGAAGAACAGAATGGTTTTAGGCAGGATAGACGTGGGGAAGATAATCTGTTTGTAGTGAGTGAAATAATTGAGCAAATGAGGAAGGATGATAAGAAGGTGTATTTAGCATTCCTGGATATTGAAAAAGCGTATGACAGAGTGGATCGGGTTAGGCTCTTTGAAGTTCTGAGAAAAGTTGGGTTTAGCAGAAAAATAGTAAAAATTGTACAAAGTCTGTATGAAAACACAAGCGCTATATACAGGTTAGGAAATTTGGAAACGGGGCAAGTGAGGAGTGTTAGAGGAGTGAGACAGGGCTGTACTCTGTCTCCCCTGTTGTTTGGATTGTACACAGAAGAATTAGCAGTTCGACTGAGAAGGAGTGGCTTAGGACTGAAAGTTGGTAATGAGAGACTGAGCTGTTTGTTGTATGCTGATGATGTGGTTGTGGTTAGTGGATGTGGACATGAACTGCAAAGGATGCTTGACATTGTGAACGGATATAGTGCAGATTTCAAGATGAACTTCGGTGCCGACAAAAGCAAGGTTATGGTTATAAATAGTGATGAGACTGATAGACAGACTGTGGAATATTGGAGAAATCAGAATAGGTAGAACAAAAGAATACAAATATCTAGGTTGTATGATAAGTGAAGATGGATGTACTAGAACTAAGGGTGAGAAAGTGGCAAAAGCTATGCAGTGGAGTGGACGATTAAGTAGCGTGGCCAGATACAGAGCAAACAAGTATGAATGTGTGAGAGGAATGTGGAAGTATGTTGCTGTACCTAGTGTCATGTATGGTATGAGTGCTCTTGCCTGAAATGGAAGTGATCTTGAAAAGCTGGATGTAATACAAAATAAGGTAGGACGGTTAGCATTGGGTGCTCCAAAATGGACAGCTACAGAAGCCATTAGAGGTGACCTTGGGTGGAGCCTATTTTCAAAAAGAATGATGAAGGCAGTGCTGAATTATAAGGTGAGAATTGAAAGAATGCAGAATAGCAGATAGGTAAAGCAAATTTTTGAATGGAATCTGAGTGTAAGCTATTGGGAGAAAGTGTGTTGGGGGCATGCAAGGAAGCTTAGTATGCAAAAGATTATTCATGTTAGAATTGGGAGACCTGTGGATGACTGGAGTTTAATAAATCCTGGAGGTGTAGGGCCTGAGTGGGACTGCAAGAGGTGGAAGAAAGAGTTTGAGAGACAAACAAAAGAGTATGGATTGAATAAGTGGAGGCTTAGCATGGTGCGGAAGCCTACACTTGACTGGTATATGAAAAAAGAAGCACCTAAGTTTGAGATGTTCTATGATGGTAGTTTTGGAAGTCAACTCTTGTTTGCTGTGAGATGTAAGTCATTGAGTGTGAACAGACGTACATGGAGGTGGAATGAGAATAATAACAGATTATGTTGGCAGTGTATTAGTGGAGTGGAGGAAACAATTGAGCATTTTGTGCTGGAATGTAATAAGTATGAGCAAGAGAGAGAAAGTTTTATGAATGTGGTGCTTGAGCAATGGAGAGAATGAGTGGTATGCCAGATGTGCTGAAGATGATTGCGGTATGAGCTGTCTTGCTGGATTGGATCAGGAGTGCAATTTGAGTATCATTGAAGCTATGAAATTGTTTCTTGTGCGTGCCTGGAGTAAGAGACAGTGACTGGAATGAGCCAGTCAGGTAGAATGGTCAGTAATGACCCAATATGCCTGGGGATGGTGTTTTGACGCACTGGCTATCCCAGTGATGCCATCCAATGGCAGCTTGTGACAAGGATTGGTAAATCCTGAGTAATTTAGTGGACAAGTCTGGTACCAGGCGCTTAACTCTTTGTGTGATAACTGTGGAGGGAATTGTAGGCCGTTACAAAGGCCCCGACGCTGTCAGCCCTCAATTTCAAGTTCAAGTTCAAGTTCTACCGATCGAAGTGATTGTTCTTCCGTTTCGTTCCGAGCGGTGTGCACGTGTTTCTGGTCCTCCGACGAATATTGTGGTGAATTAAAGTGAAGTTGCTAAAAAATGGTATAGTTTGTATATTCACGTGAGTACAGTGTGTGACTTTGTATGGAGTGCTCGTGAGAGTAGTTTTTTTGTTGCGTGAGATTTGAGACTGAGCATTGGACTTTGGTGTGGTGACTTGCAAGTTTTGACTGAGGTGTTTTGACTGGTAGTTAAGCTTTCTTTGCATATAAAGAGTATAGTGTGTGACATTGTAGAGAGTGACTGTGAGTAGTAGGAAACGTTTTTGTTTCTTTTTGTTTGATAACTTGATTTTCAGTAGATTTGGTGAGTGAAGACTTCTTCTGCCTGTGAAATTGGGGTCAATATTGAATAAAATGTTGTCAATGATTATGATAATTCCGTCACCAAGAATGTATAGAGGAACCCAATTTGAAACGTTGTACAAGAACGTTCTTCCCGGAAATGCTTCGTTTTTGAGTTGTTAACCTTTAAAGTTTTTGTTTCCGCGCCAATCAGCTGCAATAATAAATCGCCCGCCAACCACGCGGCCGGGCAAAAACAGTGCGAGAAGTAACTGTTTACGCAATATATGTTATTGTTCTTACCTGAAAATGAGATGAACTAAAGTGTTGTTACAACCTCTTCATAGACGTTGCTATCTTCGTCTTCGTCTTCGTCAGTCGCAGGAATAGGACGATTTCGATGTTTCGGTTTATCTCGTTTAATCAGTGATGGCAGGTAAAGTTTAGCGGCGTGCAACAAGAATGCATGAAAAGCGTTATCCTGATGTTCTTTAATGAACATATAACGCCCTAAGTATTGTTTCAAATATTGAGTACAAATTCCTGTTTTTTTTATGAATTGTTTAACATCCAACCACAACCTTTCAATGTTTTGCGTGTGAATGTTTTGATTATCAGGATCGACAAAATTAAGTGAGTGGTTGATAGCTAAATGTTTATAACCTTCATCGGAAAGGGTATCATATGCTTTCCACAAATCGGAATAAATTGTGGTACCTCGCCAAATGAATTTTTTAATAATCGCAACTAGCGTTTCTTTATTCCTTGGTTTCGGGTTGTCATCGTCGTCTAGCAAAGGAATAATAAATCTCTTCTTCGAAGATCTTTCGATACCGCCGAACAGCCAAACCTGCTGCTTGATTCGTCCACGATCGTACTTTCTCATCGCAAGAAGAGTTTCGTCTATTTCAACAGAAATTCCGACTCCTCCAATTGCTTCTTGGTTATGGAACCAATCTTCTGTCACTTCGCTACAGAATGATCTCCAATCAACACTAGTGCAAATATTTATTTTCAAATTCTTCAATGCAATTTCATGGCAAAATTCCTTTTCTAGCCAACAACGTATGAAAATTAGTATTTGAGACGGAGTAAGACGGGAGCCAGATAAGAATGAACCATTATAGAGAGAAATGTCAAAGCTGCACTTTTTACGGGTTTTAATTTTGTTCAATTTTTCATAATGCCAACAAGATAATTGATTTCTACTTTCCGAATACACCAATTTGTGGCCACAGTTAGGGCACATAGGTATCTCACTTTCTTCCTTGGAATGAATAACGGAATGAGAACTGAATAGTTTTAAACTAGCAGTATTGTCATTAAAATATTGTTTGATGCATTCAAATAGTGTGGGAGAACATCCCTTGCATGAACCTTTCACCGCAACAGCCATACCAAAACTGCTGTTGATGTTTAAAATGACTCATTTTGCGCGGGAAACGCCAGTCAGGAACGTCGTTCGTATAACTTTAGAATTGAAAAGGAGCTAACCCTCTATTAAAAACGTAAAGAGGTTGGGTTGTGAGGGGTAGCCACAGTTCTTTTAATGAAAATTATAAATGAAGCTTTTTAGCAACGTCCGTTTACATCGAATCGGTATCGATTCGGTACTGGGGGCAGCCATCATGGAGTCGATTTAAACAAATGTAAATAGAAAGCTTCATTTATAATTTTCACTAAAAGAACTGTTGCTACCCCTCACGACCCAACCTCTTTACGTTTGTAATAGGGGGTTAGTTCCGTTATTGTCAAATAACAATAATTGCTTTTGCAGAAAAAAGGCAATTCAGGAGCGCCGTTCCTATAACTTCAAATTTAAATAACTCGAAAACTAAGCATTTCCGGAAAGAACGTTTTTGTGAAACGTTTTAAAACAGGTTCCTCTATACATTCTTGGTCACGGAATTTTGAAAATCGTTGACAACATTATATTCAATATTGACCGAAATTTGTACTGAGATAGAAGTCTGTGTTTAAGGATGGCAAGAAATAGGACTGGTCGTAGGAATTGAGATGCAAGTGGAATGGATGAGGAGATTGAGTGCATGACTTGTAAAGAGTCGGTAGATATAGATGCATGCAATGGTTTGAGAGAGATGAGTTGGAGGAAGTTGTATGATCTTGTGTTTACATGCTGGAAATGTTTGAATGACAAGAGAAAGAAGTTGGAAGAGGAGGTTGAGAGATTGACAATTCTGATGGTTGCTTTAGAGGCTGATTTGAAGGATGAAAGGAAGTTGAATGAAGGAAAGAATGAGAATGGTGCAAATGCAGTGAATGAAGATGTAAATGGTGGTGGCGCAAGGAGTGCAAATGAATTGGATGACGGCGCAAGGAGTGCAAATGAAGTGGATGATGGTGCAAGGAGTGTGAATGCAATAAATGAAGTGAATGGTGGTGCAAATGTGCCAGATGAGAGTAGAAGGATGAATGAGCATGATGAAAGAAGTACAAATGGGAAGAGAGTGAAGGAGCAACCTGTTGATATGCCACATGAGGTGCAGGCGCCTGTAGTGGAAGTGAATGAAAGGAAGATGGATGGAAAGAGTGATGTGAGTGGAAGAGTTGAACGAAAGAGTAGTATGAAAGGGAGAGTGAGACCTACGATTAGAATATGTGGTGACAGCATGGTGAAGAATGTGGATAGGTTTGTGAGTATGACTGACCGTAGTGGATGTACGAGCATGAGAGGAAAGGGAGTGAATGAGATTTGTAGGCATGCTGAGGAAGTCATAGATGGAATGGATGAAGGGATGGTTGTACTGCAAGGAGGTGGCAATGGATTGCTTGAATGTGGGAGAGAGCGTACGGTGAATGCAATTATGAATGTTGTTGAAAGGGCACGAAAGAAGAATGTAAGAGTGGCTGTGACCAGCCTGCTGAGAAGGCCTGCATGTGGTGAGGAGTATGAAAGGGTGCAAAGGAGGTGAATAGGGAAGTGCATGAAAGGATTATGAGTATGAAAGCTGAGAGTATGAGAAAGCGTGAAATGGGTTCCAGCTTCCTTGATATGGATAACCTGATACAGAGTGGGTGTTTTCATGGAGATGGAGTCCACCTTACTCAAGAAGATGAGATGAAACTCTCCAGGAGATACATCCAGTGGATTGGGTGTACTCATATTGTAATGGAAGGTGGAACTGGATGAATGGAAAGCTGTCAGAGCAAAAATGAAAAATGTTGTGAATTGTCCAATAGTGTTGTAAGGTTTGGATGTATAAATGTGCGTGGATGGAATGCAGGAAAGTTAAATGACCTTGTAGCAGAATTTAAGAATGGAAATTTGGATTGTGTTGGTGTAGTAGAGACCCAAATGCGTGATAGAGTCAGTTTAAAATGTAAGGAGAGTAAGTACTATATGATTGGAAAAGGGCGTGTAAGTTGGCAAAAAAGAGGTGGTGGAGTTGGTCTCATTGTAAAAAATGCTCTAAATTGGAAATTAGAAGAAATTCCTGTTGGAAATGAACCTGAGAGTGAAGATCTGTTAGTAATAAAGTGTGAAAGAATGCATGCCAGAGAATGTGTTATTGTGGTTGTATGCTATATGACAACTGATGGTATTTTAGCTCATCAAGAGAATGTAAAAAAGTATGAAATATTAACAAGAATTGTGCAAGAGCATTGCAGGTGCCCTCTGATTGTGATGGGTGATATGAATGGCCATGTTGGTATACTTGGTGAGCCTGTGAATGCAAATGGACAAAAATTGATTGATTTCTGTGATGAGAATGAACTTGAGAACCTGAATGTAACAATAGGAAATGGCTTGCATACATGGCAAAGCAGGGAATGTAAAACTGCAATTGATTATATGATAGTGAATAGTAGAGCAAGAATATGTGTCAGAGAAATGTTTGTAGATGAAGATGATTTTGATATTGATAGTGACAATAAAATGCTTGTACTAGAATATAATTGGGGTGGAAAGGAGTCAATGCAGAAGGCCAGCAGAGTAAGAGAAAATTGGCGTAGTAAAATGGCAAACTGGGAAGAATTTAGAAATGAATTGAGTAGATGTAACTGGAACAGGTGTAGAAATGTAAATGACCTAAATAAGGAGATTGCAAGAACCTTGTATGATGTGGCAGAGCAAAAGATTGGTAGAATGAAATGCAGGAAAAGTACGGGGAATGCTAGGTGGTTTACGAGTGAGATAAAGGAAGAACGAATGAGAAGGAAGACTTTAAATAAAAAACAACGCTGTATGAGGAAAATGTATGAAAGACGCAGAATTACTGAGGATGAATGGCAGAGTGTATGAAATGAGTACAAGGACCAGCAGAAGAAAGTAAAGAGAATGATCAATGAGGCTAGGGTTAAAGAAGAGAGACACCAAGTTGAAAATCTAAGAAAGAAAGATCCAGATGGAATAAAAGATTGTTATAGGTTTATACAAGGTAATGATAGAGGTAGTGAAGTTCAAGTTGATGAATTAGTAGTCAATGGTTGCAGTGTGCAAGATAGGATGCAAATGGTGAAAGCAGTTGAAGAATACTGGGAGGACATTGGTGGAATGAATGAGCAGGTTACAGATATAGAAAAAAAAGGATTGATTAATGTTATATATAGGATATTGAAATATGCGGAGTTTCGTAATGGGGAAATTTACCGTAATTTATTACGTCAAATGTCAGAACGACATTTAAACAAGACCAATGCACTAAAACTAAGGGCAACAAAGGTAAGAGTCCTTCAGAGCCGATCTTCTGGGAGACAGGCGGGCGGTCCACTTGCGATCTCTGACTGCCGTCGTAGGAAGCAAGCACCCGTGCTCTGTGGAGTTAGTTGCAGTTAGTTACGATATAGTGTTTAGTCTTAGGTTTAATACGGTTTATCGTTGTAAAATAAGATTTTAGGTAATAAGTTTATAAGTTTTTAGGTAAGTTATAAGTTATAAGTTATAAGTTTTTAGGTAAGTTATAAGTTATAAGTTTTTAGGTAAGTTATAAGCTATAAGTTTTTAGGTAAGTTAAAAGTTATAAGTTTTTAGGTAAGTTATGAGCTATAAGTTTTTAGGTAAGTTATGAGCTATAAGTTTTTAGGTAAGTTATGAGCTATAAGTTTTTAGGTAAGTTATAAGCTATAAGTTTTTAGGTAAGTTATAAGCTATAAGTTTTTAGGTAAGTTATAAGTTATAAGTTTTTAGGTAAGTTATAAGCTATAAGTTTTTAGGTAAGTTATAAGTTTTTAGGTAAGTTATAAGTTTTAAGTTTTTAAGAATGCATGGGGAAACGTCGTCCTAAGTACCCAGCTCACGGCATGGCAAGTAATTGGTTACTGAACTAATAGTTCACCAACCTCCAATAAGCTCGTGAGCATCAGGACGTGCCGGGAAGCGGAGTCAGGCGAGTGGATGGTGAGCGGAGCAGTCAGCAGCAAGTAGGATGCCTTAGCCCGTCATCCCCGTCCGCTCGGTCCTCGGTGGAACGGAGAAGCGCAGCGTAGCGATGCGAAGGAAACCCCACTGGCGTCCCTGCGTTGGCAGCACGGGAGATTCCGCTGGGGATGCGGAGGCCGGTGGAAACGGCAAAGGCTGTGTAGGCTCCAGTAATAAAGTTTGATGATGAAGTTGAGAGGTCAATGGCTGGAGGCTATCTGAATCGGCCTCGAGAAAATTTGAGAGGTCAGTGCAGTTTGGCTCAAATGTTGTATTCAATTGGCTGTATTCAGGATGGTAAACTACAGTTCAAAAACCAAAAACGAGCCTAGAGCTGGGTTTTGAAATTTTTATATATTAAAGTAATAAGTTTTGGCTACATCAATTTTAAGGTTAATATTCTGAGATTAAGTTTTACTTATAAGTTAAATGTTAATTTGATTTTATTCCTTAATTTTAAGTTCACGAGGAAACAAGCTTAAATTTAATTAATTGTAAAACGATTACAGGATAGCCTGTAAGTTTTCTGTACAACAGATGATGAACCGATAAATTTTCTGATAGGGTAATTCATCAAATATCGAACTGAACTGATTATCGAACAACTTTGGAAATATGCGCGTAATAAATTTAGTAAGCATCCAAACTTGCTCAGTGCCAGTGATCTTACATCTAAAACTCCTATTTTAGTGATAAAAACTCATTTCTGTGAGCTGCAAACTGCTACCAGCTGTTGCGAACGCATTTTCTGTACGACCCTTACAAATTGGTCGAATTTTTTCACTCGAAAAATCTTACGCACCTCGGGAAAATTGCGACGGTTTAATTGTTGTTGGGTCACCGTCAACCTCCCGTCATAACTAGAGAGTAGTGTTGTCATATGATGTTCTGTTACTGTATTTTTTTCTTTTCCGCCAAAAACTTGATAATTATTCCATGTTCGACATTCAGTTCCTTTTTCATGTCAGTATTAAATACTGAACAAAGGTGTTCGAATCAAAATTCCTTAAAAATCATGAATTTATGCCTCGAACAAAGCTTTTCGATTCTTAATTCTTTTAAATAACTGAATCGATGTATTGAACGCCTGTTTTATTTCATTAAAATATTGTATTAACGCTTGATAATAACATTGAATAGTTGAAGATGGGAATTCTGATGAGGGGCTATCAATCATCTGCTGGTGTTCCAAAGCCCTCAAGATCATCAATGATTCGTCTGGCTACATTTACTGATGATCAATCCCTTGCCAAGAAAATTGATGCAAGCATCAATAATAATTCATTGACGAGTGCTTTACACTCTACTCCAAAAAAGGTCACACAGGTTGATGATCACAATGATGGTTCAACAAACACTGCAAATGAAACATCGACATCATATTCAAATTTTGATAACTCTCCATTCAAATGCATCTTGAAAATAAGTAATGAGACAGTTATTTCAAACAAACAAACAAAACAAACATCGGCATCTTTGGGATGCTTTATTTCCAATCAAGCCTGATACAAATGATCTTAAGCATTGGTTTTTCAAATGTCTTATAACTAACACTATATATAGGACACCATGACGGTTCCCCCGTAAAGCCGGGTACCCATTTCCGACGCCTGGGTCGAGTGGGGTATTGTGCTTGAGCTTTCCCTTATACCCAACGGGGAAAATCGCAGCGCCAGCACCGGGATACGAACCCGCGACTCCAACATACAAGTCCGATCCCTTAACCGATGTGCCACCGCGAGTACTTCCAAGAAAATCCAGTGCACCAAAGAAAAAAAGAATGAAAGAAAAACGTTTATTTTCCAAGTGGCCACATGAGGTGTACATATAGATAGACCATACGAGGCATATTAATGGACAAAATATACGAGGCGTACTAATAGACAAACCATACGTGGCGTGCTAATAGTCTAACAAAAGTTCCATACGAAGAGAACTAATTGACAAACCATCCTGTTCGAATCAAAATTCTTGTTCGATTCCTGTTCGATATTGATGAAATTATGTTACTAAAGAATTTGATTTTTAGAACAATAAATACATTTCAATAATCTACGTTGTCTTTCAAGCGACATCACAGAACAAGAAAGCAACTGTTCAAGAATAACCTTGAGGCCCGCAAGAGATATTCAGAGCAAAAGTTACCGATTTATGAAGGTTGTTTCTAGACACACGTGATTTCTGTTCGATATTTGATGAATTACCCTAGATGAACATGAACTGCAAATGGAAGACGAAATCACTTGTGAAGAGATGGTAAGTTTTTTGAAGAAAGTGAAAAATGGAAAGGCATGTGGCCCTGATAAGATACCATATGAGTTCTATAAATGTGGAGGAGAGAGTGTAGTCAGTATGTTGAAATGTTTATTTGATGAGATATGGAAGAGTGAAAGAGTACCGGATGACTGGAACAAGTGTAATGTAGTTCTGTTGCATAAGGGTGGACATAAGAGTATGAAAGAACTTAAAAATTACAGACCAATTGCACTGGGTGACACCGTATGTAAGATCTTTTGTGGTATTTTGAATGAGAGAATGAAAAATTTAGTTGAGGAATTAGGAGTCCTGGGAGAAGAACAGAATGGTTTTAGGCAAGATAGACGGGGGGAGGATAATCTGTTTGTAGTGAGTGAAATAATTGAGTGAATGAAGAAGGATAACAAGAAGGTATATTTAGCATTCCTGGATATTGAAAAGGCGTATGACAGAGTGGATCGGGTTAGGCTGTTTGAAATTTTGAGAAAAGTTGGTTTTAGCAGAAAAATGGTGAACATTGTACAGAGTCTGTATGAGAACACAAGTGCTATCTACAGGTTAGGAAATTTGGAAACAGGGCAAGTGAGGAGTGTTAGAGGAGTGAGACAGGGCTGTACTCTGTCCCCCCTGTTGTTTGGATTGTACACAGAAGAATTAGCAGTTCGACTGAGAGGGAGTGGTTTAGGACTGAAAGTTGGTAATGAGAGACTGAGCTGTTTGTTGTATGCTGATGATGTGGTTGTGGTTAGTGAATGTGGTCATGAACTACAGAGGATGCTTGACATTGTGAATGGATATAGTACAGATTTCAAGATGAACTTTGGTGCCGATAAAAGTAAGGTCATGGTTATAAATAGTGATGAGACTGATAGAGACAGACTGTGGAATATTGGAGAAATCAGAATAGGTAGAACAAAAGAATACAAATATCTAGGTTGTATGATAAGTGAAGATGGATGTACTAGAACTAAAGGTGAGAAAGTGGCTAAAGCAATGCAGTGGAGTGGATGGTTAGGTAGTGTGGCCAGATACAGAGCAAAAAAGTACGAATGTGTGAGAGGAATGTAGAAGTATGTTGCTGTACCTAGTGTCATGTATGGTATGAGTGCTCTTGCTTGGAATGGAAGTGATCTTGAAGAGCTGGATGTGATACAAAATAAGGTAGGACGTGTAGCATTGGGTGCTCCGAAATGGACAGCTATAGAAGCCATTAGAGGTGACCTAGGGTGGAGCCTATTTTCAGAAAGAATTGTGGTAGGTCTGGCAGTCGGGGTCGCGGAATTTTCTATCATACCCTGGGCTGCGCGACCCCTACTTCACCAGCCTAACCAACGTAAAGCACGGGTCGTAGCGCTGCTACCTTATTTTCACTGCACCCAAAGTTCCATCCGACCTTACTGACCTATCTCGGGAGCATCCAAGGCTCGACTCAGCCAACAAACTTCAGAGACGTCACCGGCTTCGGTACAGTCGCCGACCAACAGGTTTGCCAAGTCACGCCTAAATACGAGTTACGACCGGACTTCCCTCGACAACTGGCACCAGTTCCTGGTAATTTTCAGACCCAAACTTGTGGCGCTATTCTCAAGCCGGCCTTCATGGGAAACAACGAAAATGCGAAAACTTGCGTTTATTGGTATCCACATTCAGGATATTACACTTTAAAACATACTACTACTTACGATAAAATCGGTCGGCATGGCTACATTACGTGCACCCATACGATCCTGCTCTATATATTGGCGACTATCTTACGGCGGAGTCTTCTAGCACAGGACGTTAGCCTTTATTAACTTGTCCTTGCTCAGACCCACCATATCACGCACAACGTAGTCACCGACGAAAGTATACACGGAGGAGTACAAAGATAGCCAAGCCGACCTCTACAGGCTCCAAAAACTAACTCTCCCAACCCATCCTCGGCAACCCTCCACATGCTCTCGCTATTACGCGCAACAGGTCGCGCGTGGATGTTACGTTCCAGAATATACAAAAACGCAACTACTAATAAACTTCACAATAGTAGCACACTACTATAGAATGATGAAAGCTGTGCTGAATTATAAGGTGAGAATTGAAAGAATGCAGAATAGCAGGTGGGTAAGGCGAATCTTTGAATGGAATCTGAGTGTAAGCTATTGGGAGAAAGTATGTTGGGGGCATGCAAGGAAGGAAACTCAGTATGCAAAAGATTATTCATGTTAGAATTGGGAGACCTGTGGATGACTGGAGTTTAATAAATGTTGGAGGTGTAGGGCCTGAGTGGGACTGCAAGAGGTGGAAGAAAGAGATTGAGAGACAAACAAAAGAGTATGGATTGAATAAGTGGAAGCTTAGCATGATGCGGAAGCCTACACTTAACTGGTATATGAAAAAGAAAGCACCTAAGTTTGAGATGTTCTAACTATGATGGTAGTTTTGGAAGTCAACTCTTGTTTGCTGTGAGATGTAAGTCATTGAGTGTGAACAGACGTACATGGAGGTGGAATGAGAATAATAACAGATTATGTCTGCAGTATATTAGTGGAGTGGAGGAAACAATTGAGCATTTTGTGCTAGAATGTAGTAAGTATGAGCAAGAGAGAGAAAGTTTTATGAATGTGGTGCTTGAGCAGTATGGAGAGAATGAGTGGTATGCCAGATGTGCTGAAGATGATTGCGTTATGAGCTGTCTTCCTGGATTGGATCAGGAGTGTAATTTGAGTATCATTGAAGCTATGAAAATTTTTCTTGTGCGTGCCTGGAGTAAGAGACAGTGACTGGAATGAGCCAGTCAGGCAGAGTGGGCTATAATGACCCAATGTGCCTGGGGATAGTGTTTTGACACACTGGTTGTCCCGGTGATGCCATCCAATGGTGGCTTGTGACAAGGATTGGTAGATCCTGAGTAGTTTAGTGGACAAGTCTGGTACCAGGCGCTGAACTCTTTGTGTGAAAATTGTGGAGGGAATTGTAGGCCGTTACAAAGGCCCCCAACACTGTCGGCCCTCAAGTTCAAGTTCAAGCCGTGCACAACTCATGAAACGATCAATATACGTAACAGATAGCGACAATTCTGCGATACGGGCAACTTTGGTGCTGATAAGGGTCATGGTTATAATTAGCAATGAGACTGATACAGATAAACTGTGGAATATTAGAGTAAACAGAGTTGGTAAAACTAAAGAATACAAATATCTAGCCTAACTAGGTTGTATGATAAATGAAGATGTATGCACTAACTAGAACTAAGGGTGAGAAAGTCACAAAAGCAATGCAGTGGATTAGACGGTTAGGTAGTGTGGCCAGATACAAAGTAAACAAGTTTGAATGCGTGAGTGGAATGTGGAAGTACATTGCTGTACCTAGTGTTATGTATGGCATGAGTGCTCTAGCCTAGAATGGAAGTGGCCTTGAGAGGCTGGATATGATACAAAATAAGGTAGGATGTCTAGCACTGGGTGCCCCAAAATGAACAGCTACAGAAGCTATTAGAGGTGATCTAGGGTGGAGCCTATTTTCAGAACAAATGATGAAAGCTGTGTTAAATTATAAGTTAAGAATAGTAAATGTGTAGCGTTGGTCAGTAATTGTTTTTTAAGTTTTTGGTGCTTGAACATAGTTAATTAGATTGAATTAACAAGCTTTCTTCTATGCACTTTCCGTCGGAAATGAGTATTTTACAAGTTATGGCGGTTAATGACTTACCGCAACTCTAGTGTTTGAAGCGGCAAGTAATTCATCAACTGCACGTCTGGCAACACTGTCATGAATGCTCTGATCCGACGCGCTTGAATGCGTTCCCACCATCTAAGACAAAAGTTAACATACCATTATAATTTTTTATTTTTGGGTGATAATTTCTATTGTGTTATTAACTAAAAGATCCTAGAAGTGACTTCAGGCTCTGTGGGGTAAGCTAATAGTAAGTTAAAAAGTATTTAAACATACAATAACAGCTCAATCACGCTTAAAATGAAACCTACCGCTCTAACTCGTAAAGTACTTATTTCCCGCAAAAAGTATATGGAAGAAAAGTAGTTTATTTTGATGTTATTACCATGATTCAAGCAACAAAAATTTGTAAATCGATTAGTAGCTGTTTATTCAATTACGCTATAACTCGTAAAATACTCATTTCCGACGAAAAGTGCATAGAAGAAAACTTGCTTATTTCAATCTAGTTAACTATGTTTAGGCAACGAAAAGTAGAAAATCGATTACTGACCAACGCTACACATTTACGGGTAAGAATTGAGAGAACGCAGAATAGCAGGTGGGTATAGCAAATTTTTAAATGGAATCTGTTCATAAGCTATTGGGAAAAAATATGGTAAATCTGAAGGATATGTCAGTAATTGATTCTGTAAATTTTGATGCCTGAGCATAGTTGATTAGATCAAAATAAACAAGTTTTCTTCTATGCACTTTCCATCTGAAATGAGTATTTTATTAGTTATAGCGGTAAATGACTTACCTCAACTCTAGTGTTTGAAGTGGCGAGTAATTCAAGGAGCAAATCAGACAGCAACACTGCAAGTGCAATGCACTCTCGCTTCCAGCACGATTGTCATCAAAGACAAAACCAAACCTACCGCTATACCTCGTTAAATACTCATTTGACGAAAAAAGTGTATAGAAGAAAAGTTGTTAATTTTGATGATATCACCATGATTCAAGCAACAAAAATTCAAAAATCAATGAGTAGCTGTTTATTTGAGTGCATTCGTCATGAAAGATAAAACTAAACCTACAGCTATAACGCATAATATCATTTCAGACGGAAAGTGCAAAGAAGAAAACTTGTTTATTTTGATTCAATTCATTAGGTTTAGGCACCAAAAAGTGGAAAATTGATTACTGTCATATCCTTCAGATTTACTAAAAATATGTTGGAGGCATGCAAGAAAACGCTAAGTATGCAAAAGATTATTTGTGTTAAAATTGGGAGACCAGTAGATGACTGGCTTTTAATGAGTGTTGGATTAAAAGGACCAGGGTGGGAATGAAAAAGGGTAAAAAAATAGATTGAGAGGCAAACAAAAGAGTTAGGATTGAGTAAGTGGATGCTTAGCATGATGCAAAAACCTATACTAATCTGGTATGAGCAAGAGAAGGTGCCCAAGTGAGATGTTCTATGATGGTAGTTTTGGAAGCCAACTCTTGTTTGCTATGAGGTGTAAGGCATAGACTGTGAATAAACGTATATGAAGGTAGAAGAATAATAATAATAGATTATATTGTCAGTATGATAGTAGAGTAGAGGAAACAATTGAACATTTTGTGCTGGAATGTAGTAAGTATGAGCAAGAGAGGGAGAGGTTAATGAACGTGGTTTTTGTGCAACAGGGAGAAAGTGAGGCTATACCAGATGTGCTGAAGATGATTGTGGTATGTTCTGTCTTGCTGGATTGGATCAAAAGTGTTATTTGAGTATCTTTGAAGCTATATAAATCTTTCTTGTATGTGCTTGGAGTAAGAGACAGTGACTAGAATGAGTTGGTCATGTAGCATGGGCTGTAGTGACACTCCATGGCTGAGGTCGTTTTTTTATGTACTGGTTATCCCAGTGATGTTGTCCAATGGCAGCTTGTGACGAGGATTGGTGGATCCTGAGTATTTTATTGGACAAGTCTGGTACACTGGCGCTGAATTCTTTGCGTGAATATTGTGAGTATTGCAAGGGAATTCTAGGCCGTTACTAAGGCCCTGACACTGTCGGCCCTTACGTTCAAGTTCATTATTCAAATTTATAAGTTGTCATCAATCTCTTTGTAGATGAAATATCCAAGAGATGATATTTTGTTATTTCTCTCAATAACATTATCAGCCGTCAACAGGCTATAGTATGCTTCATATGGTTTGTGGATCAATTAAGGACCTTTATATTGAAAAGTTTTTGAAATCCATTGTGTTATAATACATCTTATGTATCAATTTCTTTTGAAATAGACAGTTCTTCTTTTTTGTGTTTAACAAAAATTTTGTTTGACAAAAATGTTGCAAGTTCTCTAATTTGTCACTAAAAATTGCCTTAGGATGGAAAAATATGATTTTAAGGTTAATCTCAGATTCATTCGCCCTAAAAAAAAATAAAAATTTAGCTGGCAGATTTTGACTCTTTTCTGAATTGATTTCGTAACAATTTTATGAGAATTTTATAAGTATTCATGTCCTTATAATTAGTTTTTCATGGTGTTGAATCAAGTATTGAAGCTATTTAAAAGTTTGGACGCTTACGGAAACTTTGAAATAAAATATTGCTAGGTTCCATCGTTACATTTTTGATGAAAATTTTGTGGAATAAATATATTGAAAATTCTCTGATTTCTCCCCAAAAATGAATTGAGAATTAAAAAACACTGTTTTGAAGTTACTCTCAACTTGATTTGCCTTGGGAAAATTTAAAATTCTACTCTTGGATTTTGACACTTTGTTAAAAGAATTTTTTCAGAACTTTAAAGAGTTTTGGTCGTATAAATAGTTTTTCTCATGTACATTAGAGTATTAAAGTTATCAGAAAATTCCATCGCTTGTGGAAAGATTGACTGAAAAGGTGATAAATATCTAAAGAATATACCTAGACATTATTAAATAAAATACATTAAATTTGTATAATAAAGACTAATTATTTGACCAGAATTTTTTTTTAAATTCTCAAAAAATTGTTATAAAATTAAAAAAAACAAAAATAGAAAAATTCAATTTTGTTTTTCTTAGGTGAATCAGTTGTAGATTAATTTTCGGTTTTTATTTTCCAATTCCTGATTCATTTCCAATGAAAAATTATAGAATTTCTAATCTTTTAATTTGGCAAAAAAATATTTCTCAAAAGAGAAGATATTTTTCTACCTTTTCATTCAATACTTCTAAAAGCAATTAAACTTTTTGAAAATTTCAATACTGGGTCTTACATCAGGAAAACTATTCATTTGTCTAGAAATTCTATTGAAATTGTTGTAAAGTAATTACTGAATCCTTGCATCTTCCTGGACTAGGTTTCACAGTTTAAGCTGAGAAACTAGGAGCTCTGACTGCTGTTTTGACAGATAGAAATCTTGAGCAAGATCATTCAAGTCTTCCAGGGCAACCCACTGGGGCTTGTTGCCAATTGCTTCTGAATGAACTGAGGCATTATCTTCAGAAGAGACTGACTCATCTGAATTTTCTGTAAAGGTATATTTTCATCTGATCAGGGAAGAAAAGCCTTGTTTACTGGGAATTTTGGTACATGAAGAGCATCTGGATGGGGAATAAACCCACCCATGACAGAAGAAAGGTTGGGATATTTGGTCTTTTTTCTAGAAGATACATTGACTCCAGTATTGTTTGTTAGACAAAATTAACCATCATTTGCATGGATTACTGGCTTTCCTCAGACCATCAAGACAGCAAACTATAGCATATAGGAAAACTTAACCACAATTCCGTTCTCTATCCATGTTTGAAATAGGTACCAGTTGGACTAAAGGTAAAGGTCATTGCATGATGTAATTATTTAGACAGCATTTGAAAAACTAATGTATATGATGATAAGCATTGTATGACCCAAACAAATTATCCATAATTAAAAACCAAATATCCATAATCTGTTAACATATACACATCTAAGTTTTGCTTTTTGCTAAGTCTGACAATAAATAAAATAGCAAGGATAGTCGCTTTTAAAAGATCCATTATCAGTTAGTCGTTTAATAAATAGAAGAACCTAAAATGATATATAAAATTGAACGTTTCGACTACAGGAGTCATCTTCAGCATTAAGGGCACGGTTCGGGTCAATTTTCAGATTATGGTCATTTTTCAGTTTATAAACTCCTCTTATAAAGATTTTTCTTGCGCATCCAACGTTATAATTGGCTTTCAAGTACGTCAATTGGTTAGTCTTCTGGACGGGGTAAAAGACGCGCACTAGTGTGACCTTGGGGTGCGCTAATGGATGGGTGACCTCCCTCTTCCCCCCCCCATTACGAGCCAGTATTGAGTGTTTCTCTACTGGAATAGCAAGAGAGTTCATTCATGGCCTAACTTGAAATGCTTTTGTACTCTAACGAAACATCCTATCACTCAGTGATAAATTATGATGCTGTAATTGAGTGTTTGTTTTGAGTCTGGCTGCTGAGTCATCAGCTAATTAGCTGGCTATGTAAACATAAACGCCTCCCGGAGTTTTGAAGCTACAGGAATGGCAGTTATATCAATCGAAAGGGCTTAAAAAGAGCTACTATGCAATACAGGTTTTTGAAAAAAAATTTAGTCAGCATTGAAAAAAAAATTTGTTAAAAAATTAACCCTGTTCTGAAACTTATATTTATTGACTTTTGATATGGATCCTTACCCACTGTTTTGAAGGTACATAAGAAGGTACAGAATCACTGATAAGACTCAATTAAAAAATTAGTACAGAACGAAAAAATTATTTTTTTTGAAAAATGGCTTTTCTGAATACTCACCTTCTTGATTTTTGAAAACCTACTCCTCCCACAGTTTTGAAGGTACAGAGATGGCGAGCATACCAATCAATGGCGATTGAAAAGGAAAATAGATCCGGTGCAAAAGTTTTTTTAAATTTCAATTCACCTTGAAAATTAGAAGCAAATTATTCAAAAAAAATGGAAAAAAGGTCATTTTTGGGGAAAAAAGTTCTCAAAATTAAAAAACTCAAATAATCGAAAAACTTTTGCACCGGATCTCTAGACAAGACAATTTGCAATCTAAAGAATATTTTCTGAGTTATGTGAGTTGAAAATTGTAGGAGAAGTAGGGTTTTCCGCAACACATGTTTTTTCATGTTTTTTAAAAAAAAATCTTATTCACGTATGGTTACGAAAAATTCGCACAAATCAAAAAAGTTATTAATAACAATTTACATCGACGGTAGATATCTCAGAAAAATCCACCGAGAACTTAGTCTTTTTTTTTACCCCGAACCGTCCCCTTAACAAGATATATGGAAGACAAAAAATACATTTTATTGAAAATAAGTGCAATAGTTGAAACAAATAAAAAGAAGTGGACGAAAAAGGATGGAGAACAATACTAACATGCTATTAACAGAGGGAATAACGATTCAGTTTCATTTAAAATAGGTTTGTCTTTCATGATAAAAAGAGATTCTAAAATACGAAGGTCTGATTGACTAGATGTGGTTCCTATTATCTGGAAGTTGTCCAAGCGGACTAGCTGGTTGCACTTCTCGGCATGAGTGCGTACCGAAGAGTGAGGGGGAGAGGCAAGGGGATTATTGATTGTTAATGCTGAAGATGACTCCTGTAGTCGAAACGTTCAATTTTATATATCATTTTAGGTTCTTCTATTTATTAAATGACTAACTGATTATGGATCTTTTAAAAGCGACTATCCTTGCTATTTTATTTACTGTTAACATATAGTTTGTACATATGATGGAGAGAATTGCAGGCAGTATTAATGGTTCTGAGTGAGTGTTGTCAGCTGTCACATTTGAGTTCAGTCATTAACATTCTCCTTATCTTCTACCTGGAACACATAATTGAACATTAAATTGAAATTTATCAAGGACAATTTTTCAAGATACCCGACTTAAGAAAAAACTTGTAAGTATTAGCAATCAGTAAGATTTATGAGATCCATTTTTATTATGCTTTACTACTGTCAAAGCATATCTTGAAAATGATGGTAAATAATAAAAAAATAATTATATGGTTTAAATGCAAGGTAGTTTAAGTTGTATTTAGCAAGCTCTGTGTTGCTGTGAATTAAATTTAATCAGGAAATATCAATTAATATGCTCTAAAGATTTTTTTTCAGACTTTGTGTTTAAGATTTTTTAAATAAATAATCAATTTATATCATAGTTTTTGAAATTTGCTACAAGATGAGCTCCCGATACTTTGAGGGTGCCAAGCATGTCTTCAATTATGCTAAGTTCAGACCATCTCCTCCTGCTTCCCTGATAAATGCTGTTGTGGAGTTTACTAAGGCCAAGGTAAGAAAATTTCTACAGTTTCATTTTAAATAATAATTGGATGCTTTCTAGTTAAGTTTTTTCCAAATATCAATGCATAGTTTGAGGTTAAAATACATATTACTCTATGCCTAATAAATACCTTCAGATGCATGTATGGATGAGTAGGATTTTAGTATCATTCATTCTTCTGCATTGTAAGCAAATGAAATTTGAGTCCTCTTTTTGTCACACTTGTATGGTAATTCATGTGTTTTTATATTATTGCTTTGTATGGTAATTCATGTTTTTTTATACTATTGCTTATGTATAAAAGAAAAAAAATTTTTGAAGGTCCAATAATTCATTTTAGGACATTTATTCCTGCAGAAGTATAACATATTCCAATCATATCTATAAGATGGAATTAAAATTCTATTACCATACAACTAGATCACTCGGGTGTAAAATATTTATTCATATTCTCTAAGTGATACGCAGGTGTCTCTGTTTTCGAAAGTTTTGTTCTGTGGTCACATTTGTTTGTTATCCTAAGTGTAAATCACAATGGGTTAAAGAAATACATTGTTCCTTTCTTCATTGGATAGGATGTTGGGGGACAGATAGGCTCTCGATCCTCTCTAGAGAACTAAAACTGATCCTACCATCAACACGTGTAGCCTTGATTGCTACCGCTCTAATACATTGATTGTGGCTGATTGATGTATATTACTACCCTAGTCTCAAGGTGAATGAATAGGCAGACACTTCCAGGTCATGGGATTATAATTCTCCTTTTTGTTTATTTATTTGCTTGGACAAAAATTACATGCATACAAAAGAATGAGTGGACAGGAGTAACTTACCTACAAATAAACCTAACAAGAATGAAAATGGTTAACCAGAAAAGGATTAACTGTGCCAAGAGCAACTCGGTATGTCAGAACTACAGTACAGGAGTGGCAACAGTACAGGAGTGGCAGCAGTACAGGAGCGGCAGCAGTACAGGAGCAGCAGCATTACAGGAGCGGCGGCAGCGCGGGAGCGGCGGCAGCGCGGGAGCGGCGGCAGCGCGGGAGCGGCGGCAGCGCGGGAGCGGCGGCAGCGCGGGAGCGGCAGCAGCGCGGGAGCGGCAGCAGCGCGGGAGCGGCAGCAGCGCGGGAGCGGCAGCAGCGCGGGAGCGGCAGCAGCGCGGGAGCGGCAGCAGCGCGGGAGCGGCAGCAGCGCGGGAGCGGCAGCAGCGCGGGAGCGGCAGCAGCGCGGGAGCGGCACCTACAAATGAAAGGGATGGCCTGTAATAGGCCAAAGTCCAAGATGAGGCCTGTGCCTTTCTGCCTCCAAGTTGTGGAGACTGACACGACAGAGCTTTGGATGCCGGCTCCCGCGTCCCACGTTTGGCTCTGCTTCCGCTCTCTAACTGAAGGTCTTCCTGCCAATCTGCCGTGCTATATAAATAATTGCTTACCAATGATGATACTGGTAATATACTGTTTCTCATATAATTCAAATTTATTTGAAGAATTTGTGCTCAGTATCGGTTACAAATAAATATTTCAATAACATATAGGTTCTTTTGTTTGGATCCCTTAACCCGTCTCCACATGGTCGACCTACCAAGAGGTTTGAAGAAAATGGGTCAACTGTGCAACTTACTGTACATTCATTAATCATGTTAGAAGTTTCATTGGGGGTTCGTTGTAAAGAGAGAGAGTGGCTCTTTCTGTCAGTGGGGAAAAAAATACTGCTACCACAATGAAAATCTACGAAATTCGAGTTTTTATTTCGGTAAAATACAAAAAACGGAAATCAGAAAATCACTGGCCATTTTTTATTTATTGCACTTTTATGTTTTTTTATGATGCATTTTCATAGATTCTGAGTTGCTGAATCTTGTGGTATGTGAATTTTTTTTTCAGGTCCAATAGTTCCGGAGTTATGTGCACTATATGTAAAACATAGTTTTTATTTTTTAGTTCATTTTGTGTATAGTCTGTTATCAAGCAGTTTCATTGCTTGTAAAGAGTTTGATATGCATGGAGCTTTCCTCCCGAATACAATGGTGGTATTATTTTTTGCGTAGGAGTAAATCTGTGGATTTGGACTCCCATTTTTGGAACAAAAAACATTAGAAAATAAAAATGATGGCGACCTTCTTAGAGGCAGTGTGTGCTGGTATGCCTCAGCTACACTCCTGGCCTTCTAAGAGGTTGTGCAGCGGCGGTAGCTACACTCCAGACTGAGCAGAAGAATTCATACAGATTTGAGCTTGATACCTCTCCTTCCCTGTTCCTTCCACATAATTTTACCTTACACCAATGAATAGCGCTTAACGAGACGCTTAAGACCATATATGGCAACCCTAGGTTTGCTGATGTGAAACATGTGCTAGCTTTGCCGACCTTCTAAGAGTCCAGGACGTGGCGACGGGTTAACCTGCGTACTATTCTCACCCTTGCTGGATGATGCCGCTGTGAAATTAATTGCAAGTGCAGCACTTTTTTTCTCCACTTCCCAGTTCAATCTTTACTAGTAAGCATTTATGACTCTGTTCTTCTGTAAAAACATATAGGTTAGGAGAATAGAGAGATTGTGCCATCCCATTCTCAAATATGGGTTAGGAGACCAGTGGATCACTCCATTACAATGGAGGAAATTTTAGTCTCTCTTAGAAGGAACAAGACTTCTTCTCGCTCAAATGGTTGAACTTGCCATGCCTTTATTACATATTTCAAGATAAAAGTACTGCTTTGTAGGCTCTAATTTTTATTAATTTTTTTACTGCTGGTAAAAATCTTAGGCAGCATTTAATTATTCCATCGTAGTTTATCTTTGTGGTAGTTTTTTAGCTTTGAACAGTGGGATCTTATGCTCGCTCTCAAATTGCCTTTTGTCATTTTTATTGTACAGGAAATTAGAAAAAAAATGCATTGTCACAAACTTGATTCAGTAGAAATTTTCTTCAGCATAAGAGCATTGAATTTTTGTTAGAAAAAATATTATTTTAACAGTGGAAAGGAGTACCAAAAGCCATTGTTTTTCCTCTTATCTAGGAGTCATTTTGGATTCAGAAACATCCCTTGGGCTTGAAACATATAAAAACTTGACCATTTTTTTCTTCAATTTATATTTTGTCTGTTGCAGCTGAGACTAGCTGTCAGTCAACAGACCTTCAGTGTGTCTTTGGTGTCTTCTTTGTTTGTGAATTTATCATTCCTTCTTCATTCTGTCACTATTAAACATTTTTGTTTATGAAACACTAATTTTTCAGTAATTTCATACTTTTCAAATTTTGGTAGAAATTACTTTCTGATTCATATCATTTGCCAAGTATTGTATGTGCTCAACATTTTATATAATTCAAACACGTAAAGTGTCAAGAAGAAATTTTAAGATCTCTTAAGATTCAGACTATCAATGTTCACATGGTATTATTGATGTTGAGGTTTATTTAGTGTTCACCCAAATCTCAGTTCACTTACTATTGTCAAGTTTCCATTGGTTCTCACTCATAACCCTGCAAATAACAGTTGTATAGGATCAGTGCTGCCATTATGACGATGATCAGCAGCATTGAAAACCCTGCTTGCTATGTGACAACTACTTACTGTGACTGTTTAAAGCTACTGTGGTCACTTTGAATTACTGTTGCCAAGTAGACCCCTCAGGGGGATACAACTACTGTATCTACGGGAATTAGCGCTCCCAGGGGAAAATGTGAGGGCCCAAGCTGAGAGTTAGGTAGGCCTTCTTTTTGTTGAAATAAAATGTTTTTTGTTTTGTTAAGGACCAACCTAATTTTGGTTCACTACTGTCCTGTTTTTCAGCACCTCTGACTTTCTTCTTCAACTTTTATCTTATTTCATGAACTTCTTTCCCATCTTACTGTTTCTATGCCCTTTCTGCATAGATTCCTCATTTTCTTATCTCCGTACTAAATGGTGCTTTCCTCCTTCCTATCTTCGATTCGCTCTATTTTTGCAGCGGTTAGGGAGGCTTCAAATAACTTATAATATAATCTAATCTTTTGCCAAGTAGAACTACTGTGGCATTCTAAGACTACTGTTGCCAAAAAAAACTACTGTTGCCAAAAAAAACTACTGGGGCATTGTAAGACTACTGTGGCAATGTAAAACTACTGTTGCCATGTAAAACTACTGTGGCAATGTAAAACTACTGTTGCCATGTAAAACTACTGTGGCAATGTAAAACTACTGTTGCCAAAAAAAACTACTATGGCATTGTAAGACTACTGTGGCATTGTAAGACTACTGTGGCAATGTCAAACTACTGTTGCCATGTAAAACTACTGTGGCAATGTAAAACTACTGTTGCCAAAAAAACTACTGTGGCATTGTAAGACTACTGTGGCATTGTAAGACTACTGTGGCAATGTCAAACTACTGTTGCCATGTAAAACTACTGTTGCCATGTAAAACTACTGTGGCAATGTAAAACTACTGTTGCCAAAAAAAACTACTGTTGCCAAAAAAAACTACTGTGGCATTGTAAGACTACTGTGGCAATGTAAAACTACTGTTGCCATGTAAAACTACTGTGGCAATGTTAAACTACTGTTGCCATGTAAAACTACTGTGGCAATGTAAAACTACTGTTGCCAAAAAAAACTACTGTGGCATTGTAAGACTACTGTGGCATTGTAAGACTACTGTGGCAATGTAAAACTACTGTTGCCATGTAAAACTACTGTGGCAATGTAAAACTACTGTTGCCATGTAAAACTACTTTTGCCATGTAAAACTACTGTGGCAATGTAAAACTACTGTGGCAATGTAAAACTACTGTTGCCATGTAAAACTACTGTGGCAATGTAAAACTACTGTTGCCATGTAAAACTACTGTGGCAATGTAAAACTACTGTTGCCATGTAAAACTACTGTTGCCATGTAAAACTACTGTGGCATTGTAAGACTACTGTGGCAATGTAAAACTACTGTTGCCATGTAAAACTACTGTGGCAATGTAAGACTACTGTGGCAATGTAAAACTACTGTTGCCAAGTAAAACTACTGTGGCAATGTAAGACTACTGTTGCCATGTAAAACTACTGTTGCCAAGTAAGACTACTGTGGCAATGTAAAACTACTGTTGCCATGTAAAACTACTGTTGCCAAGTAAAACTACTGTGGCAATGTAAAACTGCTGTGGCAATGTAAAACTGCTGTGGCAATGTAAAACTGCTGTGGCAATGTAAAACTACTGTGGCAATGTAAAACTACTGTTGCCATGTAAAGCTACTGATGCCAAGTAAAACTAATGTGGCAATGTAAAACTACTGTTGCCATGTAAAACTACTGTTGCCATGTAAAACTACTGTGGCAATGTAAGGCTACTGTTGCCATGTAAAACTACTGTGGCAATGTAAAACTACTGTTGCCATGTAAAACTACTGATGCCAAGTAAAACTAATGTGGTAATGTAAAACTACTGTTGCCATGTAAAACTACTGTTGCCATGTAAAACTACTGTTGCCAAGTAAAACTACTGTTGCCAAGTAAAACTAATGTGGCAATGTAAAACTACTGTTGCCATGTAAAACTACTGTTGCCAAGTAAAACTACTGTGGCAATGTAAAACTGCTGTGGCAATGTAAAACTGCTGTGGCAATGTAAAACTGCTGTGGCAATGTAAAACTACTGTTGCCAAGTAAAACTACTGTTGCCATGTAAAACTACTGTTGCCAAGTAAAACTAATGTGGCAATGTAAAACTACTGTTGCCATGTAAAACTACTGTTGCCAAGTAAAACTACTGTGGCAATGTAAAACTACTGTGACAATGTAAAACTACTGTTGCAATGTAAAACTACTGTGGCAATGTAAGAATACTGTGACAATGTAAAACTACTGTTGCAATGTAAAACTACTGTGACAATGTAAAACTACTGTGGCAATGTAAGACTACTGTGGCAATGTAAAACTACTGTGGCAATATAAGAATACTGTGACAATGTAAAACTACTGTGGCAATGTAAGACTACTGTGACAATGTAAAACTACTGTGGCAATGTAAGAATACTGTGGCAATGTAAAACTACTGTGGCAATGTAAGACTACTGTGACAATGTAAAACTACTGTGACAATGTAAAACTACTGTAGCAATGTAAGAATACTGTGACAATGTAAAACTACTGTGGCAATGTAAGACTACTGTGACAATGTAAAACTACTGTGACAATGTAAAACTACTGTGGCAATGTAAGAATACTGTGACAATGTAAAACTACTGTGGCAATGTAAGACTACTGTGACTATGTAAAACTACTGTGACTATGTAAAACTACTGTGACAATGTAAGACTATTGTGACAATGTAAGACTATTGTGACAATGTAAAACTACTGTGACAATGTAAAACTACTGTGACAATGTAAAACTACTGTGACAATGTAAAACTACCGTGACAATGTAAGACTACTGTGACAATGTAAAACTACTGTGACAATGTAAAACTACTGTGACAATGTAAAACTACTGTGACAATGTAAGACTACTGTGGCAGCATAAGACTACTGTGATTATTTTTAGCTTGTGTAACTATTTAATACTACTGTAACAATACTAACCCAAGTAATAGTTGACATTGAAAAATACACAGTATTTTAAGAAGACAACCTAATAAGCTTACTCTAAAATTCCCCTTTGTAGTGGTTACTCAGCTTTTTGATGCATGTTTTTTGTAAATTTTCAGATGTTGATGCAAACCTGATGAAAGCAGTGTTCAGGTGTTTAATGAATATAATTTGTTTAGGTGCCTGGTGGGAAGCTTGAGCGCTGCATTGACGTGGGCTGCGGGTCAGGCCAGAGCACGCCATGCTTCTCTGACTCCTTCACCAAGGTGCTCGGGGTGGATGTGTCCCCAGCTCAGATTGAGGCTGCTAATGCTACTGAGAAGCCTGCTAATGTCTCCTATGAGTAAGTTACTTCATTTTCTTTTGGGTTAACAGAGAGTTGAAAAAAAATGAATTATTGTATGTTAATAGTTTTATGATTGTGCGGTGTGCGTGTCCCACGGTAAAAGAAACAGAGTAATATCAAACAAGCTTTTTCGTTGACCGTTTGGCAATGCTGACGTCATGGCAACGAACCAATCGCAATGCTCATATTGCATCTGGTAACATTGCTAGCCTCAAATCTGGCACTACTATTGGCCTAACGACATGTTGCAATGGTGATGTCGTAGTTTATTTGAAATAAAGCCATTCTATTAGCTAGCCAAACAAGAAGAGTTGTATTTTACCCCATTGAAATGACTCAACCTTGTTTCCTCTACCGTGATGAGTCATCAGTTCAGATTGAGGCTGCTAATGCTACTGAGAAGCCTGCTAATGTCTCCTTTGAGTAAATGGCTTAATTTTCCTAGGTTAACTGAAAATCACTAATTGTGATTCAAAAATTTTTATGTTTGATAAGTGATTTATTCATCCCTATGTATGCTTTTCAGTGAACTGTATCAGTTTACTTATGACAGGTGCCTCATTAGGACTAAATATCAAGAGTTGGATTTTTTTAAATGTTGCTTTAAAATTAGGATTTGCACTTCATTTTTTAAATTGTCCAATCCAGCTGCACTGGAGAGGTTTGCTGTTCAGCACATCTTGGAAATTTGGCACTCTATAAAGAAATATCTGGAGTACACTTGAAGAGATATGCTGATATTGTTCATCATCAGCATACATTGCAAAACTAGTGTTTCACTGTGGTAACCTAAGCTGCCTACACTGTGTTGTATGGGAGCAACTACTTTGTTAAATGGTTCTTCCTTCTTGCTTTTGTGTGACCTTTTGTATTGTGTTGATTTAAAAGTGGTGGTCTTTTTGATTTTTGGAAAGTTACAGCTATCACTGTTGCCATTGTGTTATTACTGTTACTAGTGTTTGTTATTTGTCTTTTTATAGACTGTGGATTAATTGGTCAACAAGGGAATTGAGCCATTGACGATCTTGAGTTGTTGTGGTAGACATAATTTACTATGAACAAGTGGCAATGCTGGTCTACAGTAGCTGCAACTGGAGGTTTTTCTTTACAATTGCATCATGCAATTGTCTTTTATCTTTTCTTCTCCTGCATTGTGGAATTTCCTGTAGTGCACTGTGACATGTCTCTTCTACGCTACACTTGATTCTGTGATCTTATTTTCTGGCCACAGGATATCTGGCATGAAATTTCTACATATGGGTTACACTTTTTGAAGCAAAATTACACTGTCGATATTAATGTCCTGATTTTTTATTTGTGTGCGGGACATAAGTACAATATCACTTTCAACTCAAGTCCTGGCTGTGATGAGTTGCAAGTGAATAATACTGGAATAATTGAGTATGTTTTCATTCAGCAGGTGATGTCTGTGCCCTCAGAGTGTGTCAGGCCGAGAAGCTGCCTCTGGAGGCTGGCTCTGTGCAGCTGGTGACGGCCTGCCAAGCCTGCCACTGGTTTGACATGCCCACCTTCTTCTCTGAAGCTCACAGGATTCTGGTACCTGGTGAGTTGCGGCCTCTCAGGGCTTGTCTTAATTTATTCCTGCGTGCACCAAACATGCTGAATGTCAAAAGCTAAAAATACAATTCTTTCAGAAAAAATGGAATTGAACTGTATGAATGCATGTCCTCCTTTCATCCCTCTATTTTTGAATTCATGTTGGAATTAATTTCAGTCAGTATGAATGAATAATCATTGAAAATTCTCGAAGTTGCAGTTATTCTGTAGTGTTCAGGTGATCAGTTTACAGGATGAGAATAGGGATGGACACTGCCGACCTCATGTACAGAATAACTGCACTGCAAGCTTAGTCAGAGAAATTAGGTTGCTCATTTATGTGCAGTCTTTCTAACATTCTTCTTGTCATGTATGAATATGCTGTGGTTCTGTTTGAAATATTAAATTTTTCCTGTATCAATACACTGCTTCACATGCTATCTTGTATGGATCTGTGGGAAAAATTTTGATTTTTCTGTAAAAAATTTTTAGCTTGCAGGGCATTATTCACTTATAGTTCCTTGTGATGGGCTTTATCTTCAAATTTGTGGGTGGAGGAAGGGTTAGTCTATGAATGTACTGTAATGGACTTCAGATGTGGAGAAAGTGTCATGAAATTGATCATTTTCCTTAATTAGATGAAAGGTTGGACTCCTATGCGATCATAAGTTTGTAAATGCAATATATGATAAATACTTAGTGGTAGAAATATGTATATGTGATACAAAATTCAAAAATTCAAATCACATACATGGATTTACTTTAAGGAAATCTGGTTATAATTACTCCTCAAGGGGATACAACTATTGTATCCACGGGAATTAGCACTCCTAGGAGGAAAATGTGAGCACCAGAAATAGTGGTTTGGTAGGCCTTCTTTTTGTTAAAATAGAATATGTTTTTTGTTTGGTTATGGACCATCTTTTTCCAGTTCACTGCTGTCCTATTTTCCAGCACCTACTACTTTTCTCAAATTTCATCTTCTTTCATGAACTTCTTCTTTCTTAGCTCACTGTTTTAATGCATTTTCTTGTGTGATTCCATGTTCCTTTAACTCTATACTATACTAAATGGTGCCTTCATCCTTCCTCTTATTGAACATCTTTTTTGTGGCAAAGAGAAGCTAAAACTTTCTTATAAACAATCAATCAGATTCCCTATTCTCTTAATTCCACTCTAAATGGTGCCTTCCTCTTTTGCTTTTTTGGAAACACATTTCAAGTGGTTAATAAGGTTTTAAATTAATGTCTAATTTATCCTTTGAGTGATAATTTTGCAAGGGATGGAAGTTTGAAAGCACTAACTTATTCCCCAGGTGGAGTGGTGGCCTTGTACAGCTACCAGCTGCCCAAGTTCATCAAGCATCCTAAGGCTGAGGAAGGGCTAAGCATTATTCAGGAGGTGAGGCATGTGCAATTTATTTCCGCGTGTAGGACAATTGATGTGATAAAAATCTCATGCTAGATCCCCTCAGGGGGATACAACTATTGTATCTATGGGAATTAGCGCCCCCAGGGGGACAATGTGAGGGCCTGAGCTAAAGGTTAGGTAGGCTTTCTTTTTGTTAAAATAACATAGGCTTTTGTTTTGTTACGGACCATCTTTTTTCGGTTCACTGCTGTCCTGTTTTTTCAGCACCTACCACTTTCTTCTTCAACTTTGATCTTGTTTCATGAACTTCTTTCTCATCTTACTGTGTCTATGCCCTTTCTGCATGGATTCCGCGTTCCCCAACTTCATACTAAATGGTGCCTTCTTCCTTCCTCTCTTTGGATCTCATTCGTTGAGGATAGGGAGGCTTCCACTAACTAATAATCTAATCTAATCTCATGCCAGATTGAATTGATTTGATTATTTACTAGACATTCAAACAGGTCAGGTTTCAAACCAGGCTGGTGTGACTGGTTTTTGTCACATTAGTTGTCTGCTATTTATACTCAGGGTTTGATTCCCTTCAGACATGCCCATCCTTAACATAACTTTGGCTTCACATGTCCGGCAGTATTAGACAGCCTTACGGGCTCAGGATGCTTAGTGCCATGTCTTACTTAACACTCTGACCGCGACATGAGCCACTGTGGGTGACGGAGGGGACTTTCACAATGTTTTTTACTGACCAGTAGTCACAAACCAAATTTTCAAGAATCATAACGAATTGAAATTCCCCTCCACTTGATATTAGATATTCCCCTCACGGGGATACCACTATTGTATCTATGGGAATTAGCACTCTCAGGAGGAAATTGTGAGGACCTGAGCTGAGAGTTAGGTACGCTTTTTTTTTGTTAAAATATAATGTTTTAGTTATGTTAAGGACCACCTTTTTTTCGGTTCACTGATGTCCTGTTTTTCAGCACCGACTACTTTCTTTTTCAACTTTTATCTTGTTTAATAACCTTCCTTCTTAACTTACTGTTTCTTTGCACCTTGTGCATAGATACCTCGTTTCCCTATCTCTATATTATAAGGTACCTTCCTCCTTCCTCTCTTCGGACATTTGTGTTGTGGTAAGGAAGGCTAAAACTTGCTTATTATTAATTACTTGAATAATTCATGAACTTTTTCCCAACTCTCTGTTACTGTGCATCTTATGCATAGATTCAGCATTCCCTTATCTCCATACTAAATGGTGCCTTTTCCTCCTACTTCTCTTCAGATCGCCTTAGTTGCAAATAGGGAGGCCTAAACTAACATTTAATCTTATGTGTGGTAAAAGGCTGAAACCAACTTATAATTAGTCTATCAATCTTGGCAATAGTCATGGCTTGATGACTCTTTATGCTTTCCTCTTCTCCTTATGCTTCACTTCTTTCAATTTGTCGTCCCTCTTGTGCAGTTCTACGATGTGGAGCTCCAAGGCTGCTGGGCGCCGGAGCGCGTTGACGTGGACGATGGTTATGTTGCTGACAGGTTCCGCATCCCCTACCCCGACTTTTGCAGGTACCTGTCAACGTTTTAAAGCACCAAAAGATGATGGAATGGGTATTGTGGGTGTGTAAAGTTTTGTCAAGAATTGGTGTCCGTGCCATGTTGTTATTTTGCTCTCACTTCTGCACTCATAAAATGAACTTCCAGCTTACCTGAATTTAACTCGTTTACCGCTGTTGTTAACGGTTTTTTGGTTAGGTTGTAAGTAGCAGAATAGGGAAATAGACTTTACTGCTTGAATACATTTTATTCTACCTAAACAATGTGAAAAAAACAATTGTGCAATGGCATTTCACCCTGTAAGTTGATAGTATTTTTTAAAAAAGCTTGCAAATAGGTCAAATTATCATTCATTTATCCTTTTACATATATAAGCAATTTATTTATTGCTACACATATGGCATAAGATGCAGGGAACCTTGTGATCATCATTCGTAGATTGCAGATTGCTATCATTAAAGTAATCTAATACCTCTATGCTTGCTCAGGGAATTAGCACTCCCTAGGAGCGAATGTGTGAGAGCGCGAGCTGAGAGTTAGGTAGGCCTTCTTTTTTGTTGAAATAAAATGTTTTTTGTTATGTTAAGGATCACCTTTTTTCGGTTCACTGCTGTCCTGTTTTTTCAGCACCTACTATTTTCTTCTTCAACTTTTATCTTGTTTCATAAACTTCTTTCTCAACTTACTTTTTCTATGCCCCTTCTGCATAGATTCTGCATTCTCTTATCTCCTTACTAAATGGTACCTTCCTCTCTTTGGAACACTTTGCAACTAACATCTAATCTAAATTGAATTTAATGGTCATTTGTAGATTGCATATCTCTATCATAAAAGTAATCAAGGACTTTATGCTTGCTCATAGTATGTTGTGAGCATTTCGTTTTAATCGGGCTGTTTTGCTGACCCGTCGCACGCAGGCAAGACAATTTCACGTTGGAGCGAGAAGTGACCACCAGAGATGTTCGTGGCTGGCTCAGCTCCTGGTCTGGCTACAGCCAATACTGCACTCAGAAGGGAGAGGAGCAGGGCGAGGCTGCCCTTGACAAGGTCTCACAGAGGTAAGGGGCACAGAGAAAGCCTTGACAAGGCCTCGGAGAGGTAAGGAGCACAGAGAAAGCCTTGACAAGGCCTCGGAGAGGTAAGGAGCACAGAGAAGGCCTTAACAAGGCCTCAGAGAGTTAAGGGGGATAAAGAAAGCCTTGACATGGTCCCGAGCTAATAGAGGCACGAAGAGATCTTAGACTAGGTCTGAGACAGGTAGAAGGCAAAGAAAAACCTTGGACAAGCTCTTGGGCAGATAAGAGAGACAGAAAGATCCCAGACGAAATCAGAGACAAGGTCTGAGGTAGAAAAAGACTCTTGATAGAATCTCGGACACGTCAGAGGCATAAAAACTCTTCCCACCATCACGGACAGATGAAGGCACGAAATGACTCTTGACATGGCCTAGGACAAGTGTGAGAGTTGAAATGAGCCTTGATAAGGTTTCAAATCGGTAAGAGGCACTAAATTACTCTAAGGTCTTATACTCGTAAAAAGCTCAAAAAGGCCCTTAGCGTGGTGTTAAAAGTGAGATATAGAAAACTACCCTTGACAAAGTCTCTGGCAGGTAGGTAAGAGGCACAAAAAAACTGAATAAGTTCTTGGAGGTGAGAAACCATCTAAGTGAGAGGTAGGAAACTATTTATGACGAGATCACGGACAAGTAGCAGGCACATTGAGGCTCTTGGTCTTGGAGGTATGAGATGTAAAGAGCGTTCCTGGACGAGGTCAGGGATGAGTTTATTACTTATTATTTTTTTGGGTTTTTCCAGCTGGTTTTGATACTCTGACAAAATCAAAGCGTAATTTGATAGCATTGTTACATTTAGGTCTTATAATGGTAATTTGCGGAGGGTGAGGATCATCCCAACCCCGTTTTAGTGCCGTGGTGTATCAGATTTGGTCTGACGAAGGAGCGTCGGTGCTTCTAATCGCGGGCATGCGCGCTGGCGATGGTTTGGGCCTCATAGGAGGCGAAGAAGATCTTCTCTCTAGAGTTTACTCATTTTCAGTTGGTGAGTCAAATTTTATGGAGTAGGCAAATTTCAAGTAAGAAAAGGTTCAGAGGTCCGCAGAAAAGGTGGTCCGCAGATGGCGGGGCCGGTCAGTAGTTCAGGTAGGTTCGGCTCCTCGCCGAGGTGAGCTTGACACTCTTGTCTGTAGTCGGGACCTTCGAGAAGAATGTGGCAGACCGTTAAAGGCACAATACAATTTTTGCTGTACGGTTGCGGTCGGCCCTCCAGCAAGTGCTGATGCGTGGGGCGTGTATGGCCTATACGAAGCCTAGCGAGGACGTCAGGGATGAGTATTCTGGCGCGGAAAAGCCCTTGACGTGACCTAGGACATATGAGAGACAGAGACAGAGGGACCTGACCAGATTTCAGACGAGTAAAAATGAGAAAGAGGCCCTTGGCAGCCGAAAAAAAATCTCAAACTTAAAAAAAGAGGCCCTTCATAAGGTGCTCCTGATGCTCTTGTGGTAGAGGCATTTAGTAATGCGATACTTTTGTTAAATCGAACTACGAAAGCTGTTACTCAATATGTATCTGCTCCTAGCATCCACCACGCCTACTTGGAATAAAAATGTTAGCATAGCATAGTGACGCTTCAAGTAAGATGATGAACTAAGTGAAAATGCATTCATATGTTGTAATTGAGTCTTTATCTAATTTTAGACCCATTTATTAAAATTATAATTTTATTCGTTTTCAGAGCGGTTGTGCCAAAAAAGTTGGTTAACTGGTTTTCAATGTCATTGAGTTGTTTGTATGTTTGCCTTTTATATTCAGAGCTCGTTATATACAGGCATATTGATCAATACCATTGTTTTTAGAACTCTGCATGCTGCAACACCATGAGAGCCATGCCAAGAACACATCACTATCTGAGATGCTCACAGAACGCTTGGATCTAACCATAATTGAATGCCCGTGAGATTTTACTGTTACCAAATCCATCAATTTACGCATGCTTTTCTTCGTTCCCTCCACTCAGGTTATTAGAATTTCACTTCGTTTGCAGGCTGTCTGCGTTGTTCGGGGGCCCAGACGAGGTGGTGCACATCAGCTGGCCGTGGTTCCTGTTGATGGGGAGCAAGCCACTCAGCTCAGAGGGCGCTGCATCGTAAGAGCGGTCTGGCATTGCCTCTAGCCTCGTCCTTGGCATTTGAAATCCGCTGGGCTACTATGAGTCAAGGATTACTGTTATAAACTGATCAAGCGATGTTAAAGTTGGTCTTGCCCTCGACAAGGACTGCTGCAGCAGTACAGAAGTCTTTGACGCCGGGGCAAATACATCAAATGTCTCCGGAGTGCCAGAGCGTGTCTGTTGTGTGGCTGGTAAGCGTAAGGGACTTCTTTTCGTGGGTACGCATTTCGTTTTTGTTGCCATGTTTACCTGTGATACTCGGATACGATTTCAATAATTCGAGTACGTTTTCAATAACTGGAGAACATTTTCAGCATCTCGAGCACGTTTTCAATATCTTGAGTGTCAGAATTTTTATGTGTATTGTTGTTGACAGGGTTTTCTATTGATCGATGTACTGTGTCGTATTGTACCGTCTAGAGATGCGAGACATGGAGAGATAGCCTCTTCGTGTGGGGAAGTGCTTGTGGAAAAATGTTTGTCAATATACTGGCGTTCGTTGTGAATTGAATGTGTAGCTAAATATTTTCGTACTTTGACTCTTTCGAACTGGCTACATTATAGCTGGATTCTTGTGTATTTGTTGGATCATTTTCTTGTTGAGATGTCCACCTAATCGTGGTGCGGGTGCTTTATTCATGGGGCAAATTTTGTGGCAATCATAGCGATAAGTTTAGGTATGAGCTGGGCGCAGTAAACAACTCAGTTTTGGCCAAATACTAAGCTACAATGATAGCTCTTGCTTCGTTAGGAATGTGTTTTTTATTTCATATTTTGCGATTGTTGGTACAGTATATCGCAAAAAATATGAATTTTGAAACGCTAGTTTTACTTTTCTAGCAGATCGATTATAATTACGAAAATTTTTATAAAGTTACACTTTATGGATTATATTTTGTATTAAAATCTGATCAATAATATATTTAGATTGAAAATTTCTTGAATTAAACGTGCAATGAAATAGCTTTTTATTCAACTCTAGTACGTACGTAGATACAGGTTCGTAGATGCATATCAATTTAGAACGCTAGGTAGGGAGGCTTATACTAACTTATCATAATATAATCTTTAGAAAGCCAATTCTTTGATAGTACAAAAATAAGATGAGCACAGCTTGAAAACATCAGAACGCATGTTTTGGATTGTTTTCCGTTACTTCCAGATGGGAATATTAATGCTGAAGCTGTTCGTTTACAACTACCGGCAGATTTAGACTTGAAAAATGGTTCGCCGTTGAAGCATTGTCCTTTGATTGTGAAACTTGAATTTCTAACAGGTTCTTTATTGCATTGGAAAGACCTCAGTTTTAACATAAACATCTCGAGGTAGGCACGAATTTTTGTGCTGCTAGTAGGAGCATCGACCAGCTAGATGCATGTTATGTTTTTACTTGAATCAAACAATCTTTAAAGTTGCCCATCCCTATTAGAACCCGAGTTATAACCCTCAAATGGAAAATCGGTCTAATTTCTCAGCAGGGAAATAAACACGAACTTTTAATCGTTTACCTTGGGGGAAGCTTACGTCAACGTTCAACGAGTTCACTTTGAATGTACAAAAGGAGAAACGAATGCCTCCATGGAGGTCACATGAAGGTAAAATAGCATAGCATGCCAGCATGGACACACGGACGCACCACGTAGACGCCCCTGCGGGTCTCAGGCGCTCCGCTTGTATTGGGAGGGTAGCTTAAACCTCAAGGAGTTTTAGACGCTCACACTCTAAGGTTTCCAGCCATTTATCAATTGAACATTCTGATGTACTAACAGCTCATTCAGTTACGCAGATTATGCAATTCATTGAAGGTCTGAGATGCGCACAGCGGGCTCGGTTTAGGATGTTACACAAAATTCTGTGTTACTCTGCGAGGTCATTGAATTCTTTTATACCTGCTACCTTTCGTGAGGGATGAGCTTCGAATGATCCTAACTGAGCCGTTTTTAAGCTTCTTGCTGGGCCATTAAGGTAGCTCTTCTTCGGGGCCACCATGGCTATGACAGGAGAATTTATACATGAATATCAATCATGCACCGTTCCATGTAATGATCTACTGGATAAAAGCAGCACCTGAGTTGTCTTGTGCAAGATAACCTTTGTTACTGAAATACTAGCACACACTCCTCACTGCTCCCATACACTCATGTCATCTCCGATCAAGACGTTCTGCTCAAAGTTGTAGTGGCAACTCAAAAATACAGAGAAAATAAATATTCTATTTAAACATTGCATTTGTAGTAGAATTTTGTTCACGTGCAAAATTCGCAGACGTCATTGAAAAGTTTATTTCAACGGTGAGTAATGAAATTAGCCTGACGTTCATTCTTTTGAGTCTACGTTTTCAAGTGAAAGCCTTTAAAAAGTGCAACAAGTAAAAGTGTTCATTTATAAATATACTTTTTACGGTGATAAGAAACATACATCTCTAGCCCTTCGGGTTTCGTTATCAAGTGGAAGCATTTAAAAAATGAGAAAATGTTTTTCTACACATTCACGCTGTACATAAACACACCCGATAGTTATTTATCACCTCTAAAATAGGTACACGAAGCAATTTCTAGAACAGGTTGCTATTGAAGTAGAGACGCTAAATATTTCTCGCATCTGAAACGCTGCAACCTTCACGTTAAATGCGCCAGTCACTGCGCTTGCAACCGGGGCATTTGCGAAACAAATAACCTGTTTTATGAACACCAGGTGCACGTCTGTGACTCATCCACCAACATGTGTGCAAGTAAGAGAAAATCGTCAAATTCTTTCATATAACATGGAAAATGAAAGCATACAATTTTATAATACAATAATATCTTTCGTATAAAGGGGGCAAGCACGGTGCAGTTTCCCCTTTGTTGTTTTGCATACACATACAAAAATAGAAACTCGTACCTTCATAAATTGCATACTGCAAGAAACTTTTAGAAAAAACTTCCATTCCGCACACATGCATGAATCGTTCAGCCTGCACGTGGAATCAAACTCTGCTCTGGGTATTCCGTAGTTTCCCTAGATAGGAAAAATATTTGAAAATAGAGAGTAAATTAAATTCAAGTCTGCCGTACTCGACTCATAACATGGGTGTAAAACATATCCCTCACGTCCCAACTTCAATGAAAACAAAATTTGGGGAAATTTCGACCGGGACTTGTCGATAATAATAATTTTACGGAAACGTTTCTACTGAGGTCGCCAGCGTATCGCCAATGTGGACCCCCCCGGCGCTGGGGGACTTGTCGAATTGCGGTACTTAGTTTCAAAAAAATTCACGTTGGGTTATTATATACAACAATGTGTTAGTTCAAGCCTCCCTAGTCATAATAAATGTGATCCCAATAGAGGAAAGACAGATGAAAGAAAGAATTTTCACTGTTCCCTTTACCACGTTTTACCAAGTGTGAGATGTTTGATATTTTCATTCGATTACTTTTATAGCATGTCTGAGCTTTATTGTGTTTGTACGAATCTGATAGTAACTAGGCACTCAATGACGCTGCGTCGGCGAAGTTGGCTGGACGGTTGCTGCTCCAAGTCCCCTCGCCGCACCGGCCATACCATGAGCCGCCGCGCTCTCAGGCTGTCTATAAAACAAATCACCAGAGCTGCTGCCCTGCCCCTCTCAGCTGCTGCTACATCCGGCAGTGTTCTTTTTGGTGCTGCATCTGAAGCAAACCTCAAGGTTGTGGGGAGAGTGCGTCCTCTCAATGCCAGGGAGCAGGAAAGCAATACGCGGAATGTGATCAAGGTAGCTGATGAGCACATGCTGGTCTTTGATCCAAAGATAGAAGAGGATGTGTTCTTTTTCCATGGCGATAAGCAGAGACAAGACATCACTGAGCGGCTGCACATAGACCAGAACTTTGTGTCTGAAAAAGTCTTTGGCCCTGATTCGACCAACCTACACATCCTTGAGAGCACCACTGAAGACCTCATGGACACATTACTAGATGGTCACAACTGCTCAGTGTTTGCATACGGCGCAACTGGGGCAGGCAAGACCTTCACGAGGGTGGGAAAACCGGGGTGTCCAGGCATCACGCTGCTCACCCTCATGGAGCTGTACGCCAGGATCGATGCCATGGAGGCAGACAACCCTGGCCACGGTGTCGAGGTGGCCGTGTCGTATCTTGAGGTCTACAACGAGACTTTGCGGGACCTGCTCCAGCCTGGCAAGCCTTTGCAGGTCCAGGAGTCAGGCCAGCAGGTGCTGGTGTTGTCTTCCAGGTGGTGGGGCAGCAAAGGCATTACCCACAACAACTTATCCGTGGCCAAGTTCTCAAAGATCGACCTGGCAGGCAGCAGCGTGGCTCTTCGAAGGGCTGCAGACACCATTTAGTGTGGAATTGAGAACCGCGGGAACCCATGCATTAAATATGACCCCACAGTTTGCTCATTGAAATCGCAAGATTGTAAAAAGTTCATGAAAAACTATAAAAGTCAAAGAAAAAATTTTAGATGCTGGAGAAAAGGCAGCAGTGAACAGAGAATAAATGCTTAGTAGCAAAGCAGAAAACCTTAGCTGTTTCAACAAATGCCATTACAGCCCGAGACCTCGCATCTTTCCCCCGGGATCGCTAGATCTCTTGAAGTTGCACCCTCTTGAAAAGGTATCTCACATAGGAAGCAGACCAAATGACTACCAAGAAATCTAGACAGAGAAAAGGTGCTGCTCAAGCAACAAACAAGTAATGCACGCCGAAGTGAAATTTTTTAATGCACTGCTACGCAGCAAAGTATCTTTTTTTATAGAAGTTTAAATATTTATGAATATACTTCTAGAAACTGGATGGACACTAGATGCATCTGGATCGGTAGTATTCTGCTGAATAAGACACCCAATGTTAGAAATCTAAGATGAGAACTCATATTTACTACCGCCTTTTAAGAATGGAGCTTACTAAGCTAGTCATAATGTGCATCAATCAAATTTTGGCAATCCCTCTAACCCAAATGCAATGTACGTGGTTTGATTATCGTTTCTTACAATAATGCTAACCTCACAGTAACGAATGATAAGCTCTTATTCCAAGGCACCACAATGTTATTAAAGCACTGTAACTGAATATATACAAAATTACTCGGAGCTTAAAAGAATGCCCTTGTCTCCGAGCTACGACCTGTGTGCTCTGAAAAGGGAGCAAACACACAAGGAAGTGTCAGAACTAGTGTTAGGATGACTCGAATTCACTGTCTGGCTTGTGCTGCACAATTCATATTTTTCCTGTACGCTACAGTAAAGGATGGTATTTATTAATAAAAAATGAGCAACAGACCGTAAATTTATGGGCGTAGCGGAAATATTCATTTTTCCCCAACTAACAGCGAATTTAATAGTTGCGCGTACACACGATTTAGGCCAAAAATATTTCCAAAGACGGTTGACGAGATTCAGAGACGGTTGACGAGATTCAGAGACGGTTGACGAGATTCAGAGACGGTTGACGAGATTCAGAGACGGTTGACGAGATTCAGAGACGGTTGACGAGATTCAAAGACGGTTGACGAGATTCAGAGACGGTTGACGAGATTCAGAGACGGTTGACGAGATTCAGAGACGGTTGACGAGATTCAGAGACGGTTGACGAGATTCAGAGACGGTTGACGAGATTCAGAGACGGTTGACGAGATTCAGAGACGGTTGACGAGATTCAGAGACGGTTGACGAGATTCAGAGACGGTTGACGAGATTCAGAGACGGTTGACGAGATTCAGAGACGGTTGACGAGATTCAGAGACGGTTGACGAGATTCAGAGACGGTTGACGAGATTCAGAGACGGTTGACGAGATTCGAAGACGGTTGACGAGATTCAGAGACGGTTGACGAGATTCAGAGACGGTTGACGAGATTCAGAGACGGTTGACGAGATTCAGAGACGGTTGACGAGATTCAGAGACGGTTGACGAGATTCAGAGACGGTTGACGAGATTCAGAGACGGTTGACGAGATTCAGAAACGGTTGACGAGATTCAAAGACGGTTGACGAGATTCAAAGACGGTTGACGAGATTCAAAGACGGTTGACGAGATTCAAAGACGGTTGACGAGATTCAAAGACGGTTGACGAGATTCAGAGACGGTTGACGAGATTCAGAGACGGTTGACGAGATTCAAAGACGGTTGACGAGATTCAAAGACGGTTGACGAGATTCAAAGACGGTTGACGAGATTCAAAGACGGTTGACGAGATTCAAAGACGGTTGACGAGATTCAAAGACGGTTGACGAGATTCAGAGACGGTTGACGAGATTCAGAAACGGTTGACGAGATTCAAAGACGGTTGACGAGATTCAAAGACGGTTGACGAGATTCAAAGACGGTTGACGAGATTCAAAGACGGTTGACGAGATTCAACGACGGTTGACGAGATTCAAAGACGGTTGATGACGTCCAAAGAGGGTTAACAATTCAATATACACATAAGCTACATTATAAGAACAAGGAAACCGAGCCAGGGACGCTATGGAGCATCCTTGTCCTCGAGCCACGGCCTGAAGATGGGCAGACTCTGGGGGTAGTGGGCGGGGCGTTTGAGGGAACCGCCCTCACCGTCACGGTGCGGGTAGGTCGCTAGCATGATGGGCAGCTGCAGCTTGATGTCTTTTTCGATCCCGCTCGGCTCGATGATGAACTGCAAAACAAGTTCAGCGTTAATAAAGGGAAATTCTCTGCTTATTGGAGGTAAGATGTCAGAAATATTGATGTGGTCACAAGCTTGGTGTTCAGGATGATTAGATAATAAGTTAAAGTCTCCCTAACCACAACAAAAATACCTAAGAAAGAGAAGGGGAAGGGACTACTTGGTATGGGCTTGAAAAAAACGAGGAATGTATGAGTTGCATAAGTTGAAGACTCCCTACCCTCAAAAAGCGATCTTAAGAGAGCGACGAGAGGGACCACTTAGCAAAGACCAGAAACCGGGGAATCTATGCACGAGGTGTGTTCTCACGCAGTATACCTTGCGTAATAAAGCAGCAAAGTAAGATGGAAAAAGAAACAATATAGAAGAGATAGCAAAGATTTTAAACTCTAAAAAACAAAGTGGGCGCGAAAGATAGAAGTCGCAAAAACCTATCTAGAGCTGAAGTAACCGAACAATATCCACTAAGAGCATGAGTCCCCAAAGCGTAAGATCGATAAATCAATGCGTAAGATCGATTCTACACCTATTGCCTATTCTACGCCTCCGGAGGAGTATACCCAGCGCATAGAAATCAAGATTGGAAGAAGTTTATGAAACACGATGAGAGTTAAAAAAATAGTAGGTACTAAAAAAAGATAGCAGTGAACCAACAAAATTGTTCGAAATCAAAGAAAAATATTCCATTTCAACAAAATAAGGCCTACCCCAACATTCAGCTAGGGACCTAATCTCCTCTCTGGGAGAGCTGATAGTGAAGGATTCATGAAAGTAAATGCGATGCCCGGTGGCGGTGAAATGTTGAAAGAAGTTTCGCTTCATGCACGCTATATTTCAAGCATAAAATAATTTTCTACAATTTGTCATATAAGAAAATGTACGAATGAAAAAACACAAAAAATCTGACTAATGCACTACTTCTTTATCGGTTTTACCTATTTTAAAATGGTTCTCAACTCACATACACTCATACAGTACAAAAAATAGGGGCTAAATACATTAGAGAGAGTGACTTCTTTTATTTCGGTGCAATCAATGTGACAATGTACGAAGGTGACATCGTTTACGGAAGCATATTTCAATCGAAGTTGTAGCAGCTCCTGGTATCTCAGTTAATTTTTAACGTCCCTAGAGGACTATGCGGCCCTCTTTCGAAAGTAGACTTCAATGTATTGTATTTCTTGGTAAACTTTTTCCCTAATGTGTTCTTTGAAGTTCACTGCCGAGTTAAAGTTTCTTTCTTATTTCTATATCGGGGGCCACCCGATGCTAGCGCCAGTCAGATGACAGTGGTTGTGATAATGGTAATATGAGAACAAAAATGCTGACGTTAACACTTTGACCGCAATGGGTTAAACTGAAGTTCAATATTCAACTCAAATTTAAAGTCAATTAAAGTAAGCAATTTATAAACAGCCAACATTGACGGAATCTGGCTTTCATTTAGCTTTAATTAAGCATTTATGAAGATTGAACTAGGGACTACCGGTCGATCAGCAATATTTTGAAAATCCCTTCCGTGGCCACCGGTGACGCACGGTGCGGTCAAAGGGTTAAATACACAACCAAACCTGGCTGGCTGGCTGAGAGGACCCAGACCCAGCACAAGGATGCAAAAGACGCACGGTCCTGAAGTGGTCAGAGAGGCCAATTTTTGGGAGCTTCAAAACCAATATTGAAACGGAGCACGCTCCAAAAAGGGAACAAAGGTAGTTCTTATAAGAATGCGATTCCTCCTGTATTTTTGTGCAGTATACTGTACCGATTTGAAATTTTTTGCAGCAGGGGAAAAAATTAAGAGTGGGAAGTTACGAAGAAGATCGCCGTGATTTCGTCTAAGACAGTCATACAACACAATCATGAGAACGAAGGCGGAGCAATTCAGTCAGAGCTTGACTTCACGTCTTGAGTGACGTACTGAGGGAATGTATGAACAGCGTTAAGCTTTTATAATATGAAGAAAGTTACTATGAAAAGTATGAAAACTATTTAGAGAGTAAACAAATACGGTGATTAAAGTCAGAAATTGAGACCACCCAAAAACAATGAAGAAGAGAGGCATTGCGAGTGCCGGTCTCGTTACAACCCAAATACTCTATTTCAAACTATAGATGTTCTTCATGCTAACTAGCGGTGGTGCTCTAGACGCTCTCAAAATGTAATGAATCCCAGAGACAAAGTGTTACGAACCTTTCCGCTTTCTTTCAGAGCATAGCAACGGCCTCTCGTGAATGACTAAAAATATCCTTCTCTAGTGTACCCTAGCTTTACGTGAAAGCATTTTATTAAGTAATCAAAATAAAATACAACATTTAAGCTGTTCATGAATTCATTGTGATCTATTACGGATACACCGTTTTGAATGCACGAAATCACAATGTATATTTCAGTAATCCGTGAGTCATCAGTCAACATTTTAGCTTTTTACGAGAACTTCGTAATAAGAGTACACTGAGCCAATTAATAATTCTCATACTTATAAAAGCAGCTCACTTTTTGATCAAACGGCCGCAGTATTTTTCGTGGCTAATCGCAAAGTTTATATTTGCTTTAATTCTAGCTAACCCAAACTTCTTTGAATGATTTTAATTTTTTCCGCTGTCTCCGTAACAAACACATCTTATCGCATCTTCCTAAAAATGCAAAGATATTTTAACTTCATGTACTTTCGTATATGTTATAAAACATGCTTCATCACATGTCATACTGTACGCTCATTCAGAACGCACAAAAACGTCGTATTGTATCTTGATTCATAGCTCGCAAAGAAGTCATACTTTATCGCGATTCGCAACTCCCAAAGACGTCATATTTTATTTTGATTAGCAATTCATAGAGACGTACTGCATGTATCCTTCCTGATCAAAAATTCACAAAGAAGTTATACTTTACACTGATTCGCAACTCACAAAAATATCGTCGTACTGTATCCTGATTCCCAACTCACAAAGACGTCGTACTGTATCCTGATTCCCAACTCACAAAGACGTCGTACTGTATCCTGATTCGTAACTCACAAAGACGTCGTACTGTATCCTGATTCCCAACTCACAAAGACGTCATACTGTATCCTGATTCCCAACTCACAAAGACGTCGTACTGTATCCTGATTCCCAACTCACAAAGACGTCGTACTGTATCCTGATTCCCAACTCACAAAGACGTCGTACTGTATCCTGATTCCCAACTCACAAAGACGTCGTACTGTATCCTGATTCCCAACTCACAAAGACGTCGTACTGTATCCTGATTCCCAACTCACAAAGACGTCGTACTGTATCCTGATTCCCAACTCACAAAGACGTCGTACTGTATCCTGATTCCCAACTCACAAAGACGTCGTACTGTATCCTGATTCCCAACTCACAAAGACTTCGTACTGTATCCTGATTCCCAACTCACAAAGACGTCGTACTGTATCCTGGTTCCCAACTCACAAAGACGTCGTACTGTATCCTGATTCCCAACTCACAAAGACGTCGTACTGTATCCTGATTCCCAACTCACAAAGACGTCGTACTGTATCCTGATTCCCAACTCACAAAGACGTCGTACTGTATCCTGATTCCCAACTCACAAAGACGTCGTACTGTATCCTGATTCCCAACTCACAAAGACGTCGTACTGTATCCTGATTCCCAACTCACAAAGACGTCGTACTGTATCCTGATTCCCAACTCACAAAGACGTCGTACTGTATCCTGATTCCCAACTCACAAAGACGTCGTACTGTATCCTGGTTCCCAACTCACAAAGACGTCGTACTGTATCCTGATTCCCAACTCACAAAGACGTCGTACTGTATCCTGATTCCCAACTCACAAAGACGTCGTACTGTATCCTGATTCCCAACTCACAAAGACGTCGTACTGTATCCTGATTCCCAACTCACAAAGACGTCGTACTGTATCCTGATTCCCAACTCACAAAGACGTCGTACTGTATCCTGATTCCCAACTCACAAAGACGTCGTACTGTATCCTGGTTCCCAACTCACAAAGACGTCGTACTGTATCCTGATTCCCAACTCACAAAGACGTCGTACTGTATCCTGATTCCCAACTCACAAAGACGTCGTACTGTATCCTGATTCCCAACTCACAAAGACGTCGTACTGTATCCTGATTCCCAACTCACAAAGACGTCGTACTGTATCCTGGTTCCCAACTCACAAAGACGTCGTACTGTATCCTGATGACGTGACACCCCCTGAGGTTGGTGGGCGGCAGAGGCGGCACTGTCAGCTGCTCGTCCGGCCACTCGTCCGAACCTCCGGATGGAATGCGACCTCGCGCCGCCGTCGACAGCTCCCTCAGCTCCGTCTCCACCACCTTGTTGCGGCTCATGTACTGGATCGTCTGCAGGTGTTCATCAAACGCTCGTGAGATTAGATTAGATGTTAGTTTAAGCCTACCTAACCACGAAAAAAGCGTTCCGAAGAGAGAAAAGAGGAAGGCGCCATTTAGTTTGGAGATAAGGGATGCAGAATCCATGCAGAAGGGGCATAGATACTGTTGAGAAAGAAGTTTATGAAACACGATAAAAGTTGAAGAAGAAAGTATTAGGTGCTGAAAAACAGGACAGCAGTGAACTGAAAAAAGGTGGTCCTTAGCATAACAATAACATTTCATTTCAACAAAAAAAAGCCTACCTAACTGTCAGCTCGGGCCCTCACACATTTCCCCCTGGAAGTAATTCAAAGGATTTCAAAACCGCGTAAATCTATGGAACTCTCGAGTAATTCACAGAGAGTATAGAAATAAAATATCTTCAAGATTGAAACGACGTGAGGGTTTCATGAGTTTCCGGCATGGTAAAAAAGATTTATCTAGGATTTCAGATTGTGATTCTTTAACTTTCTTTACAATTATGGTCATTACCTTCATATAATAATTCAATATTTATAAAGAAAGCTTTGCCAATAAAAATTACGAATTCCGAAAAAGTCTATCTCTACTGTGTTGAAGTAGGAGTATATATTTATGAGTGTACGTAAAAATCATGATACTACACTAGGATGTGGTAAGAGTTTCAAGGTACATATATGATCTACTCCCAACAGTGAATATATCAACGGTTGACAACTGTTGACGCGGAGGGCAACTTCATGAAGCAGAACACCACGGACGCACTGAGTGATCGCTGTGACACTAATATGAAACCTCAGGTACATTTCCCTACTAAGCATAACCTTCGATCTGCCAATAGGTTCGTAGACCGTTTCCAAACACAAGACAAGATATGTAACGGACAAATTTCAGCTTCTTCTACACAGTGACGCATTAATGAAAAGCCACAATATTTAAATTTAGCCCAAGCATTAACTGGGCTTCCTCTAACCTTCGTCAGGGGCCTGGCGCGAATTGGCTTATAAGACTTAAATGGAACCTACGCGTATTTAATATACGTACGTGTAATATGAATATAATACATCATAATCCCATAATTTAATGAATCAATAACTGTGTTGACCTTCTAATTTTCTGCCTACCATAGGACACAAGTATAAAAAAGTTATAACAAATCACACGAACGCGATACGACAATCATTTCCATGAACAAACAGCCGAAACTAAATTAGACAAAAGCAGCCAAAAATGTTTCACATGGCTATGACGGAAGAACGATTGAGGACTATGTAAACGGATGAAGAACTTCACTTAACCATGGTTCTCCGACCCTAGGTTCTTTCTTGACGCTCTCTGACATGAGAATATTAGACAACAAGTTAGTTTCAACCCTCCCTAACCATTCGACCACTACAACAGCAAACACACAACGGGCAACGACATTCTAAGAGCGATCAGATTATAATAGATGTCCCTTCAATCGGAGCTCCAATAATGAGTTATGACCTCGGTAAGACAAGCCCTAGTCCGGCGGATGGCAACCCTGCTGTTGTTCTTGACCCGAGCCCAGAGGACGATGTGTTCCCCTGGCACGTAGCCGCCGCGGTCCAGCCTCACGCGGCAGTTGATGGGACCCGCTAGGCAGGCCAGGCCTAGCCGGTGCTCTATCTCGCACAGGAACGGTTGCTGCAACAGAAATTTACAGATTAGATATTAAGTTCAAGTCTCCCTAAACAGAAGAAAAAATTAAAATAATAGATTATATTTACAGATTAGATGATAAGTTTATTGAAGTCTCCCTAAACATAAGAAAAGTGGTTTCAAGGAAGGAGGAAGGATGAAGGCACCATTTAGTATGGGGTTGAGGGAAAGCAATTTCTTTGCATAGATGCACAAGGTGCGTTCCCACACGAGACTGAAATAGTAAGTTGAGGAGGAATTTTATGAAATAAAAACTTGAAAATCCCCCCCTGTGGGGGGGGTAGAATTCTCCCACCGTGGTCCGCTGCGTGTCGTAAGAGGCGACTATAGTGGATGGAGCGAGGGGACTGGGGATCCCCTTCTCTGTAATGATTTTCCCGAGAGACAGCAAGCCAATGAAGGGGGTGAGAGAGGTCGAAAGACCACTCAAACCCTAGTACTAGGATCTTTGAATGTAAGGGGGTGTGGAAGTAAAGCAACTGAGAGTAAGAAGGAGGAGATCGGAAGAATGATGTTAAACCAGAAGATGGATGTATTGGCCTTGAGTGAGACGAAATTGAAGGGTAGTGGTGAGTTGATGTTTGGGAGTGTGGGAGGGAGAGTGTCTTGAGTACGTGGCGGACATGCAAGAGAGGGTGTGGCTATATTATTAAGTGTAAGAATCAGAGAGAAAGTAGTTGAATGGGGTGAGGTGTGATCAAGAATAATGTGGGTGCGAGTGAAATGGGGGGAAGAGTCGTGGGTGTTTGTGAGCGCGTACGGACCGGGATCGGAGAGGAGTGGGGAAGAGAGAGAGGAGTTTTGGGAGAAATTGTCCGAGTGTGTGGCTAGAGTGGGGAGTGGTTGTAGAGTTGTGGTGATGGGGGACCTGAATGCAAGAGTGGGTGATGAGGTGGTGGATGGTGTTGTTGGTAAGTACAGAGTAGCTGGGGTGAATGAGAGTGGGGATTTCTTGGTGGGGTTATGTGTGGAGAGTGAGTTAGTGGTTGGGAATAGTTTGTTTCAGAAAAAAAGTATAAACAAGTATACATATGTGAGGACGAATGGAGGTGTGGTAGAGGAGAGAGCATTGATGGATTATATTTTGGTTAGCAGGGGAGTGATGGGTCGTTTGCTCGATGTGCATGTGTTCCGTGGTGAGATGAATGGGATTTCGGATCATTATTTGGTGGAAGGAAAGCTGAGAGTTAGTGGAATGTGGGGAGGTGTAAAAAGAAGGAGTGGAAGGGAGGTGTTAAATGTAAGCAAGTTACATGATTCTGAGCGTGAGTGTGAGTATCAGGAGAAGATGAAAGTGGAGTATGGGAGGGTGAAGGAAAGTGAGGTGGGTGGAGTGGAAGGGGAATGGAAGTTGTTTAAAGATGCGGTGGAAAAATGTGCAAGGGAAGTGTGTGGGGTAAGGAAGGTTGGAGGAGGGATTAGAAAGGGGAGTGAATGGTGGAACGGAGAAGTAGGAGCGGCTGTGAAAAGAAAGCGGGGGGCGTTCGAAAGGTGGTTGCAACGAGGCAACCAGCAAAATTTTGAAGAGTATAAGGAGAGGAAGAAAGAGGTACAAAGAATGGTAAGGAGAGCGAAGAGGGCGGCGGATGAGGAATGGGGGAGGAAGTTGGGAGGGGATTTCATGGAGAGAAGGAAGGTTTTCTGGAAGGAAGTGAAGAGAATTAGGAAGGGTCAGGTGGAGAATGAGGCAAGAGTGAAGGATACAAATGGTAGGCTGCTAGTGGAGAGTTGTGATGTGAGAAAGAGATGGGCGGAGTATTTTGAGGAACTGCTGAACGTGAGGGATGATAGGATTGCGAGAGTAGTAGCTGTTGGAAGTGATGTTAGAATGCCTGTGTTTGGTGAAGTGAATACTCGTAGAAGTCGAATAAGAAGTGCAGAGGTGAGATGTGCGTTAGATGAAATGAAAAATGGGAAAGCTCCAGGTTTGGATGGCTGCACGGTTGAATGTCTAAAGAAAGGAGGAAATGTGGTTATAAAATGGTTGGTGCGTTTATTAAATGTGTGTTTCGAGGCTAGTAAAGTGCCGGTTGATTGGAGTAGCGCGTGAGTAGTTCCGTTGTACAAGGGGAAAGGTGACAGGTATGAGTGCAGTAATTCTAGGGGTATAAGTCTACTGGGTGTCGTTGGGAAGCTGTATGGAAGAGTGTTAATTGGAAGAGTGAGAGTGTTGACGGATCGCGTGCTTGCTGAAGAACAGTGTGGTTTTAGGTGTGGTAGAGGTTGTGTGGGTCAAATGTTTGCTGTGAGGCAGGTGAATGAAAAATACTTATTAAAGGGAAAGGATGTATATAGGGCATTTATGGATCTAGAGAAGGCGTATGACAGAGTGGATCGCGAGGCTCTATGGCAAGTGGTAAGTTTGTATGGAGTGGGTGGGAGACTGTTGAATGCGATCAAGAGTTTCTACATTGATAGCAGAGCATGTGTGAGAGTAGGGAATGAGGTGAGTGAATGGTTCTCAGTTGTGACAGGTGTGAGACAGGGATGTGTGATGTCGCCGTGGTTGTTTAATTTGTTTATGGATGGTGTGGTGAGAGAAGTGAATGCCAGAGTGTTGGGAAAAGGTGCGCAGTTGGTGGGACGAAATGGTACGTATTGGGAAGTGTGTCAGCTGTTGTTTGCAGATGATACAGCGTTTGTGGCTGATTCAGAGGAAAAACTGAGGAGACTGGTTACAGAGTTTGGTAGAGTGTGCGAAAGGCGGAATTGAGGGTAAATGTGAATAAAAGTAAGGTGATGAGATGTTCAAGAGGTGAAGTGTTTGGAACTTTGGATGTGAGGTTGAATGGGGAAGTTTTAGAGGAGGTAGAGCATTTTAGGTACCTCGGGTCGGATGTGACTGTTAAGGATAGTATGGAAGTAGAAGTGAAGCATCGAGTGAGTGAAGGTTGCAAGACATTGGGTGCAATGAGGAAAGTTTTTGAATGCAGGAGTTTGAGTATGAATGCTAAGAGGGGATTGTATGAAAGCTTGATTGTGCCAGTTTTGTTGTATGGAGCAGAGTCCTGGGGGTTGAGAGCAGCTGAGAGGAGGAAGTTGGATGTGTTTGAGATGAAGTGTTTGAGGAGCATGTATGGAGTAACTAGAAGAGATAGGATCAGGAATGAGTTGGTTAGGGAGCAGACGGGTGTTATCAAAAAGTTGAGCAGGCGAGTGGATGAAAGAGTGCTTGGATGGTTTGGGCATGTAGAAAGAATGAATGTTGAGCGGCTGGTGAAAAAGATATATATGTCGGAAGTGAGTGGTCTTCGAGCGCGAGGTAGACCACGGATGAGTTGGATGGATGGAGTGCGACGTGCTTTGTATGAGAGGGGTCTGACTGTGGACGTGGCGAGAGGGATGGCTGCGGACAGAAGTGAGTGGGGGCAGTGTATAAGGAGGTAATTTTATTTTTGACGCGTTACTGGAAGCTGCCCGCGTGTGATGGGGTTGACCTGTCATGTGCGGGGGGAGGGGCTGCACTCAATGAAGCGGTCGGGGTAAACCAGCTGTGGCTGTCGGGCCTGACTGTGGAAGGTGGTTGTGCTGGGCTGCTGCTGATCCTGGCAGTTCAGGTGCGGCCAGTGCTGCCTCTCTCGCCTCCTAGTGACTAAGTGTGGTGATTGTGGCCTGCTGTCGGCTACCCTCCCATAGGGAGGATAAGCCCGGTATATGTATGTATGTAAAAAATTGAAAAAGTAGTAGATGGTCAAAAACATGAGAGCATTGAACCGAAAAAAGATGGTCGGTAACAAAACAAAAATCTATTCGATTTTAACAAGACGTTACTTAACTCTCAGCTCGGTTCAACACATTTTTCTCCTGGGAGATCTTATTCCCGTAGATACAATAGTAGCACCCTCCTAAGTGGAACAACAACTTATAAACCAATCATTTAAGTTAAAATTAAATTAAATTCTAAGTTAGAACAAAAACAATCAGAAAAATTCAACGATGTACTAAATGAACGAAAAACAAAAGGAATGCCAAGCCCTACGACGACTGCTGGATGGGGGACGCTGATTAGTACAGCAAATCTTCTGTAGTAAAATAGATGTTTAATTTAAACGTACGCAAGCAACCCAAAAAAATAATCATCAAATACGAATAGTGATATTTACCAATTCAGACAAGTAATGAAATGGACAGCTGATCAGAGAATACAAAATCACAAAATCATAGTGCTACGTTATGAGGTGGTCAAATTTCCAAGGTCTAAAGAAGATCCACAGCCAACAGCGGATAATAAAATGGTGAACAGTTCTAACAGGAATATTTTGTGCGTAATCGTGGGACTACACTAAGATGCACTCCGAAAAATTGCCATCAATATGAGAAAATAAATAAGAGAAACATAAATTATATCCACTGCTAACAGCGAATAATAAATTGGTAAACAGTTCCAACACGCATCAACAGTGCTTAACGGGGGTACTACACTAGGACGCGTATCAAAAGCCTGTCTTGAATAAAAGATTGAAGCATAGATAACCAAAAGGGCAGCAGGACTCACAGCGAGGATGGACGGCTCGAGGTTCAGGTCGATGGGGTTCATAACGATGAAAACTTGCTGGTTCTTATGCGTGAGGCCGCCGCCTTCCCGTAGCGCTGCCCTGCAGAAATACTGCACCCAGCCGTGCTTCCCCAAGAAGGTGCTCGGCAGCCCCAGCGGCAGCCCCAGCTTGAAGGGGAAGCTGTGGATCCCAGGGGACAGTGGGATGGGGCCCTGGTCTGCGGAGGGAGCAATCTGTTAACCTTTTCCTCAGTAATTAACTTTGGAATTGTTATTTGAGGTCATGTGAACACGAAGTAGTCAATAGTTTTTCATTCCGAAGTCAACTATTATTATCTCAAGAATGATTTTTTGAGGTGAGAACTGAGGACGTTAATACGAAGTAACGCTTTGGATATTGAGGTCACTGATATGAATTGAATGCAATTACATAATATCGAAACTGGATACGAAGATTACGAAGGCACTGTTAAAAATCACCGCCGATAACTTTCGAGATTAGCGCAGCAAGGCAGCGCGGCGCAGTTCAGCGCAGTAACGTTCGCGTGAGGGCAGGTCACCGCAGCATCTCCGCGCGCTCCTCGAAACAGCCGCGCGCTCCTCGAAACAGCCGCGCGCTCCTCGAAACAGCCGCGCGCTCCTCGAAACAGCCGCGCGCTCCTCGAAACAGCCGCGCGCTCCTCGAAACAGCCGCGCGCTCCTCGAAACAGCCGCGCGCTCCTCGAAATAGCCGCCTGCAGTTCGTAGCAGCCGCAAAGACTCATCTACACCAGCTCAAATCAACTAGTTAGCTAGAGGCTTATATGGAATGTTACATCCCTAGAGTCTTTAGTCAAAATATTACCCGTTGATTTTGTAAGTGTCTGTACTTAAACTGTAGTTATAACAGCTATACAGTAGTTTAATTTGGGATATATGTTTGTTATGAAGATGTCATTCTTGAAATAATCAAATATGAACCTAAGTTAGGTATTCCCTCTTAATTTTATCAGAGAACGAGTTAAATATTGATCAGTTCTTTATGAAAGCCGACAATTTAATCAGCAATTTGGAAATTAACGTACTGCATTCATTATATTTTATAATTTTGATACTTATATCTATGTTACAGAAGCGTATCCGTTCAGCAGGTTATCACTTAAATAGGTTTTAATTTTTTATGTTACGAATAAAACTTTTGCAAAATTCACGTGGTTTTTGTCAAACTCATTTAAATGCCCCAGGAAGCTGCTGGAACAACTTCTTTATTAATTTAGAAATGAATGCGAAAGTTTAAATTTTTTCTTTATACACATTAGTATAAAATGGAGTTATTCAGGTAGTAGTCGTGTTATATATTAGTTGTTTTCCCGACCGTCACAGGCTTGGTGTGACAAGACTTCGTTCACCTACGTTGTGCCCAGCGATCCATTTGATATGGCTTGGTTTAAATATGATTTTGAACGTAATTTCACTTCCGATAAAAATGAATCCAGAGAAAATTCAGACAGCTATCCCCGATATACCAGATGCTAAATTTTATTTTCAGTAAAAGCCAATGAATGAGTTGGAAATTCTGACAGCTATCCCTGATATTTCAGGCACCAAATTGAAGTAATTACAAACACATGAATGTAAGACACATAACACTACAACCATGGCGGCAACCAAGTAACTTAGCATGATATTTTCAACCACGGTGGCCGAGGTTCTTCCAACATCACAGCTCTGAACAACCCAGTTAACCATGTCAGTAGAGCGAGCGTTAGTCAGTAAAGCAACGAGGGAGTGGCACGCCACAGCCACTCGGACGTACCCTTAGCAGAGGCGCTGACCGTCTCTGAGTCCATCGGATAGTTCGCGTCTGAAACATCATTAGCTAATTCTTATTCAGTATTGCCATCACTAAGTCTTCAGTGAAATTCTTTATTTTCATGCAGTATTACCGTCACTAATTCTTATTCCGTATTATCATTACTAATCTAATACAGCTACTTCTGATCCGCATTAGAGATGCATTTTTAATTCAATTAAACACCACTGTGTAACCCATCACAATAACGCATCACTGGCATATTTTTAACTCATCACTTACCCACCACTAACCCAGCACTGGTCTACCACTAAGCAAACACTGACAACCCCCCATCCATCACTGGGTTACAAATAATGAACATGTAAACCATCACTGACCCATCACCGACCCACCACATCCCCTCCACTTACTTATCACCGACTCACCATTTACCCACCACTCACCCACCACTGCCCCACCACTCACCATTTACCCACCACTCACCCACCAGTACCCCACCACCACTCACCATTTACCCACCACTCACCCACCAGTGCCCCACCACCACTCACCATTTACCCACCACTCACCCACCAGTGCCCCACCACCACTCACCATTTACCCACCACTCACCATTTACCCACCACTCGCCATTTACCCACCACTCACCCACCAGTGCCCCACCACCACTCACCATTTACCCACCACTCACCCACCAGTGCCCCACCGCTCACCATTTACCCACCACGCACCACCAGTGCCCCACCACCACTCACTATTTACCCACCACTCACCCACCAGTGCCCCACTGCTCACCATTTACCCACCACGCACCACCAGTGCCCCACCACCACTCACCATTTACCCACCACTTCCCCACCAGTGTCCCACCCCCATTCACCCACAACACTCACCCACCAGTGCCCGACCACTCACCCACCAGTGCCCGACCACTCACCCACCAGTGCCCGACCACTCACCCACCAGTGCCCGACCACTCACCCACCAGTGCCCCACAACTCATCATTTACCCACCACTCACCCACCAGTGCCCCACCACCACTCACCCATCAGTGCCCCACCACCACTCACCCACCAGTGCCCCACCACCACTCACCCACCAGTCCCCAACCACCACTCACCCACCAGTGCCCAACCACCACTCACCCACCAGTGCCCAACCACCACTCACCCACCAGTGCCCCACCACCACTCACCCACCAGTGCCCCACCACCACTCACCCACCAGTGCCCCACCACCACTCACCCACCAGTGCCCCACCACCACTCACCCACCAGTGCCCCACCACCACTCACCCACCAGTGCCCAACCACCACTCACCCACCAGTGCCCAACCACCACTCACCCACCAGTGCCCAACCACCACTCACCTACCAGTGCCCAACCACCACTCACCTACCAGTGCCCAACCACCACTCACCCACCAGTGCCCAACCACCACTCACCCACCAGTGCCCAACCACCACTCACCCACCAGTGCCCAACCACCACTCACCCACCAGTGCCCCACCACCAGTCACCCACCAGTGCCCCACCACCACTCACCCACCAGTGCCCCACCACCACTCACCCACCAGTGCCCCACCACCACTCACCCACCAGTGCCCCACCACCACTCACCCACCAGTGCTCCACCACCACTCACCCACCAGTGCCCAACCACCACTCACCCACCAGTGCCCCACCACCACTCACCCACCAGTGCCCCACCACCACTCACCCACCAGTGCCCCACCACCACTCACCCACCAGTGCTCCACCACCACTCACCCACCAGTGCCCCACCACCACTCACCCACCAGTGCCCGACCACTGACTGTTTATCAACCACTCACCCACCAGTGCCCCACCACCACTCACCCACCAGTGCCCCACCACCACTCACCCACCAGTGCCCAACCACCACTCACCCACCAGTGCCCCACCACCACTCACCCACCAGTGCCCCACCACCACTCACCCACCAGTGCTCCACCACCACTCACCCACCAGTGCCCCACCACCACTCACCCACCAGTGCCCGACCACTCACCATTTACCCACCACTCACCTAAAAGTGCCCCACCCTCATTCACCCATCACACTCACCCATCAGTGCCCTACTACTCACCATTTACCCACCACTCATCCACCAGTGCTCCACCAATGACTTTATCAACCACTCACCCGCCAGTGTCCCACCTCCATTCACCCACCACACTCACCCACCAGTGCCCCACCCACCACACTCACCCACCCACCAGTGCCCCATCACACCCCCCCACCCACCCGGCTCCCCCAGCAGCCGCATCCTGAAGTCGATGTAGTTCTCCCTGTCGTGCAGGGTCTGCTGGCGCTTGTCCGTCACGCGCACGACGCCCTCGCCCATCACGTGGAAGTAAACGCCTGTGAAACATGCTCATGTTAACCCTTTACCGTCAATGTGCATTCCAAAATCCACTTTCACAAACAGCTCTAATATACGTATTTTATCCCTTCACGAGACTATATTAAATTAGATGGAAATGCACAGTGGGAAGGAACTAGACATTTCATTTAGTGCTGGTCTACCCTTTAAAATATGCAGTGATTCTAAAATACGTACATTACGTTTCGGGATAAATCCCATCATCAGCTGAAAAACACACAACATAGCACTAAATGATATGTTTCACCAGTTTAATGATGGTGATTGTGATAACCGTGATACGAGTACAAAATGCAGATATTAAAAGGTTAGTTCTCCATCCCTTCACGGAGAATTACACGCTATGTACACGAAGATGAATGGTGCTTTCCATTTCGTTCTTCAATTTTCAGTAATTCGAAAGTTGCAAAATAATATTCAGAAAATGAAAGACGAAGTTCTGTGTGTTCAAACTAATAACTTGAAATGATTTAGTATATATATATATATATATATATATATATATATATATATATAAGTTTAGAGCCATTACTCGGAAATGTTTCCAAGAGACTATAACAGGAAGACACGCATGCATACTCGTAAATCTTTTCGCAATAAACAACAACGTTCTCTCAGTAGATTAGATTACATTATAAGTTACTTCTAAGCCACCTTAACCGCAACAAAGGCGTTCGAAAGCGAAGAAAGAGGAAGGCACCATTTAGCATGGGGGTTGAAAAACACGGAATCTATGCACACAGTGCATAGATACAATAAGTCGAAAAAGAACTTTATGAAACAAGATAACAGTTGAAGAAGAAAGTAATAGGACAGCGCTAAAAAGGGAGGTGAAAAACAGGATTACAGTGAACCAATAAATAGATGGTAGGTAACAAAATAAAAAACCTATTCAATTACACTGAAATACACTCTCAGCATGGGACTTCACATATTCCCCTGCGAACGAAAATCCCCATATATGCAATAATTGTGTCCATTGAGAGAATGTACCCTGAGTAACCGAATGCGTTGAAAATAAGATACTCATAATATTTGGTTCCATCTATTACATCCTAAGAATAAACTACTTGAACGCATCATTTGCACATCAGCGTCTACATGTCAAGAACATGACGGTTCTGTAACACAATTTGATTGCATTCAGTAAATGTACGTTTTTAAGCAAAAGCATGAATACTTTCACCCGAATGCCTGTTTGGTATCAATTTACAGACAATAAACAAACCTCGACGTCCAATTTGACAGGACGTTGAGGTTTACAAACAATAGAGACGAAGAGGCTTGAACAGCGTGGAGAAACATACCGAGGTGGCATCTCCAACAAACAACGCGTAGAGATAATTTTATCATTAACCATAATAAAAAAAACAGCCTTTCCCTCAACACAAAGCGTTAAGGGCAGATGACAACACAAACAACACGCACTAATACACTTATCATCAATCTCCATCACCGAAACAAAGTTCCCACGAACCAAAGCAATACGGACGAATAAAAATATGAACAATGTGCAGGGATATACTCGTCATCAATTCCTATCAGAAAAACATCCCTCACGCCAAAGCTACAATGACAAATGATAACACAAACAACACGCAGAGAAACACTTATCGTCAATTCCTATCAGGAAAACAACGCTTCCTTCAACACAAAGCATCTATCAGAAAAAAAGCACTTCCTCAACACAAAGCATCTTTCAAAATAAACAACGCTTTCCTCAACACAAAGCATCTTCCAAAAAAACAACGCTTTCCTCAACACAAAGCATCTTCCAAAAAAACAAGGCTTTCTTCAACACACAGCATCTATCAGAAAAACGACGCTTCCTTAACGCAAAGCACCAATCAGAAAAACAACCCCCACCCCAAAACAATACGGACAAATGACATGGAGTGCGATCCGACAGACTGGGAATTCGCAGCTTAGGGTCAGCGACTCGGCAAAGCCTGAGTCACCCACAGGCGAGCCGGGTTTTGGGAGTCGTGACTTTCGGGTCACCCCTCAGGGGAGATAAGGGGGTCCGTATCAATGCTACGGTGGTGGGGAGTGAACAGTATAGCACCCTCCTCCCACTCCCCCCCCCCCCCCCCCTCCATCTCGCAGCGCCCAGACATAGAAGTGGATTTTTTGATAGAGATGACAAAAAAGGTTGGGGAAGTTGTTTGAGGTCGAAGAGGTTCAAATGAGGTTTAAGTAACGCAGCGTGGAGATTAGATTAGATTAGATTATTAGTTAGTTTAAGCCTCCCTATCCGCAACAAAGGCGATCCAAAGAGAGGAAAGAAGAAGTCACCATTTAGTATGGAGTTAAGGGAGCGTGGAATCTATGCAGAAAGGGCACAGACACAGTAAGATGAGTTAGAAGTTCATGAAACATGATCAAAGTTGAAGAAGAAAGTAGTAGGTGATGAAAAACAGGACAACAGTGAACCGAAAAAAGGTGGTCCTTAACATAACAAAAACATTTTATTTCAGCAAAAAGAAGGCCTACCAAACTCTCAGCTCGGGCCCACACATAGTCCCCCTGGGAGCGCTAATTCCCATAGATACAATAATTGTATCCCCCTGAGGGGTCCTATGATTCCATTAAATGACTAAATATGTACACAAAAAAAACGAAGCTAGTTTAACCTTTCACTGCATGAATTATTTTCAGAAATAGAAAAATAGCGATGTCAGCACTCGTCTGCAATGGAGTTCAAACTAACTCTGCCGCTGGAGGGGTGTGTCGAACATGTTTCATTAGCTTTTATTTTTTGTGGAGTATGTCTCATTAGCGGTACAAACCGCAGAAATGCACTTTTTTCAATCAATTATTTATACACACAGCAAAATTAAGTTTGTGACATATTCGACACACTATGCAGTGAAGGGTTAAGAACAGGACTGAACATCATGCTTTTAAATCAGCAAAACGTAGTTTCAAAAATGGCACGGGCTCGTTGCCACGTATGTTACCTATTTTATAAATTCAATGCACATGTATTTCCAGCAATGAAATGAAATCTCACCTAAATTTTTCTTTATCATATACTAAAACGCATTCGGCTATATTCCTTTGAGGAAATATACTCAACAGCAACTTCTCGATCATCAAGCGAAAAGAAGAAACTTTAATGAGTCCGGTTCCCAGACATGACTTACTCACTTAACCCAAGAAAATTATACTCTTATTTACACACTACGATTAGAAGCGAAACGTTTATGCAGAACCTTTCGTGCAGTTGCTATAACCTTTCGAGTAGTTGTAATAAGGGAGAATTGGTAGCTGTGCATACAGGCGAACACCTGTTTTTGCAGGTATCCATGAAACGATGCGAATGAACTTAACCTCCGTACTCTTTGTGCCTCAACACAGACATGCCAACAGCAAGCGACTCGAGTTCATGACCACATCTGGAATCATCGCGATCAGCGTCAGTCACAACCTCAAGTCAAACAAAACTATCTAGTATATAACAATATAGAGTTGTTGCTTGCTTCTTTGGTTGGTTGGTATGTCTTTCTGTGACGCTGGACGCTCAATGACCGTATCTGTGATACGAGTTTCACCAGTGCCCAAGTACAAGAATTTTTTTATCGCAAGTACTATTAGGATGAATACATTCGTTTGTCACCCACATCTGGGAGAATTATTCAAGGAAAACATCGAATCCCGTAATTTTAGACGGGCCGTGTACACTAGTTTCTATATATAAACTAAAAAATTTGTGTTAGCTCAAAAGAAGATAGCTCTCATAAATATTACTGAATCAACCGCTTTCTTGCGATTATCTAATTACGTTTTGTACATATAGTGTAGAATATAGTCGCTTCTCAACTTACACGAACGTCAACTTACAACAGACCACAGGAAATTAATCGCATTTATTCTAATGATATGATGCTTGATTCGAGTTATGTATAATACTGATAATATGATATAATAAGACCAAATTTTATACGAGCGAGTACACGCAGCCCGTCAAAAAATGACAAGATTAGATATAGGACCAACTGAGCTTCAACATGACATTCCCATGATTTCCCATGCTCTAATGTTCTTTAATTAATTTTAATTAAATTTAATTAAATTAATAAAAACTAAAATTAAATGAAAGGCTTTATTATTATATTGCATAATAATAAATCATATAATAATAAATAATAACTATATTAAAAAATTAAATTAAATTCATTAAATTAAATTTAATTGAATTCTAAAAATTAAAATTAAATGAAAGGCTTTCCAATACTCTCCCAAGTCTCAACCGCTGATATTCTATTCAACCTAATCTAACCTACCAATAGACGTGATATTCATTCCGACTCCCAATCTGCTGGGTTAAGGCACCGAAAATAATTGTGGAGTTGATGAAGCTTGTATCACAGATACGCTCATCTCACACTGCAGGCTGGTGGGTGTGACACACGGACGGACGGACGGACGGACGGACGGACGGACGGACGGACGGACGGACGGACGGACGGACGGACGGACGGACGGACGGACGCGGCTCCTTTTATAATATAGATAAATTAGCCAAGTTTTGTATCAGATGATGTTTAACTAAATCATCAACTGCATAAACGCAAGACGCTGGCATCTGCAGCAGAAACAGAAGCAGCACCAGCCGTGACATGCCGTTGTTCTGCCCGCCCTTGACACCTCGGTATAGGGCAGTGTCAGATCGATCACCTCACGGCCGTCACCAGCGTGCTTCCAAATGTCACGGCCCACACACACACACACACACACACACACACACACTCGGGGTGTGACATCGCTATAATTATTCATTGAACGAGGTGGCACCGATACAGAACACCACTTGTTATCACGATTGATGGTACCACATAATTTGGACTTGGTAGCTTAGATACAATGCGGAAATTTCAAGTTAATCATTGTGAAAGAGCAGAAAAATCCTGCTGCTCCAATTACAGGTAGATAAGGGGAGCACCTTTTGTGATCACGATGATACCACATGCAAGTTGGAAGACTTGGTAGCTAAGATACAATGCGGAAACTCTAAGTTAATTAATCATTGTGAAAAAGCAGAAAGAATGCTGCTGCTCTGTTACCACAGTTACAGTACGTCACTTCCTGACAAGGCTATTTCGCGAGTTGCTAGATTAAAATTCGCTTCAAGAATACAACGCAGAACTTTACATAAATAGAACTCATTTTGAGAACCGAAAGAAACAGCAATGAACACAGCACAGTTTAACGCAGAGTTTCAGTTCCTATCCTCGTATAACAGAAGCCAGCGGAGTGTAGTATTAAAAAACACTACAGAACGTTCGACAAGGCGTTTAGAATAAAATGAGGAGTTTTTAAAGACCTGAGCAGAGCGTGACGCGGCGAAAACCAACACACGACGGACACCGCACCGGCGCTGGTGTAGGTGCAAGTTGTCTGCAGCCGCCACTGACGAGCAGCACACGCAACACACGTTCCTTCAACGCCTTGACTACGTAGAAGTACGTTGTGTACCAGTAGGTAAATTGCCCATTTAACTACCGGTATAAATGAGAAGCAATTTAATTATTCACTAATTTTTTTCGAATAGATTTTAGCGCACAAGTTAAAATGTTATTGCGGAATCACATTTTTCACACTTCTTAGAAAAGATAGTTATGTATTCGTTAATTTACACTTTTCTGATTAGCTGTAAAATAAATACATAATCTCAGTTCCTCATATCATTTGATGTGTGCACCCTATTACTTACAGTACACTGTTATAAAGCAACATGACTAAGAAAAATTTAAATGGTCGATGGAGCCTGTAATGATTCTGAAACTGCTGAAGAGTTCACGTGGTAAATGAAAATTTAATAAAAACAACAAGTGTGAGATTATACCACGTCAAATAAATAAATAAGCTTAAATAATGTTTTATTCGCAGTCTCAACTGAATAAGTACGAGTTTAATTAAGCGTTTAGTCGTTTAGTTTAGTCGTAAGTTTTAGCCTCCCTACCCGCAGCAACAAATGCGATCCAAAGAGAGGAAGGAAGAAGGCCCCATTTAGTGTGGATTAAAGAAACGCGGAATCTATGCAAAAAGGGCACAGAAACAGTAAGATGAGAAAAAAGTTCATGAAACAAGAAAAAGTTGAAGAAGAAAGTAGTAGGTGCTGAAAAACAGGACAGCAGTGAACCGAAAAAGATGGTCCGGAAAAAACAAAAACCTATTCTATTTTAACAAAAAATTTACCTAACCTTTAGCTCGGGCCCTCACATAGTCCCCCTGGGAGCGCTAATTCCCATAGATAAAATACCTGTCTCCTCTGAGGGGTGTTTAATTCAGAACTTGGTGTCTCAAAGTAAAGATAAATTATTTGACTACCAATGATCTATCCTATAGATCTATCCCATAGACTTCAATATGCTCGTATGAAGAGCGTTCAGGTAGCCGTGTCAAAATCAAATAGATGAGAAAACAACTTGGCCTAAAAATCAAGTAAGTTAAAGAGTCACAATCATGATCCTCGAGTTAGCACGTCAATATAACCTTGACATTCGACAACCGAAACTAAAGCAGCGATGTTCCAGTCTAACTGTTTCGCCGGAGCATGCATGTTTTTCGCCGCCCAAGCGATTTAATTACTTGGGCGGCGAAAAACATGCATGCTCCAGCGAAACAGTTAGACTGAGTATCAGCGGTGCGTATAGTCGGGGTTAGGACAGCACACCCTCTAATGTTGGCCAACTTGCAGCAGCATTCCGGCCAAGTGGTATGGAATAGACAGGTCAATATAATAATGACACCCAAACCAAAAGCAGTGATGTCAGTGGCGCCCGTAGTCAGGATACAGACAAATGCTGCCGGTAAACTGTGGCAGCAGCATTCCGGCCAAGTCACAGTGTGGTGCTGTGATAAGCGGCCCATAGAAGATCAATTTAATTGTCAATATCATTGACTCAATATATTGATGAGATTTTTTTTGCCCACTCAGTCAATTATTTGACGGTCGTCAGTCAAGCCCACAGACGATCAATTACATTGTCAATATTCATTATTGACAATTATAGTGACAATAAAATTGATCGTCTATGGGCCGCTTTATGGAATTGGCTCGTCAATATACGCATAGACATCGAACTGGAAACTTCAAAGCAGTGATGTCAGTGGCGCCAGTAGTGGGGGTATGGACAGAAATACTGCCGTCACACTGGCACAGCATTTCAGCCAAGTCACGGCGTGGTGCTGTGGTATGGAGTTAGCAGGCAAGTCTGACCTTAGCTCCTAGCTTGGTATTTTTTCGCCATTTTTACGAGATGCCGCGCAGGTCCCCACTAAGCTACTCAGCCCTAACGGTGTCGTGATTTGCAAAAAAAAAACTTTCAGTAATTGCAGCGCCGTTGCTGATCTTCCGCAAGGCATCAGGACTGCGTTCTTCAAGCGGAAGATTCTTTACAGTGTTATTATTATTATATAAGAAAGTTTTAGCTTCCCTTTACCACGACAAAGATGTTCAAAGAAAGGAAGGATGAAGGCACCATTTAGTATGGAGTTGAGGGAACGCGGAATCTATGCACAAGGTGCATAGAAACAGTAAGCTAAAAAGGAGCTCATGAAACATGAAAAAGTTGAAGAAGAAAGAAGTAGGTGCTGAAAAACAGGGCAGCAGAGAACCGAAAAAAGATAGTCCGTAACAAAGCAAAAACCTTTTCTATTTCAACAAAAAGAGAGCCTACCTAACCTTGAGCTCGGGCCCTCACATATTCCCTCAGGAAGCGTTAGCTCCCATACATAATATAGTTGTATCCCCCTGAGGGGTTTCTGTACAGTAATTTTACAAGAGGCATCAGGACAGCGTTCTCCATGTACAAAATTCTTCACAGTAATTTCACATGAACTCATTAATAGTACCTCGTTCTTATGAAGCTGTGCCATTAACTTCGACATTTTTAACGTAGGTGTTCTACATTAACGAGTAAACATGCCGAAAAATGAAAGTAAAACTGATTGTACACCAACATAAAGAAGTAATTCAAGGTCACATTAGACTGGACTATGCTGTGAGTTAGTCTCAGCATCTCTTACCGGAACAAAGATGTTCAAGGAGAGGAAAGATGAAGGCACCATTTAGTATGGAGATAAGGGAATGCGGAATCCATACACAAGGTGAATTTCCGCACAGGATCCCGTGCGCATAGAAAGAGTAAGTCAAAAAGGAGTGTTATGAAACATGACAAAAGTCGGTGAAGAAAGTCAGAGGTGCTGAAAAGCAGGACAGCAATGAACCGAAAAAAGTGGTCTTAACAAAACAAAAATCATTTTCTTTCAACAAAAAGTAGACCTACCGAACTCTCAGCTGCGCATTTCTGAAATAATAAAAAGGACAAAAAATAATTCACCTAGGAGTAATCAACACTTTTCTAAAAATCCTGGATCTACAAATCGTGAAAGAATCCTGGATCTAAGAATCGTGAAAGAATCCTGGTCCTAAGAATCGTGAATGAATCTTGAATTCAAGAATCCTGGATTCAAGAACCTGGATTCAAAAATCGTGGATTCAAAAATCGTGGATTCAAAAATCGTGGATTCAAAAATCCTGGATTCAAGAATCCTGGATCTAAGAACCCTAAAATAATCTTGAATCTAAGATCGTGAAATAATCCTGGACCTAAGAATGCTGGAATGCTGTAATGTGTCTACAAGAAGACTGGTGCTAAATACAAATCTGACCTCAGTCCCGTGCATCTTGCTCGAACCTACAAGCCAAGGTAGATGCAGGTGTTGCTGGTTACTCTCAGGTGATCTTTTTTTTGTCCCCAAACTGCGATATTCGAGATGCTTTCCGAGCATATCTGCTTAATGGCTGGAAGTGCTACTGGAACACTGAAGATATAAAGGGGTATTTTCCCGTTATGGGAGGCATGGGAAAATGTTTATTACCAATCAATCCCCGCCAATCAATCCCCGCCAATCAATCCCCGCCAATCAATCCCTGCCAATCAATCCCTGCCAATCAATCCCTGCCAATCAATCCCTACCAATCAATCCCTACCAATCAATCCCTACCAATCAATCCCTGCCAATCAATCCCTGCCAATCAATCCCTGCCAATCAATCCCTGCCAATCAATCCCTGCCAATCAATCCCTGCCAATCAATCCCCGCCAATCAATCCCCGCCAATCAATCCCCGCCAATCAATCCCCGCCAATCAATCCCCGCCAATCAATCCCCGCCAATCAATCCCTACCAATCAATCCCTACCAATCAATCCCTACCAATCAATCCCTACCAATCAATCCCTACCAATCAATCCCTACTAATCAATCCCTACTAATCAATCCCTACCAATCAATCCCTACCAATCAATCCCTACCAATCAATCCCTACCAATCAATCCCTGCCGATCAATCCCTGCCAATCAATCCCTGCCAATCAATCCCTGCCAATCAATCCCTGCCAATCAATCCCTGCCAATCAATCCCTGCCAATCAATCCCTGCCAATCAATCCCTGCCAATCAATCCCTGCCAATCAATCCCTGCCAATCAATCCCTGCCAATCAATCCCTGCCAATCAATCCCTGCCAATCAATCCCTGCCAATCAATCCCTGCCAATCAATCCCTGCCAATCAATCCCTGCCAATCAATCCCTGCCAATCAATCCCTGCCAATCAATCCCTGCCAATCAATCCCTGCCAATCAATCCCTGCCAATCAATCCCTGCCAATCAATCCCTGCCAATCAATCCCTGCCAATCAATCCCTGCCAATCAATCCCTGCCAATCAATCCCTGCCAATCAATCCCTGCCAATCAATCCCTGCCAATCAATCCCTGCCAATCAATCCCTGCCAATCAATCCCTGCCAATCAATCCCTGCCAACCAATCCCTGCCAACCAATCCCTGCCAACCAATCCCTGCCAACCAATCCCTGCCAACCAATCCCTGCCAACCAATCCCTGCCAACCAATCCCTGCCAACCAATCCCTGCCAACCAATCCCTGCCAACCAATCCCTGCCAACCAATCCCTGCCAATCAATCCCTACCAATCAATCCCTACCAATCAATCCCTACCAATCAATCCCTACCAATCAATCCCTACCAATCAATCCCTACCAATCAATCCCTACCAATCAATCCCTACCAATCAATCCCTACCAATCAATCCCTACCAATCAATCCCTGCCAATCAATCCCTGCCGATCAATCCCTGCCGATCAATCCCTGCCGATCAATCCCTGCCAACCAATCCCTGCCAACCAATCCCTGCCAACCAATCCCTGCCAACCAATCCCTGCCAACCAATCCCTGCCAACCAATCCCTGCCAACCAATCCCTACCAATCAATCCCTACCAATCAATCCCTAACAATCAATCCCTACCAATCAATCCCTGCCGATCAATCCCTGCCGATCAATCCCTGCCAATCAATCCCTGCCAATCAATCCCTGCCAATCAATCCCTGCCAATCAATCCCTGCCAACCAATCCCTGCCAACCAATCCCTGCCAACCAATCCCTGCCAACCAATCCCTGCCAACCAATCCCTGCCAACCAATCTTTACCAATCAATCCCTACCAATCAATCCCTACCAATCAATCTCTACCAATCACCTACAATTGTTTACAACTTTAAACAATAATATTATTAACAATTGTTTTCGTTTGTTACTATTTATTACTGTTTTATTACTTTTAACTACATGCTGTCATGAATTAAAATGTATTCAGAGATTTTCCTTTCAATTTTGTAGCGACATAATAACAAATTTGATATCTGTGAAATTCTAAAAAAATTACGAAACTTAGTTCGTGAGAATTTATGAAAAAGGCATTATTTGTGATCATAACCCTATCTTTATGTTATAAATGGGAAAAATTCTACCTCTGTATCACCTGTGGTAAATAAATTGTTTAAATTGTTTATAAATGGTTAAAAATTTGAAAATAATGAAAGTGGCTGAGCAGTCACCAACCAGTAGCAACTGCACAATATATTTTCAATTTAACCGTGTGCACAGAATTTTTCCCCGTTAATGGGAAATATTTTAATAGTTTTACGCTCTCCCCAAAATACTTTCGCAGTAGCGTTCCTGATTCCTAAGCTCAAAATTTAAACCAAAAGGCCTACCTACAGCTGAGGTAACTTAAGAGTACCTCCCCCCTGGGGGCGCAAGCCCCCATGGCATAAGCTAGGCAAACTTAACTGACCTAAACCTTTACCTATCCTATGTTAACTTCACTAATGCTTGGAAAAATGTGCATGTAACCGCAAATTATCTTGAAAACGAATTAAGTTTGTGCAAGTAGGTGCAAGAATACTTCTACAAACCAAACAGCAACAAACAATGGAAATAAATGCAAATCAAAGACAAATGAAAAATATATTCCATCAAATAGATTCCGCTTTCGTAACACCACTTAATTTTACTACATCAGTGAACGTTTTGAAACTGATTAAAATTAAATCAGTTCTGCACAAGTATAACTCCACATCCCCTAGAATAGAAAACACTAAATTATTCATGAATACATGTTCAATTCCAGGGAATCAGAAATGTGCGCTATAAAACCTGCTACGATTAAAACAAAGATATCGAGATAAAAGAAGGATGCTGCACCTATTAGATATGGGTCGAATAATCAAACAATTTACGTCGTTGTAGAGGCACAGTTGACAGCGAAAGTTTCCATAACTTGGCTACTTAGTGAACTACAGTAAGGAGTGAAGCCTAGTGCTACAGCTCGTAGCCAGGTCTATTTGACACTTTGACTGCGGCATGTAAAACTGAAGTTTAATATTCAACTCAAATTTCAAGTCAAACGTCTTAAATAATGTTGAAAATAGCAAACATTAATTGGATCATGCTTTCATCAAGTTTTCATGAAGTATTTATGAAAATTGAGGTTTTGACTACTGGTCGATCAATAGCAGTATGCAAATTCCCTCCGTGTACCACCAGTGGCTCAGGTCGCAGTCAAAGTGTTAAAAGCACATAAGCCGCCAGGTGTACCTCTTCAACAACGTAAACTTTTTGAAACTATTTATTTAGTATTCATGCTACATGGGAGGGGTTTATAGTAGACGGCAAGTCGGCAACCGTCATATTGGCGCCAATCGCCCACGGGCACTGACCAGTGACGGGTGTGTCTTCTTCGAGCTCGACGATGACTCTGCCCGAGATGAAGTGGCCTGGGAAGTACAGCAGGCTCGAGTTGTCGAACAAAATCATAAACTTCTGCAGCTTTTTGGGACCCATGGTGTGAGGTAATCTCCGTGCTCGGTACTTGAATAACAAACAATGGCACTAGAATCACAAAATCAGACGAATATCTAATATCAACACTGAATAACTTGAACAATCATAGTAAGGATTTCAAAATCAGGATTGGATTTCTAAAATGAACACTGAAATTTTCAACGTCAACCTTTAACATTGACACTAGGCTGTTAGAATAAAAATATTATTGTTGACATCAGCACTTTTCACGAAATTGAATTTTCAACATAACACAACTTCCATCAATGAAGTTTTCACATCAACACAAGATCGTTTTCAACACTAGATTACTTGCAACACAAGATTGTTATTAACACTAGATTGCTTGCAACACAAGATTATCAACACTGGATTGCTTGCAACACAAGATTATCAACACTGGATTGCTTGCAACACAAGATTATCAACACTGGATTGCTTGCAACACAAGATTATCAACACTGGATTGCTTGCAACACAAGATTATCAACACTGGATTGCTTGCAACACAAGATTATCAACACTAGATTGCTTGCAACACAAGATTATCAACACTGGGTTGCTTGCAACACAAGATTATCAACACTAGATTGCTTGCAACACAAGATTATCAACACTAGATTGCTTGCAACACAAGATTATCAACACTAGATTGCTTGCAACACAAGATTATCAACACTAGATTGCTTGCAACACAAGATTATCAACACTGGGTTGCTTGCAACACAAGATTATCAACACTGGATTGCTTGCAACACAAGATTATCAACACTGGGTTGCTTGCAACACAAGATTATCAACACTAGATTGCTTGCAACACAAGATTATCAACACTAGATTGCTTGCAACACAAGATTATCAACACTGGATTGCTTGCAACACAAGATTGTTATCAACACTAGATTGCTCGTAAATCGGAATAGCCAATTTAAAAAATTTATTCATTCACACTCAGGATGGTAAATTTCAATTTTTTTCTGCCCATACTAACACAATCAACGTAAATACCAGAACTCCAATTTGCTTCTTCCGGTCTGTTATACAGTTTTCATGTCCAATTTGGGCAGCACAATAATAATTTCATCCTCAGATATTTAAAATTAGATTCATCATAGTAAGAACTGCACAGTGATCTTGAGCTAGATTGACGAAAGTCCCACAAATTATTTCAAATAGCTTTTTACTACACATTATTAAAGTTCATGCCCGTGCGTATATAGGTCACATAATGGCTACTTTTGCATCAAAACGTGGAATTCTGACTAAACTATTGAATTCCTTCTTTTTCTCACTGTTCCTACGGTCCACTCAAGCGTCTCAGGAATACCAGAAGCGTTTGCCCAACAACCATGAGATTTTCACTGTTACTACGATCCACTCAAGCGTATCTCCAGTAGCTCAATAGTTTCTGAAATAGAAGGAAAGATTATATTTTTAGTTAGTTTAAGCCTCCCTATCCGCAACAAAGGCGATCCAAAGAGAGGAAGGAAGAAGGCACCATATAGTATGGAGTTAAGGGAACGCGGAATTCATGCAGAAAGGGCATAGAAACAGTAAGATGAGAAAGAAGTTCATGAAACAAGATCAAAGTTGAAGAGGAAAGTAGTAGGTGCTGAAAAACAGGGGAGCAGTGAACCGAAAAAAAAACGGTCTAACATAACAAAAACATTTTATTTCAGCAAAAAAAAAGGACTACCTAACTCTCAGCTCAGGCCCTCACATTTTCCCCCTGGAAGAGCTAATATCCATAGATATAGCAGGGTTGATTTCGATGAATTTACGCCATTAACTTTCCACTACAATTGCAAATGTTTTCATGCTCCGATCGTAGCCAGAAAAGAAAGAACCCGTCACAGGATGACCACCAGCCAGCGCGAGAGTGAGAGCTCGCGTGCCTGGGGCGCGTCGACATTCCCACGTCGCGTCAGCGCTTCCGCCTCCGCGCGGCTCTGGTGGTGATATCATCGTCCAGCACCACGTGTGGATCGGCCTTGCTCTTATCAGTATTGCTTGGTTCATGTATCCTGCATACCGTATACGGTATCCGACAAATAATATAGCTTAGGAATATGTATCCTGCAAACCGTTTACGGTATCCTACATACAGTACAGCGTAGGAACATGTATCCTGCACACCGTATAGTTCACCTACATACCGCATTCGGTGTCCTGCACACCGTATAGTTCAGGAACATGTATCCTGCCTACCGTTTAGTTCAGAAACATGTATCCTGCATACCGTATACTTCAGGAACATGATTAGATTAGATTATTAGTTAGTTTAAGCCTCCCTATTCGCAACAAAGGTGATCCAAAGGGAGGAAGGAGGAAGGCACCATTTAGTATAGAGTTTAGAGAATGCGGACAGAAAGGGCATAAAAACAATAAGAGGAGAAAGAAGTTCACGAAACAACATCATAGTTGAAGAAGAAAGTAGTAGGTGCTGAAAAAAAAGACAGCAGTGAACCGAAAAAAGATGGTTCTTAACATAACAAAAGCATTTTATTTCAACAAGAAGGCCTAACTAACTCTCCATTGTCCCCTTCAGGAACATGTATCCTGCCTACCGTATACTTCAGGAACATGCATCCTGCATACAAAGCAGTTCAGAAACATGTACTCACTCAAAATAAAACGCCATAATTGAAAATATTTTCCTTATATTGTACAATGCCGTAAGTGAACAGGGACCCCATATAGGGTGCAGTGAAGGGACATGTACGTTACATGCAATGCAGGAAAGAAACAATGCTATAGGCGGTACAGTTTAAAAGCATACTACACACTCATTATTATTATTATTATTATTATTATTATTATTATTATTATTATTATTATTATTATTATTATTATTATTATTATTATTATTATTATTATTATTATTATTATTATTATTATTATTATTATTATTATTATTATTATTATTATTATATAAGAAAGTTTTAGCCTCCCTTAACCACGACAAAGATGTTCCAAGAGAGGAAAGAGGAAGGCACCATTTAGTATGGAGTTGAGGAAACGTGGAATCTATGCACAAGGTGCACAGAAACAGTAAGCTAGGAAAGAAGTTCATGAAACAAGAAAAAAGTTGAAGAAGTAGTAGGTGCTGAAAAACAGGACAGCAGTGAACCGAAAAAAAGATGGTCCGTAACAAAACAAAAACCTATTTTATTACAACAAAAAGGAAGCCTACCTAGCCTTTAGCTCGGGCCCACACATGGTTCCCCTGGGAGCGCTAATTCCCAAAGATACAATAGTTGTATCCCCCTGAGGGGTACTACACACTCAACGTACGATGCAGTTCTAGAATAGGTATCCATCCTATAGATACCTATATTAGGAATTTAAACAGCCAGCTAGATTAGGTGATGGCTCAAGCCTCCCTAACTGAAATTAAAATATTCCAACGAGTGGAAGATTGAAGGCACCATTTACGATGGCGTTAAGAGAACGCGGAATTTATATACAATGAAGGCTCTCTCACAATATCTCCTGCGAATAGAAACGTAAGTTACGATGGAAGTTGAAGAAGAAGGTTAGAGGTGCTAAAAACAGGACGCAATGACCTGAAAAAAAGTGGTCTTTAATAAAATAATACGTATTTTATTCCAACAAAAAAAGGCGTACTTCTCAGCTCGGGACCTCACATTATCCCCCTGGTAGTGCTAATTCCCAAAAATAAAATAATTGTCTCTCCCCTAAGGAGAAGATTAGATTATAAGTTAGTTTGAGCCTCCCTAACCGCTACAAAAAAGAGCGTATCGAAGAGAGGAAGGAGGAAGGCACCATTTAGTATGGAGATGAGAGAATGGGGAATCTATGCAGAAAAGTCATAGAAACAGTAAGATGAGAAAGAATTTCATGGAACAAGATCAAAGTTGAAAAAGAAAGTAGTAGGTGCTGAAAAACAGGACAGCAGTGAACCGAAAAAAGATGGTCTGTAACAAAACAAAAACCTATTCTATTTTAACAAAAAAGAACACCTACCTACCAACCTTTAGCTCGGGCCCTCACATTGTCCCCCTGGGAGCGCTAATTCCCATAGATACAAGAATTGTATCCCCCTGAGGGGCCCTTAGGGGAAATATTTCCTAAAATTAATTAGCGTAAATAACTTGAGCGAACAGACCACTTGGGAAAAGGGCAGTTCAAAATTTCATTTAAATAATCCCAATTAAAAAAACTCAAGAAACCCAGTTCACGGAAATATAACGTCTGATGACTACTGATAGGCAGGGAATATTTCGCCTCTCAAACATCTGGAGGCATGTGCTTAACACGTTAACTGTAATGGGTTAAACTGATATTTAATTTTCAACTCAAACTTTAAGTCAAAGTTGTTAGCGATTATACAAATACCAAACATTAACTGGGTCTATTAAATACCATTAATTTTTAAAGATTGTTAAAATATTTCGAACAACCCATCGATGGGCCATTTCGCAAGCAGATTAGATGATTAGATTAATAGTTAGTTTAAGCCTCCCTATCCTCAACAAATGAGATCCAAAGAGAGGAAGGAAGAGTTAGATGAGAAAAAAGTTCATGAAACAAGATCAAAGTTGAAGAAGAAAGTAGTAGGTGCTGAAAAACAGGACAGCAGTGAACCGAAAAAAAGGTGGGTCCGTAACAAAACCAAAATATATTCTATTTTAATAAAAATAAAGGCTACCTAACCTTTAGCTCAGGCCCTCACATAGGGCCTCTGGGAGCGCTAATTCCTATAGATACAACAGTTGTATCCCCCTGAGGGGCATTTCGCAAGCAACGTGTTAATAATTTAGTGTTTCTTTTATAATAGTTCCCAAGAGCGAAGCGTAGAACACCCCAGGGCGGCGGGCGGGAGCTGTGGCGAGCATTCTCTCCATCCAGGCGGAAGTGATAACTAGAAAGTGCACAGCCTAATTGCAGCACGTAACTCCAGGATGTTTTCCCGCTTTCACGAGCCCCTAATTTTATTATATTGCATATTGGATCCAAGAGTTAAGCCTTTCTATGTTCAAGAAGCACTTTAAAATTACAGACAAACATGATCAACTTTCAAAATAGGCCGCGCATACGGGTTCGTAATTCGAATGCATGCCTTAGCTATTATGCCGTTTTCCAATCAATGATTAGATTATTAGTTAGTTTAAGCCTCCCTATCCTCAACAAATGAGATCCAAAGAGAGGAAAGAAGAAGGCACCATTTAGTATGGAGTTAAGAGAAAGCGGAATCTAGAAACAGTAAGATGAGGAAGAAGTTCATGAAACAAGATCAGAGTTGAAGAAAGTAGTAGGTGCTGAAAAAAGGACAGCACAGCAGTGAACCGAAAAAAGATGGTCCGTAACAAAACAAAAACCTATTTTATTTTAATAAAAAAAGCCTACCTAACCTTTAGCTCGGGCCCACACATAGTCCCCCCTGGGAGCGCTAATTCCCATAGATACAATAGTTGTATCCCCCTGAGGGGTTCCAATCAATGAAAAAAAGCCATATATCACCTCCATAAGCCCGGTTAAGAACTGAAGTGAAATTGGGCAGACATGATTCAAACAATGAACAAAAGGTGCCAACATAATTTGAAATTGATAGCAACTGGTCGAACACGATTTAAAATGAGTGAAATTCGCCACAAGCGATTCAAAAGTCAATTCAGCGGAATGAAGTGATCGAACACTATTCAAAAGTTGAGCTGAATTTGGCGAAAACTTTTTACAAGTTGTGCAGAATTGGGTGACCACAATTCAAAAGTTGAGCAGAATTGGGTGACCACAATTCAAAAGTTGAGCAGAATTGGGTGACCACGATTCAAAAGTTGAGCAGAATTGGGTGACCACGATTAAAAAGTTGAGCAGAATTGGGCGACCGCGATTCAAAAGTTGAGCAGAATTGGGTGACCAGCAATTCAAAAGTTGATCAGAATTGGGTGACCACAATTCAAAAGTTGAGCAGAATTGGGTGACCACGATTCAAAAGTTGAGCAGAATTGGGTGACCACGATTCAAAAGTTGAGCAGAATTGGGCGACCGCGATTCAGAAGTTGAGCAGAATTGGGCGACCGCGATTCAGAAGTTGAGCAGAATTGGGCGACCACGATAACTTATCAGATGCGGCCCGAAAGATGGACGTGAACTGTGGCACAGCGAGACTGGCACCGCCAAGGTCCAGATAATGTGACTCAATGGAACACATGAGGCACCGCGCGTGAAGTTAACTGGCAGGGAACAGCGTAATGAAAGTTGGAGACACTGGCATGAGAACTTCAAATGAGTACTCGGGGCCGATTTTTCAATAATTTGCGATGTTTGTACCTATCCAAACACGCACGAACTCTAGATCTAGCAGTACAGATGCATGTAAGTTATCGCATTTACCTACAGTACGTGCTACGGCCAAGTCAACTTGAAACTTACGAAGTCAGCTGAAGTACAACAACGTAAACTGCTCGAAAACACGGCCACATGGAAATGGAACACTTGTCGCACCACGGCCAATGCAATCGCTTGCTACAAAGCAAGTTAATTCAACACTCTTCTAAATGAACACAGAAATTCTAGATCATCGGCGGTGCTCGTACTTGGTAGACTCTAGATTTATTCTACTACATAAATGGCTTAAGGGGACGGTTCGGGGTAAAAAAAAGTCTGTAAGTTCCCGGTGGATTTTTCTGAGATATCTACCGTCGATGTAAATTGTTATTAATAATTTTTTTGATTTGTGCGAATTTTTCGTAACCATACATGAACAAGATTTTTTTTAAAAAAACATGAAAAAACGTGTTGCGGAAAATCCTACTCCTCCTACAATTTTCAACTTACAGAACTCAGAAAATATTCTCTAGATAGCAAATTGTCTTGTCTAGAGATCCGGTGCAAAAGTTTCTCGCTCATTTGATTTTTTGAATTTTGAGAACTTTTTTCCCAAAAAAATGACCTCTTTTTCCACTTTTTTGAATAATTTGCTTCTAATTTTCAAGGTGAATTGAAATTTGAAAAAACTTTTGCACCGGATCTATTTTCCTTTTCAATCGCTATTGATTGGTTTGCTCGCCATCTCTTTACCTTCAAAACTGTGGGAGGAGTAGGTTTTCAAAAATCAAGAAGGTGAGTATTCAGAAAAGCCATTTTTCCAAAAAAAAAATTTTTCGTTCTGTACTAGTTTTTTAATTGAGTCTTATCAGTGATTCTATACCTTCTTATGTACCTTCAAAACAGTGGGTAGGGATCCATATCAAAAGTCAATAAATATAAGTTTCAGAACAGGGTTAATTTTTTATTAATTTTTTTTTCAATGCTGACTAAATATTTTTTCCAAAAACCTATATTGCTTTGTAGCTCTTTTTAAGCCCTTTCGATTGATATCATTGCCATTCCTGTGGCTTCAAAACTCCGGGAGGCGTTTATGTTTACATAGCCAGCTAATTAGCTGATGACTCAGCAGCCGGACTCAAAACAAACACTCCATTACACCATCTTAATTTATCACTGAGTAATAGGATGTTTCGTTTGAGTACGAAAGCATTTCACGTTAGGCCATGAATGAACTCTCTTGCTATTCCAGTAGAGAAACACTCAATACTGGCTCGTAATGGGGGGGGAAGAGGGAGGTCACCCATCCATTGGCGCACCCCAAGGTCACACTAGTGCGCGTCTTTTACCCCGTCCAGAAGACTAACCAATTGACGTACTTGAAAGCCAATTATATCATTGGATGCGCAGGAAAAATCTCTATAAGATGAGTTTATAAAATGAAAAATGACCATAATCTGAAAATAGACCCGAACCGTGCCCTTAACTTCTTGAATAAATGGTATCAAATTTAAAATTGATTAAGTTATAGAAAAACGATCATCAAGATAGTTTAAATGTAGTTAGTTAAATTTCTAGTTTAAGCACCCCCAAACCACAACAAAAAGTGTTTCTACGAGCGAGAAAAACTCCACTTACTATGGATTGAAAGAACAAGGAATCAAAACAAGGAGTGACTCCTCACTATGCACTTGAAAACAGCGTGGCTGAAGAAAAGTTTATGAAACAAGATAGAAGTTGCAGAAGAGAGTAATGGGCGGTGAATATAAGACTGCAGTGAACTGAAAATTGTAGTCGGCAACAATTTTTTTTTTAACTTGCTTTTTCTACAAAAGTTAGGCCTACCTACAGGTCGGGACCTCATATCTTCAGTAAATGAGGCATAACTTCTTGGCAATATAGTATTTAACATTAGCTAGCCATGGATTGCCCTTCGAAGTATTCAGACAGAATGTCCCCAAAATATTCGGTGAAATACTTTCAGACGCAAAATATTAACGTAGTTGTTTAAAACACGTTCAACGCGTTGGTCGCGATACAAGCCGCTGGAGCGTACGGAGGGACTTCACATAATGCTCTTGACAGACCAGTAATCACAAGCTTAATTTTTATAAATTCTTAATAAAAACTAAATAAAGACCCGATCCAGTTTATGTTTACTTTTTCTAAAATTCCTTACTACAATCGACTTTAAATTTGAGTTGAATATTAAACTTGAGTTTAACCCACCGCGGTCTACGGGTTTAACATTACCGATACCGTCAGCAGGAGCGAAGGCTCGCGCGACGCAGCAGCGGATGTGGACGAACAAGGCTAAGTGATGACCGAGGTTCAGCCTCAGCCACCAACACCCAACACAAAGCGTTTTAATTAATACCAAATGAAGAGAAATTAACAAAGACGCTGATATGAACCGTGTTGGGGGTCGGGTCGGTGATTGAATCGCATCGAATACAAATCTTTGTTTATTAAATCAAGAAGATTAACTGGCGTGCAACTTGTTTCCGTCAGTTGCATGACCTGACGGGTTGCCACGCAGGAAGTGCACCCGGAAAGTTTTCTCACCAAAATCTACCTAAGTTCAACTTGTGTAGACACTTCAGCTGGTAAATAGATAACTCCTGCGATGCAATACTCAGGGCTGCTATAACATTGACATCGGCTGATATGATTCCCGTGTGCATTAACCGACTAAGGACCAGTATGACAAGACTCTCTAAAAAATAATTTAATGGATCTCATGCATCAACTTTGTTGGAAATAAACTGGCAATCTTCTCTTTTCTTTTCTTTTCTTTTCTTTCTTAAAAGACGAGGGAGGATGTCTGGAAACATCGCACGCAAATCACTCAGGCTTTCTAATCGCCAACTACCCAGCACGTCGAGGGAAGAAATCAACTCTCGACTGTGGATTACTTTAGTCAATATGCTGCTCCCACGCTGCTCGTGAATCACTCCCTGAAGCCGATTTCTACTTCAGACTCTCAGAAAGCAATCATTCCATTCCTTTCCTAAAGAAGTTAGGACGCAGTTAGCAACAGGCAAAGCATGGTTCCAGAAATTATAATCGTAACCATATGTCAATAATTTGAACTACTACCAAAGAATGCATCTAATAGCGTACAAATATAACATCGAAATCTAAAATTAAAAAGTACAATTTAATAGAAAGGAAATAAATTATAAACGATTTAAAATATTCCATACAGAAAATGAGAGAAATTAAGGAAACTTCAACGCGCCTTAGGTAGGTATCCTCGGTACGATACGTCAGAAAGAAGACGTCCTTTACGAATCACAGATAGAAAAAGATGAACCCCAATCATCGTAAGCACTTTAGATCGTGGTTTATTACTTGAAACATTTTCGAAAACCAAAAACCAAAAAAATATACAACTGTCAACTCTTACGAATGAACGTCTTACAAAACACAAAATAGGTTTAGTGGCGCATTATTTTAGAAAACACATTTCCACAACGTCTACTCCCTCTCTGCTATACCATCACGGCCTGCAACAAAGGATGGATGGGGGCTAGAAATGACTTTTGACATAAACCTAAAATCATCGCAAATTGGCTCATATGCTGATACGTGACAGGTGATGTGTGTGGCGGACAGGTGGTGTGTGGGACGGACAGGCGGTGTGTGGGGCGGACAGGCGGTGTGTGGGGCGGACAGGCGGTGTGTGGGGCGGACAGGCGGTGTGTGTGGCGGACAGGCGTTGTGTGTGGCGGACAGGCGGTGTGTGTGGCGGACAGGCGGTGTGTGTGGCGGGACAGGTGGTGTGTGTGGCGGACAGGTGGTGTGTGTATGGCGGACATGGGGTGTGGGGTGGACAGGTGGTGTGGGGTGGACAGGTGGTGTGAGGTGGACAGGTGGTGTGTGTGGTGGACAGGTGGTGTGTGTGGTGGACAGGTGGTGTGTGTGGTGGACAGGTGGTGTGTGTGGTGGACAGGTGGTGTGTGTGGTGGACAGGTGGTGTGTGTGGTGGACAGGTGGTGTGTGTGGCGGACAGGTGGTGTGTGTGGTGGACAGGTGGTGTGGGGTGGACAAGGGGTGTGGGGTGGACAAGGGGTGTGGGGTGGACAGGGGGTGTGGGGTGGACAGGGGGTGTGGGGTGGACAGGGGGTTTGGGGTGGACAGGGGGTGTGGGGTGGACAGGGGGTGTGGGGTGGACAGGGGGTGTGGGGTGGACAGGGGGTGTGGGGTGGACAGGGGGTGTGGGGTGGACAGGGGGTGTGGGGTGGACAGGGGGTGAGGGGTGGACAGGGGGTGAGGGGTGGACAGGGGGTGTGGGGTGGACAGGGGGTGTGGGATGGACAGGGGGTGTGGGATGGACAGGGGGTGTGGGATGGGCAGGGGGTGTGGAGTGGACAGGGGGTGTGAGTGGACAGGGGGTGTGAGTGGACAGGGGGTGTGAGTGGACAGGGGGTGTGGGGTGGACAGGGGGTGTGGGGTGGACAGGGGGTGTGTGGTGGACAGGTGGTGTGTGGTGGACAGGTTGTGTGTGGTGGACAGGTTGTTTGTGGTGGACAGGTTGTGTGTGGTGGACAGGTTGTGTGTGGTGGACAGGTGGTGTGTGGTGGACAGGTGGTGTGTGGTGGACAGGTGGTGTGTGGTGGACAGGTGGTGTGGGTGGACAGGTGGTGTGGGGTGGACAGGTGGTGTGGGGTGGACAGGTGGTGTGGGGTGGACAGGGGGTGTGGGGTGGACAGGGGGTGTGGGGTTGGTGTGGGGTGGACAGGTGGTGTGGGGTGGACAGGTGGTGTGGGGTGGACAGGTGGTGTGGGGTGGACAGGTGGTGTGGGGTGGACAGGTGGTGTGGGGTGGACAGGTGGTGTGGGGTGGACAGGTGGTGTGGGGTGGACAGGTGGTGTGGGGTGGACAGGTGGTGTGGGGTGGACAGGTGGTGTGGGGTGGACAGGTGGTGTGGGGTGGACAGGTGGTGTGGGGTGGACAGGTGGTGTGGGGTGGACAGGTGGTGTGGGGTGGACAGGTGGTGTGGGGTGGACAGGTGGTGTGGGGTGGACAGGTGGTGTGGGGTGGACAGGTGGTGTGGGGTGGACAGGTGGTGTGGGGTGGACAGGTGGTGTGGGGTGGACAGGTGGTGTGGGGTGGACAGGTGGTGTGGGGTGGACAGGTGGTGTGGGGTGGACAGGTGGTGTGGGGTGGACAGGTGGTGTGGGGTGGACAGGTGGTGTGGGGTGGACAGGTGGTGTGGGGTGGACAGGTGGTGTGGGGTGGACAGGTGGTGTGGGGTGGACAGGTGGTGTGGGGTGGACAGGTGGTGTGGGGTGGACAGGTGGTGTGGGGTGGACAGGTGGTGTGGGGTGGACAGGTGGTGTGGGGTGGACAGGTGGTGTGGGGTGGACAGGTGGTGTGGGGTGGTGTGGGGTGGGGGTGGACAGGTGGAGTGTGGTGGACAGGTGGAGTGTGGTGGACAGGTGGTGTGTGGTGGACAGGTGGTGTGGGGTGGACAGGTGGTGTGGGGTGGACAGGTGGTGTGTGGTGGACAGGTGGAGTGGGGTGGACAGGTGGAGTGGGGTGGACAGGTGGAGTGTGGTGGACGTACACAGGGTCAGCGAGGCAATATAAGCGAAGCAGCAGATGGGCCACGAATCGTCTTCAGATGGACATGTGTTTACGTTTGCCAAGTCTTATAATTATACATGCAATGAGTGGAGTAAAATTACTATGATTACTATAGACTGGTAGGTTAACTTTGATATAGAAATTACAACGATAACTTTGAAATATAATTAGTTCGTTAACTTTGAAATAAAATTAGTACGTTAATTCTGCAGTAGAAATTACAACGATAGTTTTGAAAAACTCATGTTTCAAAATATGAGCAAGTCTGCAAAATCCATTAAAATATTCAGAGAAAATTAAACCCGAAAACCAACAAGGACACTTGAATCAAATACAATCAGCTGAAAGGAGTGGAACAGATTTCGAACTAGTGAAATTCCTACGCAGAACTGCAGACGGATTGTCAGCCATCTGTTACAGTCGGGGTAGCAACAGCTGGACAATGCAGCGCTATGTTACTCCTCGTGTTGCAACAGCTGGACAGTGCAGCGCTATGTTACTCTTCGTGCTGCAACAGCCGGACAGTGCAGCGCTATGTTACTCTTCGTGCTGCAACAGCTGGACAGTGCAGCGCTATGTTACTCTTCGTGCTGCAACAGCCGGACAGTGCAGCGCTATGTTACTCTTCGTGCTGCAACAGCCGGACAGTGCAGCGCCATGTTACTCTTCGTGCTGCAACAGCCGGACAGTGCAGCGCTATGTTACTCTTCGTGCTGCAACAGCCGGACAGTGCAGCGCTATGTTACTCCTCGTGTTGCAACAGCCGGACAGTGCAGCGCTATGTTACTCTTCGTGCCGCAACAGCCGGACAGTGCAGCGCTATGTTACTCTTCGTGCTGCAACAGCCGGACAGTGCAGCGCTATGTTACTCTTCGTGCTGCAACAGCCGGACAGTGCAGCGCTATGTTACTCTTCGTGCTGCAACAGCCGGACAGTGCAGCGCTATGTTACTCTTCGTGCTGCAACAGCCGGACAGTGCAGCGCTATGTTACTCTTCGTGCTGCAACAGCTGGACAGTGCAGCGCTATGTTACTCCTCGTGTTGCAACAGCCGGACAGTGCAGCGCTATGTTACTCCTCGTGTTGCAACAGCCGGACAGTGCAGCGCTATGTTACTCTTCGTGCCGCAACAGCCGGACAGTGCAGCGCTATGATACTCTTCGTGCTGCAACAGCCGGACAGTGCAGCGCTATGTTACTCCTCGTGTTGCAACAGCTGGACAGTGCAGCGCTATGTTACTCTTCGTACTGCAACAGCTGGACAGTGCAGTGCTATGTTACTCTTCGTGCTGCAACAGCCGGACAGTGCAGCGCTATGTTACTCTTCGTGCTGCAACAGCCGGACAGTGCAGCGCTATGTTACTCTTCGTGCTGCAACAGCTGGACAGTGCAGCGCTATGTTACTCTTCGTGTTGCAACAGCTGGACAGTGCAGCGCTATGTTACTCTTCGTACTGCAACAGCTGGACAGTGCAGTGCTATGTTACTCCTCGTGTTGCAACAGCTGGACATTGCAGCGCTATGGTACTCTTCGTGTTGCAACAGCTGGACAGTGCAGCGCTATGGTACTCTTCGTGTTGCAACAGCTGGACAGTGCAGCGCTGTGGTACTCTTCGTGTTGCAACAGCTGGCCAGCGCAACGCTATCTCAGCTGCACAACATGCGGCCGCAAACACAGACTTGCTGATCAGATTATAAGTTAGTTTTAGACGTCCCCGCGTATTGGGCCATATGTGTACCACTCGGTAATGATTATGATTATGATTATAAGTTAGTTTAAGCCTCCCTAACCGCTGCAAAAATAGAGCGTATCGAAGAGAGGAAGGAGGAAGGCACCATTTAGTAAGGAGATAAGAAAATGAGGAATCTATGCAGAAAGAGCATAGAAACAGTAAGATGGGAAAGAAGTTCATGAAATAAGATAAAAGTTGAAGAAGAAAGTCAGAGGTGCTGAAAAACAGGACAGTAGTGAACCGAAAAAAGTTGGTCCTTGACATAACAAAAAACATTTTATTTCAACAAAAAGAAGGCCTATCTAACTCTCAGCTCGGGCCCTCACATTTTTCCCCTGGGAGCGCTAATTCCCATAGATACAATAGTTGTATCCCCCTGAGGGGGCACCACTCGGTAAATTGCTCATTCACCTATCGGTATAAATGAATGACATTTCACCTTTTTCACAACCGTTGTAAAAGATAACGGTTATCACACCAGGTAAAATGATGTCGTGCAATTGTATTTTTCATATTTCTCAGTAGGGATATAAATGAATTCAAGCAGGAAATTCGACTTCCTGATTCTGCTACTTGCGACCTAACCAAACCAAGCCTTAACAACCGCGGAAATGTGGTCAACGTGTTAGGCCTTTCTAGCCACTGGGACTTGCATCCTTTAGTAAAGATTATAGGACGACGAATTTTAATCACAAGTATATTAATTTAACTACTGACGTCGTCAGGGTCTGTGACTGGTCTCTGGCGGGACGAGTGCGATGGTGCAACGAGAAACTTGATTGCGATTGAGACGCAATGCCCGACGTCGCAGCAGTTACTTCAGTTATAATAGGTAGTGATAAGTAATGACAGGTATTAATAAGTAATGACAGGTAATAGTAAGTAATGACAGGTAATAGTAAGTAATGACAGGTAATAGTAAGTAATGACAGGTAATAGTAAGTAATGACCGGTAATAGTAAGTAATGACCGGTAATAGTAAGTAATGACTGGTATTAGTAAGTAATGACTGGTATTAGTAAGTAATGACTGGTATTAGTAAGTAATGACTGGTATTAGTAAGTAATGACCGGTAATAGTAAGTAATGACCGGTAATAGTAAGTAATGACCGGTAATAGTAAGTAATGACAGGTAATAGTAAGTAATGACAGGTAATAGTAAGTAATGACAGGTAATAGTAAGTAATGACAGGTAATAGTAAGTAATGACAGGTAATAGTAAGTAATGACAGGTAATAGTAAGTAATGACAGGTAATAGTAAGTAATGACAGGTAATAGTAAGTAATGACCGGTATTAGTAAGTAATGACCGGTAATAGTAAGTAATGACCGGTAATAGTAAGTAATGACAGGTAATAGTGAGTAATGACAGGTAAAAGTAAGTAATGACAGGTAATAGAATGTAATGACAGGAAATAGTAGGTAATGACAGGTAATGGTAAGTAATGACAGGTAATAGTAAGTCATGTTTATTAGTTTATTAGTTAGTTTAAGCCTCCCTATCCTCAATAATGAGATGTAAAGAGAGGAAGGAAAAAGGCACCATTAAGTATGGAGTTAAGGGAACGTGGAACCTATGCAGAAAGGGCACAGAAACAGAAAGCTAAGAAAGAAGTTCATGAAACAAGAAAAGGTTGAAGAAGAAAGTGGTAGGCGGTGAAAAACAGGACAGCAGTGAACCGAAAAAAGATGGTCCGTAACACAACAAAACCTATTCTATTTTAACAAAAGAAAGCCTACCTAACCTTTAGCTCGGGCCCTCACATTGTCCCCCTGGGAGCGCTAGTTCCCATAGATACAATAATTGTATCCCCCTGAGGGGTAGTAAGTCATGACTGGTAATTAAAGTAATAACGAGTAAAAGTAATAATAATAAGTATTAATAATTAATAACAAGCAATAAGTAATAACAATAGTAAGTATTAACAAGCAATAATAGCAGTAACAATTGCAATTGAGACGCCGTACCTCTCACCGCAGCAGTGTTACTCTAGCAACAACAAAAAGAGCGCCTACAGCCCACGGCGCATTTTACGAGCCAACTCAACAAATAAATACTTCCGCATTCCCTCAACTAACTTTTTGTTTCCTCATAGAACAGAACAACGCATCGTGTTACTTCTTACTCTGATAAAAAAAAGCCTATAAGAATTTTACCAGGAAGATGGCGTTCAGATTCACATTCCTATCGGTCTGTTAGAAGTCGGATTTTATATTCCAGAGCGACAAACAATAAGCGGGCGTTATCACTACTACAATCAAAGTAACACGAGTAATTTTGTGTCAAAGCGATGTATTTCAGGAATTCATTCTACTCGTTTTACATCTTGATCAATATATAGGAACGATGCGATTACTTCTAACTTACAAAACAACATATACAGTATGTCCCACAAAAACCTGAACCAAGTATTTATTTTCCTGTATCAGTAATACCATCATAATCAGTAACACCTTTTCTATAAGTTAATTTTGAAGGATAATTTTACTAGAAATTAAATGTTTATGGTATTCTTATGATGGTATTAGTGATACGGGAAAATAAATAATCGGTTTGGGTTTTTGTGGGACATACTGTATATAGGGAGAGAACAGCACGCTTTTTTCAGTTTTCAATCTCCTTTTCAAACTCCTGCTGCTCTTGATGCAAGAAACACGCTATCCAACTCTGTATTTAACTACAAAACATTAGGACCGAAGACTTCGATGCAGCCTCTGCATCGCTCCAAGAAGATAGGACGCACAGATTTGGCAACTCCTTACACTGCTCAACATGAAAGCAATTCTTACCTCAAGCTATTACGAGCAACCTAGTCGCTCGATTTTACTTCTGTCTTGCTTTTGTTCGTGATATATAATTATAGATGCACTCGCAATAGATTAAATACAAGAGTGAAGGTCTTGAAGGAAGTCATAAGGGAGTTCAGGACAAATTGGTGTCCTTGTAAAGCCATAGGATGCAAGGGATGTCATTAGATGCTTCCTTCGACTGCAGCTTCCAGCGGCCGCCGTGCTGTGAGGAAGCAAGGCTTGCAAGAACAGGGCACGCAACCTAGGGAGAAATGAGGAAGGGGTTAGGGGAGATGGAGGCTTGGAGAAATGAGGAAGGGGTTTGGGGAAATGGAGGCTTGGAGAAACGAGGAAGGGGTTAGGGGAGATGGAGGCTTGGAGGAATGAGGAAGGGGTTAAGGGAAATGGAGGCTTGGAGAAATGAGGAAGGGGTTAGGGGAAATGGAAGCTTGGAGAAATGAGGAAGGGGTTAGGGGAAATGGAGGCTTGGAGAAATGAGGAAGGGGTTAGGGGAAATGGAAGCTTGGAGAAATGAGGAAGGGGTTAGGGAAAATGGAGGCTTGAAGGAATGAGGAAAGGGTTATGGGAAATGAGGTTGCTAAAAATGGGGAGCGGTTGGGGAAAACGGAGGCTTGAAGAAATGCAAGAGGTTGTAGGAAATGAGTAAAGATTAGATGTTAGTTTAAGCTTTCCTAAATGCTAAAAAAAAGCGTTCCAAAGAGAGGAACGCACCATTTAGTATGGAGATGAAGAAACGTGGAATCTATGCAGAAGGGGCATAGAAATACCAAGTTGAGAAAGAAGTTTATGAAACAAGATAAAAGTTGAAGAAGAAAGTAGTAGATGCTGAGAGTAGACTAGCAGGGAACCGAAAAAAAGTTCGTAAGGAAACACAAATCTATTAAATTTTTACATAGGAAGGCCTACCTAACCTTTTGCTCGGGAACTCTCATATTTTCCGTGGAGTGTTAATTACCATAGATACAATAGTTGTATCCCCCTGAGGAGATGTGAAATAAAGTCAAAGCTGAAGAAGTAGTAAGTTCTAAAAACAGGACAGTAGTGAAGTAAGACGGAAGGATCCGTAACAAAACCAAAACTTTTCATTTTTATAAAAAAAACAGCCCATCTAACGTTCAGCTTGGGACCTCATATCTTCCCTCTATAAGCGCTAATATTTAGGTAAGCTAATATGCTGGAACTTTCTAAAATAATCTACTAAATTCTAGGTACGAATTCCTTGCAAAATGAGCGTTATCTTATTCTGTCGAAAACTGTCACAGGCTTTAAAGTTGAGCACCAAATTTCTAGACAATATCGCATTTTCATCACTCCTTAACTAAAGTATCTAGTATTAACTAGCTTCGACCCACGACCTTTCCTAGGAGAGGCTAGATTTTTAAATTTGACGGCCTCTCTTCACAGCGCATCAACTCATAGAGAAGCACCTTCGGAGTAAATAAATCCAAAACATGGGTTATTATTTCAATTCTTAGTCCATCCAGTACTCAACACATTTTCTGCGATGGGTTAAAATGAAGTTCAGTACTCAATTGTAGCAACAAATTTTGAAAATAGCAAACATTAACTGGATCGTTCCTTCATTTAGCTTTCATCGAGTATTTATACGTAAAAATTGAGTAGCTGACAGCAGGTCGGTCAGCAGCATTATGAAAATCCCCTTGGTGACCACTGGTGGGTCCCACTGCAGGGAACGTTACGAAAGCTCCATTTGAGGAACTTCAAACGCAAGTGAGAAGCAACATACACAACATCAGGAAGCAACATACACAACATCGGGAAGCAACATACACAACATCGGGAAGCAACATACACAACATCAGGAAGCAACATACACAACATCAGGAAGCAGCATACACAACATCAGGAAGCAGCATACACAACATCAGGAAGCAACATACACAACATCAGGGAGCAACATACACAACATCAGGAAGCCATCGCTGGTTGCCGCCTACACCACATGCGTCCTAATGACGTCACGGTAGCCTTGGCGTCTGCGTGTGGGCACGTGGATGTGCTATTGTGCGTGTGTCATTGTGTGAATGTGTTGTGCATTTGTATAGGTGAATGTTTGTCTCTTCATTTGAAGATTGGTGTTATGTATTAAGGGGTTAACAAGTTGTGTGTATTCATGAAGGAAGAGTACATGGTGTGTATTCATGAAGGAAGAGTACATGGTGTGTATTCATGAAGGAAGAGTACATGGTGTGTATTCATGAAGGAAGAGTACATGGTGTGTATTCATGAAGGAAGAGTACATGGTGTGTATTCATGAAGGAAGAGTACATGGTGTGTATTCATGAAGGAAGAGTACATGGTGTGTATTCATGAAGGAAGAGTACATGGTGTGTATTCATGAAGGAAGAGTACATGGTGTGTATTCATGAAGGAAGAGTACATGGTGTGTATTCATGAAGGAAGAGTACATGGTGTGTATTCATGAAGGAAGAGTACATGGTGTGTATTCATGAAGGAAGAGTACATGGTGTGTATTCATGAAGGAAGAGTACATGGTGTGTATTCATGAAGGAAGAGTACATGGTGTGTATTCATGAAGGAAGAGTACATGGTGTGTATTCATGAAGGAAGAGTACATGGTGTGTATTCATGAAGGAAGAGTACATGGTGTGTATTCATGAAGGAAGAGTACATGGTGTGTATTCATGAAGGAAGAGTACATGGTGTGTATTCATGAAGGAAGAGTACATGGTGTGTATTCATGAAGGAAGAGTACATGGTGTGTATTCATGAAGGAAGAGTACATGGTGTGTATTCATGAAGGAAGAGTACATGGTGTGTATTTATGAAGGAAGAGTACATGGTGTGTCTTCGCATGTGGATGTGTTGTGTGTATCACAAATTATTTTATCTATTGTCCTAACATTTTCGTCCTCCCCCTCAGATTATTGAGCCACAGAAGAAGTTCAGCAGTATGAACAAAAAAATAAAATCTGCTCATGAAAGAGTTCACATTTTTTCCCGCCACTAGCATGGTTATATCATGGCTTTTGTATTAGAATAGTTTTTATGATAAAAAAACAGCTTTAGTTTTTATGATAGAAAAACCACCTTCCCTCAATTCCTCGTCCTCTCCACACGAAGTTAAATCGACAAAGGAACATCAGGTGCGTAAATCAAGACACAAACTGCTTTCAACTTTTCGTTTAAATAGAATTGCAATTCACAGGTGTCTCCCTCGAAATAACTTTATTGGGAAGTCACATAGAACTGGGGACTCTGTTTTTTGAATAATACGACTGTCATTCACTTATCTACTTGAATATGATTGCACTTTAATAGAGCCTCCGTCAAAATAGCTTCCTTAAGGAAGTCAGTGCTGAGAACTTTTCGTCGAATTTTTATAACATTTCTGGAACTCGTGCACTGGAACAGCAGTCAATTGATCGATTGTAGCTGTTAGAATTTTCTCGAATATCTCGAAATAACATTCTTAATTCGGCGATTTTACAATTTCATGGAAAGGAAAACGTCATAACTCAGGCAGACACAAAGCACCAAAAAATTGTTCTGGTTTAAAACTAGTGTACTGTAAACTGCTTTATGGTAATGTGAATAACGCAGATTTCCCTCAATTCCAATCAGTAGTTCAAATTTTACAGGACATTGTGATGAGTCAATTCAATTCTTCCATGATCATTCCCACCATCAACCAACGACCTGAACGTTTAACACATTGACGGCAATGGGTTAAACTGAAGTTCAATATTCAATTCAAATTTAAAATTAATTTGGTAATCAACTTTGAAAATAGCGAGCAGTAACTGGATGGGGGTTTTGATTTGGCTTTCATTAAGTATTAATAAAAATGAGTTAGTGACTGCAGGTGGGTCTCCAGGACTGAAAATCACCTAAGTGGCCTCCCGATGGGTCACTTCGCAAGAAATGAGTCGAGATCTCAGATTCTGTTAACATTTTATTCAGTGTGTGAAGATGAAGGCCTTCAGCTGCGTAGTCCATTCCCAATTGACTCACTTCCTTTTGAAAATGCCTCAATGTCTCAGTTGCTCGATGTACGGGGGCGGGCGCAAAGCGGGACTGGGCTCTAACTTTCAGTTCACCGAAGGCTCAATTTCTACCTCACCCCCATAGAGTTCCGTTCTGCACGTAGACTGCGTTTCCGTGGTCAGTTTGGTTTCGTTGTAAGTAGCAGAATTGGGAAATCAACTTTAGCGCCCGAATTCATTTTTATCCTTAAGAAATATGAAAATGCAATTGAACGACATCAGTTCATCTCGTATGAAAACAGTTATTTTTTGAAAGGATCGCGAAGCAGATGAAATGTCGTTCATTTATACCGGTACGTGAATGAGCAATTTACCGAGTGGTACGCATATGGCTCAATACGCGGTGAACGTGTTAAATATACACTGAATCCCGTTATGATTTGCACTACGATAAAAGGAGGTAAAATAATTAAATACATACAGAACTGCGTCATATCTCACATGAAAGAGCTGCACTAATTTATTCTACTTTAATTAACTAGAGGAAGGCCATTTATGGCCTCAACAGTGAACATGAACGACCTAAAAACGTGTGCTCTCCACAAAATACCGTCTCCGCCGGAAAAAATTTCTATAGCACTGCAGGAGTGTGAAAAAAAAACTGATATAGCAGCACGCCGTTACACTAAATTTTCACTTCAGACAATCTAGCGAAATTTTTCATCGAGAAAAATTGATACGGCCAACGACTAGCAAGTTCATACCGCGTATTATAAGTTTACTTAAGTCCAACTCCTTCAACATTGCTAAATCCACCTTTATCAAGCAATTTTCAGTTGGTTTGCACACCTCGTTTGTGATATAGTTGAAGGCTACACTGACCTGGAGTGCCTCAAGAATTGTTCGAATGCAAGATCGGTCAATAGGCATGCAGAGTAAAGTTTTGGTAGTCTAAAGCCTACGCAAATTCTACCAAAATTCAGTTTACTAAGCTTCATGTAAGACTTTCTGCAAACTGAAGCGCTCAGACAACTAACGTTACCTGTGAACTAAAGCGTCTTTTAAACTGACAGCGATGAACTCTCCAAAATTTGCGCTGCTGTAGAAGACAGGTATTGAAACCGCTGACTTTGGCTTTTCTGGCACGCAGGTTCCAACTTCAGGTAGACTGTCGCGGACGCCCTTCAGGCATGTTTACCTCCTCAGACTAGCTTAAAGTAAACAATTACAAGGTAAAACAGCTTGCACTTCAACATTAACAAGTTGACGTTAACACCGTACGACTCATCGAAGGGCCGTAATTAAGTTCTTCCAACTACGAAACGACTCATCAATGAGTCCTTTGAAAAGTTTCAACAATCTTAAAATTAATGGTATTTAATTCACTCATTTAATGTTTGGTTTTTATAAAATTAATAACAACTTATGACTTTAAATTTATGTTGAATATTGAACGTGAGTTTAACCCATCGCAGCAGTGAACGTGCTAACAAAACCAGTTGGTTCCTTGGTGACAACCTTTGTATGAAAGAGACGCTCGATCACAGTCGAGGACGTAGCATGCGTTGGGAGTTGCGAGAACGGTTGACTGCGTTTGCGCTTCGTCAACCAACAGTTATACGTGAGATAGTTTTGTTCTGAACGCACATCTTCCCATGGCACAGTGTGTCTTTGCATGCAATGGACTCGCCGCAACTCTCCAAATGTCCCTAGCTGTGGCCGCCATGTGGGATTAGAAATCCTACTAAACAACACGCAACGTGCAAGTCCGTCTCTGAAAGTTGGTCAACCCACAAGTTGAAGAAAGAGAATGATAAATTCTAATAAATTTGATACAAAAAACATCAAGGTTGGTTTTTAAATTGTCTCAACGTAAGGTTCCTTAGTTTGTATACGTACATGGGTATCGTAAAGGCCATGTCGAAGTTGATCAAAAGACTGAGCGAAAGACGTGGAAATGCATGCCTAAGTTTGAGTCATTCTATGATAATGGCAGTAAATACAAGTAAAGATTAGATTAATAGTTTAAGCCTCCCTATCCGCCACAATGGAGATCCAGTGAAAGAAGGAGGAAGGCACCATTTAGTATAGAGTTAAAGGAATGCGGAATCTATGCAGAAAGAACATAGAAACAGTAAGTTGAGAAAAAAGATTATGAAACAAGATCAAAGTTGAAGAAGAAATTAGAAGGTGGTGAAAAACAGGACAGCAGTGAAGCGAAAAAAATGGTCCTTAACATAACAAAAACATTTTATTTCAACAAAAAGAAGGCCTACCTAACTCTCAGCTCGGGCCCTCACATTTTCCCCCTGGGAGTGCTAATTCCCATAGATAAAATAGTTGTATCCCCCTGAGGGGGAGTACAAGTAAAAGAAATACAGAGTTATATTTGTTGAAAAAACAAACGCTTTTGACAGCCTCGTTTTACTCTGACAAGCATTCTTGGCTTCAGAAGTATGTCGCCTAATAATACCCTTGGTGTGTTTATTTATTTGTTTGGTGTCCGCTTCTTCCGCCTGTCTGTGACGCTCATCAGGATGCTTAATTAATGACCGTCTCTGTGATCCGAGTTTCACCAGTGTACAAGTAACAGAATACTTTAATCGTTTTTACTATTAGAATGGATGTATTTGATTGCCATCCACATCTGGGAACTTATTCAAGGAAAATATTGAATCCTGTCATTTATGACGAGCCGTGTATATTAGTAAGGTAATAATGGAAGTATAACGGGTAGAAGGAAATAATTCTGTATCTAAAGCTAATAGGTCAACATTGCAGATATTTGAAATTAGCCTCTAGTGTATACATATGAAACTATTGTATTACGTAGCAACTAGCTTAAAAAATGTTTCCCACACAAAAAATTAATGATATTTTCGACATGAATAATGCCGGCACCAAGAAATGAAATGACAGAAAACACTTCATTCCCAATTACATATGAACATGAAATTTGTTACACAATTGTATTTTTACATGATTCTTAAAATAAAGCTCTTTAATTGGTGCTGAAACGGTGATACGTATTAGAAGGTTCGAATAAAATAATGAGGGAAAATATGAAAAGTATTCCTTTAATTGACTTTTCTTATGTTTGAAAGCTTATAAATCCTTTTCATGAAAGGAAAGACGGTGAACATCGATAAGAACGCCTTGGGGAACACGATTTCGATTCACAAGGACACATGAGCTTAACGGTACTGTGATAATAACCAGATGAGATGATAAGTTAAGCCTCTCTAACCGCTAAGAAATAGGGTTCCGAAAAGAGGAAGGTCCCATTTAGTATGGAGGTAAGGGAACGCGGAATCTGTGCAAAATGGAAATAGAAACAGTAAGTTGAGAAAGAAGATTAAGACACAAGATCAAAGTCGAAAAAAGTAAAAGGTGCTGAAAAACAGGACAGCATTGAACCAAGAAAAAGAGGGTCCTTAATATAACGAAAACCTTTTATTTCAACAAAAAAAGGCCTATGTAGCTTTCAGCTCGGGCTCTCGCGCATTTTCCCCTGGGAGTGCTAATTCCCACAGATACAATAGTTACATCCCCCTGAGGGGTCCAGGGACCTCAAAGATCATTCAAATGAAACGTAGGTAACTCTCTTCTATAGATCCAAGATATCTGAAATTATCTTCGACAACCGGAGAAAATACAGAACTTAACTTTAAGCTATAGGTCAGTTTTTTTTATACCTCATTCGGACCCCCATTCCGACTAGTATGACTCTCATAATGCACGAGTCATGAGAAAAGCAATCATCAAGAAAAATAGGCAAAGAGAAACTGCAAAAAATATCCATCCTTAGAGCCGAAATAGAGCCAAAACCTCATAAAATGAGCGAGCTTGGTAGCAGGCAAAATTAAAAATCCGTTTCTTAAATAGTCGCTGCATGATACGGCCATCATTGTTCCTGAACATCGCTATCAGGCAAAACTGCATGAAAATGGTCAGAAAATAACACCGAAATCGCCGCGGTGAGGTGAAGAACAGGTGCAGACCTGCGGTGCTCTTTATCCCAATCAAGCCTGATACATATCATCTTGTACATTGGTTGCTCAAATGCCTTATAACTAACATCAGGACGCTATGACGGTTACCCCCGGTCAAGCCGGTACCCATTTCCGACACCTGGGTGGAGTAGGGAATCGTAGCCGAGTACTCTCTTTTCCCAACGAGGAGAATCACCAGGCGCCACAGCCGGGATTCGAACTGCCGACACCTTCCCATGAAGGGCGCGCTCTTAACCACTTGGCCACGGTGACCACTTTTTATTCAACAGGTACGGACGTGCGGGTTGGAAATTGAGCACACGACAACCGTCACGCCTGCGCACCTGTGCTTCGGACGATCGTCTCCCGAAACGACGGCGATAACGAGCCATGAAAGGAGAGCCTAAGGTGCGCTGCTCCACGCAAGGCTGGGCCATGAGAGAGCCACACTTCCGCCAGTCGCGAGCTGCGTCCCTGGCCAACTCTCGACTCCGCAGCTCTGACCTCCCCCATCCTACTCCTTGAGTTGGACCCGCGTTCTTTTTAGATTTTAACACGTTCACTGTAAACAGCTGGTTTGGTTAGTTTGTGAGTAGCAGAAGAAGGAAATCCACTTTACTGCTCGGATATATTTTTATCCTTCCTACGAAATATGACAAATACAATTGCACGATACATTTCACCTGGTTTGATATCAGTTATTTCATGACGAGGTCACAAAATAGATGAAATGTCATTCATTTATACCGGTACGTGAATGAGCAATTTACGGACCGGTACAAAAATGCCCAATACGCGGGGAACGTGTCAAGTTAGGGACAGACGTCCGAGTGACAGCTCTGTGTGGGGAGCTGTATTATTCAGCAACTTGAAGAGCCCAGAAAATATGAATTCCTTTCGACGTTCAACAGTATACCGAAACACAAGAACATGTCACCAGCACATGTTACACTGATCCCAGTTAATTCAGGTATTTTTTCCAAAAAAAATAATTAGCTACTAGAATAGATAAGTAAATTTTTGTAAGAGAAACTTTGACAAAGATGTTACAAAGAGAAAAAAGAAAGGCATCGTTTTATATGGGATTAGGAGACTGGGGAATCTACGCACAAGCTAATCCCCCACACAAGAACACCTGCGCATAGAAGCCGCAACTTAGGAAGGGAATTAGTGAAACGCGATAAAAGCTGAAAAAAAAAAACAGATACTGAAAATCAAGACAGTAATGGATCGGAAAAAACACTCCATATTAGCACTGAACAAAAAAATATGGCTCTTAACTACACAAAATATTATTTTATTTAAACAAAAAGAAGGCCTACCTAACTCTCAGCTCGGGACCAAACATTTTCCCCCAGGGAGTGCTAATTCCTAATATACAATATACCCCCCGGTAGGAAATGAAAACCTATTCTATTTTAACTAAGGACCTACCTAACCAGAATTTAGTTGACAAAAGGCCAACCTAATAAAGGTCTACCAGCAACTTCGATTTCAGACCGCCAACATTCACGACTCTAAGCGGCACCGCCAAATTGATACCGAGCGTTACTGATATTCCACTCAGCGCGAATGCTTAGACGAACTCCACTCCTATGGACACAGAAAGTTCGAACAATATTAGTAATAGAAGGTTAGAACAGTATTAGTGAGCCGAGCATTAGTAATGTCCCTCTCTGCACGAAGGTTACGACGGACTCCCATTCGTGGGACACAGAAGGTTAGAACAGCATTTGTGAGCCGAGCATTAGTAATGTCCCTCTCTGCACGAAGGTTACGACGGACTCCCATTCGTGGGACACAGAAGGTTAGAACAGCATTAGTGAGCCGAGCATTAGTAATGTCCCTCTCTGCACGAAGGTTACGACGGACTCCCATTCGTGGGACACAGAAGGTTAGAACAGCATTAGTGAGCCGAGCATTAGTAATGTCCCTCTCTGCACGAAGGTTACGACGAACTCCCATTCGTGGGACACAGAAGGTTAGAACAGCCACGCCTGTGTGACGCAAGGCGCTCGCCACAACTTGGAAGCTGTAGCAACAATCCTGCACGTTCTTTTCAGCAGTGTTCATTACAGACGGCACACAAAGGAAGCACAACGCCCAACAAACGCGTGGAACGGAGACATTCCATCAATAATTTGGTGTTGACATCAAAAGACACGTCCGCCACAGACGTCAAAACAACAAAACTGCGCCGAGCGAGGTGCTGCAAAAACTCAAGATTGACTCAGTATACAACGGCAGTTGTGGGTTGGTTCAAATTTTCTTAACCCCTTTCCCCAACAATTTTTTGTTCAAAACGTTTCTTTTTCAGACTATTTTTTTATTTTGACGAGAATACTCGTTTCACTCTTAGTATGGCTTACAAAGGCTTAAAATCGACGAGTACAAACGTGTGTAGCTGGTTTTTGAAGGCGAGTTTTAGACGAGTATACTCGTCAAAGACTGAAAAAATAACATTTTGTGAAAACGTGTATACTCGTTTCTGCCGGGGAAGGGGTTAATGTAGGGTTTTCTCAATCAATTTTATGCACTTATAGGCCAATGTACTGGAAAGAAGTGCATCAGTCCATGTAGGCAAATTATCCCATGGGGAAAAACAATTTCAAACGGCCGTTCACTTTTTCAATCGATTGCAACCTTCTAAAGCTTGAGGACATCAATTTCCGTTCGTCTCTCATTGAGAATCACAGCTGTGTCATCATTCATAAGAAGGCCAAATCGGTCATGAGAGTCTAAAATGGGCGTACTGCATGACCTACATATGCGAAGTTGTATCCCCTAAGGGGAACAAATAGTTGGGAAGCACAATTTTTATGAATAAGAAAACACATGCTGAATTCATCGCTGGGCGCAATGGTCATTCATCGGATGGTGTAACTTTATTGTACTGATAGGCAGAATTGGCATACATACAGGCCCTGAACAGACAACAAACCACATACACACCCAACGGACCTTCCCTCAACTGAAGTTAGCTAAGGCAACCCACACAGCAGCGCTGCAGCCTTGAGATCAGCTGCAGGCGAAGTTTTTGCTCGCACAAGGTGAGTCACAATAAGAAATAAATTATTCTTTTGTTTTCAGCAGAGCACAAGCACAGCAACCGTTTCGTGGCGCTCGCGACTGCCAGGTGCAATTCAAGAACTTGAAGCGGTTGTTGAGCTAACTTTGGTAGGATGCTAAATTGGATCTTCCGGTAAGATCAACGATTCATCAGATTCGAGGAGTTTGAAACGAAATCTTTTTCTACTACGTTTTTTTACATATTTTACCGTCAAGGTCTGTCTCTATTCTATGTTCGTCTTCTTGCGAAAGTGAAAGCCTGCCTTGATTTTGTGCGACGTAATATGCACAAAAAAAAAACAGTTCTCTACCCCTTAATAATATTAAAATTTTGTACTCTTGAAAAAGCATGGGGGAAATTTCGATTCGCATAAAATGCATTTTTCCGAACTCGAAAAATTTTAGAGACGCAGGTTAAAATGATGTAGAGCTGCATTATTTCTCTCACGCATTTACACTTGAATTGCGACGTGAGCAACTAGTGGTAAACTGGAGCAATTTTCATGATGCTGTTGAACGACCAGTAGTCGAAAACTGAATTTTCACAAGTACTTAATGAAAACTAAATGAAGGCACGATCCAGTTGATATTTGCTATTTTGAACATTATTTACAACAGACATCAAAGTTGAGTTGATTGAATATTAAACTGCAGTTTTACCTGCCGCAGTCAAAGTGTTAACCAACCCATGTCGGTAACGAACTTCATGCCAAGGACACGACAGACATTATTCACCCGACAATACGTAAGCCATGTCTGGTCAGAATTTCCTCGCGCGTTAAACCTCAAGAAAACGTCGAAATGGTACACTTAAAAAAATGTAACAACAAGGCAAGCATTTTTCGACGCACCACAAAAGCATAAAACTTAAACGTAAGTAACTGAAAACTGGGACATACTCCTGAGAGCAAATGCACGAGAACAACTGAGTGGGGCATAATTCTCTCTTCAACTCCTTCAAGCGTAGTGTCATAAACAATCAGCAACCTTTAGGAAGGAAGAAAAAAGCAGTTCATTTCTAATTAAAATAATTCACAAAATTTACAGGGGACTTTCGGCTGTATGAAGTTTGAAATTTCGTGTAAGTTCTCAACTATCTACGGAAATGCTTCAAACCAACCGAGGCTGTGCAAACCTAAACCAAGCGGAGAAAATGGCAATGGGTCGCACGAATGCCCACATAACGTGGCTTAGAAGTCGGAATGCAAGTACGCTTTGTAGCAAACGGACGACCTCTGTAATGACGAAATGAGGGTCGAACTTAAACTTAGTGGATAGGCTTAGGCCAAAAATAAACCTGAATCAAGAAACTTGGGCCCGAACTAACCCTGAATCAAGAAGCTTGGACCCAAATTAAGCCTGAATCAAGAAGCTTGGACCCAAATTAAGCCTGAATCAAGAAGCATGGGCCCAAAACTAAACCTGAATCAAGAAGCTTTGGCCCAAAACTAAACCTGAATCAAGAAGCTTGGGCCCAAAACTAAACCTGAATCAAGAAGCTTGGGTCCAAAACTAAACCTGAATCAAGAAGCATGGGCCCAAATTAAGCCTGAATCAAGTGGCTTGGACCCAAATTGAGCCTGAATCAAGTGGCTTGGACCCAAATTAAGCCTGAATCAAGTGGCTTGAACCAAAATTAAGCCTGAATCAAGTGGCTTGGGCCAAAGCTGAACAGGAAAATCAAGCTGCTAGGGTAAAATTAACCTGAAAGAAAATTAACGACTTGAGAGATTAGCAGACCTTGAATTGTTCACGAGGAATTTTGAACAAGGCGCAATTCTACACTTCCTCAAGTAGGGCACAAATTTGACCACTTATACGCACGGCGACGAAATTAATTGAAAATTTTATAGTACAAGCGTATTCAAGTTATCGAGTCGCTCAGAGCAACATCTTTGGATCAGCGGATCATTCTTCCCACTCCCCTGTTCATTATTTGGTTAGATTAACCGCAAATCGCTTGAAAACTTGGTAAATGTGTATCTTTGGTCAGTAATCGATTTTCCACTTTTCGGTGCCTGAACCTAATTATTTGAATCAAAATAAACAAGTTTTCTTCTATGCACTTTCCGTCTCAAATGAGTATTTTACGATTTATAGCGGTAAGTTTAGTTTCGTCTTTAATTACGACGCTCGAATAATAAGCTACTCATCGATTTTCGATTTTTGTTGCTTGAATCATGGTAATAACATCGAAATAAACAACTCTTCTTCTATACACTTTTTTCGGTAAATCTGAAGGAGATGACAGTTGTCGAGGTAAATCTGAAGGAGATGACAGTTGTCGATTTTGCAAATTGTAATGGCTAAACATAGTTAATGACACCAAAATAAACAAGTTTTCTTCTATGCACTTTTCGTCTCAAGTGAGTATTTTATTAGTTATAGCGGTAAATGACTTACCGCAACTCCAGTCTTTGAAGCGGAAAGAAATTCCTTGATCGAGTTGTACGGCAATACTGCAATGGCGTCTCGCTTCCAGCGCTCTGTCTTGAAAGACGAAACCAAACCTACCGCTATACCTTGTTAAATACTCATTTGACGAAAAAAGTGTATAGAAGAAAAGTTGTTTATTTCGATGTTATTACCATGTTTCAAGCAACAAAAATTCGAAAATCGATGAGTAGCTGTTTATTCGAGCGCATTCATCATCAATGACGAAACTAAACTTACCGCTATAAATCGTAAAATACTCATTTGAGACGAAAAAAAATAGAAGAAAACTTGTTTATTTTGATTCAATTAATTAGGTTCAGGCACCAAAAAGTGGAAAATCGACAACTGTCATCTTCAGATTTACCCTTTTTTCTTCAAATGAGTATTTAATGAGGTATAGCGGTAGGTTTGGTTTCGTCTTTGATGACGATCGCGCTGGAAGCGAGTGCGTATTGCAGTGTTGCTGTCCGACGTGCTCCTTGAATTACTTGCCGCTTCAAACACTGGAGTTGCGGTAAGTTATTTACCGCTATAGCTAATAAAATACTCATTTGAGACGGAAAGTGCATAGAAGAAAACTTGTTTATTTCGATCGAATTAACTACGATTAGACACCGAAAACTGGAAAATCGATTACTGACCAACGCTACACATTTACCGAAAACTTCGCAAGTAACTTACGTCACAGTCTTTTGTTCATCGAGAAGCTTTTCTTATTCGGCCTGACTCCAGTGCCCAAGATATATTACCGGAATTAAATAATAACGGAGATTTACAGGAATATGACTAAATTCATTTTCGTGGCTGAATCAGCGCCACGAGGCTCTCAGAATACGTGAGGGATTCATGGAACAGGAAACATTAAAGTAAAAATAAAAAAGAAGAGCTGTTGTACCCAGAAACACTTGGGGAATGACAAGCAGTAAAAAAAACATTGTATCCACATCTGTTCTGCGGAATGCGGATTAACTTGTCATTTGGACTTTTCATTTGGCCTTTCTGGGCCAAATTTTATTGTCAAAAACTGTGGAGGAAATTTCATTCCAAACAGTCACCAAATCAACGAAAATTATAATTACTAGTATATTCTAAGAAGCGGTGAGCAAATACCAAACGAAACAACAATTAGGAATGTCGTACCATCCAAGGTTGAAATGAGACCTGCAAAAAGTTTGTTTCAGCAAATAAGAATTACTCTGGAAAATCCCGCTGGGCTGTTACTTTCCTGGGTAAATGTATAGTGTTTGACCATAATCGATTTTCCACTCTTGGACCAAGAAACATTGTAGATGAGACGAAAATAAACAAGTTTTCTTCTATGCAATTTCCTTCGGAAATGAGTATTTTAGGAGTGAGAACGGGAAATGAGTTACCGTAACTCCAGTATTTGAGGCGGGGAAAAATACACCGCGCGGTCCGACGTGAAAGTAAACAGGCGTTCCCGCGCGCCAACCAAGCCGACGAAGAGCAAACCCCCTATTACAAACGTAAAGAGGTCGGGTCGTGAGGGGTTGCAACAATTCTTTTAGTGAAAATTATAAAACTAAAAGAACTGTGGCTACCCCTCACGACCCAACCTCTTTACGTTTGTAATAGGGTCATGCACTATCGAGTTCCGGTAACTCATTTAACGCCATAACTTTTAAAATACTCATTTCCGAAGGAAAGTGCATTGAAGAAAACTTGTTTATTTTGGTCTCATTAACCATCTTTCTTGATCAAAAAGTGGAAAATCGATTATGGTCAAACACTATACATTTACCCTTTCCTGAAGTAATTGAAACGTTTTCCAATTCACGATTGTTCTGCACTGACGTCCAAATACGATCCATTATAAAGCATTTCGGCTAATATCTCAGCAATCCAGAGACAGTGATAATTGCAGCATCCTTCTAAATGCGTATAAAGAAAAGTTTTTCACGTTAAAATGACGAGTTCTTGCCCTCAAAAAAATAACAATATTATCGACATATGTCCGTGCTATCAGATTCAACCTAGTTGCAAGCCAACAAATTTTTCTGCTTCGAGGTAGATGTATTTCAATCTAAATGCCACAATAATACGGTCATCTCTTGAACATAAAGCAAGACGCCGAATGTACTCGTACTCAATACAAAACATACTAGCCTATAATTTCTCACGTAAAAGTGTCGCACTATGTCCGACTCAGTTTTGGCAATAAAAGTATACCTCCTCAAAATAAACGTATAGGCCTACCTCCAAAAAGTATACCTCCAGTACCTCCTCAAAATAAACGTATTAACTAAAATGTAAACTCTCACGACCGCCTACGTGACAGCTAGAATATATTCACATTTAATGGCAGAGCTAACATACGTTTTGATGAAAATTCATAAGCGTTTAGAAGTTCATGCAAATTTTCATCGGTTCTTCGTATTCAAAAGCACTGGCTGGTGCGTACTAGGTTAGGTTAGGTTCTAGAGTACAAGGGAAGTGGCAGAGGATACTTAGTCACCATTGAGTGATCACATTCAGTTCTTCAGGCGCGGTCAGATTGACGATAAATTAATCGGACTCGGGAGACACAAACGTGTGGTTGTCGAGCACTCCTTTCCAGGCTTCCATGTAGATTCTTTTGGACTTCCGGGATATAAAGCTGGGAGGCTAGAAATTAATCACTCATGAATCCCCTCCATGTACAAAGCAACTAATCTATCACCGTCGAATATGGGTACATGAACACATTCCTACTCAGCAGACGAGCTTGAACAGCACAGAAAACGCGAGGGACCTCCACGACCCCTCTTGCTTCTACCACAGTTCGTGCCAGACTGGAGTGGTCAACTGCGAGCACCTGGCCAATCAGTGCCTCCCGTACTCCGTAGCTTGGCTACGACAAACAAGTTTCGAGAGAAAAAGAAAAGTCGGTTGTTGTTCGTAGAATATATACATACGTGAGAAAGTACACAAAGCACCTGTGTAGAAGTCTGCGATGGCGGCAAGGAAGAATGTTTTCTAAGCGGGACACGTACGAGTTACAGCCGTAATATTAATCTAATATATGTATGCATACTAGCGAATATGCAGTGCACACATATATTAACTTCCATAGTGTACACAGCCGGTCAGCAATGACGTTGTTTATTACGTTCCAGAAAACTGATAAAAATTCTTATTCGGTAAGGTTTGTTACTATATTATTTAGCTCTAAAATCTGATTACATGAATATCTAAAAGGGTTTGACGTAGGTATCAACGCGACAGGCTTCACTTTCTTTTGAATTTTCACTAAATAAATTCTTCAGACTTGAACATCACGCAAATATGTCAACACAAATAATATCCCTAGTTCACATATATCATCAGTGTCCCCTGACAGTGAAAAAATTAACTCAGCGCTATAATTCACTCGTGGAAAACTTTTTTAAATTAAAAGTTTCAGTACGTACGCTCCCTGATCTGTTATTTTTGTGTGATTTAGGATAACACCGAATAGCATTCAAGTCAGTTAAATTAATTGGAATGTAAAAACTAAAATTTGCAGTCATTCACAGTTTACGGGCAGGAGTAAAGATGGGCAAACCACGCAAGGGGAGCAAAAATGTTTAGTATTTTGTATCACACTTGCAAGGAAGGAAGAGTCATACAATCGTCTTTAGTTCTGTTGTTCCTTTGTTACCTTACGTTACTGAATGTTAGGAATAGGGAATAAGCTGCGATGTAGCGTGTTTTCTAATGCATCTTTCTAAATGCTATCATTTTTGAACACATGTTTGTTTTTTGGTCCCCAATATAAAAAATTCCTATTGTCATTGAGCAGAAGTAGGATACAATTATTTAACTTCTAATATTCAAGTGTTAGTTAAGAATTTTGACGAATAAGTTGCCAAGTTGCCACATGAGATACATGCCACCATATTGAATTTTAAAAATTTCTTAATATATGATGTCCTAAAACAAAAGTTCCATACGAGGAGTACTAATTGACAAACTATCCAAGGTGTACTAATAGACAAACTCTATAAGAGGTGTACAAATAGATAAACCATACGAGGCATACTAATAGCAAACCATACGTGGCGTGCTAACAGTCTAACTCTGTCAAGGGGTAGTTGAATAAGAAATGAAAAATATCATCTCTTGGATATTTTATATTCCAAGAGATGGCTGACAACTTATGAATAATTCAAATACTACTAAAGAATTCGTCGGAACTCCCAAGTTATTAGTTAAATTGAAGTAAGAGAAAGACAAAAAACGCTATACCCGATCAGATTAAAATACTAACGTAAATGACAATCAAGTATTGAGCCAAGGTTAGTCACAAAATAATTTATACAGAACATCGCGCAGCACAGCACGCACATCTAGAAATGCGTAAACAAACTTACACGCAAAAATGAAACTCTTGGCTTGTTCAGCATACGGACATAGGGATAATTTTTGCGCGAGCGCTTCATTTCATTTGTATGTTTATACATACTCTTAATTTCTTCTATTCACAGAATGCCCTTCGGGGCCGTGATAGATCGATTTATGAATCATTAAGCAAGCGCAATCTATTTGTTTATTTCTGGAATTTAGTTCTGTGTTAAAATGATCGCAGAACTTTAGGTAAAATGTAATCTGTCTTGAGGTTTTGCTTTTTACACAAAAAATAGAAACAGAAACATATATATGTACATGCGCGTATATATATATGTGCGAACGTGTGCATGTATACACTGATACATATAGACATTCATATTTGCGTGCGCACAAATACATGCACACACTTACGCACACAAATTCATATATATATATATATATATATATATATATATATATATACGTATTGAAAAGGAATATAAGAAAAATAATAATAAACATAAAAAACAACCTTACTCTTGCTACATTTAAAATGACAGTCAAGCTCTGTGTAATCGTAAGAAAAAAGGAATAAAGATAAGGAATAGGATAAAAGACTTCGGAAAAAGTATAAATAAAATGTTTTTAATTTCCTAAAAGAAATTTTAAGAAAACACAAGTTACCGTCAAGGAACAACAACAACAAAATCGGATTTCATATCCTCTTGGTATTCTCTGCTACATCATACGGACATGGGTACATGGGATAAAATGGAGATACAGTGTAAGCCGGATATCACTCATGATTAGCAAATATCTACAAAATTTTGGCAGGAATGCATAAACAAACAAACATATACCAATATCAAAATTCATAGCTAGTTCAACATACGGACAGAAAGAAAATTGTACCACGACTCATGTGCTCAAATTGTGATTTATTGCACTAATTGTATTTGTCATTTTTCCGATTCACAGAAACGCCCTCTGGGAAGTGGTAGATCTATTTTTGAATCATTTCGCTAGTGCGATAAAATTAATTAACCGGATGGTTTTCGCGTAAAGAAATGAAATAGAAACATGTATATCTATTTGTGTAGATTTAGATGTACCTACATACGTACACACACATATTAATATATACACTTATTGAAAATGAATATAAGAAAAGAATATATATATGTATATGTAATAAAAAATATAAAAAACAGCCTACCATCTACTACATCGAAAATGACAGTCGAGCTCACTGAAATCGTAAGAAATTATTCGTACAAAAATTACTGAAATTCAAGAAAACTTCGAAAAACGTAAAAATGAACTGATTTTTAATTTCTTCATAGAAATTTTAAAGAAAACTCAGGTTACAGTCAAGGAACAAAACTCTTCAGTATTATACGGACATGTGTCTGCCCTTGAGCAGCCCTAGCACAGCGCCCGAACGACCAACGACCAAGTCTGCATGATAACGAACTGCGTCAGATGAGAATTGAGCATAAGTAATTTCTTCCCATTGGCGCATTACTTGAACTACACTACTTTGTGTCATCAGATCATGCAAAGCAGAAAATTGAAAATTAAAAATAATTCAATACAATTCTCCAGATTTCCAAGTTCTTGTTTATTTAAAGTTACTAAAGATTTATTGGTTAGATGAGCAACATAAATTATCACTTGAAAACGAATAGTAGGGAATCGTATACTTTGAAAAAATATATATACTTTGAAGAATCGCAGAACAAAAGTGTGCAGAAGTGCACGATATATGTCACCTCGCGCACAATTTCTACACACTTTTGTTTAGCTAAAAGTTCTACAATTTTTCAAATACGTGTTCTCTTAAACTAGACTCGTATTGCTTAAAATCGCTTACGTGTTAAACCGCAACAAGATGTTTTCTGGAATCGCATATAGAATAGGCCTCAAATGCTCAATTATTATTTTATGCGACCAATCCATATTAAACAACCTTACTACATGGTCTCCAAGTGTGAGATCTCATATAGTATACATTTCTTACACTCATCTAAATAACGTCGTAAACCATAAATAATTCTAATAAACGTGCATAATATTTAGTGTTCGAGTTTTTTTATCTTTAGCGCTAACATTTTCTGATAAATGGTAATAAATCAACTTTCTAAGTCTTAACATGATTATGCGTACAGGAGCGAATAAGTTGAACGGATAATAATTCTTCAGCGCCAAGCGCGTAACTTTTGGAAAGGTGATGAATGGCAAAACCATTTTGGAAAACAGGGCTCTCAGCAGATCCATTTTCAATCAATATATAACAGCAAATTCATTTTCCGATCATCACAAATCAGAATTTTAATCATCACAAATCCGTTTTTCAATCATTGCAAATTCGTTCCTCAATCATTTGAAAAAGGCAAATTCCTTTTTCAATCTCAAAGTAACGTTAGGTAAAACAATCTTCTTGGTATTTTCGGCTGCTGTACATGTAATGCTGATAGGTCGCTTGTTGTTGTGTGATAAAAATCATATAAAAACAAACGTCCGTTTGTCCTGAACTAAAACAATTCACTGTACTCTACAAAATCAATAATTGCTGCGTACTTGAGCTATAAAAGTACATTTACTTGTACACTGAGACAAAAAATTTGCAATTTTTTTTTAATAATGAAGGCATCTACGGATGCTTTATTTCTAATCAAGCCTGATACATATCACCTTGTACATTGGATTTTCAAATGCGCGGGCCCTAAAGAACTCACCGCTTATAAGACCTCTGAGGTGCACGGGGTAAGAGGGGCATGGATTGCGCATGGCGCATAACATATCACCTTGTACATTGGATTTTCAAATGCCTTATAACTAACGCCAGGACGCCATAACGCTTTCCCCCGGTCGAGACCGGTACCCATTTCAGACACCTGGGTAGAGTGGGGTATTGTGCTTGGAATATTTCTCCTATACCCAACAGAGAAAATCGCCACTGCCAGCGCCGAGATTCGATCCCGGGTCTCCCGCACGGCGGCAGAACCCTCTAGCCACATGGCTATGGCGGCTTTGAAGCTTTGAAGCACATGCAAGCACATGAAAGGACTTTTATGGGCAAGGACTTTTATGGAAACTCGACAGCGTTGATCTCCACGCAGGTGAGGAAAAGTAAGAGTGACAGTACGGGAATTTATAATACAACCCATTTACTTTCCCAGACGACCTTCCCTCTCGCTGACGACGTCACGAGCTGATCCGCCCGCACAAAAGAGACCGCTGATGCAACTCTCTCCGACACTCCTCGACTGATCACAAGAAAGGGGCCATAAAATGTTTTTGTTGTTTGTTCATCTGTCTGTGTGTGCTGGCAGACTTTTACTTTCTTTCGCCCCTGCTCCAAGACACTGACAATCATTTGGTACAAATAGAGTAGCCCAGCGCAGCAAACCACTTGAAATTTTCAGATCAACATGAGTGACAAAGTGATCCCTAAATGTTATTTCCACATCCCTAGTAGGGATTCCTTTCGGTTGTTATTTTTCTACCTGAAATCGTAAAATTCGTATTGATTAAATTCGTTTTGAGTAAGCAAAATATAATTTAAAGTAGGTAAACAAAAATTCTTCAACGACGAGCCATAAGTATATTTCAGCACTTTTTTAAAAATGTTGCTCCGTAATTTTGGTTATGATTATATACATATATATATATTCATATTTAAATATATATATATATATATATATATATATATATATATTTATATATAACAATTATCGGTAAGTTCTGCGTGCAACGCAATTTTTAGACAATTTTTATTATATCTATAGATCTATATATATATATATATATATATATATATATATATAAATTTTTTGTATGATTTATAGCATGCTCTTGGAGGCAGAAAATTTCAATTTTATTGGGCTCACTCTACACTAAAATACATTTTTGAATATCTGCCGTTTTGACCTGTAAGTTTTGGATATATTTTAACTACAAACACTTTCAATAGCACTTCCTGATACCAAGAAAGCCGAAGCTTGGATGTCAACGTGCGTGAAAACTGTCACAAGTGTTTTCACCCCGCTGACTTCATCATCTTTATATTTTTTATAACGTTCATAAATAAACATTTTTAAACTTCAACTAACCAAATATGAGATGCATTTCTATGTTTCTCTCTCAGTCTTCTCTACAAGCAATGACATAGACAGTCATGGCACCCATCTACATATGTATATCCACTGAAGACTTTTTATCTAACACATTTTAAAAGGCGACGAAATTCATCTATACTATAACAAGAGCCGCGTCCGTCCGTCTGTCCGAAGCCAGCCTGCAGTGTGTGATGAGCGTATCTGTGATACAAGCTCCAGTCCTGTATATTTTGACGGGCCGTGTTCACGCGGCCTCATCAACTCTCGAGGGATTGTATTTTTTATTTCTTACGGCCTTTCTCTCATTTCGCCAGCTTTTATATTTCAAATAAAGGGGGGTGGACTAGTCTTATATAATAACTAGAGCCCTGATTTTGTGGCGCAACGCCATATTTGCCATAAACGCCATAAATGCCAGGGAGGCCTGATAGTTGTGACATTGTCATAAACGCCATAGTTGCCACCTAAATGCGGCACGGTAATGAATAGTGCCGAAAAATACCATATGAATATGGCAATTTTGTTGCCGCGCTGCCAATCCTGCGTATCTATTCTACAAAAGTAGTAAATTTCTTGCTTATAATTAATTATTTAATTAATTATGCTGGTTAACAGGGTTTCATGGTTAAATTTAGATTTCATTTTACATGTTCAACGTTTTCACAGAGTCTATGTTTATTCTTACCTTTATACATATTGCTTTTGACCCTTTTTAAAATTTTTGCAGACTGAGAACTATTTAAAATTACTGTGACCGACATGATCAGTTTTAAAAATTTAATTGCAAGAACTTTGAAACAGCCGATTAGTTTCAACAATATTGCGCATCAGACTTCTGCCTCTTTATTAGTGTACCGTTTGGTTAACATTCATCATGCCTTAGGTTAAGACGTGCCTAACTTTCAAGCTTAACAAATTCGTCGCGGAGTTTGTTTTTCTAGTCTCGTCTCGTCATAGCCGTGTAGCTTTCGGACCCGCCTCCGTGCGGGCAAACCCGGGTTCGAGTCCCGGGGCTGGTGGCGATTTTCTCTGTTGGGTATAGGGGAAAAATTCCAAGCACAATACCCCACTTTACCCAGGTGTCTGAAATGGGTACCGGTCTTGACCGGGGGAAAGCGTCATGGCGTCCTGGCGTTAGTTATAAGGCATTTGAAAATCCAATGTATAAGGTGATATGTATCAGGCTTGGAATTGGAAATAAAGCATCCGTAGATGCCTTCATTATTCACTATTATTTGGCAACGACGTCGCTTCAACAGATGGTACTTCCCTTTTTTGTAAGCCGTGTAAAACTACTGTGAATTCCAGCAAGAGGCACTTTTTACGATGCACTGCAATGGTGCAAAGCACAAGACAGCAATGACACGTGCCTGTTCTATACAGCAAGAAAATGATAGCTTGGCTGAGCCATCTACTTCAGGAAATACTTCGACTTTTTCATAACACCTTTGCAAGGCATTCGTGGGCACCAGCATCCCTTTCTGGAAACTGGAAAGTCCGTTCGTGAAAATTTTTCTGGCAAAATGTACAAATGAAAACATTTCGAGCGAATCCACGTTAGGATATAAATATGTTGAAGCTTACTATGATACCACCGTGAGTAAAATTCGAGAAAATATTGAAGACGGAAAGATTTGGGTCTCTATTGATGAAACTACAGATCCCACCGGACGCCAGATAGCCAATGTCATTCTAGGTGTCTTGGATACCGAGAGAGAAAGAAGATTCTATCTTCTAACCTCAGAAGAACTAACAACAACAAATAGCATCGCCATGGCACGAACGTTTAAGGCCTCTCTTAGTATGCTCTGGCCGGACAAAATTAAATTTGACGACGTTCCTCTTCTAGTTACCGATGCAGCTCCTTACATGAAGAAAGCGGCCGCTGGTCTCAAGGTTCTCTATCCAAGAATGATTTTTTTTACCCGTTTAGTGCATGCCCTCCACCTCATAGCTGAAAAGATTCACTCTAAGTTTCCTGATGCCGACAAGTTAATTTTAAATTGTAAGAAGGTATCTGTGCAGGCTCCTTCTCGGATTAATTTATTCCGTGAAAAAGCTCCTGAACTATCGATGCCCTGTCAGCCAATCCTCACACGGTGGGGCACATGGTATAGTGCTGCTTAATACTATGCCTCAACTTTATACAGTTTGAGGAGTATTTCGGATGAGCCGCGTACTGAGGATGCATCGTCAATCGAGATCGTTAAAGAGCTCATTGACCAACCAACTTTGCCAAACGTCCTTGCGTTTACCACCTCTTAATTTGCCAGTTTACCCAGTGCTATCACCACATTAGGAAGCAGGAATTCTTCACTCATTGAAATGCTTGATTTGTTTGAATGTACTGTCGATAATTTGATTAAAAATCCCGTTAGAAAAGGAAACGCAATCAAAAATAAGGGCGAACGCATCATTTTAAGCAAACCATGGCCTACGTACTATGAAAACGATTGGAAATGTTCTCAATGGGAATAGCGCAGAAGAACTCTCCGACTTAACCCCTAGATATATTTCATCATTTAAATATGCTCCTGTAACTTCTGTCGAAGTTGAGCGCTTATTCTCCAAACTTAAATCATTACCTTCTGATCGTAGGTTCAGTCTGAAAATGGATAAAATAAGAAAAATGTTATTTATTGCTTGTAATGAGTCATAGGTGATTGTTGATATTTACCTATTCGTGTGTTTCAGTGTGGGTGTTCTATTTATCGTTGTTATTATTATAATTGTTTCTTTATTTCTGTAAAATGATGTGATGTTTAATAATTGATAAAAATAACGCTAACTGTTGTATTTTGTGATTATCCGTTTCCTAGAAAGTAAGTCGATAAGCGTACGTAGGGTTTTCCATCCGCTTGCAGTCAACTATATTAATTTGGTATTCCTGCAAAAGTCAACAAAGCACCTGCCATAATTGACACATTTTCCTACCTAAATAGTAAAAAATGTCACTTCTGATTGCTATATGCGCCCCCTTTTGATGCCATATGTGCCATTTTTTACCGCTATAAATGCCACAATTTTCGTGCCACAAATCTGAGCTCTAGTAATAACTTTAGATAACATTATTCTTTTATTTTCTTATGCCTGCTCTAAAATATTCTCATCATTTATTGTTTCTTACGCTCGTGACTATATTATGACAACACTATTTAGGTAGTTATTTTTTCGTACTGTTCCAGCTATGCTGCAAATGTAATGGTTAGCATTGTACGACTATCCTTCTCATGCTTATGACTCCGGTGAACTCTTTTGTGCCAGTATTATTAGTGTAGGAAATATCATAAATTTGTGTTATGGTAAAATATTTTATTCCTACGTATGAATGAAAATTGTCCCGAATGTTGACCTCGTAGTCTTATGTTTTCTTAATTATTTGTGTTTATAAGCATTGCCAAAATCAGATTAACTCAACAAAGGGAACGCATTTTTTCGAACATTTGTTTTAGAAATTGACATTGGTATTACGATACTCACATGTGAATATCAACTAAAGATCTAGATTATTAAGGTCTAGGCTGTTAAGAGCTGTGTATTAGAGGTGACCGAGAGTGGGGCCTATTTCCAGAACGAATGATGAAAGCTGGGTTGAATTATAAGGTAAGAATTGAGAGAATGCAAAATAGCAGGTGGGTAAAGCAAATTTTTTAATGGAATCTGAGTGTAAGCTATTAGGAGAAAGTACTTTGGGGGCATGCAAGGAAATTAAGTATGCAAAAAATTATTCATGTTAGAATTGGGAGACCTATGGATGACTGGCTTTTAATGAATGTTGGAGGTGAAGGAGCAGCTAGAGACCGGCTAGCCATTTTTGAGAACCCATCTAAGATCCTTCGCGAATTACCCTGACAAAAAGGGTAATTTCTAAACTATAAGACGTACAATCTTCAAATTAGTACCAAATTAATGCGCGTGACGAGTACAACATATTTATGTAATGAAAAAAATTTTTACGCCCCTAGCGGGGGCAGGAAACAGGGCTTTCGTGGCCCGTCAATGGTCGGCCGATTTTCTCTTTAAGGCTCATTTTGACGCGCTCATAATTCCTGAACTATTGCACCTAAAAACTTTAAATTGGTCTCATTATAAAGATCGATTCATTCTCCAACTCTGAGTGTATAATAAAACTGTCATACGCTCCCTGGGGAGGCATGGATAGATGTTTCCCTACCCTCTGACTGGTCGACCGATTTCCTCTATAAAGCTCATTTTGACGCGCTCATAATTCCTGAACTATTGCACCTAAAAATTTGAAATTAGTCTCATTTTAAAGATCGATTCATTCTCCAACTCTTAGTGTATAACAAAACTGTCATACGCTCCCTGGGGAGGCATGGATAGATGTTTCCCTACCCTCTGAATGTTCGACCGATTTTCTCTATAAGGCTCATTTTGACGCGCTCATAATTCCTGAACTATTGCACCTAAAATTTGAAATTGGTCTCATTATAAAGATCGATTCATTCTCCAACTCTGACTGTATAATAAAACTGTCATACGCTCCCTGGGGAGGCATGGATAGATGTTTCCCTTCCCTCTGAATGGTCGACCGATTTTCTCTATAAGGCTCATTTTGACGCGCTCATAATTCCTGAACTATTGCACCTAAAAATTTGAAATTGGTCTCATTATAAAGATCAATTCATTCTCCAACTCTGAGTGTATAATAAAACTGTCATACGCTCCCTGGGGGATGACAGAGAGCAAGGTTTCTCTACATTCTCCTAGCCTCGTAATCCGCGCTGCCGAAGGCCGCGCTCACCTAAGTTATGAAGTGCTGTTTTAATTCTTGTCCATAGCCTTGTCGTTGCCCCATCGTGTGGGGTCTTCGAATCCCGGAGGTGACGATTTTTTTTCTAAGTTGTAGAATAATCATTTTCATGTGTCTTACTCATGTAGACTTTTTCTACGTAATCCCTCTCATTTGTTGTTAAATATGGTTCATCAATAAAATAAAATAGAGGTGTCCGAACTGAAATTAATGCAGTTTCAAGTTTTGAAGACTTTTATAGCGTGACAGTTTTGTGCATCTAGTGATGATAGTTTTCTTGTTCTCTTCTACACATAGGCCTACCTATACGTACAAAAGTGTTCAAGTGAAAATACAACTGTGAAATTTGTATCAATTTCCGAAACATATGCATTCAGTGAAGTAATAATAAATTCCTCTGTTGTGCTGTGCCTGTTTATTAAAAAATGAGAAGAAACTCAACAAATTAATCCCTCTAATTCCAGAAATCCGACGAATTCCCAAAGTTTGCATCCTTATAGTGATTTCGCTTTCTGGACTTAGATAAGGGCAATCAAATCTGCAATCGACATTTAGAGATTATATACTGATTTGAATATTTCTGCAATACTTCGTTATTCAAAACCTAATGCGAATGTTTGGTATTCTGGGATCTCCGAAATGAGAGGGATTACGTAGAGGAAAATTATGATAATTTTTTTCTAATTCTTTTTATTAATTTTCGTATTGAAATTTAGCGATATATTTCATAATATGTACATTATTGAAGAAGTGAACAAATTTCTTATACTATTCTAATGATTATCATTATTCAGTAGTTACACCATGCGCAAAGTACCCCAAAGTGTAAGTAATGATACTTTCATGAATGAATTCCCAGAATATGACTCTGTGGACGGAAATCTGTACAATACTTACTGCGGGAAAACTGTTCGTTTATCGTGAAACATTATAAGAGTCTACACTGTTTTTGTCCAAATATCGGCTGAGACTTCATCTTTATCAATAACGAAGATAATCCTTTTGGTTCAGCATAAAGTTAACCAATGTACTTCAAATCGACGATTTTATCTTGGCGTCCTCTCTGCATCCACATTTTAAGCTAAAATGGCTAAACGAAGTGCAAAGAGTGGAGGTAATAACAACAAACTAATCACCCATCTTAATGACAGATCGGAAAATGGTATTTCAGCTTAGGGGAGCAGTGCCGAGGACGTAGATGACGAAGATGACTTCTTCAACGTCGTAATGAAATCGGATGAGATGGAAAAAACGAAGATAAGTTCGTTGAAACAATTCGATGATTGGCTGAAACATTTTTGAGAGGCAACGTTGATCGTCATTACAGTGCATAGACATTGTCACATCGAGATCACGAACCAGTATTAAAATCATAGGAGTGGAATAACAAAAAGCAGAGGAATATTGTGGTAAAGGGAGGCTAAAACTTTCTTATATAATAATAGTAATGCTTCCATAGAATAAACCGAGCTCGCGTCTCGTAGATACATGTGAATCAGACTTCTATGACGATTTTCAAATTTTCGTGTCAGCTTGTTTGCTTTTTGCCTTTTCACCGGACTTATTGCGGAAATTTAGCTTTCACACATCTTATGGGGCCTTATGGGGTGAGTAGAGGTGTGAGTGGTGCCTTATGCGCCACTCACCCCTCTACAGCGAGGCACCACTCACCCCTCTACAGCGAGACACCACTCACCCCTCTATAGAAAGGCACCACTCACACCTCTACTCACCCATAAGGCACCATAAGATGTGTGAAAGCTAAATTTCCGCAATAAGTCCGGTGAAAAGGCAAAAAGCAAACAAGCTGACACGAAAATTTGAAAATCGTCATAGAAGTCTGATTCACATGTATCTACGAGACGCGAGCTCGGTTTATCCTATGGAAGCATTACTATTATTATATAAGAAAGTTTTAGCCTCCCTTTACCACAATATTCCTCTGCTTTTTGTTATTCCACTCCTATGATTTTAATACTGGTTCGTGATCTCGATGTGACAATGTCTATGCACTGTAATGACGATCAACGTTGCCTCTCAAAAATGTTTCAGCCAATCATCGAATTGTTTCAACGAACTTATCTTCGTTTTTTCCATCTCATCCGATTTCATTACGACGTTGAAGAAGTCATCTTCGTCATCTACGTCCTCGGCACTGCTCCCCTAAGCTGAAATACCATTTTCCGATCTGTCATTAAGATGGGTGATTAGTTTGTTGATATTACCTCCACTCTTTGCACTTCGTTTAGCCATTTTAGCTTAAAATGTGGATGCAGAGAGGACGCCAAGATAAAATCGTCGATTTTAAGTACATTGGTTAACTTTATGCTGAACCAAAAGGATTATCTTCGTTATTGATAAAGATGAAGTCTCAGCCGATATTTGGACAAAAACAGTGTAGACTCTTATAATGTTTCACGATAAACGAACAGTTTTCCCGCAGTAAGTATTGTACAGATTTCCGTCCACAGAGTCATATTCTGGGAATTCATTCATGAAAGTATCATTACTTACACTTTGGGGTACTTTGCGCATGGTGTAACTACTGAATAATGATAATCATTAGAATAGTATAAGAAATTTGTTCACTTCTTCAATAATGTACATATTATGAAATATATCGCTAAATTTCAATACGAAAATTAATAAAAAGAATTAGAAAAAAATTATCATAATTTTCCTCTAATCCCTCTCATTTCGGAGATCCCAGAATACCAAACATTCGCATTAGGTTTTGAATAACGAAGTATTGCAGAAATATTCAAATCAGTATATAATCTCTAAATGTCGATTGCAGATTTGATTGCCCTTATCTAAGTCCAGAAAGCGAAATCACTATAAGGATGCAAACTTTGGGAATTCGTCGGATTTCTGGAATTAGAGGGATTACTTTGTTGAGTTTCTTCTCATTTTTTAATAAACAGGCACAGCACAACAGAGGAATTTATTATTACTTCACTGAATGCATATGTTTCGGAAATTGATACAAATTTCACAGTTGTATTTTCACTTGAACACTTTTGTACGTATAGGTAGGTCTATGTGTAGAAGAGAACAAGAAAACTATCACTAGATGCACAAAACTGTCACGCTATAAAAGTCTTCAAAACTTGAAACTGCATTAATTTCAGTTTGGACACCTCTATTGTATTTTATTGATGAACCATATTTAACAACAAATGAGAGGGATTACGTAGAAAAAGTCTACATTAGTAAGACACATGAAAATGATTATTCTACAACTTAACAAAAAAAATCGTCACCTCCGGGATTCGAAGACCCCACACGATGGGGGAACGACAAGTCTACGGACAAGAATTCAAACAGCACTTCATAACTTAGGTGAGCGAGGCCTTCGGCAACGCGGATTACGAGGCTAGGAGAAGTGGAGAAACCTTGCTCTCTGTCATCCCCCAGGGAGCGTATGACAGTTTTATTATACACTCAGAATTGGAGAATGAATTGATCTTTATAATGAGACCAATTTCAAATTTTTAGGTGCAATAGTTCAGGAATTATGAGCGCGTCAAAATGAGCCATATAGAGAAAATCGGTCGACCGTTCAGAGGGTAGGAAAACATCTATCCATGCCTCCCCAGGGAACGTATGACAGTTTTATTATACAGTCAGAGTTGGAGAATGAATCGATCTTTATAATGAGAACAATTTCAAATTTTTAGTTGCAATAGTTCAGGAATTATGAGCGCGTCAAAATGAGCCTTATAGAGAAAATCGGTCGAACATTCAGAGGGTAGGGAAACATTTATCCATGCCTCCCCAGGGAGCGTATGATAGTTTTATTATACCCTCAGAGTTGGAGAATGAATCGATCTTTAAAATGAGACTAATTTCAAATTTTTAGGTACAATAGTTCAGGAATGATGAGCGCGTCAAAATGAGCCTTAAGCCCGTATGAGACGGTGGCAAGAAGTGGCACTCATGGGTGCGAGAGATGCGCTCTCTTCTCCGAAGTCATGGCGGCCGCCGTCACCAACACACTGCAATGTTATTACACGAGACGGTGTTGGCGTGCCACAGACACGGCGCGCAGTAGCGCACGGAAATCAGAAGCTGGATTTGTTTTCATTATTTTATTCACCAATACATGTCTTTCAAGTCATGTTCATTTTCGACGGTTAATTCACAGAAATTCAAAATTAAAACATGGTTAATTAAATGCATTATTATTATTTTAGGGGTTCTGATACCAGCAAAATATATATACCATTTAGAAAAGAATTATGAAATTAATATGGCTCAATATCTGAGTCATATATATATGATTAACAACTAGTGTGGAATGCGTGGCGCCCGTGAATGCAAGCAACTACGCTTGATTGCAATTGAAGGTTTTTTTTTGCACGGTGGAATGCAGATTGATTGTCGTAAATATGAAAAACATCCAATACTGGTAATACTGAGGCACTTGTACACACAATTGCAGCATGTGCATTGGTACAGGTAACTCTAATTTTAAGAGCAGGTACCATCTTTAATAATACTGCATCGTACATTAAAATAGCTCTGATGTAAGTGAAGAAATGACTATCACCACATTTTATATACTTAGTTCGATTATTTAATGCTTGGTTTAGTCATCAGGCTGACATACAAACTTTAACACTGTACTGACTGTATTTTGAACAATAATAAATATGAGTATTAGAGAAACGAATTGAAAATTTGTACATAGCGGTACAGTATAAATTTACACTAGAACACTTACTCTCCTGAAAAAGTACAAATAGCGTATACATGCTAGTTTCCGTCATTTTTTACTTCTGCATAATGTAACTGCGATTTCGAACTTCCGAAAAAAAATCATAATAGTAATTTTTATGCAGGAAACAAGAGAAGTAATAATACATGTGGAAGAACTAACTTGTTACCTACTATGGAGAATTCTGAACTTCCCCATTGCCCTGTGAGACGCATTACGGTTTAAACTTTAGTACCTTCGCATCATGGCTAGAGGCAGGTGAGGTGGGAGCTGCGTTGCGGCAACTTAGAGGTGCTTCATTTGTATTCCAATTGATACTTTAGGTTGATCCCTTTAGTTGCAGTGGTACCCGTTTGGTATCTCTTGCTTTTTCATTCCTTATTTTAAGTTGCGACTTCCAAGTTATGGTGGCGACTTCTAGTCACGATCTCAGCGGCTACCAATCCCGAGAGTAAAGGCGTTCCGCAGTCGTGGGTGCCGACGCTCGGTGTTCAGCCGTGGCACGACCTCAAGCACGTGTCCCGGTGGATCGCTTCTTCATTTATTCTCTCTATTTCCTAAAGCCATCTTTGCTTCTATTTCCTTTGAATTGATCACCTTGTCCTATTGCTCTGATAGATAACCTTGCCATAGTTAATTGTATGACTGTGCGTGTGAGTGATCTTGTTAAGCTACCTTAAATTTCTTGAACTATGAAATCCTTAACCTTAAATATCTTCGATATCTTAATACTATGATACCTAAAATTCTTATAACCTAAATCTATTTCGAGCTTGCTTGGAATGGGCCCTTAACCTTTTTCCTTAACTTAATTAGCCTACCTGGAGCCTAACTGAAAGACGGCTTACCGGCTGTCTAACTCTCCGGGTGGTACTATTAACTCTTAAACCTAATTCTATTTTCCTAAACTTGCTCTTTGCTTGAGCCTTTTTCTTGATGTTAACCATCTTTCCAACTCTACGAGTGGCTTCCACACTGAGGCATAATTAAACTCAGGTTAGCCTATGAAATAATCCTGCTAAAGTGTTCTTATTTGCTGCAAAATCACTATGAATAACTTCTTACTCCATTAATTTCTCCATTGCATTAATTCATTTGTTTCATTTTAGTATCTGCACCTTCGGGCTCCAAAAGCCCAGCTTGAGGCTGCTCCACCGGGGACGATGCGGGACGGCTGGTTTTAATTCGGCGCTGCGATCTCAGACGAGGCTGTCATTTCGGTTGTGCGGTGCTGGCTACCCTGGGTGTCGATCGGGCTACTGAACAGCGTTAAACTACCGGGAATTCTCGGGGCCGTCCGGCTTGAATTTTGTCGGCTGGGCGAACGGCCAGTCCTTCCGGAGGGCCACGCCGCAAGCTGATTAGGATCGCCGCTGAAGAAAGAATAGTTTCGCGCTTTCGTAGTGGTAACAGTGCTGCTGAGTTTTTTAGCCACCACGCTAGGAGTCGCCATTTTGTTAATTTATAGTGATCGTCTTCTTTCATTCATCTAGGTTAACCCTAGAACTTTCGTTCCTGAATTTTGTTGTTGTTAATTAGAATCGATGTAGCTTTGTAATCTTATACGCAGAGCCGGCATTAGTGTTAAGATTTGTCCTAGTTTATTAATTATTGTTCCTGGCTCGTGAATCTACGATCCTGATGTTCGGGCTTTTTGAATGGTTCGTATCATCTGAATTTGCTGCTACTTGCAGAGTTGAATAAACTTTCTTGTTGTCATTCCCTGTTTACCTTTGAACCTATTTGTGTGGATTCTCCACACTACATTGGGCTGAGAATGAAGTATTTCATACAATGACGAAGAAGAGGCGCAATGAATGTCACCTTCGTCTAAGAATGGGAATACTATTGGAAATGGGAATCGCTATTTGGGAATACCATTTCATCAGTTCCTGTACCTGATTTCTGGGAATCTTTTTAGTTTTGTTTTCCTGCCTGAACTGCGACTGAAGTGTATTTATTTATTTACTCTGGAGTTAATTCAATCTCTGGCTTCATTTTTTTAAAGATGTTGTTTAGTGCTATTTTTCGTAGAGATCTATCTCTATACTCGCTACTTATCTCTCTACATAAACATGGGTGTGTTCTGAGAATTTCTATAAATAATATGGTCGACCGCCTGCACCAGTCAGCCAGCGGCGGAGGTGAAGGGAGAGAACAACTTATCGCAGACATCCTTCTCATACGAAGCCTGGCTAGCTACTCAGCCACTGAGACAGCGTCGGCGTGCATCAGGGTTTCCACGCGAGGCGACTCTAATTACCCCAGCTGAAGGGTGTTGATTACCCCAGATTACCCTAAAACAGCTAATCCTGACCTATGATCAATTAATTAACTAAAAGGTAAATGGACTGGTTTCCAGAGCTCTGTCAGTATGAATAAGTCCTGTGTTACATACTGCATGAGCGTCAGGAGGGAAATCCAGTCGAACGACGTTAGAATGCTGGTTTGATATCCTTACGATATCACGTACAATTGATGTTTGCCAAAAACCTGACGAATTAATTTTGATGCCCGCTGTTTTCCAAGGCGCCCTTTTTTTTGCGACTCCTGATCTGGGAACATAGTTTTCATCAAACTAAACGAGGCTCACACAATGAGATAGGTGGTGTTTAGCTAAAAATGCACAAACTTGCAGTTCCGCTTTACGAGCACGATTTTCGAGAGGATCATTGGATAGCACGTAGCTGGCAATTGATGTTTTTTGCCATCATGGATCGTTGTTTGTGTCGCTGAGAGCATGTGACGCCTGATCTTCGATTTCTCACAAGAAATATAGGTTCGATAAACCTTGCAATATTCCTCATCCTTTGCTCTGTTGATTTTGAGAACTTGGCGAACAATCCCTCAAACCCAGGTTCCGATGTCAACGAATCTTTAAACTTCTGCTGGTTGTTTCTAGCTTTCAAGTGGAGCTTTTCTTTTTTCGAGGTGGTGTCGTTGGCTCTTCCTAACTCGGTGCGCGATCATCTGCTATGCTGCAAGAAATGCAATAATATGTGTACCTATCCGTAGTACAATTATTTATTTTTTATCTAACTTTCCATCCATTCACGCACTTCAGCCATTCTTTCCACTTGCTCAATCTAACTTAACACTTTGATTCACTCTCTGTGATGACTTTCTGGCTTCCCTCACACGTGACCTTCGTCATATCTTTTCATAACGTATCTTATCCAACCTTGTTACACCACATATGCTTCTCAGAGACTTCGTTGCAATCACTTTCTCTTGTCAACTCATAAAGTTGATCGTAAAGTTATCAAATTTCTTCATTTCCTGAAGGGCGGGTGAGGAAATTCAGAGGTTTTTGGAAAAAACTTCCTTGCCTTTATTAATATGCATAAACTTTCCTCAACACTCAGTTGTAGAACCCCTAGTGCTTCAATTTTGGTTGACGGAATTCTAGGCATGATCGCAGCTATATCAAATTCTACGTCCGTGCTAATACGCATATGAAAGACAGTGAGAATACAAACATATATTGCAAGTTTTAAGTCGATAACTGTTCTCTTATGTTTATACGAATTTTTGTAACTAATTTTACAACTTCTTCCTTTCGCTTATAGCACCTTTTGTAACTCGAAGTGTCAAAGAACCCTCTCTAAATTTTTTTGTTTGCATCGCTACAGTAACATGCTTCTTTGGCGTGCAACATGGCTAAGAAATAGGACCCCTTCCATCTAATTAGCTGGCATAACACTGGCGCTCTGAGGTAACTCTGCTGTTAATTAAATGACTATCACAAGAATGAACCTAATAATTATTTCTACGATGAAATATATTAGCTGTAGAATTTAACAATACAACAAACATACCTGTCAATATTCTGTTGAAGCTTATAACCACTAGCGCAATCAGAATAGGACAGTGACTTTCGTCAACTGGCTGTTGCTGACACCGGTCGAGTTTTATTAGCAAAATGCAACTCAGAATCATTTGTCAAAACGAAGTGGCACCAAAAGATATTATCGCTTCGTATCTTGACGCCGTCTTTCGTGAGCGATACCTGATGACATTCAAATATGCGACACTAACCACAGCAGCAGTGCAGTTTTGTGAACACTAAATTCTGACCCGTTTCAGTACATTTCGTTCAAGTGGTACCCAGTAGGGTGCTTGCATATTGGCTTTCAATTTTCTATTTTTCGTAGATTAGGCGGTCACTTCCTTCACGGAGCTCTGATTACCCTAGATTTGCCCATATTTTTCATTACCCTAAACATTACCCTAGGGTACCCCTGATTACCCTAAACTGGGGTAATTACCCTGCTCGTGGAAACACTGGCGTGCATGTTCGCCGTATCGTGCAGAGCGCGATCACGGATTTCCACACTCGTGTAAGTTCGAACACGTCCACAGAGAGCAGAGTTGCGACAGAAAGAGAGGAAATGGGAGGAGCTAGCGATGCTACGCGCAAATGTTCACAGTCGTTGCCACCGTCTCATATGGGCTTTATAGAGGAAATCGGTCGATCAGTCAGAGGGTAGGGAAACATCTATCCATGCCTCCCCAGGGAGCGTATGACAGTTTTATTATACACTCAGAGTTGGAGAATGAATCGATCTTTATAATGAGACCAATTTCAAGTTTTTAGGTGCAATAGTTCAGGAATTATGAGCGCGTCAAAATGAGCCTTAAAGAGAAAATCGGCCGACCATTGACGGGCCACGAAAGCCCTGCTTCCTGCCCCCGCTAGGGACGTAAAAATTTTTTTCATTACATAAATATGTTGTACTCGTCACGCGCATTAATTTGGCACTAATTTCAAGATTGTACGTCTTATCGTTTAGAAATTACCCTTTTTGTCAGGGTAATTCGCGAAGGATCTTAGATGGGTTCTCAAAAATGGCTAGCCGGTCAGCTAGAGTGGGACTGCCAGAGGTGAAAAAAAGAGATTGCGAGGCGAACGAAAGAGTATGGATTGAATAAATGGATGCTTAGCATGATGCAAAAGCCTACACTAATCTGGTATATGCGAAAGGAAATGCCTAAGTGCGAGATGTTCCATGATGGTAGTTTTGGAAGCCAACTCTTGTTTGCTGTGAGGTGTAAGGCATTGAGCGTGAATAGACGCACATGGAGGAAGAATGAGAGTAATAATTAATTATATTAGAAGTGTAATAGGGGAGTTGAAAAAAACAATTGAGCCTTTTGTGTTGGAATGTAGTACGTATGAGCAAGAGAGAGAGAGAAAGAGAGCTTCATGAATGTGGTGTTTGAGCAGTATGGAGAGAATGAGCGGTATTCCAGATGTACTGAAGTTGATTGTGGTATGAGCTGTCTTGCTGGATTGGATCACGAGTGTAATTTGAGTATCATTGAAGATAAGAAAATTTTTCTTGTACGTGCCTGGAGTAAAAGACAGTGAGTGGAATGAGTCACCCATGTTGAGTGGGCTGTTATGACTTACCATGCCTGGGAATTGTGGTTTGAGGTACTGGTTATCCCAGTGATGCAGTTCAATGGCACCTTAATTGTGGCAAGGATTGATGGATCCTGAGTAGTTTATTATACAAATCTGGTACACAGGCGCTGAACTCTTTTGTGTGAATATTTTGAGTGTTGAGGAGGGAATTGTAGGCCGTTACAAAGGCTCCGACGCTGTCGGCCTTCAACTTCAGAAGTTTAAGTTCAACCGAAAAAGTCACCTGATACATTAAAATATGAGCTTAAATTTTTGCGATATCAGGAAATAATGTTGAAGTGTATTGGTGAGAATGAAAAACTCTACAACTAAAATTAAAAAAAGGCACGACAAAAATTTGAAACTTTTTTCCCAGCAGTCATATGAACTAGTTCGTATCTAGTAATTAGTTATGAGAAAATGCTTCACCACACAATAAATTATTTTACATCATGCATAAATAAACTTGGCACATAAAATTCCATAGATTCAGCTATAACTTCTCAAAATTTTGCTTGCATAGTGTCGCTTCAAGATTCATGGACCACTTAGAAAAGAAAGAAGTTAAGGACCGTTTACACTAGGGGACATTTTGGCCGTGAGGCGTGACACACGTATACGAGGCTCATATTTGTGTGGGTGTATACGAAGTTCCCTATTTGCTCTGATCGAATTCGTGAAGTGCGACACACTAGAGCCCCGCAACCATGGTAGTGTAAACGCTCATGGCTCTTGTGAGGTGCCACATGAGGCGTATACACGTGAGCCTGCAACAAAATATATACAAGTGTAAGCAGGGTTTAAAGGCCTGCTTACACTTGTAAGCCATTGATTTGGCCACACACTGATTGATTTTGAGCAGCGCGCGCTCCGTGGCACACTCAATGTCTAGTTTAAACGTACATGGCTCTTGTGAAGCTCCGCACGAAGCGTCTACACGTGAGCCTGCAGCAAAATGGATACCAGTGTGAACAGGGCTTTAAGGGGCTCTCACACGATCAGTTTTTTCGTCAGTTAACACTGACACTCACGGTCCGCAACACCATATTTGGGCATGCGTGCTCTCTTTTGCTCTCTACTCGGCACTCGCCACTGACGGGTTTGACTGCTGCTTTGCTTCTATTTGCGTGTCAGTTTTTGCCCGCCCGGCGTCTAGTATGGCTGCGATCGCTCTCCCGTGTTAAATGATCTCAACCTGGTCTAAATCATTAATTAGCTATTTTCGTCAACAGCCTGCTTTGTGGAAAGTGCAAAGCAACGAATACAAGAGCAGAGATATAAGAAGCAAGTAGCTCAAATATGTTATTGAAGCAATGAATCAACACAATATTAGTTTACACGAGAATGGGTTGAAGGAAAAAATTAATACGCTTCAAAAATAGTTTAGGAAAGAATTTAGAGCCTTTGCTTCCAAAAATCTGTTATTTAGCAGAGGATATCACCTGGATTCAAAGGTGCGGAGAACAATAGTTTATTTTATTACATGCATATCATAATGCATTCGTCCTGTTGTAGTGTCAGCGCCATTTACAAATGATTTCTAATCTTATTTAATATTCACTCAGGAAATACTGCAAAGGTATATTATTTTTTTATTAGAATGAAAATATTAAATATTTAACCGAAGTGCGATTTCAGTAATTTGTCCGTCATTTTCAAATAAAATAAAAAACTTTTTCCATGAATTCTCCTTAACATTTAATTTCAGCATGAAAATGTTTCCTGAAATAAATTTAAGCATTTATTAGTTTACCCGTACCGCTGTCACATTCACATGCATTATTAGATATTATTGTGGTGAAATAGAATAAATTAGGGATATATATATTTGGCAAAATCACATCAAATTTCATTTTTGGGCTAAATTCCGCGATACTATAACATTTTAAAGAAGGGTAAACATTCTGCGGGGCTACAAACATTGGAATGTGTTGTGTGTCGTATCGGCGAGGGTCGGCTCTTTGGGCAGCGCTCTCAAGTGCTTGAAACAGGATGTCATACATCAAACTGCCACACGGCGGTTGGCGCTTCGTCCAAACTTCTACGGTTCAGGCGTCTACAAAACACAAACACACAATCTTGAACACAAAACACATCTCAGGCCAACACAACACAAGACACACACACAACACAAGCACACAACACACATGCGTTGCGTGGGAACGCCCGGACGAGTCAGCTTCGAAGGGGAGCACATCCCGTCGGCCAATCAGCGATCTGTAAGGGATCAGGCCAGTGGGTGTGTCAGAGAACGCGCCAGTTACATTTCGGCAACCCGAAGCAGGCAAGATTTCCACCAATCCTAAGGGAAACACGTGATCTTTGCAAGGGAACAATCGCGAATAATCTGGAAAAGAAAACAAGCGAGAGTATATAAGCGGCGGACAAGTACATTCGAGAGGATTTTTCTTGAGTTATACAAGAAGGAGGTGTACGTGATCTGAGGGCACACCCAACGGAGCATTTCGGCCGCTGCCGGAATGCTTCCAACGTGAGCGGCAAAAATTTAAATATATGAGTAAAGTGAACGTCGAAGTGTCAAGAACAAATAATCTCCTTGAAGGATGTTAGCATCGCGGCGATGTTCGTTAACGACCGCTCCACAACGATTCTACGGAGGGAGATTCAAGAGATGTTTCGACTCCAACACCTAGATCGTAATAACTCCCACATGCAAGCAATAACTGCTCAATGACGAAGTTTGCAACGATGCTACACAGCAACGAGACCTTCAGAGTTCAATCTCCTTTGGCCCTCAAACGAGAGGTGCTCGATTTGGAGCGCTGGACGAGAGCAGCACCACTGAAGCGGCAGGCGGTACTCAATTTAGAGCGCCGGGCGGGAGTAACAATACTGAGGCGGCAGTCCGGTGAAGATGGTCGGCATCGGATCAACTCTACGTGTATTCTTCAGGCAGTATTGGAAACATATTAGGTCATCGAAATCTACATGCTGCAAGAAAGTGTAGCACGAAATGATTTGTTTATAGGACTCTGGAAAATTATCCATGCAGTGAATCGCCAGTCAAGTAATAAGTGAAAGCAGTGTGTTCAAATTCAACGCGCTAAATTTCGTAAATGGCCCCTTTTCTGTATTAGGTGTCGAGTTATTGTTGGGCGTGCTAATTATGGGAGTAAATTGTGTTTGCTATGATGTTGTGCACTTAGCAGGAGGATGTGTTTCGGTCACAAAGCAAGAGTTCAGATGGTACGTGATGCTAAGTGTTTACTAATTTTTGAACACCTTGTGGTAAGCAAAGTTCTTTGATTTTTATATTGCATTATTTCCGCATATTTCGTGTTCATGCTAGCCCATTCATCGACTATGTTTCCTGATTTTTGCACAGTGCGGAAAGTTATTTTTGTCGTAATTCTGAAATTGTTGGGCTAGCGTTCATTGTGATAAGGAGAGCAAACTTCTCGTTTTTGTGTGTGTCTCATTATGTTGCTCATGTTAACCCGCTCATTTTATGCTCATGTTGCTTTAACATTTCCCTGTGCTTCAATCATTGCATTGAAATACTATGTGTGTCACATTCAAATCCACGTGTTTTTCCCAAAATAAATTCATGTAAATCTTCAATCCTTTTATTCTCCATGTCTGGTATGCAGGGGTACGCAAGCATGAAGGACAATATTATAAAATGTTTGGGGGTTGAGACTCCCCCTGCGTGCGTGATTAGTAACCCTTTTCACGTATCGCGACAGGGAAAATATCAACTGTCCTATGCAAGCGTACTGTCTGTATGTCAGCTTGGAAATTTTAAAGGAATTCATTTTCAGTTGTTCAAAAATTTCTGTTTCTTTTAATTCAGTCAAACAGTCGCTCGATAATTAAGCAGAATTTTCTGCAAGTACAAACACCCCGTGTCATTTCGTGGACATTCCAATTTTTGGAGTAAAATTCTAACGTAGAGCGGTGCCCCGTCGCCTGCACCGGGCGTGCTGTATACCGATGCCTACCGCCGATCGCGCTGTTGGAGGACGGAGTAATAAAATTTTAGATTCTGGGAGCTGCAGTCTAACCATTTTCTGAGCGCCTAATTTGAAGTGTACTTGACTGAGTGTAATCCATGTCCATTAATTTTCGAAATGTTATGAGGAATTGATATTTTCCGGAATCTTTGCTCATTTTTTTTTGTGCCGCTAAGGTGATCTAGTTGGTATTGTCTGAGTGAATATTGCATCAAATACTTACTCTATTTTCTTGACAGTGTGTTCGATAAAAATTTTTTTTGAGTGCTGAATTTTTGGTTGAATTTTCTATGATCTGTACCATTATTAGGTTTAACTTAATTCAGGTGTGCAGCGATGGCTCTGGAAACTGACGCCGTAATTTAGCAAATACCGCCTTATCTCAAATGAATCTTTGAAACAAGTTTACATTTTCTGGGCTTTGAGACATTTAGTAATTAATCCAGTTGGAATTTTCATTTTTAATGATACCTTACTCAAAATAATTTGCAGAAATTTTTGGCCTCGTGTGTGTCAAGCTTCTACAATCAGCTTTAGCAACATGCTTAACATTGGATTCGAAAGCATTGGAGCATTTAATTTGTAATAATTAAAACATGTTGAAATTAAATTGAATGTTTCCAGGACATGTCGATCCATTACAGTTTACTGACTGACATGTTGAGAGCAGCATGATCCACAGTTTCATTGATTAAAATCCGAGTGTTTAGTTGTGATGATAAAAATGTTGAATGAATTAAGTGACGGTGCTGAGGATAAAAATTAAATGTAGTGTTTTAAAGTAAGTGATAATTTCAACGGTGCTGCGAATTCAGTTCGTAGTCTAATTTTATTTGCTTTGATATAAATGACGCCTCTGCTCGTGTGTTAAGTAAAGTAAAATTCGTCATTCTTTTCTATTCACAAGATCATTATGGCAAGTTCCAGTACATCAGAGTGAGAATTTAAATAATTGCTTCAACAATAATACACTAAAATCATTAAATATTTTGGGTGATTTTTCACATGTGCCAAGTATACAATCCATTTCGACACTGACATAAGTCAATCAATACCTTTATATCAAATTCACTGAGCATAAAAATTTTGCTTCCTTAACTTTTATAAATTCATGATGGTTGAAAATTTCCTTTTGATGTGAATTCGACAGTAGAGCGTAGTAATTTAAGATTATTCAATCCTAGCTGCCTTCAGGTAGGAAGGAATTTTTATTATATTAAGTGTCTGTAGATTTTAAAAGGTAAACACGTGGATTAAATGCAATTTTTTTGTAGTCTAAACGGTTACAGGTCGCCGATAAAATAATTTTTCTGTATCAGTTTGAACGCGTATTGAATTTTGAGCTCGCATTTTTGTTTAAATCGTTGATTGCCCAGAATAGGAACTTTCAAGTTGATGCTCACCATGATGAATTGAAACTTTTAATAATTTTGTTAACACTGGAATATACCACCCAATTGGAGTTTGTTCCTAAGGAGTTAATGAAAATTAAAGAGGAGATTTGCTGTATCAAGGAGGATTTTTGCTGTATCAAAGTGAGAATTTCATGAAGTCAGCTACAATACTCGATGTATAAATTTCGTTTTTGAAGTTGCAAGCGTAATGCATTTAATATTTTTGTAAACTCTTACTTAAATGATGCTGTCCATTCTCGTCGGTAATTCAAACTGAATTATTGTGTAACACTGAGAGTGTGTTCTTGCTTAGGCAAAGTTAACGAGTTAGCTTCACGGAAATATGAGCGTTTCACATTGTCGGAAATGTACAATATTCCATATGGAGACTTTATTTTCTGTTAGATGGATTTAATACAGCGTGAGAATTGAAATGAAAAGCATTGCAGTGAATACATGGAATTTATCTTAACGATTCGGATCAGCGTGACAGTCTGCGGTGCAGCGAAGCTATGTATTTTTATTGCTGTACCAAGCCGAGGCAGTAAAATAATTCTCTTGTGCGTCAAGTTAAGTGTGGTATTACGTGAGGTTATAATGTAGGATTTGAAAGTAGGAAATGTCTGAGAGAGTATGATCAGTAACATTGATTTATAAATGTGTCGTATCAAAAATGACGAGTTATTTGAGTCAAACTGGTGAAGGTGTCAGCACCGTTGTGTGGGAATTTCTTGATCACTCTTTCCCCATAATGTTGTTGACGCTGACGCTGGTCATTCTCAAACATCATTGGTATACGTCATTAATTTCATTTTTCGTTCATTGTCATGTAGGCATGATAATTATTAGGGTGATAATTCCCTTAATGCGTTGTTTAACGACGTTAGTGAAACTTTGAAACAGAAAGAATATATACAAATCGTATGTACGAACGATGTCGTCGAGCAACGTGGAATCATTTAAATGTGCTGCTCTGAATCTGGGGCTGAGAATCGGATAAATTTTGTGTTATGTCTATTTTATTTCTGCATTTCTTTGTATGTCGGTATTGCTAGAATGTCGGATCGCTAGAAAAGCCTTCGCGGCCGAGTATAACGTAAAGTTCGATGACCTGATAGTACCCAATGTTTGTGTAAATTTTTTCTGGTGTGTCGGTGTTGTCATAATGTCTGATCGTTAGAAAAGCCTTCGCGGCAGAGTATAATGTAAAGTTAGACGCCTTGACAATACCCAATGTATATGTGTTTTTTTTTTATTGGTGCGTATTCAGGATTTCGGCCTACAAGGTAAATCTCCTGCGAGTTCGTACATCATGTGTAATAATGTTCATATAGTCTTGTGAGGTGATTTGACCGATTAGTAACACCGTCGAACGAATTTCGGCTTTGTCTAGAGTTGGTTGAGGATACCGGAAATTAAATATTTTATGTGTGTATGTAGGAATTCTTCGCGTAGCTCACGTCCGCCTCACTCAAGGCAGATTTGAAGGAAACCGAGGAACCATTCTTACGTTGAGCGACCATGTAATGCGCTGTCTCTCGATTACCAAGTAACCATGTTAGACAATTAAACGCGTATTTTCGGAAGTTGATCTTAGCACTATAACGCGAACCTAAGGGGTTGATGTCATGCTAGTCGCCGAGCTGACTGAGAACAATACCTGTAGGTCTTCGCAAATAAATGTGCTTCATTTTCTACAATTATAATGAAAGAGCTTATGAGCTCCAACGTGGGAGTCCTACGCGTATTGACGCAGTAATCTACAGAATTTGTCCGCGATTTTACTCAACGAGGATCTACGGAATTTTCCACGAGTTCACGTGACGCCAAGGATGAATTTTTATGGAAAAGCTTCAGTAACCGATTCTCAGCAGGGGGCCCTCCCCAGGATCAGTAGCAAGCCAGGATCAGTAGCAAGCCAGGATCAGTAGCAAGCCAGGATCAGTAGCAAGCGAGGATCAGTAGCAAGCCGAGGATCAGTAGCAAGCCGAGGAGCAGCAAGTCACAGGAACAACAGCAAGCTGAAGCTAGGCGCGCAGGAGGAGCAACAGCAAGTTGTTGCAAGGAAAACGTCTACTCTGAATCACAAGATGAAATGATAATTATGAGGAAGAAAACTTGAGGTCGGAAAATCACCTCCATTTGAGATTGTGTTTTTGGGTGGATTGCAACCGAGAAAGCTGAAAGGATGTCTCTGCTTGTAAGAAATTCGCCGATTTCTCGATCTCTAATTTATGTGTTTATCTATGTCGATGAATTTGCCGAGAGCAATTCGAGAATAATATGTCGTGTGTGTTTTATTTGATGCGTGTAAGTTGTCGGATGTGTGCGGTATCTTTACTGTGTTCTTTGCTATTTGCGTACTACAATAATGTGTGTAAGAGATGCGTTTCAATTATTTACTGTGTCAGGTATCAATGAATTTTTCATAAATGTGTCAACATTGGCGTGTTACAAGAAGGTAAACCATGAGGTGATATGTAAGGATATTTTGATGTCGGGAAAAGCGAAGGAATTGGAAAAGGGGGGGTGAACATTTTCTAATTTTAACTTAAGAGGTATGTCACGGTCATAATTGAAATTAACGGGTGAAAATTTTGAACCTTATAATACTTTGATATTGTCATAGGGAAAATTTGAACCGATGGCTCAAATTTTGTGAAGGGCGCGAGGATGTGTGGTGAAATAGAATAAATTAGGGATATATATATTTGGCAAAATCACATCAAATTTCATTTTTGGGCTAAATTCCGCGATACTATAACATTTTAAAGAAGGGTAAACATTCTGCGGGGCTACAAACATTGGAATGTGTTGTGTGTCGTATCGGCGAGGGTCGGCTCTTTGGGCAGCGCTCTCAAGTGCTTGAAACAGGATGTCATACATCAAACTGCCACACGGCGGTTGGCGCTTCGTCCAAACTTCTACGGTTCAGGCGTCTACAAAACACAAACACACAATCTTGAACACAAAACACATCTCAGGCCAACACAACACAAGACACACACACAACACAAGCACACAACACACATGCGTTGCGTGGGAACGCCCGGACGAGTCAGCTTCGAAGGGGAGCACATCCCGTCGGCCAATCAGCGATCTGTAAGGGATCAGGCCAGTGGGTGTGTCAGAGAACGCGCCAGTTACATTTCGGCAACCCGAAGCAGGCAAGATTTCCACCAATCCTAAGGGAAACACGTGATCTTTGCAAGGGAACAATCGCGAATAATCTGGAAAAGAAAACAAGCGAGAGTATATAAGCGGCGGACAAGTACATTCGAGAGGATTTTTCTTGAGTTATACAAGAAGGAGGTGTACGTGATCTGAGGGCACACCCAACGGAGCATTTCGGCCGCTGCCGGAATGCTTCCAACGTGAGCGGCAAAAATTTAAATATATGAGTAAAGTGAACGTCGAAGTGTCAAGAACAAATAATCTCCTTGAAGGATGTTAGCATCGCGGCGATGTTCGTTAACGACCGCTCCACAACGATTCTACGGAGGGAGATTCAAGAGATGTTTCGACTCCAACACCTAGATCGTAATAACTCCCACATGCAAGCAATAACTGCTCAATGACGAAGTTTGCAACGATGCTACGCAGCAACGAGACCTTCAGAGTTCAATCTCCTTTGGCCCTCAAACGAGAGGTGCTCGATTTGGAGCGCTGGACGAGAGCAGCACCACTGAAGCGGCAGGCGGTACTCAATTTAGAGCGCCGGGCGGGAGTAACAATACTGAGGCGGCAGTCCGGTGAAGATGGTCGGCATCGGATCAACTCTACGTGTATTCTTCAGGCAGTATTGGAAACATATTAGGTCATCGAAATCTACATGCTGCAAGAAAGTGTAGCACGAAATGATTTGTTTATAGGACTCTGGAAAATTATCCATGCAGTGAATCGCCAGTCAAGTAATAAGTGAAAGCAGTGTGTTCAAATTCAACGCGCTAAATTTCGTAAATGGCCCCTTTTCTGTATTAGGTGTCGAGTTATTGTTGGGCGTGCTAATTATGGGAGTAAATTGTGTTTGCTATGATGTTGTGCACTTAGCAGGAGGATGTGTTTCGGTCACAAAGCAAGAGTTCAGATGGTACGTGATGCTAAGTGTTTACTAATTTTTGAACACCTTGTGGTAAGCAAAGTTCTTTGATTTTTATATTGCATTATTTCCGCATATTTCGTGTTCATGCTAGCCCATTCATCGACTATGTTTCCTGATTTTTGCACAGTGCGGAAAGTTATTTTTGTCGTAATTCTGAAATTGTTGGGCTAGCGTTCATTGTGATAAGGAGAGCAAACTTCTCGTTTTTGTGTGTGTCTCATTATGTTGCTCATGTTAACCCGCTCATTTTATGCTCATGTTGCTTTAACATTTCCCTGTGCTTCAATCATTGCATTGAAATACTATGTGTGTCACATTCAAATCCACGTGTTTTTCCCAAAATAAATTCATGTAAATCTTCAATCCTTTTATTCTCCATGTCTGGTATGCAGGGGTACGCAAGCATGAAGGACAATATTATAAAATGTTTGGGGGTTGAGACTCCCCCTGCGTGCGTGATTAGTAACCTTTTTCACGTATCGCGACATTATCACGGAGTAATTTTAGAGGTTTATTATATTTTATAATATTTGCTTGCGGATGCCAGATTTGCGCGTGAATTCTATCTAATGAATGTGCGCTAGATTTCAATTGTTATTTCTATATCCTAGTCACTGTGTCGCTAGGAAATGACCGAACATAGTTCTTCAAGAACAAAATTCAATTTACGAGCTGTACTATTACACGCTGGTACATGCAAAACTGTATAGAACAAGCGGAAAATATTACCTGCACTTGAAGTTATGATGAAGTAGATTATTGATATTATCAACCATTCGCTTTCTCAAGGTATCTTCCCCAACTCTTTCAAAACTGCCAGAGTCACCCCTATTTTTAAAAATGGTGATAAAAACTGCGTTAATAATTATAGACCTATCTCTGTTTTACCAATTATGAGCAAAATATTTGAAAAAATTGTGTATAAAAAAGTGTATTCGTATTTTGAACAAAAATCTTTTCTCTATGACGGACAATTCGGTTTTCGTTCTAAGAAATCAACGACACAAGCTGTAATAAATCATTTACAGTACCTTTACTCTAATATAGATGAAGGAAAGCTTGTTTTCTCCGTTTTTCTTGACTTTCGAAAAGCATTCGACTGTGTGGACCATAAGATATTTCTCTCGAAACTACACTGTTATGGCATTCGAGGAATTGCCCATGATTGGTTCAAATCATACCTAACAAATCGGAAGCAATACGTTGTCGTTGACGACGCAAAATCGGACCCACAGACAATTAGCCATGGAGTTCCACAAGGGTCTGTCCTGGGGCCTCTCCTATTTCTGATATTTATAAATGATATTATCAAATCAACAACATTTTTCAAATTCATACTTTTTGCCGATGACAGCACGCTTTCTACGGTCCTTCCGAGCCAAAATCCCGCTATGATTGCGGAGAGCATAAATAATGAACTCCATAAGGTTTCATTATGGCTTAAAGCTAATAAAATAAGCCTCAACATCGAAAAAACAAAGTATATTACATTCTCATACAAGAAAAGCATATCTCTCCCACACATAAAAATTGGCGAAGGTGAAATCGAAGAAACCAACTCATGCAAGTTTCTGGGCATCATAATAGATAAACATCTGACCTTTAAAGAGCACATCGCTCATATTAGTTCTAAATTATCGAAATCCATCGGAATCCTGAATAAAGTTAAAAATTACCTGCCTGAAACAGCTTTACGAATGCTCTACCGAACGCTCATTTCACCATACTTGCAGTACGGAATAGAAGCATGGCACGGAACGGATAAAAATAAAACCAATATAATTTTTACTCTGCAAAAAAGAGCAATCAGAGCGGTAAAGAATCTAGAATATAATGCTCACACAAATGATTCGTTCAAAAATTTACAAATACTTAAACTTCCAGATCTCTATAAAATCTCCATTTGTAATTTCATTTACAAAACATTAAGAAATGATGGCGACAATAGCCTGAAACTATTATTAAGTGCGCAAACTGGTCATCACGACCACTTAACCCGAAATAGAAGTAAATTCATGCTTCCTTATTATTCAAAAGCCCGGTCGCAACACAGTATCCTCTTCATTGGAACTAAAACTTGGAACTCAATACCTGCGGAGATCCGTGATAGTGATTCTTACAAGGTATTCAAAAGAAATCTCGAGACTCACTTCCTATCGGAATATTAGTCATGTAAGATCACCAAGTCAAATCTTGTCTCCAACATGACTGTTTCCAATAATGAAATTTGCCATGGGTAATATGTAATTCGCCTTCAGTCTGCTGTTAAATCTTTTATCGAATGTACTGTTAAATATAGTCCACATAACCTATATTGTAAAATGAAATATCTGATATCGATTGAATTATCTCACTGATCAGTCTAATGTGAAACTAGGTTAAGTGATTCAGGTTAAACATTAATGCACACCTTAGAATAATGTTGATGGTAGGATGCCCCAGAAGTCGCTGAACTTATTCGGGCCCACAGGTAGCTATATTCAAACTTGTCCATTGTACTAGACTTAAGAAACATTCTACCTCTGTATCTCCTGTGGTAAAATTGTTTAAAAAAAATTGTATTACATTTGTGGTAGTTGCAGTATTTGTTAGATTTGGTGTGACTAAATTTTACAAATGCTGAGAAAAGGAACGAATGCGACAAATAATTAGTGAGCGAAATTTGGATATTTAGCCCTAACTTACTACAAATCCGGTTATAACTGCCATTTTCTGGATGTTTAGCTAGCCATTCTTTTACCCACTATCTATTTATGGTGTTTTTTCTTCTCCATGACCGCAAAGCCGATGAGTATGCTTGCTTTGACTACGACGAATCTTTCTCGACTATGCATAGTGAACCACTACCAAGCTTGCCAGTGACGCGCCACTTCAGTCACGCGAACGTAAGTACGTGTGAACGCGAGTGTTTTGACCACACTCTGGAGTGTCAGTGTTGACTGACGAAAAAACTGATCGTGTGAAAGGCCCTTTAAATTATAATTAGCAGCATTCATTCGTTACTTGGTCGTAACACACGCTCATTGCTGATTGCGCGCTTACCTTCTAAAGCTCATTTTACACTAGCGGTGTGGAGCGACGGAAAGATTCTTACAGCTCCTCCCACGCAAAGATTAGGCGTCAGAGCACACCGGCTTGCTTTTACATTGCCGCTCAATTCGATGCTCCTTCCCCCGAGACAGTAATCGTCAGGATTGTTCTTGCAATACTGTCAGAATAATTTGCAGAACATGAATGGAGCGACGGTGTGGAGCGCGAAGACACCGTCAGTGTAAAATGACCTTAATGCGTGGTCGTTAGAAACTTGATAATTAACTACAGTAATAATCTGATCAGTCATGTTCATTTAATATAAATTTCCTGCAAAACGCCATTTTCGTCTAAAAATTATTTGTTTTCCGGACTTGTTTGTTCTTTGAAAATGCATGAATTTTGCAGCCAAGGTGGTATGCAACGGTAATTTCAAAAGAAGTGATCACGTAACCCCTCTCCTCAATAAACTCGGCTGGATCCCTATCCAAGAAAGGCTCCTCATGCAGAAGGCCCAATACGTATTCTCCTCGTTATATCTTCCTCAGAGCAATGCTGAGATAGTGCGTTTCCATCCACCCACTGTAACCAATCAAAAACCGAACAGAAACAATAATGTCTTAGTTAACTATCGTTCATCTCACTTAGGGCAGAAGGCTCTGTCCATATCAGGCGCCTTACTGTGGAACAAACTTCCCCTGAGTATTAAAGTCCCTCAAAGACCGAGAGAACTTAAAGCCAAAATAACTCGTCATCTTGTGTCTCAATAATAATCCTTAATTACAGAACATACTGAATGAGTACTGACGAATCTCATTTACCTGGTATCTCCATTGCTGAACAATCTCCCTCGCTCATTGTTTTATAATTCAAGACGTCACACAACAGTTTTGAAGTATGCGTAGGTATTATGATTTGACCGCCTATACGTTGTCATTTGCAAACATGCTTACTTGTATATGTGTGTACGTATATAGGTGTATGTGCGCATATGGGTGTGTATATGTGCACGTACAACTGTGTGCACTAGAGTAGATCAACCAGTCGAAGGTGCATTCTATGTCATTCCTCTCCGTTTCTGTGCAAGCATCAAACTAGACCGACATGGTACCTATGTGTGTGTGTGTTGATCAATTGCAGACATTCTGCACCATATTAAAAAAATAATGTGTTTTTTTTCTAATATGAAATTGTAAAGCATCCATGTAAAAAAAATAAATTCGTTGTGTGATCATCCATTTATACTGCAGTAATATACTTACTCGGCTTATAGTTATATGCTTATAATAATGTGATACCTATGTTTGTTTATCAACTGCCGACAATTTGCGCCATATTTCAAAGATAATGTGATTTTTTTTTCTAATATGAAACCTTTATAGGACATTAATGTTTTCTTTCTTATTCACGTCCCACAATCGTTTTCATGTTTCCGACTTAAGTGGACTGTTTTGTGCCACTATTTTTAGTACGAAATTTTATAAAATTCATGCCATAATAAAAGATATTTTCTCCGTTTCCCTCGATTGGAATTCTGGTTTATACGAACTAGTTTACGCTGATATTTGCGCACATGCTTACTTGTGTATATGTGTACGTGTCCACGCTATGCGTATGACACTCTGTAGAATGCGTATGTATTGCCTCGATGCATAGAAATGCATTTGTGTTTGCTTACGAGTTTGATGTAAGTATGTGCGTGGGTATATGTGTGCATGTGTATGTGTATATATTTACATGTATACGTGCACATATGTGTATACTAGACTGACAACTAGCATTTTACCAGAGATAATGGTCTTTTTTCTGTGCACTCTCAACTTGTAACATTACCTAACTCGTCATCTCTTTAGTATTGTGAAGCATTCATGTAAAAACTATACTTTTGTTGTGCGATCATCCATTTATATTTAAATAAAAATGCTTGTTAACTAATGACCGTTATGTTAAAATTGTTGAATCAGTAATACAAAACTTATAATCTTCTTGGTCCTCATGCTTATATGTATGTAGCGAACCTTCGGCACGCAACTTAGTATAAATCTCGGAAATTCTCAAAATGATCATTAAAAATTCAGTAAAATAAATCCAACCATCAGAATAAAATTTCATTACGGAATTAATTAACTTCTATCCTCAATTCTATCAAAATCGTGCACTGAAAAATTCATTCTCTAAGAAATCACTTTTGCGCTGTAACGAAACCCTCCATGACGCTGTGTCGGCAACATTTCCACTCGCACTAGCGCCACTCGTACCAAGTCATTGAAAGTGTGTGCACCGCGTGTTTTCTCTGGTGAGAATTAAAGTATTGTGTGTGACTGTGCTGTTCTACGGGTAACTATATTTATGTATTAGATGTCCCATTTTTCCTTGTGTATTGTTGTATATCCTATCTTAAAGGTTGTAGCAAACTTTTCACGATTCAATGCAAAGCCATTTGTAGGGAGTTTTCCCCTTTTGTTCTCAAAATAATTTATTTCAACACTTCAATATGATGGCATTTGATTCAGGCTAGAAATTCTCCTTTTCTTAAAATGATTTGATGTCAGCATTTCAATGTGTTGTTAATTCTCTCAAGGTTAGGATTTCCCCCCCTTTGTATCAAAATAATTTATCATGCCAAAATTCAGTATGGTTATTTGCTTATCAAGCTAGAATTTCCCTTTTGTCAAAAATACTTTTGCCCAATATTTCAAAATGTGTTTATGTTTTATCAAGTTAGGCTAGCACCAATTATTTTTTAGTCACAGATGTATTCTTCTGAATGCATCTAGTCCTGCATCCATTACCAATTATTGCCTCAACTGTGTTTCTAAATTAAATTAGGTAGATAATCAATTAGAAAAACACAAATAATTCTTGATTCTGAAGAATAGATAGTTAGTAAATTTAATTAAATAGTCATTGTACATTGTTTATTTCAGTTAGGAAAAACTGGAAACATGAGTTTTCTAGTTCAATTGCATTTAGCAAATGCTGTAGATTCTTTTACCATAATTGATTAATTAAGTGAGACCTAGGCTCAAAGGTTACTGCTCATGCCACCTTAGTTGTCCAGGCAAAGTTGCTGATGTGTTCAAGCCTCTAATCAATTGAATTGGAACAATCTATGGACCGCCATGGTCCCATTAGGGTTTTGCCATCTCTTGTGTGTTCCAGTTGTAATCAATTGTGTTCTCAAGGTTTGTATGTTTAGTAAGTCAGATCTATTTAATTTGTGGAATTCCCTTGAATTTTAGTCAATGTTTAAATGTCATATCGTGGGAAATAAGCCATGTTAGGTTATTTACACAATAGAGATTATATCCACGGTAGCTACTTACCTCAAGTCGAGTCACATAAAATAATCATTCTTTCCTGATCATTGACTGTAGCAAGAATTCCTATCATAATCACTTTACTGATAACGCTTACTATTGAATTTTGGTTAGGTCAATTTGTGTATATAAAAATGTCAATAATTAGTCGTTACTGGATTTAGAAATTAGGGTAATTATGCTTACCTCGGAAAGTCTCCGAATATTCTAAATTCCCAACTCCTGGAAATTCTAATCCAGAAATCATCCAACTATCTGTTTTGGGGGCTAAATATTGTGTAACCAGTAATTGGTCGCCCTCAACTGTAGCTACTTGTTCCTTTGACCTCTTGGCAATGGCGGCCACCTCCAGTGGTTGTTGTCGTTATAACTCATAGGATGCCTTATACTATTTTAATCTGTAGCCTCATGATCAATGTTCTCTAAATCCCTCTGGTGCTCTTATCCTCCTCCTCATCTACCAATTCTGTGCCCTTTGTGCATAGATTCCGCGTTCCCTCTACCTTTTTCAAATGGTGCCTTCCTCTCTCCTCTCGTAGGACACCTTTCACGTTCAAGCCCAGGAGACCAGGGATTTCTCATATAATATTAAATAATAACAATAATTAGACTGCACGTGCCCTCTCTGGTACAATTCCTAGCTTAAGTCAAGTAATCTTTATGACAATTCTAGCCTTAGTTATGACCAATACAGCCAGCCCTCGACGGCGGCTTAGCGTAAACGTTCGAATTAAACACTGCCAACTCTTAAGATACTCATTGTAAATAGCAGTCAAAGCGTAGATTATTGGGCGGCAGAAGCCTTTAATATTAATGAAGACGAACTAACTTACATCGCCTACCCAGTAATATTCTTATCTCATGTATCAATCTTGCACTCCAATCCGGAGATGATCGTACACGACACGTCACGATTAATAGTACCCGGAGAATACTAGTTGGGAAATTAAGGGCATGTAGGGAGATTCATGATTGTCCATACGAGTACTTATTGTTGCGACTGCCTCGCCCTTGTTCAGGCGCCAGAATTGGGCCGAGGCACCCGCATATATAATCCTCTATTTGAGGCAACCCTGTAATTCAGCAGTAAAGCTCGCAGCCTGGCTTGCGTAGCGACTGTCTCTCCTCGTGTTATCATGCTTGAACAAGTAACCCAAACTAATCTCCCGTACAGAAGATCCTGGGAGGCCGACACACAAACAATCACCGCCAACATTCAATCAACATCCCTCAAAACTCTGTTCGCCACACGGCTCTCAATTCAACTAAGCCACACGGCTCTCAATTCAACTAAGCCACACGGCTACCAATCAACCACCCATGCCTCAAGGCACTAGCAGAAAATAACTACCTCCTTCGTATACTCATATAATCTAACCGTTACCGCACCCACGGAATATCACACTAACAAATCCATTCTCGCCGGGATCCACCCCGGATTCCCTCGAGCCGCGGCACCTGCTGAAGTGCGGCTACTCACTGGACCCGGATCCCTTTCCTCAAGGAGTGGACCCCCATACTGCTGCCGTAGTCACGGCACTCAGAGTCGTCAAAAATAAACCGAGGCGAGAAATTCCAGTTCCATCATTATCCCGTAGAGGACGATAGTGCAAGTGGAAAAATAGATGCCAGGAAGGCAACTCGAATTACCCAAACAGAAACCCCTTCTGAGTCAGATTCATTCATTTGTTATCAATTAAGTGTGCTCTACACCGAGCACTGGTGGCCCTTAAAAGTAATATTACACCCTCCTAGTTACTTGAGAAATTCCCTCGCTATTACGCCTTTGAAAATTCAAACTCAAGTAGTTCCCCAACTTGGGAGTTCAACAAAGTTCATATGTATATATGTATTTGTGTGTGTGTGTATGTGTGTGTGTGAGTGTGTGTATGGATATGCACACACATGCACACGTATATGTCCATATGTGTGCATATGGATATATATTTATATATATATTTTTTTCATGCTTCCTTAAAACGATACTTGTGAACATTGACCGAAACAAGCGATTTCAAATATTATTTCCTGGCGTCAAGAATTGCGAAGTGTTATGTCATGTACATGTAAACTGTCAAAAGCGTTTTCACCCCACAATGAAAATGCATCGTCCATGAAATTGTGTTATCTCTTATAATTATCATTACATGTATAATCAAATGTAGATTAAGCTAGATTAGGAGTTCATTGCCCTCAATCATTTCTTTTCGACTAGTGACACGAGTTTTTCAATACTCGTGTGTGTGTGTATCATCTAAGTATATTAATTTTAAGATATTTAAAAACCAATGATTGTAATATTGTACAATCTCTATTGGAAATAAACTGTTTTTCTTTTTCTTTCTTTTTTTCTTGTTGTCCAAGAATTGCGAGTCAACTTTCACTTAGCAGCGGTCGCAGTTCGAAATTTCTCAGACGAAATACAGTTCCGGGCCTGAGCCGCTGAGGTAAGGCGCTGTAATTCGAACTCTTTCGCTTGTATTTGTCTGTACTTGGTCTCCCCTGTTTGGATTGTACACAGAAGAATTAGCAGTTCGACTGAGCAGGAGTGGCTTAGGACTGAAAGTTGGTAATGAGAGACTGAGCTGTTTGTAGTATGCTGATGATGTGGTTGTGGTGAGTGAATGTGGACATGAACTGCAAAGGATGCTTCACATTGTGAATGGATATAGTACAGATTTCAAGATGAACTTTGGTGCCGACGAAAGTAAGGTTATGGTTATAGATAGTGATGAGACTGATAGAGACAGACTGTGGAATATTGGAGAAATCAGAATAGGTAGAACAAAAGAATACAAATATCTAGGCTGTATGATAAGTGAAGATGGATGCACTAGTTAGAACTAAGGGTGAAAAAGTGGCAAAAGCTATGGGATGGAGTGGACGGTTAAGTAGTGTGGCCAGATACAAAGCAAACAAGTATGAATGTGTGAGAGGAATGTGGAAGTATGTTGCTGTACCTAGTGTCATGTATGGTATGAGTGCTCTTGCCTGGAATGGAAGCGATCTTGAAAAGCTTGATGTAATACAAAATAAGGTAGGACGGTTAGCATTGGGTGCTCCAAAATAGACAGCTACAGAAGCCATTAGAGGTGACCTTGGGTGGAGCCTATTTTCAGAAAGAATGATAAAAGTAGTGCTGAATTATAAGGTGAGAGTTGAAAGAATGCAGAATAGCAGATGGGTAAAGCAAATTTTTGAATGGAATCTGAGTGTAAGCTATTGGGAGAAAGTGTGTTGGGTGTATGCAAGGAAATTTAGAATGCAAAAGATTATTCATGTTAGAATTGGGAGACCTGTAGATGACTGGAGTTTAATAAATGTTGGAGGTGTAGGGTGTGAGTGGGACTGCAAGAGGTGGAAGAAAGAGATTGAGAGGCAAAAAAAAGAGTATGGATTGAATAAGTGGAAGCTTAGCATGATGCGGAAAGCCAGAAGCCTACACTTGAATGGTACATGAAAAAAGAAGCACCTAAGTTTAAGATGTTCTATGATGGTAGTTTTAGAAGTCAACTCTTGTTTGCTGTGAGATGTAAGTCATTGAGTGTGAACAGACATACATGGAGGTAGAATGAGAATAACAGATTATGTTGGCAGTGTATTAGTGGAGTAGAGGAAACAATTGAGCATTTTGTGTTGGAATGCAGTAAGTATGAGCAAGAGAGAGAAAGTTTCATGAATGTGGTGTTTGAGCAGTATGGAGAGATTGAGGGTCAATATTGAATTTAATATTGTCAACAAATTTCATAATTTTTTAGGTATAGATGGGTAATATAGTCGATTATAAGACGTTTTACAAGAATGAAATTCTGCCCGGCGATGCGGTTTTTTTGAATTATTCAACTTTGAAGCTGCCTTGTGCGCGCCATGGAAGCACGCGGGGGCTAGCGTAATTTAATTATTAACGGAAGCTAACCCCCTATTACAAACGTAAAAAGGTTGGGTCATGAGGGGTAGGCACAGTTCTTTTAGTGAAAATTATAAATAAAGGGTTCAAGTGACGTTTGTTTACATCGACGCCAAGGTGGCTGCCGCCATGGCGCCAACCGGCTGAAGATGGCGGCAGCCATCTTCGAGTTGATGTAAACAAACGTCACTAGAAAGCTTTATTTATAATTTTGGACAATATTTATTTTTTGTCAGGCAAGGAAATTAATAATTTGGGAGCAAATAATCAATAAAGGAACACATTTAACAACCTTTTACAAGAATGACATTCTGCTCGCTGATGCGTTATTTTTGAATAATTGTACTTTGAAGTTCCGGCGCGCGCGCGCCGGAGCCGTTATTTAGTTAATAAGGGTAGTTAACCCCCTATTACAAACGTAAAGAGGTTGGGTCATGAGGGTTAGCCCCAGTTCTTATAGCGAAAATTATAAATAAAGCTTCTAACCCACCCATTAGGGTGACGACCGCAATCTTGTTTACATCGGATCCAAGATGGCGGCGCCCATAATGGTCGCCTGCCTGACCTAAAGTAAATATTGACCATAATTTTCACTAAAAGAACTGTTGCTACCCCTCACGACCCAACCTCTTTACGTTTGTAATAGGGGTTAGCTTCCATTTTCATTGCTAAAACAATGACTGTTTTTGCGTTGAAAAAGCCATTCAGGAGCGCCGTTCGTATAACTTCAAACTTAAATAACTTGAAAACTAAGCATTTCCGGGCACATTGCCATTTGTGTAAAACGTCTTAAAATTGACTATATTTCCCATCTATACCTCCAAAATTATGAAATTCGTTGACAACATTAAATTTAATATTGACCTATTGGTCAATATTGACCTATTGGTCAATATTAAATTTAATGTTGTCAACGAATTTCATAATTTTGGAGGTATAGATGGGAAATATAGTCAATTTTAAGACGTTTTACACAAATGGCAATGTGCCCGGTGCAAAAAACGGTTTTATTTGATTGCATTTTTTTTGCAAAAAAATGTGTTTTTTATGTTTTTTTTGTTTTTTGTTTTTTTGCACACCTAAATTATGTTAATTATATGTCTGGTTTTTTTTGGACACCTAAAATATATTAATATCCATGTTTTTTAGTCATTTTATTGTTATAAAAACATCAAAAAGAAACCATACAGTAAAAGTGGTGGCAGATAACCCACAATTACCTAGAGGCGTCTAAGAGTAACAGCAGGAGCCACAGAACTTATATTGGAGTCAAAATTCAGAGCTTACTATCTCTACTATGTCTGATTTTATTTTTATGTGACCTAAAAATCAGACTTTGCATAGATATTAAGCTCTGAATTTTGACTCCATCAATATAAGTTCTGTGTTAAGTTCTGTGGCTCCTGCTGTACCTCCTAGACTCCTCTAGGTAATTGTGGGTTATCTGCCACCACTTTTACTGTATGGTTTCTTTTTTATGTTTTCATTACAAAAAAATGACTAAAAACTATAGATATTAACCCGCGAACTATAACTGGTCGCCTCATTTACCAGGCTCACTGGTTGCCAGACGTAAGGCATAACCCCAAGTTGTTATACACCAAAATGATCGTCTCAGCGAGTGCTACACAGCTGGAGCCAGAAACCCCCACATTGTGGGGGTTAAGGCAGAGCTACAACCACTTGGAAGTTGGGAGGGGTAAGCACAGTCAGTGTGGTAAATGAGGCGACCGTGAGAGGGTGTGCGTGCGAACAGTCAGTGGCAGCCTCAGTTACCAGCGAAACTACTCAGGGTGCGCCCAGTCAACTTTACCGCCTTATTTCGCAAAAATGGCAAATGATAAGACAAATCTGAAGTCAGTAGCGTGTAGAGCAGTATTTTATTCATATTGTGTGAAAATTACAAGTTTCGAAACACTATACTTACAGTAATATAACCAGACATGCAAACATGCATTTATGTAGGAACTATAACGAAGAATGGATAACACTTTGTAGACATATAAATGGTCATAACTTTTTTTCTAATTGTTGTAGAGGAAAAATAAAAACATCAGCAGGTTTGGAAGGATTTTCTGCATAAAATAGCAATGAAAAACATTACATTGTTCCCAAAACAAAAAAATGGCCATTGATCTCTTTGAAGCAATGTTGTGCAAAAATCTACGGAGTTTGACTCCATATTACAAAGAAACGGTTCAAGTTATCAAAAATCTGACAACATCAAAGTGTAAAGCAACATTTTTTACTCATTACTTCATATTTTTACATATCTGCCTATTACGGTAAGTGAACAGAGAGCGGCAGAGTAACGCGGGTAAATTGACTACTTTTCTGAGGGATGCGCGACCGTGCGCGGGTTAATATATTTTAGGTGACCAAAAAAATATGCTGTTTATTTAAAACATGTTTTTTTTTTAAATTCTGACTAATAAAAATGAATATTAATATATTTTCTGGTACCAATGCTGTTTTTTTACAAAAAATCATGACTAAAAAACAACATATTTTATGTGACCTAAAAAGCCCATGCAGTTTTTTTTAAAAAAAACATGTTTTTTACTAAAAAATCATGACTGAAAAAACATGAATAACATATTTATGAGACCAAAAAATGTTTTTGTACTTAAAAATCACGACTAAAAAAACATGAATATATATATGAGACCTAAAAAACCCCATGCTGTTTTTTAAAAAAATGTTTTTTTTTACAGAAAACCTGGATATGAATATATTTTATGCAACCAAAAAATCATGCTGTTTTATTTTATCTATTTTTCATAAAAAATTGTATCTTAAAATCATGGATATTAAAATAATTTATGTTATCAAAAAAATCATTTTTTTTTTTAACGTGTTTTTTATCAAAAAGTTATTATTATTCATTTTTTGGTCACGACTTCTTGTAAAAAAAAACACCCCCTCAGGGGGATAAAATTATTGTATCAATGGGAACTAGCGCTCCCAGGGGGACAATGTGAGGGCCCAAGCTGAGTTAGGTAGGCCTCCTTTTTGTTGAAATAAAAGGTTTTTGTTATGTTGAGGACCACCTTTTTTTGGTTCACTGCTGTCCTGTTTTTCAGCACCTACTACTGTCTTCTTCAACTTTGATCTTGTTTCATAATCTTCCTTCCTCTCTTTGGATCGCATTTGTTGCTGGGTAGGGAGGCTAAAACTAATGACTAATCTAATCTGTAAAAAAAACATGGATATTAATTTATTTCATGTGACCAAAAAACCATGCTTTTTGAAAAAAGATTTTTTACAAAAAACATGAGTGTAATTAAATTTTATCTGACCAAAAAAAACATGCCCTTTTAAAAACCATGTATTTTTTCACAAAAACTCGTTAATATCCATGTTTTTTAGTCATGATTTTTTTGGTAAAGAAAACATTATTTAAAAAAAACCAGCATGGTTTTTTTTTGGCACATAAAATATAATAATATCCACATTTTTTAACCATGATTTTTCTGTAAACAAGATGTTTTTCAAAAAAACAGCATGGTTGTTCATGGTAAAATAAAATATATTAATATCCGTATTTTTCAGTCATGACTTTTTTGTAACAAAGATTAAGATTATAAGTTAGTTTAAGCCTCCCTAACCGCTACAAAAATAGAGCGTATCAAAGAGAGGAAGGAGAAGACACCATTTAGTTTGGAAATAAGAAAATGAGGAATCTATGCTGAAAGGGCATAGAAACAGTAAGATGAGAAAGATCATGAAATAAGATAAAAGTTGAAGAAGAAAGTCAGAGGTGCTGAAAAACAGGACAGTAGTGAACTGAAAAAAAGGTGGTCTTCAACATAACAAAAAACATTATATTTCAACAAAAAGAAGGCCTACCTAACTCTCAGCTCGGGCCCTCACATTTTCCCCCTGGGAGCGCTAATTCCCATAGATACAATAGCTGAATCCCCTGAGGGGTTTGTAACATAAACATTCAAAAAACAGCATGGATTTTTTGGTTACATGTGATATATTTAATATCCATTAGAACCATACCAGGTCTTAGAATAAAATATCCACAAAGAATCTATTCACTCTATAAAACCATTCGGAGACTAGCTCCATCCTCAGTAAGTCATTCAGTCAAATGTACAGTGAAAATTCATTGTCCATTTCACCAAATTTTACTGAATGACTGAGGATGGAGCTGGTCTCTAAAAGGTTTTATGGAGTGAATAGATTTTTTGTAGATATTTTATTTTAAGACCTAGTACAGTTCTAATAAACATGATTTCAATATTAACAGCATTCTTTGTTTATAAGTTTCTGAAGACAATTCAATTAAAGAATAATAACTTTCCTGATATTTATATCCGTGTTTTTTTTTAGTCATGATTTTTTAAAATGTTTATAAAAAAAAAAATTTTTGGGGGCGCATAAAATATTATAGCCATGTTTTTTTTAGTCAAGATTTTTCTGTTAAAAAACAATGTTTTAAAAAACAGCATTGGATTTTTAAGGTCACATAAATATATTAATATCCATGGTTTTTATTCATAATTTTGTATAAATGTTTTTTTAAAAAAACAGCATGGTTTTTTTTAGTCACATCTCTATCAATGACCATAAGTAAAGATATGTTATTATAACACACCATTTTGGAAGTTGAAGGTCATTCACATGTATTGTAAAATAAATGAAATATCAAAGCATGAAACTGCAGGAAATGAAAATTTTCATAAAACCATGGAAAACCATCAATTAAGAAGTATGCTGTTTTATTTTGAATTTGACATGAAAACAAATAATGTAATGTTTTTTTTTCTTGCTGAGTTATTTTCAGACAAAATATTAAAAAAAAACAAAATATCCACGTTTTTTTTTGTAAAAAAACGTGTTTTTTTTTAAAAACTGCATGGTTTTTTTTTTAGTCACATCTCTAGACCAGAATGAGTGGTATGCCAGATGTGCCGAAGATGATTGCGGTATGATCTGTCTTGCTGGATTGGATCAGGAGTGTAATTTGAGTATCATTGAAGATATGAAAATGTTTCTTGTGCATGCCTGGCGTAAGAGACGGTAACTGGAATGAGCCAGTCAGGTAGAGTGGTCAGTAATGACCCAATATGCCTGTGGGGACAGTGTTTTGACATACTGGTTATCCCAGTGATGCCGTCCAATTGCAGTTTGTGACAAGGATTGGTAGATCCTGAGTAGTTTAGTGGACAAGTGGTACCAGGCGCTGAACTCTGTGTGAAAATTGTGGAGGGAATTGTAGGCCGTTACAAAGGCCCCGACGCTGTTGGCCCTCAATTTCAAGTTCAAGTTGTCGTGTGGATCTTGATTTTTGTGTTTGCCATTGAAAATGAAAGCTGTTAATAGATACTTAACCTAAATAATTTTGTTTTGCTATTTAATATAAATTTATGAGTGATAATATGTATACCCAGAAAGTAATTTACAATGTGCTGTCTACCTCAATGAATTCAATATTTTTACTAATTTTCTTTCAAATTTTTAGAAAACCAGCGAAGTGTTTTGCCACTCTGATACTTATCAAATAAGTTGAAATGTACCGTTTATGTGTTTAAAAATAGCACCAATTTAATTTACTGTCATCCAAGGGTATACCAACATATCTGTGTGCATTTTTGTTCCTTTAAGTTAAGGGGATCATCCGGGTTTGAGACCTTTTTTTGTCTGATTTGTTCGAAAATTGGCCAGTATATGTCTTTTATGAAAGTAAACCTTTTTTACTCATGTCATTTTTTTGATTTAGGCCTTAGTTTTTTTTTAACAAAAAAATGTGTTTCTGGTATATTTTTCAAATTGGGACTCCTCCTTCAGTTTTGATGCTAGAACAAAAAGAAAGACAGTTTTAGAACCCTTGGAACATTTCTAACAAACGTTCGTTCTGTTTATTTTCAAATTCAAATTTTTTCTATTTTTTCAAATTTTTTGGAAATTTCAAAAATCAGCAATAATTTTTTGGGTTTAGAGCTATATATTTCTTCAAAGAATTTGAATTTGAAAATGAAAAGAATGAACGTTTGATAGAAATGTTCCAAGGATTCTAAAACTGTCTTTGGATTTGTTCTAGCATCAAAACTTGAGAACTAGTCTCAGGATGAATGTTGAAAATTCGAAGTGTTGGGTATAAGCAAAAAAAAATTTTGTGTTGAAGTGTAATATATATAATGAACAATTGATGTAATTGAATGCACTTTTAATTTTTATTTCGATACTTTCCATACATAACTTCATATTCAAACTGTGAATTGTGATTTCAAAAAAAATAAATTATAAAAATTTTTCCTTTTTTATCAAAAAAATAATTTTTTTCTTTTTTCAGTCTGATTCTTATGAAATTTGACTATGATACATAACCTTTGAAAAAAACTCAATTGATTCTATTAATTTTTTTGATTCAGGCCTTAGATTTTGCAAAAATTTGACGTATTGGTGTTTAGGTATTGATATTTCACTAATATTGATATTTCAAAATGGGACTCCTCCTTCAGTTTTGATGCTAGAACAAAAACAAATGCAGTTTTAGAATCCTTGGAACATTTCTAACACACATTTGGCTTTTTTTCTATTTCCCATTTGTTCTCTTTTTATATGGGGTCAAAATTGGGAAAATTGAAAGATTTTGGGTGCTTTTCATTGATATCGATATTTCAAAATGGGACTCCTTCTTCAGTTTTGATGCTAGAACAAAAACAAATGCAGTTTTAGAATTCTTGGAACATTTCTAACACACTCACGTTCAGCTTTTTTTCCATTTCCCATTTGTTCTCTTTTTATATGGGGTCAAAATCGGGAACAAGTTGAAAAAATTTTGGGTGCTTTTCATTGATATCGATATTTCCAAATGGGACTCCTCCTTCAGTTTTGATGCTATAACAAAAAAAATGCAGTTTTAGAATCCTTGAAACATTTCTAACACACTCACGTCCGGCATTTTTTCCATTTCCCATTTGTTCTCTTTTTATATGGGGTCAAAATTGGGAAAATTGAAATATTTTTTGGCACATGTAACTTTCAATTTTGGACACATGTGCTTCTATAAAATTTTTCGAATTTCAAAATAGAAAAAGTTAGTATGCGCACATAAAAAGATATATATATATATATATGTACGCCAAACATTTCTCACCCTACAATTGCCAACGTAGAAGCATGATTTTGATCTCATTTGGCATGGAAAGACTGTGGCAACAGCGTAACAAAGGATATTTTTGAATTTTGAATAATAATAAACAATTTATGGTTGCATTTGTCCTAAAATTTATGGTTCCCCAAAAAATCCTCAAAGTTTCAGTTCTAGCATTTTTATTACAACTAGGTCAACGGAAATGAATACCGATACACAAAGATGAATTATAAACACATTTGTTCTATAAATTTTTTTGATTTTTGCAATAGAAAAAAAGTTATTGTGCAAACATATATATATATATTTATGTATGATTTTTATATATATATATATAGATATATATATATATTAATATATATATAAAAATTCTTGTAGAAATTTCAAAATTCTTGTAGAAATTTGCAGAAGGTAAAAGAAAGTTTGGCTTCCTAAAATGCAACCTATCATGATAAAAATGTAGTCTAAAGATGCAATGAATTGCTAAAACGAATAAATATAAGTTAAGACAATGGGTCAATCATGATGAACTATTGTAAAATGAAATAAAAATGTCTGAAAAGATTCCTAGAAAATAAAAGATATTCAAATAAAGATGAGAGAATTTATTCTAACTTAATTATAACTTTCAACAAAGTGTATTTGCAAAATGACCTGCTGCCAACATACACCAATATGTATATATATTTTATATACATAAATTTGGCAAAACCCTACGCCTTCTACATTTTTCAACATAAGGCGTGATTTTTTGTCTCATTCGATGCGGTATAATGGTGAAAACAGCATAACGAGGCGGAATTCTATTGATATTCCAAATTAGATATTGTGAAAAAATTAGGATTCTTTTGGCAAAAAAATTTTCTTGGACATTTGTAACCATAAATTTTTTTCTAATTTGAAATTCGAAAATATCCTTCGTTACGCTGTTGCCACAATCTTTCCGCGTCAAATACGACCAAAATCATGCTTCTACGTTGACAATTGTGGGGTGAAAAATGTTTGGCGTAAATATATATATTTTTCTATATTCATGCAATAACTTTTTTCGAATGCAAAATTAGAAAATTTTTATAGAACCAAATGTGTTCAGAATTCTATATTATATATCTTTATGCATTTTTGTTCCTCTAGAGGCAATAGAAATGTGAACAGTGAAATTAGTAAAATTATGTAAATTAAGTTGAAGTCCAGGGTAGTAGCTCCCCTTGAATAACTTTACTTAGCGATACCAAGACTGATGTTTTGTGTCAAAAAACTGCGCATCTTCCAACAACGCAGCTGACTATATAGTGTTATTCTTCCCTGAACATTAATCTTATATCTCAAAAGGTAAGCCTTTGCAAGCAAAACATCATTCATGTAAAATGTCTTAAAATGTATCATATTACCGATTTATAGGAACAAAATTTTGAAAATTGTTGAATGCACTAAAGTAAATATTGACCAAAATTTAAGCCAAGGCAAGATGCATGTGAGACCACAAATGCTTCTGATTATTTATAGTTTGTAGCATAAAAAATTGATATGTTTGTTAATTTTCATAGAACTATTTAGTAAAAAAAAATTCATATGTATATTGAGATATATGAGAAATAAATTATGTTGTCGGACTTGAATGGGTTTGGGGCAAAGAGTATCAAAGAAACAGAACAGAAAAAATCAAGGGTGCTTACAGTTTTAATGTTACTCACAAACTTTGTGTAAATATTAATTTATTATAGGTCCCCTCAATCTTGAAAGAACTATTGTCATTCTTTAGCTACATTACAAATCTATACTATAATAAGAGCCCCGTCCGTCTGTCTGAAGTCAGCCTGTAGTGTGTGATGAGCGTATCTGTGATACAACCTTCATCAACTCCACACTCTCCAGCGTATTAATCTATCAGATTCGAGTAGGAATGAATATCATATGAATTCTTAGGAAAGAGGAACGTGTGCCATATGATTTGTCAAACACTGTTGTACATTTTTGACAGGCCTTGTGCACTCGGCCTCATCAACTCTTGAGAGATTGAATTTTTTCATTTCTTATGGCTTTTCTTTTATATTGCCCTCTTTCTTATTTCAAATAATGAAAGGGTAGACTAGTAACCTATAATAATCAGTCTTACACTCAAAATTCCAATTTAACTTTATACTTTGGTCACGTGTGTTGCACATTGGGAATGATAACTTTAACATTTCCATTCATTTATGGTTCAGTGGTCCAGTTTGTGGGGTAGTAGTGAGGTTTTTTCTTGCTAAATTTTGTGCATGAACTTGAATAAGACAATTTTTGTATCATTTTTTCTATTTCCTTCATATTGCTTCACATTTTATAGAAAGAATGTTTGAATTCTGTTGAAGCTCATCTCACTATAAGATATTCATCAAGACCAGCTCCTTGTAATTTATTCTGTCTTAACTTGAAAAGTCGGGGCAGAAATTTGTGTACTGAGATAAGATAGGAATAATTTTTTTTTTCATATGTTGATTTATAATTGAGCAGACCTAGAAAGTTAGTTTTTTTAGAGGATATTTCAGTTAGACTTAAGGGGAGTGGCCCCCAGAGAGTGTAAAAAATAGATTTTAGCTGCTATTGGAGGTGAAAGAGGTCAGGTACATCCTGTGGAAAAATGACGTTCAAATGTTAGCTCTTTCGCTCGCTACGGGGGTTTGAAGAATGTGGGGGAGGGGGAAGTGGTATTTTATCATGTTCCACCTCCTCCTTGGCTATTTCTTTATGGTGCAACGTTGCTATGTCATCTCCTATGTCTGTATTACTCCAAAAATATTTAATAAAAAAATTAAAATCATTTAAATTTTAATTATAAATTCAAAGATTACCTGTTTGCTTCCTATAATCTACACGATATTCCGCATCCAATGATACCAAAATTATCACTAGCAAAAAAACTGGGGGGGAGATGCATTTTGAAACCTCCCCGGAAACTCCGCTTTCTATGAATATCTCGTTTTCTTCAAAGAAAATTGCATATTTTTGTAGAAGATGAACGATTCCAAAAGTGCTCTAGGTTCAATAATGAAGAAAAAGGCCCATTAGGGGGACGCCCTCCTTGAATTTTCTATGTAAATCAACTCACCTTCATATTTGTCTTTCAGATATTTTTATCCCTGCAGTTCACATAGTGAGCTTCAACATGGGTAAGCTTCCACAAAAGAAGTATTATCGCCAACGTGCACACTCCAATCCAATGGCCGACCACAGTTTTAATTAGTAAGTGATTATTTATTTTTTCAATTGATCTATCCATTCTGCAGTTTACACGGTTTATGTGTATCCCTAAAAAACACCAGTGAGGGTGGTGTTTCATTATTTTAGTTATTTTTTGTTTCATTATTTTAGTTATTTTTAGTAGCATATCGCTACTAAACTCTCAATTTTTACAATTTTTCCTCATTGCCAGGAGCATATTTTTCAAATTCAGTAATTACAGAAAAAATGAGCCTAAAAGCAGGAACAATTTATGGTCAATATTTATTTTAGTGCTCTCAATGATTTTCAAAATTTTGTTGCCATGAATAGGTAATAGCACACATTTTAAGGGAACCATTTCCAAAAAACTGAAACTTTTTTTCTATTGGACTTATGTCTATGAAAATTTGCAGACTACTAAATCTCCACATTTGTAACAACTTTTGTTTATAAAAAATTTTTCCCCAGGGCATAGAAAATTATTTATTTAAAAAAATTAATTTTATATATACATATATTATTCATTATATCTTCGAAATTTACAAAGCTAGAGCAATGCGGTTTGTTGCATTTGAAAGTCAAACTTATGCTCTATCAAACATATGGGGGGATTTTTGATTTATTTTTTTTCAGAATTTATATGAATTTTTTTGTAAGGGTCAGAGCAAAAGTTATACTTTTAGGGTAAAAAGTCCACGGAAAGCTTTACAGAAAAAAATTTGGAAATGCCCCCATAAGTTCGAAAGAGCAAACATGTCACTTTCAAATGCAACAAACCGCATTGCTCTAGCTTTGTAAACTTCGGAGTTATAACGACAATCGTCTTGATAAGTTACTTTTCTTATAAAACCTATTTTTAAGAAAAAAAATGCTTCTCCTCCTACAGTTTTTGAGCTACAGTGATGATTTTGGTATCATTGGATGCAGAAAAACAAGGGCTTTACAATGTATTGAGAAGTTTTTCAAAATTCATTCTTGTTTCAAAGTTATGACGTCATAAATTTGAATTTTCTTGAGAATATTTTGATTTTTTTTTCTTTTTAATTTTTTAAATTTTTATATTGGAAATTTGAGGAAAAGCATTCAAGTTTTTGGAATGTCCACGTTATTCTGCATCCAATGATACCAAAATCATTACTGTAGCTCAAAAACTATCAGAGAAAAAGCATTTAGAAACCCCCCCCCCCCCAAATGTCGTTTTCTATGATTTCCCATTTTCTTTTCAAGAAAATCGCATTTTGTCATAAATGATAAATGATTCTAAATTGTATTTCCTATCAGGATACCAAATTTCATTGCTCTAAATTCAATAATAAAAAAAATATTCGGATGGGGATGAGGAATATGAATGATGAAATATATAAAAAAATGAAATGGAAAAAAATTGAAAATTTCAGATTTTTTTTTTTTTTTTTTTTGTCCACGTTATTCTGCATTCAATGATACCAAAATCATTACTGTAGCTCAAAAACTGTAGGAGGAGAAGCATTTAGAACACCCCCCCAAAAATGTCGTTTTCTATGATTTCCCGTTTTCTTTTCAAGAAAATTGCATTTTGTCATTGATGATAAATGATTCAAAATTGCATTTCCTATCAGTATACCAAATTTCATTGCTTTAGGTTCAAAAATGAAAAAAAAGGTCCGTAAGAGGGATGCCCTCCCCCCCCCCGGGAGGGACGTTAGCTCTGGGGTAGGTTCCTGATATTTTTACAGACATTCGGGGACATGTCTCTAACTCATTTGAAGCAATAAAAACAAAAATCGGGAGAATCAACCTATGGACTCAGATGCCCCCAAAATGCTTCCCTTAAGACGTTTCACACGAATGGCATTTTACTTGAAAATGATTACTTTTTGAGATATTTAACTTTGAAGTCATAAGAACGTCGTAAATAAAGGTAAGGAAACGGACGCGTAAAAATGCTTCAATACCGTATTGATGTTACGATAGGTGAGGGTAGGTTAGGTAACGTTAGGTTATTTAAATAACCTAACCTTCTACGGGGACAGCCATATCAAGATATGTTTTGGTGCCAAACAATTGTGCATATTCCAACAACACAAAAAGCTGTTGTGCTGAGAATATAATGTTATTCATACCTGAACATTATAAATGTTATATCTCAAAAAATAAGTATTTGTGCGGAAAAAATGTCATTTATGTATAAAATGTCTTAAAATGTGTCCCATTACATATGCATGGCAACACAATTTAGAAAATTGTGGAAAACTATAAAGTAAATAGTAACCCAATTTTTAATTGCCTAGTTGTAACATTATTTATGATTATTGCTAAACCTCAAAATAATATAGAAGTATGGTCCTGCATTTAATTAATGATAGCAAAACTAATCTTGGTAAAAAAAGTTGCTCATAATTCATGAGTCTTATTTGTTATGATTAATAATAGTTATTGTTATGCTATCTCATTTATTTTTTATTGGTTTGTTGTTCCCCTCGGGGGATACAACCATAGTATCTATAGGAATTGGCACTCCCTGGGGGAATATGTGAGGTACTAAGCTAAAGGTTAGAAAGGCCTTTATTTTGTTGAAATAGAATAGCTGCTTTTTGTTTAGTTACTGTGTTTTCCAGTTCACTGTTCTGTTTTTGAGTTCTACTACTAATTTCATTTTTATTTTTTATCTTGTTTCATGAAATTCTTTCATAACATACTTTTCTGTGCACCACATAAATTTTGCATTCCCTAACTCCATACCAAATGGTGCCTTTCTCTCTTTATAATACCTTTGTTGCAGTTAGGGAGGCTTAAACTAACATATAAGTAATTTCTTTTTCTTGAAAACAAAACTGTATTGCTTGCAGGTTGAAAGAGCATGTTTCAGGTTATGGGATATCATAACGGGTGTCTTGTTTCACCACAGCCCACTGTGTCCTGCCAAAATGGACTGGAGCTTGCTATTCCCAGACTGCCCTGCTGAGCAAGATTCGGCAGTTCGGTTTGCTGATATAGGCTGTGGCTACGGGGGATTGCTTGGTGAGCTTATTGTTTTTTGTTCGCAGTTTATTTGAATTATAACAATCAGATTAATGTCTTTTTGTTCTCAATATAATTCAAATTATAACAATTTAATGTCATTTGTTGACAAATATTTGAATAAAAATAATTGATATAATGTCCTGCTCTCAATTTATTTTATTTATAAAAATCAATTTAATGTTCTTTGTTCATAATTTATTTGAATTATAACATCAATTTTATGTTTTATTGTTCTTAATTTTTTCAATTATAACAGTCAACTCAATATCCTTGTGTTATTAATTTATTTGTGTTATAACTATTATATACTTCTTGGCATTTTGAAAAAAAAAAATCAAAATTTGTTCATTAAAATTTGAGTCTAGCACTGAATCCATTCTTGTGTTTCTTATTAGGATATTTAAGCCTTTGGAGCTATTTGGTATGCAATCTCAATGTTGTAAAATCACTTCGGTGTGCACTTTCAATTAATAACTGTTATTCTCCAGCTCTCAGGAGACATAGGGTGGGCAGTAGATTTAGGTTGGGCAGGTTATTTTGTGGTGTGGGGCTATGGTCCTCTTGGAGAAAAACTGTTTGCTCGCCTCAGCTTTTTGAATTGGACCTATAACATTTCTGTCTTCTATGCGCACTTGGCTTATAACATTTGACCTATAACATTTCTATCTTCTATGCGCACTTGGCTTCTGTTTCCATGTCTTCTTTGCTATCTCTTCATTGTCTTTTCTTCCTCTTCTTTCTTAACTTGGTGGTTCTATACTCAGGATATTCTATGTGGGAACACACCTTGTACATAGATTCCATGTTTTCTAGAGTCCAAACTTGATGGTGTCTTCTTTTTGTTTTCTTGAAATTCCCTTTGTTGTAGCCAGTGAGTCAAACTAATTAATATAATGTTAGTGTTATAAACCTGGTTGTAATTATGATACATGTATCTTAGAGATGCATCCTAAACATACATTTTTGGAAGAAGTTGTAGGTGTGGCCCCAGATATGTCTCTTGAGTGTCTGCAACATCCAGCTTGAATGAGTCTGAATACATTCTTTCTCTTGTCTTTTTGGGTGATTTTAAATGTTAAGTAGAGAGATAATAAGAGTTTAAATTTGTGTTGTTCTAGTGTTCATTGGTTGTTTCGTGTTCTTGATTTTGCTGTTTTTATTTTTGAATAATTTCTTATTGCACTGTTTTTCATTCACTCTGTTACTTATATTCACAATAAAACTAGGATAGTGTTTCCTGGCAGAGATTTTCTTTCACCTGATGAAACCAAGTGTTGATCTGGTGAGGGTGGCTTCTTTGCTGAGTTATGCTTTGCTTATATATATTATTTGGTTGCTCTAGGCTAAGATTTACTTCATGTTGAGCATGTTTTCTTTTGGCCTACTGGTTTTTTCATTTATTTTCTTAAAGATCAAGTTTTTCAGTTTTACTTGATTTCAAGACCATTTTTGTAGTAAAAATTTTCCCAGATTACTCCTTTGAATTTGTTGTTGAATGATTTGTTCTGAGTTCAGTTTCACTAATACTCATTCCATAGTCCAATTTTTTCTGTTTCTCTGTTTCATTTTTAGTTGGTTTATTTGCCTTGTTTAGCATGAATTCATTCTCAGCATAATTCATTTGGTTTGATTAATTAATTATTTAAGTTTAAAATTTGAGGAATCTAAAGGAAGTGGTTTGGTTATATTTTTTCTTTCCTTTTCAGGGTGTCTAATAGGTAGTAAAATAGTAAAAAAATAAAAAAGGAAGTAAAAAGTAGTAAAATTTGCCTCAGTGGTCCACTGTACCTGTCATGGTAGTAAATAATTGTGAATTGAGATAACTCGCTGAAAATTGAAAGTGATGTACGTATGTATAGACTGTAAAGATTTCAAACAAAATTTCTCCTAGGATCAGAAATTTGCTGCAGCTTATGGGAAATATTCCTGTAAGGGGGTCTGACAATCTCTCGGTCGTTACTACTTTCCAGTCAGTTTATATTTTGCATACAATGAACTTTTGCTCTCATAGTAAAAGATTTTGAGAAAGGATCTTTGCCAAACATTTGTTAGTTTAGGAAGGGTACATTAAGAATTTAAGTAATTTTTTACAATTATGCTTTGGTTGCTGCATTTAGCATTAAGTATTTTATTTAGTATGGTATTTTAAGAATTAACAAACTTGGATTTTTTTTTAAAACTTTGTTATTGTGGGTATTACTGATTCAAACTCATTATAGGCCAATTACTTATATACGAACAACATCCATTATGTAAAAAAATAGGTAAAAATTTTTTGCTATTGAAGATAGTAAAACTTAGTAAAAAAGTAATTAAATTTGGAAATGAAATATCCACAGACACCCTGATTTTTATTTTTCTGCGTCACAGGGCTTTATTTATAGTGGCTACTCCTCACTTGTCTTCATTGTTTCTGAGCCTTATCACTTGTTTTTGCATGTCCAATCACCTGTTCCACAATAAATCTTCATCATTTGTCAAAACAAGGTTTATCACTCCCTCACTGTGTGGCCAAAAACAGCTACATGTATCACTGCACAAATGCTAGTGCCCCGTCCTCTTACTAAGTTTCTGATGAAATAAAAGCAGTTACTTCGTAAAGAAATGTGGTCTTTGAATGAAGAAGAAAATTCAGTGCCATGTCATTGTTGTGTAAAGATTATAAGTTAAATTTATTTGTGGAATAGTGTATTTTCTCAGTTCTTGGCTGGCTTTGCAAGGAGCTTGCTCGCCATTTTGACATGGCATTGTTTGAATATGCCTGATGTTGGAGTTTCATAGCTGTTGGTTGGTGTTCAAATGGCCGGCCTAATTTGCACATTTTCAACTCATTATGAGTGTCTGTTTTTGGAGCTGGCATATGTGGCCATGCTGCTCTCTGGTCATGGTGCCTATCTTTAGTGCCTATATCAAAAAGTCTTCCTATTCCCATAAACCTGTTCCCCTCAACGCGCCTGTTGTTCTCATTCCAGTCTCACTATCCCCACTGTTCCCCTCAACGCGCATGCTTGGCATGGAGATCCGTGTCAAAGTGGCCGACTTTGTGACGGACCGCATAGCCGGACTGCGAGAGGAACACCCAGGGCAGTATGACAACATTGCCTGTGTCAGGACCAATGCTATGAAGTATCTGCCTAATTACTTTACCAAGGGGCAGGTGAGTGCAGTTTTCTCCTTTTGCTCTGTGGCAGTTCCTTTTTATTTTAGAACTGGTGAGATGAATTGAGTTTCGTTATAGCTGGAAGCTGATTTTTTGGTTACTGTAAGTTAGCATTTGTTCATTTTGGAAGGTTATAAATTTAGCATTAGATATGTGCCAAATCTGAAATGTTTTCTATGTCAATACCGATGCTGATTCATTTTACAGATGCCGATTCTTCAATGTTTAGAATTTTTCTTTACTTACCAAAACTAAAAGTTTAAAGCTTTAGCAAAAATATCTAATTTATTAAAATAAGTGCTTCTCTTGAGATACACATTACTTTTGTAATGTTAACATATGTATGCTTTGTGGGAGTGATACCATGAGTGACAATGACTGCACAGTATAAAAATCTAAGGCTTGTGCAAACAATAATATGTATCCTTTTCCCATGACAAAGTTAACGTAGAATCCAGCAGAATTTGTTCACTTTTCCAATTAATACTTATTACTATTATAGCAATTTATCAAGTCACTCAATATGATCATAATGTTTTGTGTTTCAAATACTTGCATGGTTCTTATTTAACTTCATCAATGAAAATATTTTTCTTGCATTTACACTGACGTAGAGTTCATTATAGAAAGATTGATGCACCCACATCACACCGTGATCTATTTTACGTGCGCAGCTTGCAGGGAGCAATATGCAGTCTTGATTGCACGCTGCAATTAAACAGTAATAGAGTTCCTGCATAATTTTTATTTTTTGTTGTGTGAAATACACATCCTGTATTTTTTTAAAGTTCATGTCTTATAAAAATATGTAATGCTCCCACAGTTTTGGAATACTTTTACCCATATACTTACATGTGGCTCTGAGATTAATGTTTCAATAGACTAAAATGACTTAATAATGCAAGAATAAAATTGTGTCAGACACTCAGTGAAATTTTTGTGCTCTTTCCTTTTCACCAGAAATAGCACCACTAATACACTGTCACAGTCTTACCACCTTTTATAAGATTGTCCACAATTTCATCACATGAAAACTGTTTTGGCGCCATTTGTCGGGTTCCATCCCTGACTACAGTGGTATTCACTCAAAATCCTGGAGCTCCGGGGTTCGTCCCACTATTGTATCTAGTTCACAGTTTGGGTAATAACAACACTCTGGTGGAATGGCCTTTTAATTGTGTTGGTTTTACGTTACACAGTTCAATGACAGGGAGTTATGCGCCTGTGGGCAACACTCGCGCCAGTCAAGGTCTCGCGGGAGTAGAGGTCTCGCGGTCTGACACTGACCTTGTTCACGCTATAACTGACTCCCTTGACAGGTGCGGGAGTTCTTATGGACAATGCAAGCAGGCAGAAAGCCCCTAAAAGAGATTATAGGCAAACCCTACAACAGCAAAGTATATCAAAAACTATTTATGGGAATCTAACTGAAAACTCTTCTGATCCGCAGTACTCACCAGACTTGGTTCCTTTGGACTAACACTTGTTTTTATCCACGTCTCATGTACCCAATGCTCTAACAGTTACAAAAAGGTTGAAAAATAGCTTGCTGACTGATTCATCTCGAAATGTAAACTACTTTCTGTTAGGACATTTGCAAAATGTTTATATAATGATACTGATAGCACACACTGTGAATAAAGCATTTGTTATCTTCCTCCCAAAATACAATCATTTCCTGTAAAAAATATGGCGAAATATCAGTCATCACACTTGGCACAACTTGTGTTGATTATGAATAGATCATGAAAGCTAAGCAGAACCAGTTCAAATTTTGCACATTATCATTGTACATTGAATGGTGGTTGCTGCTATTGAGGGTTAAAATGATTACAGAAATGATTTTTCCTTGAATGAAGAAAAGATTCCAAGTGTTTCGAAATAAAAGCAAAAGATATCCTACTACGAAATGAATTTCAACTAGGAGCTCACAATTCTCATGGTATGCCATTGCCGGTTTTTAAAAAAAGTACTGATTCTTGTTGACTAATTATATCCTCCTTAGCATCAGTTTGCTCAAAATATTTTAGTGTTGAAAAGAATTTAGTACCTTTGTCACTGGAAGTTGCTGCTCAACAGATGCATATTTACCTGCTGGTTGGTATTCAGTGATTCAAAATCAACTGTTGTTGAAGAGACAAGGTTGCGATAAGCTTTTTTTTTCCTCTCAAAGTTATGTGTCATGGAACTGTGAGACGTTTGTAGGGTCAAAAGTCATGTTGTTAAAATTTGTATCTGTAAAAAATTATTCACAATGCCACGGAATTTTCTAGCATTTTTTTACTGTAAATTTAGGTACTTGAAGCCTTCATATTATTTGTTGCATTTGTAGTCACTTTCTCAACAGTAGGCATATGTATAAATAAATTAAATACCTAATTTCAAGGATGTAAATGAGTGTGCGCTGGCTTTTCGTGTGCAAGATGGGCATTTAACTTTTCACTTTTTCTCAGGGTGTTCCTAAGTAAAATGTGGATACAATTATAATATCTAGAGGATTGGTGCTCTCTGAGAAAGATGTAGGTAGCGAAAAGTTAAGTAGCTCTTTTTTTGTTTAGATAGAGAATTTTTTTTGGTATGGACCATCTTTGTTTGGTACACTGCTGTCTACTTTTTCAGTACCCATTACTTTTTTCTTCAACTTTTTGTATTTTTCCACTTTTTTCAATCTTACCGTTTTTATGTGCAATGTGTGAGGACACATTTTGTGCGCAGATTCCCGTTCACCTATTTCCTTTACTAAATGATGCTCTTGGAACACCTTTGTTGTGGTCAGGGAGGCTTAAACTGATTTATACTCTAATATACTGTGAAAAATTAGTCAAATATTGGCGAAGGTTTTTTATTATATTACAAAGCGTTAACATGTAGTAAAAAGGAAGGCATAGGACGGCAACCTATACAACTTTTCTCGACATTTCCTTCAGAAGGGAAAGTAGTTTTTACAATATTCTTCAAAGACCCAAACGTACCACTTTATAAAAAATAGAATTACTTTTTTGGTGAAACTTGAAAATTCATTATATTAAAATTTTACTCTAATTAGCATCTTCTACCATGTCAATTACCGATAGCTCAACGCCGTTGATAACTAGTCCATTAGTGCTCTGACATACAAAATACTTGTTGCCACGGTTAGAAGATGCTAACGCGATACCGCGCAAGGAATGTTATTTCAACACGTCGACCTTGGTAGTTTAAGCTGAAGTTCAATATTCAACTCAAATTTAAAATTAACTGTAACAATTTTGAAAATAGCCTTCATCAACTGGATCGTGCCTTTGTTAAGCCGTGACCACTGGCGGCTCACGTTGCGGTTAAAGTGTTAATTAAAACCATTAAATATTGAAAGAAAGCGTAACATAGCTTTATCGCTGTAAAAAAATTTCATGGAAATTGAACATCTCAATTCCCACCAACCTTCAAACATTCCCACATCAGAAGTGGTTTGAGAACAAACCTTCCTGCTGGAGAGAAGGTTGATACGTTGTCTGCGAGGGGCATACTGAAATTCAATATTCAACTCAAATTTGAAGTCAAAAGTGATAAGCAAATTTATAAATCCCTAACATTAACTGAATTCATTTAATACTATTAATTTAGAAAATATTTTAAGCATTTTTCAAACTACCCATCAATGGGCGTCGCGCCCCAAGAAAAAAAGAAATGTGTTAAAGATTAAGTTATTACCCCTCAGGGGGATACAACTATTGTATCTATGGGAATTAGCGCTCCCAGGGGAACCATGTGAGGGCCCGAGCTAAAGGTTAGGTAGGCTTCCTTTTTGTTGTAATCAAATAGGTTTTTGTTTTGTTACGGACCACCTTTTTTCGGTTCACTGCTGTCCTGTTTTTCCGCACCTACTACTTTCTTCTTCAACTTTTTCTTGTTTCATGAACTTCTTTCCAAGCCTACTGTTTCTATGCACCTTGTGCATAGATTCCGCGTTCCCTCAACTCCATACTAAATGGTGCCTTCCTCTTTCCTCTCTTGGAACATCTTTGTCGTGGTTAAGGGAGACTAAAACTTTCTTATATAATAATAATAATTAAGTTATTAAAGGAAAAGTCTCACCACTTTTAATAATTATTCTCAAGTACTCCAGGATTTTATTTCATTTAAAAGACGAGGAATTTTTCCTTCCATTAATTGGACTTCAGTCAACATCTAAATCGACCAGAAGAGAATGAAGTTACTCTGCAGCTTGAATTTTAGGATCATCAATGGTTTTTATTTAAAGTTTAAGTTTAGGTTAATTATGGACAAAACCAAACATTAGGCTTACAATTTAATGCCTAAATTTTCATTGTGGCCAGACCTCAACCGAGGTAATAAATGGCATGCTAATCGAATTGAGGAATTAAAGAGAATAAATAAACACTGGCCCCCCAACAACTAAAATGCTGAAGGAAGCAAAGTAAACAGAAGAAATAAAGAAACTTAATACTTGCACCTCATAGCCTCTCTAAAACTGACTCAAAACCATAATAACCTCTCTTTAGACAATTCTTCAATCAAAAGCCCCAAAAATTAAATATTGTCTTTGAGAAAATGCGTTCAGATGGATGTCAAAATTTCTAACAATAATATTCAACTCATTGTGTGTTGACTGATTTATTCTTCAACAAAATCAAAACTGATTTATTCTCTAATGCAATCTTTTACTCATGATGTGTATTGATCTCATTGCAGCTGAGCAAGCTGTTCTTCCTGTTCCCTGACCCGCACTTCAAGAAAGCCAAGCACAAGTGGCGCATCATCAACCAGACGCTGCTGGCCGAGTACGCTTACGTGCTCAGGGAGGGGGTGAGGCCTTGGAGATTTGTGCCTGGTTTTGTTCCTGTGATCTTTCATGTTCATGCTGTTCGTGTGTGTTCTTGTTGGTCCTGTGTGTTCTTGATGCTCCTGTGTGGTCTTGTTGTTCCTGTGTGGTCTTGTTGTTCCTGTGTGGTCTTGTTCCTGTGTGGTCTTGTTGTTCCTGTGTGGTCTTGTTGTTCCTGTGTGGTCTTGTTGTTCCTGTGTGGTCTTGTTGTTCCTGTGTGGTCTTGTTGTTCCTGTGTGGTCTTGTTGTTCCTGTGTGGTCTTGTTGTTCCTGTGTGGTCTTGTTGTTCCTGTGTGGTCTTGTTGTTCCTGTGTGGTCTTGTTGTTCCTGTGTGGTCTTGTTGTTCCTGTGTGGTCTTGTTGTTCCTGTGTGGTCTTGTTGTTCCTGTGTGGTCTTGTTGTTCCTGTGTGGTCTTGTTGTTCCTGTGTAGTCTTGTTGTTCCTGTGTGGTCTTGTTGTTCCTGTGTGGTCTTGTTGTTCCTGTGTGGTCTTGTTGTTCCTGTGTGGTCTTGTTGTTCCTGTGTGGTCTTGTTGTTCCTGTGTGCTCTTGTTGTTCCTGTGTGCTCTTGTTGTTCCTGTGTGGTCTTGTTGTTCCTGTGTGGTCTTGAATTGTTCGTGTGTGTTTTTGATGCTCCTGTGTGTTTTTGATGCTCCCGTGTGTTTTTGATGCTCCTGTGTGTTTTTGATGCTCCCGTGTGTTCTTGATGCTCCTGTGTGTTCTTGATGCTCCTGTGTGTTCTTGATGCTCCTGTGTGTTCTTGATGCTCCTGTGTGTTCTTGATGCTCCTGTGTGTTCTTGATGCTCTTGTGTGTTCTTGATTCTCCTGTGTGTTCTTGTACCTAATACCTGAATATTTTCCATTAAATTTTTCAAACTTAGAATTATTTAACAAGTTGACAACGGCTGTGAGGCCGCTGTGGATGGTCAGTTTTGGTTGTTAGCAGCAGAATTGAAAATCTGACTTCACTGTTTGAATACGTTTCTATCCTCTCTAAGAAGTATGCAAAATAAAACTTAATGATTATATATCACTTTATAGGCTGAAATCTTCTGAAAAAGGTTGCAAAACAATTGAAATGCTACACATTTGTATCGGGCATAAATGAGCAATACGTCTGGTGGTACATATGTGTACCTATACATAGTCAACGTGTTGATTCAAACTTAAACTGGTATGTGGTTTATCTAAATAATTAGTTAAATCCGTATTAACTTCTTTTATGTTGAATCATGCATACTTTTTGCTGTATATTTGTATAATCTGAAGTCAGTGTTCTGTGGCAGTCTATGCCGTGCTCAGGTAGTGTTGCGTACTCGTTAATGCTACAAACACTACATTGCTGGGGGAAATTCTGAACTACATTGCTAAGAGAGAAATTTTTTATAGGTTAGTCAAGTTATATAATTTGTGAAGTATTTAGCATCCACTCCTTTATTCTTTCTTTAATAACCTTTTTAAAAAACTGAATTTCAAAACAATGAGATTTGTAAAATAATAACTACTCTGGTGTCTAGCACAAAATTGAATTATTTATGCCTTCTGTTTGCTTGACATTTCCATGTATCTAAGTTCATATTCCACTCAAGTGTAAAGTCAATTGTTGAGGGAAATTCTAAAATAGCAAACATTAACTGGACCGTGCTTTCATTTAGCTTTGATTGAGTTTTTATTAAACTTGAGTTTATGACTACTGGTCGGTCAGCAGCATTATGAAAATTGCCTCCGTGTACACCGGCGGCTTAAGTCGCGTCCAACGTGTGCAATGAGACATTTTCATCAATATGTAAATATAAACAAAAACGTTCTCTAAATTTCACGTAAGGATGCGAATTGGTAAACTAAGATAATGTTTTCTTCAATTGAAGGTATATTTTTATCGAAAGCAAAAAATCATTAGTGCTTTCTTAATGACTGCTTTTAATATGTATTGACTCCACTTTTAACCTCATTAGAAATTGGTGCAGTTAAATATTAAATCTTGACTTGGAAATTTCATTTGAATGACTGCATACATAGGTTATTGTTATTGCTATACCTTTACTTTGATTTACGTGGTAATTTGAGTAGAGCTTGTCGTATGATGCCGGGTGCGCTAATGTAATTTTTGCCGGCCGCAGTTATGGAACACTTCATTTGTTTGCTGATCCATGTATTATGCCCCTCAGGGGGATACAACTATTGTATCTATGGGAATTACCACTCCCGGAGGAGAATGTGTGAGGGCCTGAGCTGAGAGTTAGGTAGGCCTTTTTTGTTGAAGTAAAATATTTTGTTTTATTAGAGATCACTTTTTTCGATTCACTGATGTCTGCTTTTTCAGCACCTACTACTTTCTTCAAATTTTTTCTTGTTTCATAAACTTCTTTCTCAACTTACTGTTTCTAAGCTCCTTCTGTTTAGATCCAACGTTTCCTTATCATCATACTAAATGGTGCCTTCCTCTCTTTTAAAACTTATTTCGTGGATGGGGAGGCTTAAACTAATATTTTATCTAATCTTAGTTTGTTTCACCACGTTTGTTATCAACATATATAGTTGGGTCAGCTGCTCCTTTCTTCAGCTTAACTGATCATTGACTTATGCATGTAGAAGTAGTGATTAAACATTGAAAATATTCTAATTGTTTGTCTAATGTTAGTGTTGAGTAGCCTCAATCATGTCTTCTCTCCTTACCTTCCATTTTTATCTGAGGGAAATTTTCAATTGATGTAAGGAACAGGTGTGAGGATGTAAGGATGTTCCATGTTACTCAAAACAGAATTATTTTATTGAGAATTTTTTAAACAATTCTCACTTACCATGTAACAGACTTATTTTCCATTTATTTCATTGCAATATATGTGTGTGCCTTGGTTCATAGCAACTCACATTATTTATCCATCAGTAAAGCGTATCCCACCATGTAACACAAGTGCGCCCAACGGCTCTTAACTCTACATTTGTGTGTCGACAGGGCATAGTGTACACGCTAACGGATGTGGAGGACCTGCACGTGTGGATGAAGCAGCATTTCTCTGATCACCCGCTCTTCCAGCCTGTAGATCAGCCTGAGCTGGTGGGTGCTGGGGTGTGTGAGTAGGTCTTAAGAGCATGGTGGGCTGCAGCGAGTTGTCTTTACGGCTTGAGGGAGTAGCCTTAGGGATACAGCAAGTTGTCTTTGGGGCTGTGGTGAGTACAGTCTTAGGGGCTGTAGTGAGTCCAGAGTCTTAGGGGCTGTGGTGAGTCCAGAGTCTTAGGGGCTGTGGTGAGTCCAGAGTCTTAGGGGCTGTGGTGAGTCCAGAGTCTTAGGGGCTGTGGTGAGTCCAGAGTCTTAGGGGCTGTGGTGAGTCCAGAGTCTTAGGGGCTGTGGTGAGTCCAGAGTCTTAGGGGCTGTGGTGAGTCCAGAGTTTTGGGGGCTGTGGTGAGTCCAGAGTTTTAGGGGCTGTGGTGAGTCCAGAGTCTTTGGGGCTGTGGTGAGTCCAGTCTTAGGGGCTGTGGTGAGTCCAGAGTCTTAGGGGCTGTGGTGAGTCCAGAGTCTTAGGGGCTGTGGTGAGTCCAGAGTCTTAGGGGCTGTGGTGAGTCCAGAGTCTTAGGGGCTGTGGTGAGTCCAGAGTCTTAGGGGCTGTGGTGAGTCCAGAGTCTTAGGGGCTGTGGTGAGTCCAGAGTCTTAGGGGCTGTGGTGAGTCCAGAGTCTTAGGGGCTGTGGTGAGTCCAGAGTCTTAGGGGCTGTGGTGAGTCCAGAGTCTTAGGGGCTGTGGTGAGTCCAGAGTCTTAGGGGCTGTGGTGAATCCAGAGTCTTAGGGGCTGTGGTGAGTCCAGAGTCTTAGGGGCTGTGGTGAGTCCAGAGTCTTAGGGGCTGTGGTGAGTCCAGAGTCTTAGGGGCTGTGGTGAGTCCAGAGTCTTAGGGGCTGTGGTGAGTCCAGAGTCTTAGGGGCTGTGGTGAGTCCAGAGTCTTAGGGGCTGTGGTGAGTCCAGAGTCTTAGGGGCTGTGGTGAGTCCAGAGTCTTAGGGGCTGTGGTGAGTCCAGAGTCTTAGGAGCTGTGTTGAGTGCAGTTTTTAGGGCTGTGGTGAGTCCAGAGTCTTAGGGGGTGTGGTGAGTCCAGAGTCTTAGGGGGTGTGGTGAGTCCAGAGTCTTAGGGGGTGTTGTGAGTCCAGAGTCTCAGGAGCTGTGGTGAGTCCAGAGTCTTAGGAGCTGTGTTGAGTGCAGTTTTTAGGGCTGTGGTGAGTCCAGAGTCTTAGGGGGTGTGGTGAGTCCAGAGTCTTAGGGGGTGTGGTGAGTCCAGAGTCTCAGGAGCTGTGGTGAGTCCAGAGGCTTAGGAGCTGTGGTGAGTCCAGAGGCTTAGGAGCTGTGGTGAGTCCAGAGGCTTAGGAGCTGTGGTGAGTCCAGAGGCTTAGGAGCTGTGGTGAGTCCAGAGGCTTAGGAGCTGTGGTGAGTCCAGAGTCTTAGGAGCTGTGGTGAGTCCAGAGTCTTAGGAGCTGTGGTGAGTCCAGAGTCTTAGGAGCTGTGGTGAGTCCAGAGTCTTAGGAGCTGTGGTGAGTCCAGAGTCTTAGGAGCTGTGGTGAGTCCAGAGTCTTAGGAGCTGTGGTGAGTCCAGAGTCTTAGGAGCTGTGGTGAGTCCAGAGTCTTAGGAGCTGTGGTGAGTCCAGAGTCTTAGGAGCTGTGGTGAGTCCAGAGTCTTAGGAGCTGTGGTGAGTCCAGAGTCTTAGGAGCTGTGGTGAGTCCAGAGTCTTAGGAGCTGTGGTGAGTCCAGAGTCTTAGGAGCTGTGGTGAGTCCAGAGTCTTAGGAGCTGTGGTGAGTCCAGAGTCTTAGGAGCTGTGGTGAGTCCAGAGTCTTAGGAGCTGTGGTGAGTCCAGAGTCTTAGGAGCTGTGGTGAGTCCAGAGTCTTAGGAGCTGTGGTGAGTCCAGAGTCTTAGGAGCTGTGGTGAGTCCAGAGTCTTAGGAGCTGTGGTGAGTCCAGAGTCTTAGGAGCTGTGGTGAGTCCAGAGTCTTAGGAGCTGTGGTGAGTCCAGAGTCTTAGGAGCTGTGGTGAGTCCAGAGTCTTAGGAGCTGTGGTGAGTCCAGAGTCTTAGGAGCTGTGGTGAGTCCAGAGTCTTAGGAGCTGTGGTGAGTCCAGAGTCTTAGGAGCTGTGGTGAGTCCAGAGTCTTAGGAGCTGTGGTGAGTCCAGAGTCTTAGGAGCTGTGGTGAGTCCAGAGTCTTAGGAGCTGTGGTGAGTCCAGAGTCTTAGGAGCTGTGGTGAGTCCAGAGTCTTAGGAGCTGTGGTGAGTCCAGAGTCTTAGGAGCTGTGGTGAGTCCAGAGTCTTAGGAGCTGTGGTGAGTCCAGAGTCTTAGGAGCTGTGGTGAGTCCAGAGTCTTAGGAGCTGTGGTGAGTCCAGAGTCTTAGGAGCTGTGGTGAGTCCAGAGTCTTAGGAGCTGTGGTGAGTCCAGAGTCTTAGGAGCTGTGGTGAGTCCAGAGTCTTAGGAGCTGTGGTGAGTCCAGAGTCTTAGGAGCTGTGGTGAGTCCAGAGTCTTAGGAGCTGTGGTGAGTCCAGAGTCTTAGGAGCTGTGGTGAGTCCAGAGTCTTAGGAGCTGTGGTGAGTCCAGAGTCTTAGGAGCTGTGGTGAGTCCAGAGTCTTAGGAGCTGTGGTGAGTCCAGAGTCTTAGGAGCTGTGGTGAGTCCAGAGTCTTAGGAGCTGTGGTGAGTCCAGAGTCTTAGGAGCTGTGGTGAGTCCAGAGTCTTAGGAGCTGTGGTGAGTCCAGAGTCTTAGGAGCTGTGGTGAGTCCAGAGTCTTAGGAGCTGTGGTGAGTCCAGAGTCTTAGGAGCTGTGGTGAGTCCAGAGTCTTAGGAGCTGTGGTGAGTCCAGAGTCTTAGGAGCTGTGGTGAGTCCAGAGTCTTAGGAGCTGTGGTGAGTCCAGAGTCTTAGGAGCTGTGGTGAGTCCAGAGTCTTAGGAGCTGTGGTGAGTCCAGAGTCTTAGGAGCTGTGGTGAGTCCAGAGTCTTAGGAGCTGTGGTGAGTCCAGAGTCTTAGGAGCTGTGGTGAGTCCAGAGTCTTAGGAGCTGTGGTGAGTCCAGAGTCTTAGGAGCTGTGGTGAGTCCAGAGTCTTAGGAGCTGTGGTGAGTCCAGAGTCTTAGGAGCTGTGGTGAGTCCAGAGTCTTAGGAGCTGTGGTGAGTCCAGAGTCTTAGGAGCTGTGGTGAGTGCAGTTTGTAGGGCTGTGGTGAGTGCAGTTTGTAGGGCTGTGGTGAGTGCGGCTGTGGTGAGTGCAGTTTGTTGGGCTGTGGTGAGTGCAGTTTGTTGGGCTGTGGTGAGTGCAGTTTGTAGGGCTGTGGTGAGTGCAGTTTGTAGGGCTGTGGTGAGTGCAGTTTGTAGGGCTGTGGTGAGAGCAGTTTGTAGGGCTGTGGTGAGTGCAGTTTGTAGGGCTGTGGTGAGTGCAGTTTGTAGGGCTGTGGTGAGTGCAGTTTGTAGGGCTGTGGTGAGTGCAGTTTGTAGGGCTGTGGTGAGTGCAGTTTGTAGGGCTGTGGTGAGTGCAGTTTGTAGGGCTGTGGTGAGTGCAGTTTGTAGGGCTGTGGTGAGTGAAGTTTGTAGGGCTGTGGTGAGTGCAGTTTGTAGGGCTGTGGTGAGTGCAGTTTGTAGGGCTGTGGTGAGTGCAGTTTGTTGGGCTGTGGTGAGTGCAGTTTGTTGGGCTGTGGTGAGTGCAGTTTGTTGGGCTGTGGTGAGTGCAGTTTGTTGGGCTGTGGTGAGTGCAGTTTGTTGGGCTGCGGTGAGAGCAGTTTGTAGGGCTGTGGTGAGTGCAGTTTGTAGGGCTGTGGTGAGTGCAGTTTGTAGGGATGCGGTGAGAGCAGTTTGTAGGGCTGTGGTGAGAGCAGTTTATAAGGCTGTGGTGGGAACAGTTTATAGGGCTGTGGTGAGAACACTTTAAAAGGTTGTGGTGGATAGTTATTGGGGTTGTAGATGGCAAGGAGCAGATCCAGTTGTATGGTATAAATTACCTCAACTTTCTGCACGAAGTTACTCAGGTTATTGAATCATTTGGATCTGCAATGATGCATCGGCAACTCAAAGGCTGTAATGAGTTATGGTGAAGCCTGAGCTGCAATGAGTGATGATGTTGCCTTACCAATTTCCCTGGCCGGTTACTAGGTGTGCACTTGTTGGTATGTATGCACGAAAACTAGTTTCAAATTTTGGACATGTGTATTTCTTAAATTTTGGTGCAGAATTAAGTCATTTAATTCTAACCCCTCTCCCTGAGTTTTCAACAATATTCAGGACTGCCGCAGAAGCCATTACTTTTGTGTGAATGTAAAAGGAGACGATCTTCCAAAGAATTGTTCTGTAGTTTACCCAGTATTTATAAGCTTTCAGTTCATGCGTATTAAGAGTAAAATATCCAAAAGACTGAATTTCAATTTTGTTTCTTCAATTGTTAGCTTAACCCGTGACACAACTATTGTCTACTTTTTACGGTTTCTGTGTCAATTTAAAACTTTAATGTTGATTATTATAATATGGATTGAATTTAATTTAAAACTCATATTGGAAGTATTGCACTTCGCGTGTTAACTCTTTTCAAAGTAAAGGGTTTTTCTCTTCTTTCTTAAGCTTCAGTAATTATTGATGAGGCCTAAGGATCAATGACTAAAGATGATAAAGCCTGCTTACGGCAATGTTTTGACAAAACTTTAGGGCGGACGTTGTCCACAGCGTACTGGTACGAGTATTAACCCGTCGCCACGTCCTGGACTCTTAGAAGGTCGGCAAAGCTAGCACATGTTTCACATCAGCAAACCTAGGGTTGCCATATATGGTCTTAAGCGTCTCGTTGAGCGCTATTCATTGGTGTGAGGTAAAATTAGGTGGAGGGAACAGGGAAGGAGAGGTAACAAGCTCAAATTTGTATGAATTCTTCTGCTCAGTCTGGAGTGTAGCTACCGGCGCTGCACAACCTCTTAGAAGGCCAGCAGTGTAGCTGAGGCATACCAGCACACACTCTGCCTCTAAGAAGGTCGCCATCATTTTTATTTTCTTATGTTTATTGTTCCAAAAATGGGAATCCAAATCCGCAGATTTACTCCTAGGCAAAAAATAATACCACCATTGTATTCGGGAGGAAAAGCTCAATGCATATCAAACTCTTTATAAGCAATGAAACTGCTTGATAACAGCCTATACACAAAATAAACTAAAAAATAAAAACTGTGTTTTACATATAATCACATAACTCCGGAACTATTGGACCTGAAAAAAAATTCACATACCACAAGATTCAGCAACTCAGAATCTATGAAAATGCATCATAAAAAAACATAAAAGTGCAATAAATAAAAAATGGCCAGTGATTTTCTGATTTCTGTTTTTTGTATTTTACCGAAATAAAAACTCGAATTTCGTAGATTTTCATTGGGGTAGCAGTATTTTTTTCCCCACTGACAGAAAGAGCAACTCTCTCTCTTTACAATGAACCCCCAATGAAACTTCTAACATGATTAATGAATGTACAGTAAGTTGCACAGTTGACCCATTTTCTTCAAACCTCTTGGTAGGTCGACCATGTGGAGACGGGTTAACCGAGTGTTAAAGGACCAAAATTACTCAAATCTTTCAGTGTTCCGAATGTTCTTGCACCAATTTTTTGTCCCGAATATTTTTATGCAAATTTTCATCTCCAAATGTTCTTGCACAAATTTTTTGCCCTCCGAATGTTCTTAGACAAATTTTCTCCCCCTCAGGACGCAGACCCGGTGGTGCAGGTGCTGTTCGACAGCACAGAAGAGGGCCAGAAGGTGTCCCGTAACGCCGGACAGAAATACCTGGCCGTGTTCCGCAGACTACCTTCTGATGCCCTACACCCGGCCAGCTAGCAGCAGCTCTTCGGCCCCTGCTCTCCTCACTGTGATCATTTTACGTTGATAATGAATTAGTTAGCATGATCTAAAGCTCTTTAAACCATGCTAGTGAGCTTGCAACTTGAGTCGGCAGTGCCATTCGTAAATCCGTTGCGCCTCTTAATTAACGGGATTAGTTCTTTGTAGATTGTCTTATCGTTGCTTTGCGTATCCCGATATCGATTGTCCAGATTTTTTTATATCACTTTTGTGATCTTGTCTGGTTAATTTGTTAATCCCATATAATTTGCTGACAATGCTACAATTTCTAAAGTTGTTTAACGCTCGCGTATGTCTTTAATTGTTCAATTTTTGCTGTGAAAATTTATGTTTTACCTCTAATTTAAAAAGCCATGAACATTAATGAAATCAATATCCCGCCATGAAATCTTTGAAACGCGGGCGCGTGAGCACTAAGCTAGCTCTCAGATATTAACTAGTGCTAATTATGTCTCAATTAAACATTTTCTGCAATATTAGGGTCTCAGAACATCGGCATTAATTTATGCACCTACCTTAAATCTTGAAAGTGCGCCGGGGAGGTCAAACGCAAGCAAATACACTCATTTTATTATTGACACTTGAAGTAAATCACTAAAAACTCCACAGAGAAACCAAACCAAAAACCGTACAAGATAATAATTGCATTACACCAATGTGAATAAAAAGAAAAGCGAGTGTGTCAAAAAATTATTGTTCCTGAATGTTTGTGAATCGTTACTCTCGTAAACCCGATGCTCAGATGTTTTTGTCGAATATCATAGAAAAGCTAATCCTAATTTAGCCGGGAGTCAGCAGTTTTAATTTATATGCAGCCTATTTATATGTACACCATTCTAAGCTATAATACACTCGGATTAACTAGATTGAAAATGTATTTTCTTTTTGTATTTAACACTTTGACTGCGACTGCTTAATATTTAGTTCTACACCAAACTCAAATTTAATGTCAATTGCAATAAAGCTATTTGGAAAATACCAAAGATGAACTGGATCGTGCCTTCATTTAGCTTTGATTAAATATTTATGAAAATTGAGTTTGCGACTACTGGCCGGTCAGCAGCATTATAAAAATTTCCTCCGTGTACCACCGGTGGCGCACGTCGCAGTCAAAGTGTTGAGCAACTGTTAGAAGTTATCTATTCCCATTCGAGGTTCTCCCGTCGTATTTTTTCATTAGCTCCATGCAATACAGTCCTGCAACAATTTAACAATTTGAGGCCACAGGAAAGCTGGAGGAAAGGTTAGTTTACGCCTTCCTCGCCTTAAGATGCATCTAGCGAGGAAGAAGGAAAGGTTTATCGAGTGCAAAAAAAAAACGAATCTTTAAAAGGTGTGGCCTCATACTTTTTGCCTAGAGACAATCCATGAACGTGATTGAAGTCAAAGAAAACAGTATTAGGTGCTGAAAAGGGACAGCAGCGAGCCGAAAGATAGTCCTTGAAATAAAATTGAAAAAAAAGTCAACATAAACAAGGCTCACTTAACCGTTAGCTCAGGACCTCACATTCTCCCCCCAGGAGCTTCACGTTATTAGGTTAGGGTAATGTTCGAATGGCCGGACGGTTCGAATCGTCGGCCATTCTAAGTTAATTTTCAATTTTGACGATCGATAGCAATCCAAAAGCCACCCCATAAGACGCGTAGCAGATTACACCACTACAGGCCTCGCGGGTTGAGTTTTTAGATAGCTACCGAGCGCAAAAATTTAAAATTAACTAAGAATGACCGACGATTCGAACCGTCCGGCCTTTCGAACATTACCCTACTTTCGTTATTGCACAGCTCAGTACTGGCTTCATTTTGTACATTTATGCAACATTCAAAGAACGAGGATTATTACGTAACGATGTGGCCACGCATTTTACATGTTTATCAAAGAACCATTATCACGAAAGAAAAGAAAAATTGTTACAAGTCTATCCGAAGGTGTCTAGAATGAGCTACCAGAAACTTACTTCGTATACGAGATCGTGCTATGTATCAAATGTATATGTCTTTTGCATAGAATAGTACTGCAGTTAGGCGAACGAAAGACGTTGCACTGCATAAAAAAGTCAGCTGAATAAAAGTCCTAACTGCAAGTAAAAGCTACGCACATCTAACATGAATGCTGCTCAACTTCTACGTTACTAATGCGTTATTACAGAAAACTTTTTTTTTAACAACCTCAATAAACAAATCGTGCTGGCAAAAATATAATACGCCGATGACAATACGTAATTCATTATTATTATTATTATTATTATCATAAGAAAGTTTTAGCCTCCCTTAACCACGACAAAGGTGTTCCAAGAGAGAAAAGAAGAAGGCACCATTTAGTATGGAGTTGAGGGAACGCGGAATCTATGCACTAGGTGCACAGAAACAGTAAGCTAGGAAAGAAGTTCATGAAACAAGAAAAAAGTTGAAGAAGAAAGTAGTAGGTGCTGAAAAACAGGACAGCAGTGAACCGAAAAAAGATGGTCCGTAACAAAACAAAAACCTATTTTATAACAACAAAAAGGAAGCCTACCTAACCTTTAGCTCAGGCCCTCACATGGTTCCCCTGGGAGCGCCAATTCCCATAGATACAGTAGTTGTATCCCCCTGAGGGGATACGTAATTCATTAAGATTTCCTTACCATATGAAATGAATGTTCAAAAGTGTTTCATTCAGTATCATTGATACATATAATCCCATTATTAAAAATAAATGGGACATTATTATACTATAGCGTACATTGGTAGACATAGTCTCTCGTTTAGTCCGAAGAGTTTTTTATATCACATTGATCCAATAATTTATGAAACGTACTGGGGGCTGGAGCGGTAATAATGTATATTTGCTGAGAAAAATGTCCCTTAGCGAAAGGATATAACGTGAATTTCGCCTCTTCAAATTTGAACTGATATTCCTCATACAGTGCCGGGGTACATGGCTGAAAAATTTTCCTGTCAAAAAATTATTGTTCCTGAATGTTTGCAACACGCTTGTCGTGTTGCAAGCCTTCCTAAAGCAACACGCTTGTCGGGAAGAAAAGCTTTGCAGTGGCTCACAATCGAATATACCACCAAGATAAAATTCAACTCATGAATTATTATACAAGTTTTTCTCAACTAGGCAGTTGAGAAGCCCATATGTCAACTTGGCCAGCACTATAAGATGAGGATAAACATCAAAACTGCACACAAACTAACCTGAACACAATATGTAATTTAGAGTGCATTTGCGGAACAGACTTCAGAGCAGGAACGAGCGCGGTACACTGATGAAGGCTTCAGGCTTGTTTTGCAAGGAAGCTTCCTTATTTCACCATCACTTATACATTCGTCAATCACATTAAATATATCATTATAACTTACTCATATTTTAGTCTCAGTTTCTTCCAGTTTAGGCAATTTTCGAAAATACTCTAATGTTTATCATTGAAGTCACACAACAAAAACGCAAGACTTAACGTCTCAAGTGGTGAAGCTCGCTACGTCGGTAGACGTAGGCATGCGCATATCGATGAGAGGAAAATGATGCACGACAAAAAATATTTCAACAGGAGACCGGTTGCATGGTACACCAGCCTACTTCACGAAAAAGGAAAAAAATCTAACAAAAAATCCAATCCCGCACAACTGCAACATGAGAGTCCATTCAAAATTTCTCTCCCAAACCACACCATAGACGTTCTCTTGAAAAATAACATTTAGTACGTAATTGAGGGAAAGGAGAATCTGTGCAATTAATGTCTCCCCACACACAGCGCATCGGAACAGCAAAACTGAAAACAGCTTGTGAAAAAAGAAAGACGCAAGCGAAAAAAATGACATGTCAACCGAAAAAAGATGGTTCGTAGCAAAAAAACATTTCAACAAAAAAAGCAGCACTCTACCTTTAACTCAGGGTATCAGATTCCTTCCTTGGGCGCGCTAATTGCCATAGTAGGACATTCCCCTGAAGGGACTTGCAACACGTGAAGCCTATATTCTATGGTCGGTTGTTAAGATTCTCACAGAGCACAGCCAGTTTCATATTAATTGAAGGAAATAAACACAATAAGCATGGGTCTTGAACATAGCTCTGAAACTTATATATCCGTAAGATAACCATGAACAGCTCACGATATTCCTTAAAAACGCTTTCGGATACCAAACTCAAAGGAAAATTCTAATTTTTTTCCCATTGTTCCAGTGACTTATGAAACGTACGAGGGGCTAGAGCGGGAAAAATGTGTATTTGCTGAGAAAAATGTCCCGTAGCGAAAGGGTAGAACGTGAATATCGCCGCATCAAATGTATGTATGCATACGTATAACAATATGTCGGAGCATTCGCTGATGCAGCACCTGTACACGCGCAACGTGAATTCATACATTCATATCACGTTGCTCTTTTCTGCAATAACCCGATTAGTTTTTTAACGCAGTGCTCTCAAGCTCTCGCTAATCATCATGGACACATTACAGAACGAATCCTGCTAAATTCGTATCTATAAGAAACTGGGGAAGGCGGGAGACCTGGTTTCCATCAACAGCAGACTAAAACAGTCAGACACACATAGTGTTAGGAGGTTTTTAGCCCTCGCTGCGTGTACTGCCACCCAGTACTACCTCAATTTCAATCAAGCCTTCACCTTTTCTCCCTTCCTCAACAAGACTTCATTCTACAATTATTCAAACCATCTGCCAATAGATACTATCTTTTTAGATAATTCACTTGAAAACACTTCACCTCCGTCGGGCTGCCTGTGCTATTGCACTACGTATTCATTTTTCAAGTTTTCGCATCATTTACACTCTTTTGATGTCAACTCTCCCTTACCAACCACGCCGAGACCTTGATATTCCTTTCCACCTTTCTATTTCCCTCTTTGCTGCCACAAACGGTGGTTAATAGTGTGTTAAAGGTGTTATTTCTTATTTTGGTTATTTATATTCTCCGCACATTTTCCATTAAATGAACAGTTCATGAGTAAGTTCAAAAGCTTTCTCGTTGTTCAACAAGCTCAAGGTTTTAACAAATAAGAATCCCTTCGCTCAAAATAACAGCACATAGCTTTTTTCAGAATAATAACAGAGTTTGTAGAGTAATAATTCTCACCCTACATACTAGCACACAACTTCCTCTCAATCCTACCTGTAATGTCTTAACCAGTTTTGCCCCTTTTCCTGATCTTGAACAACGCTACTGTTCGCAAAACTAGACATGATAATTTTGACTTCAGCACGGCACTAACACTTTGTACAGCCATAGTTACACGACTCTGTTACGTTACTTAAACTTAGCACCTTTTAACGGTAAAAACTTCTGAACTAAACAACTGATGCTTCAACACAAATCAATGCAATACTAAATATATGTCTATATACACCCACATACAAAGTAACGAAATCAATCAATGCATGATAGAATAACAATTGCTCCTCCAGTTTTGAAGGTGCAACCTTTATTTTTGTTTCGACATTTGTGCCAGTAAACAAAGGCATATTTCCGAATTTGAACATTTCATTCGACACTCAATTGGCGACTCACACTATTACACTCGTTCCTCCAGTCAACACCATCAAAACCTCATGAATGTTCCCACAATTTGCTGTAGGTGACGCAGACACCAGTAACTTGCAGGAAATGCTGATGTGAACTTTTATAAACCACGAACTGAAGCACTTCTTCTGTTTTCATATTAATTCAAGACTACCTCACCACACCAAAGGCGAGCTCAAGAATGGGATGAGAAGATATCATTCAGTACGGACTAGAAATCAGAAATCAATGCATAGAGTGTGTTCCTATACAAGATACCTTTCCGTTCTGATAGAAACAGCAAATTAGCACGGGGAAGGAAGAAATGATAAAGAAGAGGTAGCAAAGAATGCATAAAAACTGAAAGAAGCAAAGCGGGCACAAAAGTCTTGAAGGCCTGATCGTGCTCATGAACTATTTCCGGTCAACATCTCTCTAAACAAACAATGCAGGAAAGGGAATATGAGGCATTGCATGGTAGATTCATTAACTTTCCCTCACTCGAGATCGCTGCAGAGGAGCTCAAGGGAAGTGTCTTGATTTCAGCATCTCTGCTGAAACCACTCAGAACCAAGAAAATAAAGCAGTGGGAGTTTCTTGAGGGGGCGAAAAGGTAAGCCAGAAATGGAGAAACAAAACAGCTCGCGTAAGAGGTGAATTCCAAAGGCACACTGCAGCAGCACACAAGAAAAATGGGTACGGAATAGAAAAGACAGGCTGTCAAGTTGATCTACAGCAGGCTCTAACAACAAGAATTAAGAAAAACCTATTGATACAAGTTAATTAATACTGAGAACAGCTAAGAAATCCACCGTACTCAAGCTCTACAGTAAACAGGACAATTCTCAACAGAGAACATCGAAGACACATTTACACATACTCGTTAGTTTCAATGACTTAGGTTTGGCCAGGAAAACATCTTTTCATTTTCACGATGGAGAATTTACGGCAATGATGCCCGTCTATACCAGAACAAACAACCGTATATGAACAAATGAACGTAGCAGGGTGTAATTCACAAATGCAGAAAAAAGCATATCATATCATAGGCGTCCCAAGAAAGCGAAGCGTGTCGCAACTCGGACAACTGTATCTGATCTGTGCTGTGAAGAGAAAAACTTTACATACATTGAAGGTATCAATCAAAATTGAAATAATCAATGTCCTGGTTGTGTTATACTCTATTTTACAGTGTAAATTTAGTTTTTCGTACTTCTATGTTATTCAAATGCTGAAATCGATAAGAAATTCTTCTAGTTTCATCCATTATTTCGAGCAGTCAACTAATGTGTAAAACCTTTACTCTCCGTCACAGTGGTACGTTCTACGATACCAGTTAAGGGACGAGCATGGTGGCGTATCAATGCGATAGAACTCATCCGTCAATAAATAGGAGTACATAGTACAGGCATTCGTAAGTCAATAGGAGAAGCAAAAATGCACCAAGAAGATGAGGAGATTTGTACTACCAAGCTAGTTGCTACATCAGATACTGATAATGAACAAGATTAAATTTATTCTGGTTGTTTTGAATTAATTTCACGCTCAAAAGCATACGCATCAAATAGTAAAAACATGGAGCCAGTAATACAAAACGCCTAATTTCATTTACTCAAACATTGAGGTTCTCAAGAAGCAGAACACGAAGTGTTTGGAAAGAATACAAACACACACTATGTTGCGGTAGTGCAATCCTATACAACTAAAAGAAGCAGGGTATATACAAAAGTTTTATGGCTAGTCTATTAGAAATGGCGTAATATTGATCAAGTTAGGCAAGCTCTGTACCCCCTACCTTCAGTTTGCACGGAACAATCTGTTAAACAACACATTCCCTCGCCAGGTCGAGAAGTTGACACAGACACACTAACTTCTAGCACACAGCTTGTCCAAACGCTCTATTCTGTTACTAACCTCTGTGCAACAAATAAAAACTATTCCTCTTACGCTTATACATCTAGCACAAAATTACAATTGACAAATGTACAGGTAGCAATGAGACAGGAAAAACCAGATGCAAGTCTCACCACAACATAGGGCTCGCAGTTCCAATTCACGGCCGCCACTATCGTGCCACAGAGGCGGTTTCTTTCCTCAGCACAGTGCCTGCGCTGCTGTGGGGGTCGAGGCAGGCATGAGATGTATTCAGGAGTGTTGGTTCTCTATGTGCTCTTTACCACGAGTTGAAAAGGGGCTGAGGTGCCACATTCAAAAGTCGCATGTGCATTTTGGGAGATCAGTAAAACGCATACTGATGTAAAGCACTCTTGAGTTTTCTGCGAATTAGTCTCCACTTAAAATGAAGGTAACAAGTAGTTAACAGTATGTATATATGTATAAATTAGAAAACATTCTAAAACAAAGTATATCAAAACTGTAAGTCAGCGTTGGAAATGCGACTTCTGGGATAAACTTGAACTGTGTTATCACAGTTTCTCCAATAGAAGGAATTAGAGACCAACATTAAGGTGAAATATTCAGCTAATCGTATTAAAATCAAATCACGTAAATCATCCTGAGATATCATTTCCAGAAAAATAATTATCATATTACTAATTTTTTCCAAACACAATGAATAATTAAGAGAACAATACATACAATAGGTGGCTTAGATGTTCCCTGAGTGCAGGTACAAATAAGCGTCACCCACTGTTTTGCAGGCGCATCAAGAAAACAACTACACTTCGTAAGCAGCACTGCAGGACATTCCAAAAACTGCGAAAATTTTCATTTCCAGAGGAAGACGGCTAACGGCAGCTTCTCACTCGCGGAGACGGCAAAAAATCTTCTTCATGGTCAGTTGGCATTTCACTAATTCACACTGATGAAAACTCAGGTTTCTCTAAGGTGTATTTGGTTTGTCGATCAAGTCACTTATTTTGAAGGTTATTATCTTGTTGGAAGCCGGAGGGACAGGAGAACCACCATCTTTGGTAAACGTCTGGGGATAAGAAGAAGAAGAAGAATTAATCAAGAGGAGCTGCTGTTGCTGCTGGTGCGGCGAGTCTCGAGGTTTCTCAGTACACGTTTTGTTCGGGTCTCCACCTACTTGGCTTTTGTTACTACTGTTCATGGCAGGGAAGAGCAAATTCCTGTTGAATGTGATGATGCCGCTGCTTTTCGTCACGACAGCACTTTTGCCAGGGACGCACGGCGTAGCGGCGGCGCTGCGAACTGGCTGAGCTCCGTGCGCCTGTGTCAGGCTAGAAGCAGCTGCGACCAGTTTAGTGTCCGCCACCTTGAAAATGAACTTGTGTGATGGCGTACTTTGAGACCTCATCTCTTTTCCCTGAGCTGAGTCTTTACCGTTCTCATTGGTAGTGATACATGATGCAGGCTTTAAAAAGTCTTTTCTGCTAGAGGGTAAGGATTCACCGCATTTAGTGACTTCATAATGGCAAGATGCTTTTTTAGGAAGGAAGGCGAGTTCTGCCTCTGGGAGTTGTGGAATAGACTCGTCTATCAAGTCAGACTTTGACTGATGCAGATGTGGGCGTGACTTGCACGAGGAAGATTTGACACCTGACACCATTGGGTCGAGTTGATCACTATACGACTGGGATGACGACAGAGAAGCCTGAGTAGCAAGCAAGCTACTTGAAGAGTCAAGAAAATTATGAGTGGTTTGATCACTTCTACAGAATTTGTTATCCTCTGAGTAATTTGTGTCAGAGTCAGAATGTAAGAGCAGCTTCTGGGAACTTTTTGTTGGTTTCGCTACAAAGTGTTGTTCTTGTGAAGTAAAGATTTGACCCTCGCGAGAATTGGTGCAAGAAACTGGATGAGTTGAGACTGTGTCATCCTCAAGAGTTGGTGACCTCGATGGAGCAGGTCGTTTTCCAGATGAGCTGGGATGAACAGGCAAGTGTGGTTGACGTGGACTTGCACTGGTTAATGGACTGGCAACTGAGTTGGATTTCAAAACATCCTTTTCATGCTGAAGTAGCTTTTGCGCACAAATTTGTGTAGTGAAACGTTCATTTGAGGAGTTGGAAGGAGCAGTGCCGCGACATGGAGTAGAGGCAAGTGCACTCGAGGCCACGCCAGTGCCACTGCTTGCCACTTCGGTCCTCACGAGCTCCAGAGACTCGTCCAAGTCACCAATGAGCAGTTCACTTGCCTCCAGCGACTCATTTGAACTCACTTCCCCGTGCTCATCATCGTCGTCAGACCTGTACTCATCATTGCTTTCATCTTCTCCAAGCTCACTATCTTTCTTGCACAGCTGAGCACTTTTATACTGACATTTCCCAACATTCAATTTGCCTTCAACATCATCTAGTTTGAAACTCCCTTTAGAAGGCTTCGCAACTTTACGTTCATGACTATGGTCGCCATCGTGATGGTGAGGGGAACAACCCAAGGGCTGCAAATGGTTTACTCCCAAGACAGACCCAGCCTCAGCACAATTAGTACCATTTTCGACATTCATCTCATCGTCAACAGTGTCTTGTGTTACCATGTCACTCGCATGGCTGACGTTTTTGGAGTCTTCTCCGTCAAAGTTAACACTTTCGTCTTTCATGTCTACATCAGAAGCATACAGCTCCATGTGCAGCTCGTCAACCATTTCCGTTGACTCCTCAAACAATCCATGGGCAGGATTCAGCTTTGTGGAAACATTGACATGTACTTTTTCATTACCATCAAGTTGCTTCTCATCTCCACCGCGCCCTTCACCGAAGTTTCTCAGGGCTCCAACAGCACCAGCCTCTGATCTGCCACTAGATTCTTCTAGTGCTTCATCGGGATCGCGTTCCCCACCCTCTTCTAGTGTACCACTACCACGGCTGCCAACACTATCAGAATTACTCTTTTTGCTAATTGGCTTTCGCTGTTTATATTCTACGTGGTCGTTAGATGAGAAGCCCTCAAAGTCAAGCGATGAATCGTCCTCCATGAACCCCAAGAAGTCAAAGTCACTCACAAAATCTGCAAGGAAAACAATGCCTGCTCAATGATAACAAAAACTAGATGTTTTAACCATAAATATGAATTTGATGATATAAGGTAACACTTATATTCCAGCATATTTCTCTCATGTTAGCAGAAATCCATCCGCTAATGAAAATAATCTATGTTGTGTAAGATCTTTTCTTAATACTTAAGCATCCATCTAGCTTGATTTCATTGTGCTTCTAATTTTCAATATATTTATTTAATCTTACTTGATCAATACAATGGCTCCCATCTAAAAAATAGACCAGAGCTACACCTGTCATGGTTGCAACAGAAACACCAATTCAGCACTCTACAGACCCACGTTAAATAGGTAAATGTACCAAAAACAATTCATAATTTGCTCAGTAGTGGTAGTAGCAATACAGGTCTGCTAGCATTTCAGTAACTTAGACTACATTGCACTGAAACCCTCATAATTCAAATAACAATGTTCATTTCACCTCAACCAAAAGTATAATACGACCATTATTACGGTGATTGTCAAAACCATCATAACAAAGTAAGGTAACAACTGTCACTGAATACCTTCATTTCACCTAAACCAAAAGGACTTTACGATCGTTATTACAGTGGTTATCAAAATTATCCTTACAGAGGATTGTAACAACCTCCACTGAATTCCTTTCAACTGTCACACCATCACTAACCTGCCCCTCAACTCACCCATTGACTGATAGCGCAACTTCTTGCGTTGGTGCCCGGACAACGCTCCCGGCCCTGCTCGTCTCTGCAACACAAAAATATTTCAATACTTCAAAGCAGCATTGAACCACAAAAATATTTCAATACTTCAAAGCAGCGCTAAACCACAAAAATATTTCAATACTTCAAAGCAGCGCTAAACCACAAAAATATTTCAATACTTCAAAGCAGCGCTAAACCACAAAAATATTTCAATTCTTCAAAGCAGCGCTAAACCACAAAAATATTTCACTACTTCAAAGCAGCGCTAAACCACAAGAATATTTCAATACTTCAAAGCAGCGCTAAACCACAAGAATATTTCAATACTTCAAAGCAGCGCTAAACCACAAAAATATTTCAATACTTCAAAGCAGCGCTAAACCACAAAAATATTTCAATACTTCAAAGCAGCGCTAAACCACAGAAATATTTCAATACTTCAAAGCAGCGCTGAAACACAGCATACGTGCTAGTTGTTCCTGCAAATTCTTTGTTGCGAGATTAACAACTTAACGAGGATGTGTGACACATTCAACTTGCATGGAAAGTCATTCAAATAGCTGTAAAAACACAGGAACAATGGCTATACATATTTTCATCACTTCTTTGAACATCACTAAGAATCTGTCCTTGGATATGATAACTTTTAGCATCAGCATATTTGTTATTTCTAGAGTAATAAAGAAAGAGAACTTAATTGCAAAGACTTTTGTTGAGAAGTTAACTACCAAATTGTACCAAACTTGGTTAAATTGAATAATGATCAATTCACATATGAGCTACAAAAGAATAGTGAGATTTATTAGAGATATTGAAGGTACAGATAGATTATTATAGAACATTAGTTAGTTTAAGCCTCCCTATCAAAGACGATCCAAAGAGAAGAAGGAGAAAGGCACCATTTAGTATGGAGTTAAGGGAACGCAGAATCTATGTTAAAGAGCATAGAAACAGTAAATTAAGAAAGAAGATTATGAAACAAGATCGAAGTTGAAGAAGATAGTAGTAGGTGCTGAAAAACAGGACAGCAACAAACCGAAAAAAGATGATTCTCAACATAATAAAAACATTTTATCTCAACAATATAGAAGACCTACCTAAACCTCAGCTAAGGCTCTCACATTTTCCCCCAGGGAGAGCTAATTCCTTTAGATACAACAGTTGCATCCCTCTGTGGATTATTGACGGTACAATTGGCGCATAAAAAGTATAGATTTCACTGAAACGTGAATTTCTTACACAATTATGTAATATCCTTTAGTGTCAACAAAAGCACAGGCCAGGACCTCAAGTGGAAGAATGCAGATTAAAAACATAATTTATCATCATTACTTCACTTGTTCACGTCTCACGTTTTTCTGCAAATGAAAATAATAGCCGCTGACCTCGAGGAAAATGCAGTGTGGCAGGAAAATTCCCCAAAACAAGGGAAAATGAAGCTTTGAACAGCAAAACGCTCGATAGAAAATCCCCATCAAATACTACCAATAAAACGTCTAGCTAACGCAAAATGATGAAACGAGTGTAAACTCTCCGCAACCAGTGGCAAGAAAGGCACACGTGTCACAACCTACCTCACGACAACCGCCCTCCAACAGCGGGCAACCCTCCCTGCCACAACACCAGCAGACGACGATCACGAGACTCAAAGCCACATTTTTAACACGTTGACAGCGACGTGAGCCACCGGTGTTACACGGGGGAATTTCCATAATGCTTCTGACCAACCAGCAGTCACAAATTCAATTTCCATAAATAATTAACCGAAACTAAATAGTGGCAAGAGCCAGTTAATGTTTGTTATTTTCAACAATGCTTACTACAATTGACTTTCAATTTGAGTTGAATACTGAACTTCAGTTTTAACAGTCACAGTCAAAGTGTTAAGATCATACTAGACTTTCAATGTGCGTTAAACTCCCTGAAAATGGTCGCACGTAACAATGCTCTGGAAATACAGCAGCGGCAACACAGAGCAGCAGCGGGCGTTACCCTGGAGAAAGAAGCAGGCCTGATGGACATAACAAATGCAACAATACTCTAGAAATACAGCTACAGCAGCGGCAACACAGAACAGCAGCGGGACTTACCCTGGAGAGAGAGGCAGGCCTGATATACTCGAAAGGCGCACCCACGTTGTGCTGCACGCGCGTGAAGTCAAAGTGCGTCAGCTTCAGGTGGTGGTCGGGGCCGGCAGCGCGCACTGCACGGGGGGATGTGAGCTGTTATTCTATTTCCACATCAATGAGTTATTTAACATAGTGAGTGAGAGTTTGCATATAATTTGGAGGTGAATGAGGCATTTAACTTGGGAGAATGAGAGCTGTCGTTCAATTTGAAAGTGAATGAGTCATTTAATTTGGAGGTGAATGAGTTATTTAATTTAGGGAGTGACAGTTCTTATATAATTAGAGGTGAATAAAACCTCATACAAATTGAAGAAGTGAGAGTTCTCATAAAGTTGGAGGAGTGATCCTTCTCACATAATTTTAGGGGAATGGTGGTACTCATATAATTTTAGGGAATTTCGAAATAATTTGGCACAGAAATTTAGCTATATTTAAGGGGGTGAAAGTTCTCATATAATTTGGTGGGTAATGAGCATAAAAAAAAGCGCATCTCAAGCAATTTCAGATAAATGAAACAAATGAATTTGTCGTACAAGATCTTATTTTGGGTATCAACTCAATGAGTCTTCAGTGAACACAAAAACGAACATTGTTGAATGTTAACAAAGTTAAGGCAATAGAAATAGGTGACAATATCCAAAGCAAATCAGGTAGTAGTGGGACAAATAAAAACCGGCCAAGAAAATTTCTTACAGCACTGACAGCAAAGATCCCACAATATCAAGGCTGAAGACTACTGCAGAACTTGAAATGAATCCTAAAACAGTTAGAATGGCTATACATCAACACTTGTCCATTCTACACTAAAACGTCAAGGCTGCTCCTACCGATCTCAATGAAAACAAAGTGGTAAAAGGTCCTGAAATACTTCTGAGCTCATGCAGCCACTGTGAAGGTGTTTCCACAAGACAGAAAATTTTTGTAGCGGACGCCGTACATAACAGCCGCAGTGACCGTTTCATAGCTCAATTATCAGCTGATGTCAAAGTCACTTACCACACTACACATCCAGCTCAGATATCTCCACAGCTTGGTTGCCTCTGACAGCCAAAAACATGACACTATATTTTTCTAAGAACAAAGATTCGTGCTCACATGCACTACACGGTTCTCAGGCATCAAGTCTTGCAGTGGAGAAAAAAATAATATAAATCATGGGGAACTGAGTATGAAGTTAGAAATAATAGGTAAAAACTGAAAGTCTGCAGAGCTAATTTTGACAATTATTGATCATCTCTCTGATGAAGCTTCAGGCTTTTGTTAAACCCAGGCCTGGGCTCGCCAAATTATGGGCTTCTTCCTTAAACATCGAGTCTATTAAGACCGTCATTAAGGAGAAGCAATTAAACAATTTTACAATCATAAGCTTTGTAATTTTTACACATTTAGGAGTATTTATTGAAGATGTGGGCTAACACGTTGAACTGAGAATTTATTTTTTCTTTTTTTACGAATTTCATTGTCTCTCATTCCCAGCCCAACTTTTTTGCTGAAGCATCTTCGATTATAGCTACCAAAGCAAAGATTACACTCAGGCGGCTAGAATTATAAATGTCTAGGCGAACAACTTAAACTGCATGGGGTATCAATGGCTTATGTGTAATTAATAAATAAATTTCTAAAATTTTGAATATTTTGCCAAACTCACTTTCCGAACATGCACATACTAACTACAGCATTGATGTCCACATACACAGCAAACTCACTCCTACCAACAAATTAAAGAGTTTGTCTAACATTCACCAAGCACCAGCACTTGTGTTTACCACAGCATGTACCGTCATCCACACCTAAACAACTGCAGAATGTGTTATCATGTACACGCTAGACAACATCATGCATTATCATCTACACACTAGACAACAGCATGTATTATCATCTACACACTAGACAAAAGCATGTATTATCATCTACACGTACAAATGTAACATGTATCATCATCCTCACGTTGTGATTGCCATATTTTACTTGTGATTGTGTCAGGTCAAACATTTTCCCCTAACCATTCTGCTTTTTGTGCAGCTTTCAGACTATAATGAACAATTAAAAGATATTATATACGAGGGTTAGTCAAAAAGTTCTGAGACAAATGTCATAATTTTGAACTGAACAGAGATTTTCAAGTTTTTACAAGTTGTAACTTGTCTTCGGAGCTTCCTTGATAACTTGCAGCTGTCTCATCAGTCTATGTCAGGTCAGCATCGAGAGAGAAATTTTCTCAAAATAGAAATTTTCAACTCTTCAAATAGCAAATTTTGAGATCAGAGCTAACGTCAAATTTTTAACTAAACTGAATTGGAAACCTATTAAGATCATCAAAGCTTTACAGCAGGTTTATGGAGACTCTGCACCATGTAGAGCAGTCGTTTATGATTGGATTAAGCGCTTTAAAGAGGGAAGAGTCCAACTTGATGACCACCCACGAGGAGGAAGACCCACCACAGCAACAAATGAAGAAAACATCTCTCTTGTACAGAACCTAGTAGAACAAGCTCCCCCCCCTCCTCCACCCCCCTAATTCTATCAGGAAGGCATTTACAGGTAGAAACATAGATTACAAAAGTGTATAGACAACAATGGAACTTATGTAGAAAAATAAAAGTAATGAGTTGTTAATAAAGAAATTATGGCATTTGTCTGAGAACTTTTTGCCTACCCCTCGTAATATATGGTAATTCTGAGAATAGCTGTGCATACCCATAGATTTTTCATGGTGATTTGTCACTGGGGGGAAACTCCAAACCAAGAGAACATCATATATTCCTGCCTGTATGTGCTTGATAGGGTCTGCAAGAATAGCAATGCTACCATGTGAGTATGATCACTGGGCTTTCATGTTGTGAACGTGCTTAGCAGTGGTGTGTCACAACAGCGTACTAACCTAACACATATCATCATCCATACGTACAAATGTGACATGTATCATACATGCATACAAACGTAACATGTATCATCCATGCAAACAAATGTAACATGTATCATCATCCATACATACAAACGTAACATGTATCATCATCCACACATACAAATGTAACATGTCTCTTCATCCATACCTACAAACGTTACATGTATCATTATCTACACTAATCATACATCCCCACATGGAAAATAAATAACTCAAAATTACCATTCTCAAAAAGTGCAGTAAAAAAGTGCAAATAACTATAGATAACTCACAGTGGTGGGCTATGCCAGCAGAAGACCTGAACTTCTCCTTGCGAGGTGAGTAATAATAAACGTCACAGAGTGGCCCGCTAGCAAGGCGGTACACCACTTCTCTTCGCCAGCCTGAACGCAACAGGTAAACATAAATTAATAGGCCATTAAATTTTGCAGATATAAGATTGTTCCAATAAAAAGCATATAAAACACAGCCATGAATATTAATTCAGGAATAAATTGAAAGTGATTACAGAAACATATTTTTAACATGCTGCTTGCCATACAACCCATCGGTGGTTCGTCCGCAAGTTCTCCCTGCTGCAAATTGACCCAATGATGGTTCAATAGGATACGTTTAATAATCTTTTGAAATTAATGGTATTTAATAGTCCCAGTCAATGTTTAGTATTTATAAAAACTGACAACTTTTGGCTTTAAATTTGAGTTGAATATTGAACTTCAGTTTAACTCATTACAGTCAATGTATTAATACTCTATAAGGCAGGAGATGTTCAAAGACATGAAGTTATATATGGCACATATTTCTGGATAAATTTTCTATCTACATCATTAGCCCAACAGTATACACATTTGTGCGCTATGTCAGAGTCAATGATGACCTTTGAACATTGAAGGAGTCAAATACGTACTGCTCATCACAAAAGCCATTATTGGAAAAAAGGACTTACAAGTACATTAAAGATAACAATATAAAAACTGTGCCAAATCATAGTAGTGTTTTCAACCACTGCTTCTCAAACCAAGAAAAAAATATCCTTTGAGTTTTAAATATAAATTAGAACATGTTCTTAGATTCAATTGAATTTGCTTGGTGAGCAGCGGTATGAAAAATTAGATGCATGCAGGATTCAGTGTTAACAATACAAGCCTTGCATGCTGATTCATAAGAATTAATTAATAAAAAGGAAAATTTATATTTTTCATGAAATTTTGTACTGGCACACATGTATAAAATTAATCCCTTAATATAAATCGATACTCCAGTACACACTAATCTTAAATATATAATGCTAACACATTAGCTGCAATATGACCCACCGGTGGGTCATATTGCAGTTAATGAAATTGATTATATTGCAGAAATGCAATAAAATGGGTCAAATTGCAGAAATGCAATGAAATGGGTCATATTGCAGAAATGCAATAAAATGGGTCATATTGCAGAAATGCAATAAAATGGGTCATATTGCAGATATGCAATAAAATGGGTCATATTGCAGATATGCAATAAAATGGGTCATATTGCAGAAATGCAATAAAAAGGGTCACATTGCAGAAATGCAATTAAATGGGTCATAGTGCAGAAATTCAATAAAATGGGTCATATTGCAGAAATGCAATAAAATGGGTCATATTGCAAAAATGCAATAAAATGGGTCATATTGCATATTGGTTCATATGATGTGTTAGATACTGAAAACTATGAATTTAAAAGCATTACAGTACCATTTCTCCAAAAATCCATACCTAAAAATTTTCACACACCACAACAACTGGTATTAACTGTAGTTCAATCTATATTAATTGCATATATTCATAAGAAAATATCTCAGTGAACTCTAATTGCTTGTAACAAAACCTGATCTGTCACAAAATCTACATATATTTACATAGACATAAGACATGTCAAATTTTTAGGTAAAAATGTAAGCACCAGAGACTGACCAGACAGGTAAGGCATCTCCAACTCCTTGGCATGCATCACGAAACGATCAGACAGGCATCCGTAGTTCTCCAGAGGAATATTGAGTCGTAAGCGCAAGTTTGTTCTCTTCAATTTAGCTTCCTCAACATCAAAAGAATTTTCATCGGACCTTTTTCTGAACTTTTTGGGGCGGTCATTGGCAAGTGTGCTCGAGCCTGCAGCCTCTTTATCCATTAAAATTTTAGCCGAAGATCCTGGCGCCTTGATGGCTGGTTGCTCCTGGAAAGCCTGAAGATGCTTCCGCTTTGTGTACTTGCGCTTCTGAGGGACGCTCTTGCTAGGTGAGCAGGAATCCACGCTGGCTGCTGCCCTGAAATACAACTAAAATGCTTGTATCCAGTCTACACACAAGAAATATTGAATGATTTTTACCGTACACAATGCAATAAAATTTTAATCCAAATGAAATCATTTTACATCCAAGCATAATGCTTAGATGTAAAATACTGGTATCTAGTCTACACACAAGAAATATTGAATGACTAGTATACATGACCCGATAGAAATAGCGAGATTTGATAGTTTCATTTAAATAGTTTCAAGATATCGATGACAAACAAATAGATCCATTCTAATGGTACCTGCGATTAAATTATTCTTGTACTTGTGCACTGGTGTAACTCATATCACAGATACGGTCACTGAGCATCCTTAAGAACTTCACAGACACATGCACCAACTAAGCAACAACAAACTGTGTATTATTTAATTAACATAAGGCAAGAAGTTTTTGAAAAAATTTGCAATACTTTTTTACTTCTGATAAGCTGTATTTTCATGTTTATAATTTCATTTCTCGCAACATTTTTTGACTTATAAACAAAAAGTGCACGGATGTCAAGTTTATTATATAATTTGAATGGTATCTAGGATACCAATCAAGCAAGCAGATTCCCATTGTAATAAGATGGGAGAAATTATGCACACAAAAAAGTATATCTATTAACTTACAAACTCAAGGAGGCATCGAGTGTTTTATTATACCATACGTCCCACAAAAACCCGAACTGAGTATACATTTTTCCGTATCAGTAATACTCGCAATTATCAGTAGTAATCAGTAATACCCATAATTATTAGTAGTAATCAGTAATACCCGTAATTATCAGTAGAAATCGGTAATACCGCCTAATTTTGCTTGAAATTAAATGCACATGGTATTCTCATGATGGTATTACTGATACGGGAAAATAAATACTTGGTTTGGGTTTTTGTAGGACATACTTTATGGTATTGATTCTTACAGACCACAAGGATGCAACAAGTTTCAACCCACATGAAATTTTTTGACATCTAAGCACAAAGCCATAAGTGTACACCCCAATGCAAAGGATGCAATAAGTGTACGTATAATTGTGCCCTCGAGAGCTGAAAGAATGAAGCACCACACTTGCCTGTCCTCTGTGCTCATACTGCAGTCAAAGAGATTGATAAACTCAGGAAGAAATTACTGTAGGTCACTGAGCTTGAAAACAAAATCAAAATGATTGAATTTCATTTTAGAAGAGAAAGTAAAACAAAGAAGTTTATTGAAATTTTAAAAGGTGAGGAGTTTTTTTTGCAACACTTGAATAGAAGTCAAGCTTCACTCTCACGAGTCAAGATTGGTTGAAAATATATACTGGAGAGTAAAGAATAACAATTTTATTCTATATTTTTCAAAATAGACTAAAATACCATTTCTAGTTAAAAAAATCCTAGAATACACATGAGGCTATTTCTACTTCAAGCAGGAATGAATCTGAGAAACTGCAGGCATGATTCACTTACTTGGAAGCTACATTCAAGTTCATTTCCTGAAGGCGTTTCTGTTCATGTTTGTCTGCCCTGGAGACGAGGGCTGTGTAGCGCTTGTAGCAGGAGGAGAAGCAGCAAGTCTCCCTACTGAGTGGACTCTGGCAAAAAGTTTTGCGGAAGAGGCTACTCACAGCACCCTCAGGCACAGTGGTGGTGGGGTCCATGCTCAGCTTCAGAACGCAGTTGTACATCTCAGCAGGTGAGTTATGGAGTTCTGAACCCAAAGTGTCATCTTCTGAAGATTTTACTCCATCATGAGTGACAATCTCATTACAACTAACACCATTTTCATCCATGAACTTGCTGCTATTTAAAATGAAACTGTTTACACTCTCAATAGGGTCTATCTCAGGGTTCTCTGAACCATGATCCAAAATGTGCTCAAGCCCATCCAATGCAATAGGAGAAACATCATACCTGGGGATGTCATCAGCTTCTCTGGCTTGATGGTCAATAAGATTGTTTGACATGGGTATTCCCTGATGATCAAACAAAGCTTCAGTGTCATCAACGTCCGAAAATAACACACTAGGGCTCTTTGTAGGTGGTTTCAGCTCACTTTTATCTTCAGGCTGGCTGTAGTTTGCCTGGCCAGTTGTGAGCCAGTGTGTGATGACATCTGACATGGCAAAATGTAGGGCTGAATCCTGTGACACACTTTTCTTCCCATAGCCCAGCACAGAACACGTACTCTCGCAGCCAGCGAGAGCTGCTTTTGCAGCAGCAAACATGGCCTCATCTATGGAGTCCTCTTCATTTTCAATTTTTACCATTGGAGCTGTAGTACTTTTGTTGGGCATACTATTGCAAGCTGATGAAGTAATACTTTTGTTTTCAGACATTTCAGACCTGTTACCCTCTTGATGAACACTTCTTTTGAGCTTAAGTTCACTCTCAGCTTGCAAATTCTCATTGCAAGGGACATTTGCCTGGTCCTGATTAATTTCACCATAGAAATTATCAGAATCAAAACTGGTTGCCTTGAAAAAATCCACAGCATCACTAAGAGCATCTTGTAAACTGGGGACAGCGTCAGACACTGGTGGCAATGTTTCATGGACCTCAGGCACAGCTATATGATTTTCACAATCTTTTTCAATGATCTGATTAGTACTGCTTTCCAAGTTAGATAGCATTTCCGTTTCCTTATTAACTAGCTTATCTTCAGCTCCAGAAGTGAACTGTTTTTCTAGAACAACAGGCTTGTTCTCTTTGGTTTCACAATCATCAGGCATGGTCTCTTGAAAGAAGTTGAGAGCATCATTTAAGGCATTTTGTAGATTTAGGTGCATTTCTTTTGCTTGTGTTGAGTTGTTGGGTCGTTTTTTCAGGACCTTTGGAAGAGAAGGAACTTCTTTGTTTTGAAGTTTGGTTTCTGAATGTAAATTATTAGTCTTTTCAGAAACATGAGGTTTTGAAAGAGGGCTGTGAGAATTGACTTTAGATGGTAAATGGAGCATAGGTTGAGATAAGTCCATTAAAGAATTGGACTCCCTGCTTCTGGATGGTGTTGATGTTAAAGCAGATTTAAAGGTAATAATTGTGTCTCTGCTATGAGAGGTTGTGTCAGATGTTTCAGCCATGTGAGGTCTCTTGAGGGAACCATGCAATTCCAATGATCCACTACAATTATCTTCCAAATCTGATTCTCCACATGACTCAGCTGTGTCAGTGAAGCCATAAACTGACTCACTGCCACTGCTAAAGCCACAGAACGATTTGCTTTCCCCTGAGTTGGTGGATTTTAGTTTCTTCAACACACATAACTGCTGGTTCGATGTAGACACACTTAGATCTTCTTCAGGAAATCCATCAAATGACACTGCTAATTCACTACACTCACTCAAAAAGGAAGAATCTTTCTTAGGACTTTGACTGTCCTCATTCATTTTCTCTTGTTCATGATATTGGTCCTGAGCTTTGCAGTGAAAGTCCATTTTGGCAGAACCAGAAGCGGTCAACAATTTACAACTAGAAGCAATATTCCTCACTCTTGGGATTGAATGAGGCTGATTATTTGTTTCTGGTTCTTTCTTGTGTTTGGCAGAATTCAAATTAGAGTTTTTCTTCCTATTAATTGGTGTCATTTTAACAGTACCAGGATCACCATTGGAATCAAAATTTGTGGAAAGCTGTATTGACAGAAGAGCTTTATAGCTGGGGGTTCTATTTTTTCTTTTAATAGAATCATACTTGTTAAATAAACTTACATCCATGATAAAGATGACAACTTGAAAAATAAAAGGAATTAGAGCCCACAAACAGGGCAGGAGTACAAAATCTTAATTATAACTTTGTTAAATACATTCCTGACTATTATTGATTCTTTGATCTGATATGAAAAAATGGGGAAATTTCACAAAACAATGAACATGCAATGTTCTACTCAAAAAATTTTCATACAATTTTTGAGCTGTGTCTACATAAAAATAATTACAATGGCCACAGAAGTAAAAATCTATTCCCACAACACTAACATCTGAGAAAGCTACTCATGCATTGTAACTAGAGATGCAACTCAAAAAAAAAATTGCTGTTTTTAAAAAAAAAAAAAGCATTTTTTTTTACAAAAAAAACATGGGCTAAAAAACGTGGATATTTTGGTTTTTTTTTAATATTTTGTTTGAAAAGAGCTCAGCAAGGAAAAGAACCCCTTTACATTATTTATTTTCATGTCAGATTATAAGATAAAACAGCATACTTTTTAATTCATGGTTTTCTATGGTTGTATTGAATTTTTTATTTTCTGTGGTTTCATGTTTTGATATTTCATTTATTTTACAATGCATGTGAATCACTTTCAACTTCCCAAATAGTGTGTTGTAATAATATATCTTTACTTATGGTCATTGATAAAAATGTGACAAAAAAAAACCATGCTGTTTTTTTTAAAACATGTCATTTTTACAAAAAAAATGACTAAAAAATATGGATTTTAATATATTTGTGACAAAAAAAACCAATGCTGTTTTTTTACAAAAAAATCTTGACTTAAAAAACATGGGTACTATTATCTTTTATGTGACCAAAAAAAACTTGTTTTTTAAAAAAAAATTTTTTTTACAGAAAATCATGACTAAAAAATGTGGATATCATTATATTTTATGTGATCAGAAATCTTAATGCTGCTTTTTTGAAAAAAACATTGTTTTTTTCAGAAAAATCATGACTAAAAATCATGGATGTCAATATATTTTATTTTGACCAAATATAACCATGCGGTTTTTTTAAAAACATCTTTTTTACAGAAAAATCATGACTAAAAATGTGTTTACTAATGTCTTTAATATGATCAAAGACCAAGCTTTTTGTAGAAAAATGTTTATTTTTTATATAAATAGATTTTAATGATTTTTTGTATAAAAATTTTTTTTTTAAAAATAGCATGGTATTTTTTGATTAGATAAAATATATTAATATCCATGTTTTATATATATGATTTTTTTATATGAATTTTTTTATAAAAAAAACACAGTTTTTGTGGTCACATAAAATATATTGATATCCATTTTCTTCATAGAAGTCATGACCAAAAAATGAATGTTAATGATTTTTTGTATAAAAAAACCTGTTTGGAAAAAGATGATTTTTTTGGTCAAATTAAATATATTAATATCCATATTTTTAAGACATGCTTTTTTGTAAAAAATGGTCAATATGCAGTTTGATGCGCTCACGGAAATTAAAAATTCCGCACCAAAGAATCACTAGGAACACATTTAAAAACATTTTACAAGAATCTTCTGCTTGCAGATGCGTTATTTTCAAGTTATTCAAGTTTTGAATTTTGGTCTTCCATAGCAGTTGCGTTGCACGGTTGAGCTGTTAGAGTACGCTTGGGTACCTTGTAATTTATTATTGGCTGAATACTAAAATTGATATGCAGTTGACATCAGTTTCAATATGGCGACCACCGTAGAACATTAGCAAAATCGTAGGAGTGATAACTGTACATTCAAGTATTCACTTCCCCAGCCCCGCTGGTATTTTTGGGTGATAACGTTAATTGCGTTGTTAACTAAAACACCCTAGAAGTGGGTTCAGGCTCCGCAGGGTTGGCTAATAATGAATTAAAAGTACCCAAATGTACTTTAACAGCTCCAGCTTAAGCGCACAACTGACTGGAACTGCTATTAAAGACAAAAATTTTGAAGTTAAATAACTCAAAATTAATGCATCAGCGAGCAGAATGTCATTCATGTAAAAGGTTTTTAAATGTGTTCCTTTAGTGATCCCTTGAAACAGAATTTTTAATTTCCTTGAGCGCATTAACCCTTTAACGCCCACATTTTTATACTCATATTACCGTTATCACAACCACTATCACTAAGCTGACACTAGCATTAGGTAGTCACTGTCATCAAGATGTGGAAGGAACTGCCACTTGGCAGTGAAGTTCAAAGGACACATTAGTGAACAAATTGAATAAGAAATACAATATATTATCGTTATTTTTGAAAGAGGACCGTACAGTCCACTTGGGCGTTAAAGGGTTGAACTGCAACTTGACTAAAAAATGTGAAAAAATCAGCATGGTTTTATGGTCACATAAAATATATTAATATCCATGTTGTTTTACAAATAGTTTTTTTTTAAACATGATTTTTAAAAAAAATCGTTATTTTTGATTTTTAATTTTTTGGTCCCATGAAATATATTAATATCCAGTTTCTTAGTGATGATTTTTAGTAAAAAAAACCTGTTTTTTAGAAAAAACAGCATGGTTTTTTGGTCACATAAAATACATTAATATCAATGTTCTTCTTTAGTGGTGATTTTTTGTAATAAAAACATCAAAAGGAAACCATACAGTAAAAGTGGCGGCAGATAACCCACAATTACTAAGAGGAGTCTTGAGAGGAACAGCAGGAGCCACAAAAATGGCTCCTGCACAAAGATGGCTCCTTTATTCAAAGATGTTCTGTGCACAAGGTGCACAGAAACAGGAAGCTAAGAAAGAAGTTCATGAAATAAGAAAAAGTTGAAGAAAAAAGAACTAGGTGCTGAAAAACAGGACAGCAGTGGACCGGAAAAAGATGGTCCGTAACAATACAAAAACTTATTCTATTTCAACAAAAGGAAGCCTACCTAACCTTTAGCTCAGGCCCTCACATAGTCCCCCAGGGAGCGCTAATTCCCATAGATACAATATCTGTTTCCCTCTGAGGGGGTATTTCCGGAGCATCCCGCTAGTTGATGCGCAAGGTCGAGCATCATCCGAGAGCATCTCTCGCTCAGTTAAAGACATGCTGGCGATGTGGGGAAAAGCTGTCAAATTTCATTGAAAAGAAACACCCAGAAAAAATGACATCTGGTCATGCTTCAGTGCTCTTAAATACTTGTTGGTCACATTTTTTAAAAATTTTGAAAGGTAGGCATAAGCAAAGTTCTTTAGATACATTTTACTTGAAAAGAGCTGCAAGTGAAAGTGCAGAAAGTGCAGCCAAGAAGGCAAAAACGAGTGATACATAATCAAATTTACGCAAATGTTAACCTATTTTAAGTTTAAAGTTAAGTATATTGTTTTACGTTTTTGGTTTCATTTAAAATAAGGAAAGTGTAGTCTTGGTTTTAAAGTTACAAAAAATGTTTCAAGTTCTAAAAAGCCATTTACGTAGCTGTCTACAGTGCCTGCATCCCTTCCCCCTCCCTCCTCCTTGCCGTTCACCTTTGTTAGCTGCACTGGTCTGTTTCCAAGGTAAGACTATTATGCTAAATAACTCTTTATTTCATATTCTGTTATGTATTTGCAAATTATGCATGTTTATTTGTTTTTTAAAAACATATCTTTATTCATAATTTAAAACGGTATGGAGATTTTTCATGTGTGCAGAACCGATTAAATCAAACTCAGTTAATTTAAAATGGGAGAAATTTGAGTAAATCAACATATACTCAAATTTCTCCCATTTAAAATAATTAAGTTTGAGTTGACCATAATTGAGTTTCCACTTTTGGATGCCTAAATATTGTTAATGAGTACAAAATAAACAAGTTTTCTTCAATGTACTTTCTGTCGCAAATGAGTATTTTACAAGTTATAGCGGTAAATGAGTTACCGGAACTCCAGTGTTTGAGGCGGGAAAAAATAAATAAGGGAAGCAAGCCCTCTATGACAAACGTAAAGAGGTTGGGTCTTGAGGGGGAGCCACAGTTCTGCTAGTGAAAATTATAAAAATCAAGTGAAATTCTAGTATGCATTAACATAGTTAATGAGATGACAAGTTATATTGTCGATGCGAAAGACTCAATTCGAATGTTCCCAGATACGTCAAACCCAACGTTTCCGTTAACGGGCTAGTCCATTCGAGTCTTCCCCATGTCATTGAGTCCATTTTGGGGTCTTCCCCTTCTTTTTGGCGCGCTTGAAAACACTTGATCATTCGATGTAATGGGTCTGTTACAACCTTTATTCATAATTTTCACTAGAAAAACAGTGGCTACCCCTCACAACCCAACCTCTTTACGTTTGTAATAGGATGTTAGCTTCCGTTATTCATTTAATTTGGCAAGATCGCTGCAAAAGCACACTGCAAAGTTGAATACTTAATTACTTCCCGCTCCAAACACTACAGTTGCGGTAAGTAATTCATTCCTATAACTCGTTCAATAATTATTTCCGACGGAAAGTGCATAGAAGAAAAGTGGTTCATTTACACATAATTAACTATGTTTAGGCACTCAAAAGTTAAAAATCAATTATGGTCAACTCCTCAACATTTGCGGAAATTTGTTTGACATACAAGCCGATTGACTTACAAGCTCAGTTCTGCAACAAATTAAACTTGTATCTCAAGGTACCACTGTACAAGTATTCATATTCAAGTATTGCGATGGAGAGTGCATAGAAAAAAAGTTGTTTATTTTGATCTAATTAACTATGGGTGTTAACATAGTTAATTAACAATTAACATAGTTAATTAGATCAAAATAAACAACTTTTTTTCTATGCACTCTCCATCGCAATACTTGAATATGAATACTTGTACAGTGGTACCTTGAGATACAAGTTTAATTTGTTGCAGAACTGAGCTTGTAAGTCAATCGGCTTGTATGTCAAACAAATTTCCGCAAAATTGGAAAATTGATTATGTTTCTCTCCTTTATAAATACCGATATTTCTAATAAAGCAGATTTTTACAAACGGTTCAAAGTTCCCATTTGAGTCCATGCATATTTAAGCATTTTCATATTTTAAGCAGCAGCAGACTATGAAAATGATTTACTAGAATGGATCAAATTGGGTGTATTTCCAGATCAATGAACAAAATTAATGGTAGCTATGAAGCGTTTGCCATTAATCGATTTTCAAGTTTTTGGTGCCTAAACATAGTTAATTAGATCAGAATAAACAAGTTTTCTTCTATGTAATTTTTGTCAGAAATGAGTATTTTAAAAGTTATAGCGGTATGTTAATTTTCATCTTTGATAATGAATGCCATCAAATAAACAGCTACTAATCGATTTATAAATTTTGTTGCTTGAATCACGGTAATAACATCAAAATATACTACTTTTCTTTTGATCACATTTTGCGGCAAATAAGTATTTTAAGAGTTAAAGCGGTAGGTTTAGTTTTGTCTATGATGAAGAGTACGTCGCAAGCAAGAGTCTACTGCAGTGTTGCCATCTGACGCGCTTGATGAATTACTTCCCGCTTCAAACATTGGAGTTGCGGTAACTAATTGACCGCTCTAACTTTTAAAATACTCATTTCCGACGAAAAGTGCATTGAAGACAAATTGTTTATTTTGATCTAATCAACTATATTTAGGCACCAAAAACTGAAAAATTGATTACTGGCAAAAGCTTCCCATTTACCAAATTAATCAAGTAGTTCATCAAATTCAAACTCCTTGAAAATAGTGCACACATACAATAAATTTTATAATAGATTAAGATTAACTGCCATATATCATTTTGATTCATTTTTGAGGTATGCTGATGTTGAAGAAAATTGAAACAGATTATACGGTAAATCTGAAGGAAAGAACAGTACCTAATCAATTTTATAAATTTCAATGCCTAGACATAGCTAATTAGATCGAAATAAACAAGTTTTCCCCTATGCACTTTCCGTCTGAAATGAGTATTTTATTAATTATAGCGGTAAATTAATGACCGGAGCTCTAGTGTTTGAAGCGGCAAGTAGTTCAAGGAGCGCATCGGACGGCAACACTGCAATGCAGTTTCACTTCCAGCACGCTCGCCATCAAAGACAAAACCTAAACTACCGCTACACCTTGTTAAATACTCATTTGACAGAAAAAATGTATAAAAGAAAAGTTGTTTATTTAAATGTTATTACTATGATTCAAGCACAAAAAATTCAAAAATCTATGAGTAACTGTTTATTCGAGCACACTCATCATCAGAGACGAAACTAACCCTACCACTATAACTCGTAATTTAATCTTTTCAGACGGAAAGTGCATAGGAGAAAATTTGTTTATTTTGATTAAATCATCTAGGGTAATTCATCAAATATCGAACAGAAACCACGTGTGTCTAGAAACAACCTTCATAAATTGGTAACTTTTGCTCTGAATAACTGTTGCGGGCCTCAAGATTATTCTTGAACAGTTGCTTTCTTGTTCTGTGATGTCGTTTTAAAGACAACGTAGATTGTTGGAATTTATTTATTGTTTTAAAAATCGAATTCTTCAATAACATAATTTCATCAATATCGAACATGAATCGAACAAGAATTTTGATTCGAACAGGATGGTTTGTCAATTAGTTCTCCTCGTATGGAACATTTGTTAGACTATTAGCACGCCACGTATGGTTTGTCTATTAGTACGCCTCGTATATTTTGTCCATTAATATGCCTCGTACGGTCTATCTATTTGTACACCTCTGATAGTTTATCTATTAGTACACCTCGTATAGTTTGTCAATTATTATGCCTCATATGGCTTTTCTATTTGTACACCTCTGATGGTTTGTCAATTAGTACTCCTCGTATGGAACTTTTGTTTTAGGACGTTCTATATTAAAAAACTTTTTAAAACCCAATATGTTGACATGTATCTCATGTGGCCACTTGGAAAATAAACGTTTTTCTTTCATTCTTTTTTTTCTTTGGTGCACTGGATTTTCTTGGAAATGCTCGCGGTGGCACAGTGGTTAAAGGATCGGACTTGTATGTTGGAGTCGCGGGTTCGTATCCCGGCGCTGGCGCTGCGATTTTCCCCGTTGGGTATAAGGGAAAGCTCAAGCACAATACCCCACTCGACCCAGGTGTCGGAAATGGGTACCGGCTTTACGGGGGAACCGTCATGGTGTCCTATATATATAGTGTTAGTTATAAGACATTTGAAAAACCAATGCTTAAGATCATTTGTATCAGGCTTGATTGAAAATAAAGCATCCCAAAGATGCCGATGTTTGTTTTGTTTGTTTGTTTGAAATAACTGTCTCATTACTTATTTTCAAGATGCATTTGAATGGAGAGTTATCAAAATTTGAATATGATGTTGATGTTTCATTTGCAGTGTTTGTTGAACCATCATTGTGATCATCAACCTGTGTGACCTTTTTTGGAATAGAGTGTAAAGCACTCGTCAATGAATTATTATTGATGCTTGCATCAATTTTCTTGGCAAGGGATTGATCATCAGTAAATGTAGCCAGACGAATCATTGATGATCTTGAGGGCCTTGGAACACCAGCAGCTGATTGATAGCCCCTCACCAGAATTCCCATCTTCAACTATTCAATGTTATTATCAAGCGTTAATACAATATTTTAATGAAATAAAACAGGCGTTCAATAGATCGATTCAGTTATTTAAAAGAATCAAGAATCAAAAAGCCTTGTTCGAGGCATAAATTCATGATTTTTAAGGAATTTTGATTCGAACACCTTTGTTCAGTATTTAATACTGACATGAAAAAGGAACTGAATGTCGAACATGGAATAATTATCAAGTTTTTGGCGGAAAAGAAAAAAATACAGTAACAGAACATCATATGACAACACTACTCTCTAGTTATGACGGGAGGTTGACGGTGACCCAACAACAATTAAACCGTCGCAATTTTCCCGAGGTGCGTAAGATTTTTCGAGTGAAAAAATCTGACCAATTTGTAAGGGTCGTACAGAAAATGCGTTCGCAACCGCTGGTAGCAGTTTGCAGCTCACAGAAATGAGTTTTTATCACTAAAATAGGAGTTTTAGATGTAAGATCACTGGCACTGAGCAAGTTTGGATGCTTACTAAATTTATTACGCGCATATTTCCAAAGTTGTTCGATAATCAGTTCAGTTTGATATTTGATGAATTACCCTATTTCATGGCACTGAAAAGTGGGAAATAAATTACTGTTCTTTCCTTCAGATTTACAGATTATACTACTAACAACTTACTCATGAATTAAAAAATTGCAACGATAGCCATAACTCATAATCAGGTTCAACTCAATTTATTATGATTTCCAATTTGCTTTTAACTTAAAACACGCTAGGCTATCATATGACCTAATATAATGTAGAAAAAAAAGCCCCTATGCATCAGAAGTTTTAAGCTTTTTCGGCATTTATCTCCAATTTTAGCAAGCAAAGAAGTTACATAGCACAATTTTATAGCATGTAATGCTTTGAAGAACGAAAATTAACCAAGCATAACCACAAAATCGCCGAGTTTCAAACAAAACAAACCCCAAAATTGGTCAAATGTTTTGCGGATACTACCTATACTTGAACAATCAAGACACGGATATTCAAGTAGTACCACGGTTCTCAAACTTCCTCACGCGAACAATACTTGACATACAAAAATAAACAATATGCCGTCAATGTAATAGTATGATATTTAATCACTTCAGTCCTATGATACATACAAGTTTTGAAAACAAATTAGAGCTCATTCATGACATCAGTGCAACAGATGTTAAGGAATGAATCAAATGACTCCCATCCCCTGGTAACATTCTGTTAATCCCAAGAATAAATTATTATGCTTATACGCACAAATATTTAAATAGAAAGAATGCTCGTAATAACGCATGAGTGAACTGTGGGATAATATATTAGTCTATAATCCATTAGTACACCTTCTATGGTTTGTCTCGTAGTACACCACTTGTAGTTTGTCTCAAAGTACACCTCGTATGGTTTGTCTATTGGTACACCACATATTGTTTGTCTATTAGTACGCCTCGTATGGTACGTTTGCCAAAGGCGTACGTTGGCCAAAGGCGTACGTTTGTCTTTTTTATTAAAATATTCCCACAGTAACTGTTTATGTAGAAACCGTAAATTTTCTTTAAACTTCAGAGGCTAAAGAACTTCATAAAGATGTAACCACCTTTATGGTTACAATACGAGAGGTCCACTACAAACTATCAAGCTAAGATTTCAAGGCTCGAACCCTTTACTTTTTACGGAAGAGGCGAACACTTTAACACCCTGGCCGCGCTGACTAAGCTTATGCATCATTAAGGAGTAAATATTAAAGACCATAGAATTATATTTTCAGTGCATTTTTATGGAAGCAGCTTCCAAAGAACGAGCCTAAGAATCGAATAAACGTTACGACTAAACATCAAATTTGTAAAGCAAACCTCGCTTGTGCTTTAATTACTGTCTACCTCCCCCTTTCATGTTAGTTGTAAAGTTGTTTTTTTTTCGTCAAAATAGTACACTTCTACGTCTATGGCGATCAAATTTAACCAGAAAAATCAGCTTGACGTTCTCAAGGGGCCCGGACGTCTACCCAGAATAAGGAATCGTATTTATTACTTTATTCGCTAGAAATATGCTTACTTCACAAGCTGTCATATTTGCAGAACAATCTGAGCATCGCAAGTGGGGGTGAGATGGGGTTGTAAAAGGGGGGGAGGGGTCCAATCAGCAGCCAGCGTTGACCAAGTGCATGTGGCCCGCCCCTGAATTTTTTGTGTTTTTTATTGCATTATTCAATGCAGAAGTCCTTATTTAACAAGCTAACGAAGGTTCAGGACGTTCTGTGCTTCGTGAGAGGGGGAAACGAGGGGGACGGGGGTGTACTCGAATGCAGCTGGTAGTGCCGGGCAGTCACCGCATTAGACATGAACCAGAAATATTCGGATTTTTTTGTTGGTCTATTTGATACAGACCCTTCTTGGTTTAAAATCTAACAACGCTACACAACGTTCTTTGCTTCGTGAGAGGGGGAAACGAAAAAGAAAAAAAAAAGAAAAACATTTTATTTCTAATAGAGATAGTACAAAATTCCTATCATTGGTTTTTAAAATATCTTAAAGTTAATACACTTAAGTGATACACACACATGAGTAATGTAATACTCATGAAAGAGGGAAGGGGAGGAGCGCGTCGAGGAGGACGCCGCACCGTGCGCTCCTAGAGCGGTGATATCTATATGTGATACCTTTTCAGGTGCTGATTCTTCAAAGAACCACAAAAAACACACAAGAAAAGATATTCATTTGTTTAGATAGATTTCAGAACGTCAACCACGTAAATTTTTTCAAGCACTATAGCTTGCAAATGAAAAAAATGGTTGAAAAATTCGCTTCCTGAACAGTTGAAGATAAAAAGTTCAAAAGCTATTTCCTCCAAAAGTTATTATCAAAGAGCAATAATTCAGGCCTATGAACTTTGGAACTTCTCCCCAAGTTGGGGAACTAATTGAGTTTGAATTTTCAAAGGCGTAATAGCGAGGGAATTTCTCAAGTAACTAGGAGGGTGTATTATTATTTTTAAGGGCCACCAGTGCTCGGGGTAGAGCACACTTAATTGATAACAAATGAATGAATCTGACTCAGAAGGGGTTTCTGTTTGGGTAATTCGAGTTGCCTTCCTGGCATCTATTTTCTCACTTGCACTATTGACCTCTGCAGGATAATGACGGAACTGGATATTCTCGCCTCGGTTTTTATTTTGACGACTCTGAGTGCCGTGACTACGGCAGCAGTATGGGGGTCCACTTCTTGAGGAAGGAGATCCGGGTCCAGTGAGTAGCCGCACTTCAGCAGGTGCCGCGGCTCGAGGGAATCCGGGGTGGATCCCGGCGAGAGTGGATTTGTTAGTGTAATATTCCGCAGGTGCGGTAACAGTTTGATTATATGAGTATATGAAGGAGGTAGTTATTTTCTGCTAGTGCCTTGAGGCTTTTGGTGGTTGATTGGTAGCCGTGTGGCTTAGTTGAATTGATTGCCGTGTGGCGAACAGAGTTTTGAGTGATGTTGATTGAATGTTGGAGGTGATTGTTTGTGTGTCGGCCTCCCAGGATCTTCTGTACGGGAGGTTAGTTTGGGTTACTTGTTCAAGCATGATAACACAAGGAGAGACAGTCGCTACGCAAGCCAGGCTGCGAGCTTTACTGCTGAATTACAGGATTGCCTCAAATAGAGGATTATATGCGGGTGCCTCGGCCCAATTCTGGCGCCTGAACAAGGGCGAGGCAGTCGCAACAATAAGTACTCGTATGGACAATCATGAATCTCCCTACATGCCCTTATTTTCCCAACTAGTATTCTCCGGGTACTATTAATCGTGACGCGTCGTGTACGATCATCTCCGGATTGGAGTGCAAGATTGATACATGAGATAAGAATATTACTGGGTAGGCAATGTAAGTTAGTTTGTCTTCATTAATATTAAAGGCTTCTGCCGCCCAATAATCACGCTTTGACTGCTATTTACAATGAGTATCTTAAGAGTTGGCAGTGTTTAATTCGAACGTTTACGCTAAGCCGCCATCGAGGGCTGGCTGTATTGGTCATAACTAAGGCTAGAATTGTCATACAGATTACTTGACTTAAGCTAGGAATTGTGCCAGAGAGGGCACGTGCAGTCTAATTATTGTTATTATTTATTATTATATGAGGAATGAAAGGTGTCCTACGAGAGGAGAGAGGAAGGCACCATTTGAAAAGGTTAGAGGGAACGCGGAATCTATGCACAAAGTGCACAGAATTGGTAGATGAGGAGGAGGATCAGAGCACAAGAAGGATTTAGAGAACATTGATCATGAGGATACCTATCAGAATAGTATTAGGCATCCTATGAGTTATAATGACAACAACCACTGGAGGTAGCCGCCATTGCCAAGAGGTCAAAGGAACAAGTAGCTACAGTTGAGGGCGACCAATTACTGGTTACACTAAATTTAGCCCCCAAATCAGATAGTTGGATGATTTCTGGATTAGAATTTCCAGGAGTTGGGAATTTAGAATATTCGGAGACTTTCCGAGGTAAGCATAATTACCCTAATTTAGCTAAATCAAGTAACGACTAATTATTGACATTTTTATATACACAAATTGACCTAACCAAAAATCAATAGTAAGAGTTGTCACTAAAGTGATTATGATAGGAATTCTGGCTACAGTTAATGATCAGGAAAGAATGATTATTTATGTGACTCGACTTGAGGTAAGTAACTACCGAGGGTATAATCTCTATTGTGTAAATAACCTATCATGGCTTCATTTCCCACGATATGACATTTAAACATTGACTAAAAATTCAAGGGAACTCCACAAATTAAATAGATCTGACTTACTAAACATACAAAACTTGAGAACACAATTGATTACAACTAGAACACACAAGAGATGGCAAAACCCTAATGAGAACATGGCGATCAATAGATTATTCCAATTCAATTGATTAGAGGCTTGAACACAACAGCAACTTTGCCTGGACAACTAAGGTGGCATGAGCAGTAACACTTGAGCCTAGGTCTCACTTAATTAATCGATTATGGTAAAAAAATCTACAGCATTTGCTAAATGCAATTGAACTAGAAAACTCATGTTTCCAGTTTTTCCTAACTGAAATCAACAATGTACAATGACTATTTAATTAAATTTACTAACTATCTATTCTTCAGAATCAAGAATTATTTGTGTTTTTCTAATTGATTATCTACCTAATTTAATTTAGAAACACAGTTGGGGCAATAATTGGTAATTGATGCAGGACTAGATGCATTCAGAAAAATACATCTGTGACTAAAAATAATTGGTGCTAGCCTAACTTGATAAAACATAAACACATTTTGAAATATTGGCCCAAAAATATTTTAGACAAAGAAAAGGAAATTCTAGCTTGATAAACAAACACCATACTGAATTTTGGCATGATAAATTATTTTTGATACAAAGGAGAAATCCTAACCTTGAGAGGAATAATATCACACTGAAATGTTGACAAAAAAATCATTTTAAGAAAAGGAGAATTTCTAGCCTGAATAAAATGCCATCATATAGAAATGTTGAAATTGAATTATTTTAAGAACAAAAGGGGAAAACTCCCTAAAAATGGCTTTACATTGAATCGTGAATTGTTTGCTACAAACTTTAAGATAGGATATACAACAATACACAAGGAAAAATGACCTGTGGGGAACCCAAATTCTGGTCAAGGAAAATCCTAAGCGTTTAGCCCTCTGGAAAATTTAGGCAATTTTTCTTAATACATACACAATAATATTATTGACGGTTTACAAATCATAAATAAATATAGTTACCCGTAGATCAGCAAAGTCACACACAATACTTTAATTCTCACCAGAGACAATTGCCCCTCTGGGGCCCAAACACTTAACACAGGAGCATCGAATACCAGAATAACGCCTCTCCTGAAAATGTCTCTCGGAACTTGGCAAATGGTTCTGCGTGAAAACGCGATGCGAGCTGACGCTCGAAAAATGTTTAAATATTTTTGGTCAAATTTTAATAGATTTCGGGGTAATGTTGAATGAAAATAGTGATCTAAAATTTTAAGAATGATTATGTTAACTTTATTTAATTTTTAGAAGATGGTTTTAATAATTTAAGAAATTTAGACTGAGGTGCGGCTGTTGGCGATCACTACAGGCCTCATTGAAAGGGCGAAGAGTAGCTGCATAGCTGGACGGAGAATCAACTTAAAAATTCATACTTTTTTAGTTACACTGAAAAATCTACGGAAAAGTACATGACTTTTCAGGGTAACCAAAATATATGAATTTCAAGTTGATTCTTCGTCCAGCTATGCCGCTACTCTTTGTGCATTCAATGAAACCTAAATAATTGCTCTACGATAATAATTTTCGGAGGTGATGGCTTTTGAAAATACCCTATTTTTTCCCCATTATCTCCGATATTTCAAAAATGGAAAAAAGTCTGGGTACACGCCCCGTATTTATTTTAAAAATACATACGTGTAGTGAACGCCTTCTGCCGCACTTCAGTCTAAATTTCATAAATTAATAAAACTACCTTCTAAAAATTAAATAAAGCTAACGCAATCATTATTACAATTTTAGATCACTATTGTCATTCAACATTACCCCGAAATCTATTAAAATTTGACCAAAAATATTTAAACATTTTTCGAGCGTCAGCTCGCATCGCGTTTTCACGCAGAACCATTTGGCAAGTTCCGAGAGACATTTTCAGGCAGAGGCGTCATTCTGGTATTCGATGCTCCTGTGTTAGTGTTTGGGCCCCAGATGGGGCAATTGAAGCTACGAGACACTTTACATTCCACTGCCACGTCACCTAACTTTACCTTGCCGATCATATCAAAAGGGTAAAATAACCCGGTAGCCAGACTTGGCAAAACAACTGCCTCCTTCATTGTTGCCTTTCTCACTTCTAATAAACCCCCATTACTGGACGGCAAGAGCAAGTATCCAATTCCTCCACCTCACTCAGAATTGAGACATCATTGGTTACAGCTAACCCAACTGCTGCATAACCTGCAAGTCTATATTCTAACACCACTAGAGGAATTGCAACTTACCGTCCTCACTTATCAGAGACGCTATTGCCGTCACTAACCACGGGATACCATTGCACACGACCTTCTCCACAATTACACTTCCGCATACCGACGCAGCTGTGAGCCTGTTGCAGTCCCTACTCAAGATCGGACGTCAACATCAGCGCACCTGGAAGACTCAATCTGACAGCCTCCAATAAAATCAGGCCAGAATTAAATAACCATATCTACTTTCTTATCCTTTCGATGGCCCAGTTCCGAGGTGAAAATTATAGTATTTTGTTTTTGATTAAAGACGCCGGAAAGATCGCGTCCGAACCCCTCACTCTTAACTTCTCAGATGTCAGATGCCGTAAATCATTCAATTAGCAATTAAGTGTGTTTGGAAAAACACTGGTGACCTCGCCCTTATGAAATGAACATCTTGAAATCGTTAAATTCCTCAATATTCAACTTTAACCTTCAAAAATCTAGATAAGCATAGAATGCAAACCGTTCTAAAGTAAAACTTGAAGTTCACACAAACATAGAACTTTACACTGGTGATAACCCAGAGTAGTTTAATCAGATATAAATACTCACCCGGACCACCATCGGAAGGATCAGGAGCGCATGTCTAGTGCTGTCAACTTCTGTGCATGGCTGACCTTGAAGGAGGTAGTTTCTTTCCTTACTCTCAGTAGCTAAACAGAGTATTTCCTCTCCAAACTCTTCCCTAATAATAAGTTATTGCTACTGCAGCCTATACTAACAAATTCTTCATGTTTATCCATTGCTACTGAAGCCATCTTTTACAAAACTCTTCATGCATTTCCATTGCTACTGAAGCAAAACCATAGGAGATCTTCTAGGATTATTTCCATTGCTACTGAAGCTCCTGACTAATAACCTTCATAATTTCCATTGCTACTGCAGCACCATTGCTACTGAAGCACCAAATTAAATAACGTGTACGAAACACCAACTTGTCATTCTGAGCAATTGACTTATTTTTTTTCTTCAAATATGTTCCCCAACCATAAATTTCAACGCTGTGATCGTTGCAAGGGACTGCCGGGTGTGCACTGTTGGTCTTTTGTAAGTTCCTCCGTATCCCAAATACCAAGCCCTTACCCGATCTCCCAATTTTTGTATCGCCGCCTGGTCGGTGTGCTTGTAGCCTTGGGGACGCCTGAGGAGCACGCACGTTGCCTAGGGAGGCTGTACAAACGACTTACGTCGCACATTTGCTGTATTTAACCGGCATATGTGTTTTGGGAAAGTAAGGAACTGATCTTTTATATTTTTTTTGAGGGCATAATGTCACAAACTTAGACTGCGATTCGCCCCAGGTCAACACCTGTCGAGCCAACGAATTCGTACTTGTCTTAGTTGATTGAGGTTCCTAAAGACGTGGAAAGCGACCAATCCTAGATTCCCCGGTATACCGTTCAAAGAACGCAGTCGGAGTTTGGTGATCCGGGTGCCTCCATTTCGGCGGACACTTCTAGCACGATTGTGCTCAGTGATGCTAACCTCACAGATTCTTTTATGGTCCCAGTTGGGGACCCGACCTGAAACTTTCATAGTTCTAGAGTTAACCTTCCACTATTTTCATCTATTTTCCCTCTGTCAAGCTTTCTTTTGGGAACTTCCCTTTTTAACTCCCTCGAGCATCTTACAAGTAACAGCTCCACTGTTACCAGACCTTTCGGTCTACATGCGTTGGGGGGTAGCTGTAGTGAACGCCTTCTGCCGCACTTCAGTCTAAATTTCATAAATTAATAAAACTACCTTCTAAAAATTAAATAAAGCTAACGCAATCATTATTACAATTTTAGATCACTATTGTCATTCAACATTACCCCGAAATCTATTAAAATTTGACCAAAAATATTTAAACATTTTTCGAGCGTCAGCTCGCATCGCGTTTTCACGCAGAACCATTTGGCAAGTTCCGAGAGACATTTTCAGGCAGAGACGTCATTCTGGTATTCGATGCTCCTGTGTTAGTGTTTGGGCCCCAGATGGGGCAATTGAAGCTACGAGACACTTTACATTCCACTGCCACGTCACCTACCTTTACCTTGCCGATCATATCAAAAGGGTAAAATAACCCGGTAGCCAGACTTGGCAAAACAACTGCCTCCTTCATTGTTGCCTTTCTCACTTCTAATAAACCCCCATTACTGGACGGCAAGAGCAAGTATCCAATTCCTCCACCTCACTCAGAATTGAGACATCATTGGTTACAGCTAACCCAACTGCTGCATAACCTGCAAGTCTATATTCTAACACCACTAGAGGAATTGCAACTTACCGTCCTCACTTATCAGAGACGCTATTGCCGTCACTAACCACGGGATACCATTGCACACGACCTTCTCCACAATTACACTTCCGCATACCGACGCAGCTGTGAGCCTGTTGCAGTCCCTACTCAAGATCGGACGTCAACATCAGCGCACCTGGAAGACTCAATCTGACAGCCTCCAATAAAATCAGGCCAGAATTAAATAACCATATCTACTTTCTTATCCTTTCGATGGTCCAGTTCCGAGGTGAAAATTATAGTATTTTGTTTTTGATTAAAGACGCCGGAAAGATCGCGTCCGAACCCCTCACTCTTAACTTCTCAGATGTCAGATGCCGTAAATCATTCAATTAGCAATTAAGTGTGTTTGGAAAAACACTGGTGACCTCGCCCTTATGAAATGAACATCTTGAAATCGTTAAATTCCTCAATATTCAACTTTAACCTTCAAAAATCTAGATAAGCATAGAATGCAAACCGTTCTAAAGTAAAACTTGAAGTTCACACAAACATAGAACTTTACATACGTATGTCAAATTTCAAAGACCTAGATCCCATACAACAAACGTGACACCTTCTGAGGTGTCTTCTCTTCACCTTCCGAGGAACCTGAAATTGCGGTAAAACCAAAACGGCCTCAAACTCAATGCATTATTTTTGGGTCAATGAATGCGACCAGAAATTCTACAAAATTTACGCTAACATTCGGAAAAAAATAAAATCGAGCCAGTAGATAAGGTAAAAAAATCTTGGTTTTTGGTTTGACAAAAATATGCCTTTTAAACTACAAGTAGAAACAATATGGAACGAAATTAGCGGAACCTTTTAATGTACTACCATCGCATTAAGAACACACTAGACGAAAAATCTTTGTTATTAGAGATTCATGAAAAACCGTTCATTTCCAAAAAAAGTTGATACATGAAATGCGTAAAAAATTGGATATTAACAATTTCTCAATGCAAAACGTCCTTATAAACGTACCATACGAGAGTTACTAATAGACAAACAATCTTCAGTACTATCGCGTTTGGATCATTACAGTCTCATATAGGGAGAGATAAGATAGAAAAACAGTTCATGTCCAATAAAGATAATACAAACAGCTCATCATTGGTTTTTAAAATATGTTCAAGTAAGGATCCTTGTATGATACACACGCATGAGTTTCGTTACACCCATGGGATTCGTAACACTAGTTATAGATTGATATCGTAACACTAGTTAAAGCAAATGATTGAGGGCAGGCAATGTATTCCTAATATTGCTTAATCTAGATTTGATAATATATGTAACTACAATTAAAAAGAAAATACACTTTTAGTGACGGTGCATTATTGAAAACAGTCTTCTTAGAGCACGCTAACATTAAAATACGAGCTCTGGGACTTCCGATATACGGAATTTTTTGAAAGTAAAACAGGTGCATTAAAATAATCTTGCGTCTCATGAAATTATATTAGATCATTAGTTTAGGCGTCCCTATCCGCAACAAAGGCGATTCAAAGAGAGGAGGAAATAAGGCCCCATTTAGTATGGAGTTAAGGGAATGCGGAATCTATGCAGAAAGGGCATAGAAACAGTACGATGAGAAAGAAGTTCATGAAACAAGATCAAAGTTCAAGAAGAAAGTAGTAGGTGCTGAAAAAACAAGACAGCAGTGAACCGAAAAAATATGGTCCGTAACAAAACAAAAACCTATGTCATTTTAACAAAAAGAAAGCCTACCTAACCTTTAGCTCAGGCCCTCACACTGTCCCCCTGGAAGCGCTAATTCCCATAGATACAATAGTTGTATCTCCCTGGGGGGACGCATGCTTTCAATTGTTCATGTATACGCCCAACAGTTGTATACTAATGTAACGATCAATGTAAATGATCGGCCGGCCAATCCATGGTTCATTCTTCCAAGCACAGACAGGTGATTTGAGCTACTGCTAAATCAGTCAGTGTACAGTAGATTGAACACTTCGACTGCAACGTGCTCTACCGGTGGCTGCGGAGGGGATTCTTACAATGTTGCTGACCGACCAGAAGTCACGAACTAAATTTTCTCGAATACCGAGTTACAGCTAAATGAGGCATGATCCAATTAATGTTAGCTATTTTAAAAATTGTTTACCATGATTGACTTTAAACTTGAGTTGAATATCTGAACTTCAGTTCAACGAATTCCGGTGAAAGTGTTAAGAGCTTGCCTCAATATGGTGATCATTATTGCGAGTCTACATTATAGAACATGATTTTAGAAAGTTCACGAATAAATATGTATAACCTGAGGGAATGCAGATTGGGAAGATCATCCATCAACCCCCAGATATGTTCACGTATGAAATAAGTGTTATTTAGTTCGTCGACATTTATACACAGATGTACCAGGATTAGCACGTCACTGCGTATTGGGCCACATGTGTACCATTCGGTAAATTACTCATTCAAGTACCGGTGTAAGTTAGATTATAAGTTAGTTTAAGCCTCCCTAACCGCTGCAAAAATAGAGCGTATCGAAGAGAGGAAGGAGGAAGGCACCCTTTAGTATGGAGATAAGAAAATGAGGTATCTATGCAGAAAGGGCATAGAAACAGTAAGATGGGAAAGAAGTTCATGAAATAAGATAAAAGTTGAAGAAGAAAGTCAGAGGTGCTGAAAAACAGGACAGTAGTGAACCGAAAAAAGTGGTCCTTAACATAACAAAAAAAAAATACATTTTATTTCAACAAAAAGAAGGCCTACCTAACTCTCAGCTCGAGCCCTCACATTTTTCCCTGGGAGTACCGGTGTAAGTAAACGACATCTTATCTGTTTCACGAAATTTTTAAAACATAACTGTTATTATACGTTGGGAAATGTTTTCATGCAATTGTGTTTAGATATTTCTTAGAGGAAGGATGAAATTGTATTCAAACACTAAAGTTAATTTCCCAATTGTACTAGTTACATCCTAACCAAACCAACCGTTAACAACCGCGGAAACGCAGTGAACGTGTTAAAAGAATATGCTGCGTAGGAAAGTGGAAATTGCTTAATCAGGAGGAGAGCTAGCTCGACTATTGCGCCACAAAGGATACATTAAAAAAAATCGAAAAATGCTCTATTATATCCAAAATTGTATTTATTTGACAACAGCAACCACAATAGTACTGATATCAGTAATGATGCGCGATATAGGCGAATCATGAGGTACGAGTTGGCTTGATTTTGGTCAATTCATTAACCCAATCTTAGCAGCTTAAGAACCAGTTCGAAGCCATACCTGGGCAGCAGTTGTGTTCCCAAGGCTTCAGCTGCCTAGACAATCCTCAGTAATGTTTCTCCCGTCCTTCCAACATACCGAAAGAAACGGTATTTTTCAGCTAGTGCAACCACGATCGAAACATCATCCAGCACGGGAGACCGAACATCGCATACATCACCATTGAGATGATAGAGCCATTTCCCACCAACAACGTCAAATATGTCCCCCTAACTTGGGACGCCTCTGACGCCTTCCTGCTGGACCACAAAACGCACGCTGCAGCGCGGCACCCAGGGGCATGCCACCACCTGCAGGGTGCGCACTAACGACGGGGGAGGCCCTTCAGAGGACGTGATCACACAGTTCTCTGCACTGGCCTTTTTCTCGCTCGTGCAGCCCTGGGTAATCAAAAGGAGAGGTAGCTTGATATTGATGATAAAAATCAGGACTCTAGTGTTTCTTATGGAACTGATCACGGTGGTTAAGTTAAAAAATTGCCTTAACCAATCCTCTTATTTTCAATATTACAATATGACATCAACTAGCTCGTACCGTGTTGTTGGCAGCACCGCAAGACGCGGGTTCCAGAAGACCAATATTTGCAGAGGCCTCTTTCTCGCTCGAGCAGCCCCCGGTGGTTCCTCGCACCGCGTCGCACGGCACACCGCAACGCGAGATGCCTGCAGTGCACACATTTATGGGAGACTCCGCGTGTTATTTGTGCAAGTATGGGAGATTCCGCGTTGTATTTGTGTAAGTATGGGAAATTCCGCAAAGTATTTGTGTAAATATGGGAGATTCCGTGGGGTATTTGTGTAATTATTGAAGATTCCACATAGTATTTGTGTAAATATGGGAGATTCCGTGTGGTATTTGTGTAAATATGGATTTAGGGAGTGCTTGTTTCTCTTTCTTGCATTGAGTGTAGGTTTGTGTATGTTCCAATGCTTGCATTTTTCATGAAAACTAGATAACAGAGGATTAAGTGTGTGTTGGTTATAACTTCTACGACCCATGTTGAAAAAGGCAGTGCATGTAAGAATCCTCGGATCAACTACACCTTTTTAGCTTCAAATTAAAATATGTGAAGTTCAATTTAAAATTTGTAAAGTTCAATTTAAAATATGTAAAATTCAATTTAAAATTTCTACAGTTCAATTTAAAATATGTAAAGTTCCAATTAAAATATGTAAAGTTCAAATTAAAATTTGTGAAGTTCAATTTAAAAATTATAAAATTCAAATTTAAAATAGATAAATTTCAAATTAAAATTAGTAAAATTCAAATCAAAACACTTCCAATAATTAGAAATTGTTAAGCTCTCTAACCTCTAAAGTTGAGTTTGCAACTTTAGGGTTTGTGCGGGGTTTGAGCGTAATTCACGTTGCCGGATAATAATTTGAACAAATTTTGCTTTAATGTTATGATAAAATAAGTTCAATTGGCACTTAATAATATTAGTAACAAATGTTTTTCTTATTTGGCAGCGTGAATGACACTTCATGTCTCATCACTAAATTGACCCAAAGTTTGGCCATACTATGTATAAAATGAATAAAAATTTTACAGCGTATAATCAGGCCAAATTTTCGTAGAATATATTTTATGTATATATCAAATACTAACTCTAAAATTCTGGGCAGCAATAACAAAGCCATTGCCTATAATATTTTGCATATTTTAAATATAATTTAGTAATTTTCATCATTTGCTGCATACCTATGTAGTGTGCAGAATATGGCACACACCGGTGAAATTTGAAATTTTTTCTAAATAAGGTATCATAGAAAAAAATTCCTATCGGCGTCGAGACTATGAGTCGGTTGACGGAGCGAGCTATGTATATATCTTCCATAAACCAAGAAGAATCCCAATTCATGAGGAAGTGGGTTAAATTGCAATTTACAAATTTCAATTGGAAGCTAAGTTAAAAGGTGTAGTTAAAAAATGTAAATTTTAAAAATTTTTGAAGTATTTTTATTTGAATTTTACAAATTTTAATTTGAAATTTATCTATTTTAATTTTGAATTTTATAATTTTTAAATTGAACTTTACAAATTTTATTTTGAACTTTACATATTTTAATTGGAACTTTACATATTTTAAATTGAACTGTAGAAATTTTAAATTGAATTTTACATATTTTAAATTGAACTTTACAAATTTTAAATTGAACTTCACATATTTTAATTTGAAGCTAAAAAGGTGTAGTTGATGGCAAATTTTTATTCCTAGTATTAACAACCGACAATTCAGAAACGACTGCTGTTTTAAATTAAACATGAGTAATTTTTCAGTTTTTTAAAAATCCCATTAGATTTTGACATCATTATTGAGTAGTTTCACTCCATGGACAATTCATGACTCACATCCAAAGAAAAATTAGAGTCCTGATTTAGTATAATTAATATTATTAGTTTAAGACTCCTAAGGCATATTGACGGCTATCTCACAAAAGCGAAAAGAAGGGGCCATTCGGTTTAGAACCATTCGGTTTAGCCAGTAGAAAGCGGGAAATAAATTCACCGAGAGCAATACCACACAGGATACAATACACATAGAAACAGAAAGTTAGGAAGGATAAGCAAGAAAAAGAGAAACAAGAGACAGCAAAGAAGGTGTGAAAACTAAAAAAAAAAAAAAATGCACGAATGATAAAAATCCCACAGGCTTATCAATAGCTGAAGTAACCTAACAGTATCTCCTTGGGAGCGCCAGTCACCAAAGCATAGAATAGACAAACGTAGGTAACCTAACCCTATGCTCCCTCAAGGGTAGCATGGGATACACAAGCCTAACAAACTAAGCCAATGGCCTATCATATCCTCTCTTAGGAGTAACATATGATAGACAAACGAAGCTTTTGTCCCCTGAGGGGACAAGGGCCATGAAAACCCGCAACAAATCTTATCTGTTATACAGTGAACCAGACGTGCACTCCTCCTAAACAAGAGTCTAGCAAGAATCACTGTCGTATGGCACTCACCAGTATGTTGCGTCAGCGAAGGCACAGACTCCAGCACGAATCGGGCGCGCTTGGCACAAGAGCTTTGAATGCTGTCATCATTGCCAGAAAACGGCGTCTCTCTACCACCACTCCTGCAGCCGTGATTAAAACATTCACGATGAGCAGGGCTCAATTTATCAGTTCTCAGCTGGCATTGTGGTGGGTTCGATAGGGAAGAGACCCGTGAATTTGCTTTGAGAGATGTGTGACTGAGAATACCGGTGGTGTCTTGCAGTGTGTTTTTATGGTCTAGGCACGAGTTGCTCAAGAGGTTTCTTTCGACCGAAGGACTAGCAGCCTCTGCACACCTACTTGACGGGGTGGTGCCGGTCTCAGGAGCTTCCCCGAACGCGACCGAGGAGTCTGCCTCTAGGTAAGAACAAGGACTTTTACTCATAATACAACACAGAATTTTGCATTCCTCCTGAGAAAGCAATCTATTCCTTCTAAGATACATTACGATAAGTGATGTTACAAGGACGAAGAATTGCAATTTCTATTATATGACTTTGATTTGAAATATACTAAAATTTGCTTCACTTTTTATCATCAGTATTTTGAATCACCCCAGTTCACAAGTCAAAAACGAGTGGCAAAACAAATTATTACAGTTATCCCCATTAACAATAAATTAGCTAGTTCTGGACTCCCTAGCCATAACGAAAGTAATCTCCACAGATCAAGGAGAAGAGACTATTTCATATGGACTGTAGAAAGCGGAGAACCTTGAGTAAGACGTTCCCACACAAGGTACTTTGTGCATTGAATCACCAAATGAGGAAGGAAGGGGAAGAAACGACAAAGAAAGGATGGCAAAAATTAGATTAGGTAGATGCTAGTTTAAGCCTTCCTACCGATGAAAAAAAGCGTTCCAAAAAGATGAGAGAAGAAGGCACTATTTAGTATGGAGATAAGGGAATGTGGAATGTATGCAGAAGGGGCATAGAAACAGTAAGTTGAGTAAGAAGTTTATGAAACGAGATAAAAGTTGAAGAAGAAAGTAATGTGTGCTGAAAACTAGGACAGCAGTAAACCAAAAAAAGGTCACCAAAAAAGGAATGAAACCTGAAAGAAGTAGACGTGAAAAATAGAAGCCTCAACGACTTATTTGGATCTTATTCTAGAAAACCCCAACAGTCTCCCCCCAGGGGTGCCAATTTCCGTAGCGCAGGATAAACTAAAGCCCCCTAAACCTACTGCTTGCTTATCCCAGGCTGCTTGAAAGGTATGTAGCAATATAATAAGATAATAAAATACTCATATTCAAGATAGTAAAATATACTGCAGCACAAAAAGCAGGTTTCAATTCAAATCATCCTACACTACAGCACGCACAAAGACCAATGTTTCCATTCAACACAACACACATAAAGACCAATGTTTCCATTCAACACAACACACATAAAGACCAATGTTTCCATTCAACACAACACACATAAAGACCAATGTTTCCATTCAACACAACACACATAAAGACCAATATTTCCATTCAACACAACACACATAAAGACCAATGTTTCCATTCAACACAACACACATAAAGACCAATGTTTCCATTCAACACAACACACATAAAGACCAATGTTTCCATTCAACACAACACACAAAGACCAATGTTTCCATTCAACACAACACACATAAGGACCAATGTTTCCATTCAACACAACACACATAAAGACCAATGTTTCCATTCAACACAACACACACAAAGACCAATGTTTCCATTCAACACAACACACATAAAGACCAATGTTTCCATTCAACACAACACACATAAAGACCAATGTTTCCATTCAACACAACACACAAAGACCAATGTTTCCATTCAACACAACACACATAAAGACCAATGTTTCCATTCAACACAACACACATAAAGACCAATGTTTCCATTCAACACAACACACATAAAGACCAATGTTTCCATTCAACACAACACACAAAGACCGCGGTGCCAGTTCATAGTAGCACACACAAAAACTTGGAATTCAATTCAACGCAGTGCACCGCACACAAAGGCCCAGCTTACAAATCACAAGAGCAGACACAAAGGCCCAGTCCTCAGTTCACAAGAGCAGACACAAAGGCCCAGTCCTCAGTTCACAAGAGCAGACACAAAGGCCCAGTCCTCAGTTCACAAGAGCAGACACAAAGGCCCAGTCCTCAGTTCACAAGAGCAGACACAAAGGCGAGTCTCCAGTTCACAATAGCAGACACAAAGGCGAGTCTCTAGTTCACAAGAGCAGACACAAAGGCGAGTCTCCAGTTCACAAGAGCAGACACAAAGGCCCAGTCCTCAGTTCACAAGAGCAGACACAAAGGCCCAGTCCTCAGTTCACAAGAGCAGACACAAAGGCGAGTCTCCAGTTCACAATAGCAGACACAAAGGCGAGTCTCCAGTTCACAAGAGCAGACACAAAGGCGAGTCTCCAGTTCACAAGAGCAGACACTAAGGCCCAGTCCTCAGTTCACAAGAGCAGACACAAAGGCGAGTCTCCAGTTCACAAGAGCAGACACAAAAGCGAGTCTCCAGTTCACAAGAGCAGACACAAAAGCGAGTCTCCAGTTCACAATAGCAGACACAAAGGCGAGTCTCCAGTTCACAAGAGCAGACACAAAGGCGAGTCTCCAGTTCACAAGAGCAGACACAAAGGCGAGTCTCCAGTTCACAAGAGCAGACACAAAGGCGAGTCTCCAGTTCACAAGAGCAGACAAAGGCGAGTCTCCAGTTCACAAGAGCAGACAAAGGCGAGTCTCCAGTTCACAAGAGCGGACACAAAGGCAAGTCTCCAGTTCACAAGAGCAGACACAAAGGCGAGTCTCCAGTTCACAAGAGCAGACACAAAGGCGAGTCTCCAGTTCACAAGAGCAGACACAAAGGCGAGTCTCCAGTTCACAAGAGCAGACACAAAGGCGAGTCTCCAGTTCACAAGAGCAGACACAAAGGCGAGTCTCCAGTTCACAAGAGCAGACACAAAGGCGAGTCTCCAGTTCACAAGAGCAGACACAAAGGCGAGTCTCCAGTTCACAAGAGCAGACACAAAGGCGAGTCTCCAGTTCACAAGAGCAGACACAAAGGCGAGTCTCCAGTTCACAAGAGCAGACACAAAGGCGAGTCTCCAGTTCACAAGAGCAGACACAAAGGCGAGTCTCCAGTTCACAAGAGCAGACACAAAGGCGAGTCTCCAGTTCACAAGAGCAGACACAAAGGCGAGTCTCCAGTTCACAAGAGCAGACACAAAGGCGAGTCTCCAGTTCACAAGAGCAGACACAAAGGCGAGTTTCCAGTTCACAAGAGCAGACACAAAGGCGAGTTTCCAGTTCACAAGAGCAGACACAAAGGCCCAGTCTCCTGTTCACAAGAGCAGACACAAAGGCAAGTCTCCAGTTCACAAGAGCAGACACAAAGGCCCAGGCTGCAGTTCACAAAAGCAGACGAGATCAGACCTTGGCCCGGCAGAGGTGGGGCAGAGGACGTGCGGTGGAGCAGCAGGCGGGACGTGACGAGGTTGGACCAGGCGAGGCCCAGCGCAGGCAGCACGTCACACGCGCCCCCCAGCCCGTACAGGTCTGTGTGCCTCTCGATGCGGGCACTCACCTGCACCGCAGCCCTGCGTTACTTGGTCTTACTCGGGTGGTTATTGCCCGAGTGGCTCACAGGGTAGTGAAGCGAAGGGCATAATTGGGTAGCCAAGTGGGTGACAGGGTTATCAAATTGGTAATAGGACAACCAAGTGGGTAATAGGACAACCAAGTAGCTTTTAGGACAACCAAGTAGCTATTAGGATAACCAAGTGGCCATAAGAGTAACCAAGTCGATATTAATAGGGTGACAAGAGGGTTATTGAACTAAGCGGATAATAGGGTAACTAAGAGGACAGTAAGGTAACCAATTGGCTGATAGGGTAACAAAGCGCCCAACATATACTATGTAGCTAATAAAGCAACCAATGGTTTTGACGAAGACCAGGTAGAATACCCATCGTATCCCCTGGAGAATAAATGTCATTTTCTCTTCTCTTGTAGTGTACTTCATTCGAGATGCCAAAGGGTTTAGGTACTCTGATTGCTACGAGTTCTTCAGTAGCTCAAAACTCAACCACTATTTACGTAAGCTAAACCTTTACACTATAATTAAAGATCTCCTGTGCACGCCTTATGAAAATGAATGTAGCTTTCGAAGGTGTGATAAATGAGCTTTTGTTTTAAACAGCAGAATTTAAGTCTAGATTCATGGTTCAAGAAACAAACTTCACTAATAATGAGTCAGCAAGTAACCTGATTGAGTGCCCAAACTAAGTCCCCATTCAATGGAACAAAAGCAACTCTTAATGAGTTAGCATGTGACCTGATCTGGGTGCTAGAACGAATTCCGTATTCCATGGCACAAAAGCAGCCAGTAATGGGTACGCAAGTGACCAGATTCAGTGTTAAAACAAATTCCCCATTCAATGACACAACAGCAGCCAGTAATGGGTAAGCAAGTGACTAGATTGAGTGTCATAACGAATTCCCCATTCAATGGCACAGCAGCAGCCAATAATGGGTAAGCAAGTGACCTGGTTGAGCACGAGCACAAGGCAGGAGGAGCTGGCAGCGAGGCGCCGCAGCCCGTACCCCAGGCGGCGGAGGGCTGCCTGCCTGTCAGTCCAGCGGAGGCGCTCAGCGCTCCTCACGGGGGCGGCCACCGAGTCCACCACCACCACCTCCACGTGGTGCCGAGCCACCACCGCCGCCAGCTGCTGCTCGACGCACGCTACCAACGCGCCCTGTGCCACAGCGGTTCTTAAATGAAGGTGAAGAGTACATGGCATGATGATACAAAATAACTATTTTCGATGTTTGACTAATGCTGCATCCGAGTTGGTACTCCACACAAGCTAATAACGCGCTCTGCAGCATATCAATTCATTAATGAGGTCCAAGTGCACATAACTTGGGGGCTTAGATTAGATGTTTGTTTTAGCTTCCCTACTCACAACAAACGCATTCCACAGAGGGGAAGACCTCATTTAGTTAATTCAGGGGTGGGAGCAGCAGTGCAATAATTACAAGCACTCACGACAAGCGTTCTCTAAAATAATTGGTGCTAGTTAAAAATGCAGAAAAGTTTTCAGCAACAGACTAGCATGTTCACCAAAGGTCTTACAAAATTTTCTGCACACACCCATCCCAACGAGAGCTGAAAAAAAATGAGTTCACAAAGTTTGTGCTGCAACCAGTGAGCCATTATCAACACACCCAACTGCCTGAGGACCATAACCTCGCGACCAGGTGCGGGCACCAACCAAGTCCTCGACGTGCTGCACGAGGATGTTGCTGGCTATGGCGTCGTGCTGCACACCAGGGTCACCTCCTGAGGAAGTGCGGCTCGTCAGTTGCCTCAGGCGGGACGATGGGAACTGTCCTTCCGTGCACACGTACGCAACCTCTGCCACGGAAATGAGTGGGTGAATTGTGATTCCTATGAAAATAAATGGGTTTGCTTATTAACTTATAATTGAAGTTACAGACATGTACGTCATCTCTGCCAGGGAAATGAGTATGTGAATGACAATACCTATGAAAATAAGAGGGTTCAATTTAGAATTGAAGCTACAGACATACGCAACTCTGCCAGGGAAATGAGTATGTGAATGACAATACCTATGAAAATAGGAGGGTTCGGTTATTGAACTACAATTGGAGTTGTAGACAAGTACGCAACCTCTGCAACAGAAATGAGTATGTAAATGATAATTCTTATGAAGAAAAGAGTTTGCTTATTCATTTACGATTGGAATTACAGACATGAAGACAACTTCTGCAAGGGAAATGAATAAGTGTTTAAATCCTTCTTGCGAAAAAGATGGTAAGGTTCTTAATAATAGATTTACAACAATGGCTAGCACTGTGAATGTGAATAATAGAAGATGAACTATGTAAATTGGAAAATGAATTACGAAATTCGCTTATAAGGATGATTATAACACAACTAGGTAGTGGATAGTGCACATTGTTTTAGTAACATACACATCTCTGGAATGGCTACTTTTCGTGTTAACGTGAATCAGTTAGTGCTTGGGTATTGTTAAGAGATTAGATTAGACGTTAGTTTAAGCCTCCTACATTGACGAAGAAGTTCCAAAGAGAGTAAAGAAGAAAGGCATCATTTAGAATGAAGTTCAGGGAACGCATAATTTATGCACAAGGAACACTGAAACAGCAAGTTGAGAAAGAAGTTTATGAAACAAGATAAAAGTTGAAGTAGAAAGTAGCAGATGCTGAAAAACAGGATAGCTGTGAACCCCCCCCCCCCCCCCCCCCCCCCAAAAAAAAAAGTGGTCCATAACTTAATACAGAACCTATTCTATTTCAACAAAAGGAAGGCCTAGGTAACTGTTCGCTCGGGATCTCACGTATTCCCCCCTTGCAGCGCTAATTTCCATACATACAACAGTTGTAATCCCTCCGTGAAATAATGTTGGCTGAATGATTTTTAATTGTTCATCACTTCAACACTGGTGCCTGTGTGTGATTGCCGTCCGACAGCCTGGAATTTCTGCCAACAATGACAACACTCAATAACGCTTAATAAAGAACGGCAGTTCATTAATTAGTAGGGTTATCTTATACAATACAATTACCACCCCTCAAATTTCACAGGTTCTAATCCTTCAGATTTAAAGGCCAAACAAACATTTATCTGAATTATACGTTTAATTTAAATGTTATATTTATGCACATAAAGTAGCAGAGCCAATTCTAACAGAAACACTCAAATATTTTTTATACTAATGATAAAATATTCAATGGTTCAATTCATTATATTAATTCTCGACTTTTCACTGACAAGTTCAAGTAAAAGCCAAAAAAAAATATAACCATAAAACACAAAGACTTTATTTATAAGGAACTGATTCCATTCTACTGTAGTACTTCAACAGAGAGCCGAATATTATTATAATACAACACTGGAAACTAGGGATTCCACTGTACCGTAGTACTTCTACTGGGAACAGAATATATTAACACAATACTGGAGACTAAGGATTCTATTGTACCATAGTGGAGAATATCATTATCATACAATACTAAGGACTTCATAGTACTACTGTAGTGCTTCAACCAACTGCAGAATATTATTATAACCCGCCATTGAAAGGTAGGAATTCTATTGTACTGCAGTACTTCTACTGGGAACCTAATGTGTTAATGCAATATTGGAAACTAAGGATTCTATAGTACTGTAGTGCCTCTGCCCAAAAGAGCACAACTCACTAGCTCCTCTACCCCCTAGGCTCGCAGGCCGGGCAGCGCTGACTGC